>OY747136.1:937277-3379777 GCA_963556465.1 Berberis vulgaris | reverse complement strand
TTGTTTACACAACCAAAGCTCTGATACCAGTTGTTGGGAAAAAATTACACTGATTTACCCATAAGCCAAGATTAGTGGGAAATGCAATAAAATAAATAACACAGATATTTACGTGGTTCACCCAACTTGGGTTACGTCCACGGGCTGCTGCAAAGCTTTACTCGAAGAAAAACAAAGTGTTTACAACACTCACAACTCACAACCCACAACCCGATTACACCCGAGAAAATTACTCTCAATTTTCTCTCTCTCACACAAGCTTAACTCTCTAAGCTTACTCACTCTCACATAGAGGAGGAGATGGGAATGGGATGGTTCTTAGGATGGGATGAGGATCCTTATGATGAGGATACTTAGAACAAGGAATGGGAGAGGCCTTTTATAGGCTCTCCATTTGGTTGGTGAGGAGGAGTCAACAATGGTGGCCAATGGTTGGTGGGGAGGAGTCAACAATGGTGGTTGCCACCCACCTAGCCACCCATCTTTGAATAGCCACCTTTGACTAACACAACACTTGTACAGTTTAGCTATATATTAGAAACTACGATGGTCCATACAAGGGATTGATTTTGAAAGGACTGTGAGAGTACTTCCATTAGGTTGGTACGACATGGTTCTAGGAGGGGATTGGCTAGAGCCATTCAGAGACATCACAATAAATTTTCAAAAGATGCAGCTAACTCTAGTTATCAAGGGGAAACCAACTGTTTTACAAGGAATTTCTGATATTGGGTCAATTAGCCTACTCGAATCAAAAAGGGTTTTTCTAAGTTCATGAAGAAGCACATTCCCAACTTTCTAGGCCATCTTTTTGCTATACAAAAGAGTGAGTACACAAATGAAAACCATCCCTCCATAGATAGACTCATCAAAGAATTTGAGGACATTTTCCAAGTCCCAACAAACCTACCTCCCACTAAGGCACTTGATCACAGAATTCCATTAAAACCAAGTCACCCCCCCTCATCTCAAAGTCCTTATAAGGTCCCATACCTAGAAAAGGTCATTGTTGAAAAGTTGATTCAAGATATGGTAGAATCAGGCCTAATCCAACATTATTCCCATAGTCCATTCGCAGCCCCTATACTCCTAGCCAAGAAGAATGACAACTCATGAAGGTTTTGTGTAGACTATAGGAGATTAAATAGCCTTACCATCAAAGATAAATTCTCAATGCCCCTCGTAAATGAGCTACTAGATGAACTTCATGGGTCCACAGTTTTTTCAAAACTTGACATTGGGTCTGGGTATCATCAGATTCTTGTATATCCCTTAGATATATACAAAACAGCTTTCAAAACCCACTATGGGTACTTTGAGTTTAGGTCATGCCCTTTGGACTCACCAATGGCTCGACCACTTTTCAAACATTGATGAACCAAGTATTCCAACCTTACCTCAGAAAGTTAATATTGGTCTTTTTTGTTGACATCTTAGTCTATAACTCATCCTTGGAACTTCACCTATCTCACTTAAGGTCCACCTTCCTCATTTTTAGACAAAACCAATTGTATGCCAAGATGACGAAATGTTCCTTTGCACAACAAAGTTTGGAGTACCTTGGCCATATTATTAGCTCCAAGGGAGTAGAGGCTGACCCAAGTAAGATAGAAGACATGATCAAATGGCCTATTCCTAGTACTTTGAAGCAATTAAGGGGGTTTCTAGGCCTTACGGGCTACTATAGAAAATTTATACAAGGGTATGGTCACATTGCTCAGCCTCTTACAGACCTCCTAAAAAAGGATCAGTTTCAGTGGAACGCCTCTGCTTATCAAGCATTTATAGCTCTAAAGGAAGCACTTACACAAACTCCTGTTATTGCTCTTTCGGATTTCAGCATTCCATTCTCTATAGAAACTTATGCTTCAACACATGGAGTGGGAGTTGTCCTATCTCAAGAAGGTAAACCAATCGCTTATTTCAACAAAGCATTGGGACCAAAAAGGTTAGCTATGTCTACTTATGAAAATGAACTTTTTGCCATTGTGTTAGCAGTACAGAATTGGGAATCATATTTGCTGGGCTCCAAGTTCCATATCTTCACGGATCATCAAAGCATAAGGTACCTTCTATCTCAAAGAATTACTACCATGTTACAACAACGGTGGTTGGCCAAACTATTGGGGTTTGATTATGACATTAAATACAAAAAGGTAGAATGAACAAAAACCCGATCAAACCGATTAAACCGACCGAACCGATCTAAACCGAACCATTCGGTTCGAATCGGTTTCGGTTTTAAAAAATTCAAAACCGAAGTGTCGGTTCGGTTTTTGGTTTCTATGTGATTTTAACCGACCAAACCGAACCGACCGAATATATATAATAAATAATATATTTTATATATAATAAATAATATATATTTTATATAAAAATAATACAATATGTTTAAAATAGTCGGTCGGTTCGGTTTTATTTCGGTTTTGGTTCGATTTTAGTCGGTTCGGTTCAGTTACGGTTTGCATAAATTAGAATCGGTTCGGTTTTGGATCGGTTTTGTTAATGGTCGGTTCAGTTTCGGTTTGAAAATTTTACCGATCTAAGTCGGTTCGGTTCACGGTTTAGGTGAAAATTCTAGTGATCCCAACTTCTCATTCTCCCATGGGCTGCTGAAGCACAAAAGCAGGGTCTATATTGAAGAAAATGGTAACCTTGTAACCCAAATTATGTAGGAATTGCATGGATCAGCTGTTGGTGGTCATTCGGGCATCTCAGCCACATACCAAAGGATGACCCAGTACTTCTACTGGCCTGGATTGTAGAGTCAGCTCACAAAGTTTATCACTACTTGTGATATTTGTAAACGTAATAAGGTTGATCAGACAGCCTATGGGGATCTCCTACAGCCTCTTCCCATCCTGGAGCATGCATGGCAAGACATATCCATGGATTTTATAGAGGGGCTACCTAATTCACAACATAAGACTGTTATCATGGTGGTAGTAGATAGGTTGACTAAGTATAGCCATTTTATGGCATTGTCTCACCCTTATATTGTTGCTAAGGTGGCTGAGATGTTCTTACAGACTGTATACAAACTTCATGGACTTCCTAGGTCTATAGTATCTGACAGGGACAAGGTGTTCCTTAGTGCATTTTGGCAAGATCTCTTCACGGCCCTTGGGACTACTCTCTCAATGAGTACATCGTATCACCCACAGAACGTGTCAATGCCTGTCTAGAAACATACTTGAGATGTATGACTGGAGATACCCCTCAACAATGGTCCAAATGGTTATACTTGGCGGAATTTTGGTTCGATACGTCTTACCATACAAGTCTCCAAACATCTCCCTTTCAAGTATTGTATGGGTACACACCCCGACTCCTAGCCATGCCTCCTCTGTCCTCATTCTCCATATCTGATGTTCAATGCTATTTGAAAGAAACGGAACATGTCCTGAATATTATAAAAGAGAAGTTACAGAAGGCTCAAGATAAAATGAAGTCATTGGCTGACAGACACAGATCTGACAGGGCATTTGCAGTAGGAGACTGGGTGTATCTCAAGTTACAGCCCTATAGACAAACCACAGTCAACCTCTGCAAGAACTTGAAGCTCTCTGCATACTTCTATGGACCATTTCAGATACTTGAAAAGATTGGTACAGTGGCTTACAAACTACAACTTCCTCCTACTTCTAAGATCCACCTTGTGTTTCATGTCTCTCAACTCAAGAGACGAATGGACCCCTCATCCACTGTCACTCCACACTTGCCATTAGTTGATAACCAGGGACAAATGAAGGTGGAGCCAGTTGTTGTCCTTGCCAAGAGATTAGTACCAAGACATAATAAAGCAGTTACACAGGTTCTGATTAAGTGGTCTAATAGCAATGAAGCAGAGGCTACATGGGAAGATTGGGCTCCTCTACACTCCCAATTTCCTAACTTTAATCCTTGAGGACAAGGATGTCATGATGGAGGGGGCAATATCATGAATGGCAGACTCAAGACCAGAGTAAGAAGAGTAACACCTTTTGGCGCCAGTTTTGAAATATTAGATAAAGGAGGTAAAATAGTAATTGTAGTAGGAGTTAGTTACTGCCATATATGAGGGCTACGTGTCAGCTTGTTAGTAACTCAAGGGAAGGTTGTTAGTATAAATCAGTAGAGGGAGAATTGGGGAAGAAGATATGTAAGGAGAAGAATTAGGTCTCTGAGTTGAAGCAACTGGAGAATATTGTATCCATTTCCCTATCAATCCAAATTTCAATTTCCCTTATCTTTGTTTTCTCTGTTTTTATATGCTCGATTGACATCAATTGTGTCAATGTGATATGCTGCACACATATTATTTTTCCGATGGTTGAGCCTAACTTTTATAAGAACCTTGCAAAACAATTTCCAAAATTTTGAGTTTCATCTCGATTCATCAAACACTTCTCAAAATACATGTCGAAACATGACATGGTGTTGATCATCTGTGTTTTCTTACTTACAACCATGGATTAGTATGGTGATGAGTATTTTAACTCCACAGAATGTGCAACTAACCAACAAAGACTATGGTAAAACCAAATCGATTAGTGTAAAACCCTAAAAAGTGGATATTTTGTCGAAAGTGTTGAAGGATTTAGTAGAGACTATGTTTTCTTTAAGCAATATAGACTATTTTTTTTTTTTGGTTAAAACTGTTGAAAGTGTTAGCAGAGACCACAATAGTGGTGTAGAAATCATAGCATATCCATCATGGAACAACCATTGATCGTACAACATTTAAGAATGAGGTAGCTACGCTGCCCATTGGGTGTTTGGCAGTCTGGCGGTTACGAGACGAAATTCTTTGTTTGATTATGTTGAATTTTAAACTAAAAGTATGATACAAAAAAATGCTGTTAGCATGTTTCTCCTCAAATACCCAATGAAAATAATAGTCTGACTCTTTCACTGTAGCACGCTTCTACCCGATCTCATGATAAATAATCCATTTTTCTGGGTTTCACCAGAGCAATTCTAGACCCAACTGAGCTACCAAATGCAGCAAAGTTTAGTCGCCAAAGTTACTTGAAAACATACAAGATTGTTAACAAAGATTGCACCAGCTCAAAGCAACCACCTGAATTGTATGAATGCTATCACAGAATGGTAAAACTGTTTATTACACTGATCAAGATGATGTTATTGTTACAAAACAATGAGACACTATCATGAAGTGTTCACTTGTTATTTTCTAACTTGTTGAGTGTATACTACTGAGAGATTTTTTTTTTTTTCCACTTTGTAATTGTATAAAGCCACTAACTGTAGTTAAACTTTATTGCCACGCGTCATCAACACTTGTTCATGATGACAGTATATCGAATTCATGGGGCATGAAATCTTCGCTGGGTCTGTAGTATTTGTCAGGAGAATACAAACTTAAGTTTGTAACTTGGCTGGTGTAAAGACAAGCAAACCTCTCCACCTACATAATAATGGAAAACATCAATAATTATAAATGGTACATTACAGAACAGTAATAGATAACACGCTAATCCTATTCGAAAAAATTTGTGCATTTTGATAAGTGTGAAGAAAGAGCTGGTGGTACTGCTGTAGTTGACTCTCATCAATCGCTGGCCGAATGAATCACAGAGATGACACAAGATTTGCGTCATGTTGATTAGTGACAGGTTTGTATGAATTTGGTTCTTCAGATACCCGTAGCTAAAAAATATGCAACGTCCCAATTCACAAAGTCTGCAACAAATCTGTGCTCTGGTGGTTTTCAAATAGCTTCTTGACCTCATGTAGGCTTGAGATATAATTCACAAATCACACCTTTGTGAGGAATGCATGATTCCTAGAAATACCAGAAAAACATAGTGATCTAACCTGATGAGCAAAGCGAGAATTCTGATAACCAGTCTTCATAAGCTGTCCCCAGACTTTGTGAAACTGAAACATGTAAATAAAAAATGTGAAACATACGCATACAAAATGGCAAGTTGCTGAATTACATGAAATCACACACCACCAAATAGTTAAAAGGTTTAAAAGATGCAGTTGACGAATGAATAATTTAAAGTACATGGTCTCTATCAAAACTAGTATGTGGTCCATAAAGCACAAGAAAAGACCCAACTGGGCCCTCCATGGACAACGTCACATACAACTCTACATATTCACTTCAAATACTTGAATGAAATATCAGCGAGAAAAATAGTGTCCCTAGTTCATTGATTTCACTTTAAATACACATATAAGATAACCACCAGGTTTTATGCTTCTTACTTTATCTACTGATAATGGGTACGGGATACAAGACAAGTTGGAATGAAGAATATCGCTTGTGAGTTGTGAGGATTCCCAAACTAATCTTCTGAGCTATTCTCAACAAAAGATACAAGTCTTCTTTTGTTTTTTCCTTTACAGATCATCTAAAGATAAGGTATTTAGGGAAACAAGAAAATGGTTGGATATTGACAAGCAGTTTTACTCAGACGAATATCCACTTTCACTTATAAAACACCAACAAATTATGTGTTCATCCAAAGAAATAGTTCTTTGCTTAGATTCCTTACCTTTTGGTGGCATTCTCGTTGGCTCTTTTGATGATGGAGACGGGTCTTCTCCCTTTGAGACTGAAAACGAAATCAAAGAAATGATAAGTAAATAGGTATGTTTAAGTTGGATATCATAACATAAATAAAATAAAATCCATATGGACAACAAACAAAACCAAGTCATTAATTAGGTATTAGCTTTCTTACAGAACTGTGAGTAAAAGACACATATACGGAGTGATATTAGTAACAGAAGCACTATCGGATTAATAGTAAATAGATGAATTAGATAGTACACTTTCACGAGGACTAATCAACCTCCCTGACTCCCACGGCCAGAAATATACTCTTCACAATCCAACCATTCCAACAATCTGGTTCCAAAAAAGATCAATATCTAAAATTTTCTATACATATAGCCGCATGCTGAAAGTGCCAAAAATTATAAACTCATATGTGAGCTTAAAAAGCTCACAAACCAAACATTCAGATTTGAGATGGCCTCTAAAGAACCTATCTGGTTTGAATATTTGGCTAGAATGCCACTGAAAAGATGAAGGTTCCACCCAAAAATTTAAGAGGCGGAATCATAAAATTAGCCCTACCCACCACAAAACCTTCAGATCAAGTAAGCAACCTCTATCTCTCAGATGTGCTTCTAACTTCCAAGTAATGGACCATTCCAACTGGAAACAAACTTAAGCACTGCTTTCAACTGTCATATGAGAACCTTGGTGCCACAAATTTTTTTTATGAAGGGCCTAAAGAACCCCACTTCCCATATAAAAAGGAATTTATATGGATCAAAGATTCTCTCTCACCATAAAAGGAATTAGATTTGATAAGATAGAAAAAATACATTTGATACTCTTCTTCCTCTCTTGAGATATAAAGTGGTTAGGATGCTAGTGAATATCGATGATGTGAAAGTCACGAACTATTATGAATGCCAATTATACATGTTTAGAGCTATGTAAACAATTTTATTTCTACCAAAAAAAGTCATTGACACTCACGGATACTCCATGTTTAGATTATCAATTTTTCACACATCTTTAAAATTTTCATTTTATACTAACGCAATATTATGATAAGTTAGGAGTACATGATGACTAACAAATGAATGAATATGACTAATGATTCAAAAAATGATTGCTTAAAAGTAAATAACACTAAAATGTACACGCGTGTCCCTAGCGTATCCCGTCCTGTCCTTTTTTTGCCGGAGTGTTGACACTCCGTATCCGTGTCAGATATATCTGTATTTGTGTCATTGTTACATAGGTTTGGAATAATCAGTTCAGTTTTCTTTAAAGGTGGAGTAATCAGTTAATAAAACCTCCATGTATTAGAACACCATTTTTAACATTCCAAAAAGGAAAACAAGGCACATGAAACCATCTCATGTGTGTCTCATTCACACTATTCCGCGAATCAAGTGAATGAGAAGAAACTTATTTATCGTAGCATATCAAACAGAGAACTAGGCTTACCTCTAACTCACTGAGCTTGGATGATAACTCCTGCCTCTCATCTGTATCAAGGCCTTCACACCTTTACCGGAAAAGAAAAACATGAGCAACAGAATAAAGAAAGAGAAATAAAAGATAAAAGAAGCCATTATTGATGGTAGCATCTGAAACATGGGTAGGTCAAACTGCAGCTTAATGAATCAACTATATGTCAGATGAAAATGGGCAAAAACTGACAAACTAAGTGTAAAAATAGTGTAGAAACGTGAAGTTACAACTTGCAAAACGCCAAAATATCACCACATTGAATTCATGAAAAATAGCAAACAATACAAGCAAAACAAATTGTGAGTATTAGTTAACCACAAACACATTGAAATCAGGTTCATGTCCAATCAACTCAACTAAAAAATCTTCACTTTGATTGCCAAAAATGGACCAAGATCATAACATTATGGTTGATTCCAATGTAAAGACTCTTCAAGAATAAATTTTAACATTCAAGCAAGGTACTTACTTCAAGAGCCACTTAATATGATGAATTTGGTCTTCAATAAGATCGCGTTCTCTTCTCAATGACTGAAGTTCCTGCATGAAGCAACTCACATACATTACGCAACAAAAAAAGTAAAACGTAGTTAAATTGACTGGAGATCTATAATGGACCAATACTGTCTCAAAACTTCAGTAACACAAGATGTTGTCTTGAAAAGGAGTAACACATCTGATGGTATTTATGAGTTATGACAATGACAGAAAATGAGTAAATGACTAAACTATAAAATGTGGTGGAAAGAAAATCAACTCTAAAATCGTACTGGCCATAAATTTACTAGAAAGAAAATCAAGCAATCAATACCTTACGCGAGGCCCGTGAATCCCAGAGGAGTTCTACCTCCTTTTCCAGCTCTGGTACAACAAGCATTGTTCTCCAACCTATTAAAGAAAACACAAAACCTCAAATCCACCACGTCCATAGCTTTCTAAAAACAGATAGAACCATGGAAACAACAAGAATAAGTCTGACTAGATCCATCATTAATAACAAGGTTTTAAAATACACAAGCGTGACGTGGGGCATTTCAATTGACTAAAGAGTGAGGCTTAAGCCTTTCGCAAATGAAGAAGCATTACCTCGAAAGAAAACTATTATCAAGTGACACGTATACATATTACATACAAAAAAAAATAACAAGCAAGATACAAAAAATGAAAGATTAAATACATCACTAATGTACTTTACACATTTATTTAAATTTTCATAAATATGGCATAAATATTTCTCAAAGGGCACAGAAAGTGTAACTTGGGGACCTTTTAGCCTCTTCAAAATGAATGTGATTAACACATATATGTTAGATATAAAAAAGTAAGTTAACACATCTCGTAACCAAAACAATTAAACATGTAAAAATATGACACAATAAAGTTGCACATATCAGGGATGAAGAGTAGAAGAGCGAAAAGGCATAAGCCTCAAGGCGTAAGGCATATAAGCCTTTAAGCATCAGGCGTAAGCCTTTAATGTAATTTAGTCTCATGTAAGTGTATGACACGTAGTGACTAATTCTCGCCTTGAGTCTTGCACGCTCGTTTCTTAAGACATTGATTAAGATACAAAAATTACAGATTAGAAGACATCAACAGCAATTGAAATGTCAGGATTCTTTTACAGAATGATACCCAAAACTTTTTTGCTGCGCAAGATATCTCCGTAAATATGATCACCCACATAAAGAACCTGCCAAAGATAAATACAGAAAAAAAATCAAAAATTGGACGGTGAAGTTCTTTATGCATAGATTTAACAAGAAGATGGGTGTGATTGTTAGAAATATATCAAAGTTAATTAATTGGAGTAAAGTACTACTCTTGTTCACGCCAAATGTCATTAGAGAGGAAACAGAAAGATTGGTAACTTAAGATGCATCCAGAATTTTATGCATCTTAGGTTAAACTGGAGAAAACAGTATAGGATAGAAATTCCAGTTCTTTTCCCTCTAAGACAAAAAGGCCCTTCTTTAATCTGGATCATTCTAAATTCTTCTTTCATGTCATTGTGATGCAAGGGACGTGTTCACATAGCTTCACCACTTTCTTATTTGGAAACTGAGTTCTTATTTCATGTTCAACCATATTTTATTACCTTTTTAATTCAAGGATTTTTGCATATATATCCAATTTAGTATAGATATCTTAGGGCCTGAATTTCCTTTACATTATAAATAAGGCCCATGACCAAAATGGAGGGTTGGCAATTAGTTGAATAATGATTTTGTTCGAAGTAGAAAACTCTTTTTTCTCTGTTCTGGGGTTGAAACCTCACTTTCTCAAAGAAAATTTCTTGTATTTATTTCTTTGTCGCCTTCTATTAAGGGGCGGATCTACTAAGGGGCGAGGGGGGCAAATGCCCCCCCAGCTTTCAAAATATTTTTAGTAAATATTTTGCCTTACAAAAAATTAATTATATAATGTATAATACAATATGAGAATTGTTCATTGCTATTTCTACATGCCTTTGTTAGTGTAGTGGTTGGAAGTTTAACATTTTTAATCAACGACCTAAGTTTGATACTCTTGGAGTGCGCCTAAAATTTGTTTTTTCACTGCAATTTTATTAGTAATTGCAAACATTAAAAATATTGTTTAGCTTAATAAAAACTTATTTTCGGACCTCTTGGAGCGTATAATTTCTTTATGGCGATTAACAATTACTATCTGTCATTGTGACCCGCCCCCTACTTTTTTGATTTCAATGCAATTTTATAAGTAATTACAAACATAAAAAAATGAATTATTTGTTCACAAGTGATATAAAACCTCCAACAAAAAAAATATTTGAAATTACTATCTAAAATAATTACTAAATAATTCAATGAAAATATATGCCTGGTTATCGATATTGTGACCTTATTTTGGCTTAAAATCAGACTACACTGAATTCAATTTGGTATATGCAATGTACTTTTGATAGTTGTGTTTTCTTTATTAGTTATTAGCTCGAGTAGGAAAAAAAAATTTTGCTCCGCCCTTGATAACTACTAATATAAACTAATAATTATTTTTCATTTCGCCCCTCTTGACTAAAATCTTGGGTCCGCCACAACTTTTAATGTAGATTATCTGTACCTTATCATTATTTATTTTTGTCTTATAATGGACCTGCTAATAACTTAAGAATTTTTTCGAAAAGACAAAATAAAAAAACTCTTGTATTTCTTCCTTCATTGCCTTCTATTGTAGATTTTGTATATTATCATTAGTTATTTGTGCCTTATTATTGCCCTGCCAAAAACCAATGAATTATTTCTAATATACAAAAAAGATAGTAGAGGGAGAATGGGGATGGAAATGAAGCCGGGGGAAACTAAGTTGCAAGATACTTCACTGAAATACGATTATTAGACCTAGATTATGAATACTAAAAAGGAAATGGATTTTCATAAAGATGTGGAAACCAAATAATCATTATATTCAAAATAAACATGGAGGTTTAAAGAAAATATTGAAAAAGAAATAGTCAGATAGGGAAAGAGTCAAACTAAACCAAAAAAAAATAAAGCCAAGTGATGTTGCTGCACCTGTGAGCTGGCTTCAATCTTAAGCAATTTATGCAAATGACCAACACTCCCTCCCTGACATCAACATAAGCAAAGAATCTCAGTCATGCAAATATTCAAAGATTTGGCAATTAATACAAAATGTGCATAACATATTACCTGGAAAACTTTACAAGCCTTCTTCAGCCCACACTCTGGTAGTCTGGCAGAAGTGTTTCCAATCTTTAACAAAATATACAAGTTTAGTAAATCAAACGTATCACAAATAAGATATAATGCCTAGCAACACATAGGACTAAAAAAATATGGACTCCATTTCAACCTGAGGAGTAGGAGTTCCATTGTCTAGATTAAGCAGCATGCCTGACTCTGGTTCAACTTCAAATATATTCAGACGTTTCTCTTCATGGAAAAAATCTGGCTTGTTGCTGTAAACATCAAATAGATGAAATGGAAAAACAATGCCTAGTAAGGATAAGAAATGGAAAAAAACAACGATAATCAGTTAATAACAATTGAGACAAATTAACTTAAAACATATTTGAGACAAACTAACTTAAAACCATTGGTTATTAAAGACCATTCATATTCTCCAGTAGCTTTTTAAATGTAGATTACTATATTCATCAAAAAAATATTTTTGAATCCCTCAATCACATCAGAAACGACAAACAAGTCCATCAGGGGTTCAGATCCGATTCATCAGAAAACTACGCCACCATCCTCAAGATTTACATACTTTTCACAGCCAATAATCATGATGCATATAGTTAACCCAAATTAGTAGCAGTGTTACTAGCTAGGTGGCATTACAACTTCAATACAACTTGACAACCACCAAACAAAAAAGATCAAGGAATATTAACTTGGCATAAAGCTGCATCACCAATAAATACTCATAATTTTACAACATCTAAGTTATACCATAAAAATCAAGAAATATACTTAAAATAATTATAAATAAATAACTGAATCTACATCTTGCAAAAATATTAAATTGCATAAAAATGTGGAATTATATAACTCGTATAAAACAGAACTAGCATTTTCGCATGAAAAATTTTAACTGAATCTTGATAAGATCTGGAAGCAAATGAGAACAAAGAAGTGTTTATTGTTGAATGAAAACAGTCTTTACATGGAAAATATGTACAAGCAAGCTTTTGAGAGGCTTGAACTCTCCTTGTGAGCAAAAGCTCTATCGATAAGAAAGAAAATTCCACCCCCTTCTCTACTGTGCTGTCCTTATTTATAGGAGTATCCCCTCTTATTGCTAACTCTCTGTTTTGGACAGCTTAGCACCTTTCTAACAACCCAACCACTTGCATTCCTAATAGCAAAACAACCCAACCACTTGCATTCCTAATAGCAAACCCAACCACTTGCATTCCTAATAGCAACTTGCTTTCCCTATTGATTTCCTGATTTATATTTCCTTCTTGTATATGTAAACCTTATAGGAGGCCTGTCAAATCTCCACAAACTGTTTACCCTTCATCTCATTCCCTGATGATTCGTTATCAGATTAGTTAATGAAATCAATTAAGATTTATATAGAGTTCAAGATAAACAAAATATAGTAAACAGAACAAAACAGAAATATGGCACCGTAATATCAAATATGATTGTATTTAATGTATCTAAACTACTATTACTAATAACAATAATAATAATCAAAAGTTAAAAAAAAATATTAACCTTCCTGTGATGACAACATTGAAGTGTTGAAGCCAATCGTAATTGCACGGAGAACGACTACCAAGTGTTCGTTTCTCACATAGATAATTCATTACAACATTTGTGTAGTCCCATAAACTGCAAAACATTAGGAAAAAAAAAAACAAGAATTCTCTCGTTTAATATCTCATTTGCAGCATAGCTAGTTTTAAACGATTAATGATAGATTAAATAAAAAAAATTACCTATTTGTCACCAAGAATGTTGCTCGACCAGAATCTCGAAGCATTTTGAGCATGGGAACTATAGAGGGATCATCACTGATATATCTAAAATAGTCAAATGAAATGTCAGGCTAGTTATCCACAATGACTAAAAGGGCCATCCAGTTCAATATTTTTCTAGTTAAGTTAAACCATTATACACGAATATTTCATATTTTTCATGAAATTACACTGAAATATATAGACAAGCATTCACAACTCAGCAACCAGTTGTAGGCAAAGCCAAAATATAAAATATTCACCAAAAACTTTCATTCTTACTTTCCAGGATCTTTAGCAACCATTTGCTTCAGAGTTCCATCACGATGGCATAGGTCAATTGCAGCTCTGACATCTTCATATATTCTAAAATAACTGCAAGTATGACATAAAAGACACTGTCAAAGTAAGATTAAAGAAGGATTGGTGAGCACACACAAATGAATGCTTAAAGAAAGGGAGAAAACTAAAGAAAAGGGGAATTGGCATATGCAAGAGCGTCCCCAGATCACATTCCAATTTGAAGACATATAGTCAACATTATCTGACATGAAAGTTTGCCCAGCATATGTGGCTACAATATCCGTAAGAAAATAAGAATGTCCAAGTAGAAATAGAGCTACCTAGTATGAGAAAAGCAAGTCAAGAAAATACATATAAAAACATAGGAGAAATTGACGAGTGACAATGAACATTGTTAGACAGCAAATATGCTCATTATTCATAATTACTTACATTTAGTATTTTAGTCTTGTATAATTTAGGTTGCATGTGTTTTCAAGTCACCCCTCTCTATAAATAAGGAATTGTTTGTATCTTGTACGAATAATTCTCTGCAAAGTAGGTTCCAGAGTTTTGCCTTCATTGTCGGCAGCATCAGCAGCAGACCTTATCATTCTTTCCTTTTCCTTCAATAAGCTTGGCTTGGTTTAAGCTTAAAGAGACTGTGAAACAGTAACTAAAATAGTTTCCATCAATATTACGGTGCAAGCAATTCCTTTTCTTTAGCATGTCTTGGTTGCTTGCATCCCTTTGATGCTCGTTCAACTTATTGATTGTTGCACCACAAAAAATTGTGTTTTATGCTACATCATCCTCTCATAGATGGTCAGTTATTGATTGCTGATTGACCAATTCAAGCCTTGATTTTCTGGTCATGCATGAACAGTTCTTGCTACTGTGTTTCCATCTTAGTGATTGATGTTTGGGCAACATTATTGTGAGTGTTACACCGTTATTGGTCAAACCTGATTGATGGTATTTGAAAGTCAGACTTAGTGCTGTGGTTTAAAGGCTTAAAGCATGAAGGTGCTTGCTACTTTTCATTATTGAAGAGTTCATTAATGAAAACTTTTAGTTGCAAGGGGGAGTATTAGTAAATTAAAAAGTAAGGACCATTCAGTCCTAGATTTGTTGCTTGTGTTACAAGTTACCTCTATCTAAAAATAGAAAGATGATTTTCTGTATTTTAGACATCTCTGAATAATATAAGTTCAGTATTCTATGATTGCTTTTACTATCATGGAAGTTATACAGTTATATGAGATTAAGGTGTTATCATTTATAACGGTTACGATCTACGAGGATAAATAATTAATTATGGTCTTACTCAGCACCATCAGGAACTTTTCCAGGGTTCCCGTCTTTGAAGTCAACAAGTTGTGCAAATAGGTAAGCTGAAGCCAGTGAGAAAAGAGTGTCTATAAGAGCATAGTCAGGCTCATCAAATGTTTCCCTTAGCAAGGTGTTTCCATAAGTCATCATTTTATCTTCCTTAGGCAACTCCCTGAAACCATGGTACGCAATTTTCACGTATTTGTGTCGATCCATCTGCACAATAAGCGTTCAAAATTTATAATGGCTGCACAAAAGATACTAGAATAAGAAAAGTACCCGGATGATCTAATACACAAATTGATTAGTTGACGAAACAAAAGAACTGCATTTGTAACATGATTTATATCTCACAAGTGCAATAAAATAATGCCGGAGGGGTAACACATCCACACTCAAGGTGGTAAAGGCTTGTGGCAGATAGTATCAACCCTGCCAAAGGCATTTAATGGTGTTCATGGATCCAATAAAAACCATGTTTCACCCTTCAAAAAAAAAAACATATCCACAATCAAGGTGGTGGACCAGGTTAAGAAGATGGCTAGGATGGCGGGATCCAAATGGGTATGATCAATAAAAGGAATCCTTCAAGTCCTGCAAAGCTTGTTTGGTAGAAACTAGAAAGAAGTTTGCTCCAAGCATAACCCTTTTGAAGAGTATTTTGGCGTACAGTCCCCTATAAGGTGAACTTGCTAATTAGGGGTACACAAGTGGAAAATAAAAAGTTTCTTATATTGCTACTGTTCCAGAAAAATCAATGAATCACTTCGTTCTTTGTTGCCAATGGAGGTACAACAACATCTAATTGGTCTAGAATGGAAAAGGCTTTATCATTAATGATTGCAAACACTATTAGAGTGTACCACTACAATGTTTCAAAAGCAAAGAGAGCAGAGTTTTTATGATGACAATGTTGCACACTATTAGGGTCTGAGGGAACAAAAGAAACAAAAGAACATTAAAGGGTGTGTGGACATTTTGTCATTCAGCAGGCAAAGCACATTGAGGGGATGAAAATTTTCCGTTAATCAATAATGCTTTACTATAATGCAATAATATAAGGTGTCCTTATAGAATTCATTTATCGACGGCATTAGACTAATCTGACACGAATGTAAATTAACAACTAATACTTTCATTTCCAGTTGCAGTTGCAGCCAAATTTAATTAACAACTACAACTTAAATAAAAAAGATGAACATGGACATATATAAGCCCTTAAAAACCACATTCAACTCTAGAAAACTCTACAATGAACAGGGATAACCTTCAAGATATTTCCTCTCTTCTTATCAACGACCAATCCCCTGACCATGTATTTCCAGTCAAATGACCACTCTAATAGCTGCATAAAGACCAAAAAACATGAGTTTGCTGCTTTCAAAATAAATGAAACGAAAGAGTTTAAAGTTTAATAATAATCACAAATATGAGTAATCTTCCCTAAAGGGAACATGGGCAATTGAGCAACAAATACGGTAATCATAGCCCTTGGCTGCTGGAGATGAAGAATACATTATACACGTGAGCGAGAAACTAAAAAACATTACAAACAGACTAGAAGGGAAGGAATAAAACATGAAAGAGGTCTATTCATCTAAAATGATGTTTAGCCCAAATGTAAAGAACTTCTGTAATGGTTGTCTCCATGCCCATATTCCAGCTTTTGGCGCATTGGATTGCTATAATCTTGGTCATATTGCAGATGGTTTGAATGTCTAATTATTTTCAGAGAAACACATTTGTCCTCTGCCCACAGAACCCAAAAGAACAATGAAGAGGAATCTCTCCCAAATCCATTAACGCTAAAATAATAATAACTAGATGAATAAAATCAAAATTTCAAAAGGAAGACACAGTGAGCCTCCAAGTAAAGGATGAAGTAAGACTAGAAAGTCAAGAATGCATTAATCAAGTATACAAATTTCTCTAACTGAATACAATGGTGCTTGAATGTTTGCAATTGAATATGAGAGATAGGAACTTGAATAAACTATCATAGCTCACAAACACTAACACATATTACTTATAATATAGTAAAAACAAAAAAGGATAGATATGCGGCTAATTGTTTGAAACTGTAAACATGGAACCATCTAAACAAAATAATGAAAATATATACAATAACAACAAATGTAATTTGCTTTACAAACTTCACGTAATTACATTAAATCCAGAACTTGGAAAAGGTTAAGTTTCTTGGGAAAGATGACCGTAGAGAATGAAAACGAACCTCTGTTGGGTACCCCAAACTGTAAACTAGCTTTCTAATTGTACCATCATATGCAAGTGATTCAAAGGTTTCAGGCTTGTATTGTGCCAGTGTATAATCCATATCAAACCCAACTGCAACGATATTCTTCATATTTAGAGATCTGTTGCAGAATATATGTTTGCCAATATTGATGTTACAGCCCCATCCTGGAGATGACCAAATACATTGATCTTGGTTGTCTTCACTACCAACAGGCTGCTGAATTGGTAATGTTTTGTCATCTGCTTGAGCCCCATCCATTCTATAGATAGCACACAATTTACAACCTTCAAACAGAGAGCAGAAGCAATAATATTAGACACAAACAGCACACTTGAAGCTTGCACAGACCCTAGGTAATGCAAAAGAAATTAAATGACAGCCAATTGATTCAGTGATTATGACAGGGAGCACCCTAACACAGCGGTGATACACAAGAAAGAATAGAGATTTTTTTTTACAAAAAAAAAAAAAAAAGGGATATTGTAAACATTGATCCAAAGAAATTGATCCATAAACTTTTTTTCTTAGAGTAATATTCACAAGGGTAAGAAAATAACCCTAGATCAGCATATGGAAAATTAATCATACCCAAGTGTGAACTGCAATTTGAACTAAAGAATCTAAAGGTGGTGTTCAGGCTTTATTCACATAGACTTCTAGAGGACAGCAAAAAAAAAACTTTACTCTCTAAAACCAGACCTTTAAACCTGTCATTAAACTCAAAAGAGAAAATGAAACACATTACTCACAATAGCCAAATTAGATATTGTGAAACCATGTAAAAACAAATATGGTAAAAATATCATGCACAACCACTATCAGCTAGGGGCTAACATCTCCTGAATTGGTTTCTGATAAGATGCAAGCAGGCAGAAGAATTCCATGTCTGAAACATTCTAATGGCTCATTTAGCTGTCTATATCAAGATATAAGAAAATATTCAGACAAATTCAAAACTAAAAATCCCATAACATGTATCATATAGCAACCCAACGACAGATTAGCATCGAAATATATCAACATCAACACTTCTCCAATAAACATAACCAAGGTAATTGATTGGTGCCCATGACTCAAGTGAAAATAAATGACTCCACCAAATTGCTGAACTGTTAGACACGTTACCTAAAAAGCTTTACCTCTTCATCATACTACTAGTTCAAAATCTTGAATAGCGACAAACTCTTAATCAAGCCTGTCATTATGCATCTGTTCCATATGGAAGACCGTGTTCCCAAGATATAGTCATGACATTGAAGACGTTGTCTATATAAGATAAAGTACTTAACATTTGAGAATATAGGAATGAGTAAAAATCGGAAGAGTAACGAGTGACAAAATCTCCATTAAATCTCATTGATTGTCAACCAAATCTTTTGTATTTTAAATATTCATTATTGTCTAGATACGGTATCTATTATCTATCTTTCATGTCAATATATATATCAAAATTCAAAACCGCTCTCTAAAAATAAATAAATAATACTACGAAACAATGAAAACTAGAGACTATGATTATCAGCTGAGAACAGGATACTAAATTATCTTAGTGGCAGTCCTTATCTCTTATCTACATGCAAAAGTTACATGCTTTTGCTTTTGCAGACAGAATTGATCGCCTAAATACTTTTTGCATCTACCAGTGGCTTCTGCACTTTGTTGAGGTCCAATTACTCTGTTGCCTCTAGCACAAGGAAGTAATTTCGCTATGTCAAGTGCTTAACTGTATGTTTGTTTGCACGGAATCCGTCTCCGTGGAAAGTAAGGGAACATAGGGGGATGATAGGAGCGGGAGATAAGAAATTCAAAGAGAAGTGAGTTTGAAAAGGACATTCAAATTCTCATTTACGTATGAATCATATTCTCATTTATGTGTGAATCATACTTCTCGGCTACTCTCCCTAAAGATTGAGTTCCCTTTTTTAGAAACTTGAGAATGTGATTTCTATCGCAAATCTTAAGGGCGACCACAATCATACTTATGATAAAATCCTTTGAGATGGATTACATTCCATGAACGCAATCGACTTTTATTGCAGCTAAATTCACTTGGATATGCTTTATCCCAAGAGATTACATGAATCCTCTTCCCAAACCATCACAAAAGTTTCTATTGGTAATCATAGTGCTACTAACGATCAATCTCATTCACTCCCATTTCTCCATGCCAACCACTTCAACTTATACCTCTTACTCTCTCAATGAAGTTGTTCTCATCTTTGCCAAACATCTTCCACACTATCTGTATCATAATCATTGCAACAATATATTTTCGTTTTTCACCTTTTCTTTTTTCAAAACTCTAAAACGCTCAAATCCCTGAATTTCACTAAAATAGAACGAAAAATGACAACAAATCGCTGAAACTGAACAACAATAACAACAAATCTCATTTTCACACATTTTTCCACACGAAACACTTCAAATTGCTTTACCGAATTGTTTGTGAGAACATTGTACTTAATCTTTTTTGCCTCTCACTTTTTCTTACTCTCTCAACCTCGCAATGAAGCTATTGACATCAGATCGCTTCCACATTGTGTATGTCATAACCATTGCAACAATTTTTCTCTTCCTGAATTTCACTAAAATTGAACAAAAATAACAACGAGTCGCTATAATTGAACAACGAAAACAACAAATCACAAAAGTTGAACAAAAATATCAACAAATTACAAAAATCGATACCAGAATTCTAAATGTGATGTCAGCAAACGAACCTCCTAGACTATCAATTGAATCAAAACCAGAAGGATCAAACCAGACCTAACAAATCTCCACCGAAATCAAATGTTCAAGAATTGCAAGAACGGTGAATTAGAAGAGAAGAGATGAAGAACTAACCAACCTCTAGACCTCCGCCTTCCAAGATCTTGCACGTCCGTTCTGGAATTGAAGAACCTTGCACCTCCCGTGGCCGAGTGAAATCGAATGACGGTGGAAGAGAAGGAGGAGGAAGCGAAACAAGGAGAGGAGGTGGAAGGAGAGAGAAACGTGAGAGCTAGCGCAAACTGTCGCTTTGGAAATCGCATTTTGTGGTCGAGCGTCTTAAATAGGCAACAACATGTTCGATAGAGTGTTGTAGTAGTAGTGAGAGTGTTGTGACGTTGTTGTAGTGGTGGATGATGAAGCGAATCAGTTCTTCGAAGAAACGATAGTGACGATGAGAGAGAAGAACAAACTACGTACATTCCATTCGCCTCTCTAATTACATCTCTCTCTCTCTTTTTAGGGGTCTGTGAAGAAGAAATCGAGAGATAGAGGGAACCTGATTCGAGTGTGCGCAGTGCGCTTCGTTTTCACCAACTAGAGAAGATGAGAGAGTGACACGTCACGTCGCGATGGGATGCAAAAAAACTGAAAAACTGAGAAGCTATGTATGGCGGGAGTGGGTGTGCGCAATGCGCACTGTTGCTTCTTATCTTGCGCAGTTGCGCCTGCTTAGTTGTCATCCACACGAGAAAAGTGTGGAGATGCCGTATTTGTTCTTGCGGAATCCGTATTTGTTCTTGCGGAATCCGAATGATGGAGTGGCTGGGGTGCTCTCAGAGAACAAAGGTTTTTGGATCTATCTGGTGCTACATGAAGTTTGTTAGCTAATCAGCTCTGGGCTACAATGATATTTCTTGAGGTTTTAGATGATACATATTCTATTATGTTCGAGGAATCTCAATTATTAGTCGCGAACTCAATTATTATGTCTAAAACGATGGATAAACATTTTTGTACATGGCTATTGGAAGCATGGATGATATGAACTTGTGGTGCCCATGACAATGATCAGTTGATGGCAACTTCACTTGGCAATATCAAAAGTTTAGACCATACTTTTTAACACATTAGATATCCATTATCGTGTTTCTCTATATTTTCTTAACTAGTTTACGCTAACAGCTGGATTCTAATAAAAAGTTGAAATAAGTACAAATTGGCTGAATTTATAAATGGGCGAAAGTAAATTTGTACGAATCGGGAAAACTACAGAACATGTAGAAATAACAATACATTCGGATTCGACATCACACCATGATCAGCTGGCAAAAGCTTTGTGCCTTCTCTTTTTCATCGAACTCTCCTCTCTCCATATCTCCTCTCTCACTATCGGTTCTCTGCAACTTTTAAAACCCTAGTTGAACCCTATTTGCCTCCTCTCCATCCCTTATCGGTCTCCATTTCTCCCTCTCTCACTCGGTCCGTCTCTTTGAGTGGGTGACGACTTGCATTCATCGATTCATCTTACTACTTTGGTGAGCCTCTCTTATTGTCTCTAATATCTTTCATCAATTTGGTGTCAAAGTTTTTTATTTTTTATTATTATTGATTGAGTAAATTTTGGATTAATTTAAGTAAAGGTTTTACTTAACTTGTATGGGTTGTACATTTCGATTGATTTTGATGGCTATATGTTTCTTGTTGTGATCCTTTCATAGTTTATCTCTCGTGTAACAGTAGAACTCAGACTCCAATCTGTTTGATAATTGTCTGATATTGTCAAACTTTGTTTGATCGAAACACATCATTCTCCCACGTTATCTTATTTACTGAATAAAATTTCGACAAATGTTAGTCAAGACTTCCTGATCGCTCAGTACAGTGGCAGATTCAAGATTTTAGCCAGGGGCGAAATGACAAATAATTATTAGTTGATAATAGTATTTATCAAGGGCAGAACCAAAAAAAATTTCCTACTCAAGCTAGTAACTAATAAAGAAAAATATAACTATCAAAAGTACATTGCATATACCAAATTGAATCCAGTGTAGTCCAATTTTAAGCCAAAATAAGGTCACAATATCGATAACGGAAATGAGCGTGATAACTAGAATATATAACTAAAATCATAAAATAATTAAGATAAATATATAGTTGAAGCTTAACAAATCTGAAATTTGTAAACATAATAAGATCCTAATACAACTTCATCGAAAAAATGGTTTATACGAGCCTCAAAATCTGTACGAGTTTGCCAATGGTATATATTTTCATTGAATTATATAATTATTATGTTAGATATTAATATCAAATTTTTTGTTGGAGGTTTTATACCACTTGAATACACAATTTATTTTTTAATGTTTGCAATTACATATAAAATTGCATTCAAAACAAAAAAAAATTAGGAGGCAGTCGGGCAAGTCACAATGACAGATAGTAATTGTCAATCGCCATAAAGAAATTATACGCTTCAAGATGACCAAAAATAAGTTTGTATTAAACTAAACAATTTTTTAACGTTTGCAATTACTAATGAAATTGCGGTGAAAATAAATAAATAAAAAATTAGGCGAGCTCCAAGAGTATCGAATTGGGTCGTTTACTAAAAATATTAAACTTCCAACCACTACACCAACAAAGACATATAGAAATATTTAAATAAACAATTACTTATTGCAGTATATACATTATATAAATGACTTTTTTGTAAAGCAAAGTATTTACTAAAAATATTTTAAAAATTGGGGGGGGGGGACAACTGCCCCCCTCGCCCCTTAATAGATTTGCCCCTGGCTCAATAGTGACCCCTTAATGGTCCGTTCACAAAATTTTATGTTTTGAATTAATCATGCCAACAAGCAATCTTCTAAGATATTTTTTTAACATTCTGATGTATTTGTTTGCTTTGCAGCTGTCTCGCTCAGTCTTCACCGCATTGTGGTGTGCTAGTAACTGTTCGTTAAGTGTAAATTTATTCTCTGTATTATTGTCCTTTGAATGGTTATAAAAAAGGAAAACACAAAAGAATAAATTATTGCCGAATTGAAATGTTGTAACAAGAAACTTGATCTTTTGAGGGTTTTTGTTTTGTTTTAGATTTCTCATTTTTGTGAGTATCTTTTATGACATAGTTGATTAAAAGTACCAAAAATGGAAAGAACAAAAAAAGTACCAGAAAATGAAAAAAAAATTTAGCTTAATTGGTTGTTCATATTATATGAAAATTGTTAAACTTAGGAAATCAGGGCACTTGTTGTTTAGTTGATAAGTTTTTGAGACTGTCTCTTTAGGGATCAAGGTTGATTAAAATTGGTGCTTAGTTAAGAGTATCCAAAGTCATTCGCTAAAGAAGGAGATTGATATGGAATCAAACCTCCCACTTTGTTTGCTAATGTAGGAGATTGATCAATTTAAAAAGCCCCTTTTTAAGCGAACTAATGCAATGGGATGAAGTTGACAATTGCGTCGGACTTAAAAATTAACCCGTTTAGTAATCTCGAGTATAGAGAATTTTGATTTCAAACTCCATGGGTTGAAGTTGAAATCAGTTTGGAACATAAGTTGCAAATGAGTGTAGATGCCCTAAAGGGGTTCTTAAAATTGAACAAAAAATTACTTTGACATAGTTATCATTTATCGGAGACTTCATATTATGGGCATCAAAGTTGACGCTCTTGAGGCTTGCTTTTGTTTTGCAATCAGAATAAAGGAGCAAAACTGATAAAATGATGGCAAGTTCAAGTTTTATTTTCTCTCTGATTGAACTAGTAAGGGAACTCGGACAACATGGGGAAGTAGGATTCAGGAAAATTTTGTAGTATGATCTCTTAGACATAGATATGGAAACCAAAAGATAAAAAAACTCAAATCATTTTTGAAACGTCGAGCCGCACTCATTGCAGCGAGGAGTTAATGTGATAAGCGTACAACACATCAACAACATGCTATTTGACAAATATACTCTATTTGTACCAAAAAAAAGAAAAAAAAAATGCCAACACGTATCTTTTTGGATATGCGTGTCGACATACATGGATAAAACTCCATGCTTTGATATCAACTTTTTCACATATCTTTGAACAATTTTTTTTTACAAATGTTACTAGCATTAGCATTTTGTGTTAAGTTAGTAGTCCATTGGTAGCAATATTTCTTGAGAGTCATCACAAACTCTAGTTTTCTCCAGAGACTTCAAGTTTCTTCTACTTCCCTCAAAATATCTCTAGAACATAGGTAATCTAGAAGCTATAGAATTATCCTAACAATTGTCAAAAATGTGTAGCTCTCTAGAAATCTCTTTGGAAATATCTAAGATTCTACACACTTCCTCCACCTCCTTAGAACTAGTATGAATAGGGGTGAAGGTTGAGTTGTGAAGGCATAGGAGCAAATAAGCTCAATTGTAAGTTGTGAGTTCAATCAAGAGTGGATGTGAGTTTGTAGCATTTTTTAGAAATCAATAAAATTCAGTGTTTTGTAAGTCCAAGTTCTCCTTCAAATACCAACAATTTGGTATTAGAGCCAGAGTAGTACTGTTCACCGGAGTTACAGTACTATTTAATAGAAGACGACATTGTTCACGGGTCGAACACTATTCAACACTATTCACATTTGCCGTTGGTGAGACGCTGCTTGTCGGAGATCGTTCGTGCACAGTTTGATTCTGTGAAGCAGATTGGTCTGGGACCAAGCTTACTCGGTAGCACAAAAAAGGTTGCACCTTGTCACGATGGGAGATCTCGTTGGTGGGCTTATAAAACTCAACCATAACAATTATAAGAGCTGGCAGACAAGAATAAAGTCATATTTACAAGGACAAGACTTGTGGCAAGTTGTTGGCGGTAGTGATAATGCGCCACCGCCAAGGGAGAGCGCTGCTGAATTTAGGAAATGGGAAGGCACTTTATATGCTCAAGACAACAATCGAGGACGAGATGCTTCAATACATCGAAGACGAAGACACGCCCAAAAGAGCATGAGATACATTTGCATCCCTATCCTCAAGAACAAACGATGCTCACCTGCAGTTCTTGGATAATGAATTGATGAACTCTAGACAAGGAGGTATGTCTATTGGAGTATTTTTTTGAAAATAAAAAATTTATGCCGTGAAATTTTAGAACTAGACCCATCCTAAAAAATTAATGAAGATAGGATGAAAAGAATAATCATCCACGGATTAAAGCCCGAGTATACCGGGATTGTCACGGCAATTCGTGGTTGGCCAACTCAACCCTCCATTGTGGAGTTCAAAAGACAATCAAGATAGCCTTGCTAAGAAAATGGCAGACGTCTCTTTGAAAAATGATGAAGAATAAGCACTCTTCAATAAAAACAAAGGGTGGATATAAAAAGAAGAAATTTGTAAAACAAAATAAAGAAGAAGATAACAGGCCCAAGAAGTCCCAAGAAAGGAGTCATAAGAAAGGGGGAGCTAAGCAAGGCAGAAGCAACAGTGGTCGACCAAGTTATGGTTGTTATAACTGCGGTACGAGAGGACACTACGCAGTAGACTGACAGTCAAAGAAGAAGACAACTGAAGGCAACTTGGTGACATCATGTAATCACCAAGACAGTGGTAAAGAAGAATGACACTTCCAAGCATCGGTTGCAACTACTCAGACTGTTCGTGACGATAAAGTACTAGCAATCAACTACAACAAAGATTGGATCATTGACTCAGGTTGCTCCAATCATATAACCGGAGACAAGGAGAAGTTGTCCAGCCTCCATGAGTACAAAGGAGATCGGGTCGTGATAACTGTTGACAACACGAGATTGTCAATTGCTCACACTAGAGAGGCTGCATTCACCCCCCGCTTCAGCCCCAATCAAGTTCAACTGCAGAAAGTCTATCATGTTCCATGTATGAAGAAGAACCTATTGTCAGTACCACAATTAAAAACATTTGGAAACTACGTGGTGTTCAGGTCGGAAGATGTTAAAGTGTACCAAAACCTAAAGCCATCGGGTACACCCATTATGGAGGGACGTCAGTTAGAGTCTGTCTGCGTGATGTCTGCGGAATCAGCATATGTAGATAAGACTCGACGCGGTGAAACTGCTGATTTGTGGCACGCTAGGCTAGGGCATGTTAGTTATAAGAGGTTGAAGGCGATGATGAGCAAGTCCATGCTGAAAGGCTTACCCTACTTGGATATACGAAGAGAAATTGTTTGTGCTGGATGCCAGTATGGAAAAGCTCATCAACTACCCTATCAGGAGTCGGAGTTCAGGGTCAAGGAACCGTTGCAACTCATCCACTCAGATGTGTTCGGTCGAGTAAAACAAGCCTCAATTAGTGGTGTGCGCTACATGGTGACTTTTATTGACGACTTTTCAAGGTACGTGTAGGTTTATTTTCTGAAGGAAAAATTAGAAGTCCTTAATATATTTAAGGAATTCAAGAAAAAGATTGAAAGTAAAATAGGAAAGAAGATCAAATGCCTGCGTACAAATAATGGCGGAGAGTACACATCGGATGAGTTCTCCAATTACTTGAGGAAATGTAAAATCATGAGACAATTAACATGTCCAGGCACTCCACAACAAAATGGAGTAGCTGAAAGGAAGAACCGGCATTTGGCAGAGACTTGTCGAAGCATGTTGCATTCCAAAAATGTGCCAAGTCGATTTTGGGCCGAGTGTATGAAGACTGCACCCCGTGTTATCAACAAGTTGCCACAAACAAAGTTAGGGGTTGTTTCATCCTATCAGAAGTTATGGAATACTAAACCCACAGTGAGTCACTTCTGAGTTTTCAGATGTGTATGTTACGTGTTCGTGCCTGATCACCTGCGAAGCAAGTTCGATAAGAAGGCGATTTGTTGCATTTTTGTGGGATATGACAATCAAAGGAAATGATGGAAATGTTGTGACCCTACAACTGGTTGCTGCTACATATCAAGGAACGTGGTGTTCGATGAATCTTCATCATGGTGGTCTACACAACAACTACTGCTGCCGGATTCCAAAATTATAGAAGAAGAAATGCAGGAAATTGAGTCAACACTTGCAAAAGGTGAAGAAGATAGCGAACTCAACTCACCGAAGACAACAAATGTGTCCAGTAACCCATGGCAAACTGGTGTACATGAAAGAACACCAAAAGAAGATCAAGGCAATCAAGAAGATTTGGGGCAACAACTGAGAAGGTCAACCAGACAACGCAAACCCAATCCAAAGTATGCAAATGTCATGGTCGAATAAGACAACAATAGAGAACCCACAACATTTGAAAAATCATCTCAGAACATAAAGTGGCAAAGGGCGATGGAAGAAGAAATCCAAGCTATGAAGCAGAATCAAACTTGGGACTTAGTACCAAAACCCAAGGATGTGAAACCTATATCATGCAGATGGGTCTACAAGATAAAGACCCATCCTGATGGCTCGATAGAAAGGTACAAGGCTCGATTGGTAGCCCGCAGGTTCTCACAGCAGTATGGATTGGACTACGATGAAACATTCAGTATAGTAGCTAAGATCACTACAGTCAGGGTCCTGCTTGCCCTAGCAGCAAGCAAATCTTGGAAGTTATGGCAGGTGGATGTGAAAAATGCCTTCCTACACGGAGAAGTTGATCGAGAAATATACATGGAGCAACCTAAGGGGTTTTGAGAGTAAAACCCAACAAAATTATGTTTGCAAGTTAAACTAGGCTTTGTACGGATTGAAGCAAGCACCAAAAGCCTGGTATGGGAAGATAGCAACAGAGTTTTTAGTTCAAAGCGGGTACACAGTTGCACATTCAGACTCAAGCCTGCTCATCAAATCTCAAATAGGCAAACTAGCAATAGTGCCAGTATATGTAGATGATCTAATTATCACTGGAAATGACAAAGAAGAAATAGGAATAGTACGAAGAAACTTGGCAGTTCGATTCTAGATGAAGGAATTAGGAGAACTAAGACACTTCCTGGGGCTCGAGATTGAACGAAGTGGCAAAGGCTTATTCCTTTGTCAACAGAAGTATGTTAGAGATCTTTTGAAGAAGTATGAGATACTCGAGTGCAAGCCGATCTCAACACCTATGGAAGCTAATGCTAAGCTACGTGTTGAAGAAACCAAAGACTTGGAAGATACAACAATGTATCGTCAGCTTGTCGAAAGTCTAATCTACCTGACGCTCACACGGTCAAACATAGCCTATGCAGTTGGAGTAGCAAGTCGATTTATGCAGAAGCCAAAAAAACCTAATCTCGAAGCAGTCCGAAGAATATTAAGATATGCGAAAGGAACCACTGATCCTGGTATCTTATACAATAAGGGTAAGGAATGTAAAATAGTTGGCTACTGTGATGCTGACTATGCTGGAGATCATGATACGCGAAGGTCAACTACCGGGTACGTGTTCAGTCTTGGTTCAAGAGCAATCACTTGGTGTAGCAAGAGACAACCAACTGTATCTCTCTCGACTACAAAAGCAGAGTATAAAATAGCAGCTATGGCAGCACAAGAAAGTACTTGGCTAGTGCAATTAATGAAGGATTTGCACCAGCCAGTGGAGTATGCAATACCATTGCATTGTGATAATCGGTCTGCAATACGCCTAGCTGAAAATCCAGTGTTCCATGCAAGGACAAAGCATGTCGAGGTTCCCTACCACTTTGCAAGAGAGAAGGTACTTCAAGTAGAAATAGAGATGCAAGTAATCAAGACAGACAACCAAGTGGCAGATATATTCACCAAAGGACTCGGTACTACAAAGTTTGAAGAATTTCGAAGACAACTTGGAATGATCTTCAAGGGAGTCGGTGATGAAGGGGAGTGTTGATAGTCATCACAGACTCTAGTTTTCTCTAGTGACTTCAAGTCTCTCCTACTTCCCTCAAGATATCTCTAGAAACATAGGTAATCTAGAAGCTCTAGAATTATCCTAAAAATTGTAAAAAATGTGTAGCTCTCTAGAAATTTCTTTAGAAATATCTAAGATTCTACACACTTCCTACACCTCCTTAGAACTAGTATAAATAGGGGTGAAGGTTGAGTTGTGAAGGCATAGGAGCAAATAAGCTCAATTGTGAGTTCAATCAAGAGTGGGTGTGAGTTTGTAGCATTTTTGAGAAATCAATAAAATTCAGTGTTTTGTAAGTCCAAGTTCTCCTTCAAATACCAACAATATTGACTTGCACGTAAATGAAGATGATGAATAATAAATAATAAGCTGACAAATTAATAGGTGTGTCCCGTATTAAGTTTTTTGACCGACATGTCAAACAATCGATGCTCGTGTCATGTTGTTACATAGAATCCATGTTTAGGAGATTCTCATCACACAATTTCTTCTAATTCTGCAACCTTTAAATAGAATATCAAACTATGAGTTAAATTTCTTAAGTCACACATCCATTTGGGCAGTTTGGCAATATACAGTGGAGGTCCTTTTACCATGAATTTCTATGTTAATACTAGTAGTGGTAGATTTTTAAAACCTTCATAATCTCTATGTGTGTGTGTTTTTTTTTATTTTTTTACGTAGAAGGTTTTTTGTGTTAAAAGAAGTTTCTCTAGTGGTTTTTCTCTATTTACTTTCTTGGCATATGAAGCTATTTTTGAATAGTTTTCTAAATATTGATCTGGCATGGGTTGCTAGGAAAATTTGCATTAGTTAGTTTGTATCTATTCCCAATATTTGGTCTTAATGCAAATTTCCTATGACGTTTGTTGGCATTCTTTAAAAAAATTTCAATTAATTCAAGTAGATTTCTTGAGTTCAGCAAGAAAAATGTGATGCATTAGTTTTCCGTTGTTTTATTCAGTTTTAATTAGTAAGGCACTTTATAAAAAAAGAGTACTCTATTTTTTGTTCTAAATTTCCTCTAATTCGATTTTTTATTGTCAGGTTTGGATGGCAAGTTTTGTTGAAGTATTCGTGTTAGGAGGGCAATGGGTAAGAAAGTTGAGGAGGAGGATGTGCTACAGGGGAGTAAGAAGAAGAACAAGCACAACAAGAAGAGAAATACTGACAGCTCATTGGAAGAAACTCCATGGTGTAGAGTTGAGAAATGATGACAACAATGAACAACAACGCAAAAAGGATGTTGGAGTTGTCTCTGCAAAGGAGAAGAATGAGAAGAAGAAGAAGAGAAATTGAGAGGAGAAGGATGATGCAATTGATCCTGAAGTGTCTGACAAAGTTGAAGAAGAAGAAGTTCGTGATAGAAAGAGGAATGTTGGCAAAGAGAAAAGTATCAATAGTTTGTCCGTGAGTTTTGTGGATGAGAAGGAAATAGACAACAGGGTTGAGTTGGAATTGGCAAAGGACAACAATAAAAAGTGGAAGAAGGTTAAGTGGTACAAGAACGAACTGTCACGGGCTTTCTTTCTCTACATTAGTTACACTTGCTAACCTTACTTGGCTAGGCAAGAAGATAGTCGTGATAGAGGGCACGCGCGATCAACCTTTCTAGACATGGATGGTCAACCATTTAGTAGTGTTCTAAAAAATGGCCTAGGCGTTAGAGAAACGCCCAGATTAATGACTGGACGGGGTGAAAAATTGTGTAGGTGCCTAAGCGGGTTCCGGGCGGGTCTGGACTGTCTAGGCGGTCTGGCCGGGTTTTTTTTTCTGATTGCAAAAATTTATGTGAACAATAAGTTGAGATTGGTTGTTTTCATGCCGATAAAAGAGGATGCTGAGACTAATTTGAATCAGGCTGATTATGTTTTTATTTTATTTTTCTTTCCCCTTTTTTGGAAAAAAATAATTTAATTGTTTTTTATTCAGTCTGAATGTAGCAAAAGATAATTACTTAATTGAATTATCAAAGGATCTGCTGGTACCAATTTTAGTAATATAGATTTTATCAAGCATGACTAAGGTCATTTATGCAATTTGAAGAAAAATAAAATAGTAAGTTTGGATATTAATCCACAAATTCAACTTTGTAGAAAGTACCCATCATGATCAACTTTAGTCATTTGAGTTTTAATAAATTTTGTTCATGATTGTTAATTTTCTCATGTTTATAAATTTTGCATGTGTATCTTGGCATTAAATTGGATGTAATTGATAAAGTATTATGCTTAACTTTTGTAAATTATTAAAGTTATAATACAAAACTTAAAACTGCCTAGGCGCCCGCTAAGCACCTACTCGTCGTCCGCCCACCATTTAGCACTTTTAGAACACTGCCATTTAGTAAGAACTAAGTAACGGTATTTAGTTCTTTATATATGCATGCAACACTGAAATTTTGATCTCATTATGCAAGTCAATACTTGCAATATGTAACTTGTAGAGTTGTAGCCTTTAGACTTGTGAAACCCAAACCAATGTTCTCTGATATTGTATATATTGGTCCCTCCCTCCAAAGTGTTGAGAGTCTCTTTTTCGCATGCACTTTGTCCCTCTCCCTCCCCTTTCTTTTGCATTGCGCCTTGTTCTTCTTTCTCTTTACAAATTAATCAATTCATATGTTATTTTCTCCTCTCTCATCCATATACCATAAAATTTAGGTTGTCTTTCACTGTGTTTAAATTGAGTTACCTGCATTCCGTCTTCACAGTGCTAGTGCCCAGATAAGATAGCAAGTACTGTGATTTCGCAAAATTTTACGAAACATTTTGTTTTTGAGATTATGAAATTAAACTACCGAAGTCAAAATTACATTATTTTGACGAGTTATTTCGGAATATTTCATGTTTTTTTTTCCTTAAATTTTGGCATTTTCATGTAAACCCACAAAGTTATGAAGCAAATTACATTTGTTCGGCTGGAATATTTCATCATTTTTTGTGGATTTCGATATTTTCATGTAAAACTCAAAAAAAAATTGAAGAAAATTATATTTATATGGATAATTGTGTACTTAGGGTTCATTTAATGTGTTGATTAGGAAGAATAGGCAATTCTTTTTTTAAAATTAGGTTGATCGGGAGATGTTAATTTACTTGTATCTTACTTTTACCTCATATTCATATATGTTTGACGTATTCTAGAAATTTTACATTTTTTCTACGCACAACAAAATATTTTATGAAATCATTCATAAAATTAGAAGACCGAAATTATTTCCAAAGACGAAATCACAATCCTTGCTTAAGAGCTATTTACCTCCCTAATAAAAAGATGATGTTGCCAATGGTGTTAGCTTAGCTGGTAGGCTTGCCTATCCTTTTCCTATGTATACTTTAAGGTACACCCTCGGATCGGCTGTCGTGACAAGAACGTCACGTCTTCTAGTAGATAATGGAAGATGGTGGATGATATTACAAATCTAAGGTTCAAATCCTACCCACAACATTGGGGATATTAAAAAAAAAGAATTTGGGATAGTAGGGTTAAGGGATAAAAATTTATAAGATAGTAAAAAAAATAAAAAGATGGTGCTCAGTAGCACGAAAATCAAGTCATTCGTCTTTCGCCATATTAAATTAGGTTTTTTAACAGTGCCCTCTAAAACATATTCAAAATTAAGACGAGACCCTTACTGTGTCGGGGTGTAGTCCTAATTTTGATTATGTTTTCAAGGGAATTGTAAATAATAATAAACCTATTAAATTTCCATCCTAAGATGGGCCTTGAGACTACTCAACCCAACTAATGAGCCCACCAAAACATAGAATCTAGGGTTTATCAAGAGGTTTTACACATCACCTTCACCATCTCTTCTTCTCTCACACAACTCAATGGCTTGGCTTAGCAGATCTGCTGCAATTGCAGGTGCTCGATCCATCGTCACAACAAGTCGACCCAAAGCTCTAATTTCAAGAACCTTGGCACCCAAATCAATGCCTTCTCTCTTCCCCTCACCAACCACAAGAACATCAACTTGTGCTTCCAGGTATAGACCCTCATGTACTCTAACTCACTCATCACCAATTAATTCAAGTTTATGAACAAAACCCTTTTTTTTTGTTCTTTGCAAATTTGGTCTAAAGTTGTGTTTTTTTTATTGATTTAGGTTGGCTGTGGCGTTGGGGTGCGCGGAGTCTTTGATGCCACTTCACAGTGCCATTGCTGCTGCTCGTCTTAAATCCATCATTGCTGTTGATTCCAGCTGCTGGAGTTGGCTCTCTCAAGGTACTTTAATTTGATTTTCTGTATATTTGATGGCTTTTAATTGATACCCAGAGTGATAAAATCTCGCATCTTAGGCCTTTTAGGGTGTTTTTGGTTGCGGAGAACATTTCAATTGCAATCCAATTGTTGCAAATAACAAAACTTTATTATCAAAAGTGTGATTCGAAGCTGTTTGATTGCAACCCATGGTTATTTTCTAAAATTGCAAAATTTTGGGCACTTTGTGCGCAACTGAACATACCCATATGCAGCATTTTCTATAAGAAACATGAACATATAACGTAGAATAGTGCTTTTTAAAATACCATACTATAGGAAAAAAAATCACATACCGGCATTTGAGCTGCTGTCTGTCCCGTCTCATCCCGTATGTTCAGTTTCATAAATCAATGACCAGTCATTCTTTGAGAACCACTCTTTTTCTCTGTATTTATGTCATGCAACATTGTGACTCATTAGTTAAAGCCTTTTATAGTCATTGTTGTAATTCTGTAGTTGGCCATCAGTTGTGGAGTTAGCGGTGAAGAATGCTTTTGCGTCATTTCTTAATGATATACTCTAATTCTGTTTTCTGCAACATGGTATAGGACTTGCATTGCCTTTGTGACAAGGCAAGGCCTGCTGGTTTTTCTGGCAAAGAAATCAGCATAATTTTTCTTTCATCACTTTGAGAAGACGTTATTTCCTTCAAGGCTATATATTCGGAACTGTCTTGTGCAGCTAATGCAAACTAGTTTGACAAAGTGAATAATCGATGTAATGCATATTTTGAATAAGTTGTTCTTCTCTCCAGGTTCTCTCATTGTGCTGGTATTTCATTTTATTACTTGTTGTAAGTTGCATTGTGAAATGGTCAACATGTACTCAAGTTGCATTTAATCATTTGATACATGATCACCTGTTGTAAAAGTAAACCTTCAATGATTAAAAAAATGTGACGGAGAAACCTAACGCTTGTCCAAAATCTTAACCGTTCACAGGTATATTGTTGGGAGCTAGTCACCCATTCAGACGTGTATTTTTTTTGTAGATAACTAAGAAAAACCAGAATATTGGTGTGATCTAATAGAAGCAAAACAGACCTAACAATGATTGAATAGAAAACCAACATGCGAAGCCATACATGCATGTACATGTGTGCCAAGTAGCACGTCTCCGTCTTACCGTATGTTGTTGGATATTATGAAACTTTTCAATTACTGAATCCCTTTTCTTGAGGTTATTTGTTAATTCCAGAGTCCAAACATCACCATGCTAGTCCTGTTTTTTTTTCCTCCGCGCAGACTTTGTTTCTCCAACACATTTGGTGCTTGTTCCTTGGGCACCATTTTAACCTGTGTGTTGAGTGCAATGCTGATTCTTTTTCTGTCCTCTGTGCATTGCTTAGATTTTGCAGTTCCCCGATGACAGTGACCACGAGGCTGCCATCACCTTGAACCAGCTTGGCTTGCACTGAGAGCAGCTTTCCTTCAAACGCTTTGTTAGTTCTAGACCACCTTCGTTCATTTAAGATCGGTAGTTACAGTTCCCCTATCATGCTGACATTGCTCTGTTTTCTATGAGGACCGTTCAATTATGCCAGAGGACAAGAAATGTTCTTTTCTTATTTTTCTTTTTTTTCGATACAACTATCTCAGCTAGTTAAAAGAGATGGTCTACCCTCTATAGGAAGTAGTAAGTTTGTAATTGAAAATTGCGAATATTTAGAAAGAAATGTGGCTCTTTGCATGTATCAGAGCTTACCATCATTCAAGCATTTGGATCATAATATACTCGTTTCTGGTAATTATGATTCCGTGCTCTTAACCAAGTGGAGTTCCCATTTTCTAACTCAGGTCTTAGATGTTAGTTTTTGCTAAGGTACGTGTTAGAGGGTTTTTTTTTTTTTTTTTAAGTGCTATAGAAGCTAACTTCTAACTGGTGTTAGAAGTTTTGAACGAGCTTCTAAATGAACTGAATGGGCAGCTGATTAGAAGTTGTAAAATTAAAAGATGTTTGTTTTTAGGTGTTGAATGGGAACTGTTTGACAATTTTGTCCAACTGAGCTAATAAAATTATGACATAAATATTGTGTTTAAAATCATACCCAATAATTATTGAATCCTAGATAATGTTACAATACATTTTATTACAAGAATATTGAAATATGACTAAGTATATTTAAAAAATTATCAAACCAATTAGTAATATTTCGTTTGAATCCAATCTTTGATCCAATATCGAGCACCGCAACAAGGACTCATGAAACCTCGGGTGTGTGAGTAGGCCGCATTATATAAATAATATTATCTACAATGGTTGTAGTAAAATGAGTAAATAAAAACGAAAACTATTAACATATGATACACATAAGGCATAAAAACTACATAATGAAAATTTGAAAATATATATGAAAGAGAGAGTTGGAGTAATAAAGAAAAACTTGAAAATACAGAAGAAGAAAAACTTGAAAATATAGAAAAAGATGAATGATAGAAACGAGATAAGTTTCTTTCCATTGAAGAATTCTTGTGAAGGTAGGTAGAACGACAATGTTTGGTGAAGAGAATGAAGGTGTGCCGTCAAAATTTAGCTCTACTTGTTTTTAAGAAAATGAGAGCAACAACTGTCTTACAAAATTATTTTAAGGTTACTATTGGAATACTTTTTTAGTCAACACTCAGTGCCAAGTGATCAACACTCCCTGTTGCTTAATCCAATCAAAAGTTCAACTTCTTATCAAAATTAAAAACAAACACTCTAAACAAGGTGTTTCACTTCTTATTAAGACTTTTATCTCTATTCAGAAGCAAAACAAACACCCTCTTAGTGTCACCCTGAAAGTGCCAATGTTATCAGTCTTTAAAATCTTACCTTTTATATGCAAGTACTTGTTTAATTAAACCCCATGTGCTTCATCGATCTGATCGATACTCATGAAAGCAAAATTGAACGTGAGCACCATGAAGATCATCATCTCAGAGACTTATAATCAATTCTAAATTTCATGAAGTTAGTAGACGACTCATTAGGTCTTTAAGTTCGCGTCCAACATGAAACAAGTTCGATGGAGCAGAATACTTGTTGATGATACACCAAACCGTCCATTAATCTGCGCCGTATATGTGTCATGATGATCTCGTCAACAGAGCAAAGCGGATTTGATTGCACGCCCAATCTGGCAAAGCTCATACAACACGAAACCCACCGAAGCAGGGTCCAGGAGGTTGGACCTAAAAAACAACGCCCTAATAAGCCCATACGTCACATGGTTAAGCCCAATACTCGTAAGACCTAATAAGACAAATATCTGGAGGATTGGCCTAAGACGGGCATACCAACAATACAATGATTTTGACTAGAAAACAAACATCGAAGTATAAATCGTGCATGGAAACTCCCCTGCATGGACAACAACCAAAAAGAGAAGAATCTCCGGTAGATCTAGGAGCACAAGTCAAGTAGGAAAATTCTCCTACATGGACGACTCCCAGCAGGGAAATGATATCTAGCAAGATATCTTTCTCTAAATTATGCCACCAAAGGCTTAGTCGAACAAAGACTCCGTATGATAAATAGGACACACGATTGAGGAACAAAGGTACAATACAAAACTCAATTTACAACATTACACATTTATCAAGTCTTGTCTGACTTAAGCATCGGAGTGTCATCGGCCGTCCCAACGTTGGTCTTTGGCTCAAGTGTGTTCCCTGTGTAGGTCAAGGTCAAAGAGAACAGGATTTGACAACAACAATTACCATAGTACATATTCAACTGGCACGGAGTCCTAAACTTAGGCTGAACAACAAATCCATTCAGCACTGAGCTGTGCACGGTGGCAGATGGGTGATCCTTACTTGTGTCATGGAATCGACATGATTAAGCAGGCAATATTGCGAATGATAACTACAAGAAACATTAACCAAACGAAAACCAAGATAAAACTTCTACTTGTTAAAAGTTTAACTTCAGACTAGCGAAACCACAGGCTGCTAAAAGTGATAAATATTTTAAATGGATCCATTGTCTCTTGGCAAAATGTCATTACAACGACGAAGTTCCCGTCTCAACGGGAAGTAGAACCTAGACTCCCAGACTCCGGGTATTATCAGTAAAAAAAGATAATACTGATTTTTGTGTGACTATTAGCAGGGGACATATTACTGGGGAATAAGAGGATTCTTCAGCTGCTTCTAACTTTCATGACACCAGTCACCAGGGCAAGGTTCTGTTACAAGAGCACTTCACTGAACCATTCCGATCTTATTTATAAGTATTCCGGGAACTCTTCAGTCATGCTACAGTGCATATACAGTATAACTTAGGAGGTTGCCCTAGGCGTTACAAGTACTAGAGTTCTCTCTGCAATTGGCACTCGCAAGATATAGGAAAATCTAGCGAAATAGTGATGCAATATGAGCACCAAAAAGAAATGGAAACTTTAGGATAAGTTGCTTCAGTTTCTTACGTTAGCGTAGCGAGTGATGCAGGGAGAGATTCGCCTCAGTTGGCTGGTTGTGCAATGGGCAGTGGCTCTGGAGCCACCTCTGATGTTGCATACCCATTGCCAATGTGGCCAAGCTTGTTGTCAGACGCCCAAACATTAGCAGCCTTAATATCATCTTCAGCCATTAATTTTGAGAACTCCTCGTGGTCATATTGCAGTTTTGCCTTTCCTCCAAATTCAACAGGAAGGTTTTCCACATCAAAGTATGAACTCATGAGCTCGACGCTCTCTTTGTTCTTTGGATAGACGAATTTGACTTTCTGGAATGTTTTAGCATCCAGGATGTACTTGACTATCTGCATAAGAATGTGCAATGGCGAGAGCATCTCCAAAGTTAATTTAAAGAGGTCACTCACAGATTTAAAACAAAATGATTCAAGAAGAGTTCTTATGTAAAGAAAGTTCAAACTGTTTCTAATTGTCAAGTCCCTCAGTGAAAATCAAGTAAGCTCTTTTAAAATGTTTAAGAGATCAGAGTTCAAACCTTCCAAAAAGCTTCGAAAATCCTGGGAGGGTTGTAGAGAAATGCTACAGCGAGCCTCTCAGGGTAGTGATTCTGCAAAATGTTAATTGAATCTCGGGCAGTTTTGATGGGAACATTAACGTTCAGTGACCAACCGGTGAAGTCTATCAACCATACCATTTGCTCTTGACCCTCGGGAAGGTTTAGGATAGCATTCTCTATGAGATATACTAGATGCTTGATTTGGTTGCCAGCTGCAGTAGTGTTCTGCAAAAAATATTGCATAATTAAGTTAATTCCATTGGTTTAAATGAACTGAATGCTCTGCGTATAAGAGAGGGTTCAGCATAAACCTGCATTCCAGGTCTCAATATAAGAACAGTCCTCCCGTTTCGATCATGAAACTTTGCTCTGTAAACTTTGCCAGTTTCGCCTTCATTTGCTACTTCATGCTGATAATCAAATGCTTACAGTCAGTACAAGGATGTGAACAAACTTTGAGCAAAAAGTATAATAATTACTGCAACAGTAGTAAAGGCTTGATGTGGAGAACATAAGAAACAAAGTTGAAGAATGATCCTGAAGCAACAAGTATAATAACTAATGCTCACGATCGGCATGAACGATTTACACAATATCCCAAAAGCCTCCCAACTACATGGAGACTGGATCGGCATAATTAGATATTGAATTATCCGAACTACATAAGTTCCCTAGAGAAGAGGCAGACGCATATCTTCAATAATGAATCATGTGACCATGATGAACAAATAGGCATTAACTTCAGTATAATGCAAAATCAAGCAAAACATCGCTGCGACTTACCCAGCGGATTTCTTCAGGCTTATAGGTTAACCTCCAGTTAAGAGATTCTTCTAACATTTTCTTTGACTTGTCGACATTCCAGTTCCGAGCTTCTAAATATCTCCTCAGGCAGGCATCAGTACAGAACAATGAATTGGCTCCAGATAATGGTCCAATACCATCCTTGAGTTCATTGACCTGTTCAAAGAATTCGATTAGCAGCATTGTCAAATCAGCTATTTCGATATCCTATTTTTCATCACCAGTGTAATGGACTACCTAAATCTATCAGTACGAGTTCTCCCGTCTTAGTTCAAATGAATGCATATATGAAATATATGAAATGCGATCGCTCGTATTCAAGAGCCTATCTTTACCTTAGCATCTCTCTCCTCCGGAGTTTCTTCCTGATGTGAATGCTTCCAACGGAACATTGTTAACTGCTTCCAAGTCTGCAGTAAAAGCTAACCTAAAAGAATTAACAATGAAGCAAAACTCGTCATTTTGAAATACAAAGTCTAATAAAAACAACAATAACTTACTGAACAATTAGTTCTTATTAGTTACAACAAGGGAACTGTACTGCTGTAGTACATGAGGCAGAAACATCAATGGCTTACACACAGTCATGTGTTTACCTCAGGAAGATGAACTTAAGAATATCGACGTTTTAAAAAAAACAGTACACATTCAAAATGACAAAAAATCAAAACATTAATTCAAGAAACAAGACCCAATATATTTGGATGTGAACAATGAGTTACATTTACGAATCATCAGTGCTAATATTGGGTCGTTTGGGATGATGAATGAAATAAGAGATTAGCGTATTATTCTTGGACAGAGATAGGCGTATGCGGTTCGTTCTTGGACAGAGATAGGCGTAACACAGTACGATAGATATTGAGCATATAATTGTGCATCAAAGCAATGTAATTGAATATGAAAAAAGCTTATAAACTCTTAAGTATTCGAAACTGATCTAGGCAAATCTCAGATCCAAAACAATAGCACCTCCATGTGCTCGGTAACAAATTATGATCAAATCTCCAAATATCTCAACTCAATTTTGTGTCAAGCTCCCAGATATCCCAACAACACATCATGATCATGATCATGATCATGATCGGCCAACAACGTCCCAACTTCGGGGAGTTATAAATAACTAATAACTATCAATGCAACTAAATTAAATTACAACTTGTCTATAAATCCAAAATTAATAAATAAACTGAACCAATTTTTTTCTTCAAATAACAGTAATTAAATGTCATTTTCCTTTGGCAATCCGTTTATCTTGTTATGTAGATTTTCGCTTTTTAATTATCTATTTACTGGCATCCCACTACTCATACTCACGAAGACTCGAGGGGTGGTCTCAAATTCACAGAAACAGTTTCAATTTTCATGTCTATTTTTCGTGCAGCCAAAAAGACCCATCGATCAATTAGATGTCTACATAAACATGACAAGATATCTGAAATACCTATTAAAGAGCCCTGAAACCTCTAAAAACACGAATGAAAAAAGATCACAACCATAACTATTAGTGGAAAAAAAAAAAAAAACTCTCAAGATCTAAACCATACAATACAAACCAAATTTGACTTTTACAGTTTAGTCTCTTACACTGAGGGGGCTGAGTAAGAGTTGTACCAAAAATTTTAGCAAAGCAAATTTCACAAAAATGAACTGAGAAGAAATGAAACTAAAATTCAAGCAAAAAAAATTAAAATTCCTAAGGTAAATGAAGATATCTGAGTTCTAGAGAGAGAAGGTAAGAGAGGTACCTGGTGAGAGTTTGAGTTGAGTTTCAACTTTTAGAGGAAATAGAGACAGAGTCGTTGTGTGTTGCTGTCCTTTATAGACAGAGAGGGAGACAGAGAGATTGAGAGGTGGTTTGGCTTTGGGAGATGTTTGGCTTTCCCGCGTTTACCAGTTACCACCACTCAGTTTGTGGTTGGTTGAATGGAATCGTATGTCACGAAAATTCATTAAGGAATTTTATATTTTACGCTAAATTAATATATCACTCTACATTCATTATTTGATCTTGTAATCAATTGTGAGAATGAAACTCTCATGAACATAAGAATCTCATTCATTAATAACAAAATTAAATAATGCATATGGAGTTATACCTCAAATTAACCTAAAATACAGCAATCCCTTCATGAATATCCATATCATAGAATTCTATGCAACCAAACACACCCTCAATCTCTCTCTTTCATTTTATATGGGAAGTTTGAACGAGACATTTTTTCTTACTAAAGTAAGAACAAGTACTTATCAGAAATTTTTCTTAGTTTCTAAAGTAGATAACGGAATTTGTTGGCTATTGATAATTCTCGTCCTTACAATGACACTAAAGGTCATGAGCCGCATGAATACATCTATGTGATCGTTAACCATATTTTGTAAGTAGGATGATGTTGTATGATCAGAGGAGATTTTTATAACATCAAGATACGTATAAATATTTCATAATTCTGCAAATTCGTCACCCTGATTGCAGAACCTGATTGCAAAAACAAATTTACCTAATACCTAATTCATACCAACTCCACACAAACAGAGGCAAATTTAGCCAAATTAGTTAAATGTTCAACTTATAATATACATTAAACATCTTGATCATGGAATTGGCGAACAAATTTTAAAATTATGAAACATCATTTAGCGAAAGAGACCCCTTAAAATAAATTTTTAACGCAGTTTGATACTGAAAAACCGATGGGTTATTGACTTATTCTCGGAATCTCAGGGGAATTTTCCTATTTATTCTTCCTCTTGCCAATGGCATATTTAAAAAATAATAATAATAATAATAATAATAATAATAATAATAATAATAATAATAATAATAATAATAAATCTTCGCCTTGTAATTTGGAGTGAATTATATTCTTCAAAGACTTTAGACTAATTTCTTTACGACTAAAACAAGGAAAAACAAGGCACAAGATGCCACTACGAAACAACAAATGTGTCATATCCTCTTATCACTTTCTATAACTCGATTAAAAAATAAAGTGAACTTAATTAGCATACTTTTGTTATGTGGTACAGATCGCATATGATATAGTTGACCATTTCATGGTTCTATATTTCTCAAAAATATACACTAGTTCCTTGGTATTATAACAATAGTGATAAACAAATGTCTTACATGCTAATGGGGTATCAGCTAGTTAGTCGAGTCGTGGTAGATGATATTACAAGTTCAGGGTTCAAACATGCAACAGATCTTGTTTGAATCTTGTTAAGAACACTCGTCTTAAAAAAATAAAAATAAAAATAAAAAATAAAATGGGCATGTAATGTGGTACATGGGCAATGGTTAGAGCAACCTATCTATTGATATTCAAATAATGAATGGTGGTAGACTTATTTGTGCCCACCTTTCAAGTCTCCTTGTAATTGAATGGCCTCCAATCTTGACTATGATAAACCTTACTAGAAGCTTAGAATATTTACAGTCACGCGTGCAAATCAAGCTCGTTGCGGAGAGATTGAAGGTCATTTGGTAGACCTTAATTGAGGTCCCAGTGGATGCTCTAGATCATGCCTTGTCTAAAATCGGACCTTTTCCAGTTCTACCAGCTAAAATATCTGATGCAGTACAACATGTACAACAATGGGATGAAAGAAAATGTCACCAAACATGTTCAAAATGGACCCATTTTCTTTTGTCTATTCAGTGCTCTAAGACAAGCAGAAAGACAATGGACCACATAGCATATAGCACAACATGCCAGGCAATTGCACAAATGTGGTGACTTTTCAGCCAGGCAACCATGAAATCCTTTGTGTTTTTTGCTTTACCATTGAATGAAAACAACAGATGAAGTTGCTTTGGAAAAGTTGGTTTGCATCGTCGATACATCTTTTTATCGAACAAAAGGAGGAAAAGTACGTGTTTAGCACCTAAGATCAAAGTGAAAGCTGAATTGAAAAGCAAATTTGCAAAAAGATAATGTTGATCATCATCCACATATCAGATGTGCTTGAAGTAAAAAATATCTCCATCATTTCAAGGTTGGTCTTTTTTAAAGGCGTGCGTGTCACTGGTGGATATTGAATCCAAGACGTGGTGGTTCGCATTAGCCAACTAACCTGATTATCTTTGGCATCATTTCAAGGTTGGTAAATCCTTAGAAAGGAAGATTCGCGAAAAAGAATAGAATAGAAAATAAATAAATAAATAAAGTAAAAAGAGCGTAACACTTTTCAATTTTTCTAGGACTTTCAAATACAATGAGGGTTTCCAATTTCAAAGGAAGCAAATGAATTATACAGCATTTGCTTGATTGCTTGGGATGGATCTATGTAACAGAAACACAAGCTATAGCCAGCCCAGAATAGATGTCAGGGTTGAGGAGCTGGAGCAATGCTCCGATGAAAAAGGCTCATACACATTAATTACTTGAGTATCAAAATTTCTTAAGTTCGGGAAAATGAAATTAATTTCTATTCGACACGAATCACTTCAAGATCTAAGCTAATTTGTAATTCACCACCAATAAAAAGTTAGATTTTATGATCAATTGTGAGAATAGAAGTTCCATAAACATAAGAATCACATACTAAAAAGAAGCAAGGAGTGTCTCTCATGTTCGGAAACTTTTGATTACAAAATTTAAAAGTGGATGACAAGTGATACCTCAATTACATAGGAGGGTGCACCTTTTGATCAGTTTGCAATATCCTATTTAACTAGGATGTAAGGAGAACAAACCAAAGTGAGCAATATTTTTACAAGCAAATTCTGAACAGATCCCTGGATGCAAGGAGAACAAGCCAGAGTGAGCCTTATTTTTACAAGCAAAAACTGAATAGATCCCTAACACCAGTTAAGACTTCCCATACTCTTGCAATTTTTTCTAGGTCATGAACTTTCGGAACAAGAAAGGAGACGAAGACTAGCGTGTTCATGTTCTAGAACTCAGCGAAAAGGTGATGGTTACATTCAGCATGGCTGTGAGCTACTTAGGATGATTAAAAGTCTTGTTTTGATGCTCTATCCTTTGTTACTGTTGGGAATAAAAAAAATACTTGGGACCTAGGTTTTGCAACCACAGTAACATGGCCTGATTTAGGAGAACAACATGACATGATATGGGAAGATGATGAATCCTCAAGACAATGTAAACCTTCCTATATCATGCCACATCACCCTGATTGCAAAAAAAACTAGTTTCCTAGCAAGGTTTGCTGGGAATAAAGATTTCTTTAAAAAGGAACTCAAAAGCCATTCTTGACATAAAAATAATAATAACAATTATAAATTAAATTAAATAGCTAGAACCCACAGACACTCTTCAATAAAATGTAAACAAAGAAAACATGTTCTTTCTGTGTAGAAAGGACGATATAAAAAAAATAAAAAAATAAAAAGAAAAGAAAAGAAAAGGTTTTTCTATTGAAGTTGAATGTACAAAAGGTTATGTCTAAATGAGTTAATATCCACATGCATGCATGCACAATACACACGCCTAAGAATCCTGTGAAATGCTCAGTCTATATGCACAACATAACACAAGTTGGTTCTAACATCAGCAGTCAGCTTGCCTGATATATAGATGGACTATAAACATGATCTCACCTCCACTCACTCGAGAGCATCAACCTGGGGCGGTCTCCTGGCCCGGCGAAACCAGGTGTTGAAGGCAGACACCAAGTGTGGGCAGTCCTCAACATTGCGGGTGGAGAAACTAAGACACTGTTGTAGCAACTCCTGTGCTTCCGACATAGGCAGAGTTGAGATAATGTTCAGCAATGTCTCTTCCAACTCCTGGTACAGTAACTTGTGGCTGGGAAGCGTCGGCACAATCTTGTCTCTGCACACTATCACCACCGGAAGCCAAACCTTTACTAGCTTCATCCGAACCTGGAAGTGATCGAGTGAAACATAAACTTCATGATTCATTCATAAAAATCAAAACAACCAAATCTCTAATCCAAATGCCTTACTTTATTGTATAGAGCTACGAACTCAAAGTACAGGCCAAGAATTTACCCTGACTTGGCTAAAGGGTGTAGGCGTGAAGGCAAGCTTCCTATGTTTAGAGGTCTTTAGTTGATTCATTTTATCATTATGCAGCTCATGAATAAGGTAAATTAAGTGCAATAAAAAATGAACTTCGTACAAAATTTGAAGGAAGTTTGATTACAACAATTTGACTAATTCCTAATTTGACCCTAACCAAGTTTATAATCTTTCACATGGGGCAAACTTTTTGATGTTGCAAAAAATACAGTTTGGGATCAGAATGGATTGGAGCATTTAAATTTTCATAAACCAGATATAAGGTCAGATCCTATACATGCTATGGATCTCAAATCTGACTTTCATAGGCACAGAAAATTAACAACAGTTTTACCAATATCCATTAATAAAAAACTTCAGAGCTCTGATAGGAGACTGAGAAAGATCAAATTTTGGTTTATATTATACTAGTGAACCCTTATGCGTGTTGCGCATGAACAAGAAAAAGAATTGATTATTTTTTTTTCTTAATGTTTATTTTTCTAAATTTATTCCCACAATCAAAATCTAAGATGCATTTCTTTTTTGTGTTGTCGCGGGGGTCAATGTTTAATCCCTTTCATTGGTGAGGTCTCTAACTCTATGATAATCTTTATTTTGGTCTTTTTTTCAATTTTATTTTTCTAAATTTATTCCCACAATTAAATAATAGATGATTGAACATTTAATTTTTTTAGTTAATTTTCTAGAACACTTCTAATAACTAAAATATTTTTTTCATGAAATTATGGAAGTGCAGGGGGAAGATGGTGGAAGTGGTTATAATAAAAAGACCATTTTTTTTTTTTAAAAGGCAAACAAGGTTTTTATAGGATCTCAGAACCCATAAATATGCTGCAAGCTGGGTTTGAACCCATGACCTAGTGGTACCATCCGCCAAGCTCTAACCGTTGAGTTGTCATGCCATTGGCATAAAGAGACCATGTTACCCTTGCTCCAAGGGTATTTTCTTAATATGAGTGTTAAATAATCAACGAAATTTGCAAGGATAAGGCTAATAAGAAAAACAAATTGCGTAATTAAATGTCATAAATACCCTTTCATCTCTAAATTAAATTAATATATTTTAAAAATTGTGGACACAATTGTCAAAAGAAAGAGGTAGTTACTTTGACTCTTGGCTTTATAGATAGTGGAGATATATAAATCTACCAAAACTTTTTCACCTCTACTGCTTAACCTTTACCTGAATTATAGATATATAAAGACCATTTTATCCTCCAATCACAATAAACAATCTATCCCCACAATGTTAGTCGCTGGTTTATAATGGATACATGCTCTTTTAGGTTTTCACAATGCTAGTGGAGTGTACTTTCTTATTCCATAGCCAAAACATTAAGAAAGGTAGTTTGGCTTAATATTAAGAAAGCCAGTAAAACAAGTAACTCCTTACGTCAGAACCTTTCTCCGCCCTTTTTACAAAAGAATTCACTATTTTCCAGCCAAACACCCCCACCAAAGCATCCTACCTTATGGCACAAAATCCTTAAAGTTTCATCTTGTGAAATCTTGGACAATTAATCAGCCAAGAAGGAAATTCACCAGACCAATGAAAAAGATGTTCATGAACTCTCAATTTTTTTAGACCAAGGGGTCACTCAATCATAAAGACCGTCTTCCTTTACAAATATAAGCAAAAAAGATTCATCCTATAATTGGTAAGTGTTTGATAATCAATTATCTTATTGATAAGTACTTCCTCTAACAAACCACGGCAACCTCTACTCCCACATCCTTTGATCAGGCAATTTTGAAAGTTTTTTTTTCTATTTATCAAAGGGAGGTTCTTTGACCGACACCTAGTACCTTATATTTTACAGCATGAAACTGCTTGGTACCTCCATGGTCTCAAGCACACTCAAAGCAATCTCATGCTAGGAATCTAATTGTTGCATGAAGCAAAGGTCATTAGAATCCCTCCACCAAACCTACAGGATTTGACAAATCTTAAACTTTTGCATTTTGGCATTTGACCCCCAACTCTTGTATTCCATTACTAGTTTTGATTGGTACTCAAGTTCAGTAAGTCCAGCGCAAAAGTCCAATACACTTTGCCGATGTGACACCTCGAGTAGTGAGGGAACTGCACACTTGAGCAAACACAAATCCATTACGGGCATTTGATATAGGTACTTACCTAGGCCAATGTCTAATTGGTACCTCAGGAACACCTTGTATGTCCTCTTATATAGCCAAATGAAATAAAATCAACTTAATTGTGATATCAAGTGACTAGAATTAAAATTGAATTTATCTTGTTTAATTATTTGTGTTTTATCTTTCATGTTGCACCTTGACCATGGTTTCACTTCTAGACTTCTTTCTTAACCAGTGCCCTAATAAACCAGCACTCCAACACTAACTTGGGTGTGTTTGGTTGCATGGAATACCTGTTCCATGGAATCTAACTCATCTCAAAGGCTTTTTTTCAACAGTTTTGTCACAGTGAACAATAAACCTTTTTTTTGGGACAAAATACACATGAAATATGAGAATAGGATTCTTTAGTGGGAAGCAACGAGGGTGATTCACAGATGCAAGGGAATTTGAGTGTCATCTATAACTTCACTATCTCTCTTCCTCTCATATCTCCTCCTATTCACTCTTTCATTCCCTTAGATTGACTTGCCAAAGTTGCATATGAAATTCCCTTCCCCTGTTCGGGCATAGTGATGGTGTTCCTTCTTGTAAATGATGCACCTCCCAAACAGGTCTTTGGTCCTCCTCATTTTGAAGATTCTGAACTTTGAACCTCAGACCTCAAATACAAATTGTTCAAGGTGGGGTAGAGCTCACCATACGCTCAGTATTGAATCCTTAATATATTCGAACCACCCATTTTAATTCAGAATATGGTGAGTCGAATACCTATTCAATAACCATTTAGATTCAATTCAAATTTTGAATCAGATCTGGTAAAGATGTGTATCATATCTGGAATCAATGTACGACATTCATGATGAAAGTTGGTCCATTCCGAGCTCTGATAAGGGTAATAACAACATCATTATTAAAGAAAGCCGAGTCGGTATACTATAGACCAACCCTACTACCATAATCTTCATTTCTAAATGCTTTTTAAATTCCATCATTTTTCAGTACCTTCTTTCCTAGATAGTTCTGATTTCAAAGTGAGAAAATCTTTGCTCCTTGGGGCTTTAGCATATATCCTTGTCCAAGAGAATGGTGACACATGGCACAATCCATTCCATATTCAACGAATTAACTATACCACAAAGAATCACACCTTCCATGGATTGCAGAATTTGGATTGGAGGATTTGGCTAGAATCACAATTCTCATTAAAGCTTCAATACCTTGTTTTAATTTCTACTTTCAACCACGAATGGTATGAGTCGAAACTGAGAGACGAAATATCGAACATGCTCTTACTATTCTCACCAAAAAACTGAGACAAGACCTTCCTATTTTCAGTTTGATTTTCAAGACTTAAATGGTATGACTTGAGATTGAGAGATGGAACATCGCAAACATGCTCTCAGTACTCTCATGATACTCTCTTGTACATCTATAAATATTTGTAAACCAATATATTCTATCATTTCTTGTAATAGTTGTAAGCTTTCAGTATTATATGTGTCCACTAGTTTATCTTCCACTATATTACATTGTAATAGACTAATAATTGTAACATTCAACTACTATATTGTTAACTCTTACATATCTATTATAATAAGAAACTCTATCTTCGCGCATATCATTGAGATCTAAAATAAACCAATTAAATAACTTGTACACCTTGTCACAAGTCAATGTACGAATGAAGGCGTATGCATCACCCTTTTAGTTTGCACGCATTATATACACATAGAAACAAAAATTGCTCAACTTAATCTGGATAACCCAATAAAGATATTGACCCAACCACAACGAAGAAGAATGTGAACAGTACTCCATTACACAAAGTACACACCATTTCAATATCCATACCTTATGTGTCATAGCTCAGAGGTCCCCTTTTTCCATAGCAACATATATACCTTCATGTGTATTCTCCATAGCCATTCTCAGGAAGAAAGCTCCAATAGAAAAGACCCTTGTCCTTATCTTCCTTCCACACCAATCTATCTTCTTCCTCTCCCAACCTAAAACACCAAATAGGTTTATGCAGGGCCACACTGTGAAGATGAAAATCCAACCCATTAACTGCCAAACTCCAAACACCCCACCCACTCCATCTCAGTCCGAAATCTATCTTTAAGAGCTTCATCTCCCACCCAAACATCCTTTCAGAATCAAATCTTATTGCCTTTTCTAAGGACCACCTCGATACCTCGAACAAAATCATCTTTATAATTAAAAAATGCCCTCGGAATATTAATGCCTACAAGCCTGGTCATACTTTACTTTAATGACATGCCCAGGGAGGCAAAGTCCCTTGGAGTTTTTATATGTCTATTATCAATACACAAATGTACAACTCCCCAGGAATTTCAATTGCGTTTATATTCATCACTGTTAGGAATTGGGTTCAAGCTTTCCCCAACACCTTCTCATCAAAGGCCTCCTGACGTAGACCTAGCACGCAACCATTTGCATAGATGTCTAACTCGTCAACACTTTGCCAAACAGTGTGGTTTATAGTACTGATAAGGAAGCTAATAGTGGATTAGGGGAGTCAGGCACGTATAATAAATAGCGTAAGACACTTTGACAAACAACCCTGAATTCTCTGTGTCATTAACTTTTAATTATTAAAATTGAAACAAAAGCCAATGTCATCCTACTAAAATAAAAGGACAGGCAACGAATACGTTCCCAATGACAATGCTATTCAATTTTACTTATTCATAAAGTTATCCCTTTCTTTCACTTATCTTTCTCCTATGTGAAGAGATACTCGTTTATTCATATCACTTTAGTAACATTGAATATACAAGATACACATCTGCTCATCTTCCATGCAAATTACCAAATCCAGTAAGACAAACATGAAATAAGTAGCAAAATGATCAATTTTCATGCAATGCTTTCATCAACCAACATGAGAATCAAACGTATGATATTCAATACCCAAAAACGTGCAAATAACTAAAACTATCTTAATTAAAAATACCTGTCTACAAGCGATAATTGACCCAGTGACAACAGCATTGGCAAGTTTACAAGTACACCTCAGCACAACAGCCGGAAGCCCCGGCACAATATTCCTCCAAGCATCGTCCCTAAAAGCCCTCTGCAAATCCAAGGTAAACGAAACCTGATCACTCCACTCTTTCACCGCATTCTCCGCAACTCTCAATTCAATCATCCTCTCAACCAACCACAACAAATGCCTCCCATTCGTCAAAACTTTATGCAAATTCAATCTCTGAATCGCCTCAGTCTCATTATGATCACCTCTAAAATCCGGACTCGTATAACTCTCCAACAACTCCTTCACAACCTTCAAGCTCGCATCAAACATCCTATCCAGAACTCTCCTCGCCACGTCCTTGGACGAAAAATCCCTAAGCAATTTTGCCACAAACGCCTTCGGAGAAGCCACATTCTGGTGATTATGAATAGCTGCAAGAATCAAACCCTGTAACATCTCCTCCGAAGAATCGCCATTCGGCGGAGATAACCTAAGAAGCAATTCTTGAGCTTCTTCCTCTCGCAAGAGCGGCACGATGTTTAAAACCCTCTTCTCTTCCTCCTCAGTCCACGGCACGGCTTCAAGGAACGAAACGCAAGCCCTAACGCAGTCTTCGAACAAAAGCCCTAATGCCACAGGTAGGATTTCAAGAGCAGAGGCTACGTTATCGATCGAACCAGCGAAATCGTTCTCGTAGAAGAGATTCAGAACGATCAAATGCGTGTCGAACGATCCGAACGTGTACGGAACGCTCAGGTTCAAACGAAAAACCCTAATCGAGTTCTCGAGATACTCATCGGATTCTTTTCCAAATCTCTGCCAACGGTCGGATAAGAGCGCGGAGAAGTAACTGGAACGACTTAGGACGGACGAGTGGAGGTGAAGAATCTTGAGGTCCGAATCGGGATCGGGTTCGGGTATGGGTTCTGAGGGAGCGGGTTCGAGATGGAGAGAGAGGATGACGTCGGCAGTGGAGGGATCGTTGAAGGTGAGGGCGGTCGGAGGAGATGACGGAGGTTGAGAGGTGTCCGTTAGGGTTCCGTTAGATGAGTCGGAGAAGGTGGAGAGACGAGTGCTGCTTCCGACTCGTTGGCGCTTTTTCAGACCAGTTGTGAACATCGTTTCGCGGAGAAAATGAAGAGACAGATGGACGCAAGTGTCGAGTGGATAAACATTACGAACGAGAGAGTGGCGGTGGGGGGAGGGTGGGGTTTTTATAGATGGGTTAATTAATCGCTGATCCAAATTCAATCGGCTCATTTTACTTCAAACGGTTTAGTTTTTATTGTCTATATTAATAAATTGTCTGAATTTGTTGTATAACGATTTGAGTCTGGTTCTAAATATTTTGATTCAGGTTCAATTTCATACCATTTTATATAACATTATACACGCTATTTTGATTTGAGGTTACAAAATTTTATTGTGTGCTCAGCCACACTAAATCTTGAATCCTAAAATACCCAAATGCTTTGTTAAATCGATTATTTGTTCTTGTTGTTGCCGTTGTTGTCTTTCTCTCTCAGTTGTTGTCGCGTCTCTTTCTATCAGCCCTGTTGTGAATTGTCCTTGTTGTTGTTGCCTCGTCATCTCCTTCTCATCTAATCTCATCCCTGTCTATCTCGAATCTCATCCCTTTCTCTCGACTGAATTGCATCCATCACCGCTCGATCAGGTAATTTTTTCATATTATTTAATCATATTTGTTTTTTATCTAATCATGGATTCATGGTTAGAGTTAGAGTCAGAGTCAGAGTAAGAGTCATTTTCTTTGTCTTATGTAGGCAAATATTTTTTACAGCAAACTAGCCAACTAATAATTAGGTCACAAAGTGCTACCCTCAGCCAAACTAGTAATGTAGCAGCATCTTTTTCTGCTAAAAAGAATGATTAACTAAAAAATATAATTACAAAAAATTCAATAGAATCGTTGGAACTGAACTGTTCTAAATGGTACAGTTAGATTCGGTCCCAATATTCAAAACGAGGGAATCTGCATTGAACCGAATCCATTAAATTGAAAAAGTTCGAGTTCAGTTCATCAAAATTTGGAACTGATTCGGATCGTGCCTACCCTTGAATAAACTCCCCTATCACCATTATTCATCTTCTTCTCCACATTTTTCTTCTTTCTTCACAACAACGACATAGCAACATCACCCCGTTCGCCACGCCACCGTCAGACACACCACCACGCCACACCCCACCTCCACCTTTCATATCTTCATTTTGTTCTTACTTTTTTTGTTCTTCTTCTAATCTTCCTCTCTTTTCACTTGTATTCTCTTCTTTTCCACCACCAACGACACCGCCCCGCCTCTTTTTTTTTATTTTTTTTTATTTTTTATTCTCTGTTTTTTTTTTGCCCTCGAGCAGATTCATGTAAATGGGGAACCCCAATCGCAGAAGCTTGTGCGAGTGGAGGTTTCCCATTCGCATGAATCTACTCAAGGGCAAAAAATAGAGGAAACAAATAAGGATACGGGGTGGGGGCGGGTAGTGCTGCCGTCGGTGGAGAATAAAAGAGGAAGATGGGAGAATAATAACAGAGGAGGAGAATAAGAAATAAAGAAAAAAAAAAGAATATAAGAGATGAGAGGTGTGACTCAATGGCGGGCGGGGCTAGGCAGGACAATGGTGGCTGGGCGAGGCACTGCGATGGTGGGGGGTGAGGTGGTGCATTGGTATTGCTCTCTAAGAGATAAGAGACGTGGAGAGAATGATAAAAGAGATGTATTGTTGGGTTTTTTTTGTTGTTTATATTGATGGTATCCTTCAGTAGATGGTGATGTGCTTTAGAAAATATGAGTGAGGGTGTCCTTCACCAAAGTGTCGATGCCTTGGTAATGACCTTCCTAGACATTGTAAACTAGCATTACCCCTTGAACTCACAGTAGCATTACCCCTGTCTATTTTTTTATTGATAGAAAATTGCCCCGACTAACAACAAAAAAAAAAAATTTAGCTAGAGCTGAATCTATATCTCGTGGAAATCAATTGGATGAAAAGTGTAGTGAATACTTCTTGGTGTCAAACGACTCTTGAGGCAGATCTATGGTGAACATCATCATCATCATCAAAGCCCATTCCCGAGATGATGGTGAACATGAAAAAAAAAAAAATTTGGATTGTCTCCTGCAATCAAACGTAAACCCCAACCCACCCACTTCCAACACTATAATCTTTAATCCACTTTGAATGGGAAGGATTGTTTGAGTTGAGGAGGGAATAAGTGATCCAGTGAGTGACTCAGTTAAGGGAGGGTTTTGGGGTTAGGGCTGAAAGAGTGAGAATGATGTAGGCAATTAGGGTGGGCAGAGTGCTGGAGGGCGGTGGTCAAGGAGTTGGAAGTGGGTGGATTGGGGTTTCAGGTTCAATTGGAGGAGACAACCAAAATGATTTTTTTTTCAAGTGGGTAGCATATTGAGGGTCATACCACCTTATCCGAAGTTTAATTCATGACAAATATATCATTATATGTACATTCGAACTCAAATGAAACTGTGTACCAAGTATACTAGCAAGTTTGCATGCACCTTATCCAAAGTTTGATCCATGACAAATATATCATTATACGTACATCCGAACTTACATGGAACTGTGTACCAAGTATACTACCAATTCAGCATACTAAATCATATACCAAGTATACAAGTAAGTCTGTATAATAAATTCATATTTTTTTCATTATTTTTTTCGCATTTTTTGAAGTGTGGAAAAGAGCATTACTAATCTTAGAATTAATACACCACGTGCATGGACAAAGATTGTTTGTAATAGTCGAAGATATAATACCACGTCTAGAAATTAAAGTGAACAATAAAAAAAATATGTCTTCAACTTTAACTTTACTTTTCCATTTTGCCCTCCTCCATTTTTAATAATTACTTTTAATTGAAAATTACGATTACAACTTTTACACTTTTGTCTCACAAATTCAGATTATTTATAATCAAATCCAGCATTTCTCAATATTTATTATATTATATATAGGTCCTTAACATAATTTATTTGAAACCCTCCAATTATTTATAATTTATAAATAGGTCCTAATATCCAACATTAAAATTTTCCATTTTTCCTTTCATATTTCATAATTTTTACCATCAAAACCAACCCCGCTTAAGCCCCTAATATAATTTATCTCAATTATCTATAAATTATAAAAAGACCCTTACAACTAACATTTTTTTTTCCATTTAGCCATTCATATTTTTACAATCAAAACAATTTTATTAAGCGTCTAATATAATAATTTATTTAAAATTCTCTAATTATTTATAAACTATACATAGGATATATTTTTTTAAATATTGAATATCTGCACACATATAGTGTGTCCACCCCTAGTTGTATATAACCCATACGTCTCTTATGTAAAACTCTAATCTTACTTCAATAATATTTTACATTTATTGAATTTGCAACCAACGGTCAAAGCCATCTCTATACAGTACAAAGTTTCATTATGTAATTACTAATATTGGGTCCTTGATGATATCTAATAAGTTGGTGTGTTAATCAAAGTCATTGAAATGTGAGGGAGTGCCAAAGAACAAGAAAAACTAAATGTTACTTGAACAAAGGAAAACCTATGCAACAAATTTAATCAATAAAAAAAAAAGCAAAAAGTAACTTGATTTTTATCGATTAAAAAAAATATGGAAGTAACTCCATTAAAACGATGTAACAGACAAAACAGAGATCCAAGAGCGATCAAAATCATGAATGTAGCAGTCAATTTCACCTTATCGTAAAACCTAAGGTTAAAGGAAGACTTCTTTTTTTTTTTTTTTTTTGGGAAAGGCGAGCAGGGTTTTTAAGGATTCCAGAACCTATCAACAGGGCGACCTACAGGTCAACACCCTGAAAAAAGTAACCATGCCGAAGGTGGGATTCGAAGCTATGACGTGGGGAATAAACCCACACAGCCCTAACCACTAGGCCATAACACCATTGACAAGACTTCTTCTTTTCAACCATTTCCTCATCTTCTTTTATGTAGAGTTTCCTCATTTGTGTGTATAAGATAATGTAGCTAGGTAATTTACCATAAAGTTAAACTCTTTTATAGGGTTTTTTATTTATTTATTTAAGCTAAACACACTCATACACACTTTTTTATTTTCTTTAACTGCTACAAATAAAACACCATATAAGATATTAATAAATAAATATTATTTATATTTATTTAATAGACTAGTATTACACTGTTCGTGCCTACATCATCATAAACGCACTCACCTTGCTGAATAACTCAATTAAAAAACATAAAAGTTACAATGCAAACCCACTCATTTTACAATAAGAAAAAATGTACTTCACAGTTGCCCAATAAATTTGAAATTGCAAATAATGACAAATACTAAAAAAAACACGCAATTATACATTTGTGTGCAATTATCAAAATTAGATTTAGTAAAAAAAAATAAAAATTTACTTGAATTTCGGGGTGGGCATTCCATCTCGCAATCCTGATCCCGTCCTGTCTCGATTTTTCTTAGTCCTTTTGGGATTGATCAAACTCATCTCAATCCCGTCCCGTCCCAATCTAGAGTGGGATGGGATCGGAATGGAGATTTTCAATCTCGTCCCATCTCGAACTTATTTATTTTTTATTATTAATTTTAATATTTTAATTTTATAATCCAAAGAAAAGTCAATTTGATATAAAATTTGGTTATACCCTTTATTTTAAATATGCTTTATTTAATTGTGAATACTAGTCTTTTGCTATATACTTATTAATCATAGTTGGTGATCATTACTGACACACGTGGTTTTGCTAATTCACTCGTACCTATTTCCTCATCAAATGAAGCATATATAATCTTACCTACTTGTATATATGTTAATTAAAACAAATTTCAAGAAAGTCTTAATAGTTTTCTTCATTAAATTTATCACATGTTTTTTTTTTTTTTTGTAGGGTGTGCCCGGCCCGTGCAGTAGTGCAACACATGGGTGACGCTCGAGGACCCCCAGTAACAAGCTACTGGATGCGGGACCTCCCCTTAAAAAATTAATTTAATATCATGTTGGTCGATGATCCACGTATCAGATATTAAACTGATAAGAACAGTTAACTCACCTTTACTCATCAACTTCAACTTCAACCTTACTTCACACAACTTACACTCCTCCATTGATTTCCTTTCTCCTTCAACAATGCTCAACTATTGAAGAACTCCACCAATTACATACTCAAATGCTCAAAACAAGCATCATGAGCGCCCCCTTCTCCTCACCAACCTCACGTTTTCATACATCGTTACAGACATCTACTTCACACAACCCACACTTCAGATCATCTCCTCACTTTCCCACCACAATCACACTGTCTGGAACACCCTAATCAAGGAATCATCGCTTGGTTCAAATCCCAAAAAAACACTCTTATTTTTTGATATAAAATTTTAATAATTTTTATGGTCTTGTCTTGTCTCGTCTCGAACCCGTTTGGGATGGGACGAGGTTGGGATGAAGTCTTTTTCGTCCCAAAGATAAAGCAATAAGATGAGATAGAGATGAGGTACATCCCGCCCCGTGTCCACCCCTACTAGAAATAGTGTACGATAGAGTTAATAAATATTGAAATATGAATTTTTTTAGGATTGTTAGATGTGAGCGTAAATCAAAGTGTTTTATACAGGGAATTATTTTGGATTTTGAAAACTATCATAATTATCTACTTAGTTGTCGGATTATGGTAACATTGGTATAGTTGAAAAGTATTTTTGAACATCTTTCAAACAAAACCAATATCAATACAAACATTTAAATTTTAGAATATGAATTTCACACCATATTCATTAAAAAAAATTCTAATGCATTTCACACCGTGATAATTTTCTATTGTTTTTAAATGAATAAGAAAGGCTTCTAAAGACATATTCAACAAACCTGAACTCCACTTTCACTTTTTAATGCCAAAAAATAAACAATGATGTGAAATGTAATGTTTTGCCAATCTTTCTATTATTGGGCTAAAATTGTATGATTACTCGTCAACTACAACCCAACCTAATCAGGTTTTGCAACCATGTTTTATAACCAGGATGATGTGGCGTCGCTAGAATAGGTTTTTACAACCTTTCGATACACATAAACACTTGGGAGATTTCATCATTATTTCAAGATTACGCCACGTCACCATGGTTACAAAACCTAATTGCAAAAGTATGGTTTCCTAGCATTTTCGAATGTTTTTAAAGCATAATATTGTTATATGATTGAAAGTCTTGGACACTTCAAAGTGAGAAGAGAATAATGAGGTCCCAAAATTATTTTACTTAAAAGCATAATATTGTGGGAGGATTTTATAATATCACTTTTAATCTTTAACATGTGTATTATATTTTGTTTAATCATTTGACATCTTGGCATTTTTCTAAATCGAATATAAACGAAAAGAATGTTGTACCAGTGAGTAGTAATGAGAATCTGATACTAGCTGTATTGTGTACTTGGTAATTTTTAAAGTCGGTTATTTCTAATCCAATAGTAGCTTATTTTTTTGGCTATAAAAGAGTAAATACCTCTTCATTTTACTAACACATTAATCAAGCACTTTCATTTTCTGAAAAATATCAAATAAGTAAGCATATATTTGTTTCACTGGCCATTTTAACAAGTGGAATTTTATGAAACATAAAAGGGAATATGTGGTTTCGAAATATCTAGAACAACATGAGCTAGGCTTCTTAGAAATGCCTCCGTCTCCTTATGTCAATAATATGTATATTTACTTCTCCTTGGGTTAATAGTATGTATATCTACACTTTCTTATATTACTATATAAAATATTGAACATCGTGTACAACAAACACATATGAAAAATATTGTATGTGAAAAAAAAAAAACCATCTCTTTAAATTTTCGTATCCTAATTTTTACATGTTTAAATTAGGACAGAGGACATAATATGTTGGCTAAGGGACGTTGTGACCTGAACCACAAAATATTTGTCAAGACTTACTCTACTAAAACAAAACAAAAAAACTACAAATGATATGGAATCTTTTTTCTTTTTTTTTTCAATCTTCTTTTTAGGTTCAAACTATATAATTACTCATCAACTACAACCCACAACCCTACGTAATGAGTATTAGAGGACAACATCATTTAATACAAATAAATATATTCATTGAAGGTCTATGGACAAACCCAAGTGGGAAGAGAATAATTAGGTATCAAAATTAGTATACTTCAAGAATAATATTGTTTGTCAATTTCCTTGGACGACCATGACATGCTAGTTAGAGGATTTTCTAGATGGTTAGTAATCAAGAGCATAAATTATAATAAGTGTGTTTTCATATGTTGATTGAACCAAAACGTTTAATTTGAGACATCTAAAATTGTATATATGAATATGTTGACTGAATTTCAAGAAAGCATCGTGTATCTAGTTATAGTTGTACCTATCAAATCTTTGTCTAATGTGACGTTCCTGGTCTATAACCTCGTTCAATTGTTGGAAATCCCGCTCCCAAAATATTGGATCGTCAAGTATTGCTCCAAATGCACTAAATGGTCCAAAGATTTGAAATTGCTAAAACCATATTTGATGCGTATGTTTCCATTTTGAAAATTTATTAAATTTTTTATACATTAATTAAGTACCAAAACAATTGATTAAGATAGCCAATCAATTTGTCAATCACCCTTCCCTATCAAATCTCATTCTCATGCATGCAAACACAAATTTTAAACTACTTTTCAAGAACTTGCTAAGAATCAAGCTTTTTTGTAACCAGTATGATGTGGTATGATTTTTTTATAACATCATGACAAGTGCAAAAACTTTGGAGAATTTCATCATTCTTTCAAGATCATTTTATGTCACCCTGATTGCAGAACCTGATCGCAAAAACCAGGTTCACTAGTATCTTTGATTTTCCAAATTAACCAAACCAAACCTTAATCAAGTCCATCACGTGCCAGTCCCACAAATAAAGTAGTGTAGTTAAATAGCTACCTCGCCTTCTTAATATGCGCGCAACTATTCCTCTCCCACACACAATGGCACTTCCCATAAATACCACATCATTTATCTCCCAACCCAATCACTTCCATTCGATCCATGATTCCACCACGTGTAAATCATCCAACGGTCCAAACACAAACAATCCCAAATGTGAAAAGCGAACACTTCATCATTTCCCTTTGGCAACGACTACTTCACACCATCATAAGTACTTTCTCACACCATTTTACTCTCCCACACCACCTATATAAACAAGCAAATCATAATTTTCTCCCCCATTCAAAATGCAAAACATAAAATGCTTTCTACTTGCATCTTCCCTCTCGCATTTATCGTAATCAAATTCTTCTCTTCCATTCATTCGATTGGTTCAATTGCTCTCCCCCTTCTATTGCTTTTCCACTCTTTCCCCCATTCGATTGCTTCACCACCTGTTGAAAAAATAGAAACATAAAAATAAGAAATTTTCAACTAATTTAAACCCTTAATTGAGACCAATTCTCAAGCTCATCAAAACTAAAAAATTGTAGTACCCTGAGTTATCTAATAAATACAATTTGAATCACTTAAAAATGTTTTGAAATAAACAACTTATGGTCATTTTACTAAAGTTGCGCAAATATGTCTGGCAATGAAAACGGGTAGTGTCCCTGACTTTCGGCCAACTTATATGCTCGATCTAAACCGATTCTCAAGCTCATCAAAACAAAAATTGTAGTACTATGACTTATCTAACAAACACAATTTGAATCACTTGAAAATGTTTTGAAATTGGCAAGTTATTGCCATTTTACTAAAGTCTTGCAATAAAAACGGGGTAGTGCCCATGACTTTTGACCAACTTATATGCTCGATCAATACCGATTCTCAAGTTCATCAAACGAAAAATTGTAGTACTCTGAGTTATCTAATAAACACAATTTGAATCACTTCCTAAGAATCAAGGGGGTGGAAACAATTCCTTTACTAGAAATGGTAGCATGACTGCCGAACTTCAGATTACCGGTGGCATTCACTTTCATGGGTGGTGCGCAATAGGAAAACTTCTTAATTCCCAATTGAGCTACAATGGATACGGGAGAATTTGCAAATCCCAAGATTCCCGATACATCGGGGCTAAAAATGCCACTATTGTTTTTTCCACAACCAAGCACAAAGTTTGGAAAAGAAATGGCACCATTTTTTGTGGAATAAAAGGTGAAAGTATCAGTTGCAATGTCACCAATAGTAATTGAACCGTCACCGTATATATTATAATACGCACAAAATTTTCTATCTACTTTATTACATCCAACATTGAATTTTGGTGCATTTTGACACAATTTAGAGTTGCAGGATATCTTTTTGTAGGTTGAAGACTTTCTAGGATCAAAGATGGGGTAGTTTTGTTCGTAACAGTTTAGGCAAGGTTGGCATTGGATCCATGCGATTTCACTCCCTGTGTCAATGATAGGGTAGGCTTTAAAGGGTGGGGTACCAACAGATAGTTCTGTTATGTACTCTCCTAGATTCATCGCGCTATGCAATTTTGTTTCTACAATGGGTTGGTTTGAAGAAGATCGATGATGGTGGTACTTGGCACGAGACATGGATTGACGAATGGCATTTCTCAACCGATTCGATTCCGTATCGTATGGATTGTAAAAAGGAGAACGTGGGGAATCGCGATGGAATAATTCCATGCTGAAGCCTCCTAATGGAGATTCGTAGGCATAAGTGGACATGGTATTAGACAGGACTAGTAACACAAAGGAAATTACAAATGCAAACTTACTTAAAATGCTAGCCATGGTTGCATACATAGTACAACTATAGCTGGAAGCGTGGAAGCTTATATATAGAGATGGAGAAAGTGCTGAGAATTATTGCACTTTTTAAAAAAGGGGTCTCCACTATAGAAGTGGGATGTATTCAAATTGTCTCATAACGGTAGATCTCAAGAAAATCCAACCGCATAAACTCAATCTTTCCCCATTTATGCATATGAGCTTTGCTGTACAAGTAAATGTGAACACAAGTTGAACGAATGAATTCGCAGAAAATGAAATGTGTGGTTTATAGAGCAAGTATGAATTGTTTGTTTAGTGGTGGTGGGCTATGCAACCATGAAAGGAACTCTACACTTTAGTAAAGGAAGTTCGGCAGTCATGCATGCAAACACAAATTTTAAACTACTTTTCAAGAACTTGCTAAGAATCAAGCTTTTTTGTAACCAGTATGATGTGGTATGATTTTTTTATAACATCATGACAAGTGCAAAAACTTTGGAGAATTTCATCATTCTTTCAAGATCATTTTATGTCACCCTGATTGCAGAACCTGATCGCAAAAACCAGGTTCACTAGTATCTTTGATTTTCCAAATTAACCAAACCAAACCTTAATCAAGTCCATCACGTGCCAATCCCACAAATAAAGTAGTGTAGTTAAATAGCTACCTCGCCTTCTTAATAGGCGCGCAACTGTTCCTCTCCCACACACAATGGCACTTCCCATAAATACCACATCATTTATCTCCCAACCCATTCACTTCCATTCGATCCATGATTCCACCACGTGTAAATCATCCAACGGTCCAAACACAAACAATCCCAAATGTGAAAAGCGAACACTTCATCATTTCCCTTTGGCAACGACTACTTCACACCATCATAAGTGCTTTCTCACACCATTTTACTCTCCCACACCACCTATATAAACAAGCAAATCATAATTTTCTCCCCCATTCAAAATGCAAAACATAAAATGCTTTCTACTTGCATCTTCCCTCTCACATTTACCGTAATCAAATTCTTTTCCTCCATTCATTCAATTGGTTCAATTGCTCTCCCCCTTCTTTTGCTTTTCCACTCTTTCCCCCATTCGATTACTTCACCACGTGTTGAAAAAATAGAAACGTAAAAATAGGAAAATTTCAACTAATTTAAACCCTTAATTGAGACAAATTCTCAAGCTCATCAAAACACAAAAATTGTAGTACCCTGAGTTATCTAATAAATATAATTTGAATCACTTAAAAATGTTTTGAAATAAACAACTTATGGTCATTTTACTAAAGTTGCGCAAATATGTCTGGCAATGAAAACGGGTAGTTTCCCTGACTTTCGGCCAACTTATATGCTCGATCTAAACCGATTCTCAAGCTCATCAAAACAAAAATTGTAATACTATGACTTATCTAACAAACACAATTTGAATCACTTGAAAATGTTTTGAAATGGGCAAATTATTGTCATTTTACTAAAGTCTTGCAATAAAAATAGGGTAGTGCCCATGACTTTTGGTCAACTTATATGCTCGATCGATACCGATTCTCAAGTTCATCAAACGAAAAATTGTAGTACTCTGAGTTATCTAATAAACACAATTTGAATCACTTGAAAATATTTTGAAATGAGCAAGTTATGGTCATTTTACTAAAGTCGTGCAAATCTATCCAAAAAACAATAATCTGTTTTCACCCATTCGCCCAGACATATGCGAGGATATGCAAAAAAACCTCGCCCGGGACAATGCAAAAACCTCGCATTTGTCCCTGCGAATAGTACTTTTTTGCTTAAGAAATTTTATAAAATCTTTTGTCTTGTTTGCCTGAACTCGTGCGAGATTTTGCAAGAATCTCACATGGACCTCTGTGAATCGCACTAGTCATTGTGAGGTATTTGCAAATTTTTGCATTGGTTTGTGCGAACAGTACATTTTCTGTCAAAATTGTTGAAGTTTACTTTTTTTTTTGTGATTTCTGAAAAAGTTTATTAAGTTTTTGAAGTTTACATTTTTTGCCAAAATAAATCTAAGCTCCTCCAAAGGGAATGTAGTGGAATGCAAGGAAGAGACAAGGGAATGCAATCGAGGAGGGAGAAGATGAGGACAACGTCGAGGAAATCGATGGGTTTTTGCGATTTTGAGGTTTTTGCGAGGAGGGAGATAGGGGAGAGGAGGACGACGTTGAGTTGCTATTTTGGAGGTTTAAATTTTGCATATTTATTGGTGGTGTGAGTAAGTAAAGAAAATAAAACTCAATAATGGTGTGAGACAACGCTTTTGATGGTGTGGAGTAGTCATTATCTTTTCTTTTTCTTGCTCCGTAGCGCACTGCGCACCCTCTCTACAGCCTCCATAGCTCTCTCACTTTTCACAACTCTTCCAAATGTAAAGATTTTTAGGGTTTTTACTTACAATCAATTCAATCATATTCTTAACTAAAACGATCGTCTAAGATAGAATGTCGGTCGATGACGGAGACAATGATTACCAGAACAAGCTCGATGAAAAGCACCTAGGTCTGAAACTATATTTCTTGATTGCAATCGGCATTGGCAGCATAATTATAATCTCTCTCATTTATGTTGCTATGTTGTTTATGCAATAAGCGGAAAAGAACAAGGAGATCACATGTAAAGATTACGTCCGGTTTAATACCGGTAACGTCAAAGGATATCAAGGAGATTAGCGGGTTGGATGGAGCGAAGAATGTTTCGGTAATGAATAACCCAAAGCAGCAGGAGGAGGAGATAAATATCATAGGATTTGTTAGAGAGGAGAAAGGGAAAGTGAAGAGAATTGGGATACGAAGTGCGGAGAGTAGTGGGTCGAATGGGAGTCAGAGCTCCACAATGTCGTCATTGGTGGAGGGGACGATTGGGTGGGGAGGTGGTACACCACATGGGAGATGAAAATTGCGACGAGAGGTTCGCTGTCGAGAATGTGATTGGCGAAGGTGGGTATGGGATTGTTTATAGAGGTGTTTTGGGGGATAATTCGGTTGTTGTAGTGAAGAATCTCTTTAATAACAAGCAAGTTTTTATTTGTACATTGTTGTCGTTTTTTGTATGAATCTTAATTTTAGCTTATGTGTGTCAATAATTGTTTACAATTCTTACAAAAAGAAGGATGTAAAGTTGAAGTGTAAGTTTATCTGCCTTTTGGATCTGGCCATTTTGTTCATGTTGATAATTTGGATCAAGGAACGTGGTTTATGTCAAAATTTCAAGAAATAGTTATATTTTGAAATTATCGAAATCTCTTTCAAAATCTGAAATATGTCGAAATTTTTATAAGATAAGAAAAAATATTTAATCTTCGTATATTTTAACATGCTATAATGTTATCTTAGTATCAAAAGTTTGTTATGTGAGTATTTTTATGTAATATGTAGTCTGTATGATATTACGATTCGTGTGCTACTTTTTATGTAGTATTTAAGAGTTTAAAATGAATATTTTATATTGTGAAATTCAAAATTGCAACCGAAATTTTTATATTTTTTCTACACAAAACAAAAATATTTCACGAAATATTTCTTAAAATCGGGGGATTAAAATCAACTCGCAAAATGAAATCACAATCCTTGATTTGGATTAGATAAAAACCCCACAAAGGTGTTGAAGAAAATCAGGGAGCGACTCTTACGCGACCTGCAGCGAGGGAAAAGTATATATATATAGGTGGCATTCCCGTTCAAGTCGAGTTCGGGGTCCGTATACCATTTATTGCTTCTAGTAAGTACTACCGTTGTGTTAGCTTTCGGATTGGCTTAGCTAGCTGCAGTTTCACTTTCGTATAGGGGTGGCATTCCCGTTCCAAGTCGAGTTTGGGGATCCTCAATTCGGTACAAAGCAAGGGCTGGTAAAAAGCCTATTTTCGAGTGTTGATGCCCTAAGAGCTATGGGATGCTCAACTTACTCTTTCAAACCCAAGACAAGAAATCTTAGAAATGGCATCGTCATTGAAATCTACGGTGTTGAAGCAAGAGGGGAAACAAAACGTGGAGCTATTGGCGCTGTTAGAGGGAATCGCAACGGTAGCTGGTTACTCGGGCTCACACTCCCTTATCGGAGAGGCAAGATGAATCAACACCTCCAACTAATGAGGATCTACTAACCATTGCAACCGGGAAACCTTCTATAAAAAGCTCTGAACTAGCATCCAAAGCTAGGCGGTACTTTGCCTTGTATTGCCGTTACTTGGATTAGGGAAGAATGAATGGCTTACACTTGACCTCGTTGATCTTATCTTCTATGCCTGGGAGTGAAGATTCGATTGCAAAAGTTATGAGGGTTGCACTATACTGCACTCTGGATTTGTTTGCGGGAAAAGAGCCACAGTTTTGGCTTCGAATAATTTCAATCAACTACCGGAAAGTTAGTCTGTTCTATTACCTATGGATTGCTACTTTCGATTTAAATGAAAAGTTAGATCTGATGTGCTAAGAGATGAAGTATGGTAGTACTGGCAGCTTAGATCGAATGTGATTGTAGTCTAGAGCGTCTTAAACTCCTTGGAGTTACTGATTTGTGTTGTAATGTACCCTTAGTATGGTAGTGTTATATTTTTCATTTTTTTTTCTTTCTAAAATCTATAAAGTTTTTGCTGTATTGTGGAAGTTGCTCATAGGTAATGTTCCTGTTAGAATGTTTCAAATACTGCATTTCTCTTTATGTAAATTACTCGTTTTGAGATTTGATGGGATCTTATGTACCGCCCATTTCAGGATGCTTATTTACGAATACGTAGACAAAGGTAATGCATGATGAGGTTGGACCTGTTAGCCCACTCACTTAAAATTAAGAAGTCTTTCTCTTATGGTTTAGTTGGTTGCACTAAAAGTTTTTCAAGTAATCAAATTCTCCAAGCGATGTTGAGGTTTTTACCATCAACATCTCCTGAGTGCTCAAAAATCTTATTAAAGATCAATCTAATTTGTATGCATTGTATTGTATTATTCGAGAGTTATTGCTACGCGCCTTATATAAATAATTAGGGTATATGTTGAGCCGTTGGCACTTCACATAATTTTATTTTTAATAAATATTTTATACTTAAATATTAGGAATAAATACGAAATGCAATGGGCAATAATCATTTTTTTTGTACATTGCTAACGAAAAATGATTAATAGATTTATCATTTAAAAACTACAAAAAAAAACACACATTATAAAAAGAATGGATAAGGTTTGAGTTAATCTGATTATCTAGATGAGTTAGCTTTTGAGAATAAAATATTTATGTAAATAAATAAAACAATGAATTAGACTCGGTCAAATGTGGTGAGAATTTGGTCACATTGTTCACACACAGAAATCCACGATTTCGTTTAGCCTTGTGATTTAGTTTAGATGCACGGGATCGTTTCTTTACTGGAACCAGGAACAGCTGACTTGGATAACATTTTATATGATGCAATGCCTTGGAGGTAAGAGCTAATCATGCATAATGCTAATTACTCCTAATTACATCTCAGCACTCCTACAAGACACTGAAAAGTGGAAACAGATGGATTCGAACCACCATCCTCCCCCAACCAAATCTGGTTTGGGTTGCTCTACCATTTTGAGCTTATGATTCCAGACACAGAAAACTATTAAAGATAACTAAAGCGCACCACTCAAGTCTTGCATGACAAACTGAAGATTATCCAAAAATAAAGGAGCATGACATTGAAATACCAAAAAGATTTATGAATTTACCCAATATATAAACACATCACTAATAAGTAAATAAGTCCGCATTTGTTGCCAACTAAATACTGGCAGGATGTACCATCTGGAGTGGGAGGGGTTAAGAATATAAAAACGAATAAGTAATTGAACTCATGAAACTTGAGTGTTAGTAACCAATATTCTCAAGAAATATGGTTATACATAAGGTCCAAAATGCTACATACCTAAATACAATATTTTTTATTCAGAACAAATCGGAAATGCTACATACCTAAAATTAATCGGAGAGGACCCAAATTTAATTGTAAAAAAAAACTAAAAAGTAAGAATTGTAAAGGGTATAATTAAAAAAACTTATTAAGACTAGAGACTTGAAATAAAATATACTAAAGGACTTGGGTATAATAAATAAATGTTTTCAAAACAAATTTTGATCGTACTTGTAGGAAAAATCAAAATGAAAATTGAAAAGTATTTATCGTTTACAGATACTAGGGAATCTTTAGAGATTTCAAAATTATTACGTTAGGGTTTGTTAATAATAAACAAAATTTGAGAAATCATTTCAAATGTGGTAAATAAATATGAACTGGAAATTTACAAACCATTTCAAATAGCTCCAGTATATAATATATGCACCCTCATGGACAGTACCCATGGAAGTCTTCGTACTGATTTCAAATTACACATTTGCACTATTTTACCCTAAGAAATTCATATTTTTACAATAAAACACTCCATTCTAAGTTGAACTTTTATTCTCTTCCCATACTAATGGGATTTGCATTTAAACCTAGCCTCAATAAACAATTTTACCCTCACAAATTTAGATTATAGACTATCAAAACCTGCCCTTTTTAAATATCAATTGTTGTTATATCTAAATCCCTAACATAGACTTGCACCTTAACTAAATATATAATTATCCAAAAATTATAAAACCATTTCTTTTGTATTTTGCCCTTAACATTTCATACTTAAATAATTCTAACTGGCCTTGGTCATTTGGAAGGGGTGGTAGGCACGTGCTGCTCATTTGGAGGGAGTAGTTTCAACAAATCTCCTGTTCTCCTCATTTTCACTTTTGGTTTTTGGCTCCAAACAAAGCAAATCTCATATCCTCCATGCTCAGATCTCCATCGCACCTCCCTTCCCCATCATCGACTCCACCGAATCAAGAAAAGAGAAGAAACTCCACATCGCACGTTCCCTCAAACAAGAAGTCCCCATTCAAAAAGCTTCAATCTATCTCTCAACACTACAAAAGTGCCTCATTGATTCCTAGATCTAGGGTTTGTACTCATTTTTCATGTTGGTTTCGAATGATGAGGTTCTAGCTCTAGATCTAGGATTTCTGATTTGTACTCATTTGACAAAATAATTGATTTTTGTATTCCCGATTTTCTCTCGTCACTTCCGAGTATCAGGGCTTTCAGTATCAAAGGAGTAAAATTCAATTTTTGTATTTCTAATTCGACATTTCATAACAGATTTTATCAAATGGGTCAAAATCAGAAACCATAAATCTAAATCTAAACCTCACCCTTTGAAATCAACACGAAAAACGAATACAAACCCTAAATCTAGAAACCCTTTTCTTGATTCGGTGAAGTCGACGATGGAGAGGGAGGTTCGATGGAGTAATTAGCAATTAGGAGTATATAAGATTTGCTATGGTATATTGATAGTTGTTTGGAGCCAAAAACCAAAAGTGAAAACGAGGAAAAATGAGATTTGCTAAAACTACTCCCTCTAAATGAGCAGCAAGTGCCTTCGACCATCCCAAACGCACATGCCAAGGAGGGTCGAGGCAGTGACCCAAGCACTCCACCCAGGCAAGCTAGAATTATTGTTCATACTTTCACAATAAAAACCAACCTCTGGAACATCAAATAATTATACATATGCACTTGACTTAAATTATTAATCCCGCCGTAATTATAAACTAAGCTTTAGTCCTTAAAAGTTATATATAATAATTTGTTCAGAAATATCCAACCAACAACCTAGTACAATAAAAACTAACCCTCCTAAAATCATCTATAAAATATATATAGGCCATCATCACATTTTGATTTCTAATTTTGCTCTTCATTTCATTTTTTTTTTTACAATTAAAACTTAAATTAAAACCTCTTACCATGAGTTACAAACTTTAAAATACAATATATTAAAATTATAAATAGTATTTAGCAAACCTTTAATTTTCACTTACAAAAAAATACTAAATATAAGGCATGGGATGCACATCCTTCCTTGACACACGCCACCTAAAATCATAAGCCCTAGCAGCTACATCTAATAGAGACAAACATGACACAACGAAAAATCATATTACAATAGTATCATAAAAGATGCAACATATCCCCAGATGAACAAAAATGTACCTCAGTGTTAAATTTGCAGTAGAAATCAGTGAGCAATTTTTCCGAGTACTAACAATCCTTCCATGAAGCGCGTGATATCGACTGCCGGTTGTAGATGACTCCCATATAAGCAACAGCTCAAGAAGCCGAATCGACGTAGACTCATAGGTGATCAAACAAACACACAATCTGAATGCGCTTTTTTGTTACACCTTCCTCGAGTCTTAAAACTCAATAAATTTATCAACAATACAAAACTCCTCTAGCGTACACTGAAAAATATTCTGCAGTACAAAAGCCCCAAACAAAAACTTACAAAAACAGATTCATGCAATAATGTCTCATTTTCACGGCAACAGGTCACAAATTCAACCAAAGGAAAAAAAACATACAGAATTAAGCAAGATTCTCGTGTAGCCCAATGGCGCGATGAACGAACAATTAATTTAATAGAAACCCATACAATTTTAAATAGTTATTTGACCTTACAAGACATCGCACCAGACATGATTTATGGAATATAAATTTGACTAATAGGCACTAGATTAGATGAGGATTTAGCGTAATACCGTGAAGATGGACATCGAAACTGTGCTGAAATGTCATGTGAATAGTTTTGGTGTTTGATCAATGATACTGCTTAAAAAACGGTGGGAAAAAAGAGCCAACCAACACAAAAGGCAACACACACGACAGGGGAGATCCCAGGCAAAATTAACCCCTGTGCGATCTCCCCTCAAAACCAAAAACGTTAATTTTTTTATTAGGTTTTTTGACCTGCCATGCAAGCGCACCTGACATGGCAAAGGTCATGTGTGAACAGAGTACGACATCTCTGAATACATTCTTCTAAATAAACTCACCTAGGCTGAAGATCATTCACTCATCACATCACAGATCCTTCTCTTTAATTCTTCAACACACAACATACAACTACATCTTAAGAATCTTTCAAAGGAATCGTTGATGAAGTAATTGTCGAGCTTGTATGAACAGTGAAGGTGTACATGGCAACTAGTCCTCATCTGAACGTCCAGCTTTCACTTCCGAGCGATTCGAGCAAGACTGAAAATACAACGAAATCCATAAATTGTTGAATTCCTCAATAAATAAATGAAACAAATAATCTATGAGAAATTTTTGAAATAAAAACCTGTTGATAAAAAGTTACACGGCAGATCTGCTCCGAACGAACGAGATTTTTCCATGTTCGATCATCTGAGACCGCGAACAACGATTCTCAACAAGTAAAGTGAGAACGATTCGGAAGATGAGAGATGAAGAACGCGAAACCTGACGAAATTGGTGCCATACGATAGATCGAGAGAAGATCTATCGAACTCCATGGTTAAGAAATCCTAAAAGAGAGAAGAGATGTGGAGAAAGGCAGAAGACCAGAGAGCGAGAGAGAAGGAAGGAAGGAAGGAGATACAGTGAAGTAATGAGAGAAGGGACCTCATTTATACGAACCCTAGAGAGGATAGACGGATGAGATTTGGTAGTTTAGGATGTATGGTTGAGATGAGGAGAACGTGGATCATTTGGCACCTAGGGTTATTGACACCTAAGTCGGCAAGGATCGATGGTTCTTATGCGTTGCGTTGTATCGTTGTTGGAGATGGATGCATGACATGTAAATGCCGAATTTAGGAATAGAAGGCAGAGCCAGGAATGGTTACGGGGCGAATTTGGACAAATTCATCTCCGTCTCATCAAAGATTGCGGATCTCCAAATTTGCCTCGAATATTTATTTATACAAATTTTTAAAATCCATCCCCACTCCAGACGAATTGGTGGATATCTGCCCCGCCTCGAATAATCGAAAAAAAAATTAAAAAATTAAAAACAAAAACAAAAAACAAATGTTGTCAACTGAAACTCAAGCAACTCAAACTCAAATTCAAACTTGAAAAAATCGCTACTTCAAAATAAACTGGCTTGAATTTGACTCATTTGAGTTTCATCTTTGTGTATTTCAGGACTAATCTTACTGCAAGTGGACCCAGGCTAAACCCACAAGGATCATACCACTATGGCCTTGTCAATACCAGTAGAACAATTAGGCTTGCTAGCTCTGCTGGCCAGGTCGGTGGCAAACAAAGATATGGTATCAACATTGTCTCCTTTGTCCCTGCAGACATGCCTCTGAAGCTTGCGATTTTTTTCAAAATTAGTGGTGTTTATACTTGATAAGATAATGCCAATCTAACAGATCTAAAATCACCATAAACCACATACAAAAAGGTGGTGGTGGCTTTCTCACTCAAGTGGAGAAGATGGGGTGGCGGTGGAGGAGACGGGATGGCGGTTGCTTTCTCACTGAAGTAGCGGGGCTGGAGCTGGCTTTCTCACTGAAGTGGCGGGGTTGAAGAAATGAGGGATAAAGGAAGATGGGGGTGGAGGAGACGGGGTTGGCGGTGGCTCTCTCACTGACGAAGACGGGAAGAAATGAGGGAGAAGTGAAGAAAAAGGAAAATAAAAGAATTGAAAAAAAATGCTTAGGGTTAGTGTTTTTTTTTTTTTTTTTTTAAAGGATCAAGGGTATTTTTGTAATTTCAATACTTAAACAGATATCCGTGGGGCGAATATGTTTAAATCCGTATCCACCCAAAAATCTGTTTAAGCATATCCAAAACCGCTCCAAACGGATTAAGTGGGACAGATATATGTGAAAATCCTCCCCACTGCCATCCCTAGGTAGAGCACAGACAAATTGTGTGGTACCAATAAAATTTGAGATTCAAATCAAATTTGAATACCTTCAGGCCGGCTAATGTGCTTTCTATCAAAGATTGTGATTTCATTTTTTTATAGGTAATTTCGAAAAGTTACGCATTTTAAACTCTTATATATTATACCACAAAACTCATAATATCATACACAATACATATTGCATAATAATCACTTATATAACAACATTTTAATACTAAATTAATATTATAACTGGTTAAAATATATCAATATTGAGATTGACCTAATGAAAAAAATAAATATTTCAGTATTGAAAGAAGTTTCGATAATTAAAAAAAATAAAAATATATTTGATAAAATTTTGACATTTTTCGAAAAATCGCATTCCTTCATTTCCATAAATTATTCAAGGGTTATTTGCTATGTGCCTTTTAAAATATACTAGAGTATACCCTGTGTCGTTTACGAAATTTTATTTTTACTAAAAAATTTATACTGCACACCTCTATCACTATCCCAATTTTCGCTCTTAATCAGTAGTGTAAGCATATTTTAAGATAAATATATGAATTATAAATTTTAGAATTAGACTCCTCAAATTTAGTTCACTTTAGAGAAAAATTTAAACGTTTATAATGAGTTCTCTTTCAATTTTTGAATTCACCAAAACTTAAAGTTTATAATTTTTCTTTAAATATGCTTTAAGATGTCCGAATTATATTTTTTGGTATGATCAGCAAATTTCACTTCTTTTAAAAATATTAAAACGTAAAAGACATTATACATTATTTTAATATTAGAATTGTAGCGCTTGTATTGATCTTTGATTTTATTGAAAATATTGACAAAAATAAATTCTAACGATACTAAGTTTACCATAATTCGATAACAATATAGATACTTACAATATTTTAATTTTGCTATTAAAAAACCAAAATATTTTCTCTATTTGCTACATGAATCTCAACTCTCAAATTCAATACATTTTTTAACTTTCAATCTTAACGATCGTTTATATATAATTATTTCGGTTTAAATTCGTCTCAATCATAAATAGTAAAACACTATTCTGAATTATAATATAGTTATTTAATAGATAACTAAAGTTGCGATTAAATATTTCATATCTCAAACATCTAATCTCAAAGAATATTGAAAGACTCATTTAAAATTGCAATCATGTCTTCAGAAAATTCAACAATTATTTTTAAAAAAAATGTATCTCAAATATCTCATCTAAAAAAAAAAAAATTTGTATGGTCAAATTGAAATTATAAACACATCTCATATAAAATTGTAAAGCCAAAGTTAAATCGTATCATAAGAAAAATCTAACATTGTTAAAAAAAAAATTTTGCATCCCCTACATCCCTGTTTTTCTTGATTTGTATTGAAATTGAAAAAGATTACAAGTGCCCCCCATAGAAATAAAGGAGTGAAAATTTTCACCAATACATGAAAGATGAAGCCAAAAGTGTAATCCCAAAATTTGCACTACAGCTTTGAATTGCAACCATACTAATGCAACTCATGATGACATCAAATTGCAACCATATTGATGCATTTTACGATGAAGAAAGGTAAAGGAAGAAAGATTCACTTTCAGATTCATTGAAAAGAGCAAGAAGTACGAGTAACTAAACCCTTTACAAGTGATGGATAGATGACCAAGAGGGAAGAGGAAGAATACCAGGCATTGGTTTCGTATTTTATTTATTTTTCCTAGAATCCGAATTGGCCATGATTGATCAGGTGCTCAACTCATGTCTTTGAATGGAGATGAGCATCTATGGCACTTTCAGAGTGAATATATAGTGTGCATGATACTTATTCTACAAAAATATTAAGTATCCGTCCATAACTATTATCTTTGCGAACACTGCATAACTTACCAATTTGAAAATGCAAAAAATTCAGTTTCAAGCAACTTCAAAATCAATGACACAGACATGGACATTGGAAATCATATCATACTTGACTGAAACAGACTGACCTTTGCATCAACTCGAACACTACTCAGTTGCTGAGAGATCTCCGCTTTCTAAATCCTATACCATGAAAATTCTTGAGGAGGCCTCTACATTTTAAATTAATTTGAGGTATAACTCCACATGCACTATTTAATTTTGTTATCAAAAAGTGAAATTCTCACATTCATTAAACTTCCACCCACCATTGCACACAAAATTAAATGGTAGATGTGAAGTGATATATCAATTTAACCTAAAATGTAAAAATCTCCTCATGTATTCCCATAGCATAAGATTTCATGCAACCAAACACACCCTTAGTTGCAAGGAAAACTGGAATAGCATTTTAATTTATGCAACGACTTAAGTTACATATAATAGCTAATCATTCATACCAGCTAAAATATTCACTGTTGGCAAATAGAAATAATTACATCACACCACTCGGTGGAATCAGATGGATTCGAACCACCATCCTCCCTAAACCAAATCTGGTTCAGGCTGCTCTACCATTTTGAGCTTATGATTCCAAACAATGACGAAGATGCACTACAAATCACACGACCTTTGGGACATTCTTTAAAAAGTAATTTTTAAATGAGCGAGGGGAGGGAGGTGGCGGGGTGGTGACCATTCACCTCCCTCAAGATGCGCGCGCAAAAGTCTATGGCACTCATCCCGATGGAAGTGAACGGTCACTACCCCGCCGCCTCCCTCCCCTCGCTCGGTTCCTAGCCCACTTCCTCGACATTTAGAATTTCTGTTTTTAAATTATACAATCCGCACACAACATACATTTTTATGGTACCGAGTAAAAAATTCAACTTTTTAATTCTTTCCAATCATCCCCAAAAGGCAATAATAACAACACAATCATCTTTTCCATAAATTAAAAAAAAAATTAATCATCTCGCACATCTTATATAATAATTAAATGCTCATAATATTTAATTTTTTATATTAAAAATAAATCAAACATAAAATAAGTAGATAATTTCTTGTTTAAACAATTGTTTCTACTCGGATAGACAACTCTCTAAAAATAAGTCGTATCAACCTTACAAAACGACAAACAACGATGCCTACTGCCAGTCTGGAAAATCACGCAAGAAAAATAAACCACTCAACTTCAAAATGATAGCATCTTCAACAAACATCATTACAAAAGACGAAGTTCCAAGGGGGGAGTGCGTCCATCCCCAGGATGCGCATTTGAACCCTTGAGGGAATATTCAAACGCGCATTCTAAAGGAAGATGAACGGCTATCGCCCTACCCCACCCATGTGGGATCCCTCGCTGGTTTCCTTGACACGCTGGTTTCCTTGACACGCTGGTTTCTCGCCCTACCCCACCCAGTGAGGGTGTGTTGAAAATTTAAACACGCATCCCAAGGATAGATGGACAGCCCTCTCCCCATCCCACCCCCCTACGGGGTCCCTCGCTTTCCTCGACACTTAGATGGGTTCTTTGCTTTGAGTTTTGATCCTCCTCTCATAAGTTCTATTTCTTGTCAGTAAATTTCATTTATCTAGTTTACCTACGCGTGTAATATCTAAATACCCAATAATTATTGGGATTTAATCTTCATACGCAACATTGACTTTTAGATTAAATTAAGTAAAAATTAATCTACTTTATGCAAAAATTCTCATCTCTAGTGTTACTATGTCGTTAGTAATTAACAATTTATACCGGGACAACTATGTTACACAAGTAATGCCAAGAACAAATCTAGAATATATGAATTAAAATAGGAGAGGAGAACATCCAGCAACAATAGAATAAACAAATAGATAAATGTAAACAAAGCATAATATAAACATTTTGAAGATTAATCTCTAAGCACAGTACACTTGGAGTAACTATAAAATCCTCTTAGACGAGACTTTAGAATAAATTTTAATGAAAACTAAACATGTAAGAAATATACTTTTATAAATAAAAGACATGGCACAAATTGAGAAGGACTTACATCTTTATTTATATACTAATACACAAAAGAGAAACAAGTCTTTTGAGTAAAGGATTAGGTGGATCTTTATCCTTTTGCTTGTCATTGCGAATAATTGAAATTGAAAGTACTGTTAGAGATACTTCAACTATACATCTGCTGACTTGATTGCAATTACTGTTGAGCACGCAATTGCTTTTTAAAATAAAAAGAGAAAAGATACCAAAGCAATCATCTTCATTACTTAGCCCACTAAAATCTTTAGCATCGTGAATCTTCTGATGCAATTTTGGACAGGATTACAATGAGCTGAGCGTAGGCTTGCCTTGTAATTGCTTATTAATATGATGTTATGAAGTATGCTTGAGAAGGGATCTTAATAGAGTTGACCATGAAAACTCTGTCCAAAATTGCATTAGAAGATTCTGACGTAAACGACGATGCTACAGTTCCCGTGGGGTAAATAATAAAAATGATTGCTTTGGTATCTTTCCGCCATTGACCACAAATCTGAGCCATATGGTGTTTCTTGCCAGATTTTCGACATCCTCTTTCCTTTTTCAAAAGCAACCACATGCTCTACAGTGACCGCACTCAAGTCAACGGGTGTATTCGCATTAAAATAAACAAAAGGACAAGGATCCCCTCATCCTCCAATCAAGTCTTTGAGAAAACGTATCTCTCCTCTTGTGTATTAACCTTTAAATAAATATGTAAATCGGAAGAAAAAAATCTCCTTCTGTAATCCCTCCTTCGCTATTATGCAAGTATAATTTTTGTCTGGTTTAAGATCTTAAAATAAAAAATTATCGATCTATACAACAAATTAAAGAATATTCTTCAAAATGTTTATATTATATTTTGTTTACATTTATCTGTGTATTCTATTGTTGATGTATGTTCTCTTCTCTCCTATTTTTCTTCATCTATTCTAGATTCATAATTAGCATTACTTGTTTAACTCGATAGAGTGTCCTATTTAGATTAACCCATACTTGTATCCTTCATTTTGTAAATAATCAAGTAATTGATTTAAAAACAAATGTTTAGATTCTAAAGAACCATTCAAAAACGTCTCTTCAACAATGTCTATGAGATGTAAAGAATTAGAAACTTCATAAATTTTCTTACAAGAAACTTTTGGCATATACCATTTTTATAAAAAAAATTCAAATTCTGAAATTCTACATTCCATCCTAATTTGTAAATTGGTATTATTTGACTTAGAACTAGAGGGGTAGGAACACTATACTCGAACCACCTACAACTGGACCACGATATGGAACCACCTAAAACAAATCTAATTCAACATATATTTCATTTCTTCTAAAAATTTCTGAGGTTTCTCAAACAATACAATCATAAAATTTTAATGATATTTTAATTTTAATAATTATAAATGAACATTGAATAAATTACACTATCAACAAAGAAACAAATAATTTGTTGGATTGGGTAAAATTAATCAATATTCAACAATCGCAAGTTTCAATTCAAAAAAGCAAAAATTTACAAGGGCAAAAATGACATGAAATAAAATATTCAGAATGTAGTGATTATTAATTTGTAAGCAATATTCTGGATCAATAATGTGTTATTATGACCAAGGATAGGAGATGACCTGATCTTCTGATTTACCATTTTTTCCTTACAAATTTAGACCATATAGAATAAAAACTAACCAAAACACCCAACCCTATAATTTTAAGTTCTCCTCTACAAATTACAAGGCAATGTCTACATTAAAACCGTTACCACAGGATTTTTTAATCCTCAATTATACACAAACTAGAAAAAGGCTCTTAAGCCAATTTTCTTTAACCTTTTTTATCAATTTAAATTAAAATTATAAATAATTTTTAGAAATTTTACTGAAATTTTAATTTATATTCTTGAATTTCGGAATAAAATAGACAATTAGTGAATATTAGGCATCAAATGCAAATCCAATCTGTATGATAATCACAAGTCCCTGCAACTACATGTAATAGAGCCTATCATGACATAATTGACAACAGAAAATCATATTACAATAGCTAAAAAATGATGCAATAGCCTATCAAGAACAAAAATATACCTCGGAAATAAATTTGCAGCAGTTTCTTCCGGACTACAATGTGCAATTTCTGCATAGTACAAAACTATCCATCCATTAAGTGCTTGATGTTATCTCCCAATTGTAATCTCCTCCCAGGTATGCAACAGCTCAACAAGATTAATCAACAACTGCAGTAGATGTGCCACTCATTCCCATCTTCCTCAAAACTATAAATCTCTTTTTGGAGTACAAAAGACCCAAACAAAAACCTAGTATACAAAACAGATTAATAAAAAATATCGACATTTATTGAGCAGATCACAAAATTGGTCAAAAAAAAGTCTTACAAAAATAATTGATGTTAAACAAGGCTTTTTACTTGTTCACTTTGTCAGACAGTTCATAGTAGCCCAATAGCGGAATGACAACAGCACAATCAAGCCATACTACAAGGGTTGCAAAGACATCAAACAAAACTTTGATTGTATAGAGTGGAGGGAAATAAAATACCCAAGCAAGATCAATATGCGGTAAAAAACGAGTTGGGAAAAGTCATTTCCAGAGACATATTTGCTACGTGAACTTTGATTCTAAAGATTAGATTAGTCAAATGTAAACTTTATATGTGATGCGAAAATAAGACTAGAATTAGATGTGGATTTAGCTTAGTACCTTGAAGATGGAGGGCTTCTGATCTGTTCTGAGAATGGTTTGGTTTATGTGGATTGATACTGCTTTAAAAAATAAAATTAAAAAAAAAAGAAAAAGAAAAAGGCAACACTAAAACGAGGCAAGACACACCGTCGGGGAGATCCCAGGCAAAAAAAACCCCTGTGCGATCTCCCCTAAAAACCAGAAACGTTAATTTTCATTAGGATTTTTGACCTGCCATGCAAGCGCACCTGACATGGCAAAGGTCGAGTGTGAACAGAGCATGTCTTGATTACGGCATCTCTCAATACAATTTTCTAAGTAACCTCACCTCGGCTGAAGGCCATCATCATATCTTCCTCACATCTCAGATCCATCTCTTTAATACTACAATAGACAACTTACAACTAAATCTTAAGAATCTTACAAAGGAAGCGTTGATGAAGTAATTGTCGAGCTTGTCTGTACTGTGAAGATGTACATGGAAACTAGTACTCATCTGAACTTCTCGCTGATTTCACTTTTGAGCGATTCAAACGAGCCTGTAATTATAAATACAACGAAATCAAAAGCCTTGTTGAATAATACAAACAATAAATCGAACAGAACTTTTCAAATTCAAACATCAAAATCACCTTACACGGGCAGATCTGATACAAACGAACGATATATCCGTGTTCGATCATCTGAGACCGCGAACACCTATTCTCAACCAGTAAAGAGAGAACGAATCGGAAGATAAGAGCGATGAAGAACGCGAAACCTAAGGAAACTAGTACCAAACGATAGATCGAGAGCAGATCTATCGATCTCCATGGATGGGAAATCCGGAAGGCGAGAGGAGATGTAGAGATAAGTTGAAGACGAGAGAGCTAGAAGGACAAACGGCAAATAAATGAGCAAACAGAAGGAAATGAGACCGAATTTATTGAAACCCTAGAGAGGATAGACGGATGAGATTTGATGGGTTGGGATGGATGATTGAGATGAGAACCACGTGGATGAATTGGCGCCTTGGGTTGTCAAAAGTAAGTCGGTAAGGATAGACGGTTGTTATGCGTTGTGTTGTGTCCTTGATGCAGATTGATGGGTGACGCGTGTAGATGCTTATTTGGGAATATGCGAATATGCGCAATAAGATGCTAGCTTTGCGTTTTATTTGTTTTTTCACTATTCTAATGGCAGTGTAGGAAGAAAAAAGAACAATTCTACAAGGCCCGCTCCTATAGTCCGCTCCTGGTCCGGACCCTCTCAGACACGTGCCATAGGAAGGGTGTTTGGCACGTGAGGAGGAGCAGGGTCTGTTGATCTCAACAGGGTCTGCGAATTGCAAACCATCAATATCCCTAACCCGCAGAGGCTCCTCCTCCTCCTCCTCGCAGCAAACCCTCAGAGAATCCTCCTCCTCCTCGCAGTGAAGGCGACTCCTCCTCGCTCCTCCTCCTCCTCGACGAAGGCGACTCTGCTCCGCTCCTCTACTGCGCCGCTCCTGCTCCTCCTCTGTGCCGCTCGCACTGCTCATGCGCCACTCCTGCTCCTCCTTCTTCTGGTACGTAATTTCAAAATTTGTATTTTGTATTTTTGTTCAAAACACTCTCTATTACATTTGGATTTGTATTTTGTCATTTTTGTTCAAGTGTGAAGTATATGTGACACCCATTACAGGTACATTACTGAGTACATGAGACATATATTATTCATCACTATTCACTATAAACAATTCATTCATTTTTTTAGGTATGGGGTTTGTGATTTGCAGATGGTGTGTATACTTGTTTGTAAAGGGTATATTGTACTCTCGTCTGGAATTTTGGAGTGGCTCTGCTAGAATGTGATTTGGTGAAAATGCTCTGCTCTGCTGCAAATGTTGAAAAAGCTCTGCTGAAAATGTCATTTTGGAGGAGTGGCTCTGCTGAAAATGTCATTGTGAAGGCTTAATTGTTGTAGTGGTTTCTGCTTATAACTTGTATGATGAAAATGCCGAAGCTTTGGACAAATTTTGGGTGACTTGTGAAATTATGCTGGAGAAAGAAGACTTATAGTGAGTGACCATTTGAGTTGTAATGGTTGTAAGAAGCAATATATGTAAATGGTTGTAATGGGCATTTTGTAATGATTGCAATATCTATAAATGGTTGTAATGAGCATTTCTGTCAGTTGAAACAGTTATCAACAAACTAAGAATTGCTATTAAGAATTCTGTAAGAATTGCTATTGCTAAGAGTTCTGTCAGTGATTGCATTTCTTTCTTTCTTTGCATTTCTTGAGTGTTTGAATGTTGTTCCTTCATATTACTAGCTGTTGTCATATGTGTATGATGTTTGGAAGATCTTGAGTTAGTCTTTCACTTATGCATATTTGTTGCACAAAGAACTGAGAAAGGTAAGCCACCCACACTCCTGAACATTTCCATGGTTCCATTGAATGGTTTGCACTTTTATGGTTGATGGCATTTGAAGAATATTGCCATTGACTGTGTGTTTCTTTTGCTTCAAAGTCGTAGGTAGATTTCACTTGATAATTATTCAAAGTTTGATTCTGTCTGATGTCCTCAATCAATCAGTAGGATAATTTGAGCACTTGTATGCTGCCTGTTCATACCCACGCCTGAAATCAGTGCTGCAAATCATCCAAACTCAATTATGGATTGTATTGTTACCACAAATAATATGCTACCTGCTAACTAAATGATTTGACAGTGTTCATATGACTTTCAATTCTGTTGGTTGGGTTTAAATTGCAAACTGATATCTCTCTTATCACTTCTGTGTATAAACTGAATAGGAATGTGGCTAAGTGACAATTTTGAAATCAGCAAGAGGTGCATTATGGTTCATAAAGGGTAATGCTGGATCAGGAATGATAATAAACGCAAACCTCTGAACTGTAGGAAAAATCTGCTATCATTATTTGCTCAAAATGAGAACAAATGAAACAACAAGAAAGTAAAAATGAGAAAGCTAGTATGTTCAACAATTTCATGACATAAAGTCTTGGCAACAAAAAATATACGTTATGATCAGGTTGGTTAATCTTGTTCATCTTCATAATGGAAATGGTGTATGATCCATTTGGCTGTGCAAGAGAAATTATGTGGTCATTTGTTTGTTTACATCATCAAGAATTTACTACATTGGTCATCAAGAATCCAAACCATGCAAAATAAAATGGACTCTTGCATTCTGTTGAGCATTCCTTTAAACCAACAACACTTGGCAGCACTTGCATTCTGCAACAACTATTAAGCATTCAGCACTTGCATTATGCAACAACTATTAAGCCTTCCTATTCTTTCGCCTTGTGTATGTGAATCGTATAGGGGACCTATCATTCAATCAAACAGCTTTTCATATCTCTTGATCAGCTTCAACTTGTCAAGCTTTCTAAACAATGACATTTTCAGCAGAGCCACTCCTCCAAAATGACATTTTCAGCAGAGCATTTTCAACATTTGCAGCAGAGCAGAGCATTTTCACCAAATCACATTCTAGCAGAGCCACTCCAAAATTCCAGACGAGAGTACAATATACCCTTTACAAACAAGTATACACACCATCTGCAAATCACAAACCCCATACCCAAAAAAAATGAATGAATTATTTGTAGTGAATAGTGATGAATAATATATGTCTCATGTACTCAGTAATGTACTTGTAATGGGTGTCACATATACTTCACACTTGAACAAAAATGACAAAATACAAATCCAAATGTAATAGAGAGTGTTTTAAACAAAAATACAAAATACAAAATTTGAAATTACGTACCAGAAGGAGGAACAGGAGCGGCGCAGAGGAGGAGGAGCAGGAGCAGGAGCAGTGCGAGCGGCGCAGAGGAGGAGGAGCAGGAGCGGCGCAGTAGAGGAGCGGAGCAGAGTCGCCTTCGTCGAGGAGGAGGAGGAAGAGGAGGAGTGGCGCAGGAGAGGAGCAGGAGCGGCGCAGGAGAGGAGCAGGAGCGGCGCAGGAGCGGAGGAGGAGGACGAGCAGAGTGGCCTTCGTCGAGGAGGAGGAGGAGTCGCCTTCGCTGCGAGGAGGAGGAGGAGGCGCGAGGAGGAGTCGCCTTCGCTGCGAGGAGGAGGAGGCTCTGAGGGTTTGCTGCGAGGAAGAGGAGGAGTCTCTTGAGGGTTCGCTGCGAGGAGGAGGAGGATTTTCTGAGGGTTTGCTGCGAGGAGGAGGAGGAGCCTCTGCGGGTTAGGGATGTTGATGGTTTGCAATTCGCAGACCCTGTTGAGATCAACAGACCCTGCTCCTCCTCACGTGCCAAACACCCTTCCTATGGCACGTGCCTGGGAGGGTCTGGACCAGGAGCGGGCCATGTAAAATTGTTCAAGAAAAAAAGGTACCGATGAGATCCGAATCGAATCCCAATTAGGCAGATGTAAACGACGTCATTACGGACCCCGGGGCTCATGCGCACCCGTCTTCATGTGCACCATTCCTGACCGTCGATCCAATTAGATTGAATCTAACGGCTCTCTTTTTTCTTCCACTCATACTCGCTTATTATAATTTAAAACTTTTTTTTTCTCTCTCTCTAAACTAAAACCACTCAATTATCTCTCTCTCACAAATTAAAACCAGTCACTCTCACTCTCTCACTTATTAATTAAACCACTCAATTATCTCTCACACAGACTTATTAATAATTAAACCACTCAATTAAATTTTATCTAAATTTATTAACATATTTTTCACCACGCATCTCGAAGAAAATGAGATAAAATCCAACTGTTCAACACGTATCTCGAGATGTATTGATTTGCGCTGACACAACCACCCCGTCATTACTCCACTTAATTTTTTTTATCTGCTGACACAACTACCCCCAGGTTCCCTTTTCCACTTTTTCTTCTCTATTTATAGAAGCCCACCGCGCCACTGCTGGGCGAGAGTGCCAGGTGGTGGTGGTGTTTAATGAATAAGGAGGTGATAAGATTTTTTGTTTATATTGATGATATCCTATAATAAAATTTGTGATGTCTTATAGTCATTGCCTTCTATAAATTATCCAAATAGGAAACTGGTTGATTTGTGAATGTTGATCCAACTCGTATTCGAGTTGGACAAGGATATTATCGTAAGAACCCATCCGGATCAAAATATATGAATTTATTTTTAATAATATGTCTCTTTTAATAATCATTGTGAATTTTGTAAAATAATAAGGACATAATGGTATCACAAACTAAAATATTAAAAAGCTTAACTTTTTTTTTTTTGTTAATGCTTGGAAAGTGCTAAAGTTGTACTTGTATTGCAAATGCATGGAAGTTTATGTTGCTATTTGACACATTCACACGATGGTTGATGTGGTGAAATTCTCATTTGATCGGATTCGGATTAAGGTTAACTATTTAACCATTTTCTCATATACGGTGTGATGTTTTATGATCCAATCGGATATGCATGATCCACATATGGATACATGCGTATCCATACCATACTCGGCCCATTTTATGCCCAAGGGTAATGACTTGTGACAACACCACATCCAGTCTTTGACACCACCATCCCCACCTTTTTGTCTAATACCATACATGCTCAATCACACTACTAATATAGATCCAAACTTTCAATTCTCAATTTTTTCGTATTTCTCCTCTCCCAATCTGAATGGTTTCACCTCATATTTACAAACCACAAAACTCATCATCTTCTTATCACTACTAACCTATCATCTTCCTCTCACCACTTTCCCTCGATATTCTCTCCATTAATCCAACCCAAAACCTAAGTTTTTAAATCAATACTGTTGAGGGGTTGTGTGCATATGTGCTAGTTATGTTGTGTGATTTGTCTGTCATGGGACAAAGTTTTGGGAGCGAGTTTGTTGGTTGTGACATTGGTGGCTCATTTAGTTGTTGGTAGTTGCTCTTTCAACCAAAATGAAGCAACTTGACATTGAAAATGAAATTTAAAATGTAATAACAAACCGAAATCGAAATAAAAATCGAAAATGAAAACTTCAAACGAAAACGAAAGTGAAAGTGAAATCAAAATCAAAATAAAACACACATGCAATCGCTCACAAACATGCAAAATTTTTTAAAGCAACATGCAGATCCCCCCATGTGAAAACACTTGATAATTTTGCAACAACAATGTGAATACATTTACAAAATTTGCTCAAACCCAAGCGGGATTACTTAAAATTTTCGCAGTCGCTGAGATCTTTAATCTATTAAACTAGGTTAACCAGAAAATGCATTATTTCTGTAAAAGATATAGAAAACTGTATATATTCTAATTATAGAAACATGTATATATTCAGGATATTCTAGAATATATTATGTAAGATTGTTTCTTGTAAGACAAGAAACCCTATTGTATATATACCCCTGTTGTGGGATGAATCAATAACACACAAATTAAAGTATTTATTTCTACATGGTATCAGAGCAGGTTCAATCATTTGAACTTGTTTTGCACATATATATATATATATATATATATATATATATATATATATATATATATATATATATATATATATATATATATATATATATATATATATATATATATATATATATATATTTATATTTATATATATATTTTTTTAATCTCGAATCTCAAAGAACACCACAAAACCGTTGCGTACTACAACCAGTGAAATCAAACCATCCCCGAATCCTTTAATCTCAAACCTGAATTCCTCAATGGCCGGATCTGTAATTGATGACAATCAGCCAAATCCCGAAAATTCAATTATGCCAGAAACTCAATCATCCTCACAAGTCATTCATCACCACTACACCCAACAAGACAACTCTGCGTTTCCAAAAACTATTTTCATTTGATGAATTCAACTACACCATATGGGCTCCCCTCATACGGATGCGCATTGGAGCACGAGGAAAGATTGGTTATTTGACTGACGCAAAGGCTGAACCCCATATGAATTCTCCAGGATATGAAGTTTGGGCCACAGATAATGTAAAGGTAAAAAGTTGGCTTATTGATTCCATGGAGATCTTTCTTATGAACCGATACATTCGTCTTCCTACTGCAAAAGATATTTGGGAAGCTGTGGATAAAACTTTTTATGACGACTCTGACGAAACTCGGATCTTTGAATTAAACAAGAAGTGTTTGAAGCAAAGCAGAATGGTCGACCTATTCCTACCTACAACGAATTGGTGGCCATGTTCCAGGAGATTGATCAAAGGGTGACCTCTTAGAATAATAATGTTGCAGGTGTAGTCCACGAGACTTCAATGATGTCACGAATGCGTGTTCATATGTTTTTGAGTGGACTAGACTCAGAGTATGATCAGGTACGTGGAGAGATCCTGCGCAAGGAACGTAAATTCTCCTTGGAACAAAGCTATGCTTACATTCGCAAGGTGCAATCTGAGAAACATGCTATGGGGCAGTTAGGAGCAGGGCAGTTACTCCTCCAGGCTTCTCCGGTCCTCATTCTCGTTGTCCTACAGGTAAATCAAATCCATATGCAAATAAGAAGTGTAATGTTTGTGGATAATTAGGCCATAGCAAGGAGAGATGTTATGAAGTGATTGGTTATCCTGATTGGTGGGACTTCACCAAGAAGCCACGAAAGAATATAAGCAAGGCTGCCATTGCTACTGCTGGGAATGAACATCTAGATAGTGTTTCTGCTAATGTAGCACAATCAGGTATGAATGATAAAGTTATTTCGAATAATACATGGATAATTGATTCAGGTGCATCTGATCATATGACAAATGACCCTAACCTTGTGGAAAATCTTAGAGCATCCTCTCAAAATGATGTCTCTACTGCTGATGGTACTCCAACTCTGGTTAGCGGATAAGGTTCTATTGTGTTATCTGATACCCTAACTCTTGAATCCGTCTTAGTTGTTCCATCACTAGCTTATAACCTCTTGTCTGTCTGTCAAATTACTCTAACACTTGCATGTATTGTGACGTTTTATCCATCTTTTTGTGTATTTCTGGACATTCTGACTCGGCAGATTCTTGGTTATGGTGTTAGAAGGGGGAAATTGTATTACTTGGATCTGATAGAGACTGGAGAGAAACGCAAGAATCTTTTGGGGCAAGCTAATCAGGTCATAAGGGTCGATAATGCGAAGAAAGTTGTATGGTTATGGCATCGTCGTTTAGGACATCTGTCTTTTAGTTATATTAAGAAGTTGCAGCCTCATTTGTTTTCGGTTGTTAGTGATTCAGAATTTCATTGTGACATTTGTGAACTGGCCAAGAGCCACCGTATTCCATATTCGCCAAGTATTAATAGATGTCATGTTCCCTTTATGAAAATCCACTCCGATGTTTGGGGTCTTGCAAAAATTTCTTTATTTTCTGGAGCTCGATATTATGTAACTTTTATTGATGATTGCACTCGGATGACCTGGGTGTCATTACTGAAAAGTAAGAGAGATGTATTTGGAATGTTTACTGATTTTTACAAAATGGTAGCGACACAGTACCGACAATTCATCAGAGTGTTTCAATCTAACAATGGTGGAGAGTTTGTAAATGGCCTTATGTCTGAGTTTTACCGGTCAAATGGAATTCGTCATCAAACCTCCAATTCTGGTACTCCTCAACAGAATGGTTTAGCAGAACGAAAGAACAGGCAGTTGTTGGAAGTTGTTCGTGCTTCCCAATTTGGTATGAATGTACCTCGATCCTATTGGGGTGAAGCAATGAAATCTGCAGCATATGTTATCAACCGTACTCCCTCACGAGTAATTGAGTTCAAGAATCCTCATCAGAAGCTTCATACACTTTTGTCATTCCCATCTATGCCTAATTTGGAGCCCCGAGTGTTTGGGTGCACAGCTTATATTCACATACCTAAACCACAACGGAGCAAGTTTGATCCCCGTGAGAAGAAATGTATTTTTGTGGGTTATGCATAGCTCCAAAAAGGGTATAGATGTTATGACCCGCTCATTGACATAATGCATATATCTCTTGATGTCTCATTCCATGAATCTGAGCCATATTACTCAGGGGGAGTTTTCCAGTCTTCCCTTCAGGGGGAGAGCGATAGTGAAGGGAATCCTCGTTCTATTGCTAATATTGATGTCTTTGAAGAATTGGAGGAACAATTTGAAGTTCCTGTAGCAGCATAAACTGTCCCCGCAACAACAGAAAATGACTTGTCTCGAGAGATAGACACTTCTAATTGGCAGACAATTGACCACTTGGTTCCTAGCGATCAATTCCCTCATGAGACAGAAGCGAATGATCAAAATGTATCTGAAACTCACACACACGACATTCCCCCTTCTACATCAGCAACTGAAGATCTCGCTTATAATGATCCACCTCAGGTACCTTTAACCCCTAATGAGTCTTCTATATTAGAAAGTGTTGAACCTAGGAAATCACAAAGTGTTACTAAGAGAGTTCCTAAAAAGCAATATGAACCAGACATCAAAGCCCAAGCTAAATACCCTATAGCTAACTTTATGTCTAACCATAGGCTTTCTGAGTCACATGCACTTGTTATTAATCAATTATCTACTATATTTATTCCAAGTAATGTGCAGGACGCATTGACGGATCCAAAATGGACAACTACAATGAATGAAGAATTGGAAGATCTTCAGAAGAATGTCACATGGGAAGTAGTAGACAAGCTTGTTGGAAAGAAGATTGTAGGATGTCGTTGGGTGTTTAATGTGAAGCTTAATGCAGATGAAACTATTGATAGATACAAGGCAAGATTAGTTGCCAAGGGATATACACAACGCCATGGAATTGATTATGAGGAGACTTTCTCACTTGTGGCGAAGATTAATACTGTCCGAATTTTAATTTCACTTGCAGGAAATAAAGATTGGCCCTTGCACCAGCTTGATGTGAATAATGCATTTCTCAATAGAAATTTGGAGGAAGAAGTGTACATGGATATGCCCCAATGCATGAAGAATAACCTAAGAGACGCTGGTAAGGTGTGTAAATTGAATAAGTTTTTGTATGGCCTGAAACAGTCTCCAAGAGCTTGGTTTGGAAGATTTTCGAAGTCCATGAGAGCTTTTGGGTACAAAGAAAGCAACTCTGACCATACATTGTTTATCAAACACAAGAATGGTAAGATTACAACTCTAATTGTGTATGTTGATGACATGATCGTTACAGGAGATGATCCAAAAGAAACAAATGATTTGCAAAAGTATCTGTCGAATGAATTTGAAATGAAGGATCTCGGGCAACTGAAGTATTTTTTGGGTATTGAAGTTGCAAGGTCGAAGAAAGGGATTTCACTTTCACAAAGGAAGTATGTTCTTGATTTGCTCACTAAAACAGGGATGTTGGACTGCAAACCAATAGAGACACCCATTGAGATGAATCATGGACTTGCTATTCTTCCTGATCAAGTCCCTACTGATAAATGGAGGTATCAACGCCTTGTAGGAAGGTTAATTTATCTTTCTCATACTAGACCTGACATTGCTTATGCTGTGAGTGTTGTTAGTTAGTTTATGCATTGTCCTAGTGAAGAGCATATGAATGCAGTCTTTCGTATCTTGAAATATTTGAAGATGGTGGCTGGTGAGGGATTATTGTTTGAAAAAAATGAATTGAAAGTTGTTGGATACACAGATGCGGATTGGGCTGGTGATAAAACTGATAGATGCTCTACATCAGGGCACTTCACTTTTGTTGGTGGGAACCTTGTAACTTGGCGTAGTAAAAAACAGAAAGTTGTTGCTAGATCAAGTGCAGAAGCTGAATTTCGAGGTATGACACATGGAGTTTGTGAAATGTTGTGGATCCGTAATGTCCTGAAGGAATTGGGTTTCAAGCTACAAAGGCCTATGGATTTACATTGTGATAATACAGCTGCCATTCAGATTACACATAATCCAGTTCAGCATGATCGAACAAAGCATGTGGAGGTTGACCGCCATTTTATTAAAGAGAATCTTGACAGGAAAGTTATTCGCTTTCCATTTGTAACCTCAGAGGAGAAATTAGCTGATGTTCTTACTAAAGGGGTATCTCAGAAAGTGTTTGACAACTCAGTTGACAAGTTGGGCATGATAGACATCTATGCACCAACTTGAGGGGGAGTATAGAAAGCTGTATATATTCTAATTATAGAAACATGTATATATTTAGGATATTCTAGAATATATTCTATAAGATTGTTTATTGTAAGACAAGAAACCCTATTGTATATATACCCCTGTTGTGGGATGAATCAATAACACACAAATTGAAGTATTTCTTTCTATAAAAGAGTTTTCTTCAGACAAGTTCTAATGGGGAAAATTTTGTGAAATCAATAAAACAATTGAGATTTCATAGCAGCTTTAAGCAGAAATGCTGACATTAAATGAGGGATCTATTTCAGTCCGTCTCTCTTTCGATATTTGTTTGCTATAATGAATCACCAATGAGGAAGATATTGACAGTGTTTTCCAAATAATCAATTATCACTCAACTCAAAACCTAAAATTTAAATCGACCTTATTTTTTAAACGATATATTTGATCAATACGATTTTTAAAACCTTAAATTCAACCATGAAAGACCTATAAAGACAAACTTTAAATTAAAGTTCAAGCTAAGAAGGGGTTTTAAATAAAATTATTGTTTTTGGAGTGAGGCTAGGAAATTAGGTTTTGTAATTATGTTTTGCAACCATGATGACATGGCATCGTTAGCAGGGGCGGATCCAGGATTGCAGACAAAGGGGGGCAAAAAAATATGTAACATTTCCAAGAAATTTTCTCGGTGTATAGCATAAAAAATGTTCTTTGTATAAGAAGTTTCCAATAAATTAGTAAAGACATCAAAATTTGTCTTCTTTTTATGGGTTCTGTTTAACTGATGGAGATATACAGCATAAAAATTTCAATTTTTCTGTACATTGCAAACATGCTATGTATGTCACTATGTGTGTAGTGTGAAATATGTACACGTGGTGTGTATGGGGGGTGTGTTTGTCTTTGAGTGTGAGATTGATTGCTTAGTAACATTTTATGTAGAGCATTTTTTTTTTTTTTTGCTTTTATAGAAAGATCATTAAGGCTTATTGTGAGATTGTTTTCAAGAAGGATGAGATTGGCTTGGAGATATTTCATATTGTATTGTCTGCTGCAATGGCTTTAGCAGCTGATCCAATTGCTTTTTTGATTAACACAACATTTATCGGACATGTAGGTTTGTCATTGTTTCTAATTTTCTTGTTAGTTCTAATATTAGATGGAGAATCTCTGAATCGGTTGACATGAAAAACTATATTAAATTCAGGAATTTAGGTTTCAGAAATTCGTCGGAATTTTTATTGCAAGACCAGGGCATAAAATCAACAAGTCGGAGATAGAGAAATAAGAACATCAAACAAACTCACCTCTTTCAGACGCAAGACGGAGATGAAGAAGAACTGAAGAAGATATCGCAAGACGCAAGCGCAGACGCAGACACAAGAGGCTCGGTTTCTCTTGCGATTTGGGATCTATGATGTTTTTTTTTATAAGAGAGAGCAATATGAAATTTCAAGGGGGGCAATATAAATTTTCAAAAGGGGACAATAGTGAAATTTTAACTACTATAATGGATTTTTTACAAAACCTAAGGGGGTCAATTGACCCCCTTATCCAAGCAGTGGATCCGCCCATGATCGTTAGAATAGTTTTTTACAACCTTGAGATAAACATAAAATCTTTGGGGATTTCATCATTATTTTCATATCACGACACGTCATCCTAAATTTAAAAACCTGATTTTCTAGCATTTTTGTTGTTTTTGTGATGTAATGCTTTACAATCTTGATAAAATTCGGAGATTCAAAAGCTAATGGATAACATGGATAGAATATAACTTTTGTCTACCGTACCCATTCAAGTTGTTTAGGGATGGAACTGTCGATTACCAAAATGTGGCCTAAAGGTTGGTTGGGGTAGCTAAGGTTCACTATTTGTCATTCAAAATCATTAATCCAATTTCATCAGCCTTTTGAAGGGTGGTAATAGGAAAAGAAAGGATGTCTCGGAGTCACAAAATCAAGTTTTTTTTCTTCTTGTAATTGAAAAACCCAATGAAATGGCTTTATTGATATAAAATGCCACATCAGGCAAGATGTAAAAGCAAGTTATTAAGGCATGGTCTGTAACACTACTCATTGAGGGGAATTATAGAGGGCTTGGTAGATCCATTTGTTGTGTTTCTCTCACGGGCTCTTCGGATAATCTCTTAAATCAGATGATTTTGTTGGTGGGTTTCTTCTTCATTTACCTGCTCGAATTGTTTAAAAAATTTATGTTTGCTCATTTGATAAACTGCTTGATTGGTTCAAATGATTCGATCATGAGTTGGGCACAATAGGTATTTGATTATAGCAAGCATTTAGATCTTATTTAGAGCTGCTGGAGGAGGGGGTGCTATTGGAAGAAGGAGGTGGTTGTTGGAAGTGGAGATAAGTTAGATTTTTGGGATTATAATGGTGGTGTTACTCAATACGTAGGTGGTGTTGTTAATCGGTGTTACTCAGATGGTATTGCCAAAGAGTGGAAGTGGCAGCATCACAAAACCACTGTTTTTATGTAATGTCGAAAATCACTATCTCGTATCTCTTTATTTCCGATTTATTATCAGAACATTATAAATCGAGAAATAAGCTTTTGCTTCATTCTCACCTCAACTGCTCCCCCTAAAATTATTGTTTTGCTCCCTTCCCCCTCCTTCAAATTAAATGATGATTCAGCTCCTAATAAAATATATTTTTAAATAACAAACTTCTCACTTTTAATGAGTTGAATGAAAATTTCATGTTTGCTCACCAAATTTTGAGTCTTTCTCCTTGTTGACTCTATGAAAAATTTAATTATATGTACCAGTGCAACATTATTCTCCATTTCAATTCCATCTAAACACTTACTAGCAATCCACATTACCTCACGTGCACCCCAATTATTTTGTTATGAATCAACAAAAACTGATAAGAAAAAAACCACCATTTTGATATGTCCATAGTTTACCAATAAGATTAGTTATTTGTTTATCAGTATTATTAGCAAATTAAGATTAGGAGTTTTATATCTTATTAGAATTTTTAAAATTTCAAAATGATCATTAGAATGGTTGTGTGTGTGTGTACGTTAATGTAAAAATAGCTTCAAATCTATACTTTGGATGATTATATATACTTTGAGTTCTAAAGAATTAATTTGCATCATACTTAATTTGCATCAAACACGCAGATATATTGTTGAATGGAGCTAATGCATTTGAATGGACACAGATATATTCACAGACAACCCCACTCAACTTCAAAGAGGTATTTCATCAAATGTCACTAACAAACCAAAAAAGATTACAGCTTTAAACAACACCGAACCCTTTACACAACATGCAAATAAAAACAATCAGGACGTTGAATTTTTGGCAAAAATTTTCACCGATTGAATTGAATTTCATTTCAACACACTAACAGAGAAGATTGAACGACTACTTAAAAATCGGAAAAAAAAATTAATAAAAATCATTGAGTCTCAAACAAAGCTAAGAGGGAAACTACTAACCCCAAAACTTCATTTTCAGGAATTTCAACTCACAGAGTTCATATATTTCAATACATATATTGTCATTTTCAGGAAAGTAGACAGCCATAAAGAAAAGAAAGTTCACACCTTTAGGATCAATTCAGTGCATATGTGCTGGAGTAAATGGAATTGGAGGACTGACGGGGATATAATTCATCAAACACGCAGATATAATTCATCAAACACGCAAATATATTGTTGAATGGAGCTAATGCATTTGAATGGACACAGATATATTGTTGAATGGAGCTAATGCATTTGGAGGGAAAGTATGAGTTTGAAATGGAGAGTTTTTTGGTTTTTTGAGTTTTAAGTTTGTACGCGGGGGGAGAGGATTTGTTTTAAGTTTGCCATAAACATAATGGTTGCCACGTAGGACAAATAGACTCATTTAACTGTTCATGAACAGTAAAAACGCAATATGAATTGTAATATAGATAAGGACATAATGGTATCACAAACTAAAAAAATAAAAAGCCTAACTTTTTTTTTGTTAATGCTTGGAAAGTGCTAAAGTTCTACTTGTGTTGCAAATGCATAGAAGTTTATGTTGCTATTTGACACATTCACACGTTGGTTGATGTGGTGAAATTCTCATTTGATCGGATTCAGATTAAGGTTAATTATTTTACCATTTTCTCATATACGGTGTGATGTTTTATGATCCAATCGGATACGCATGATCCACCATACTCGATGCCTAAGGGTAATGACTTGTGACAACACCACATTCAGTCTTCGACACCACCATTTCCACCTTTTTGTCTAATACCATACATGTTCAGTCACACTACTAATATAAATCCAAACTCTCAATTCTCAAATTTTTCTTATTTATCCTCTCCCAATCTGAATGGTTTCACCTCATATTTACCAACCACTAAACTCATCATCTTCTTATCACTACTAACCTATCATCTTCCTCTCACCATTCTCCCTCGCTATTCTCTCCGTTAATCCAACCCAAAACCTAAGTTTTTAAATCAATACCGATGAGGGGTTGTGTGCATATGTGCTAGTTATGTTGTGTGATTTGTCTGTCACGGGACAAAGTTTTGGGAGCGAGTTTGTTGGTTGCGACATTGGTGGCTCCTTTAGTTGTTGGTAGTTGCTCTTTCAACCAAAATGAAGCAACTTAACATTGAAAACGAAATTTAAAATGTAATAACAAACCGAAATTGAAATAAAAATCGAAAATGAAAACTTCAAACTTCAAACGAAAGTGAAATCAAAATCAAAATAAAACACGCATGCAATCGCTCACAAACATGCAAAAAATTTGTAAGCAACTTGCAGATCCCCCCATGTGAAAACACTTGATAGTTTTGCAACAACAACATGAATACATTTACAAATTTTGCTCAAACCCAAGCAGGATTACTTAAAAATTTCGCAGTCGCAGAGATCTTTAATCTATTAAACTAGGTTAACCAGAAAATGCATTATTTCTGTAAAAGAGTTTTCTTCAGACAAATTCTAATGGGGAAAATTTTGAGAAATCAATGAAACAATTGAGATTTCATAGCAGCTTTAGGCAGAAATGCTGACATTAAATGAGGGATCTATTTCAGTCTGTCTCTCTTTCGATATTTGTTTGCTATAATGAATCACCAATGAGGAAGATATTGACACTATTTTCCAAATAATCAATTATCACTCAACTCAAAACCTAAAATTTAAATCGACCTTATTTTTTAAACAATATATTTGATCAATACGATTTTTAAAACCTTAGATTCAACCATGAAAGACCTATAAAGACAAACTTTAAATTAAAGTTCTAGCTAAAAAGGGGTTTTAAATAAAATCATTGTTTTTGGAGTGAGGCTAGGAAATTAGGTTTTGTAATCATGTTTTGCAACCATGATGATATGACATCGTTAGAAGAGTTTTTTACAACCTTGAGATAAACATAAAATCTTTGGGGATTTCATCATTCTTTTCATATCACGACACGTCATCCTAATTGCAAAAACCTGATTTTCTAGCATTTTTGTTGTTTTTGTGATGTAATGCTTTACAATCTTGATAAAATTCGGAGATTCGAAAGCTAATGGATAACATGGATAGAATATAACTTTTGTCTACCATACCCATTCAAGTTGTTTAGGGATGGAACTGTCGATTACCAAAATGTGGCCTAAAGGTTGGTTGGGGTAGGTAAGGTTCACTATTTGTCATTCAAAATCATTAATCCAATTTCATCAGCCTTTTGAAGGGTGGTAATAGGAAAGAATAATTTTAGGGAGTCGCTCATGTAGCCCGCCTGACTGTCCGGACCCTTCCAGACACGTGCCAAAAAGAAGGTGTTTGGCACATGAACCCAACACAACCTCGGCTCCAAGAAGCTCTTAATCAGTGGTTAGCCAATGAAAGTCTCTCTCTCTCTGTTTTTCAGTCTCACTTTAATCCTTCAAAGCTCCAACAACACACAACAAATCAGAGAGGGGGAAGAGAAGGAAGAAAGTCACCAACACCCTCCGCTGCTCCTTTGCTCCGCTGCAGAATACCTCTGAGTATCCACATGTTGCGACACCAAACTTCCATTTCATGTAGTTCAAGCTGTGACACGGAAGAAGTGGCAGCCAAAAGGGAATCTAGAGATTAGCAACGATGGGGAATGGTTCTTTTTCAAGTCTTCGTCTGAAGAGGATAGAATCGAAGCCCTTCAATGTGGCCCTATGTTGGAGGAAGATTGCTTCTTGTTAAAGCTTGGAACAGAGACAAGGAAATGGCTAAGGAAACTTTGTCAAAGATACCAATCTGGGTTAGATTTTACAGAGTGCCTAAGCAATGTTGGACATCACAGAGTCTAAGCTATCTTGTTACTTGCTAGCAACCTTGGCAAACCAATTTGTATGGATAAGGAGACTGAATCAGGGTCTAGGCTCACATTCGCAAATCTGTGCATTGAGATTGACGCCAACCAACCTCTCCCAGATACTCTGAAGTCCTCTATTGAATGAGGAGGTACTTTTGAGGTGAATTTAGAGTACCCATGGAAGCCTCAAGTTTGCTCAAAGGGCAGTAAATTTGGGCACAAGACAAGATGTGGGGTAGTCGAGAAGCAAAGATTTAGAGGGACTAGGTATGTAAGAGCCAAGAAAGGGAACTCAACCCAATCTGGAAGGAAGACAGCAAGACAAAACAAAGGGGTCATTACAAAAGCAACTTCAAGAAATAACTCTACCAAACCACAGGGGTAGCATCTAGCTCTGCACAGCGCAACAAGACAACAACAAAGAAAACAAATTCATTGTACTCAAATCTAAGCCAGAACAAGAACATAAGCTATAGAGCAAGGTGATATTGTAGTACATAAGAAAATGGATGATCCAAGTGGAACTCCTGATCCAGTACAGAATTTGGTGGAAGCAGATGACCAAGGAGTATTTGTTCAAAATGTAGAACAAAATAACAATATAGCACAAGGGATGAATGCAGATGCAACCAAAGAAAGAAGCAAAGAGGGTACTATGAAGGAGGGTGTCAACGCCAAGGAAGGAATTACCCAGCCAAGATATAATATATAAGTAAGAGATGGTAGTGACAATGGCAATGGGAAGAAGATGCTCTGGCTGAAAAGCAAGGAGAAAACAGTACAACTGGCGGCTGTGAGGAGGAAAGTAATGGTAATGATGAGTACATCAATGAAGATGATGAAGGAAGCAATGAAAAGGAAGAAGAAATCAGTGAAGGCGAGTCGGACTCTGATCCATTTCAACATGTGGATACTTAGAGGTATTCTTCAACGGAGCAGAGGAGCAGATCTGGCGAGAGGTTAAGAGCGCAGGAGAGGAGAGGATAAGAGGTGGAGGAGGCGCATGAGAGGTTAAGAGAAGGAGGCGTAGGAGAGGATGAGCTTGGGTTCACGTGCCAGCCACCCTCCCAGACACGTGCTCAGGAGGGTTCAGACAGCCAAGCGGGTTACCAAAGCGGGCTCCCTAGACTTATTCAATAGGAAAAGAAAGGATGTCTCGAAGTCACAAAATCAAGTTTTTTTTTGTTTTTTTTTTAATTGAAAAACCCAATGAAATGGCTTTATTGATATTACTTGCCACATCAAGCAAGATGTAAAAGCAAGTTATTAAGGTTTGTAACACTACTCATTTAGGGGAATTATAGAGGGCTTGGTAGATCCATTCGTTGTGTTTCTCTCACGGGCTCTTCGGATAATCTCTTAAATCAGATGATTTTGTTGGTGGGTTTCTTCTTCATTTACCTGCTCGAATTGTTTAAAAAATTTGTGTTTGCTCATTTGATTAACTGCTTGATTGGTTCAAATGATTCGATCATGAGTTGGGCACAATAGGTATTTGATTATAGCAAGCATTTAGATCTTATTTAGAGCTGCTGGAGGAGGGGGTGCTATTGGAAGAAGGAGGTGGTTGTTGGAAGAGGAGATAAGTTAGATTTTTGGGATTATAATGGTGGTGTTACTCAATACGTAGGTGGTGTTATTAGTCGGTGTTACTCAGATGGTATTGCCAAAGAGTGGAAGTGGCATCATCACAAAACCACTGTTTTTATGTAATGTCGAAAATCACTATCTCGTATCTCTTTATTTCCGATTTATTATCAGAACATTATAAATAAAGACAAACTATAAACAATAGTTGTAGCCGACCAGGTTTGCTAGCCATTTTTTAGTTGAGTTTGAAATTTTTTTTTTTTAAACATTTCTACCCTTCTATAAGTGGTGTTTGTAGTTGTGTTTTGAAGATAATGGGTAAAAAATATTAAAAAAAAAACAAAACTTGACAAAAAAAAAAAGACTAGCAAACGTGGCTAGACTTGCTCAACTATAGATTAACAATAGGATTCCACCATGTCAGAGAAGTCAAGAACATTATCCTATTCATAGTCACCTCCAATCACCACCACCGCAACCCGCCCTAAAGTCACCATCTAATGACAATTCATCAGATGATGAGTCGCTAGAAAACACTTTGGCGCCAAAGAAACCCGAATCATCATCTACTTATCATTTCTGAAGGGCAAAGCCAAAAATTTCATTTGAATAGGGCACTCGAGAAATAAGCTTTTGGTTCATTCTCACCTCAACCGCTCCCCTTAAAATTATTGTTTTGCCCCCTTCCCCATCCTTCAAATTAAATGATGATTCAGCTCCTAATAAAATATATTTTTAAATAACAAACTTCTCACTTTTAATGAGTTGTATGAAAATTTCATGTTTGCTCACCAGATTTTGAGTCTCTCTCCTTGTTGACTCTATGAAAAATTTAATTATAGGTACCAGTGCAATATTATTCTCCATTTCAATTCCATCTAAACACTTACTAGCAATCCACATTACCTCACGTGCACCCCAATTATTTTGTTATGAATCAACAAAAACTGATAAGAAAAACACCACCATTTTGATATGTCCATAGTTTACCAATAAGATTAGTTATTTGTTTATCAGTATTATTAGCAAATTAAGATTAGGAGTTTTATATCTTATTAGAATTTTTAAAATTTCAAAATGATCATTAGAATGGTTGTGTGTGTGTGTACGTTAATGTAAAAATAGCTTCAAATCTATACTTTGAATGATTATATATACTTTGAGTTCTAAAGAATTAATTATCTATTAAAAATTTATTTTGCTCCCTTGGACAAAAATCCTGGCTTCACCCTTGTCTCTAGGGTTCTTTCAGACAATTTGTCAAGAACGTGTTATGCATGTAGTTTCGGTTTCTAACGAGTTTGTTTGTTGGTGAAATTTGGTGCTCAGCGATGATGGACAGAGAAGATGGAGGGGAAGTGCGATCGATGTTCGAAAGGCCGAGAAGTGATTCATTTGTGAGGAAACTGGAGCAGTTGAGGCCCATTGGCATGAAATCCGACTTCAGTTTTTAGTTTATTTGAAAGACATGATTTTGTTTTGGAAACTTTAGTGGAAATGGTAATGTTAGAATTCTTTATGGATGTAAGTTGATGCCAGGGGTTCTAGTTAAAAAGTTAAAACCACGACTGTGTGTCTATATATTTGTTACTATGCGCACATTGGTCTTGTGTTTTGCATATGGAGAAATTTTGGCAAGTAGAAATGGTTTGTGATGGTTCAGGTTATAATCTTGTTGTGTGAGTCTTTTGAGATTTATGATTTATCCTACTGGCATTGGTTGGTAGGTTTATTTTGTTATAACTTGAGATATCTAGTGCGGTCGTGGTGGTTAGTTTGTGTTTGAGCCATAATTTTAGGCGGTCAGGGTTATCAGTCATTTTTTTAGTTAGGGTTTCGGCTTTTTACACTTCTACCTTTTTTATAAATAATGTATGTGGTTGTGTTTTAAAGAGAATTGGTAAAAGTGTAAAAGAACCCAATCATGATAAAAAAAAATGAATGATAGTCCTGACTGCCTAGACTTACTCGTGTTTGAGATGTGTAAAACCACAAATGTGTGCTTGTATACATCTCGGTGCCAAGTTGTGTATTCTAAGGGAGAAACCATGTGGCCATCGGAGGTTCTTGCCTCTTGCCTCTTGCGTGTTAAACAATGGAGTAGTAGTTGAGGATGTTAGCTAGTGGTTGATCTATGTTTTACCTCTGTGTTACATCTTGGTGTATACATCTCGTCGATGTGTTATGCATTTCAAGGAAAAAGACTGTGATCATGGGAGGTTGTCGCCACTTATGTGTTAAATTATGGAGAAATAGCAGGTTACTATGGAGTGGAAGCTATGGATTTTAGATAGTGGGAAGCATAGTTATCAATATCTTACAATACACACAATATTATACTAGTTTCATATTGTATTTAAGCCACATTGATATATATTTTATGATTCATAAATATAAGGATGATGCACGGATGTATCATCCTTGTATACATGACATGAATGAATGGATGGATGGTAGGAAATAGCTTGTTTGTATATGTTTTTTTTTTTTTTTTGAAAGAGAGAGGGGGTTATTTAGGGTCCCCAAACCTGAAAAAATAACTGGAAGTTACATTCGTATATAGGTTTTCCCTGATTTATCATCATGAACAATATCTTTCAAGTCTTGAGCAAATGAGCTCGGCGTAACTTCCACATAGACCGAGCCTGGGTTTAGACTCTGTCCGCAAGCCTGTTAGCTTCTCTGTAATCATGCCTTATTGTATATTCTTCCAGAGCTCCGAGCATTCTCCTGATTCTATTGATCGGTCGTAAGTCCCATGCTGAATGTCTAGACTTTGTCAGATAATCACGCACTGTAATTGAATCAGTGGTTATTTCCAGTTTCAGTATATTTCTCGAGCTAGCTAGGCGAAGTCCTGCCACAACTCCTTGTAATTCATGCAGTAGTATTGTCTGACCTGGTACTGAACCAGCACAAGCAACTACAATATCACCTTGATCATCCCGTATGACAGCACCATAGCCTCCAATGGGTCCTCGTAATGAGCCATCAGTGTTGAGCTTATTCAATCCAGTAGGGGGCTTGTTCCAAGAGCACATAATTGGGGTTCTGGTCCTGAATTTTGGTTCTAGTCGTCATCTCCCAACCAGTTTTCTATTGGCAGCATTGTCTTCGATAGTTAACTCTTCAACGCTGAATTTGAGCCTGATATCATTGTAAATACGTTTGACGTTTGGCTAATTCAATATTTGAGCATAGTTGTTGTTGGTACAGCCTGGTGTTCCTTTCAGTCCATATGTAGTAGATTGTAGCATTCAATGTTACCTTCTTAATTTGAGCACTACTTCCATTACCTATGAGGTTTCGAGCACACCTTCTGAGCTTCTCGTCCCAGCCTGCAATCTGCCTGGAATAGCCCAGGTAGTCCAACATCTTGCCCCAAACAATTTGAGAATAGGAGCATTTAAAGAATAGGTGAGTTTTCAGTCTCACTTTCCAGGTTACATAATGCATGGGCAAGTATCCTGTTGGGCTTTCCCCCATTGCTTGAGTTTACTAAGCGTTTTAAGAGCTCCATGACAAAGGATCCAAGTTATAAATGAATGCCTTGAAATGCAACCTTTAAACCAGACAAAGTGTGCCCAGTCCACTATCCTGTTACGTTTCCTGATTGCTTCATAGGTGGACTTCAGCTAAAACAGTCCATCACTACTTGATGTCCATAGAATCTCATCTTGTTTACCAGCATCTAGCTCAACATCTTTCAATTGGCTAATAATGTCACTGATAAGGCTTCTAGCACTCTGGGGTATGCTCCAATTATTGTCACTAATAATGGCCGAGACTTTAGCTCCTCTATGAAGATTAGAGTCATACAAGTCATATATCAATATATACAAGTCATGTATTTTTGAAACTTCTTGCTTGAAAAAGTCTTATTTATGACTATATATATGTATATACTTAAGCATGTATATTGTTTTATTTTTGCATCGTATCTTATAAACATGGTAGGAAATAATTTTACTCATTTCAGTGGCCTTCAAACTTTGATTTAAACGAGAAATTTGGCGGGAAAATGTTCAAACGAAATACCTGTGTGAACTTTGGAGGCCATTGAAACGAGTAAAGTTATTTCCTACCATGTTTATAAGATACGATGCAAAGTTATAAACATATATAATGCACTTTTTTTTTATTTAAGTCGTCTCAAAGTCATCAAACATATATATTAGCTAAAAATACAACACAATCTCATACTTGACAACATATGGTAATAGTAAACAAATTTCTTAGCTAGCTCCATGAGTACTTCTTCAAACTTTGTCCATTGGTGAAGAAGACTCAAGGGACTTGTTCTTCATGTTAACCTGCTCCACCTTAGGTTCATCACAGAATATGCAGCAAAAACCACTGACCACACCCATGCCCAAAACAATCCACAACCCTACTGTCCCAAGTATGGGTGCAAACTTCAAGGCAATCGTTAAACTAAGTGACAATGATATCATCAATATTGCGCCCTTAATAACCTCACGAACCAACTCCTCTTGTCGCGGTACTATTTGCAAAGTTTTCAAGCACCCGAACAATGACATGACACAGAAGTATATGAAGAGAATGTAGAAGAATGAGTCATAGTCCTTATGAGCAAGAGCTCGAACGAGGGCTAAAAGAGTGTTGCAAGTTAAGAAGCTAGAGCAGGCGATTGTTAGGACATCGTGATCTCTTTCATTACGCGCAAGTAGCACCCTTGCTTGCTGCTGTTGGGTGGCATGCTTACTAGCCATTAAGGTTTTTGAACTTAATACCTGTGTGAACTTTGAAATAGTTTCAGTGAGCTAACTTAGCTGCTTGTTGTTGCTTGCATGTTCCAAGTTTATCTCACAAGTATTTATATATACACCATTATGCACCCAGAAAGAAATTACAACTGCTTAGTCTTTTCTTGGAACCTTTCTTATTGTCGAGGAAAGGGGCGAATAAACCAACCCCCTCGCCACATTCCTCGCCATTTAGAATTTATGCTTTTCTTCGTATGAAAAACCCAAGAAATTGCTTCTGAGCTTCAAATTCAAAAGTCTTTAAAGCAAAGAATAACTTTAAAGCAAAGAATACTTTAAAGCAAGACCCAAAAGTCTTTGGAGTCATCGATAATAGTTAGTGCTTTTAAAAGTCATGGAGACTTGTGACAAAGTAATTGAGCTTGATAAGCACTAAAAAAGAATCTGAGTTGGCAGAAAACCCCAAACCCAAAAAAACAAATAAAACTGGATGCACCTCAAGAGGCCAGAGGGGTTAGGAATGACCCCAACCTGAACTGACCCTTCCAACTTCGAAGGGTTATCTTTTATGTTTTAAAATGTAATGTATATGTATACAATTGATGTATATACTTTGTTTTAATTTTATCTATTTGAGTGCATTCATTGTTTTTTATTGTAATTCTTGTGTTGTGTTTTTATCATTTTGATTTAGATGATTTTTTTGATATCAAGAAACGTAGGCCTATAATTGTTGCTGTTAGTAGTTCGCCCGCCGCTCCTCCACCCAATGTAGCTCATTTCGCCATTAATGCTCTCATTATAGGGGCTGCTTCTATCAGTACTCCACCAGCACATGGATCAAATGTTTCGGTCGTTGATCAGTCTTTGTCGATTGGATCAATTCCTCAAGTTCTCACTTGACGGAGCGCCAGACGAACAAACCGTCAATCAGCGGCTCCTGAGATTGCACTCAATACTGTAACCATGACCGGGGATGTAAACCCCTCTCCCGTGGGAGATGGAAAACTCCCTAAAGGTAATAAATTTAAGTTTTCCTCATCATATTCGGCATATTGATTTTTTTTATTTTTTATTTTTTAAATTTATAGCAACAAAGAAAACGAGGGGGCCCTGTAGACAACTAAAATCCCAAAGGATCACACGAACCACTAACACACGCATTTTCGTAGTGTGGGATCCTAGTCATCGTTGCTCGCAATCAGCGAAAATTAATAGCTTGTTGGTTGTCACGCCCCGATTTTTGAAGAAAACGAAAATTCCAAAATCCACGTAAGATTATCCGTTTCCCCAAAACTCGGGACGTGAAATTTAACAACAATAGAAACATTTAGCAGCAACAACAACTTAAACATGATTTAATTACTGAAACAAATAAAAACTCTAACCAGTAAAGACTCTGACGTTGTTAGCCCCACCAGCGGAACTCCAGTAACGCTACTCAAAAGTCTCTAAATCTGAAAAGCTCATCGGCTACATTCCCAAATGAATGTACTCAAGAAGCAAAAACTCACTTGGGTCAGCAATAAAGCTGGTGTGAGTAATCTTCATCCCAAAATCAACAAATTCGCACATGAACGTGATAACAACAAATTAAACACAAACAATAAACAACCACACCAACAGGTAGTTCCTCAATGAGGCAAATGTGTCATGCAAGAACACACAGTTCAAAGAATTTAGTTTCTCAACGAGGCAATCATATTTAGTTCCTTAACGAGACAATCATGTCATCATCCGGATTAAGTAAATATGCATTTACTTGTACTTACACTGTAGAAGTTGACTATGGCAAGTCTGACCTGCAGAAATATTAGTGGACTTGCAATCCTGCATGAAAAGGGTTAGAAACAATATAAACATAATTTATTAATTAAACAATTGTCTTCGTACAATATTTGATTTAAGCATCTTATTCATTTTTAACGAATTGATCACTTAGATGATACCACATTCGCACCACCTCCGTGCCAAACATACATGTTCGTATGTCTCTCTTATATAAAGGAGGACTACTTCGTCATCCATGCCCAAGTGGGGACACATCACATACAGGCATGCATCACCGGATACTCCTAACTATATGAGTAACAAAAAGTCACTCTTGGTCTATCAATGCGCATAAAGTCACGTCACATTTTTTACGAATAAATATCAAAGCATATCTTAGGCATAAAAATTCACCTCATTTTCGCAAAGGATTTTCTTAGGCATAACAATATCCCTCCCATTATTTGGGGCAATCAACATTTTCATTTCAATCAAAGGATTTTCTCAACAGTATATTATACACTCAAATAAATCCATATTTGATAAACCCAATTCAATTTAATTCTATTAATATATTAGAAATCCAATCCATACTTTTATTCAATTAAACCAATCAATTCAGTTTTGGGCTTAACTATTCAGCCCAATCGAAATCATTATCCAGCAAACAACTATTAAAATTCTTGGGCTTAACTATTCAGTTTAGCCCAATTAGTTTTACAGTTGATTACGCTCAAACAGTACACGCGGTCAATTGCAGTACAGATTGGGGTGTCGATCCCACGAGGAAAAACGATCTACAAAACAAGGTCAAGGAAGAAAAAAAAACTATGCGAAACTAAATGTAAGAAATTCTAGCAATTCTAAAATGTGAAATTAAATTAAATTTAATAGAAATCAAGTTTAGAGAAATCACAAGGTTCCAAGAATCCTTCCTAGATTTCACGCGCCAACTAGTATTGATTCGCTATGATGACTCGATTACGTGTTTCACAGGCCAAACAATATAATCGGAAAAATAGTCTTTAATGCATTAATATATCCTAATGTAAATGAATTTTAGATTTCACTTTTTCTAGAAAGCACAAAGGTTAGTCATATGTGATATCCTAAATTTACGATATATTCGGAGACAATAACGTAATAAAAGACGATCACATATAACTAACCTACCAGAATCAATTTATCCTTAAAAATTTCACACGTAAGAAAAGTGTGACTAAACTTATATGGAGAAGAAAAGATAACCACCGGAATAATAATAATCTACGAAGAAATTGATGAAATCTGTCACTAAAATAACATAAATTCCTATATTAAATAAAAATGAAAATCATAAACACCATTATTCATCGTGAAAGCATACAACGAATCAAATACTAATTAAGTGCGTTACATCTAGGAGTTCACCTCTTTGCCTTGCGTGGAGTTTAGTGACGCATGATTAAGGTGATGACAATGGCAACGGTGTGCACCCTGTTGGACAACATCTTTTCTACTGGACAGCGTCGAACAACAGTCATGCATTTTGGCCCTGTTGCTGTGTTGTTGTGTTGCATCCTGCGTCGAGCAGCAGTCCCTGGTTTCTGTTGCCGTGTTCCTGCGTTCCTGGATAGACCTGTTGTTGCGTCTCCTCCATGCTGTCCTGCGCCTTTTGCTGGACAGCAGCTCCTGTTGCTGCTCCTCTGCTGTTCTCGGCTGCTGCTGCGTTTTTGTTCCAACAAAAAAAAACTGTTAACTTCCTCTCTTTTTTGGTTGTCTTTAAGATAAAGAGAAACCTACTCCCTATTGGGCCCAAATTGGAAACCAAAATACTCAATTAGTCTCCTATTGGAAACCCAATTTCAATTGTAAATTGGAAGCCTAATTCAATTTCAATTTGTTGTATTTCAATTGTAAACTAAATGGCTTGGTGGATCTCAAGCCCAATGAAATTAGAAACCAAAAGACAACAAAAGGAAAACAAAGGGTTTGACTATGTTCATTCATATGACTTCTTTGTTCCACCAATTCAAAACTAATTTCATTATTTTTCTTTGGCTTGAATGTCTCCCGCTCCATTTCGTCAATTCGCCTATGAATTTCCAAAATCGCCACGCTAATGCACTTTTATCATTTAAACTCCAAATCCTACAAAAATAAAATAATTAAATTAAAATACGCTATTCGAAACACTAACAAACATAAGTTAGGAGGTATATTATGTAATAATTATGTGAATATCAACAACACACTAACTATTTAGTTCAGCCCAACTCCATTTGTGTCATTTTCTTCTCCTGCACATACATATATCTAATCTACAAGTTTTTATGTCATAGGATATACAGATCAATGGTAAGGATAACATCAATTTCAATTATATTACGCTCAAATAACATCGTGGAATAAACTCGATAAAGATCATAGGATTTCTACGATCTAATCAGTGGTGGTTTTCCATGCCTCGAGGTAAATCCAATCGTTGGATGAACTCTAAATAAAATAATAATTTTTCTATGGATGTTTTAAAATTACGGATTAAATTTGAAATCATTTTGACTATGGGAAGATCTTGATCCACTGCAAAACTTTATACTGCGCAAAGCTATTTTCTATTACTAAATTTAACAAAATCTTAGTTCTCCTTTAATTCAACTATTTTTCACGAAAATTATAATACAATACTACATGAATTTATAGATTTATTTATGTATTAAAATCTAACCCGAAATTCATGGATTTATATATCTAAAGAGAACTAGAGAATCAAGAACACTTACTTCTACTAATATTCGATAATTCTACCAATACATATCTAACAAAATATAATATAAGAGCGAGAACAATCACTACTTTTTTTTGTTTTTAAAAAATCATATTCATAGAAACTAAACTTCAATTATATCCAAAGATTATATACTAAATCTTTATAATAAAGAAAATGAAGAAAACTAATTGCATTTTTTATAAAGAGAATGAAGTAAATAACTCACCTTTTACTTTTCTCTTCCTTTCCCTTTTTCTTTATTCATTTGTTCCTTCTCTTCTTCTCCTTTTTTTTTTCTACAATTTTTTTTTTGTGTAGTTGGGAATAACCAAACCTCTATTTAACCAACCTAAAGACAAAACCCTAACCTTGTAGGGTTTGCACAAGGTTATAGTGACACCCCCTTATTTATTTATTTATTTATTTATTTATTTAGTTATTATATGGCTCAACTTCAAATTTAATAAAACCCTAAAATTTTGAAATTTAAATTCAATTAAATGTAACTCTATTTTATTTAATTCAAAATAAAATAAAATATCTTTATGAAATTTAGGGATATTACATTATACACACATTAAATGAAATATCGTCCCGAGATTCGGAAGGAAAAAAAGTTAAGCGAATTTTTAAAAAAATACAACTTGTTAAATGAAAGAAAATTGTAAAATACAAATTTCAATTGAACTTTTAGGTGTATAAATTTTTATTGCCATTGAAAAAGTATGGGTGTTACATTGGTGCATGACATCGGTGCAATCATTCGCAACCATTGCCTGATGACATCCTCATATTGGAGTGAGGTCAAGCACAAGACGCATGCCGAGGTGTTGGACGTGTTCACAGTAAGTTTTAGCCATTCATCTCAACCTTTAATAATTATAATCTTTATAATGCAGAAAATTTTGAAGGTTTTGCATGTTTATGCTTGTAGTTTTACATGATTTGGTATAATTTATCTCTTTCGGCCTTAATGTTCTCTAATAAATATTATTTAAAATTTCAGATTAACTTTGAATTTGACATGAATGATCCAAACATTCATGAATATATCACCGGTACGTGCATGGATCGATACAGGAATTGGAAGCACGATTTCCACCGGTACTTCCAAACGTTTCTCGATGTGGATAGTGCTAAGGCACAACTCCCAATCGAATTGGAGCATAGGCCTGATGAGTGGGTCATTTTCGAACTCCCACATTTCTGGTAAGCATTAACGTTTTTATTTAATTAAAATAAACATATTTATTTATATATATGTAATAACGCATATGTTTAATATATATATATATATATTGAATAATTATACAGAGAAGATCTGAGGCGAACCGACGTTAAAAGAAAATTCTACATCACTCTGGTTCATTGCCCTTCTCTTACAGGGTGGGGGAACGACGTCTAGTAAATGAACTAATATGTTTAATTTTCATTGTTTTATTTATAGTCAATACATTCAATTAAATGTTTATATTAGTTGGTTTATTATTTTAACAATGTTTTGTAAGAGGGTTCAAAATTTCCAGAAATCGACATGTTCAAGGATGTTGATGCACTATCTGGCAATGAGGTGGCTGTGAAGTTGCATGTAACTTTTATTCTTTGCATTTTTTGCATGTTGTTAGTTTTGTTGTTTTAAAAGTTATTAATTTTTAATAATTTTTTTAATCAAGGAAACGATGGTGGAGAGGCGGGATGCCTACATGGAGCGAGTGGCCTCGTAGCATCCCCGGAAACTCCGTTGGAGCAGCTCACAATGGACGATCTCGATGCAGGATTACATATTTTGATGGAGACATTGAAATCGCTAGGTCCGAGACCCGGAAAGATTGTTCAGGGATGGGGAAAGCTAAAGTTCGTGAGGTCAACACCTCATCTTCAGCTTCGCAGCGGTCAGCCAAAAACGTTTCATCGTTACAATCGAAAGTGGAGGAATTACAGAATGAGTTAAATGTTGCCAAAGCGCGTGAGGCAGAGAGGAAGGCCCGGGAGGGGGAACGACAAGCCCAGGAGGCAACTAGGTGGAGTATATTTTTAGGGGCTCTCCAACAGTCAGGGATTAATTTGTCGAGCCTCCCGCTACCGTCGACAAACCATCAGCCACCACATCCCTAGAAAATGTACTGATGCGTTTTTTTGATTTGTAACTGATACAGTATGGTTTAAAATTTTTAATTTGTAATGGATACAGTACGGTTTTACATTATTAATTTATAAAGTTAATAGTAGTTAACTAAATTAACAAAACCCCTCTGTGCGCGAGACGATTCAATTAATAAATATTTCAAATTTAATTAAAATAAATATTTGAATTAAAAGATTTCAAAATTATTAAACAGAACTTTAAGCGACACAAATTTTCGTTGCATAAGAATAGATCAAGCGTGTCTGGATTGTGTGACAACATTAGAGTGATGAATATTGTTGTCACGCAAAGAAAATATTGTGCGATGAAAGGTTTGTTACCATTGAGTTAAGCCGACAAAGTGTAACGCGACGAAAGGGTTTGTCACAATTGAGTTATGCCAACAAAGTTTAATGCGATGAAATAGTTAATCGCATAAGTATATTTTGCACGAAGAACCATTCTATTTCTTGCGTCGAAACGAGCGTCACGCAAAACAATATTACGCGACACACCCTTTCACAACGAACTTTGTTGTCATCGCTAAAAAAGACTCTGTAGCGTCAAAGATTTTTGTTCGTCACACAAACACTTGCGAGACAGAGTTGTAGTGACAACCTTTGCGCGACAAATATTTTGTCGGCCAATATGTATGGCGATGAAATGTTGTTTATAGCGACAATTTTGACCACAAAGGAGTCATTTTTCTAGGCTACAAGCACTTTTCAAGCTATTAAAAGAAGGATAATGAGCAAAGTTCAGATATCAGGTGGGAGGAGGCAGCGATGCTTTATTCTACGAGTTGGTTGAAGATATTCTGCAGCATGATGAAAACTTTGGAAGAAAAGTAACAATCATTCATGATCTTCGTGAGATGATCAGAGAAGTGCTACACTACTACACAGGCGATTTCCTCAATGAGTTTTTACTAGCCAGAGCTTGGATTTTAAGTGACAGGGAGTTCTTTGATCTAGTCAACCATCCTCCGTTTATAAGTGTTATCGTCAGTGATCATGGATTATCTTTGTTTCAACTTGACAGGATGATCTTTACGCATTTTGGGTTGACATCTGATCAAATTTGGATAGAAAGATGTCAGGTTTGATTGGGATGTTAAATTGGTAATACTATTTTGTAGAGATCATTGTTGCACATTTGAACTTTTCCCTTAAACTTGTTAAACTGTATGTCAGGAGTCCTTTGTTTCACAATTGTTGACATGTTGAGAATCATTTGATGTTCAACATATTGTCTGTCAAGAGTCCGCTGGCCTAGTATATGAACCAGTTAGTTGGCAGTGTTTGATCAAATTAAAAAGTGTTACAAAGTGCTTAGTCTTTCAAACTCGGGATGCGTGTCAAGCCCCCTTGGGATGCATGCAGTAACTTTTCTTGCACACATCCCGAGAGTGATGGACGCCCCTCCCCTCGCTGTTTTCCTCGCCATTTCCCTCGACAGTTAGACGGGTTCTTCTTTATGAGTAGTGCTTATCTAGCTCAATTACTTTATCACAAGTCATTTAGCAAGTCTCCATGACTTTTAAAAGCAGTAATTATTATGATGACTTTAAAGACTTTTGGGTCTTTCTTTAAAGTCTTCTTTAGCTCCCTTGAAGTTCAGAAGCAATTTCTTAGGGTTTTCCATATGAAAGGAAAGACTAATTAGTTGTAATTTCTTTCTGGGTGCATTATGGTGTTATATATAAATACTTGTGAATTAGACTTGGAACATGCAAGCAACAATAAGCAGCTCAGTTAGCTCACTGAAACTATTTCAAAGTTCACACAGGTATTAAGTTCAAAAACCTTAATGGCTAGTAAGCATGCCACCCAACAGCAGCAAGCAACAGTGCTGCTTTTGCGTAATGAAAAAGATTGCGATGTCGTAACAATCGCCTGCACTAGCTTCTTAACTTGCAACACTCTTTTCGCCCTCGTTCGAGCTCTTGCTCATAAGGACACTGACTCACTCATCTACATTCTCTTCATATACTTCTGTGTCATGTCATTGTTCGGGTGCGTGAAAACTCTACAAATAGTACCGCGACAAGAGGAGTTGGTTCGTGAGGTTATTAAGGGTGCAATATTGGTGCTATCGTTGTCATTTAGTTTAGCGATTGCCTTGAAGTTTGCACCCATACTTGGGACAGTAGGGTTGTGGATTGTTTTGGGCATGGGTGTGGTCAGTTGTCTTTGCTACATATGCTGTGATGAACCTAAGGTGGAGCAGGGTAACCTTGAGTCTTCTTCACCAATGGACAAAGTTTGAAGTACTTGTGGAGCTAGCTAAATATATGATATGCTAGCTAAGAAATTTGTTTACTACTACTATATGTTAAGTATGAGATTGTGCTGTGTTTTATTGTTTATGTAATATATATGTTTGCTGTGGTTTAAATAAATAAAAAGTGCATTCTCACAACGTAGAGCATTTTATTTTCGTCAGAACATTTTTCCGCCAAATTTCTCGTTTAAATCAAAGTCTGTGAGCGCTCTTGCCATTTAGAGCTTAATGATCCTCAGTCAGTCAAAATGAGAAAGCATCTTTATTCTACGTTGTCTCAACATAATTGTTCTTCCAAAAGCTCGGGTTTTCCCTGATACCTTCAATCTAATCAGATACATCTATGGCTGCTTTGCTTGTGCATGGATACTCTTGCCATCCTGGATGCTTGGAACTCTTCATTTGGACCTTTTACGAACCCTTGAAAATAATTGGTGTACAGGTGAATTTCTTACCAAAAACCAGCAAATTCATGGAGATGGTAACAGTAAAACTTAATTCTTCAGTGGCAGATTCTTGTAACTCCCCTTTTGGCTTCTCTGTGCCACAAGAGAATAACATGTCACCAATAGTTTAACACATGAACAGTAGGATTAATGGAATCATTTTCAATGAGAATCTTACAGATTTCGTGAGGATTAGGCGCTACAATTACAATGAAGATAAATGAGGCATACCCTTAAAAACTAATCGAGTAAACATAAATGTATGGATGAGCAAGCAGTCCACAACACCCACGCACACACCTTAGGCAAAACCCCTACGTAATCCCCCTCCAAGACAAAGAAAATAACTTTATTAAGTTGATCAGCCAAGCAAGCATACCTGACTTGGTAAAGGTTGCACGAAAAAGGATTGATGACTGCATACATCTGTTTTTCTCCATCTCTTAACTTGATTTCGGAAAAAATTCCTCAACAAAAGCCACAGATTTCACCTTGTGAACTTAATCAACATAGATACCTTCTTCCATATAAAACAGAGCTTATTAGCTGGTCTTCAAGAGCATCTTCAAGATCCAGGTCTCGCAAAAGGAAAACCTGAGAATTCAAAAAACTAATCAAGAAAAAAGAAGGAATACACAAGAATTTGTTCAAGGAAATATAAAATCCTTCACATAACAAAGTGGTAGACATCGCTGAGCTATGTTTAGGACACCAAGCTCAAGCACTACAAATGAGGCAATGAGAAGATATAGCACATAACAAAGATAGACACGGTAGCACAAGCAATTCTCCAGGTACACTTCCTTATATACATATTAGAAAGATGCAATTCTGAAGTTTCAAATGGAAGATCAATGCGTTAAATGAGTGATTCCATTTTTTAATAAAGTGGATGTTCACACACATTTATTCCGCAAGGCTTATATAGCAACGAACTCGGACATGAGAGATTAACATAAATGTGATGGGGACCATTTTGAATCAAGTGCATGCAATTCAGAAACTGAGTCTATCGTTTTGACATATCAGCAGGTAGAAATTATGCATGAGAGACTACAGAGCAAGCCAAAAGGGATAGGGGCACGCACACATGAACACCACCACACCAAGAGGAAAGCAGGGGCCAAAACCCTTTTTCTCTCCTCCAAAACCATAAAGAGAGCAATTTTATTAAGTAACTCGACCGGCCAAGCAAGCGCACCTGACATGGTGAAGGCTGGACGAGAAAAGATGATCCTCCTTCTCTTACTTTCCCACTGATACCACAGAAGGGCATCCCCTTCGAAAGCAATCACAGCAGCTTCAATCTTCTCATCATTACTGTATCGATTGAGTGCAAAGAATCGCTCAGCCTTCATAATCCATCCATCAGGGTTCGAACCCTCAAAGGTAGGCATCTCTAATCTTTTATGTCTCTTATCAAATTGAAACCCTTGTGAAGAAGATCCACCCATTCCACCATTTGGACTATGGGTTTCCACATTCATTGGAGGAATCTGATCTTTTTTATTTGTAGAAACTGTTTTCGGGGTTTCTTGTTGTCTTTTTAGCACCAATGAACATTTGTTTCAATTCTTGAAAACCCCCGTCCAGAGAATCCATTTTCCCTTGCATGCTAGCCATAGATTCTTCGATAAGCTCCATTCTTGCATTCGCATTAACTCCCTTTCCAGCCATCTCACAGGAATTCGAGTGCTCTGATACCAATTGATATGATCTGACTTGGTACCTGTTCTTTCTTGCAGGTTAGAGTTCCTGGCTGTGTTCAACTCAAGCAATCAAGAAACCAAGCAATGATTCTGCTACAGAAGACAGACTGAAAGTAAATGGGAAATCAAACAACTGATCTGATATAGAAGACGGAATGAAGTAAAAATGAAGAAGCAGTGATTGTATTGTATAGATCAAAAGAAATTGTGGATACAGAAATTGTAATAGCAAGTTCGAGATTGCTAATCTCCCTTTAGAGCTATTCGAGATGCTCCAACTCTCCTTGAGCAATCTGCTCAATGTACAATTTCTCTACCAATCAATGAATGAATCTTTTCTCCTAGTACTCTCCTATTTATAGCACTTAGCCTATTACAACTGCTCTCACAAATACTGACAGCTATTCTTAACAGACAAACAGACCTACAAACATAGCATTCTCATACAAACATAGCACTCTCAGTACTTAACAGATTGCCTTCTCAGCAACACAAGCACTAACAATATCCTTCATTCCTCTTCAGCACTCTTATGACCTGTCTTTCCGGGAATAAGTATACTGAATAGGAGGTTTAGGAGGTAGAATCCTATCATAATATCTCCAAAAATTTTAACAAGCAAATCATAAATTTGTGTAGACATTTTGGAAATTGACCATAATCTCAGGAACAAATACCATGAGGATGGTATGAACGAAACACTTAGAAATTAACAGCAATCTGAGATTAAATTATATACCTTAAAGAGTGGAGACTACATTTGAATCACACATGGTGAATATTATCAGCTAATGGCATTAACCATGTGAGATTATGAATGAAGCAAGGTAAAAAGAAAAGCACAAGCACACAACACACCGAAGAAGAGGCCGAGTGAAAACGCCGAACAGCCTCCCCTCCAAACCCAAAAGATAGTAATTTTATTCTGTAATTCAACCTGCAGCAAGTGCACCTGACATGGCAAAGGTTGAATAGATTCGAGTGTTCAATACATCCCTTCCTTTTAGGGCTTTATGGTTTTTCTGCAATACAATAATAATTATATAACCTTAATTACAAAAGTAATCACTGAGTAATTCCATCAAACTCATTGAAAGATCACCAAAAAATCTTATTTCTAATTGGTCACTGAAGATTTCAGGATCCAAGGCTGTCATCACTCAACAAGTCCTCTAGATTTTCAGCATAGCTTCAAACCCAGAAAAGGAACGTAGATCTGAAAATAAACACCAAAACATCATTAGAGAATAATGCAAACAACAATCTGAAACAAAACAGATGATTAAAATTTCAATAAAAGAGGAGAATCACCTTCAGAAACAGAATTCCCTCATCACCATCACCACAGAAGAACAGTACCCAGCAAAAGCTGTATCATCATAACAGATAACTTGAGCACTATAGATGACCAGAAGAAGACATTGCCAGATTTCCACCACTCACATAGCCAAGTAGAGATAGGAAGCAGTCACCATCCTTGTACGACTTGGTTGATTCAAACATCCTTCCAGGACAGTTTCTTACATATTGCAAAGAAAAATTTCTGAAATTTCCAAAATTGAAGATTTACCTACCAACATGATTCAGAATTTTCATAATGACAGAAGGCACTTGAACATGATAGATTAGCGTTTCTAAAATGAAAACCATGAATATACAACAAGGTGAAGTATTGATCCCATTCAATGCTCTAGATGTTCATGCACAATCAGGAACTTGGAACTTAACAGCAACGAAGTAACATCATACTATGAAGCTGAAGCAACTAGGGGATAACCAACGAGAAAGCTAATAGCAGTTCAGTAACACGAGCTAATATGGAATCACGAACGGGGAAATTAACACAGTTCAGTAAATAAGAGACATAATTAACATAATAGCTAGTGTACCTTGAAAGTGCAGACTGCATTTGAACCAAATGAACATATTGAACATTATCACCTAGTAGCACTTAACTGTGTGAGAATATGAACAAAACAAAAGGAGAATCACAAACACACCACACCAAAGAGGAGACCTGGGCGAAACTGCCAAACAGTAGTAATTTTATTAAAATACTTCAACCTGCCAAGCAAGCGCACCCAACATGGAAAAGGTCGAATGTGTTCAATAAATCACTTCTTTTTGGGGCCTTATACTGGGTTTCTTCTTCACTACAATACTAAACAGACTGAACAGATGTCATATTACCTTGATCTACAACATATAAAATCCACCATTATTCAAGCGAATAAATCTCGTTGAAAGCTCACCAAAAAACTTTTCAATCACTGATTCTGATGAATGGCTTTCAGGACCCAAGGCTGTTCCCTCCTCCAGATTTTCAACCCACAAAGGAACATAGATCTGAAGATAAACACCAAAAGATCATTAGAGAATAATTCAAACAATGATCAGAAACAAACAGATGATGGAAAATTTAATATTCAAAAGTGGAGAATCGCCTTCAAAACCATTTCCTCTTCACCAAGACATCTGAATTATCAGAACAACAGCACCCAACAGAAGCCGTATCGTCATAACAGATAAACTTGAGCACAATAGGTGAGGCCAGAAGAAAACATAGCCAGAATTCCCCACCACTCACACAGCAGAGATAGAATGTGGTCGGGGAAGATTTACATACCAGAGAGAGAGATTAATGCACATATGGGGTGAAGGAATGATCTGAATCTGATATGGAATAAGAAACTCAAAAATTTAACAGCAATTTATTATACCACTAGGCTGATATGGGTTCACAAACTTGAAAATTAACAGTGATTCGGTAACCGACAGATAAACATAATGCTGATGTAATTAGTGAGTGGAGAATGCATTTGAATCAAATCCACATGTTGAACATTATCACATATAATCCAACCTGCCAAGCAAGCGTACCTGACATGGTAAAAGTCGAATAGACATGCGTATACAATACATCCCTTCCTTTTGGGGCTTTATACTAGTTTCTCTTCTTCACTACAATAATTACTAAACAGACTCACATATGCCATATTACCTTGATTTACAACATACATAATCCATGACTATTCAAGCAAATGCATCTCGCTTAAAGCTCACCGAAACGCTTTGAAAATTGAACACTGATTTTGAAGAGTGTTTTCAGGACCCAAGGTGTCACTGCTTGTTCCCTCCCAAAGTAGCTTCTATCCCAACATATATCTGAAAATAAACACCAAAACATCATTAGAGGAGAACTCAAACAATGATCATAAACAAAACAGAAGATGAAAATTTCATAAAAGAGGAGAATCACCTTAATTCAGAAACCGAATTCCCTCGTCACTACCACAACCGAATAACAGTATCCAGCAAAAGCCGTATCATCATAACAGATAGCTTCAGCATGATAGATGAGGCCAGAAGAAGACATACCCAGAATTCCACCATTCACATAGCAAAGTAGAGATAGGAAGTGGTCACCCATGCCCATGCATGACTTCGTAAGTTTAAGCATAATTTACTATACATCCTTCAAGATTTCTAAAAGAGAAGATTTACATGCCAACATATAGAGATTAACTTGTAATCCAATGGTTGCGTTGCTTTGTCCGTATTGAACACAAGGAAGGCAGCCATTTCCCAATTGGAACCTGACTTTTACTCTGTTCATAAATGATAGAACTTGTTTCAAAATAAAATAAAATTTGGCTTTAACATTGAGTCACGAGGTTGTGTCTCCGAATCTCAACCCTTAACAAAATAAAAAAGTATTGAATTTCCTGAACCAAAATACTTGGAATTTGTAACCATGTTTGTAATCAGGATAATGTGGCACGATCTTTGTGGAGATGATTCCTTCCTATTTAGATCACTCCAAGAAGTTTCATCAATTTTTGAAGCTGTTAACTTCATCAAATTCATTGAACGGATGATATGTCTCTAACTTGAGCAACGCATTTAACCGCACTAAATCTCCAATCTGGTTGAATTTTTGTAGAGATGATCTGCATACTAAGGAGATCATCTCCCCAAAAGATGAACTTCTTTCGAAATTCCTAACGGGGTGAAATGAAGTTTGGGTCTAAAATTAGGTCACAAATCTGTATACCCTGGATCCCAAGCCTTTTTAAAATTATAAATTATCTGATATATCAATATATATCATATATTTTAGGGTTTTCTCATTTCCAGTAACTCAAGAAATCTCAAGGAATAACATGGAGTTAGAGAGGAAAGGCATGTTAGGCATACCATTAGAGTCATTGAATAAACTCACTAAAAAATACGACAATTCAATAGCGTATTGTGATTGTTGTTCTTGATTGTTTGATCAACAAAATCGAGATCTAGCATCGTTATTTTTAGCTATTTATTGAGATTATTATAACTGCAAAACTGTTAGAGATTTTTTATGCAAAACTTAGACACAACCTTTTAATACAATTACAATGACAACCCTAAACAATTTGGAACTTCTTTTATACTATATTTGTGATATTCTAACACGACAAACAATTTCGACCTATTTGAAAACTCAAAGACTTCAAAATCTTCAGATTGTTATTTATCGTTAAATTTACAATTTTTGTTTGTTTTATGTCGTTTGTTGTCTCTTTGGTATTGTTTGCCGTTATTTTCTTAAAATGAAAATATAATTTTACTTTTCTAGAATATGCATATTATTACTTTGTCGTTTGTAAAAATGCTTTTGTGAAAGGGAAAGTAATTATTTGATATAACACACAATTGTGCTTTCCTTGCACCAAACTTTATGAATCTCATGAATCTACTATAATTTAATTCAAGACATACATAATTTTACCCTACCCTCACTATTATGAATGTAATTTGAGAGATAAAGAAAACTCATATTTGAAATATTCAGAATAACAATAATGGTTGATGAACTTAATTTAGATATAGCTAATATGACAACAAAGGATAAATTACATCACTTTTTTTTTCTCCTATATATTTTAAGAATTGCAAACTACATGACACAAAGATTTAGGTAAAGTTTCATATGATTCTTCTCGTTTTAAATGTGTTCACACACAAGTCCCCAAATTCATGCGCTATTTAATTTAATCTGCAAACGCACTAGTCATAATTAATCCAAATTATTCGCTCTCAAGTCCTTAGATTTTCATTTGTCATTAGTTTGTCGTTTGTTGTTACTTTCGTGTCGTTTGTCATTCCAAGTCCTCAAATTCTCGTTTGTCGTTGGTTTGTCGTTTATTTATTGTATGTGCAAAAGTGGGGTTATAATTTAAATAACCCGTTTACAGTGCTACATATGGATTATTTCATAAGTTATACATCAATCAACTATCAACTTGATGCATGCCGAAGAGACTCAAAGTTTACCTAATCCAAAGAAACAACAAAAAAGTAGAGACCAGAAAACCTGATTATTTGCTAAGAAATCCAAGAGAAATAAAGAGACTACAACAATAAAAATGCACAAGATTGAGGCCAGTCAAAACCCTATTTTATAAAACTTAAAAAATAACAGACCAAATTTTCTTGAGGGAGCAATTTATTTTTTCAAACAAAAGAGACAAATAATTTAATTTTTTTTAGTAAGATATTGCTTGAAAAAGTTTGTTACAAGTCAATAATTTTGTGCTCTTTTTCAACCCTAGCTACGAGATTTTTGTTAGCGTACACATGCATGCGTCGATTGTTTAGACATTATTACACAGTCTAATAAGGATTATTATAAGGACACAAATTAATATTTGAAATCTTCACTTTTCTATTAAAAAACCCCACTTTATGAATCTCATTATGAATATCTTATTATTATTATTATTATTATTATTATTATTATTATTTGATTTAAGACATAATTTTACTCAACCTTGACTTTAATTCTATCAATATGAAAAAAAATTCCATCTTTGCATTGTTTTAAACACAATAAAGTTTCACGAACTTGGTTTGGATGTAACTTCAATATTAGCATAGGGGCAAAACACAATCTTAAATTGATTTTATTGTTCCTTACTTCCTTTTTAAAATTGCAAACTTTTTTTAGGCCAAGTTTTCTATGATTTTCCCTTTAATTTCCTTTCCACAAATGCCAAAATCCTCGTGCTAATAGTGCCTTTTTGAAAATATTTTTTTAATTAATGTCCAAAACTTTACAACAATCAGGTGTAAAGGAACTGAGATTAGAGTGATTCTAGACAACCAAGTTTGGACAACTAGGTTAGAGATGAGGGTGAGGTGGAGGTTCATCGTTGCAAGTTCAATTTCAAAATTCACTTAAATGTATTTCGAGAAATCCATCATTTTCCCAATCAAACCACCTCATCCTCATCCCTAACCTGGTTATAACACAACATACTAATTTTCCAAAACCGTAATTAAGAACAATTTTTTTTTTTTTTGAAAATATCAGTAACTGTAACTATTGTAGCACATCTCACAAAGTATTTACCATTTGAAAAAGGAAATAACATCTTGTAGACTAAAAGAAACAACAGAAATTTAATTAAGAACAAACACAAGAAAGGGATATAAACCTTTCATTTTCTAAGCAACGTGATACAAAGAAAACAAGAAATTGTTTCCATAATACAATTAACCTACAATATTCTATAAACATTCAGAAAACAAATGGAAACAATATCACCATCTGGACTCATCACTGCAACAAGTTGGATAAACACCATTAGTGGTAGTGGTGGAGGTGGAGGCAGCCATGTCAGATTCATTGGAGAAAACCCAATCTCATTAGAGTTTTCAGGGAGTGATGGTGGCGGTGGTGGCCATGTTGGGCTCATTGGTGATACTCGAAGTTCAAGCTCACCATAGTCTTCATGTGAAGTGAGTGGTGGCCATGTTGGGCTCATCAGTGATAGTGGAAGTTCAAGCTCACCATGGTTTTCATGTGAAGTGGGTGGTGGTGGCCATGTTGGGCTCATCGGTGATAATGGAAGGTCAATCTCACTATAGTTTTCATGAGAATTCAGTGGTGGTGATGGTGGCCATGTTGGACTCATCGGAGATGGGGGAAGTTCAGGCGATTGAGGTTGGCTGCTTCCACCACTGGTCTGTTTTTTCATCTCTTCTTCTTGCCTTTGTTCCATGACAGGAAGGAAGATGAAAGCTTAAGGTTGTACATTGAGAATAAAAAAAACAAAAAAAAATAAAGAGTATTTATACTCATGAAGAGAAAACAAACAAAAGTCTAACCTCTTTGTACATGTGTCAATCTCATTTATTTTATAATTATTGCTAAAAACATTAACTTAAAACTCAAAATGTCTCATTGTAGACTAAAGGCATCATGAGTCCTAGTTCTGTTCATTTTATCTTTGTTGCACAAATGGCATAATTATGATGATCGATGCATGAGGTGGCATTTTCATATCGCAAGGACTTTCCTTTTGACCAGAGATACTTCTTTGGTAAGATGTTGCACAACTGCGTGGGACGATAAGTTTTGTGTCATGGTGTGGATTTTCTTATATATGTTTGAAGAGATAGTAATTTTATAGCTGTATTTTGATAATACAAAACAACTCCGCCCGTTGCAACGGTCAGTCCCAAGCCCGGATAAAGGAGGAGGGTTGGTGTTAGGCTTGTGATAGCCAAACATAAAAAACCCATCACATCCTTTTTCATGGAATTTGGTTCAAAAAGATTAATGCAGAAGGATAGGGCGTCCCCCGCTATAAGCGACGCGTTGCACCTACGCTCGGTGTAGTGACAAATGAGCAAGGCGCGTTGCAGTGGTGCCCGACTGTAGTGTTAAATAGGCAAGGGTTCTCGCACCATTCTGGACGGGGGCGAGTAAAGAAGCTAGTCCAGATTAGAGCTAAAGATAGAATGATTAGATTAGCCTCTTGGAACATAGGAACCTTGACGGGAACGACAATAGAATTAGTGGATGCCCTGCGTAGGAGGAAAGTAAACATAGTTTGTCTTCAAGAGACAAAATGGAAGGGGAACAAAGCTAAAGATTTAGGAGTGTTCAAACTCTTCTATTCTGGTAAATATGAAACTAGGAACGGGGTGAGAATAGTGGTAGATAAAGTTTTTAGGATGCAGTAGTCGTCGTTAGGAGGTTTGAGGATAGAATCATAAGTATTAAATTAGCTTTAGAACTATAGATAGTGCATGTTATTAGTGCGTATGCACCCCAAGTGGGTTTGGACGAGGAGACTAAGAAGGATTTTTGGGACTCTTTAGAGGAGTTAGTTCTTGGAATTCCCTCTTCCAATAGGGTTTTCCTAGGCGGGGATTTGAATGGCCATATCAGTAAGAATAGAGTTGGGTATGAGAGGGTACATGGAGGTAAAGGCTTTGGGGATCGGAACACTGCGGGGATTTCTATTATAGATTTTGCTTTAGCTCAGGATTTTGGGATCGTAAATACTTTTTATAAGAAGAGGGAAAATCACTTGGTGACCTTTGCGAGTGAGCGCAATAGAAGTCAAATTGATTATTTTCTTGTGAGGAGACACGATTTAGGTAGGTGTAAAAATTGTAAGGTTATACCAGGGGAGTGTCTGACAAACCAACATAGGTTGTTAGTTCTTGATTTTTGTCTTAAGAGTAGGGGTCGTATTGCTATAGAACAGGTTAGACCGAGAATTAAGTGGTGGACCTTACAGGGAGATGTGTGCCAAAAATTTAGAAAGAAGATTTTGGGTGGCCAGTCAGTTTCAGAGGGTTGGGAGAATCTAGAACCAAAGGATAGGACTAGTAGCGCGGATCTTTTTGAACATTTGGCAAACCGAATAAGAAGATGTGTGAAGGAAGAGTTAGGAGAGGCCAAAAGAGGAGGTTTATATGATAAGGAGACATGGTGGTGGAACGCTGATGTGCAACAAACCGTTGCGAAAAAGAAAAGATGCTTTAAGGTGTGGCAAAAAGATAGGTGCCTAGAGTCTTATGAGCTTTATAAGCAGGCTAAGAAGTTGAGTAGTAAAGCAGTAGGGGAAGCTAAGAAAAGAGCGTATGATGATCTTTATAATAGGCTAAGTACGAAGGAATGGGAGAATAATATTTTCAAGATAGCTAAAGCTAGAGAACAAAAAACTAGGGACTTGAGTCATGTTAAGTGTGTTAAGCATGAGGATGGAAGAGTTTTAATGCAGGATAAAACTATTTTAGATAGATGGAATGATTACTTTTGGAACCTACTCAATGGAACACGTGTGGGAGTTAAACTTGGAAGGGTATGCTTCACAGGAAGGGAGAGATCGTGTGTTCCATCACAGAGTTAGTGCCACAGAAGTGAGAGAAGCTTTAAAAAAAATGAAAACAGGGAAGGCCGTTGGACCGGATGATATACCAATTGAAGCATGGAAATGTCTAGGATAAGTTTAGATTCAATGGCTAACTAAGCTCTTTAATAGGATTTTGGAAACTAGAAAAATGCCAGATTCATGGAGGCATAACATTGTAGTACCAATTTATAAGAACAAAGGGGATATCCTTGCTCGAACTATAAAGGGATAAAGCTTATGAGTCATACGATGAAACTTTGGGAGAGGGTTATAGAACGAAGACTTGGGAGTTTAACCACGGTTTCGGATAATCAATTTGGATTTATGCCGGGTAGGTCTACTACGGAGGCCATCTTCCTGCTTAGGCAAGCTATAGAAAAATATCGAGAGACACGTAAGAGTTTGCATATGGTTTTTATTGATCTGGAGAAAACATATGATAGGGTCCCCAGGGAGTTAATTTGGTGGGTGCTTGAAAGGAAGAAAGTGTCTCTATGTTATGTCGATATCATTAAGGATATGTATGAAGGGGTTGTAACAAGTGTTCATTCAGTAGGTGAGATGTCCAGTGAATTTTCAGTGTCAGTAGGACTACATCAAGGGTCGGCGTTAAGTCCATATCTCTTTGCTTTGGTCATGGATGAGTTGACGAGACATCTGCAAGAAGATGTACCTTAGTGCATGTTATTTGCAGATGATATTGTCTTAATGGATGAGACTAGTGTAGGTTTAGGTCAGAAATTAGTTAAGTAGTGGGAGGCTTTAGAGAGTAAAGGTTTTAGAATTAGCCGTTCGAAGACGGAGTATCTAGTGTGCAACTTTGGTTGTGAACCATGAGGGAGAAGTAATGCAATTGATATCGAAGATGTAGAGGTCCTAGTGTGTGAGGCTTTTCGATATCTTGGATCTATAATTCAAAAGAATGAGGCTATTGGAGAAGATGTAGACCATAGGATTAAAACTGGTTGGTTGAAATGAAAAATGGCGTCAGGAGTATTATGCGATAGAAGGATGCCGGCAAGGCTAAAAGGGAAAAATGCTATAAGACAATTGTTCGACCAGCCATGCTATACGGTTCAGAATGTTGGGCTACTACGGGACAACATAGCATAGGATGGCAGTAGCATAAATGCGTATGTTAAGGTGGATATGTGGTAAAACTCGTAAGGATAAAATTAGAAATGAAATGATTAGGAGATATTTAGGTGTAGCGCCCATAGATGACAAAATTAGAGAAAGACGTTTAACTTGGTTTGGTCATGTGCGGAGGAGACCAAGCACGACGACAATTAGAAAATGTCTAGATTGACAAGTTAATGGAGGGTGTAGACGAAAGGGACGACCGTTGAAAACTTGGATGAAGGCAGTGAATGAAGATATCATTTAGCTTGGATTAGGCGAGGATATGTGGGAAGACCGCATTGCTTGGAGAACCAAAATCTATGTAGCCGACCCCGAAAGTATCGGGAATGGGCTTTGATGATGATGATTTTGATAATACAAAACAGAGAATCAAACTTAGAATGAAATATTCCTCTTCTTTTAGTAGGGAATTTAATCTGTTTTTTGTTTTTTATTAGAAAGATGAGTAAGATAATTGTGTGATAAACATCACCTTTGAAAACAAAGAAAGGAAAGTGTCAGATATAAATTTGGGGTACTGAAAGAAACTATCATCATTAATGCTTATTTAACATATGTTAAGGAATGTTTATGTAAGAGGATATATGTGCTTCTAGGTTGATAATTCTACGTTTTACTTTTAAAATATTTTAATTGATAGAAACAAAATATTTTAATTGATAGAAACAGAGAGGAAACACTCCTTCACTGCCCCAATCTGATGTAGGTTGGCTTGTATGGTCAAAATTTTGGGAGTTGCAACGTGTACCCGATTATTTGATTCGGTTGTACAAATCCCATCGTGTAAGACTTTATGTCTTCGATATATTTGAAATACTTGATATATTTTCCGTAGTAATTATAGAGAAATGTGAAGATTGGAGAATTGGACAAAAACAGATAATTATTCACAGACAAATGAGGTTTTCCAGTGAAATTCAGTGTCAACTTCCAGTCACTGCATGTTTCAGTAATGGAAACAGTAAACAGAATAAGGATATAGTGCTACCAGTCAGTATTGGAGGGTCGCAAGGTGAACTGATTAGTGCTGAGTCTGGGTCTGACTTCCTTCCATAATTGCCGTGCACAAGGTTCCTGACATACTTTACCACTCCAAGGATTCCACTAAAGAGAGTTGTGAAGTGGCTTGTGCCTACAATGAGATAAACATGATGGCAATAGATTACTCACCCGAGCTCTATAAATAGGCAATCTTTGTGCCAAATTTATTTGCTAAAAAATTCAAAAACACTATATCCGATGACGTAAATGCACTATTTATCCTAAAACCATTTCATTTTCAACAAATAAATAATCAAACATAGCTGCAATAAAAACTTGTCCTAAATAAATCCTTGAGTAACATTCCTCACTCAGGCTTCTAAAAGTGTATGAGGTTCCTTCAATAATTGATTAGGAGTATGTTTTTACAGGCAACCCTTGAGTTTCAGTGACTATCAAACACCCACGTATAATAATGTTTTCAAATGTAGTGTAATGCTACATTAAACTACAAGTTTCTGACCACTCTGGCCATTTAGAGCTTACGAATCCTGAATTCGAACCATTAACCTCTCACGACCTAGTCAAGTCTGTGAGCGCTCTTGCCATTTAGAGCTTAATTTGAAACCAAAAAGATACAACATGACAAGTTTTATGAAACCAAGAGACCAAAATGTATGAGAAAGATACAAAACAAAAGGAAATACAGAAGCAAGCACTTTTGCAAATATAGTGAAACCTAAAAATATAACATAGTAAGCAAAAAAAGACAAGACGTAATCCTACTATGTCAATTTCGATCATAAAATGGAATTATAGATGATCTAGAGATCATGTTTAGAGACAAAAAATAAAGCATATATGAATGTTGGGAGAAAAAATATAGTCACAGATAGACAGTACGATACCAGAGTAGAAATCGGAGATACAGGCTTAGCATTCCTCTGCCCTATTCAGCTTGAGACAAATCGTACTTACTCAAATGCTTAATGTCCAACTCGAGGAGGAATTCTCTAGAGAGCTATTCCACCTGTGCTAAAACATGCAGCAACATAAAATACTTGGAGACAATTGTAGAGAGGTGAAATGGTTTTCACGCACCTTTCCCTGAGAGTTGGGGGCAGAATTTATGTTAACCACTTAAGGAAAACAAAAATTACACAACCCTGGTGCCATTGAAAATTCATAATGACCATAACATATGGTTTCAGTCACATGCCTGTTAAAAGGAGTCCAAATTGATACCTTGGATAGAGAACTGCAAAATATCTTCAACCATAGCACAGCAGTGTTCAATGTAAGCTGTTACATGCTAGAATATCTTCAACTTAACTTGCACTGAAGAACAACAAAGGAACAACTACATCTCCTAAGAAAATCGGAGTCATACATAAGAATAGTTTAAACAGTAAAGCTCCCCTGGAAGATACTCTATGGGATTGACATGTGACGAGATTGGCAAACACTTTGCGATGAATCTGTATATACATACGTTGTTTTTCGTTTTTCTTTTTTGGTTCTTTATGTTTAACCTGTCCAATGTCTTACACCATTTTCTTCTGGGTAGGAATTATGAATAAAAATGAGACAACATTAAATCATGAAACGTATATTATTTATGAATGGGACGATGAAACATATACTTTTTTTTAATTATTTTCTCTATGTGTACAGCCTTAAGAGATTTGTGATACATGAGTTTTACACAATCCCATCTTTGCTTCCTCGACGGCAAGTAGTCTATAAGCTGCAAAACTCTCAAAACTTCTCACATTCTTGCTTGACTTTTCTCCACACGACCCAAACAAACCAAATTCCACACACTAAGAAAGCTTTTTCAAGCAATTGTTAACTATGAAAGGTTACAAGAACTATTTAATAAATGTCTTAAATGCAAAAACAACACAATGTGAGCCCTACTATCCAATCATCTCAAGCTATCTCTGATACCATGTAAATTCTTGTATTCTTTCTTAATTCAAGACACCTAAAGATATGGGGGTTTCTTTTAATTTTTTCATAAAGTAAACATCGCTATAACTGTCAATATGTATAAACTGCAATCCATGTGAAATACTATAACTTAAATCCATCCTTTTCTGGTATAACTAGAATCAGATGTTCAAGACAACATCAAGATACAGTGGGGAAACTTTAAAAAATATATATTATTTGCAAAAATAAAATAATGTAAATTTGAATTAATAGCCATACAATCAAGCCAACTGCACTAAAACAGCAATAATCAATTCATCCATGGAAAGTCAAGGTAAAGCATAATTTCTGCTTGATTCATTCCACTACATAAACTCATACCTTAATCATGTGGATACTTCACGCCAGAAAAAAAATCAAACTCCATGCAGCAATACCGAAACTCCATTACTCCATCTGAACCAGGCATTTTTCAAGATGGTAACAAGCAACACTATGCGGCAGTAACAGTACCAACCATACCACTGAATCCCGATGGAAACAATCAGATTAAAGACACAATTCCCAGATTAAAGAATGCCAAACAAGATTATGTAGGAACACACACATTCACATACATACAAACCTAGGGTTATCTCCCCTGCAAAGAAACAATAACAGCTTTTAACGTGGGAGCAAATATTATGTATTATTTGCGAAAAATCGCGTTAACAAAATTATATAAGCTAGCTTCACTAGAAAGGCATCAGAATCAAATTTGTGCTTCAACAAAATTATATAAGCTAGCTTCACTAGAAAGGTGATGCATAAATTGAACTCGAACACCTAAATCATGTGAATAGTTATTCACCTTTGCAAAGCAACAACAAAACTCCAATCTGATACATCAGCTCTTGATCCAGATGATAACAAGTTGGTCTCTCGTGTTTCTTCACCTGTGCATGGAAACTCCAGGCATTGAGATCTCTTCGGTTTAGCATGCTTAGAACTTTTCATTTGGATTTCTTGGTGATCCGTCGTGAGCTTTGAGACTCTTCACGGTGATCTCTTGACCTCCCAACAGTGAATTAAATTCTTCAGTAGCAATTATTGAGGTGAGCACCAGATCTCAAACACAAAAGAAATACAACAAATATGCATTAATTGTTATTAAACAGTGTAACTAGAGATCTACACAGAATCTGTCGTTTATATGCACAAAAAACATGAAGAGACATGAATTCAGAATGTGCCTGTAAATGGCAGGTTCTTGCTTAATTAGCCCCCTTTTTGGCTGTTACATAATGCGTACGCTAACAACATATCCCTAGCCGGTATATCAAGCAAGATGTCATGAATTGTTTAGCATGTAACTAAATATTAAGAAGCATGGAACCATTTTCAATGAAAATTGGCGTTAACAAAATTATATAGTTTTACATAACTTGAACTGATTATGTACCTTGATTTGAAACAAGATTCCATAAGCAAACCGCACATTTCTCCTTGTGAACTTCATCAACATAGACCAGCTTTCTCCATATATAAAACAGAACTTCTTAGTTGCCCTTCAAGATCCAAAAATAGCTTACAGACCATCTTCGTAAGAAGAAAACCTGAGAATCGAAAAACTCCACTTAAGCAAGAAATAACATATAAGAATTTGTTTATTCAAGGTAACACAAAACCGATTACATACCTTGCTGAATATCCTTATTTCACTTTATTGAGAAATTACTGCTCTGCCATTGACCAAGAAAATAACAGGCAGTGATTGATTCTTCACAAACTATATTTTGGACACCAAATTCTAGCACAAAACAGGAGGACAAAGGAAGATATAGCAGGCGGGAAAACCACCACGTACTCATGGTTGCCCATGCCATCATGCAATGTATGGTCGATTCAAACATATGGTACTGAAAAAGGAAGATGAAACTGAACTACGGGACATATCTTCTCACATAATAAGCAACTTCAAACCATAATCTTTACTTTCATTCTAAATGAGGGAATACACTTTCAACAACCAGACGATGAATTTATGTAAAATTTGAAAGGTCTCTAACAAATAAAGTAGGAATTTAATACCCTGACGTTGATATGGAATCAGATACAAAAATGAACTGCATCTCGGTTATCAATTTCAACTTCCAGAACTAAATAATCAGATTCATGAACTGAGAGACCAATATAATGCAAATGTACCTCGAGGGTGAAGAACACATTTGAATCACCTCAGCAGTGTTAAAATCAGCCAATCTAATGAGTAGCACTAACTGTAAGATTACAAAAGGAAGCCAAAACCGAGAACCATAAGCATACTCACACAGGAACACCACACCGAAGAGGAGACCCTGGTTTAAAAACCAGTGAGGTCTCTCCTCCAAAACAAAAAATGGTAATTTTTATTAAGTACTTCGACCTGCCAAATAAGCGCAACTGACATGGAAAAGGTCGTTACATGCACTACATATCTAATCATAGTACTTTATTTACAACAAAATTCGACAGGATCTACCAATTAATTCATCTAAAACCTACATTGATCGAGCAAACGGAACTCTTTCAAAGCTGGTTGAAATCACTGATTGCTACCAGGGTCCTGAAAGAGTCCCCCTGCTTCTCCAACATAGCATCCGATCTCACACACACACACACACACACACACAAAAAAATTCATAAAACTGAAAAAACCAAAACAATAAAAAAAATTTAATAAAATAAAATGAAAACACATAGATCTCTTGTTCTACATCACTTACATAGACAATGTACTTTGAATTTTATAACAATTTTATAACATAAACCACACATTTCTCCTGATGAACTTCATCAACACGTTTTCTCTTAGTGAAATCATCCACATCAACAATTTCCAAACAACAAGTTATTATAGCTGATCTTCAAGATAGAGCTTAAAGATATCTCTTCGCAAGAAGAAAACCAGAGAATAATAAACAAAAAGGCAAATCATAATTTTTAGATTACTAATAAACCACCCTAGGTGATTTGCCCCATATTTAACCTTAGCACCAACAATTCCACCACATCGCAACACAAAACACACACGTCGCGGCAATTTCACCATTCACGTAGTAGCTAGGCATGCTTGCATAACATAAATATCAGCCTCCAACCACAAATTTATGCACATTTCTACCACGAGAATCAAGAACTCAGAAATTCAAAGCAGTTTAGTAACTAACATAATGCTTATGTAATTAGACACATAGAATAAACACTAGAACATCTAACAAAATATGAAAACATCGATCAATTATCAAGTACGGGAAGGAGAATTAACATATAACAATAGCGAAAGCACTCCAAGCAAGAGACTGGAAGTTCACTTTGAAGAGATGTGCAGAGAGAAAAGAGGGGGGGAAACCCTTATTTATAGAGAGTGAACAATGAACTCATTTTTATCGAGTGGAGAAAATGTTAGATGGACGGGTGAAATGCGGAGCCAAGTTTTGTTCAGAGATTTGTTGGTGCATTCGAGGTTAAATTCAACGATGGATCATACAACAAAATAAAAGGTTATGGTCACGGACGGATCTAGTCGGGGCAAGTGCTGACCCTGCGACCCTGACGATGTCACCCCGCCTCACCCCTTCCTCTCTCCGTTTGTTATTTGCGACGTCGACAACCTCGTCTCGCCCTTTCTCCTTCTCTATGTTTAGTGATAATCACCCTGTTTCCTCGTGTCTTCCTCTCCCTCCCTTTCTACTTTATTTATTTTCATTTCCCACCATTGCCATCAACCATCGGCAATCCTAACCTCTCTTATCTGCTTTGAGGAAGATGTATTTTTTCGAGATGAATTCGTATTTCGAGATCTAATTTTGTATTTTATTCATTTGATTTTTTTAATATATAAAAAAAAATTGATACTTTAACTTTTCATCAAGATACATGTTTGTATTTTGAGGTTCATATATGGGTTTTTGTTTGAAGAACATTTTAATAATCAATTTGAGCCTTTTGACAGTCAACTCATTTCGACTGCTAATCCTAGGGGAGACTATAATAGTGATTAATGATGGGGTAACCTTTAAGTAGTTATAATTTTATAGGGGCAAATCGCAGATAATCCAATTAGATGGATCAAATTTCCTCCCTAATAGATTAGATGGAGTTTTGTATAGTTATTTACGTATTGTTCAAATAAAAAAATTATGTTAAAGTAATTAATTAATATATTATCATTAATTAACTATGATTCAGCACTCCGCCCCCTTTAACAAAAATCTTTGCTCTGTCACTGGTTATCGTTAATGCTGGTTTGTCATCTCTGCATAATTTTTTTTTTTAGATACTATTGGGGTTTTGACTCATTTATTTGTTATTTTTTGTTAACTATGAATACTAATGAAAATATTTTTTATAAGACACAAAAACGATAGTCATTTACTGCTTCTTTTGCGAGTTTGTCGTTACTTCCTCCTAATGAAAAAATAAATTTTACTTTTGTTATTTCACTTACTTATTTTACATAAATGTATATGCAAAAAATATTGATTTACCTTTGTTATTTCACTTACTTATTTTACGTAAATGTACATGCAAATATATTGTTATATTTTGAGTGATTCGTCTTTACGTCACGTTGATGTACTTAATACCATGGGTTAATTACGATATGCCCCTTAATAAGCTAATATGAGATTACCCCATGATAAATTACTATTTGAGTCTCTCACTAGAACTAGTGTTCCACACTCATTGGCCGTCTATTTTCAAAATTTCCATATTTTGATGACCAAAATCCATTTAAAAAAAATCGAACGTTGAGATTCAATGTTTTGTATTTCAAACAACGTCATCTCGAATAAAATCAAAAGGCCCTAATCAAAACGGAAAGCATGTCTGAAGGAAAATCTCATAGCAATTAAAAATTCATCTTCTCCAACCCATTTCCTCTTATTTCCTTCCTCTCTCCCCTTATTCCCCATCTTTGTCCACCTTTGACTACACTGCCTCCCCTCTCCCTACCTCTCTTTATATTTCTTGTCCCTTTGTTTCACCCCCACTTATTCTCCATCACTTTGTTTCGAAAGCATCACCACCGCCTCCCTCTATCCTCCCCGCCTCCCACTCCCTCTCTCTTTTTGTTTCGCTAGCACAACCACCCACTGCCATCCCGTCCCTGCCCATCTTTTTCCTATATGTTGTGATTCCTCTCTCTGCAAAACAAAAACACCAAACACCCAAAATCATCCAAATTCAATCAATCTCATCAAAACCAAAAAATGGGTATATCTCAAAATGGGATTTCTCACCTATGTGCTTCCCGACAAATTATAGTGCTTCGAATCGAGATTGAGCTCTTTGGCAATCTCTGCAATATGAAAGGGCTGAATAGAGTTTGCAATGTCGATGTCAGGTGGAACATGGGATACAACCTCAACTTTCCTTAATGAATTCAATACAAAAGGATTTGTGATGATTTGGGTTGATATGATGAAATTGGGAAGAAGAAGGTGAAGATGAAGTTATGCAAGTACATTACTCCATTGGAACTTCAGCGACGCATCTATGAAGAATTACGTCTAAAACTATATGCCATGGACAGGCCTATCCTTGATAGTAAAAAAAACAGTCATTTATCTGAGAATTGGAAACTGAATATGATTTACCAGCATATTTGGTTCGAGGCTAATTATGATGGATCGCTAATGGGAGCAGTAGGAGGTTATGGGGCAGTTATCAGTAATGATAAAGGCGATGTAGTGGCAGCTTGTACAAGCTCGACTCAAGGCCAGTCAGTCATAAAACATGAATTACAAGGATTTGCAAAATTACAAGGATTTGCAGCAGGTCTATCCCTCGCCCGGAACCATAACTTTCATAAGTTGATTTTCAGTACAGACTCCCTCGTCCTGAAATCTTACCTAGAAGAAGACAAAGACCCTCCCTAGGACTTACGACACATTATCAGCAGAATCAAAAGGGAGTTGAATTTGCTCTCAGATTACAAGATCCAACATCATTTCAGAGAAACGAATCGAGTTGCAGATCACTTAACTAGTCTTTTTCCAAATGTTGAATTCTTTGAGATTGTCCCTAGCTCCTTCGTCGAGGATTTGAAAAAAACAGTGTATGAAGATGCAATAGGAAAAATGTACCTACGAATGTAATCAACTCTTTTTTATTTTTGGTTAGGGGATCCTAAACAAACCCCAGCTCTCCTTCCAAAAAAAAAAACTTTTCTTTCATATAATATATCTCGAGATGCATGACAATTTATGCACCTAGTAGTTTATTCTCGAGAAACATATTTGTAGCTCAAGTTACATCCAAAGATTTATTTTGTAGGGGCATTTTGGTAAACAAAATGAATGCACATGAGAGTTTCACAGTCAATGTGACATTTAAGTGTAAACCCTAATTACTTATTTATAGTAGGGGGTAACTGCAATTAACCCTAATACCATTTAAGTGTAGTTAATTTTGACTTAATTTCATCTTCAGTGAGCTACATGAGGCATGAGCAATACATCAATAAATTATCAACTTGTCAAAAGAGTCAAATTAATATGTACATAATCAAGAGTGGGAGCACTAAAAAATAGACATAAAAACGAGATTAGATTTTAGAAACCCTAAGAGAGTATCAATAACAAGTTAAATGCACAAAATTAATAGACATGTTATTATAAATAGACATGTTATTATAAATAGACATTGGGTCCCAAACCGTTAGAGGATCAATTTTAACGTCACAATGCTAGACATGATTAAACATTTTCATATATATGCCACATGACAATATTTGAAAACTATCTTAGATTGCATTCCAAATATTTGAACATGACAACAACTTCATTTTAAATTAAAAATAATAAAACTCTCTTGAGTCGGAACAAGTTGATAGGACTTTTTTGTTTCTACACTTTTTACCCAATTATCCTTAAAACACAATCACAAACATTATTTATAGAAGAGGTAGAAGTATAAAAAAACTCCAAAAATATCAAAAAATGCTAACAAACATGACTGGCTAGAATTGTTGCTCTTCCTTAATCACTATCATTATTAGCTACGTGATTGTGATATATGTGCATGACATTTAGTTAGACCACTCGTGTTCGTATTCAAAAAATAATTTTGAGATTTAATTTCTTCTTTTTTTCTTTGTAACCCTAATTTCCAGTATATTATATATATGAAGCCAACCAGTGTCTAGCTAACTAAGTTGGTAAGACATACAATAATCAAAGTATATAATGGTTATAAGTAGTTGGAGGCTTTGGAAGCTAGGGATTAGTTAGTATAGAAGAGAAGAGAAAGAATGAATGAGAAAGATGACTAAATACTTTAATGGAAAAGTATTATTTGCTCTCACCTACAAAAATGTTTTCCAAAAGTTTGTTAACAATCACAATGGTTGAGATCATTTTCAATTTTACATTCTATTGGTCCCTTTCTGTCCTTTCATCGCCTCCTTTTTATTGTTGTTGGGAAAATTCTAAATGGCGAGGAAATGGGCAAGGGGGTGAGTGTGACCGTTCATCCCCCCTCGAGATGTGCACATGTGCCCTCATAGCTTCGCAAATCTCGAGGGGGATGAGTGGTAATACCCCCCTTGCCTATTTCCTCGACAGCTAGAAGGGTTGTTGTTGTTGGCAACTCCGCAATTTTTTTTTCTATTTTTTACATTCTATTGGTCCCTTTCTGTCCTTTCATCGCCTCCTCCTTGTTGTTGTTGGCAACTCCGCAATTTTTTTTTTTTTTTTTTAAATCCTTTTTTCTCCTCAAACCATTAGGTGACGTTTGTTGTTTGTTCTGATTAAAATTTTCGTTCTGAATAAGAAGTGGTCCACTGAGCGCTTAGTGCTAGAAAAAAAAAAAAAAGACCTCTAGGTATTGTCTTAATTCATGTCATTTTTTTTTCTCTTTCTTTTTTGCTATTCTTAGGAGTTTAGGTGATGGCACGATCTCTTTGTAATGCGGTTATCCAATTAACAAAAAACTCAATTCATTGAAATAAAAGTCTCTTTATTAATCTGCAACATTTCATTTGTTTACCAAGAGACACCAGCAATATTCCCACTACCATTGAACATCAAACACACCCTAGGCTAAAGCCAAAATAAACCTTCATACACTGCAAGACACCAGCAATATTCCCAATAATACCATGAACATCAAACACACCCTAAAAACAAAATAAACCTTCATATGCTGCAAACAAATAACCTAAAAGAAATGTAAAGAAACCAAACAATGCTCAAACTATGATAGCAGACCTTCACCATGCATCTGATCTCCATTATCAGCGCCAAGATGAGACGGTAACAAGCTCAGTTTCCTTCCAAGCAAGTGAAAGGAATGTAGGCGCGGTTTCTTTCACAGTATAATATGGGTGGCAGGCGGCTAGCTCATGCCTGAGTTTGCCAGTGAATCTGCTAAGACGAAATTTCTTCTTAGGCAACAAAGAGAAACCACTTTTCTTCATCAATCTAGACCATCCTGCCTTGTCCTCGAATCTCTTGACACTACCAAACCCCTCGTCAAATCCAAACACATCAGCAATCTTCGGTGCAAGTAGAACACGCTCCAGCTCATTTCTATTAGGATCATCTTGCCCATATCCTGCCTCAACTGACTCAAAAACTGCCGAGTAGAAGCTCATGGCATTGCTGACACGTTGCAGGAAAGGAACCTTGTTTAAACCCAGTTCGTACTCAGCCATTGTCACTAGATGAGGCTTCAATGACTTTACCATCCGAAGAAATTTCATTACAGTGCTTTCTGACTTCTCCAGTAGACGATAAAGCTCAAATGTAAAGTTCACAATTACCATCTCGTTTGAGAAGAGTCGGAGGGTTATGTCGTTCAAACTTTCCAAGGGATCCAAAATTATATTGAACTCAAAATTCAGTCCAAGAGATTTTGCAAGTTCACGTAGGTGGTTTCCTACAGCAGCAAGGCGACCTTCATCTTGGCTACCAAAAATGGAGGTAACTACGCCTGATATCCTGATTTTACATGGCTTACGAGGTGGCAAATTGTTGAGAAAATACACCCACTGAGTTGCACGAACCATACCGAAATCAATAATATGAACTTGCTCTGCATTAGCATGTCTCAGTAAGGACTCATTAGCGACACGGTGAGCAAACTTCATGAATGGGCATTTTCGGTTCAAAAGTGCATATACTTCAAGTTTTTCCCCTATGGTAGGGCGAACTCTGAAGGGACTCGGAAGCTTAGAAATCCAACTGTAGAGAGCTTGAGTGAAGTAAAATGCCAGTCTCTCACTCGGATCTCCAACTTGTGAAACTATTCGGTCCAGTACAAAGAGTGTACTAACAGCATGATCGGCGAAAGAATGGGAGATTCGAGCACATTCTAAGATGATTTTCAAGTAGCCTGACTTCGGTAGTGACTGTGGAGGTGGTGGAATGACTGAGGAGGGCGAGACTAGTCGGTCTACATTCTGACCTTTAAGTTGGATTTCTGTGACATTAGGCAGATTAGGATGATTTGATTGGCTAGATAAAGAAGCCATGGATGCAGGAATGGAAGACATGTTAGTATGTAAAGGAACAGACAATGAAGAAGAAGATTTTTGTGGCTGACCTGACTGGTTTGGATTTGTTGGGAAAACGCTCGAGCCTGCAATTGAGTCACTGTGAAATGTCTTACCAATGCTGTAATTATCACCATCAACTTCACCGTTAAAACCATCACTTTGGTTTGATGACTGACCTCCGGTGGTATGATTCATTGCAGTCGCAGAAGATACTGGGGGAACATTTGAAAGGGCTGCTGGAGGTTTTGGTTCAGAATTTTCAAACCAAGTCTTAAAATCCTGAATGTCCATTTCTGCAAGCTCCGAGGAATCATCGATGACCAGGTTGTTGTCCAACTCGCTGCTGTTGTTGCCACCGGAATCCCCATTGAAACCACCTGAGGATTCATTCAAAACATTATTGTAGTCTGCGGCTGCAACCATAGCATTGGAGTTGTTGTGGTCATTGAAATCCGCAGCATTGTAGGTGTTGTTATGGCCATTAAAATCTTCATTGGAAGCAACTTGGAATTCATCTAAGACATGGTTGTCGTCTAAGACTGCAGCACTGGTGTTTTCATTGAGATCGGCAGCAGTGAAAGTGTTGTTATGGTCATTGAGATCACCATCAGAAGCCACCTGCAATTCACTGAACTGGTTGTAGTTTGAGGCTGCAACACTGGTGTTGACATCAGCGGCATTGAGAGTTTTGTTATGGGCATCAACATCTCCATCGGAAGCAAATAAGATTACTTCATCCAAGACATGGTTGTAGACTAAGACTGCAGTACTGGTGTTGTCATTGTAATCGTCGATGCTGAGGTTGTTGGCATTGTTATGGCCACTGAAACCTCCATTGGGAGCCGCCGGCAATTCATTGAGGATCTGGTCGTAGTTTGAGATTGCAGCAGCATTGCTTCCATTGTTGTCATCTCCATTGAAAGCCACTGGGGATTGATGGAAGCCATCATTGCAGTGTGAGGCAGCAGTGGCATTGTACCCATTAAAATCTCCTTTCAAAGTCACCGAGGATTGATGGAAGCCCTGGTTGTAGTTAGAGGCTGCAGCGGCGTTGCTTCCATTGTTGCAATCTCCATTGACAGCCACCGAGGATTGATGGAAGCCATGGTTGTAGTTTGGGACTGCAGCGGCCTTACCATTGTTGTATCCATTGAAAGCCTCAGGGGAGTTTTGGAAAACATGGTTGTTTCCATTTAAAGCCACAGGGAAGCCATTGTTGTAGCCTGAGGCGGAAACCCCAGTGTTCTGGTTACTGATCCCCTGGAGATTACCAAAGCCTTGGTTGTTGTTTGAGGCCGCGGCTGCATTGTTCTGGCTGTGAAAACTACTGAAATCTCCATTGAAATCCATTCTTGAGCTCTCAACAAAGAAATATCAGGCAAGTAATGAAGTGTTGAGTTGTCATTTGTGAGAACACTCACATTCTTATATAGAAAACATAATTTGAGTTTCATTTTTACACTTATGGTAGAATGTGTTCTCTGTTATCCATTCATAGTCAGCTTTCAGCAAAGAATCTTGAAAACTTTATGGTTTAAGGATGAGCTGGAGTTTGTAGGGTCTTAATTGAGTCGACTAATAATTAAAATTTCATTATCATTTATTATTAATTTGCATTATTGTTCAAAGTAATTCAAAATTCATCATTATTTAATCTTTTTTTATTATCATTTAAAGAAATTCAAATTTCGTTATCATCCATTCTTTATTTATTACTATTCAAAGTATAATACATTAGGAAATAATGTAAATTGTCTTAAATATATTGTACATATGAAGAGTTGTCTTACCATGTAAACGTGTACAATTATGATGTGCCTCACATCCCACAAAATATATGTAGTACAGATTTTGTAGAAAATAATGTATTAAAGTCTGGATTTGCGTCAATGGTAGCCTAGTTAGATGGTTAAGGTTGTGGTGGTTTAATCCCCTGCGTCTTGGGTTCTATACTCACCGGCGGCACGCTGGCCTATGTCTCGGGTTTTATACTCACCGGCAGCACGCTTGCCGTTCAAAAAAAAAAGTGTGTACATATTTATCATTTCCAAACAACATGACCTAATACATTAGGAAATAATGTATTTATAATTCAAATTTTGTTATTATCCATTCTTTATTTATTACTATTCAAAGTATAATACATTAGGAAATAATGTAAATTGTTTTGAATATATTGTACATATGATGAGTTGTCTTACCATGTAAACGTATACAATTATAATGTGCCTCACATCCCACAAAATATTTGCATTTCAGATTTTGTAGATAAGAATGTATTAAAGTTTGGATTCGCGCCACATACTAATTTATTGATTAAAGTATAGAGTTTACATATTTATCATTTCCAAACAACATGACTTTGTGTTATATATATATATATATATATATATATATATGTTTTACCATTTCTTTTTACTTTTATCATCGAAATATGATGGGCAATCAAGAGCGAATAATTAAAGATGAACCTTAATTTAAGGACATAGGTTTTACCTTTTGGTTTGAATTTTACCAAAGAAATATATTGGTAATTCGAGAAAATTAACGATGGACATAAATTAAAGACTATTGAGCATTTCAGCCAGAGCTATACGAGCTCAAAATTGTATCTTTTTTAATTATTTATTTAAATTATTTTTTTATTTTTATGGTTGATTATACATTTTTATATCATATGTGAACGTCTTCATCCAAGAAGATCCAGAAGTGCTTACTAAAATTTTGGATTCTTAAGGATTGTTTTCAAATACTTAGCTAATGTGACGGTTAGTGAAAGAACATTGCCAAATAGAGTATAACAATGATTCTAAAAAATTATCTTCAAATCCAACATTGATGAAAAACTTAAATTATCAACTATTTTGCCGGATCGGTCACTCAAGATCTTAGGTCTCCACCTGAACCCGATGAAAAAAATTGGGTCACTTCTTATAGATTCCTTGAGAATGATTATGATATAGTTCATGGCCTATTAGAAATAGAAAGCGCTCTGGGGATTCTCACAAACAGAAAAAGATTGTAGTCACTTTGATAATGATCAAGTGACCCTGCTTCTTCGGTCTGAATCTCTGAGATGGAAGCTTTGACGTCTCTCTTTGAGGATTTTGTAGAGTGGTAGGATGTTGCTAAAAGAGTTTTAAGAAAGTCACATAAGGCATTGGGTGAATTTTTTATTTTTTTAATAAACTATCAATTTAAAAAAAAAAAAAAAAAAAAAAAAAAAAAAAAACCTAAACCACTTAGCTCCAAATTGACTTATTATTTGGCATTTATTCTCTTGTACCTCTCATTTCAACAAGTCTCTCCATTGCCATCAACCACTACACCTATTTATGACAAAATATTAAAAGAATGCCCATTAAAGGCTTTATATACCGGGTTCAACATAAAAATATATTTTTTGTGATTCTCAAATTACACTCTAATAAATAAATTCAAATGTCGAAATTATCCATTGCTTTTCTAATTTAAAAAAAAAATACACATATCAAAATACATATTAGCAAAACCAAAACTCAAAATATACTCTAAATTCTTCTATGACTTACAATAATTCATTCATGTTTGGGTTTGAGTGTTATTTGTAATTTTTTTAAAGGTTATTTGTAATTTTTACATATAAATCAAATATATGATTAAAAGAAAATAGATCATAAGACAAACCTCCTACTCTAATATTATTATTAAAATAAATAAATAAATTAATTTTCACTTCTTCTTTTATGTGAAAAATATGTCTGAAAACATAATTAGGGAGAGACATTTTAATAATAAATGGTGGGAAATAAAAAAGAAATGAGTTTGGTAAAAGTTGTTTAATTAGATGCAAAACAATAAGGTATTTAGAATGGGTAATTTAGAAATGCTTGTGGTTCAATTTGAGATTTGATTGGAGAATGAGGTGTATTTGGAAACTTCAACATTAAGTGAGGTGCCTTACGAGAATCATGGATGGAAGCTTAAGCTTAGGCAGGAGTCGTACTACTAGTGGTCGATATCCTACCCTCTCAAATCTCGACATTAAATAGATCTCTGCCAAGAATTTGAACCGGATACTCAAGGTTAACAATAATTGCCATAACTTTGACACATACTCAATCGACATTGGGAAAAAGCTCTTGAAAGGGGTCATCGACTTAGAAGCTCCCTCAGAATGCTCGTGGGCCTGCAAGAAGCTTTCGAGTACATGGATACTGGACCCGCACCACCACCACCACATGACATGTTTCAAGCAACGATATTATCAACTTAGACACTCACTCCTCTTGGGAGTGGGGTTTTTACGAACGAAACTCAATTACTCAACAGCCCCCCAAAAGACAACGATACTTATTGAGACATATCTAATATTTTATATACTTGACATGATGTTGCTCACTATTTGATGTAGGACTATGTTAAGCCAACATCTCCAACACTCGGATTCTCTTTTGATAGAAAGTCGAAAAACAATGTTGAAGATTCGAGAGGGACAAAACAGATCAATACACTAAGGCAAAGCCTGCTAGCTCTATCTTCAGAGGTTCCTGAACTAAACTCAGAAAAACAAATTCCATATGCCCCAAAGGTGGTGTCTCATAGAAGATCAACTAGTACTTGTGGTCCATCTTACAACTCTGTTCCTACAATATCAACTCCCAAGAAGCACTCAAATTCATTGGACTCTCCACAGTAGAGGGGGAGGATTCCGAATGTTATTGTGAAATTGATGGGGCTTGAAGAACTTTTAAAAAACATAGACTCAAAAGTTGGAGGACAGAGAGAACCACAGGTCAAGCAAGGAGCAAGAGCATGTATCAATTCAACGAAACAATTGAAGGAGAGTGCCAGGAAAGCAGAACAGCTGACCAGTGAGACTGAGAAATCCTTTCGGCAATCTGCTGTACAGAAAGCGATGTCAACAAATAAAAGCTTGAGAACTACGGAATTAAACTTGTACCTTACTCAGACAAATCCAAGGCTCTTAAGCTGCGCATCTAGACGCTCTAAGCAAAAAAACTGCAGAAAACAAAAGCCTGGTGTCGAACTCTACTAAACCCACATCCAAAACCAATACATTGCAGATTCACATGGCTCCATCACTTCACAATACAGAAATGGATCAATAGGATAATTCAACTCCAAAGGAACAAAAAGGCAGTGAAAGAGCAACACCCAGGGAAATGGGATTTAAGGATGATTTCCATGTTGTAAATCTCGCCTCCAGGATTGAATACAAACACAATTACATTAAAAACACATCAATTACAACATTACAACTCAAACTCACTTACACAAATTTCTCACAGACATTACACGATTCTCACAATCTCACTCACAAAACCTATACATGACCCAAGCCTCATTCTTCACTACTTGGATGCCTAAAACACAAAGACCTTCTATTTATAGTTGATTAAGGTCGGTGGGTGAGCCACCAGTTTTGACAATGAGCATCTCTTCAACCTTCTTCAATTTCTCCAAATTTCTGAAGGACACCAAATCAGTATTGCCTCTTTCAACATTCCAGTCACGAGAATTTGCAAAAGCTGCCAATGCTAAACATGAAAACGCAAAGAAATTGCACGTCAAGAAGAAAAAATAAATGCACCTACCAGGCTTCCGACAGTGAGCAATTCACATAAGCCTCCTTATGATGGCCCATCTCAACCATCAAATAAGCTTCAAAAATCTGAATCTCATTTTGCAAAGCTGCAAGATACAAGAACCAAATTGCAAATGAAGAAACAAAAGGGCAATGAAAAGATATTGAAGAATCCATTCATACCAAAGAATGATGCCAAGTTTCTACAAAAGAAGCAACCAAGAATTAATCGTGCTAGAACAACTGATGCAGCTCCATCTAATAGACCCCTACTTTGAAGCAACAATGAAAATCTCAGTAGAAAAGAAAATTCACATAACCTTAAGCTCAAAGTTGAGAGATTGCCCGTTGAAACTTTAGAAGAACGAAGGCCATCTCCATTAACTGCAGAAACTGGCGCATAAGTTACAGCTCTAGTTTCACCTTTTATGGTCACAACTCTGGTGCATGTTTTTCCAAAGCAGAAGGTAGATAACATGCAAGTGCATGAAACTGTGAACCCAAGGAAAATGGAGAAAGCAAGAGTCCAGGAAAATGTCTCTTCCTTCGACATGGCTAAACTGTAAGTTCCCCTTCCATTTAAATTAATGAACTCAATGAGAAATCACATAATTTTACAACAAAGTGCTTTCACTTCTATTCTCTAATTTTTTTGATTGACCATGCGGATTCAGAACAGTCTCCCACTGCTGTCTTAACTGCTAGTGCAAACAAGTACCATGACGAAGACAGTAAGCTTCTTTTAGATTGTGACTATGAAGTGATGAAAAGAAAAGGCAGAAGAAAAGAGTTTGTTTTCCATCCTCATACAAAGATTTGTTTTGAATCTATGCGGATAAAGTGCCTATAGATGACTTGGTGAAGGACTTGCAAGAAGAAATTGACACACTTATGTTCTGCAATCAACTTGGGAGCAACAAACATGACGCTGCAGATACCCTACAAAAGATGTTCGAGAAAGACATCCAAAACAGGAATCCAAATGTGAACTCGATGTGGGATTCCGGATGGAATGAAACCCCATTTGAATACACTCATAAATAAGAAATCATAGAAGGACGTGGAGAAGCATTTGATCAATGGACTCCTTGACGAGTTTACTAGAGAGCTTTTGTGCACTGTTAATTGATGCAGAAACTATTACAAAACTGTTAGTTGATTGAGTGGTTGGCTTTTTATTTGATATTTATCAAAACGATAGCATGAGTTATTTGCTAAATTTTACGAGCAAAGGGACACAGAATTGGACTGTAATCCTTATGAACAACAGTGGAATACATAATTATTGGATTGTAAGTTCTCATGTGACGAGATATTTAATCTCCAATACTTAAGATGTATTTAAAAAAAAATCTTTCTAATAAATAAAAAATTTGATATTGCGTAGCACATTTAATAATTCCAAAGTATAAATGTAAAATACATACATATAAGATCAACCAATTTGATTGTGATGCACACATTGTCAAAAACAAGACCTTGGCATACAATTAAACTTGAGCAGGATGACTACGAGGTTTTTGATGACTCGTACTTAAAACAGATTCAGTGAAGGGATTAAATACAAAGATGAAAAACCTACAATTGCAGTAGATATTCAAGATTTAAACATGTGAAAAACATGGTTTCTTAGTTTGGCCATGTAAATATCCTTCAGTAGTACTTTTGGTGGCAATTAATGGTGCCCATTGTCCAATTTGTTCATGGAAATCAACCTATAGATCTATAACTTTTTTAGAGAGCCAGGCCAGACCCAATACCATCCATCATCCTAGAGATGCTCATAATGGCCCAATCGAACGCAATCACACGGACATAAAACCCCCTGTCGCTGTCCTGGCTCTCTAGATTTTTCAGTAGAGAACTTTTTTAGAGAGCCAGGCCAGGCCCAATACCATCCATCATCCTAGAGACGTTCATAATAGCCCAATCGAACACAATCACATGAACAGAGAACCCCCTGTCCTGGCTCTGTAGATTTTTCAGTAGATAACTTTTCTAGATAGCCAGGCCCGCGCCAGGCCAGGCCTGATACCATCTATCATCCTAGAGATGCTCATAATGGCCCAATCAAACACAATCACACAGACAGAGAACCCTGTCCTGGCTCTCTAGATTTCTCAGTAGATCTAACAAGACATTCTCATCCTTCGTGTACCTTCAAACACAAGCTTTTTGGATAATATGCTAGTTCGTTACAAAAAATGAAAATGAGAAAAGGAGAATAATCCTAATCTTTTGTTCTAGGATAGAAACTAAAGAACTTTAGATGATGGATGACCGAGACGATGATACCAAAGTGTAGACGAGATAAGAGAAGCAGTGAGTGCATGATTAGAGAAATGAGTAGGCTTGATAGGGTACAACCCATTTTCACATTGCCCCTAAGAGAGGCTGAAACCATTATGTAAGTCTTTAATAACAAAACCCCATGGGAAAATTTGAAAGCTAACAGAGTTATCTTTAGTACATTGAGCAACGGAAAGAAGATTTGTATTCATATTCGGCACGTGAAGAACTCTAGAAAGATTAAAAGATGAAGAACCAGACGAGACTAAAGGCTACATGTGTGAGCAATTGGGACACCATGACCATTACACCACCACCATATTGAGACTTGTTTGTCATGGAGCCAACCTCACCTGTCATGTGATTGGTCGCACCTATATCTGGATACCTGATTGGATCAATTTGTGGAACAATCTGCACTCCGTCAAGTGTTGCAGAAAGGTAATCGTTTTGAGGATTTCCATTGAGAAGTAGGAAGTGTCTGCTAGATGAACATGTTTGTGATAGATTTGGCATGGAGCAGAGGGGGTTTGAATAGTCTCACATCGAGTAACGAAAAGTTGGCACAAAGATTTATAATGAATGGTAATTAATGATACATCAAAATATATTGATCATCACGACCAAATATGTGACATAAAGATCCATCACGCCCCGACGAATGCACTTTAACTGAACATCATTCTTCCAATAGAGTTACTGACTTAAGCATCGGAGTGCCTTCGACCACAAAAAGGTGGTCATTGGCAGACATCGGAGTGCCTTCGGCCACAAAAAGGTGGTCATTTGCAGTCTAACAATTGTTTTGCAGGTCAAACTCACAGGAGGATGATTTTTGGACACATCAGTTTGACGCCGTCTGTGAGAAACGACGAGTTTCCTTCTTTCTGAAAACAGAAAATGTAGTGACAAAGCTCGCCACATCCTGACAAAAGATCAACTAGCTACCAGAAAAAACAATGCAGCCCCCGGATCATGATGACTCCGTCACTGATGCATTGCTAACAACTAGAGAAGGAGAAATAGCTCGGATTACTGAACCAACAACATTCGAGAATGCGAATCTACAGCACGCAGCAGTCCAGACAACCCAGGTATCTGACGATGCTGCCACAGACCCTCGGGTGGATTTGCTCATAACTCAGATGGAACACGTAACAAAGATGTTAGAGAACATCACACAAGAACACACTCAACTAGCTAATCCAATTCAAGCACAACCACAACAAAACTCTGCCAATCGAACTCAAGGGAGTGATGAAATCCTAGCAGAACCCCAACAAGAAAACTTCGAAAACAACGAGCTTCCTCGAGGCAAGAATCCACTGTATGAAGGGACGCTTACCGAAATCCTGTTCAGAATAGAGGTCACGGATCCTAATGTACTATACGAGTTGGCAAAACTGCCATTTTTCGACGCCCTCCAGAAAGCAACAATGCCGAAAAAGTTTACTCCGCAAAAGTTCGAGGTATACGATTGAACTTCCGACCCAACCGATCATTTGAGGCACTTCCATCACATGATGGCCTTGAAGAAGACCACATAATCAATCTTATGCAGAACATTCTCAATCAACGTCACTTCTACAGCGATGAACTGGTTCAACAGTCTACCACCGATGTCAATAGATTCCTTTTAAGCTCATCACCAGATTTATCGAAAGCCAGCGGGTGAGAAAAGGGCCACACTACCTCCTACACATTAGACAGAAGCCCGATGAAACAATACAGGAATATGTCACCCACTTTACCAACGAATTAACAATGATTGATGGATGTAGCGATGACACAGCTGATGCAACCTTCGTGACTGAATTGAAGAGAATCCCTTTTTTATGCTCTTAACCTGGAACCTCCAAAGGGCAAGGCAATCCTGTTAAAAATAACACAAAAACGTATCTCCCTAGAGGAACTGAAGGCAGCCAAGAGGAAAATTGATCAAGAAAGATAACGTTTTTCAAGAAAATGGGAAAGAAAAAAGGCAGGATGATGGACAACAAAGGGCAGCAACCCGTCAAAAAAACATCGAAGTGGCGGAAGGAGTGATTCACAACGACAAAAATCAGGGGGGTCGCAACCAACCCAAAATCGATACAAATGGGTAAAAGGCATAATGAAGACCATGTACAAGCCATACACAGCTCTGAAGACAAGCCGAACAAATGTACTGAAACACATAGCGAAGTGGGACAATGTCAACTGGCCGCTTCGGATGAGAGGGGACTCAGAAGGGAGAGACAAAAGTAAATATTGTTCGTTCCATAGGGATCATGGGCATGATACCGATGAGTGCTACAACTTAAAAGACAAAATCGAGCACTGGGCTCAAAAATGACTACTCAAGGACTTCATCGGAATGCTAGATAAACAAATAGCGTGGAATGAGAAAGCATACAATACTGCAGGATCAAAAGAACAGTCCAGAAAGTTGATATATGCCACGCACTGCATTGCCGAAGGAAACAGAGCACGAGAAGTAACTGGCGAACTCCTCACTCGAACCGATCTATATCGGAACAAGGATACTGACGAAGCACTTCACAAATGCACAAAACATGGAGAAGTTTGCATCAGCCAATTCAAAAGGCCCCATCAGCAGCCACAAGCTCAACTCTAATCACTAACAACATACGAGGAAAAAGCAAGAAAACAAAGCGACAAAAACACTAGCCCCCAACACAAGGGCTGACAACGAGCAAAGGAAGACGAAACAAATCATACTTCAAACCAGCATAAACGCCATGACGACCAAGGCTGATGACAAAATCAAGGAAATTTCAATAAAGATTACGAATTAAGAAACTCTAAATCTTCGCGTAGACAGCAAAATAGATACGTCAATAAGTTAGCCGTACAAAGAATCAAACACATACAACTTCTGGTCTGATCAACTAATAAGTAAAGGTTGGACACCCGAGTCACCTAAACACAAACACTTCAAATAATGTCGAACTAATGAAGTAAGGGTTGGACACCCGAGTCACCTAAACACAAAAAACTCTGAATCGACCGAGATGTCGAACTAACGAAGTAAAGGTTGAACACTCGAGTCACCTAAACACAAAATTTTTGGAATCGACCGAGATGTCAAACTAATGAATTAAAAATTGGACACCAGAGTCACCTAAACACCAAAAACTTCGAATCGACCGAGATGTTGAACTAATGAATTAAAGGTTGGACACCTGAGTCACCCAAACACAAAAAACTTTGAATCGACCGAGATGTCGAACTGACGAAGTAAAGGTTGGACACCCGAGTCACCTAAACAAAATAAAATTCGAATCGACCGAAATGTCGAACTAACGAAGTAAATGTTTAATATCCATGTCAACACAAACCTCGAATCGACAAAGGTGTCAAAGTAAATGCTCAACAAATAAATTGACAAAAGGACTTCGATCTGATAGACAAAAAGTCATCATTAAGAGAACAAGTTAATACAATATGAAAAAGTACAGGCGAAAAACAACACTTTACATCAAATCAAGAAGGACAACGGTGACCAACAAATTAGACAAGCAATGAGCCTAAGCATGGAAGCAATTACTGCTACAACAAAACCAAAGAGAAAAAGAAAGAAACAAAAGTCATGTTACATTCGGAGAAGGTTATACAAAGGTGAGAGAAGAAATAAAAGCAATAGCATGATCATTACTCGCTGAAACATGAGAATAACTCTTTCTAGGAGAAGAGGGTGCTAATGGCTTCAGAGTGCTTGATGGTAGAACAGAAAATGACTCATCTGTCACTAGAGCAGATTCCTCGACATCGTCATCCTCAAAAGCTTCATTGACCAAGTGATGATACTTAGACAAACCTTCGTTGAGCCCATCGATATAACCAAGAAGCTCAATTCGCCCGTCAACAACTCGCTTTCAATCTTCGGCTTCGACCACACGAAGCCTATCCTTAGCAGCAACGAGTTCATTTTTTGCCGTGGCAAACTGCCCTTCAGCAGTGGAGAGCATACCGGAAGCATCTGCCTTGACATCAATAAGCACAACAGTTATCTGTTCCACCCGCCTTTTAGCGGCGTCACACATAACGAATTGCTCCAATTCAGAACGATAAGCTTCATCGAAAGCCATTTTTTTCAGCGGATAACTCTTTTTTCACATTGCGAAGATGAGCGCAAACCTCATCTAGCTTAGCTTCCAAAGAATCAAGCTCAGCATCAGATTTATCCCTAACAGAACTCTGACGAGTCACAAACCGAGCAGAACTATGATTCGAAAGTTGTTTCTTCCTCAGAACTCGAACAGGATCTACCGACAATCGCCTTAATGGACTCGTAGACCTCAAAAGTTTTTTTTTCGTGAAACATGAGCAGAAGCAATAACATGAGCATCGAGATCCGTAATATCTCGGACCGAACTCACTTCCCAATCAATGCTAGTATCACTAATGCCAATACGAGAAGCATATGCCTTAGCATAAGACTCATTATATTTCATTACGCTTCAGGATGCCCTCAGAAAGAAACGCCTTCACAGGAAAATGGTGAAGCTTAGATAATTGTTCACTAATCTTCTGCTCCTCAGCTGATAAGAAAATTGTTCAGTTGGGAATGATCAAAAATTTGACCGACCTCGCAATCGAAAGTATCCGAAATTCACGGAAGCATAGAACCAAGACCGCGACCAATCGCGAATGTCATCACTGAGTTTCTCGAAACAATCAAGATAACGAAGGAAGTAGATCTCTCTGTACACCAACAGACTGACCACTGAGTGAGAAATCTAACAGTTAAAGGAATACCAGAAAGAGTAGCTATTGCGTAAGAAGAAACCATCATCTTCCAACCATTATGGCCCATTTGGGCAGGAGGAATGCCCAAGAAATTTAGATATTTTCCAGAACATCTCTGGAACAGGGAATTGAAAACCAGAAGAGAACATGCACGAATACAGTGCGATGTATCCAACCTTTGGGTTACAATGGCTATCGTCCTATCCAGGCAGAACAAGCTCGAGGTCGAGCGGAAGATTAGAAAAGTCTTCATAGTCGCCTGAGAAATTTAATTTCTCAACGAGGCAATCATGTCATCCTAATAAGTAAATATGTATTTACTTGTACTTACATTGTAGAAATTGACTATGGCAAGTCTGACCTGCAAAAATATTAGTGGACTTATCATACTGCATGAAAATGGTTATAAACGATATAAATGTAATTTATTAATTAAACAGTTGTCTTCGTACAATATTTGACTTACTTATATTATTCATTTTTATTTGAATTTGATCACTTAGACGATACCACATTCGCACCACCTCCGTGCCGAACATACATGCCCGTATGCCTCTCTCACATAAAGGAGAATTTATCCGTCATTCATTTCTAAGTGGGGACACATCACATATGGATATGAACTTAATGGACACTCTTAACTATATGAGTAACAAAAAACCATTCCTGGGCTATCAATGTTAATAAAGTCGTGTCAAATTTTTTACGGATAAATATCAAGTTTATTTTAGGCATTTCAAAATCACACCCTTTTTCGCAAAACTCAATCCGTAGGTAATTTAGTTTCTCTATTAGAAAATGGGTGCCCTACACCGCAAAACCCATCCCAAAGGAAATTTAGTTTCTCTATAGGAAAGGGAAAACATAAACAATAAAATGTGTGGTAGTTCTAAGTGATACAATTTTAATACTATAAACATTTAACAATGCAAGATGTTCCATATCACTTATTGTGATACACCAAATATTCATTTAACAATGCAAGATGCTTCATATCATCCATCCTTACAAAACGTAAATATTAAGAATTTGTGAGGAGCGAACAAAAAAAAAATTTTAAGTTAGAGACAAAGTAATGTTCATCGAAATAATGATTAAAAATATTATATTCAAAATTAATCTTTAAATGTAAACAACTACCCTTGTCATTATGCATCCTCTTTATTGTTTTTGTATAAAAAGTATGAAATTAGCAACGCGCAAGGAGGCAAGCCAAGTGTTTCAAATTCCATTTGGTCAAATGGTTTGGCCTCATACCAAAGTTGAATAGTTCTTCCACTTGAAATTGAAGAAAGTGAGCTTGCATTCCTTACTTCAAACTCAATCCATTCTCATCCCCCACCCGTTTCAGCAGACTTCATACTACCAAGATACTCCTTTCTATTCCTTTACAACCTTGGGACATAAAAATAAAATGAAAGTTGGATTCACCTCGAGATATCACTTGCACAGGTCTCTCCCCATCTATCGATTGATTCCCTTCATCTCTCGATCGAAAACCCACCCTAGCTCGATCTCTTCTTCACCAATTGATTGATCGATCCTCTCATCTTAAATCGATCTCTCCATCTGTTTTTCTTTCTCTAAATTCTAATGGAGCCAACCCTAAGTCGAAGAGGAATTCTAAAATCAACTTTTCAATTCACTTGGATCTCAACAAAGACGAAACACACATTTTCTTGTCTTTATCACACACAAAAATAGAGGAATTCTAAAATCAACTTTTCAATTCACTTGGATCTCAACAAAGACGAAACACACATTTTCTTGTCTTTATCACACACAAAAATAATTAGTGGATTTCAAATAAATTATTTTAGGGGCTTAAGTATAATTAATTAGTGTTTGAGAATGATTGACTTGAATTATAAAAGGTATGGAGAGCAAAATAGAAAATCCAAAAGTTAGATGTAAGAGCTTATTTACAATTTATTGAGCTTAATTATTTAGTTCGGCCCGTAACAATACCCAATTTCTAAATTTCTGAACTTAATTCCAATTCAATTCAGGACTCAATTTAAATCAAATCAGTACCTAATTCTTTATTTTTTGAACCTATAATCCTTTATTTTCAGAACTTATAATCTCAGCCCAATCAACAACCCATATTCATTTCGTAAGTCCAGTCCATATCCTACATCTTATAAGCCCAATTTTGTCACAACCCGATCCACATGATACAATATTTTCCACTCTTGGTCCAACCTAACTACCTGCACGGCTTCAAAATGCGTTGTGTCGTGTGGATTCAAACTCGTACATATATAGAACATATCATTCCCTCATCCAGGCGATGTTGGACTATAACCCCCTAGTAGCCTACCAGCCTCTAAGCCCACCCACACATGGTAGTTTGTCAGCCTCTGAGTCTGCCCACACATTGAGCTTTCAGCCTCAAAGCCCGCCCACACATGGTAGCCCGTCAGCCTCAGAGCCCGCCCACATAGGGTGTTACAATCCACCCCCTTAGAGCCCAACGTCCTCGTTGAGCCCAAGGCCCGCACGGCTTTAAAACGCGACGTACTTTGTAGATCCAACTTCGTACATATATAACACATGTCCTTCCTTACCCATGCAATGTGGGACTATTACCCCTTAGTAGCTTGCCAGCCTCTAAGCTTGCCCACACAGTAGTCTGCCAGCCTTTGAGCTCGCCCACACATGGAGCTGCCAACCTCAAAGTCCACCCACACATGGTAGCCCATCAACCACAGAACACGCCCACATAAAGTGTTACAATCCACCTCCCTTAGGACCCAACGTCCTCGTTGGCACACTTTCAGCTGGGTCGAGCTCTGATACCATTCTGTCACGACCCGATCTACATGATACAATATTGTCCGCTCTGGACCCAACCTAACTACTCGCACGGCTTTAAAACATGTTGTGTCATGTGGATTCAAACTCATACATATATAGTACATATCATTCCCTCACCCAGGTAATGTAAGACTATAACCCCCTAGTAGTCTGTCAGCCTCTAAGCCTGCCCACACATGGTAGTCTACCAGCCTCTGAGTCCGTCCACACATGGAGCTGCCAGCCTTAGAGCCTGCCCACACATAGTAGTCTGTCAGCCTCAGAGCCCGCCCACAGGCCACATGGGATGTTACAAATTCCATCAACATATTAAAAACTCAATTTAACAAAGATAATTTTATTCCAATCTTTAAATCAATTAACAATAAAATAATTCAACTCCAATTCTATTCCATCGTTTAATCATTCTTCAATTAATCACAATTTCGCAAAATACAACTCTTAATAATTTATCAAACTTACTCTACATATCAAGTTTAACTCATTATTATGCTTAATAAAATAAATAACATGTACAACACTACTAATCAAAACACATTATATAAAACACTCTAAAACACTAACTATTTATACTGTTGTGTTTTCGGTTATCTAAATTAATCTTAACCCAGACTTGTACTATTCCACAAATTCCATATTTTCCATCAACTACATTCATAAATGTTCATAGATTATTTTAAAATAAATATAAATTGAATGAAGAAAAACAATACAATAAGACATATTTTAAAAAAAAATCAAGAGGAAATTCAACTCAATCACGTTTAACATGTAAATTCAACATGATTTCGAGATTTACTAAAGGTGGAATAGGCCTATCAGGCCTAAGTGATCAAACAATCAACATCTCTATTTTCCATACTATATACCCAACCCAAACAAATCTTATTCAAATGTAATTTATCACAAGTCAAGTTGCAGGCCCAAAACAATGTGGCACTGTACTCACAATATTCCCACAACCACATATATATTCAACTAAACAATTTTTTGCCTAATTATTTAGTTCGTCCCGTAACAATACTCAATTCATAAATTTCTTAACTCAATTCCAATTCTATTCATGACTCAATTCAAATCAATATCCAATTCAAAATCAAATTAGTACATAATTCCTTATTTTCTAGATTTAATTCAAATCAGTATCTAACTCTTTACTTTCTGAACCTATAAGCTCAATTTCATCAGCAACCCATATCCTTTATTTTCAGAACTTATAAGCCCAGCCCAGTCAACAACTCATATTTATTATAAGTCAAATCCATCGTCTATATTCATTTCGTAGGTCCAGTCCATATCCTACATCTTATAAGCCAAATTCTGTCACGACCTGATCCACATGATACAATATTGTCCGTTCTGGGCCCAACCTAACTACCCGCACGGCTTTAAAATGCATTGTGTCACGTGGGTTCAAATTCGTACATATATAGCACATATCATTCCCTCACCCAGGCGATGTGAAACTATAATCCCTTAGTAGCCTGCCAGCCTCTAAGCCTGCTCACACATGGTAGTCTAACAACCGCTCATGGAGCAGTCAGCCTCAGAGCCCGCCCACATATGGTAGCCCGTCAGCCTTAGAGCCCGCCCATATAGGGTGTTACAATCCACCCCCCTTATGGCCCAACGTCCTCGTTGGCACACTTCCGGCTAAGTCATACTCTGATATTTTTATGTCACGACCTGATCCACATAGTATTATATTGTCTGTTTTGGGCCAAAGGCTCACACGACTTTAAAACACGCAGTACTTTGTAGATCCAACCTCGTACATATATAACACATATCATTCCCTCACCCAGGCAATGTAGGACTATAACCCCTAGTAGCCTGTTAGCCTCTAGGTCCGGCCACACATGGTAGTCAGCCAACCTCTGAGCCCGCCCACACATGGAGCTGTCAGCCTCATAGTCCGTCCATACATGGTAGCCCGTCAGCCTCAAAGCCACCCATACAGGGTGTTACAATCCACCCCCTTAGGGCCCAACGTCCTCATTGACACACTTTCGGCTGGGTCAGACTCTGATACCATTCTGTTACGACCCAATCTACATGATACAATATTATCCGCTCTGGGCCCAACCTAATTACCTGCACAGCTTTAAAACGCGTTGTGTCATGTGGATTCAAACTCGTACATATATACCACATATCCTTCTCTCACACAGACGATGTGAGACTATAACCTCCTAGTAGATTACCAGCCTCTATGCCCACCCACACATGGTAGTCCGTTAGCCTCAGAGCCACCCACATAGGGTGTTACAATCCACCCCCTTAGAGCCCAACATCCTCGTTGGCACACTTCTGACTGGGTCAGACTCTGATACCATTCTGTCACGACTCGATCCACATGATGCAATATTGTCCGCTTTGGGCCCAACCTAACTACCCGCACGGCTTTAAAATGCGTTGTGTCATGTAGATTCAAACTCGTACATATATGACACATATCCTTTCCTCACTCAGACGATGTGAGATTATAACCCCCTAGTAGCCTGCCAGACTCTAAACTCGCCTATATATATATATATGGCAGTCAACCAGCCTTTGAGTCCGCTCACATAAAGTGTTACAAAATTCATCAATATATTAAAAACCCAATTTAACCAAGATAATTTCATTACAATCTTTAAATCAATTAACAATAAAATAATTATACTCCAATTCTATTCCATCTTTTAATCGTTCATCAATTAATCACCATTTCACAAAATACAACCCTTAACAATTTATCAAACTCACTCCACATGTCAAGTCTAACTCATTATTATGCCTAATAAAATAAATACCATGTACAACACTACTAATCAAAACACATTACATAAAACATTAAAACACTCTAAAACACTAACTGTTTATACTATTGTGTTTTTCTTTATCTAAATTAATCTAAACCCAGACTTGTACTATTCCACAAACTCCATATTTTTTGTCAATTACACTCATAAATATTCATAGATTATTTTAAAATAATTATAAAGAGAATGAAGAAAAACTCACTTATTTGATCACGTAATGAATATCACAAAAATCACATTGATCTAAAATCCCGCAAAGTCAAAAATCACAACAAAGATGTGAATACCCAATCAATTTTTTGAGCAAAAACATGTGCACATCACCCACACAAGCACATGTCACACTCCTTTTTTTTTTTTTTTTTTTTTTTTTTTTTTCTGTTCTTATTTTCTCTTATCTATTTTCTTCATCTATTTTTCCTTCAATTTTTTTTTTCTTCATTTTCTCATCTTCAATTTCTCATTCTCATTCTCTTTCTCTATTTTGTCTTCTTTTCCATCATCTTTATTTCTCTCTCTTTCCTTTTATTTTTTCTCCCTTTTTTTTATTTTCCTTCACTCCAAACACCGACAAAAAAAAATACTTAAAATCAAAGACATCCCACTTAGGGTTTTAAGTACCTAGTTATATTTGCACCCATTCTAGCCGCCACTCCAAATTAAATCCACAGATGAGTATAAACTCATCACAATTAGGGTTTAAGTAAATATTTATATTTGCACCCATTTTTTATATATTTAAACCAATCATATATAACTAATAAAATATTACATGAAATAATAAAAATACACTATTTAGCCACCAAATATTTTGCTATCACTAGAATACTAATTTTGTAAATCATGCATTATTAATGCGCAAATAAAGTTTTGGTTGACATCAATAAAAGATACATTTTATCGAACTTCAAACATTGAGGTAAATATATTTAGGTAGTTCTAAGAAATTAGGTCATTACATTTTATTTTATTTTATTTTATTTTTGTACAAAAATATTTATTAAGGTCATTGAAAAAACATGGTTGTTACAGACAACGTGTGAGATATGATGGCTATGCGAAATCCCAATAATGCGCGCAAAAAAACGAGCGGGCAAACAAATGATCAAGACATCATCTCGCAAAAAAACAACTGACAACATTTGATACATGGTAATGATGAAATCAAAAGGCAAACTGTCACTAAAGTTAATGGTCACGTCAACATGCCCACTAACTAAGGGAGGAGTAACTGATGATACATCAAAATTGACAGATCATTACGTGGCATAAAGATCCATTACGAGAATATAATGCCCGATCTATTGGGCCAACTCATAAAGTCGAGGAAGAATGATGTCAATTACATAGGCCCGGACGAGGCCTCCCAATAAGGACCTAAATCCAGGCCCAAACGGATCAAGACACGGATTCAGGCCCAATACGAATTTTTTCATAAAGAAGATGAATGTTGCATCGAGAAAAAAGTCATGGAGGGGTTTACGCCCCACGAGCGCATCTCCATTAAGGAGGAGACTAATACAAGAAACATTTCATTTCGTTGCGCCTCACATGCTTAAGTCACGCAGAGAGTTAACCACAACCATTATAAAAGGTAAAGATAACATTCGACAAATGTATGCAACTTTAACTGAGTTTTGTCCAGATTTACATCATTTTTTCAACAAAGTTACTGACTTACGCATCAGAGCGTTTTCGATCATCAAAAATGTGGTATTTGGTAGTTTAACAGTTATTTTGCAGGTCAAACTCACATGAAGACGGTTTTTTGATGCACTCGTAATAACAACGGGGCTTTTTAGATAAAAATCCACATCACAGAAGCCTAGATGGGGCCCACCATCCTATGCACATCACCGTTCAAAATCAATAAAAACCTGACTTCCATTCTAACCAAGGAATGAGATTTCGCGAATTTATGAGGTTTTTCGTAAGTTTCAGGATTTTTTCCCTAAAAATACAGAAATTTCAAGTTTTTTTTCTTCGAAAAAATCGAGGTTTTTTTTCCGAAAAATTTGGGTTTTTTTTTCTAATTATCAAATTTTATTTATTTTTGAAATCACCTCTCATTTTCTAATTATCATTTCTTCTACTTATATATTGATTTTTGAAACCATCTTATAATTTTCTAATTATTTATTGATTTCATGTTTGTTTAATTTTTTGATTTTTAAGTTTTATTTAATGTGTTTAATAGATTTATTTACATGCATTTTATTTTTCTACATATTTTATATACCATCAAAATTTATTATACATATTTCATATATTCTTATAATTTTTACATTTTTCTTTACCCATTGATAAAATCAAAAGACCGAAATTAACGGAAAAAACGAAATCACAGCCCTTAATTCTAACGTGGCTCCTCATTTCTCCTCGGACAAGACCACACACCCCATACCGTATTCCGAATTTTACTCAACTAATACTAACTGTCAGATCTGCCCCAATCTCACCGAGATGCTCAACAAAAAGCAATCTCTTCTCCTTTCGGCGCCTCAATCACACACAGACCATTTTCTCTCCTCAAAAGCGAAGAAGAGAACCCTCCATCTCTCGAGAACCCTGGAGAATCAAACATCAACAGCGAACATCATCACTTCACATTTCAACACACACACGACACACTTGAACGAAACTCGAACGAGTTCGCTCGCTCGCTAGCTCTGATTCGGTCTTCAAAACCCTAGTAGCAATGGAGGAGAAGTTGATACAAAGACTGGAGTCCGCGGTGGCTCGTCTCGAATCGCTTTCACTCTCATCATCTGGACTTCAATCGACATCAAGAGATCTTGCAGTAGTAGAGGAGGACGTGAAGATAGATCCGTCGATCACAGCTTACAATGAGTTCATGACGCAGTACGTAGGCCGAGTTGTCGCTGCAGCGGAGAAGATCGGAGGCAAGGTCTTGGAGGCCACCAAGGTTCTTGAAGAGGCGTTTTCGGCCCTGAAGGAACTTCTTGTCGAAATGAAGCAAAGTCAGGTTAGTTTTCGTTCTCTCTCGTTGATTTCTTCAGTTCTTTTTGGTTCTTGATCAATATCTTATTTACTTGATTGAATTGAAGTTCAACTTGTTCTTCTCATTGTAATTGATGATGTTTTGGATAATATTTTTTTTACGGTTTTGTGTTTGATTAATGAAATTTTGCTTATAGAGTTGTAGGTTGCGTGTATTTGGTTAGTAATTAGTTAGAGAGTGGTTCAGGCATTGGATTTAGATCTTAGTTTGAGTGCGGAGATTGCTTTATTGCGGAGCAGAGTTATGGTTGCGACTATGATGTGAATCGGACCAATTAGTATTAAAATGTGGAGACCAAGAATAATGAGAATGGATGAATTGAGCATATGAATCAGGTACTAGTAAATTGGAGAGTGACTAATTAGTTTACTTGATGAACTCTGTTTGAATTCGTAGGCGGTTCGTGTTTGTTGATAGTTATGCTTTATACAACTATACTTTGATTATATCAAAAGAATTTGATATATCACAACATGAATGGCCATTGGTGTGAATAAATATTTTCGTCATAATGGACTTTATTCTGTTTAAAATTGATGTTTTCCATGTTGGCACTTGATTGTATTGGAGCAGTTGCGTAAAGTTCCTGGCTTTTCAAGTTACTTGGTTATGGTGCCTAAATTTGCGCAATCATGTGGATATACAATCAAGTGAATATAAGAATAAGTGATCAACTTTAAAGAAGCTAAAAGATGAAATTGGGAGAAAGAATTTAGAGGAAACTTAATGTAGAATTGATGCCTAATGAGCATATTGTCCTTGTCAGATCATCATGCTGTCCATTATGAAGCCTCTAACTTTTTTCACTAATGATATTGCAGAAACCTGACCTTGCAGGTCTGGCTGAATTTCTTAAGCCATTGAATGAAGTGATAATGAAAGCAAATGCTCTGACAGAAGGGAAGCGATCCGATTCCTTTAACCACTTGAAATCTGCAGCCGACAGTCTTACTGCATTGGCTTGGATTGCTTACTCAGGAAAAGATTGCGGTGAGAGAATTCCATCCTATGTTTTCAGTGATGAAATTTGAGTTTTAGTTCAAAGATATCTGGTTATTTGTTCTACTTTAATATTTAAACTTTTTTTTTTGCTGCTCTAGGTATGAGCCTTCCTATTGCTCATGTAGAAGAAAGTTGGGAAATGGCTGAATTCTACAACAACAAGGTACTTTGTTTACTCGATTAGTATGTTGTACACACCATTATGACCGAACCTAAATAGTCAAAGCTAGCTATACATTAGAAATGTAAGATATTTTAATGAAGTCAATGATCTTCTAAGTCGACTAGGTTACTTGGGTTGGTACTAGTCGGCACCCTTGATGAGGGAACTGTAGAAAAGTACAAGACGTAATTTCATTTTCTTTAGTACCTGAGAGGTCTATTTCCTTATGAATAATGTGATTATGTTTTGATTGATGTAGCTATCAATGACAAGTACTTTATCAACAAAAAAGTAATGAAATTGAAGTCGTTATTCTAACCCATGATTTCCATATTGCTACATCAGTCAAATGGTATTGCAATAAAAGAAAAGTAGTGCTATGCAATTCAATAAGTCAGTAATGATGCCATGCACATTTTCAATCAGGTACTTATTGAGTACAGGAATAAAGATCCCAATCACGTGGAGTGGGCTAAAGCAATGAAGGAACTGTATTTACCTGGGTTGAGGGAGTATGTTAAGAGCTTCTATCCTTTGGGTCCAGTATGGAATCATACTGGTACAACACCTGTTTCTGCCCCTACACCAGCAACGCCAAAAGCTCCCGCCCGAGGAGCCCCTAGTGCCCCTACTCCACCGCCACCTCCACCAGCGTCACTTTTCAGTTCCGAATCTTCCAGTGTCTCCTCGTCATACCCGAAGGAAGGAATGGCCGCTGTATTTCAGGAAATCGGATCAGGGAAACCTGTGACTGTAGGTAATTGAAGCAATGATTTCTTAAACATTAAATGTTAGTTGCTTATTTTCACTACATGCTTTAGGATTTGAATGTGAGTCCTTGCTTCCTAGGTTTGAGAAAGGTGACAGATGATATGAAGACAAAAAACCGTACAGAGAGAACTGGTGTTGTTGGTGCCAGTGCAAAAGACACTCGCAGCAGTACATCTTCGTTTTCCAAAGCAGGACCTCCAAAGTTGGAGCTTCAGATGGGTCGGAAGTGAGTATTTTTAGATCAAATTTCTGCTTTGTTTTCACGTATCTCCTCCACATTTAATGCGGTTTTAAAGTTTCACCCACATGAGAGGTGGTGGACTTCTTTGTTATTTCTTATTCATGGTGCATTTTTTCAGGTGGGTGGTTGAAAACCAAATTGGAAGGAAAAACTTGGTTATTGATGATTGCGACGCTAGGCAGTCTGTGTATATATTTGGATGCAAGGATTCTGTTTTGCAAATCCATGGTAACTTTTGCACGTGTACAAGTTTTGATATACATATGCAGAGATTATGCTATTAACCTATAGAGACATGGTCCTTTCTATGTGATGCACTTTATTGAAGGCTTTTAGATAAATTCAAAAATAGCTAATGCTGCCTAATAATCTGCAGGGAAAGTGAATAATATAACAATTGACAAATGCACCAAAATGGGTGTTGTATTCACAGTAAGTTGAAAGAGCTCTTATCTGATACTTTTGATTGTATGAAATCATTTCGTTGTGTGAGAAATGTAATCTTAACATGATTTTTGGTTCATCAAAAAAATAGGATGTTGTAGCAGCTTGTGAGATTGTGAATTGCAATGGAGTAGAGGTGCAATGTCAGGTATACCTTCATTTTACAGTTCTATAAATTATTATTATTTTTAATTGAGAAGATTATGCTTCAGTGATCTCAAAGAAGGGTGCTAACTAGTGCATAGATTTAGGAAATAGGAATATAGGCTTTAAGTTCTCAGATTTTTTATGGAGAGTTTGGTATTTACAGGGTTCAGCGCCAACAATTTCCATAGACAACACGTCAGGCTGCCAATTATATCTAAGCAAAGATTCTTTGGGGGTCTCTATTACAACAGCCAAGTCAACTGAAGTCAATGTATTAGTTCCTGGAGCTGGAGCTGATAGTGATTGGGTATGCAGCAATTTTATTTTTTATTTGACTTTGACACAATTCATTATTTGACTTTCCTAAATTTTATTCGTGTTATTTTGGCTGGTGCCTTAAAACATAGTAGTAAATAATGTAATCAAAATCATTCAACTTGCGATTTGAGTCCACTGTTATGCCAAACAATTTGAATCTAACACTGAATCGTGAATTACTAAAATTGTGCGACTCGATTTGTGAAGAATTGCAAATCGCGATTTGAGCGTATCTTAAGACTCAAAATCCAATGGAAGTAAGTCCTTTCACAAAAAAAAAAAAAAAAAAAAAAAACTAAATATGGAGGGGGGGGGGGGGGGGGGGTGTGGGGCGGCAGTGGGGATTGCAAATCCTTCAAGTTTTCCGAGAAACTTGAGTACAGAAGAAAAAGCAGTAGCATATGATGATGAAGAAGAAGTCTTGAAGGATTTGCAAGGCATGCATATGGAATTTCATTTGTTCCTTCATCCATGCTCTTCTTCTTATGGCCTACGTCTAATGCTTTTCTTCTTGCTGATCTTTTAGTTCCTCACTTCCGCCTCTAGTTTGATCTAATAAGCATTCAAGATTTCTAAACCTCAGCAGTCCACATTCAAGCTGTTGGAAACTCTGTTTTGGGTTTTGAGTTTTTGACTCTTGGTTTGAGATTCAAGAGAGAGAGCTGTGCGAATTCCATAAACATGAATAACTTGTTTATCCAATACTTTACCTATTATTAAACCCAATGAATTGATGTACTACGTCCAATTTTAATAACACCCACATTTACTTCCAACCACCAATATTTTACCTAGAATTTACATTTTTCTAAACATAGCCATGTCTTTAAGGGGGAAAAAATGCATAAAATGAAAATAAGAAAAGGAAAAAGATGTGGACAATACAACAAATATTTTTATTTTATATTTCTTTTTTGAATCCCAACTTGAATCTCAGAATCCATGATTTAAATTTCGATTCGATTTTTGATACCTAGCCATGGTTTGCATGGCATTTAAGTTCGAGTCCCACCCTCATTGAATTTATAAAAAGCTAAGGGCATGTTTGGTTGCATCGAATCTTATTCTATGAGAATCCATGAGGGAACTACCTACATTCAAGCTAATTTGAGGTTGTACTCATATCCACCAATTATATTTTGTGATCAATGGTGAAAATAAAAGTCCATGAACATGAGAATCACACTTTTTTCCAAAGCATGTGATTCTCATGTTCATGTGGGGCTGGTGCCCGTTGGCCTCATCCCCTTCTAATAACGGTGTTGTGCTTTATTCCCAACAGTCTTCTTGGGAGCACTAGCTTTCATTGTCCTCTGTCTCTTTTCCCGCACGTCTGCTTCTTGTCCTTCTTGTAGAGACAACTACAGGATGGATTCAAGATTCTTATTATGCTGAAAAGGAGAGTTGAGTCAGATTTTTTTTTTCTCCCGACTCCAATCGGGAGTAGGGTGTGCCGGATAGGGTGTTTGGGGTCAACGGGGTGGAAGGGGGTACTAGTGCACTTCCTCCAGCTAGCGATACAACGAGGGCTGTTATAGATAAAGATTTTCGGAAAAATGTCCCCTTATCCCTTTATAGTCGTATGGGGTATAGAAAATATCCCCAGAGAGAGACTCTTCCTAAAAGAATGGCTATTTTGGGTCAATATTTGAACCCGATTTTTTCATGTCACTCTCGCGTAAACCACCTTTGCGAATAACAAGTCAAAACAAAACCATCTCGTTCAGCTCTTTACGAGTAAGGCCGAAAGAAAGACAAATGTACAATGGGTTTATTGCCTTGTCACCACAAGCCTCTCTGGCCAAAGTCAATATCTATTTTCTTCAACAAGCGAGACAGATAGTGACTTTCATTCCGACCATTGAGTACAAAATTTAATGTTGGATAGTGAGTATTACCACAAATTAGCTTAAATGTAAGTAGTCCCACAATGAATTCCCATGGAATAAGCAATCAAACACACCCCAAGTGTATATCCATTACTCCTTGACAAGTGACCCTGTGCCTATCAATTTGTACTCATTAACATCCTTTCGAGTATGTAAAACAAATCCCTTGTGGTATTGTACACCATTTTGTTGGAGAAGAATGGATACCCTAACTTGTTTATTAACCCTCAATTTTACCTAACCCTAAATATTGTAGGGTAATACAACATCTTTTGGGGTTTAGTGAAAACCCTTCCATAACCATGGGCATATGTATATTCGGCAACGACTTTTGACACCACCACTTTTGCTGAAGGACACCGCCAATATAAACCCTTTATTATCCACTATTCTTCTTCTCAACCTCTTCTCTCTTCACAAGAACTGCCACCACGGCTGACCACACCACCCCGCCACCATGTTTTCTCTCTTCCTTTTGTCCTTTTGTTTTTTTTTTCTCGAGCAGCTTCCTGCAAGTGGAGTTTCCCATTTGCATGAACCCTGCGCTAGAGCAAAAAAAAACATAGGAGAAGAACTCATAAAGATGTTACCATTTGTCCATGAGAATCATATCTTTTGGGGATGAGATATCAATGGATTTTATCTTTTATTGTAATGTAGTTATAAAAATTTGTAATTTGGGCTTATAAATAGATGCCCAATGAACCATGAGAAACATAACTTTGGAGATCTTTGTATGTGAGATCTAGTGTCCAGTCATCTCCTTGTGGTCTTCGAGTTGTTTAATAGTGGAAATGGAAGTTTCATAAAGATAAATCACATACTTTGGGGAGCAAGGAGTGTGATTTCATGGTTTTCATTTCCACCATTGATTACAAAATCTAATAGTGAATCATGATTGTTATCTCAATTTAGCCTTAAATGTAAGGCCCTCTCGTGGACTCCCATGAAATAGGATTCCATGAATGGTGTAGGCATTTGCAAAAGCTGAACTGGCGCACACTTCTAAGAGAGACGATTCAAAAGCTAAACAGACTCACAATTCTAAATTGAACAGAAACACATTTGAAATGTGATCTATATGTACTGTATACATTTAGAGGTCTCTCTAGAAGCCAATGGCATGACAGCTCAATGGTTAGAGCTTGGCGGATAGTACCACTAGGTCATGGGTTCAAATCCAGCTTGCGGCATTTTTATGGGTTCTGGGATCCTATAAAAACCCTGCTTGCCTTAAAAAAAAAAAAAAAAGAGGTCTCTCTAGAAATGAATACAAACGACTTCTTAGATTTGACACTGAATTGTGCACAGCTTTAGACTGTCATTTAATAGGAAATGATTGTTTTATTGAGAAAGAAGATTTCTCATGAATTTTTGCAGGGTGAGCATGCATTGCCGGAGCAATTTGTTCACGTATACAAGGATGGTCAATTTGTGACATCCCCAGTTTCTCACTCTGGCGGGTAATCCAGCAACAAGGATTAAATTGTGTTATGTTCAGGGTTTCTGATTTGGTTGAGGTTGATCGGTGGTGTCTGTTTTATCCCTTGATTTATTCTTTTGGTTAATCAACCTATTGTTGTATTTGCCTTCCGTTTGTTCTTGGGAAATGGTTTGTTTAAGAATACATGTTCTCGCTGCGAGTTTTCTAATAGCTCCTTGTAATTTACATGTTTTAAAGTTTTGAGGGTGATTGTAATATTGTTATTTACTTAATGAGTTTTTACGTTGGACCAATTAATATCAACAAAAACGGAAAAAGTTCAACTGGTCGCTCAAACTGACTCCTGAGTAGAGAATTTTGAATTGCCCATCATCACATACAATTTACCGGCTATGACAGTGCACATACTTTCTATTGTTCCCTATGGGATTTCTATTCTCTCTCACTAGTAATGTGATTCAAAGTTCAATCTTGGATCATGGAGATGGAATAGATGGTTATCCCAAGAGAGCATAACTGTGATCGTTAGAGTTTTTTTTTTTTGGAAGGCGAGCTGAATTTCTAAGGATCTCATAACCTATCAACTGGGCGATTTATAGGTCAACACCCATTAAAAAGTAACTAACTAACTATGCTGCAGGTGGGATTAAAATTTAAGACCTGGGGAACAAAAATTCACGCAGCCCCAATCACTAGGCCCTAACATCATTGGCTTTAAAGTTGTGTGTTTACAAGGACTGAACCTAGCTTTTTCATTGGTTTTATTTTCTTTTTCATCTCATTTTCATAATTTAAGCAACCCATAATCATTTGTCAAACAAAGCTAGGAATACAAATTATTGTTGATTTCACCAAAGGTAAAAAGGCAAAACGTAAAAGATTTTAGCCACTCATATTCCCAACATAACTTCCAAGTTTCCCCAGTAAAAAGATAAACTAAAACATTATGATGAGTTAAAAAAAAAAGACCAAAGTAACATATTGATTTTGATTTTCCAAGCAACCCAAGATTTTTGGTTGATATAAAGTTTCATCAAAATTATGAGCTGAATGAATTTACAAATTAGCTATAATCCAAAACTTGGAAGGTTCTTCTTGATTTTTTTTTCTTTCTCGCTTTCTTGTTCTCAATAAATCATCACCCTTTGTATTGTCCTTAAAATTTTTTAGTAAAATAAAAAGTTTTCATCAAACCGGAAACTAAACTTATAGATTTCTATCGAATTTCATATGTTATAATCTCACATTTTGGAATATTTTTTTTCCTATTCTTGATAATCTCTTATCCTTTTTATTGTTCTCTTAAAATATAAGTTAAAATAAAAGGTTTCATCAAAATTATGAGAGGAAATAACTTATTGAACAAATTTCAAAGCTATAATGTACAATTTTGGAGGATATTCTCAAATTTTTTATTTTGTCATTTTTCTTCTTGTTTTCGATATCCCAATTTCTATCATCATTCAATTTTTGTAGTTAGGTTTCGTCTAAATTATTAGCCTGAAACTCAACTTTCAAATTTTCACTGAATTTAAAGGCTATAATCTACAATTTGGGAGGATTTTCTCAAAAATTTTATGTTGTCACTTTTGTTCTCATTCTCGATAATTCTTAATCCTTTTCATTACCTTTTAAAATTTTCATTTGAAATAAAAGAATTCATCTAAATTATGAGCCAGATATTGAACTTACAGATTGCGACAAAATTACAGATTCACAAATTTGGATGATTTTCTCAATTTTTTTTTATTTTATCATTTTCGATATTCGATCATCATTTTCATGACCCATTCAAAAATTATAGTAAAAATAAAAGAATTTATCTAAATTGTGAGCCAGAAATTGAACTTACAGATTCAACAAAATTTCAAATGCTATAACCACAATTTGGAAGGATTTCTCAAAATATTTATTTTGTTCTTGTTTTCATTAATACTTCATCATCTTTGATGATACATCAAAATAGAATGATCATCACGACCATACATGTGGCATAAAGATCCATCGCGAGAATACAACGCCCGATCTATTGGGTCAGCTCATAAAGCCTAGAAAGCATAAGGCCAATTACACAAGCCCGGATGAGGCTCACCAAGAAGGAAAACAAACATGACCTAAATTCAGGCCCAAACGGATCAGGATACAGATCCAGACCCAATACGAGTTCCCTCATAAAGAAGAGGAACGTTGCACCAAGAAAAAGAGTCGTGGAGGGGCTTATGCCTCCACGAATGCATCTCCATTAAGGAGAAAACTGATACAAGAAACATCTCATTCTGTTGCGCCTCACATGCTTAAGTCACTCGAGAGTTAACTACGACCATTATAAAAAATAAAGGGAACATCCAACAAATGTATGTAACTTTAACTGAGTTTTGTCTAGATTTACATCATTCTTCCAACAGAGTTACTGACTTAAGCATCAGAGTGCCTTCGGCCACCAAAAAGATGGTCCTTGGTAGTTTAACAGTTGTTTTGCATGTCAAACTTACAAGAGGACGAATTTTGAACGTATCAGTTTGGCGTCGTCCGTGGGGAACGACAAATTTAGTGACAAGGCTCACCACATCCTAACGAAAGATTGACAAAGCCATCAGAAGAAATAATGCAGTCTACATATCCCCAATCCAGTAATGGTCACAACAATTATCTCACTGACGCGTCATTAACGGCTCAGGTAGAAGACGCAGCCCGAATCACATGACTAGTAGCATCTGAGAATGCGGCTCCACTGCATGCAGTAGTCCAGATAACCCAAGTATACGTCGGCGCTGCCACGGACCCTCGAGTAGATTCGCTCATAACTCAGATGGAACACGTAACAAAGATGTTAGAAAAGATCACACATGAACACACTCAACTAGCTAATCCAATTCAGGCACAACCACAACAAAACCCCTCCAATCGAATTCAAGGGGGTGATGAAATTCTAGTAGAACCCCAACAATGAAACTTCGAAAGTAGCGAGCTTCCTCTAGGCAAGAATCCATTGTATGAAGGGATGCTTACCGAAATCCCGTTTAAAATAGGGGTCACGGACCGTAATTTACTATACGAGTTGGCAAACCCGCCATTTTCCGACACCCTCATGAAAACAGCAATGCTGAAAAAGTTCATTCCGCCAAAGTTCAAGGTATATGATGGAACTTTCGACCCAATCGATCATTTGAGGCATTTCCACCACATGATGGCCATGAAGGAGACCACAAAATCAATTTTATGCAGAACATTCTCAATTAGCCTTACTTCTATAACGATGAACTGGTTCAATAGTCTACCACCGAGGTTAATAGATTATTTTCAAGCTCTGGCCGCTTTCATCACTAGATTTATCGAAAGCCAGCGGATGAGGAAAAGGCCACACTACCTCATGCACATCAGACAGAAGCTCGATGAAACAATACGGGAATATGTCACCCGCTTTACCAACAAATTGACAGATGTAGAAATGACATAGCCGCTGCAACCTTCGTGGTCGGATTGAAGAGAGGCCCATTCTTTGACGCTCTTAACGTGGAACCTCCAAAGGGCATGACAATCCTATTAAAAATAACACAAAGCATATCTCCCTAGAAGAAATGAAGGCAGCTAGGAGGGAAAATGATCACAACATTTTTTTTTCTCAAGAAAACGGAAAAGAAAGAAGGTCGGATGACAGACAACAAGAAGGCAACAACTCGTCAAGAAACACCGGATTAGTAGAAGAAGCGATTCACGATGGCAAGAATCAAGGGGATCACAACCAACACGAACTCGACACGAACGAGTAACAAGCGTAATGAAGACCACGTACAAGCCATACACAGCCTAAAGACAAGCCGAACAAATGTGTTGAAACACATAGCGAAGTGGGACAACGTCAACTGGCCATTTTGGATGAGAGGGGACCCAGAAGGGAGAGACGAAAGTAAATATTGTTCGTTCCATAAGGATCATGGGCATGATACCAATGGGCGCTACAACTTAAAAGACGAAATCGAGCACTGGGCTCAGAAAGGACTACTCAACGACTTCATCAGAATGCCAGATAAACAAATAGCGTGGAAGGAGAAAACAGACAATACTGCAGGATCAAAAGAACAATCCAGAGAGTTGATAAATGTCACCCACTGCATAGCTGAAGGAAGCAGAGCACGTGAAGTAACTGGGTGAATTCCTCACTCAAATCAATCTATATCAGAACAAGGGTATTGACGAAACACTTCATGAATGCACAAAACATGGAGAAGATTGCATCAGCCAATTCAAAGGGCCACATAAGCAGCTGCAAGCAGCTCAACCTGAATCACTAACCACATACGAGGACGAAACAAAGAAAAACAAAGCGACAAAAAACACTAGCCTCCAACACAAAAGCCGACAACGACCAAGGCTAATGACAAAATCAAGGAAATATCATACTCTGAACCAACATAAATTCCATGACGACCAAGGCTAATGACAAAATCAAGGAAATATCAATAAAGATTACGAATTCTGAAATTCTAAATCTTCGCGCAGACAACAAAATAGATACGTCAATAAATTAGCCGTACGTAATCAAACACACAACTTCTGGTCTGATAAACCAAGAAGTAAATGTTGGACTCCCGAGTCACCTAAACACAAAAAACTTTGAATCGACTGAGATGTCGAACTAACGTAGTAAAGGTTGGACACACATCACTTGAACACAAGAAATTTTGAATCGACCGAGATGTTGAACTAACATAGTAAAAGTTGGACACCCAAGTCACCTAAACACAAGAAACTTTGAATCGACCGAGATGTCAAACTAACGAAGTAAATGTTGGACACCCGAGTCACCTAAACACAACAACTTCGAATCAACCGAGATGTCAAACTAATGAAGTAAATGTTGGACACCCGAGTCACCTAAACACAAGAGATTTCGAATCGATCGAGATGTCAAATTAACTAAGTAAAGTTTGGACACCCGAGTCACCTAAACACAAAAAACTTCGAATTGATCAAGATGTCGAACTAACGAAGTAAGTGTTTGACACCCGAATCACCTAAACACAAAAAAATTTGAATCGACAGAGATGTCGAAGTAACAAAGTAAAGGTTGGATACTCGAGTCAACACAAACCTCGAATCGACCAAGGTGTCAAAGTAAATGCTCAACAAATAGATTGACAAAAGGACTTTGATCTGACAGACAAAAAGTCAGAATTAAGAGAACAAGTCAATGCAATACGAAAAAGTACAAACGAAAAACAACTCTTTAAAGTAAATCAGGAAGGACAACAGTAACCAACAAAGTAGACAAACAATGAGCCTAAGCACGAAAGCAATTACAGCTACAACAAAACCAAAAAGAAGAAGAGAAACAACAGAAGTCAATTTTTATTGATAACACTACTTTGTTACATCCGGAGAAGGTAATCAAGAAGTGAGAGAAGAAATATAAGCAATAGCTGGATCAATACTCTATGGAACATGAGAAAAACTTTTTCCAAAAGAACAGAGTGTTAATGGCTTCAGAGTGCTTGATGGTAGAAGATGCGAACAGATTCGTCGACATCGTCTTCTTCAAAAGCTTCACCGACCAAGTGACGATACTTAGACCAGTTTTCGCCGAGCCCTTCGATATAATCAAGAAGCTCAACCCGCCAGTCAACAACTCGCTTCCAATCTTCGGCTTCGACCACATGAAGCCTATCCTTAGCAACAACGAGTTCATTTTTGGCCGCGGCAAGTTTCCTTTCAGTAGTGGAGAGCACATCGGAAGCATCTGCCTTGACATCATTAAGAACAGCAGTTATCCGTTCCACCCGCCTCTCAGCAGCGTCACACATAACGGATTGTTCCAATCCAAAATGAGAAGCTTCATCAAAATTCGTTTTTTAAGCAGATAACTCTTTTTTCACATTGCAAAAACGGGCACAAACCTCATCTAGCTTAGCTTTCAACGAGTCAAGCTCAGCAACAGACTTATCCCATAGATTCTTCACCTCGGTCAAAGACTCTCAAGTAGCCACGACAGCTTTCTCCGAGCCCGCACATTACATTTTCAACACATCAAATTGTGAAAGAACATGAGAAAATACCAACAATAACGTTGCCAACCTCCCATCCAAAAGAGCTATGTGATCACGACCAGCTCGATAAACCGAGTCCATTACCCCCATGTAAGCAAGATGATTCATCCCGTCTATTATCTGCTCAAGACCATGGTCGATATGATCAAACATGTCAAGCACGGGCATCGAAGGCCTCTCCACCAACTGCCTATACCATTCATTTACCAATCTAAGTGCACCGTCCTGCACATCGAGCTGGGCAAACCAACAGAACTTGCCGTCAGACTTGATATGAATATCCTTCAGCCCAGGCTCAATCCAACTAATTTGTGGATAGAGGACGCGATGACCCGAAAGCACTAAAGAACCACCTCCGACAAGAGGGAGAATAAATGGAATAGCAGTAACAACGGAAAAACCACGTTTACCATCATGTCGAGAAGCATCTGCGACAAGGGAAGGACTGACGGTAAAAGCGGGAGCAGAAGAAACTTGTCGGACAGGAGAGGAAACTAGGAACCTGACTGCTTTGTTGACATCAATAGAAGGAAAGGGAGAATGATCCCTGAAAAGCTGACCGCCAACAATGTCTTTAGATTGCTCCACTGCCAACTGCAACATTTTCTCATTAATGACTCGAGGGTCGTCATTAGACAACTCAACAGTATCCAAAACGCCATAAGCAGACAAAAATTTCATATCATCGTCATCCAATAGACAAATAGTCTCCTTATCGTTCCTTATTAATGCGAGCCTTAGCTCCTCAGCCCCCTCAAGAGATCCACGATCTCCTTTTGCAGCATCATCGTGGGCAGGACCTGGACGAGAAGCAGTATCTCAAAAAGAACTCTGACAAGTTACAAATCGAGCAGAACTATGATTCGAAAGTCGTTTCTTCCTTGAAACTTGACCAAGATCTACAAGCAATCGCATTGATGGACTCGTAGACCTTGCAAGTTTTCTCTTTCGTGAAGCGGGAGCAAAAGCAATAATAGGAGCATTGAGATCTGTAACATCTCGAACCAAACTCCCTTCCCTATCAATGCTAGCATCACTAACGCCAGCACGAGCAACATAGGACTTAGCATGAGACTCAGTAAATAAAGCTCGTTCCGTTTCACTCATAGTGTATAAACCACTACGCTCCAAGATGCTCTCGGAAAGAAATGCCTCCATAGGAAAACAATTAAGCTTAGAGAATCGTTCATTTATCTTCTGCTCCTCAGCAGATAAGAGAGGATTTTTCAGTCTATTGGGGACTCGGAATAATCAAAAAATTGAATGACCTTGCAATTGGAAGTAACCATAATTCACGAAAGCGTAGAACCAAGACCGCGACCAATTGCGAATGTCATCACTAAGTTTCTCGAAACAATCAGGGGAATGAAGAAAACATATCTCCTTGTACACCAACAGACCGACCACCGAATGCAAGGTCCTAACGGTCAAGCGAATATTAGATAGGGTAGCCCTCGCATAAGAAGAGACTATCACCTTCCAACCATTAGGGCCCATTTGGGCAGGAGGAGTGCCAAAAAATTCAGATATTCCCAGAACGGTTCTAGAACAGGGAATGCCAAAAGAGAACATGCATGAGTGCAATGCGATGTATCCAGCCTTTGGGTTATAAGGGTTATCGTTCTGTCCAGGCAGAACAAGCTCGAGGTTGGGCGGAAGATTATAATCAGAAATAAGAGTCTCCATAATCGATTGAGACGCTCTATTAGGAGAGTAGTGAGTGTCGCAAAGAGTAAGCGACTTACCACATAACTTGTCACCAACAGACATCATCGAAGAGTGAAGAAGTAATGAAAATGAAGAAGATGAAAGAACAAACAAACCCTAAATTCAAAGATAGCGTGAAGAGGGAAAACATATTTGTCACATTTCCTTTTATAGAGCAGAACAATGAAGAGATGGCTCATGGGACAGTGTGCGATATATGATGGCTATGCAGAATCCTAAGAATGTGCGAAAAAAAAAACGAGCAAGCAAAGGATCGAGACACCAATTTGCAAAAAGCAACTGACAACATTAAATACAAGGTAATGATGAAATTGAAAGGCAAACCGTCATCAAAGTTAGTGGCCACGTCAGCATGCCCAATAACTAAGGGGGGGGGGGGGGGTAGCTGATGATACATCAAAATAGACTGATCATCACGACCGTACACGTGGCATAAAGATCCATCACGAGGATACAACGCCTGATCTATTGGGCCAACTCATAAAGCCCAGGAAAGAGTAAGGCCAATTACATAGGCTCGGAAGAGGCCCTCCAATAAGGAAAACAAACAAGACCTAAATCCAGGCCCAAATGGATCAGGACACGGATCTAGACCCAATACTAGTTCCCTCATAAAAAAGAAGAACATTGCACCAAGAAAAGAGTCGTGGAGGGGCTTACGCCCCCACGAACGCATCTCCATTAAGGAGAAAACTGTTACAAGAAACATCCCATTCCGCTGCGCCTCACATGCTTAAGTCACGCAGAGAATTAACCACGACCATTATAAAAGGTAAAGGGAACATCTGACAAAGGTATGCAACTTTAACTGAGTTTTTTTCACATTTACATCCTTCTTCCAACAGAGTTACTGACTTAAGCATCGGAGTACCTTTGGCCACCAAAAATTTGGTCATTGGCTGTCTAACAGTTGTTTTGCAAGTCAAATTTACAAGAGGATGAATTTTGGACGCATCAAGCTTCATTACCCTTTCAAAAATTTTATTCAAAATATAATATTCCCATAAATTATGAGCCGAAAATTGAACTTATAGATTTGACAAATTTTCAAAGGCTATAATCCACAGTTTGGGAGGATTTCTCAAAATTTTGTTTTGTTGTTTTTGTTCTTGTTTTCAATAATACTTCTTTTCATTCAAAATATAAGATTCCCTCAAAATAATGAGCCGAAAATTGAACTTACAGATTCCGACTAAATTTCAAAGACTATATAATCCACAATTTGCAAGGATTTTGTTAAAATATTTATTCTATTGCTTTTGTTCTTGTCTTTATGATCTTTAACCCTGTAAATTTTTCAGTGAAAATAAAAGAGTTCATTAAAAATACGAAGATATTCCTTTCTATTCCTTTACAACATCCGGACATAAAAATAAAACTAATAAAAATGAAAGTTGGATTCACCTTTTGTAGTGGTGGGCATCACATCTCGCAACCCCAATCTCATCCAAATTTTTAATAACAAAACCACATTGAAACACCAAAACACAGTCTTCATTCAATGATCGATGTAGGTCCCCGCTATAAGAAAGACGCGAAGCATCTAATAAACAATGTTTAGTGCTATGTTCTTTTGAAATTTGAAACTAATTGTTACTTGTTAGCATTACTATATTGTCCAAAGCAACCCCAAAACAAACATGTCAATGATAGCCTGATTAGTTGGCTAAGGCTGTAGTGTTGATGAGAGGATGGTTTGATGTATATCATTAGCAAGGAATGTGAGTTCTCGAAAAATGTCGAAATGTAACCAAATATTTCTCTTTTTTTAATTATCAAAATTTCTTTCGAAACCGAATTTTTTTTTTCATTAGGTCAATCTAAATGTCACACATTTTAACCCGTTATAATTTTAGTTTAATATTAAAATATGGTTTTATAAGTGATTCTTATGCAATATGTAGTTTGTATGACATTACGAGTCTCGTAGTACTTTTTATGTAATTTGTAAAAATTTAAAATACTTAACTTATATCGATAACTTCAAAATTATAATTGAAATTTTTACATTTTTCTATACACAACGAAATATTTCTTAAAATCAACTTACCAAAATTATCTCGAAAAACGAAATCACAATACTTAATCATCAGAGAAGCAAGAGGAATCCAAAGTAATGACTTGGTGGTGGCGCGCTGGTTCCTTTGGAGCTAGGCTGTGTTGTAGTTGCTGTAAGTTGTTTGTTAATTTGCAAATGAGGAATATTATTCATAGTGTTTCACTCTCTGCTGAACTGGTCCTTGTTGACCTTAATTACTTTGCATCAATTAATTCTTAGTAGCTAGTTTTATATATGATTTACTAGTTCTATCAATAACGTAGTCATATGTAGCTCATAAAGCATGATCTAAATTTCCACAGTCAATATAAAACGCTGTAGGTTTGTATTCATGATTTGTACATACAGGTGATAAGATGCATTTACCAAAAAGAAATTAGACATTAACACATTAGGGAAAAAAAAATTTTACTTCTCAATTTAAATATTTTTAAGAGATAATGAGTCAGCTAAACATGAGCCAGCCAATCAAATTGTAGGAGAGAATGAGTTTGCAAGTTCCATCATAATAGACTTCAAGAGATTAATATTGCAGTTGATTAGTTGATATTTTTGAAAACGCATCCAGAACTCTTGGATTATTCCTCTCAATGCATTATAATATAACATGCTCTATTATTGAATACAATGACTTGCCATTTGTATTAGAATAGAATTCAAAAATATAAGTGTTTTTTTTTCAAGTGATTAGAAGCTGGAGTTAGAAGTTTTGAACGAACTTTTGAATTAACTATTTGTTTTGTTTTTAAATTATTAAATGGTGCGGTGTTGTTGATCTTTCATTCGAGCTATCATGTGATTGGCTCAATGAGTATAGACACCTGCAAGTAACAATTCAAATTGTATAGGAGACAGGTGAGCTGAATTTTGCATGAACTATGACAATTTGACATGAGAGGAAAAAGACATTTAATTGTTAATAGGCAGTAGCAATCTGATTATAACATTTAATGTGAAAATACGTCGCTTGTATGCGAAGTCGTTGAAAGAGTCGATTGGAAAGACTACAATGATGAAGTTGTTGAACAATTGTATATAAGTTTTCAGCTTCCGGACAACTAAACCTGAGTCAGCCTCCCGAATATTTATTGAAGACAATTACTTGGAAGTTGCATTGTAATACATCTGATTATTTCACTTTGATAACAACTCCAAAAGATTAATAATACAACAGCAGATTAGTTAGATTTTTTTTTTTTAAAACTCTTTGATTCTCCTCGAGTTGCATTATAATATAAGCCGAAGGCTGTACTGTTGGAGACAATGACTTGCAATTTGCATTAGAATAGACTTCGGAAGTCTAATACAACTCTTTAATTGACTTGGACATAGTGCCATGAACATTTCATTTGTGGATCTAGACCCGAGTTTTGTGTTGTTGAACATAATTTTTTTTGAGATTGTGAGTCTTGCTGTTGAGCATCTGATTCCGTTTTTGATTGACGAAGCAAAAATATTGAAAGGAGTGCGGGGCGAGGTGGTGGCCATCAAAGATGCAATGGAATCCATTATTGAGAGGAGGTTGAGCAAAGAGGGATGGTAGGTAGAGGAGAGGGGTAACAATTATTATGAATTTATTGTAAAGTTATTATTGAAATAAATTTTTGTTAAGCATTCACTACCAAGTGATCAACACTCCCATGATGCTTACTCAAATTAGAACTTTAACTTATCATCAAAACTAAAAACAAACATTTTTTTTAAAGTGTCCCACTTTTTATTAAGATTTCTAAGTCTATTCAGAACAAAAATATGAGTTATGCATTTTAAACTCTTAAATGCTACATAAAAAGTCTCACGCGACTTATAGTGTCAAACAAACTACACGTTACATAAAAATCACTCACATAACAAATTTTTAAGCAAAGTTGATGCAGATTACTAAACAAAAGGAGAAATATCAAATTTCCAAAAAAAAAAAGGAGAAATATCAACTCAAAAGTTAGGAGACAAACAATGCAATTTCCAGGATGGGCTCGGAATTGGAACTAATAATCCATTGCGACTAATGCAGCATTAAATAAGACAAAAATAATTGTTAGAAAAAGGAGAAAGACTAAACCAAATAAGACCGGTGGACTATTAGAACAAATAAAAAGGCCAATTGCTTAGTATACTCATCCATGTTCAACTTTCTTTTGCCCACTGCTTAAGCTACACTGCGGGTAACTCAATCGAAACTGGTTTGCAAACACTGTTGTGAAAATATGTTAATAGCCAGTGGCATTCTGATTATAACATTTAATCTGATTATTTCACTTTGATAACAACTCCAAAAGACTAATAATACAACACCAGATTAGTTAGATTTTTTTTTTTAAACTCTTTGATTCTCCTCAAGTTGCATTATAATATAACCCAAAGACTTTACTATTGGAGACAACGACTTGCAATTTGCATTAGAATATACTTCAGAAGTCTAATACAGCTCATAAGTGACTTCGATATAATGCCATAAACATTTCATTTGTGGACCTAGATCTGAGTTTTGTGCTGTTGAACAATTTTTTTTTTGAGATTGTTGAATTGAAGAGCTAGTAACTAAAAGAAGAAATGGCTGAAGCTGCAGTGAATCTTGCTGTTGAGCATCTGATTCCGTTTCTGATTGAAGAAGCAAAATTGTTGAAAGGAGTGCGGGGCGAGGTGGTGGCCATCAAAGATGAAATGGAATCTATTGGTGTTTTGCTCAGGGATGCTGATGCAAGGGCAGAGATTGATGAAGATGTCAAAGTATGGGTGAAACAGTTACGACAAGTAGCCTTTCGAATGGAGGATGTCATGGACGAGTTTCGTCTCCGTGTAGCACAACAACCTCTTCGCAATGAAGGAGTTGTTGGTTGGGTTAGCAAGACTTTTGGATGTGTCAAGCGCTTGAAGCCTCGCCACATGGTAGCCAGTGAAATTCAAGAAATCAAGGCAACGTTGATGCTGATTAGTGATCGGAAGGACAAGTATCAACTCAGAAATTTGGCTCCCGGGTCCGACAATGCAAGTTCTAGTACCTCCAACAGTGCTGGTGGCGCTAATGCCTCGGCTCCCCGGGGGTCCGACAATGCAAGTTCCAGTACCTCCTACAGTGCTGGTGCCGCTACTGCCTCCTGGCGAAATGTTAATTCTCATTATGTTGATGACGTCGAACTCGTAGGCATTGAAGAGCCCAGAAATCAATTGACAGACTGGTTAGTAAAAGGAGCAGAGAAGAGATCTGTGTTTGCAGTGGTTGGAACTGGTGGAGTTGGCAAAACTACACTTGTGAGAAAGGTCTTCGACAGCGATCGAGTGAGGAGTCATTTTCAGTATCGTGCATGGGTTACAGTTTCGCAAACATTCAAGATTGATGATCTTCTTGTGAAGCTTATCAGTGAATTCCACGAATCCAGGCAGGAATCATTTTTTCCTGAAAGAGTGGAGACGGATTACCTAATTAAAGTTCTAAGGAACTATCTTCAAAACAAGAGGTACGTGGCTATTCTCGATGATGTTTGGAGCACTGAACTATGGGGGTTATTAAACCGTGCTTTGTTTGATAACAAATGTGGTAGTGGAATCATGGTCACGACACGTGAGAATGATGTTGCACTTTCTTTTCTGCAATCTCCCTCTCATATTTTCCGTCTCGATCCTTTACCTTTGGAAGATGCTTTGTTTCTTTTTTACAAGACAGCTTTTGGAACTGATTTCAAGGGGAAATGCCCACTGGAGTTAGAGGAACTATCAGAGGATATTGTGAAAAGAAGCGGAAGGTTGCCATTGGCCATTGTTGCCATAGGCGGTCTCCTCCTAACAAAGGACAAAACCGTGACGGAATGGAAGAAATTTCATGATAGTCTCTCTTCTAAGTTTGGAAAGGATCCTAAACTTAAAACTATTATGAAAATAATTTCCCTTAGTTACTATGATCTCCCTTATTACCTCAAATCTTGTTTCTTGTCCTTTGGTCTAATTCCGGAAGATTGGGCATTTCGGTCTTATTTGCTGATTTCAATGTGGATAGCTGAAGGGTTTGTGAAAGAAGAAACAGGAAAAACATTAGAGGAAGTAGCAGAAGACTATCTTGATCAACTTATAAGTCGAAACTTGGTACAGGCTGACGAAATTCAAGCAGGATGTGATGTAGCATGCAAAGTGCACGATCTGATGCATGAGTTCATTCTCTCAAGAATCACCGAGGAAAATTTCTGTGAAGTTTTTGATGGAAAGAGAACTCCTATTTCACATGAGAGTTGTCGGCGACTTTCGATCCAGAACAATACTGGTCTAACCAGTTTTATGAACAACACAAGTTCGCTCTCTCTTGTTCGTTCAGTTAAAGTGGTCGATGTGGATGAATTGCCAATACTGGTCTCATTTGTGCATACGATTCTTTCTACTTCCACCAAATTAAAAATATTGGATCTGAGTTGTACACCTTTGGAGAGTTTCCCTGATGAGATATCAAATCTGTTTCACTTGAGATATTTGAATCTAGGTGGTACACGTATCAAGGCACTTCCAGATACTATAGGTAGACTTCCAAATCTTGAAGCATTGTTTCTTTACCCATCCCCTATTGTTGAATTGCCACTTGGAATCTTGAAGCTTCGGAAACTGCGGCACATTACAGCTGGCAATGATAATGAGCCAGTTAAAGTACCAGAAGGAATTGGGAGTTTGACTGAGTTGCAAACTCTGTCCATGATTGATTTAGAGCGAAGCCCTAATCTGATCACAGATTTGGAAAAGTTGGTCAAATTGAGAGATCTACGCATCACAAACTTGAGAGCAGAAGATGGGAGGAAAATATGTGCTGCAATTACGAAGATGAACCACCTTAAAACTTTGACTTTATTTTCAAAACTGTATGAAGAAGTCATTGATTTGCAGTCTTTGTCATCACCTCCGCCGTCTCTTCTGTCGCTAGATCTGATAGGGCCTCTAGAGAAGTTGCCTGATTGGGTTGTCTCCCTTTCTAACCTTGTATATTTGTACTTAACTAAGTCACGTTTGAGCCATGATGCCTTCAACATGATACGGGGATTGTCTAATCTACAAGTTTTTATCCTCTATAACAATGCGATTGTGGGAGAAGAGTTGCATTTTCAAGGTTACGATTTTCCAAAGCTCAGGGTTCTAAAACTTTGTGTATTAGATCAGTTGCAGTCAGTGATAATAGAAAAAGGTGCGATGCCCCTCCTCAAAGAGATGAAGATTGACGAATGTACACAGTTAAAGGTGGTTCCTGAAGGCATAACTCACCTCTCCAATCTCAAAGCTCTTACGATTATTGATATGCCCATAGATTTCACAAGGAGACTTGAACAAGATGAAGGCGAAGACTATTGGAAAGTGAAGCATGTACCATCAATTGTCATCAAGTGAAATCCCTAATGTCAGTGTATCTCACATCAACTACGTCATTGCGACTCTAGATCGGTGAGCATTTCAAACTCTTTTTCTGGCTTTTCGTTCTTTCTTTTACATGTAGAAATGTGTGTGGCACAACATTACCAATGTGAATGTTTTTTTTTTTCATGTATACTTTGTCCCTGTATTTCGTTATTTTTTATGCCATATTATTCTCTTAGAGAACTTATACTTAATTTATAGCTTTCGATATTTTGCTAATTGTCAGTCTTGGATATTTATGGCAGTCAGACTTACTCTTGCAAATTCCCGAGTAGGTTTCAAGATGTGACTATTGACTCCGTCAAGCAGTTGGATCATGTTTCTTTTCTGATGATTCCTCTACGCTAACCGATCTGCGAATGCAACCTCGCTTTCACCCTCCTCTGAGTCTTAAGTGGATTGTAGTTTCTTTTCCTCTGTGTTGGTTTTCCAGCTTGGACATAATGTTTTCTGTTTAATTTGTGGACAACTGGTCATTAATTTCTCCATCATGTTTTACCTGCTTGTAGCATTCTCAATGGCTTGATTTGTGTATGCTCTGACTCTTGACTGTTGAAAGTTTTTCTTCTTGAAATATGGTGGAATTGATGTCGTAAATAGGTATGGATTTGTAAATTCTATAACTTTTCTTCAAAGACTTGATCGCACATCAATTTCCAATTACTATAATGTAACAACAATACTGAATGGATCAGCAAAAATCATTATGTATTGATGCTCCATATATAAATTAATAGGAATCACAGAACAATTATTACAACATTCAGCCTCTGTTTCTTTTCCAATTCTTCATATACTCCGTAACTGTCATACAAAAAATGAGATGTAATTTAGTCTAAAAAATTATCTTTCTGAACAGGAAATGCACCACCACGTGCCACTAAAAAACAGTCCCAGCAATCCAATAAATTCTGAGTATATAGGTTTCAGTCTTTTGCCTGTAATTGTTGTTTGGATTGTTAAAGGAAAGAATTAGGTCCAATATTATAATTGGGCTAATTCTAGTAAATGAAGATTGTGATTGGATCTTGATATGAATTAGCATGATTCATGGATCTAGATTAGGATGTAGTTATGTTAGCTTACTTAGAATATCATTTTAATTCTTGTATAAATTCTTGTACATTACTTAGCAAGTTGTATTAATAAATTACACAATTAAGACATTTTCATAGTATCAGAGCACCAATCTTGGTGACTTTGCCCAAACCACCTTTCGCCACTCTACATACAAATAGCCAAACTCTGCCCAAAACACTTTCTGCCACTGTACATACAAACAACCAACTCCCAAACAACATACATACCATCGACATGGGCGACAAATCGGAGAACAATCCATCTGACGGCTTGTTATCTTATTAGCCGCCTACCCACACCGTTACTTGACCATACCAGCCCTTATGAACTCTTACATCATCACAAACCCGATTACTCACATTTGCGAGTTTTTGGTTGTCTATGTTATGCTACCAATCTCCTTCCTAAGCACAAATTTGATACACGGGCTCGCCAATGCATTTTCTTTGGGTACCCACTTGGTCAGAAAGGATATTAGAGTTTTTGATCTTACTACCCAAAAAAAAATCATATCGGGATGTTATTTTTCATGAGAATATTTTCCCTTTCTCCAATTTTCTACAAGAAGACCATGAGGACAGTTTAGTACTTCCAATCTCATTTACTGACCCAACACTAGACCTCCAAACACCTCTCTCCATCCCACCCCCACCTTCACCAAACACACAGGACCCTCATCAACCACCTCTACAGCCTGCGTCACTTGCACTTTCTACACTCGATCCCACACCGATGACTTCCAACCCCAACGATCTCAGCTCACCACAATCTATAACACCACTCAATTTCCCCATTCCTGCAGTCCCACCCCCACTATTTGTTATTCCCCATCCAACCCCACCGCCTTCGCGCCTACACCTCATCGTCGCTCCACCAGACTGACACGACATCCTCCACATCTCATAGATTTCGTCACCAATCATGCATTTTGCTTACCTCAGACGCCGCACTTCCCACCATGTCAGACACTCGACATCTGCTTTATAGGTACGTTACTCTGTCTAATTTCTCTGTTGCTCATCATAAATTCATTCATAGTGTGTCCCAGTTAATTGAACCGTCAACTTATGAAGAGGCTCGAACTGACCCCCATTGGGTTGAGGCTATGCAATATGAAATTGCAGCTTTGGAAGATAATCATATCTGGTCCCTGATCAAATTATCCTATGGTCGTCGCCCCGTTGGTTGTAAGTGGGTATTCAAGAACAAGTACACTCCTGATGGCACTATCGCACGTAACAAAGCTCACTTAGTGGCCAAGGGTTTTACTCAACATGAGGGCATCGATTACAAGAAGACTTTTGTTCATGTTGCTAAACTCACCACTGTTCGATGCCTGCTCACTGTGGTCACATTATCCTAGAGGAAGCATGCTTACTTGGTGCAATTAGCTACGCAATAGTCGCATGCCACAAAAGGTCCTCCTAGGCCATTGCGTAGATTTTTACAGGTATATTTACAAAAACTAGTTCTAGAGTTTCGTTAATTTAGTTTAATCTTTATTTTATGATTAAAAAATACTAGAAAATTAGGTTTTTGCAATCAGGGTGATGTGATGTGATATTGAAAGAATTATTTTTTATTAGTACAAGCGCCGAGACCCTCCAGGCAAGAAGTAGTTTGAATTTTGAAATAATTCACCATACAATATGGGGTTATTTCAGCCAAAGATCAGGCCTTATGATCCAATTTGAGGACTCACATCTAATCCGATTGAGTGCTAAAGGGGACGATAGCATCTTCTGGGAAACGAGAATGGAATCCATTATCGAAGATTAGAAATACATCGATGGTATCAATCTATCTCATATTGGTACTACGATGGTCACATTGCTAAGATATGGCGTCGGGTTTGCGATCACAATAGGAAAATGATGGAGACATGGAGGATTGAGGAGGTTGATTTTAACATCTGGGGTTTGTCCATGGAAAGCTTTCTACCTCCTGCAGATCTAAAGCAAGCAGATCGATAATGGAAAAGGGTTAATGACACAAAGTAAATTAGATGCGCCTACTTCACCCACCTACAAATTTTCAAAATATACTGATATTTTGTTGGGATGATATCTTTACCATATGGATCACTCTAAGAAATGTCATACTATATAAGGTAGAGAATTTTCAATCGTTCAATTTCACCATAAACTTGATGGTTGCATCAGATGGAGCTCGAAATTTCAATAACTTCTTAATTTTTGTGAGGACGGTCTACAAGGCAAAAAGATCATTCTCACAAAAAATCAACTCATTCTGAAAATTTTAGGTGAGTGACATACGCTAACTTTCTTTGTCAAAATTCTCTCTCCACCTATTCATCTTACACAAGGTAGAGAATTTACAATCGTTGAATTTCATCGTAAACTTGATGGTTGCATCAGATGAAGTTCGAAATTTCAAAAACTTGTGAATTTTTGTGAGGATAATCTACAAGGCAAATATATCATCCCCACAAAATATCAACTCATTATAAAAATTTTAGGTAAGTAAAGTAAACACGTGTAACTTTCTTTGTAAAAAAATCTTTCTGAACAGGAAAATCATTATGTATTGATGCTCCATATATAAATAGGAATCACAGAACAATTATTACAACATTCAGCCTCTGTTTCTTTTCCAATTCTTCATATACTCCATAATTGTCATACAAAAAATGAGATGTAATTTAGTCTCAAAAATTATCTTTCTGAACAGGAAATGCACCACCACGTGCCACTCAGTAAAGTAAACACGTGTAACTTTCTTTGTAAAAAAATCTTTCTGAACAGGAAAATCATTATGTATTGATGCTCCATATATAAATAGGAATCACAAAACAATTATTACAACATTCATCCTCTGTTTCTTTTCCAATTCTTCATATACTCCATAACTGTCATACAAAAAATGAGATGTAATTTAGTCTCAAAAATTATCTTTCTGAACAGGAAATGCACCACCACGTGCCACTCAAAAACAGTCTCAGCAATCCAATAAATTCCGAGTATATAGGTTTCAGTCTTTTACCTGTAATTGTTGTTTGGATTGTTAAAGGAAAGAATTAGGTCCAATTATAATTGGGCCAATTCTAGTAAATGAAAATTGTGATTGGATCTTGATATGAATTAGTATGATTCGTGGATCTTGATTAGGATGTAGTTATGTTAGCTTACTTAGAATAGCATTTTAATTCTTGTACATTACTTAGCAAGTTGTATTAATAAATTACACAATTAAGACCTTTTCATGGTATCAGAGCACCAATCTTGGTGACTTTGCCCAAAACACCTTTCGCCACTCTACATACAAATAGCCAAACTCTGCCCAAAACACTTTCTGCCACTCTACATACAAACAACCAACTCCCAAACAACATACATACCATCGACATGGGCGACAAATCAGAGAACAATCCATCTGACGGCTTGTTATCTTATTAGCCGCCTACCCACACCGTTACTTGACCATGCCAGCCCTTATGAACTCTTACATCATCGCAAACCCAATTACTCACATTTGCGGGGTCAGCAAAGCACAAATCTAGCTGGTGCGAGCGAACTAAATACAAATAATAGAATAATAAACAAGAAAAATTCATGCCACACAACAATGAATAAGCAACAAGTTCTAAAGTCTAAATCACACCGTGTCTCTAAGGATAATGTTTCTAAGTTCAAGAAACAACACAAACATTTCAGATTCCACAATAAATACAAGTTTACAATATATGCCGATCATTACACGTGATTCAAACATGGTAAATATCAAGCGATGGAAATAAAGACAATCTCATAATTCTTCCTAGTCTCCTAGGTATAGCAATCAGGTTGAAACCAAAAATTCTGTAAAATTTTATATAAGTGTCTCATATCGTAGGCATCCGCATACCCTACGAATGTGTCTCACCCAGACACATCCCACAACGTGCACCAGTATCACTTCGGGCTTGTTTGTATCCTAATGGGGTGCCATATACCAGGATACAAACTCAAACATCCCGAACGACTGGCCTAACACGGCCAACCTAACACAATCAAACTCAAGCGCGCTGGGAGGCAAAGTGAGTAATCTCCAAAGCACGTCCTCCGAGACCCATCCTACAGCACTCTATAGTGGTAAGTGCGTGCGGGAGCTCACCGCACCTCAGCAAGCTTGCCACATGCAATAGCGTCCTCAATGTCAGGTGCGAGTCATCTCAAGCACCCTCCAACTCACGATGCGAGCAAGCGCCTAAGCATCGACACAACAGGCATTATAGCGGGGTAAAAACACTTATACTAACATTCACATGCACAAATGACGAGTCTGTACATAATCAAAGGTAACAGACGTGCAATCATAAATAATTCGGCAATTTTTATAAAACCACAACCATGCCAGGGTCCCAACATGACCCAATTCACCACGATAAATTTATTTGAGTCAACTATCATACATGCTCAAGACTCGGCAATCCACGGTAAAACATGACATACTATGCAAACTCGAAAACGAAGTATACAAGTCCAATGGCCTTACACCAAAGCCTAATCACACCCAAAATTCATTCACTACTCGATTTCATTCAAGTATATCATGCTTTCAGGAAACCCAATACATAATTCATTCACAAATAACCAACACAATCATCGAAATATCTGAAAACCCCGAATTTCGGATTTGGATTCAATTATGCACAATTGACGGTATGATGTAAAACTTAAATTCAGGATTTCAAATAATTATTTCTCAAAATAAATATTATAGCTCCACTCACCTGAGCGGAATGGATTTTCAAAACCCAATTCCTACCGGTCGAAGCTCCTAACTCGCAAAACCAAGAATGCGGGACCATATAAATTTTTAAAACTGCAACGCGGACTCGAAAATGAGTAAACTAGCTGAAAATTGAAAAAATAAATAAATTACAAGCGGCGCGTGACTGAAAGAAAAACTTACAGGCAATAGAAATTCGGCAAACACCCCGCCGAAACCCAAAGTTTAGCGAAAACGCGCCGAAACCCTCCCTACTCCGGTCTGATCGCCTCCAAACCGCACAACAGGTGGGAAATGGGTCTAAGAACACTCGGAGTCACGAATGCGAGGCTCACCCACGCACCCAAAGCCTGGATTCACGCTGAAGAACCCTCAAAATGGACATGCACCCTGATATTTTTGAAAATTTCGGCCAACCCCAAAAACAACCTTGCATGTCGGTTCTAAGGGCTCCAAGTGACGCCACCAAGGCCCCTCCACGGCTGATCGGAGCTAAGGAAACCGATTAAACAAATCCAACACCACCCAAATGTGAAACCTATTTTTTGTTTTTTTTTTTTTTTTTGCGAAAAACCAACAGAGAAACGAAAAAGGAACGAAGAGAGGAAGAAATGAGGAGGTGAGATTGGGGGACGAAAATGGCAATCACAACCGAATCGCTGGAGAAGAAGGGACATTGAGTTCGTCGGGTCACTCCCTGGAAAAAAAGAAAAAAAAAAGAAAAGAGAAAGAAAAGAAAGGAAAGGGGGGGAGGGTTGTGTTTTAAAGGGTGGGTGGCTATGTGCCTCCACCGCATTAACTGAGTACACCCTGCCCAAATCTTTTTTTTTTTTTGAAAACACAGATATTACATCATACACACCTTAAAAGAGATCTCGTCCTCGAGATCAGACAAAGCCACGACAAGAAAACCTAGGCAAAAAGCTCGGGGTATTTCTGTCTCATCTGGTCCTCCAGCTCCCAAGTCACGTCACCCGCTCGGTGGTTCCACTGAACCTTCACTAACTTCACTGTCCTCCGACGAAGTTGTTTCACATCGTCATCAACAATGGCTACTGGCCTCACTGGATACGTCAACTCATCCAAAATCTCCACCTCCGCAGGCTCTATAATCTGTGAGGGGTCTGCCAAACACTTTCGCAACATGGATACGTGAAACACGTCGTGGAGACCTGACATACTCTGCGGCAAAGCCAATCTTTAGGCCACTGGTCCAATCCTCTTAGTAATCTCATATGGCCGTACATACCTCGGTGCAAGCTTCCCTCGACTTTGGAACCTAACAACTCCGCGCATTGGGGAAACTTTCAGAAAAACCCTGTCACCAACATCAAACTCTAACTCCTTACGCCTCCTATCAACGTAACTCTTCTGTCTACTCTGGGCTGTCAACAAACGCGCTCTAATTAGCTCAATCTTCTCAGTAGTTTCTCTGATCACATCCGGCCCCATCACAACTGACTCTCCAATCTCTGCCCAACAAATAGGGAACGACCTACACGGTCGTCCATAGAGTGCCTCAAATGGTGCCATGCCAATACTTACGTGGTAGCTGTTGTTGTACGCAAACCCGCATAACGGTAGGTGATCTTCCCAGCTGCCCCCAAAGTCTAAAATGCATGCTCTAAGCATGTCTTCCACTACCTGATTCACTCGCTCAGATTGACCATCTGTCTGTGGATGATAAGTTGTACTCATGTCCAATCTAGTACCCATAGCTTGCTGAAAGCTCTGCCAGAAGTGGGCTGTGAAAAGCGGATCTCTGTCGGATACAATCGAAACAGGCGACCCATGAAGGCGGACTATCTCCCGAATGAACAACACCGCTAGACTGTCTGCCGTCCGATTCATACTAACAGGAATGAAATGTGCACACTTCGTCAACCGATCAACAATGACTCATATCGACTCATTACCTTTCCTCGACCGTGGAAGTCCATCGATAAAATCCATAGTGATATACTCCCACTTCCACGTCGGGATATCCAATGGATGCAGTAACCCAGACAATCTCTGATGCTCGGCTTTCACCTGCTGACAAGTCGCACACCGTGTCACAAACTCTCCAATGTCTTTCTTCATGCCACGCCACCAGAAAGAACGTCTCAAATCTTGATACATCTTTGTTCCACCGAGGTGAATGGTGAAACGAGATCTATGAGCTTCTTGTAAGATATCTCTTCGCAACTCCTCATCAGACGGAACACAAAGCCGCCCACAAAACCACAACCCTCCATCTGAACCCACCGACCAATCGGTAGGGCATTCATCTAATGTGTCAACTACAAAATCTGCTATCTGCCTCGAAATCACTGGATCAGAGGTCTATCTCCACCACTCTACTAATCAACAGAGGATAAACTGCTAAACCCGCTATCATGCTGCCTTCTGTACTGAAAGTAGGCTGAACTGCAAATGAAACCAATGTCTCAAGTGTTCGGTACTCCTGAATCATCATGGTTGCCATCACTGCATGTCGCCTACTCAAGGCATCTGCAACCACATTGGCCCTACCAGGCTGATACTGTATCTCCAAGTCATAGCTACTAAGAAAATCAACCCATCGTTGTTGCCTCATATTCAACTCCCTCTGAGTGAATAGGTACTTCAAACTCTTGTGATCTGTGAACAATTCGAACCTCTCACCATAAGGATAATGTCTCCAGATCTTCAAAGCAAAGACTACGGCTGCCAACTCTAAATCATGTGTCAGATATCTCCACTCGTGGGGTTTCAACTATCGAGACGCATAGGCTACGACCTTCTTGCCTTGCATCAACACTCCACCCAATCCTGTACCGCAAGCATCAGTAAATACCACCAGTCGACTACCAGGTGTCGGAATAGTCAACACTGGTGCTGAAGTCAACCGAAGCTTCAAAGTTTCAAAAGCTTTTTCACACTTTTCTGACCATACAAAAGGAACATTCTTCCTAGTTAACTGAGTGAGTGGTGCTGCAATCAGGGAAAATTTCTCGATAAACCGTCGGTAATAACCAGCCAAACCCAGAAAACTACGAATCTCTGTCACACTACTCGGTCGTCTCCAAGATGTCACTGCTTCGACTTTCTCGGGATCCACTGAAACACCTCCACTAGAAATGACATGCCCAAGAAATCGAACTTCAGGCTCCCAGAAGTGACACTTACTAAACTTCGCATACAATTGATTTTCTCTAAGTGTCTGCAAAACAATGCGAATGTGCTCTCTGTGCTCCTCTAAACTCCTCGAGTACACAAAGATATCGTCAATGAAGATTACCACAAACTTGTCCAAGTACGGACTGAACAATCTATTCATCAAATCCATGAAGAAAGCTGGTGCATTTGTCAATCCAAATGGCATGACTGGAAACTCATACAAGCCATAATGGGTCCAAAAAGCGGTAATTGGAACGGAATGTTCCTCAACTCTCATCTGATGATACCCAGACTGCAAATCTAACTGTGAAAACACTACAGCTCCCCTCAACTGATCCAATAGATCATCAATTCGAGGCAATGGATATTTATTCTTGATGGTCACTTTATTCATATCTCGATAATCTATGCACATCATCAATGGTCCATCCTTCTTGGACACAAATATTGGTGGAGCTCCCCAAGGTGAATTGCTCGGACGAATAAACCCCTTACGAAGCAACTCATCAAGCTGTACTTTCATCTCTTCCAATTGCTTAGGTGCAAGCCTGTACGCTGATTTAGATATAGGTGCAGTACCAGGAACCAGGTCAATCCGAAACTCTACCTCACGACGAGGAGGGATACCAGAAATCTCCTGAAAGACATCAGGGAACTCACACACAACCTCTACAGAACTGGTGTCGAGACAAGAAATCTCAAAAGAGCTAAGAAAACTCGACATCAAAGAAATCGAATCGGGCTCACAAGCAAACAAATGAGGCAAAGCATCAGGTGGCGCTAACATCACCGACCTATGCAAGCAATCAATGATCACCGGATGACTGGACAACCAATCCATCCCTAGAATCAAATGATAGCCCTCAAAACCCAAAACAATAAAGTCAAACACAAAGTTGTGCCCCAACAAGGAAAGCTCGAAACGGGGACAATATTCCCACAACCAAACCGAACTGCCCAAGGGAGACACAACGCACAGGGGCTCCGACAAGGCACTACCTCAAGGTTGTCTCTAACAACCAACTATCTAGAAATAAAAGACCTGGATGCTCCTGTATCGAAAAGAGCCCTCAACAGGGAAGACGACGAATGCACAAAACCTGGCACACAACACATGTATCCTGAATCACATAACAACACACTAACATGCAATTTTTCCTAGGCATAATGCACATAACACAAATCTAACTACACCTGGCACACACAACCACAATAAAAAAAGAATACATACCCTCAACATTTCCTGGACCGGGAATAGCTGCTAGGCCAATAGGCGGTGCTGGGAGAGGGACTCTATGACCAATTCCAGGCGCAGGTGCTAACTATCCCTGATGCGCCCTCTGCTGTGCTGGTCCATCCCTATTCTGAGGACAAAGTCTGGAAAAGTACCCCAATTGTCCACAAGTATAACAAACTACATGCTCCCATCGATTTGTCCGACCTCTTGGACAATCATGGGCGACATGTCCCTCCTGACCACAAGTGAAGCAACCGCTCCTAGTTCATGTCTGACCACCCCACCTAGGCTGTCTCTGTTGCTGCTGCTGCTGTCGATGATCTCCTCGAGAATGTTTGTCACCTCTGCGGTCTCTGCCAGTCCTAACCGGTCCCCTATACCAGGGTCTCTCTGCTGGACAACAGCACGCTCTGGCTGCGGTGCCTGCTCAATTGTCTGGCTTCCTCGGCCAAACCTCTGACTGCGTTATGAACCTCTAGCTCGTCGAACCAACGTCTCTTGTCTACACTCGGCGTCCACTCGCTCCTGACTCAAAGTGACGTCCACTAATCTCTCAAAAGGATGATCAATCATCACCATCAATTGTTTCCTTAGGAACGGGTTCAGACCACTCAAAAACTTCATGTTCTTCTTCTCCGGAGTATCTATAAAACAAGTGGCATAGCGGCTCAACTGTGTAAACTCAGCCAAGTATTATCTCAGCTCTGGCAGAATCAGGAACAAAATGTTGTTCAAACACCTGGCAAAATGTATCCCACTGCATCTCTGACACATCACGGCTCTGCCTCACTGAATCCCACTAGTACATAGCTTCTCCATCAAACTGGTGTGCTGCTAACTCAGTACGCTGTATAGGTGTCAGCACCATCCTCTCAAATATGAGCTCTACCTCACGGATCCACCAATCCGCAGCTAGAGAATCTCCAGTACCATCAAATATTTCACCACCCAAGCTGACGAAATCCCTGTTGCATCGAGTAAACGGATCCTCTGACTGACTGCCCTGCCTCATATTCTGTGCCAATTGGGTCATCATTTCCATAAAAGCCTGAGAGACATCCTCTCCAGCAGTGCCTGATCCCTCACCCTGGGATCTCTTACCATGCACCATCATCAAACACCTCTACGTAAAAGAAAACACACATACAATACATCAAACAACACAACAAAAGTCCAAACTCCTCTACCCCATTCACTCAAGAAAGTGGTATACGATGATGTTCTATGTGAACCGGTAAACAATGGCTCTGATACCAAGCTCTGTCACGCCCCGACCCGCCATGGGAATCGCAGCGTGCCGATGCGTGAACTAACCCGTAACACAGGCGGATCGTAACCGGCCACAACATCATAATATAACACATTCTTGATACGAGAATGAAACGGAAAAAAACTACGATAAAAATTTGAACAAAATAAGTATATTTGATTCGCCCCGCCAGAGTCATAGCGACAAAACCAATATACAAGCATCTAGTATAACAATATAGTACATCTGATAACACGGAGCAAGCAAAACATACCCGTACAGGGTGGACACAACCAAAAAGCAAAAAACGCACCTACAACGAAAATCGGGGCCTACACGCCACGATCAGTAGGAACGCCACCACTGTCTGCACTCCAATAGAAGCACACCCCTTGCGGGATTAGCAAAGCACAAAGCTAGCTGGTGCGAGCGAACTAAATATAAATAATAGAATAATAAACAAGGAAAATTCATGCCACACAACAATGAATAAGCAACAAGTTCTAAAGTCTAAATCACACCGTGTCTCTAAGGATAATGTTTCTAAGTTCAAGCAACAACACAAACATTTCAGATTCCACAATAACAACAAGTTTACAATATATGCCGATCATTAACTACACCAAAATGCCTGATTAGCTACACAGGGGTGGCCACGGTTCTAAGCCATTGGTGTGTTTGCCACGGCTAAAAACCGTGGCTATAGTGCCCAACGGCTAAAAACCGTGGCTAAAAAAAGGCTTGGCCATGGTTCTAAACCGTTGATATGTTAGCCACGGCTAACAACCGTGGGTATTGTTCCCAACGGCTTAAAACCGTTGCAAAAGTGCACGTGTGTTGCACGTGAAGTCTATTTGTCGCGGGCGAAATTTTGCGAAAAAAAAATTCTTCCCGCTTTGCGTTCCCGTTCCTTCTCCCCCCAACTCTGCAATTTTCAACCCTTAATTTGCTTCAAACCCTAAAATTTCAAGGAAAGGGAAAGAGAGAAGGAGAAGGAAAGAGAGAGGGAGAAGTCAGACGGCTAGGCACAAGGCTGATATATTGGCTCATCCTTTGTATGAGCAACTGCTCTCTGCTCATGTTGCTTGTTTACGCATTGCTACTCCCGTTGATCAGTTGCCACGGATCGACGCGCAGCTCGCGCAGTTTCAGCAGGTTGTGGCAAAGTATTCTGTGCTTGGAGGTCATGGGAATCAGCCTCTTGTTGGTGAAGATAAAGAGCTTGATCAGTTCATGGTTAGTTTTCGCCTTTACTCTGCTTTCAACTTTTCATTTTCTTTGAATTCCTTCGATTTCTTCATCTATATTGGTTTGTTAGATGATTAACGAGTCTGAATTGACAGTTGATTGCTCCGAATTAAAGAATTTTGGGTTGATATCGTGTTCAATTGTGACCAAGATTAGCTTGAATTAATCTTCGTATTTGGGGAAAAGATTCTATTTCACTGTGAGTAATTGATTTTGCTGAGATTGAGGTTAAACTTGAGAGAGGCGATCGATGAATTGATCATTTGGCTTTGAATTGGTTCAAAATGTTAGGAAGAGGTGGCCTTCAGGGACTAATAGGATCATTGGCTATTATGGACACTTAGCAAGTTGGTAATTAATGGCCTACGGTGAAGAGAAGTGAACAAAGAGGATGGTATTTGCTCGTGATTTAAGTTTAAGTTTTTACTCTGAATTGGGATTATGAGGTTTTTGGAATATGATAAGAATCAGGAATTCGCTCAAGCTCCAACTGTTTTATTCTAGTAGTTGACGCATTTTGTTTTGTGAATTTTCTTATTTGATTCACAACGACTTTTGCGAATGCTTGTATAATTTTTGTAGTGGATTTTGCAATTGCAATTAGAACTGTTTGATGTCATATTATGATGGCATAATTATGATTTAGAAAATGAATAACTTTCGGTATACACAACATATTGGTCCTTACAAGTTATTGTTTAGGTCAAAGGTATTTTGTATGAGCACATGGGCACAAAATCTTATGCTTTAGGAACCCAGAAGAACATATCTTTTAGTTTAGCATCAGAAGGCCATTATTTTGAATAGTGAATTTTTCAAGTTTAGTGCTAGAATCAGTTTTGTCAGTAGAAAGCAAGAATTCAGCTGAACACCCATCTAGATCTGATCATGCTAAAGCTATCTAGATAGAAAATTAAAAATAAACTGAGAAAGATAATTCCATGAATCCTGCACCTTGACATCAAATTTTTTCCGATTATTGTTTTACACTATGTATTTGTTGGATATCTTATATATTGTATGCCATTTAGCTCGGATATAACAAAATAAAACTAATATTGAGGTTTCTTTGATTTTTATTTTATTTTCCATGGAAAACCATTAAAATATTAGAGTAAGAGAGTAAGTGAGAAATTTTTCAGCCCATGAATATATTTGTTGAGATGCATTTTTTGGGATGTTTTGTGCTAGTTGGGTGATGCTTGGTACCATGGAGACATTGTTAAGAAATTGGAAGAAGTTGAACTATTTGTCTTTGGAGATTATGGAGCATAATAAAAGGGTGTTCTGCAATAAACCATAAGATATTAGGTTGGTGATCATGGAGATCACTCTTTGGGGGAGGGGTGATGCATCCTCCGTCTTTCAAATATATATATATTAAATTTGATTGTTAATTAGGATTTTATAGTATTGGGACCTTAAATTTTTTAAGGTTTCCGGTAATACCATTAGTAGTGCTCAATAAAAAATTTACCTACCCACAGTATCATATGTTTCGATTACAAGGTAAACTATACCCTACCCACAGTATCATATGTTTCTTTTCAAAATATTTGTCAGTGCGTTGATCTAAACAACATAACTAGTTTTTTCATCATGATTATCTACTGAAATCTTGAATTACTACAAAAAGTATTCAACAATGCATAACATAATGCACTAATAAACCATGGTATAATTTCATGTGATTATGTTAATTGTTAAAAACTGTATTGTTACCACACATCTTGTTTATAGATGAACTTCTTTATCATCTTGACAGGTTAATCCCACTCAAAATTTGTTTAGACATGATTCTTTTAATCCAAGATATGTAGTTAAGTACCTGGTAGCATTTAATGTGTTCCAAGCAAAATGTAGACATAATCACAATGTAGGGCATTCATTTGATGGGAGCTCGGAATCTTCTAAGAGTACTGCGTAAGAGGATATCCAAAATATTTTAATGAGCCCATTGCAACTACCCGCCAAGTTTACCATATTCTTCTTTTGTATTACTAAGAAGTCTCTTAGGTGGAACTTAGTGATGTGGGGTGGCACCATCAGGTTGGTCTGCATTGCTATGGTCTACCTGAGGGTACCTTCTGTTTTTTCTGTGCACACCCTTTCTAAGATGGAAGTTGTCAATGTGTATGTTTGGATTTCCTAATTTATCTTAAAAGTTGGTTTCCTTCTGTTTCAGTGTTTCTGCACTTCTCATGATGGTAACTTTGAAGAAACTGGTTAGCTCTGGGTGCACTCTTATCTTCACCATGTACCAGAGCAGCACAGAAGTATTTGGTCTTTTTGACAGGATTTGCTTACTTTCCAATGGAAATACACTGTTCTTTGGAGAAACATTAGCTTGTTTGCAGGTGAGTATTTTTAGTATTTCCCATATTTTTCTTCCTTAATTGAATTTGCACAACTTGTTGAACCTATGCCTCTGCATTGAATGCTTTTGATATCATTGAGCTTTCAATAAACAACATAGTTTGTTAATTTGTTTATTTTGTATGATGAATATAACTTTTGAACTTTTCATTTTGATGAAGCATTTCTCCAATGCCGGATTTCCTTGCCCAATAATGCAAAGCCCGTCTGATCATTTTCTACGTGCGATAAATGCCGACTTTGACAGGATTATAGCCATGTGCAAAAACTGGCAGGTGAATATTTTACTATTTTATAACATGGTTTTTATTGAAGATGTTAATACCTTTAGAGGCTAGCAATCTATGATGACAAGTTTTCAGTTCTTATCAATGAGACACTCTTACTTGGTAAAGTTTTGGGATTTGGGATGCTTTTTCAGTATATAAAACAGAGATGTATACCCAACAAAATACAGAGAATGCTCTGGTTTCGAGCTATGTTTTGATGACTGTTTGGAGTTTTCTTTCGAGCTATGCTCTATTCATTGAACGGTATTCATATTTATTTGTTGACAGGAAGAGATGAGATCATCTACAAAGTAAGCAACTCGGATCTTTGTAGCTAAGATCCCACAATCTGTCACGGAAGCAACATTTCAGAGGTAATGATGTTTCATATTTCCTGACTGGTGGGAGTTTGATTTCCTGACAGAGGGTATTCCATCTCATAATTCACGATGTAAAACAGGATGTGTTGTTCTTCATGTTTGCTAAATGTTATGCTGAACGCACAAGTATGTGCTTTTTTTAAGTTTTGTGATTTTCTGCATCCAAGCAGACTCAGACATGTTTATTGTTGATGATGCAATATGGTTTTCATTGCGTGAACTGCAATCTACGTAATTACTTTTAGAAAAATCTTTTCTGGAATGGAAAAATCTTTTCTTGCATGAAGATAATTAAGCATTTGCTTTTGTTTTTGTTTTTTCTTTTCCTCTTTTCTGTAATGCAATAACCTATTTCTTGTTGTTCTTTAGATATATGCCAGTGAGGAATCAAACCAGCACTCAGGACCAATTGTTTTTCTACTTGGGAACCTTCTCGCCAGCATCCCATTTCTGTTTCTCATCGCTACTTTTGTATCGGGTAATTTGCTTTTAAAACAATGATGCCAGTATCCATTTGTATTGTAGGCTTATATGAGCATGATCTTTACCTTCTCCCTATCTGTTTTTGTTATATAGCTTGCAACAACTTGAAGCTCATACTCACGAAAGACTGCTGTAACCATCTGAACATGCACTTGCCTGATGCTGGAGAGTTGACACAGGTATATTAGATGTTTGTATATTAGTCGTGATGCTCCTTAGACAATGGGCATGTTGATTTATTCTAGTGTTTTATGTGCATTTGCAATAGGAAGAGTGGAGGGTTGTTGCACAGGAGTACAACGACTACCTTAACGGTCTTCGACAGGACGTTATTGAGCTGACAGATGAGTTGGCAGCAGGAAAAGATGCAGTTCAAGCAGCTGAATTAGTGGCCCGCTTGCACTTAAAGAAAGTGCAGGCAGATTTCGATGCAATATGTGACGCACACCACCCACAGGTAAGGTTTGAAGTTTACTATTCCCACTTCATGGTCACACGTTCAAGCCACCACAGAGGTTGAACGCATCTTGGATAGATGCCTGGTGTCTCTCTGCTGGTGTGAACATGTGCAGTTAATCTTAGTGTGACATACCCTATGAGGTTTGCATGGTAGTTCCCACCACTTCTCTCCCTTCCCTTCAAAGGTTCCACTTCCTGTAAGAGTCATTCGATCAAGTTGGTAGAACACAAGCCATTGGTTATGACTGTCTTCTTTAGGCCAGCATTCTGGTCCATCCGGCGCCATAAGAACTCCATCAAGCTAACAAAATAACACAACACTTTTTTAGTAATGTGTTCCATTAGCACTCCATTCCTTACCGGCTTTTACTAATTTCCTCCCTTCAAATTAGTCATGTTTGATTAATTTCATTCACTGGGTTAGTGAGGAATTCAATTTCCTTTGAATAAAATGTTAACTACTCAAGTGAATGGGAAGAACTTACTTGGAACACAAAGCCTGGTCTACATGGGCCAGAAAAGATGGTTGAACTGATAGTGAAAGTATGATCAGCAGGAGCATAAAGAACACCACCTTCAGTGGCACAAGCAGTTTTCCATGCCTTCACGAATGCGTCAGTATCATCATTATAACCATCTCCAAACATCATCATTATTATAATCATCATAATAAATTTTAAAGTAATTATTATGAAGATAGTTTCATTTCAGTAATTATTTTGATAAATTAATGTGGCATTAGCCACTATCCTTGTTCTGGGAAGCAAAATTTGTATTTGTGGTTAAGTCCTCATATGAATTTGGACCATGATGTTAACATTGATACTTTGTTCCTGCAGTATCATCTCCAGTGACTTGGGAGGAGCTCCCTTTGGGTAAATTATTTACATTTTCATACAGTTTGGCTAAGTTATTTTTTTACACTAAACTAATTTTTGATTGACATTATTATTCTCCGATGTATTCAGAAATGTAGTTTCATTTAGTGATGGGAAACCTAGTAATATTATATAATTATTTTCCTTTTTCTTATTCAATATGCTTTGAGTACAAAGTTAAATTTTTCTTCCTTTCACTTTGCAGCATTTTGAGGAAACCTTTCAATTTTAGATGATTAAGTACAATTACATATCAGAAGATGTGGTAATGCAGCATTTTACAGCATGATCATTTCATTGACCTAGCCCATTGCTGTCATGTAGCCCAAATTTCACATCTTTTGCATTCATGTAGAGCATAGAAGATACAAAATTTGTCCGTGTGTTTTGCCTTGTTAAACATGGTATCATTGAATGAAGACCCAGCATGAATACAATAGTATAAGCATAATTGTATCTCTCCCTTCATTTGATAAATTTTGATGATATCGGATTTGCAGCTTGCAGGGGCAGATATTACTGTGAATTCTCATTGGGAGACGCTGCATTTGCTAGATGATGAAATCAAATCATGGCTTGCATTTGCTGCACAGAAGGTTGTTGAAGTGAACGCCTTGGCGAAGGCATTGTCTGGCCAAAAGGATGAGGTATCCATTCTTATCTTTAGTTCCAAAGTTTCTATTTTTGTATGTTTCCTGTTGGCATGCATTTGTCTAATTTCATGCAGTTTTCCTATTAAAAATAAATGTCATTGGTAAATTGTTATTTTGGCAAGTTTGGAAAGATTCAACAGGCTCGTTGCTGTGTAAATGTTGGGTAGAGCCTGCCCAACTTGCAGCTTTACTTAGGATCAGATTTGAGGTTAGAATCAAAACTTCAGGTGTTAGCTAAATGGGTCCACTACTTACTGCCGCCATTTTCTTGAATGAAACCAAATGAACAAAAAGTTCCTATGATAAAATCTTATAGTATTATGTCCATTGTTTGTCCATACAATTTATGAAAGCAAGAGATTATGTAGGAGGAGCCCTAATCTTGTTCTTTTTATTCATTATTCAGATTGATAATAATTGTAGAAATGGTCTTGGAGAAGTGTATTCTCTAACATTCATTTCATTAAAAATGTATAACCATAAATAAAAAACATAAAACGAAACTAAGAAATGTCTGAGAAGTGTCCAAGAAGTTTTCATACCATGTTAACTCCATGACATGTACAGAGCTATGTCCAATATGGACACAGAAACTCCATTTAGTGTCCATGTGTCTTAGCTTCCCAACATACCAGTTTATCTGGTGGAGATATCATTCTTATGACACTTAGGCAGTACATAATTCAATAGTCGTGATATGCAGCAAAATAGAATTGCTTACTATCACAAGCAAAATCTTAAGTGTGCAATATTTCAGAAGTAATTCATTACTGGGACTTGGTTATCTCGATAAGGTCAATGCTGACGGGTGCTGGGCACCATTTCTTCTCATGTTTTTGTTCATGGGTTTGGTTTGAATTTGTTCGTCCAAATTGATCTTCAGTTTCTATGCAAAATCTAGTTAGTGTGCAACAGTTTGATAAAATGCTTGAAAGAATTCTTATAGCTTGGAATTTGATGGATTCAGGTTATGAGCAGATGAGTTTGCTAGGGAAGCAGTCTGGTCTTTAGTGAATGCAAGAGTTGGGACTGCAGTTTGAGTTGGCAACTCTGGTGAGCTTATTGTCTTTAGTTTTCAATTTGGATCATTTGTTTTTGGTCAATAGGTAGATGATATATAGTTTAGTGATGTTGACTCTTCAACGTTGACGTAATTCTGGGTGGTTCTTTGATGAATGTGTTTGAAAAAGCAAAAGCAATATATTTTGCCACGACTTACGTAGTTTGAACTCTGCTTCTTTCCTTGCTTTCATGTTAAAAAAATTTTATTCCAGGAATTTTTTTTTCAGTTTTAAAGGTTTTTACTTGGACTACTAGTAGAGATTCTGCAAAATACATCGTATAGCTCTTTACTAACTTTGACGAACCAGAGCCTGATAGTTTCTTTCTTTCTTTGTTTATGACGAAACAGATGTCAAGGAAGGATGAAGCCATAAACCAACTCCAAAGTAATCTACAAGATTGCTCAAAGGAGTTGAATATCACAAAAGGTTAGTATGAAGGGAAAGGTAAAATATTTGGCATGACTGCATCTCCTATTGTAGGGAAAGGTAAAATAATAGTTCTTGACTCTTTTAGTTCTCTTTTATGATGTCTGTTTAGTATGAAGCATTCAAAATAAGAGGCTGCCAAGTTTTAATCACAAATGATCTATAAATGACTTCTAAGCAAGTTCTATAACTAGTTACCTATTGTTCTAAGGTCTGCCTGGTATTAAAATTGGTAGGATTTCATGAAGTTTGGATGCTGCATGTTCTAAGGTCTGCAATACTACTACAATATTCTTATACTCCAACTCAATTCTTCAAGTCTCAAATATGTAAATGATCTGTTGGAGGTGTCATCTTATTGCATCTGGATTCAGTCTTTACAATGAATATTGATCATAGCACAATGAATAAATAAGTAAATAAAACTAAGCACAAATACAAGTTTATGCATCTGAATTCAGTCATTACAACGTAAACATTTTTAGTTCTGTGGATAATGAATGTGCTAACATGGTACATGCCATAGCTATGTTGTTGCTTCATTTGCTACCATTGATGAAGGTGGCAGAAAAAGGTAAGTTTCATATTTTGTGTAAAATTATAACTGAAGGGAAACTGATAAGAGGAATCACCGTAAGTTATTAGAGAAGCCCACAAGCTAGATACCTCATTCCAATTATGATAAATATTGCAACTGCTGACATATTTTATAAATTGACTTGAGAAACGGAGTATATGCAACTTACCTATAGTTTTAATCTATGGCATTGTTGTCACATATTTGGCGCACTCAAAAACTGCTTTTAACACCAAGAACTTCACATTTCCTTCTGCGAGTTCATGGATGCACACTTGCAGTTACTTCAGTCAACCTTCCTGTTGCCAGATCAAACTCATGGATGAATAGAACTCTAAAAGAGGGAGTACATTTTTTTTTCATTATGAAAATACTCTGTTCTACAAGTACAGTCTCTATAATCAAACAAAATACTCATCTAGTGTTCTGTGTTTATATTTTGTTTTCTTACCTTTAATTGTTGTACGAATATAGTCTTTCTACCAAATCATGAGACTCGCTTGTCCCAATACTTGAATGCTTCTGGTGACAAAGTTATATGAACTGTTATAATTAGCAACTTAGCATGGGCCTTGCACTTTAGTGGATGAAATGTGAAAACGACAATATCAGTATTTCTGTATTTGTGCTTAATGAAAGACATGTATACATCTCTAAGTAGAAACACTGCACTTTTCACTTCAAATCACCTAAAAAAAAGTGTGTTTATTTTTATTTTTGTCTTAAGAGAACTATAGTTTGAGATTGTTTGTATAAATTATTATTGCAGGTTTCTGGATTAAGTGTTGTAAGGAGACCTTCATTTATGCTAGGAGTTGACTATCTAAGGCTCTACTATCTAAGGCCAGCACTTGTCTTTTTCATCTTGTATTTCTTGGCCTTTGGTATATTGGGGTTGTTGCTCACATGGCTGGAAAGAAGCCTGAAATCCTGACGATTGTTCAAAACTGTGCAGTAAGTGTTGGAGGTACTTTATTAATTTGTAACATTTCGTCAATTTGCATCCATCTAAAAACCGAGCTTTTTGCTTTGCAGGTCCTAAGTATAGCATGTTGTGTATTTTATAGTCACTGTGGTAATCGGGCTATACTGAGAGAGAAATCTTTTGAAGAGAAAAATGCCAGCTGGTTTTCTTCTTCATTTTGGAACAAAGAAGGAAGAAAAACGTGGCTAGCCAAGCTCATTCATGTTAATGAGTTGAAGGATCAAGTATGCTCATTGTGGTTTGCTCCAGTTGGATCTGCCAGTGACTACCCCCTTTTGTCTAAATGGGTCATTTATGGAGAGGTATTGTTCAGTCTCCCTCTCATCTTATTAAACTGTTATGTTAGGTGTTCTTGGTGGTCATTATATCTGAGGTGTTTTTGTTCCAATCGTTTGCATTCAGTTAGGTTGCAACGGGGCATGTTCTGGTCCATCCGACGATATTTCTCCCATATATTCATTATGGGCTACTATTATCGGTCTCTACATGGCCAATTATGTGGTAGAGCGATCAACAGGGTGAGTTGTACATTGTAACTTGAATTTTGGATTTTGTCATGCGACTCTGTTAGTGCATATCTGATTAGTGCTGTGCTGCAAATTTCAGGCTCTACTATCTAAGGCCAGCACTTGTCTTTTAGCTTCATATATGCTAGGAGTTGACTCTTATGTCTCCCATTCTTTCTTTACAGGTAATATATGGTAGGAGCTTTCATTACACTTACATGAATGAAATCCATAGTAATTCATATGGAAGTTCTAGCTCAAGTTTAAATAGCAGCCTTCAAGATACAGACGAAGATAGGACCATTGCTAGTATCCTGGCAGAAGAATGTGTTAAAGAGGGTGGTGGACTTGGGAGGCGGCTGTCTCATTTAGATTCTATCCCAGTGAGTCATCTCAACAACTAACACATTGTCAGCTCACGTTTATCTAAAATTGTCCCTCTTCATGATTGGAAGTGCCAACTTCCCTTAGGTTTTTAGTTGTTTAATGTGATTTTGAAAGTATCAGTTGACGAAAGGTTTCATGTTTCAAAACTCAAAAAGTTATTGGAAGACCTTCATGATAGTAAATTGTTCGATTTAAATATTTGGAATTTTGTTAATTAATTTACTAGCACGTAACCCAAATGTCAAGAAGACCAAACCTTGAAGGATAAGAGACATGAAACAAGATTGACTAAATTTGTTTGAATATTGAATATGACTGATCAAACTGATCTTTGATTAGCTTGCTTCACTTCATTTTCTGGGTTGATTTGTTTCTTGATTGTGATCATTGTTTGATTATAATTCATTGTAAGACATCTCACAGGACTGCACCTTCTTGTTTCCAATTTTTTTAGGCTCGTGAAGTTGACATTTTTTAATGAATGAAAGAATGAATACACACCATTTTATGATTACCTGGAGAGTTGTCTGCGACACAAAGCGGAAATGGTGATATTTGAAGCTGCTAAAGCAATAACAGAACTCAGCATTGCGTCTCTCGTAGCAGCAGCAGCAGCATTGTTCCACTTTCTTTGTATTTGAGATATTTAAGTTTGTGTGTGTCATTGTATTTGAGATATTATTTGACTCAATGTAATACATTTTCTTATTAATTACATTACTTTGCCTCCATTAATTACATTACTTTGCCTCTATTATTTGATAGATTTTGACTCAATGATTCAAAGTCATTTGATAGCAAAAATAAAAAATAAAAAAAAATAAAAAAAAAAAAGTTAAATTTTTTTTTTTTTTTTTTTTTTTGCCACGGTTTTAAACCGTGGCTAACTATTGCAACGGCTAAAAACCGTGGCTACCTTGCCACGGCTTATAACCGTGGCTAGGTTTAGCCACGGCTAAAAACCGTTGCTATCTTGTTAAACACGGTTTATAACCGTTGCTAATAACTACACTTTGTAACGGCTTGGAACCGTTGCTATTTTTGCCACGGCTTAAAACCGTTGCTATTATTATTGCCACGGCTTAGAACCGTTGCTAATTTCTGAAAATCACGCCCCCCATTCAAGCATAAAACCGTTGCTACAATGTTTAGCAACGGTTTATAGCCGTTACAAATAATTTTGCGACGCCCCTGTAGTCCACGGCTCTTAGCCGTGGCAATGGCTTGCGCCCACGGCATAGAACCGTTGCTAATGGGGGTTTTTGGTGTAGTATATTACACGTGATTAAACATGGTAAATATCAAGCGATGGAAATAAAGACAATCTCATAATTCTTCCTAGTCTCCTAGGTATAGCAATCAGGTTGAAACCAAAAATTATGTATAAGTGTCTCATATCGTAGGCATCCGCATACCCTACGAATGTGTCTCACCCAGACACATCCCACAACGTGCACCAGTACTACTTCGGGCTTGTTTGTATCCTAATGGGGTGCCATCTGCCTGGATACAAACTCAAACATCTCGAACGACTGGCCTAACACAGCCAACCTAACACAATCAAACTCAAGCGCGCTAGGAGGGAAAGCCAGTAATCTCCAAAGCACGTCCTCCGAGACCCGTCCTACAGCACTCTATAGTGGTAAGTGCGTGCGGGAGCTCACCGCACCTCAGCAAGCTTGCCACATGCAATAGCGTCCTCAATGTCAGGTGCGAGTCATCTCAAGCACCCTCCAACTCACGATGCGACCAAGCTCCTAAGCATCGGCACAACAGGCATTATAGCGGGGTAAAGACACTTATACTAACATTCACATGCACAAATGACCAGTCTGTACATAATCAAAGGTAACAGACGTGCAATCATAAACAATTCGGCAATTTTTATAAAACCACGACTATGCCAGGGTCCCAACATGACCCAATTCACCACGATATATTTATTTGAGTCAACTATCATACATGCTCAAGACTCGACAATCCATGGTAAAACATGACATATTATGTAAACTCGAAAACGAAGCATACAAGTCCAATGGCCTTACACCAAAGCCTAATCACACCCAAAATTCATTCACTATTCGATTTCATTCAAGTATATCATGCTTTCAGGAAACCCAATACATAATTCATCCACAAATAACCAACACAATCATCAAAATATCTGAAAACCCCGAATTCGGATTTGGATTCAATTATGCACAATTGATGGTATGATGTAAAACTTAAATTCAGGATTTCAAATAATTATTTCTCAAAATAAATATTATAGCTCCACTCACCTGAGCGGAATGGGTTTTCAAAACCCAATTCCTACCGGTCGAAGCTCCTAACTCGCAAAACCAAGAATGCGGGACCACATAAATTTTTAAAACTGCAAGGCAGACTCAAAAATGAGTAAACTAGCCGAAAACTGAAAAAATAAATAAATTACAAGCGGCGCGTGACTTAAAGAAAAACTTACAGGCAATAGAAATTCGGCAAACACCCCGCCGAAACCCAAAGTTTGGCGAAAATGCACCAAAACCCTCCCTACTCTGGTCTGATCGCCTCCAAACCACACAACAGGCCAAAAATGGGTCTAAGAACACTCGGAGTCACGAATGCGAGGCTCACCCACGCACCCAAAGCTCGGATTCACGCTGAAGAACCCTCAAAACGGACATGCACCCTGATATTTTTGAAAAATTCGGCCAACCCCAAAAACAACCTTGCATGTCGGTTCTAAGGGCTCCAAATGACGCCACCAAGGCCCCTCCACGGCTGATCGGAGCTAAGGAAACCGATTAAACAAATCCAACACCACCCAAATGTGAAACTGATTTTTTTTTTGTTTTTTTTTTTTTGCGAAAAACCAACAGAGAAACGAAGAGGGAACGAAGAGAGGAAGAAATGAGGAGGAGGAGGAGGTGAGATTGGGGGACGAAAATGGCAACCACAACCGAATCGCTGGAAAAGAAGGGACGTCGAGTTCGTCCCGTCGCTCCCTGGAAAGAAAGAAAAAAGAAAAGAAAAGAGAAAGAGATAGAAAAGAAAGGAAAAGGGGGGGGGGGGGGGGTTGTGTTTTAAAGGGTGGGTGGCTATGTGCCCCCACCGCATTAACTGAGTACACCCCGCCCAAATCTTTTTTTTTTTTTTTTTTTTTTTTTTTTTTGAAAACACAGATATTACACCCAATTGGTCAGAAAGGATATTAGAGTTTTTTTATCTTACTACCCAAAAAAAATTCATATCGAGATGTTATTTTTCATGAGAATATTTTCCCTTTATCCAATTTACTACAAGAAGACCATGAGGACAGTTCAGTACTTCCAATCTCATTCACTGACCCAACACTAGACCTCCAAACACCTCTCTCCATCCCACCCCCACCTTCACCAAACACACAGGACCCTCATCAACCATCTCTATAGCCTGCGTCAGTTCCACTTCCTACCCTCGATCCCATACCGATGACTTCCAACCCCAACGATCTCAGCTCTCCACAATCTACAACACCACACAATTTCCCCATTTCTGCATTCCCACCCCCACTATTTGTTATTCCCCATCCAACCCCACTGCCTCGCGCATACACCCCATCGTTGCTCCATCAGACTGACACGACATCCTCCACATCTCATAGATTTTGTCACCTATCATGCATTTTGCTTACCTCAGACGCCGCACCTCCCACCATGTCAGACACTCGACATCTGCTTCATAGGTACGTTACTCTGTCTAATTTCTCTGTTGCTCATCATAAATTCATTCATAGTGTGTCCCAGTTAATTGAACCGTCAACTTATGAAGAGGCTTGGACTGACCCCCATTGGGTTGAGGGCATCGATTACAAGAAGACTTTTGCGCATGTTGCTAAACTCACCACTGTTCGATGCCTGCTCACTGTGGTCACTGCTCGTCACTAACCTTTACACCAAATGGATGTTCACAATGCCTTCCTCCATGATGACCTTAATGAAGAAGTTTACATGTTGCCACCACCCAGGTTTCATTGATAGAGGGAGCAGGTTGTATGTAGACTCCACAAATCTTTGTACGGTCTTAAACAAGCCTCTAGGAGTTGGTTTCGCAAGTTTTCTTCTTCCATTCAGAATGTTGTCTTTGTGCAATCTAAAGTTGATTACTCTCTATTCACACAAGTTTCCAAAAACTCTCTCACTATCATATTGTTATATGTTGATGACATGATTATTACAAGGAACGATGATGAAGCCATTTGTGAACTCAAACAATTTTTAAGCCACTATTTTCAAATCAAGGATCTTGGACCTTTGAAATACTTTCTTGGCGTTGAAATTGCAAGGTCCAAAGCTGGGATTCTTTTTGCCAATGCAATTGCACATTAGATATCCTAGAGGAAGCTGGCTTACTTGGTGCAATTAGCCACGCAACAGTCGCATGCCACAAAAGGTCCTCCTAGGCCATTGCGTAGATTTTTACAGGTATATTTACAAAAACTAGTTCTAGAGTTTCGTTAATTTAGTTTAATGTTTATTTTATGATTAAAAAATACTAGAAAATTAGGTTTTTGCAATCAGGGTGATGTGATGTGATATTGAAAGAATTATTTTTTTATTAGTACAAGCGCCGAGACCCTCTAGGCAAGAAGTAGTCTGAATTTTGAAATAATTCACCATACAATATGGGGTTATTTCAGCCAAAGATCAAGCCTTATGATCCAATTTGAGGACTCACATCTAATCTGATTGAGTGCTAAAGGGGACGATTGCATCTTCTGGGAAACGAGCATGGAATCCATTATCGAAGATTATAAATACATCGATGGTATCAATCTTGTTCATATTGGTACTACGATGGTCACATTGCTAAGATATGGCGTCGGGTCTGCGATCACAAGAGGAAAATGATGGAGACATGGAGGATTGAGGAGGTTGATTTTAACATCTGGGGTTTGTCCATGGAAAGCTTTCTACCTCCTGCAGATCTAAAGCAAGGAGATCGATAATGGAAAAGGGTTAATGACACAAAGTAAATTAGATGCGCCTACTTCACCCACCTACAAATTTCAGAATATACTGATATTTTGTTGGGATGATATCTTTACCATATGGATCACTCTAAGAAATGTCATACTATATAATTTAAAGAATTTTCAATTGTTCAATTTCAGCATAAACTTGATGGTTGCATCAGATGGAGCTAGAAATTTCAATAACTTCTTAATTTCTGTGAGGACGGTCTACAAGGCAAAAAGATCATTCTCACAAAAAATCAACTCATTCTGAAAATTTTAGGTGAGTGACATACGCTAACTTTCTTTGTCAAAAATCTCTCCCCACCTATTCATCTTACACAAGGTAGAGAATTTACAATCGTTGAATTTCATCGTAAACTTGATGGTTGCATCAGATGAAGTTCAAAATTTCAAAAACTTGTGAATTTTTGTGAGGATAATCTACAAGGCTAATATATCATCCCCACAAAATATCAACTCATTATAAAAAATTTAGGTATGTAAAGTAGACACGTGTAACTTTCTTTATAAAAAAATCTCTCTTTGTCTCTTCGTATCCCCTAGATATTCCCCAGATCCCACTCGATAAGTATATATATTATATATATGCTTGATGCTGTAGCAAAAAATCTCCTATTTTGTTTTGTATTGCACACAGTTTTCTCTGCACCAATTACAAGGTCTCTTCCCCAAAATAAGAGCTTCCTGAGTCGTCGCATTCATGTCTAGCATACAAAATCCTTATCATATCCATGTATCAATCACTCTTGGTCGACAGTCTTCTCTCTTCTTCTTCTTCTTCTTCTTCTTCTTCTAATTAATGGATTCAAACCTCAAAGCTCTCACTGTAGAAAGGGTGCGCATTACGCAACCATGATGTCTTTTGCATCAAAAGGATATGGACTCCCACTTTTGACTTTTAAAGAGAAGTGAAACTAAAGGAACCAACATGTAACATGAATGAATGATTTTGTTTCCTTGGATCCTAATTCCATGTGCTTTGTGGGGAGCTAGTAATTTGTACTTCCATTTATTGACTTGAAACTAAATTTGTATCATTCATTATTGGAGTCTTTTTATTTCATTTTTGGACCATGGTTTCTTGAGGGGTTGAAATGAAATGGAATGATATATAACATTGTCATGCCCTGATTTTCAAAGAAAACAAAAATTCCAAAATTCACGTAGGATTATCCGTTTCCCCAAACCTCGGGACATGAAATCCAATAACAATAGAAACATTTAGCAGCAACGACAAAAACATAGTTTAGAAAATAGAACAAACTAAAATTTATAATAAAACTCTAACCAGGAAATTTTGAAGTCGCTAGCCCCACTAGCGAAACTCCAGTAACGCTGCTCAAAAGTCTCTAAACCTGAAAGGCTAATCGGCTACATTCCTAAAGGAATGTACCCAAGAAGCAAAAGCTCACTTGGGTCAGCAATAAAGCTGGTGTGAGAAATCTTCATCCCAAAATTAATAAAATCGCACGTGATAAACGTCAAGCTAAACACAAACAATACACAAACACACCAACAAGTAGTTCCTCAATGAGGCAAAAGTGTGATGCAAGAAAACACAGTTCCAAGAATTTAGTTCCTCAACGAGGCAATCATATCATCATCCTAATAAGTAAATATGCATGTACTTGTACTTACGCTGTAAAAGTTGACTATGGCAAGTCTGGCCTGCAAAAATATTAGTGGACTTGCCATCCTGCATAAAAAGGGGTTAGAAACAATATAAATGTAATCTATTCATTTTTATTTGAATTTGTTTCATCTTTTAACGGATTGATCACTTAGACGATACCACATTCGCACCACCTCCGTGCCGAACATACATGCCCGTATGCCTCTCTCATATAAAGGAGGACTACTCCGTCATCCATGCCCAAGTGGGGACATCACATACAGGCATGCATCACAGATACTCCTAACTATATGAGTACCAAAAACCACTCTTGGCTATCAATGCGCATAAACTCACGTCACATTTTTGACGGATAATTATTAAAGCCTATTTTAGGAATATAAATTCACCTCATTTCCGCAAGACTAACCCGAGGGTTAGGCGCCCCATCTCCGCAAGATGACCCGCAGGTTATTTAGTTTCTCTAGTAAGAGAGGGGAAATAATAAACAATAGAGGTGTGGTAGTTCCAAGTGATACAAGTCCAAGTGATTAAATTTTCAAGAATCAACGTTTATCAGTATCATTTATTTTTGATATTTCAGAATTTCTCCACAATGACATTTTGTCATTAATAAATCGATTCGCCACAACCTCCACCCATATTTTTGGGGAAAACATAGTATTTAACACATTGCCAAATCATAAACAATCTCATCAGGATATCCTCACATTTGTTTTAGGGCAACTTACATTTTTCATATATAATATTTCCGTAACAAAACGGGGATCAACGCCCATTCAATATAAAGAATTTAGATTCACTGACAAGTCAATTGGCATATAATACAATCATCCAATTTATCTCATCAAAATATAAATCCTGACAAATTAATTTCTCAAACAAAATCAACTCAGAGTTTCATTCGCAAATGATTACTTAGAACCAAATAATATATAATTTGATGCTCATAAGTTTAGGTGTAGTAGATCAAGTTTCTAAGTAAAGCAAAATCATTCCAAAAAATGCCCGATTGAACACATCCAAACCCGAATGCACAAACTTGCCAACACATGCAAATCAGTTTGCGCTACAAACACACACACATAACCTTTCTGTAACAAAATTTATTTTACTCCTTTGACTAGTTATTCATCGAAACAATTAAGATCCCAAAATTAATAACACCACATGAAATCACAAAGCGCAAGTCGCATTGTACACGGAAACCCGAACCCAAAATTTGCACAACCAACCCATCCTTGTGAATCAAACACACCAATCACTTCAATTTGAACCAATATAGAGATATATTACACAAACACCACATTAATCAAAGGTGGTAGTTTGAAATCCACAAAATCTCCATCAAGAAATCAAATCATACAAGTGGAAATCACCAACAGAAATATAAACTATCCCACTCCTCCAATCTTTAGCTATGAACTATTCATTAAAAATTTAAAAAGCTTATACTTATGCATCAGGTCATTATACAACATGGAACTCCCTCTCTCTCATTAAGACTTATAGTTCACCTGAACCAAAGCCTGATTGTCGAATCCTTGATGTCTCATAGATTTTCCTAAATTTTTTTACAGTAACCACTACAGGGTATATATGTGAATAACTTCCCACCTAACCAACAACTGATCACTATGTCCTCGATGTCATAGATTAATAATATTTTGAGATTACCCACTAGAATACATTGCACCCACACGATGTGACAACCTAATTGTGAAAGCGCTTGCAAAATGAACAACTCCCTGAAAATGCCTTCTAGAGGACCCATTATGCTCAAATCAATCTCAAAGCAATGAAAAAAAAACAAAGCAAGAATCCATTTCAATAAAACTAGTATACTCTTTTGGTATTACCTGATAATTTATAAAGCAGAATTCCATTTTGAGAGTCCTAAAATTAGAAGTGTGTCGAGTACCATCAAACAGCATGCTACATGTCCCTGACCCAGAACCATTTTTGAATTAGCACCTTCTTTGGCATGTGTTCTATTAGTGCAAAATAGTGTCACGACCCTGACACGTCCCTGTTATCATAGCCACCTCTCCCCTGCTAAAAAACATATTTCACCCATACCTGCTACTCTCCCCTTCCCATGCTGCCAAGTGCCAACCCATCCAAACTTCATCAACTACAATAATCTGAGCCTAAATTGATAATTTCCATTTGGATTCACAGAAATAGTTGACATCAAAGAAAACCAATTGACGATATCAATCAAAATCTGCAAATCCAATCAAACCAAAAGAAACCCAAACACCAAACAAGACTAGAAAGAGCAAAAAAAAAAAAAAAAAAATGGAGAATGGGAAAACACACTCACCTAAACCATCCTATGTAAATAGGTCCTAAGATAATATCTTCTAGGTCATGATCAAAAGAGCATATGACAATGAGATACATTAGGAACTAAGCAAAATTGACTCATTTTATTCTTGTAAAACTTCCCCAAATTCATCTTCTAATTTTATTAAGGAATTTCATCAAACATGCTGCTACAATAAGTCAATAGATGACACATTCTAATAGGAGCGTTGCATCGACACCACTTTCGATTCCAAAAACCACATGCAAAACATAACAAATCAGAAGAATAACTCACCTGATCTTCCCCGCTAAATGCCTTCTTCCAATACATGCCACCCAATGTGATCTACGAGTATCCTGACCAAAACACTTGATGAAACAAAAGGGGTTCTTAAAAATTCCGAATTTCACAACTCAAGACACACTAGAAACCATTCAAAATATGGGTTTTTATTAATCTCAATGCACTCCCACAAAACCCCTAACCGCAAAATACAAAACAACACAAAAACTTTCATATCGTAGGTGGCGTAACCAGCAATACCAAGAGCTCCAGTTAGAGCCCCAAAGATCCCAAATTTGAGAAAACCCCATGAACATCTGAAGGTGGTGGTGGAGAGGAATACGAGATTGAAGCACTCGAGACATCTCTTGCAACTCTAATGACTTCTCTCTTTGAAAATTCGGCGGAGAATATGAGCACAAACAAAGGGAAGAATTATTGTCGTCTACTCCCATTGAATTCTGCCACCGTTGCCACTTCCTCTTCTTCTCTGTTGCTCTGCTTTTCATTCATTTGCTCACTGCTCCAATCTAAAGTTCCTCTTAACTCTATCGCAGAGCTTACGTTTGCTAGAGAAGAAAAGAGAAGATAGGGGAAGGAGATAGGAAGAAATCTAGGGTGGTGAGATCGGCTACAAAGGCTCGATCCGAGAGCTTGCTCGCCGCCAGAGAAGAAGAAATCATGAAGGAGGGAAGGGGAAAGAAGAAAAGGGGGTTTGCACAAGAGAAGAAAGAAGGGTTTTCTCTTTATATGGTGGGTGGCTATTCGCCCCCACTGGACTTCTGAAAGCACTCACCTTCTAAACTCACCAAATAAAACCCTAAATTTCAAAATTCACATTTAATTAAATGTAACCCTATTTTATTTAATTCAAAATAAAATAAATTAGTTTTATGAAATTTAGGGGTGTTACATTATACACACGTTAAATGGAATCTCATCCCGAGATTCGGTAGGTAAGAAAGTTTACTGAATTTTGAACAAATACGACTTGTCAAACGAAAGAAGATTTTAAAAATACAAAATTTAATTGAATTTTATAAACATAAATATTTATTGTCATTGGAAAAGTAGGGGTGTTACAAACATGCTGGATTGTATAATGGATCTAGACTCGATTGGATATACACCTAGCTAGTACGATAGGAATTGCTTTGGTTCGTATTCGAGCTAGCAAGATCTTAAAACTTTAAGAGCATCTTCAATACACAAGATGTATAAGAGAATGTGGAGTTATGTATATTTTGGTAAACAGTAGCAAACAATGGGATAAAGTTTATACATTTGGTTAGTTGTCCAAAAAGTGTTAAAGTGTAGGCTACTTTTATGGGACACTAATTATTTTCAAGATGATTATAAACTTGTGAGGTTTAAAGAGTCCCTAATTACCGGGATTTCTTTTGACCGCACTTTCTGGAGTCTCTGGAATAATAAGTGGATCACTTTTTTTTATAAACCTTTATAACAATTCCTTGTTTGATGTGAAATTATTTAAGTCAACACTATCCCAACACGTTAGACATAATAATCCCCTATCAAATAAATTCAATTATAAGATGATTAAACACGATATATCGTAATCTAAGACTAATCACTCATTAAGTCCACAGATCTTTGGAAAGGTATTCAAACAAAAGTTTCAAAATTCAATCAAAACACAACCTCAATTAGCAACTCAAGTTATTGCATGTCCTCTGTAAGCCTCTCACACACACAGACAAACTCTGGAGCTTGAACTTGAGATAAATAATTTGCAGTGTCAATACTATTGCATGCATAACGTGTCCACGAAGATGATGACAATGTCAAGGTTGGAATTACTTAACATATAGCCATTGTTTAATGCATGGAGTTTGGTCTTGCATTCACACCACACCACACCACACCACACAAATCAAGACATAGAAAAGAAAGAAAATAAGGTACAAAGGAGAGGAAAGAGACAACAATTGCAAATCCAAATCCAATCTGATAGTTTTTATCTTTTGTATGTATTTTCTTCTTTGTGTTTTGGCAGATCATAAAGAAAGAATCCATTAGTCAGTCAGCAGAGCAAAGCAATACTGCTGCTAGGATTCACCTCTTCAGAGAGAGTGAGAATTTTGTTGGATGCAACTAAGCATGGTTTTGGAAACTGTTTCTCTCTTCCAAAGGCGGCTTCCATTTTCCCTTGTTTCTTTACTTTTCTTGCTAGAAAAACAATTTATGCCTCTCTTCTCCTTTTGAAACATAATATCAAGGTGACAATGCATTTCAATACCAGGGATTGTGATTTCGTTTTTCGAGGTAATTTCGATAAGTTGATTTTAAGAAATATTTCGTTGTATATAGAAAAAAATGTAAAAATTTCAATTGTATTTTTTCATTTATCAATATAATCTAAGCATTTTAAACTCTTAAATACTATATAAAGGGTACTACAAGACTTATAATGTCATATAAACAATATATTGCATAAGAATCACTTATACAATAAAATTTTAATACTAAATTAAAGCTAAAATGGGTTAAAATGTAGGAAAGAGATTGGTCTAACGAAAGAAATTAATATTTCGAATTTCGAAAGAAATTTTGGTAACTCAAAAAAGGAAAGTATTCTGTGAAATTTCGACATTTTTCGAGAAATCACATTCCTTGCTCACTACTATCTTGTTGTCATTTTTCTTAAGTTCAAGTTTGATGGTTTAATAGTAAATTTTGTTAAGGACCACATATAGTTATTACGAGGAGGTGGAGTTGTTGCCTTAAGCCAATGAGGTAACAACTCAGCAGTAGACTTGTGATAGATAGAATCACAAGTACAGGGTTCGAACTCCGCCAACGACATTCATGGTGGGAGGGGTTAAGGAAAAAAAGAAAAAGTTGTTGCTACAAAATTTACCCAACCAAATACCCCTACAAGTTGAGACAAAAATTTTTATGGGCCCTTCTAGCCGTCGAGGAAAGGGGCGAGGAAATGGGTGAGGGGGTGGGTATTACCACTCATCACCCCCTCACCCATTTCCTTGCCATTTAGAATTTTCCAATTTTTATACATGGGTTCAAACTATCTTTTTAGGTGAAACCAATTCAAGGTGAGTAGTTGTGGGTGCTATATAATCCATTTCGAATAATTTATACTAAGAATTTAACCTACAAAATGATTAATTGAATGTGGGGTGGGGTTACTACCAATTCAACTTAGTGTAGAGTATTGTATTGATATTTCGTGTTAAGAACCAACCAATACTCCTCACTCGGTAAAAGCTCGAGTTTCTAATGAGTGTAAGACTAATTTACTTGACTAGGATCATAACACTTTTGTTGGACAAAAATCTAATTTCAACAAATTCAGTTCTAAAACATACATACCAAACTCAAAACTTTTCAATGGTGCTTATGGATCCAATATCAGTTGCACTATTGTTTTCCCCTTCCTAAGACATGGTTCAATCTAATTAATCATTTTTTTACAGTCTCATTATTACAATCATAAGTGTAATAATCCAATCTGCTAAAGTAACTAACGCTCCAAGGAAACACCCTGCCCCCAAAACGATGATCGAAACAATGCCCAAACGCTAATAATACACACCGAAAATTCGATCGATGACCATTGCTACATAGCATTACTTAAACACACTCAATTAACTCAAACTTTTAACAAAATTTTTCCAAATTAAATTATATCAAAATTCACCAAACTATATATCTGAATTGCTACCAATTCTATAGGCCTAATTACCAATCATCCAACAAGCAAAAAACCAAACACAAACTTCACTTCAAATATAATTGTGAAACAGGAAACAGAACTGTTTTGTGAAACAAGAAACTGTTTTTGAACGGGAAACAAATTCAGGAAATAGGAAACTGTTTTTTGAATAGGACACAAATTCAGGAAACAGGAAACTGGTTTTTGAACAGGAAACAAATTCAGGAAACAACAACTGTGAAACAGGAAACTGCTGGGAAACAAGACACTATATATACTAGGAACTGTAGCTATTTTTTTTAACGTAGAAAAACCGTGAAGCATAGGGAATAGAAAAAGATAATTGCTGGAATTGTTTCATCTCTTGTTGAGAGATTGTGTGAGAATTGTCATCTTCTTGTACCTTGTTCTTGAATATAGTGGAATTACCTCACCATGGACGTAGGTGCAATTCGCCGAACCACGTAAACTTTGTGTCTCTTGTGGTATGTTCTTGGTTTTCTCTAATTATTTTCATTGCCAGTTGCTCTATTTAATTGATTGGATCCTTGTGGTACTTGTGTGCAATTATTGGTGTCTACCCGCTTCCGCAATAAGTCACAACAATTGGTATCAGACCACTAAGGGAAATTGATCTTGAATTGTTCTACTCAAGATTGTGAAGATTCAAAAGTGCTAGGGTTTGTTTGTGCACAAGTTGTTTGTAGAAAAACCATAGTGAAGCTTCTTGTCTAGAAAGTCACAGGTTTTGTTTGCAATGGCATCCAAGGTGAGCAAGGCACATGTGGGGAAGTGTGAAATCGAGAAATTTAATGGTAAGAACGATTTCGGATATTGGAGAATACAAATGAGGAATTTGCTTATTTCTCAGAAATTACACAAGGCATTACTAGGGAAGGATAAAAAAGTTGAAACCATATCAGATGATGAATGTGAATAATTAGATTTGGAGGCTCGTGCTGCTATTTGCTTGTGTCTGGATAGAGACATAGTTTTTTTAGTTAATGAAGAGACTACGGCAGCTGATGTTTGGTTGAAGCTTGAGTCACAGTTTATGACTAAGACATTATCAAACAGGTTATACTTGAAAACCCAATTGTACAGACTAGCAATGGATGAGGGTACTCCAATTAGTGATCATATCGCCAAGTTTACACGGATTATCTCAAATTTGAGAGATGTGGATGTGAAGATTGAGGATGAATATATTGCTTTACTCCTTGCCGCAGTCATATGAAAATCTTGTACAAACAATTTTGTTTGTGAAAGATGAACTTACATTTGATGAAACTACCGGTGCACTCTTGTCCAATGAGATTCGGAAGAAAACTTCATCAAGTGGTAGTGGGAAAGATCAAGCTAAAGGGTTGGTTGCTAGAGAAAGGTCTCACGTGAAATCATCTTCAAAGAGTGGAAAATCTAGATCAAAGTCTAGAGGTCCACAATGTCACAAATGTAGAGAGTGGGGGCATATTAGAAAAAATTGTCCAAATCAAGGTAAGAGTAATCATGATAACAGTTGGAAGGGCAAGAAAAAACAAGATAAGGGTGATACTAGTGAAGCAAGTTATGCATCTAGTACGAAAAAGGATGAAGAATGTTATTCAGTTGCGGGTGAAAACACAAAAATCTCTGGGAGATGGATCCTTGACTCTGGGTGTTCTTACCATATCTGCCCAAACAGGGAGTGGTTCATTACCTATGAGCACATTGATGGTGGTACTGTTCTGATGGGTAATGATTACGCTTGCAAGACAGTTGGAATTGGAACAATAAGGATTAAGATGTATGATGGTGTTGTGAGAACCTTAACTGATGTGAAGCATGTCCCAACCTTGAAAAAGAACCTTATCTCGCTTGGTGTTTTAGACTCCAATGGTTGTAAGTTTACAGCGGTATGTGGAGTTGTAAAGGTTGTCCGTGGATCTTTGGTTGTCATGAAAGGGATCAAACAAGGTAACTTATACACCTTGATGGGTATCACGGTAATAGGAAATGTGGCAGTGGGAACTTCTTTATCGGAAAACACTAGGTTATGGCACATGCAACTTGGGCATATGACAGAAAAAGGATTGTCTCTACTTAGCAAGCAAGGGTTACTGAAGGGTATGCAGAAACCGACTATGGAGTTTTGCGAGCATTGTGTATATGGAAAACAATGAGGGTAAAATTCAGTACAAGCAAGCACAGAAGCAGAGGTATTCTAGACTATGTGCATACAGATGTGTGGGGGCCAGCGAAGGTCGCCTCTAAGGGAGGTTCCAGGTACTTTGTCTCCTTCATTGATGATTATTCCCATTACACATGGGTATATTTTTTGAAGTCTAAGAATGAAGTATTTGAGACATTTAAAAGGTGGAGAGCAATGGTTGAGAATAGAACTGGAAGAAAGGTGAAGACTTTGAGGTCTGATAATGGTACCGAGTATACTGAGGGTACTTTCAAACAGTTTTGTGATCAGGAAGGAATTGTTCGACATTGGACTGTTAGAGACACGCCACAACAAAATGGAGTTGCTGAGAGATTGAACCGTACTATGATTGAAAGAGCTAGGTGTATGCGCTCCAATGCTTGTCTTAGCAGAGAATGGTGGGCTGAATCAATAGCCACCGTGTGTTTCTTGATTAATAGATAGCCACATTCTACATTAGACTGCAAAACACCTTATGAGGTGTGGTCAGGTGAACATGCTGATTACAGTATACTGAAAATTTTCGGTTGTATTGCCTACTACCATGTGAAAGAAAATAAGCTTGATGCTAGGGCTAAGAAGGCCATTTTCTTGGGGTATGAAAAAGGCATGAAGGGTTATCATCTATGGTGTTTAGAGGATAATAAATTTGTGATCGGTCGAGATGTTACATTTGATGAGAGTTCCTTGTTAGCTTGTACTAAAGCTAAGGAGTTGGTTGATAGTGGTGGTGAATCTTGTAACACTCAGAAAGTGGAAGTTGAAGCGTCTGTGGATGCAGCAAATGAACAAGTGGTTGAACCAGGCACACATGATCTGAATTATGAGCCTGAAGACCATGAGGAACAACAACCAGTTGAAGACAATCAATCCCAGCAGCAACCTTTGGCCTTAACTAGGTCAAAACGATCGGTTAAGCAAGTTCAAAATTTTGGCTTTGAAGAACCGTTGAAGCACTATGGTCAGTTGAATACAGTTGATTTGGTTGCATATGCACTCTCTGTGGAAGATGATGAGCCAACTACTTACAATCAGGCCGCTTGTCATTTAGATAGTCAGAGTTGGTTAGTAGCTATGCAGGGTGAGATGGAGTCTCTCCAGAAGAACCATACTTGGGATCTAGTGTCGTTGCCTAATGGAAGAAAAGCAATTGGCTGCAAGTGGGTGTTTAAGAAGAAACAGGCTACTCTAGTCTGGTACTCAGTTCAAGGCAAGATTAGTAGCTAAGGATTTTGCTCAGAGGGAAGGCGTTGACTACAATGAGATATTTTTGCCTGTGGTAAAACACACTTCTATACGTGTGTTGTTGAGTTTGGTAGCTCATGGTGACCTTGAGCTTGAACAACTTGATGTGAAAACAACTTTCTTGCATGAAAACTTAGAGGAGGAAATTTATATGCCTCAGCCGGAAGGTTTTAAGGTTGTTGGAAAAGAAGATCATGTTTGTCGTTTGAGGAGATCACTTTATGGGTTAAAGCAGTCACTTAGGTAGTGGTACAAACGGTTTGACACTTTTATGTTGAAACATGGGTTCACACGAAGTAAGTATGATTGTTGTGTTTACTTGAAAAAACTTCGTAGTGGCGATTTTATTTATCTTTTGCTCTATGTTGACAATATGCTCATTGCCTATAAGAGTATGGTGGAGATAAATAAATTGAAGTCTCAACTTGCATCTGAGTTTGAGATGAAAGATATGGGTGCTGCAAGGAAAATACTTGGTATGGAGATAAAAAGATAAAGGGAGAATAAAAAATTATTTCTTTCACAGAAGGGGTACCTTGAGAAGGTCATATCACGGTTTGGCATGGAAAATGCAAAGCCGGTTATTACTCATTTGGCTTCACATTTTAGACTTTCTCGAAAGTTATCTCCAGTCACAGTGGAAGAAAAGGAATACATGTCGCATGTTCCTTATGCTAGTGCAGTTGGCACTTTAATGTATGCTATGGTGTGTACACGCCCTGACATTTCACAGGCTGTTAGTTTTGTGAGCAGGTATATGGAAAACCCTGGGAAGAAACATTGGGAGGCAGTGAAATGGATGCTTAGGTACGTAAAAGGTACCTTGGATGTGGGTTTGGACTTCGGTGGATATTCATGTCAGGTTCGTGGGTTTGTTGATTCTGATTATGCTGGTGATCCAGATAGACGACGGTCTACTACTGGTCACGTGTTTTAGATATACGGTGCTCCGGTTATTTGAAGATCTATGCTTCAGGATACAGTGGCTCTCTCTACTACAGAGGCAGAGTATATGGCATTGACAGAAGCTGTAAAAGAAGCATTGTGGCTTCAAGGTCTTGTAAATGACTTGGGTGTGGAACAAGATAGTGTTGAGGTTCTCTGTGACAGTCAGAGTGCCATCCACTTGGCTAAAAATCAGGTTCATCACGCAAGGACTAAGCATATTGACGTCCGATATCACTTTGTTCGAGATGTAATTGAGGATGGTGATGTGTCTTTGGTGAAAGTACACACAAAAGACTACCCTGCTGATATGTTGACAAAAGTTGTTCCTGGAGTTAAGTTCCAACATTGTTTGGACTTACTCCACATTGACTCATGTTGATTGAGGGCCCTTCGGGGCGGTTTCGTGAGGTGACAAAGCTATGCTAGAGTGTTGATAAGTTTATTTTTTTGCCTTGTTTCGGCTCATTTTTTCCTTAAACAAAAAAAATTCGCCGAGTTGGATCCTTGTGAAACAGGAAACAGAACTGTTTTGTGAAACATGAAACTGTTTTTGAACAAGAAACCAATTCAGGAAACAGGAAACTGATTTTTGAATAGGACACAAATTCAGGAAACAAGAAACTGGTTTTTGAACAGGAAACTGCTGAGAAACAAGACGCTATATATACTAGGAACTGTAGCTGGTTTTTTTTAACGTAGAAAAACTGTGAAGCACAGGGAATAGAAAAAGATAATTGCTGGAATTGTTTCATCTCTTGTTGAGAGATTGTGTGAGAATTGTCATCTTCTTGTACCTTGTTCTTGAATATAGTGGAATTACCTCACCGTGGATGTAGGCGCAATTCGCCGAACCACGTAAACTTTGTGTCTCTTGTGGTATGTTCTTGGTTTTCTCGAATTACTTTCATTGCCAGTTGCTCTATTTAATTGATTGGATCCTTGTGGTACTTGTGTGCAATTATTGGTGTCTACCCGCTTCCGCAATAAGTCGCAACAATAACCCTAAAAACCTCTCCTCGTATCAGTATTTCACTCTCCACTTTCACCTCTCTACACAATACAGAGCAAAACAGAGCTCGTCTGAACCTTCAAAGCCTGTAAATGTCGAAACGACTCAAGCTTCGATTCGGCCGAGTCATCCCAACATTCAACTCATGCAGATCCAAAGACCCATCATCTCTTCCTTCCAATCCAACACCTTTACCTCTCCTGTTCATGTTCTCTCCTGTAAACCCGAAATCTATCGATATCGACTATCCTCCTCCACCACCACCCAAATCATCCAAACCCCACTGCTCTGCACCAACAAACTTCGAAATTGAATCATCTAGAGAGTTTCAATGGAAGCAAAAAGAGAAATACCATGTAATCTCCAAAATTTCCGACATAAACAATACCATCCATCGTTTTAAAATTGATGAATCCGACTGTGACATTGCTTCATCTCCACTTGCTATAATGAAGAAGAAGTCAAAACAGAGGAAGCAAAAATAGAGGAAGTCAAAATAGAGGAAGCAGAAAAAGAGGGTTCGATCTTCAGCTGACAGTGGTGGCTTATTCTCGAAAGAGAAAACAGAGACGCTATTCTCCTCCACCAAAACCTTCTCCACTGACTCTTCGATCGATTTCAACACCCATTTAGCCACAATTCGCGAATCACCACCTCATCTGTTCAACAAGAAGAAGGTGAAAAGAACTCAAAAGGTTGTTATTTTGTACACCTTCCCCTACTGGTTGGTATGCTTTGAGTGTGGATGGTTTCGCGATGAAAAATGTGGCGAATTATTATCAGAAACTCATTAGGAGACTTTATGGCAGCACATCAGGTTCACCTTGGGCATGGCTCTAATAATGTGGCGAAAACTCGTGCCTTATTGGAGAGTTTGAACATGTGTAAATGGAGTGGCTTTTGGAATTGTATGATTTAGACAGACTCATTGTTAGTGAAACAATGGGTTTTTAGGGAAATAAAGGTCTATTGGTTCCTCAACAATTGGTGGGAAGAGATTTGGGACATTTGTAGCGCTTAGTGTGCCATTGTAGGCATATTTTTGGGGAGACAAACTCTGTTGCTGACTCACTAGCAGGTTTGGCTCAACAAGAGGGGATAACAAGAAATTATGATTGGGGGGTCCGACAATGCAAGTTCCAGTACCTCCTACAGCGCTGGTGCTGCTACTGCCTCATGGGGAAATGTTAATTCTCGTTATGTTGATGACATGGAACTCGTGGGCATTGAAAAACCCAGAAATCAATTAACAAACTAGTTAGTAGAAGGAGTAGAGAAGAGATTTGTGTTTGCAGTGGTTGGACCTGGTGGAGTTGGCAAAACTACACTTGTGAGGAAGGTCTTCGACAGAGATCAAGTGAGGACCCATTTACCTACCGAACGGGTTCTTGACCTGAACTGAGGATGTAGGACTAGTGCTCCCCCCTGACTGGGTGCCACAAGTGGAAATCTTGAACCATCCATCAATAGGAACATTTTTATCACATTGTGGATGGAATTTCACACTGGAAAGTATACTACATGGGGTGCCCTTGATCACTTGGCCATTATATGTGGAGCAGCATTAGAACGCCTTGTTGCTGGCCCAAGACCTCGGTGTGGCAGTTCAACACTGACATTTGGATAAGAAAATGGTGCTATCAAACCCAATGAGACTGAAAAAACAATCAAATTGATGATGGAAGGAGAGGAAGGAAAGGTTATGAAGAATGCAACCAAGAAACTCAAAAGCAATGCAACGAGAGCTGTGGAAAAAGATGGGTCTTCATATAATTCACTCTTTGAGCTAGTCAAGAAATGGAAATCCAAGTAGACTAGTGAGAGAAAAAAATGTCATTTTGATATACGAATTGAGGAGGTTGGAACCACCTCCTCTCTTACTTGCTTCATCATTAAGAAAGCAAACTAAAGTCAACAATGACGGCTAGCTCTACTTGTTCAAATTTATTTCTTCTTACTTCATTATTAAGAATCCAAGTCAAAGTCAACAATGACGGCTAGCACCACTTACTTAATTGATTTCTTCTTACTTCATCATGAAGAAATCCAAGTCAAAGTCAACAATGACGGCTAGCACCACTTACTTGTTCGAATTGCTCTCGTCTTACTTAATCCTTAAGCAAGCCAAAGACTGCTCTAGAAGCTTCCATAAACTTCAAGCCATTTGAGGAGGTGATGGAAGCTTCAACCATATTCTATCGCCTTCTCTCATATTTTTCAACAATTATCCACCTCGGTGAAGAATTCTCAAATCTGAGCCGATCATCACAAACAGAAGCAAACAGTCGATTTCCAACGAACATAATCAGTTCAATACTGATCATCCAAAATGAGGACGTCATTCTCCAAACACGCTCATAGGAGCTATACACAACTTGAGATAAATCACCCCTTCAAACATGCTTCCAGCGTCATACACCTGATGTCATGCAAATTACCAACATGAAGGACATCACCCCTCCATAGGCGCCTACAACGCCATACACGTACATATCAACCATATCGAGAGACATCACCTCTCCATACATACACAAACATATCATTCATAGTAAGGGACATCACCCCTCCAAACAGCTTCATGAACGCCACACCCAAAGGTGTCAAATATATTATCAAAGTGAGGGCGTCACCCCTCCAAATGCGTTCCAACAATCTCCACTTTGGCTAGGATGGAGTTCCAAATCAAGACGTCTAGAAACATAGTGTGCGCGAACATACATAATGCAGATCTTCATACCAAATACTCGAGGCATCAAAACGATCATCTTTGGAGCGATGTAACTCCACCAGAAGCAACATCCTTATGGCCAACAACAACAAGTTGTTTTACCAAACCCTCGAGGCATCAAAACAAGTATCATTGGAGTGATGTAACTCCACCAGAAGCAACATCCACAACATCATCAATACAAGTTGTTTCGCCAGCGTAACTGTACTCATCTGCAAGAAGTACAAGTTACCCTTCCAAATGGTCATTCAAAATTACAAGTGCACCATGAACGACCTTCAAAACTTTAGCATTTCATACAACATCAAATGAGCTCATCAAAATAACCTTCGGCTCTGATACCAATTTGTTGCGGGCGACGCTGCTCTGATACCAATTTGTTACGGGCGAAAGCGTTACAACTGAAAAAATGCGAAGCTACAAACAAAATACTAACAAATACTGGAGACAACCAATTTAACGTGGCTCGGCAAACACGCCTACGTCCACGACAAATACCAATAAAAAAGCAAACTAGAGTCAACAATGACTGCTAGCTCCACTTGTTCGAATTGATTTCTTATTACTTCATTATTAAGAAATCCAAGTCAAAGTCAACAATGATGGCTAGCACCACTTCCTTGTTCGAATTGATTTCTTCTTACTTCATCATGAAGAAATCCAAGTCAAAGTCAACAATGATGGCTAGCACCACTTACTTGTTCGAATTGCTCTCTTCTTACTTAATCCTTAAGCAAGCCAAAGACTGCTCTAGAAGCTTCCACAAACTTTAAGCCATTTGAGGAGGTGATGGAAGCTTCAGCCATATTCTATCGCCTTCTCTCATATTTTTCAACAGTTATCAAACCAATGAGACTGAAAAAACAATCAAATTGATGATGGAAGGAGAGGAAGGAAAGGTTATGAAGAATGCAACCAAGAAACTCAAAAGCAATGCAACGAGAGCTGTGGAAAAAGATGGGTCTTCATATAATTCACTCTCTGAGCTAGTCAAGAAATGGAAATCCAAGTAGACTAGTGAGAGAAAAAAATGTCATTTTGATATACGAAACTTTCTTAAGCATACAGAACAGGGGAATAAGTATGTGTACTGTATTCCACATTAGGTAAAACTAGTTTTGAGCAAGAAGTTGGAATAGAGTTATCCAATTTTAGCATTTTGTTTTAAAAAAATTCTAACCTAATCAATTTTACAAGTAATGCTCTCTTTGGAGACATACGAGAAAGAGGAGATTAGCACGGCCACTGCAAAAATTATTCATTTAAATTGAGAAGTGGATTGAAATCTACAAGTTACTTTCTAATTGCTCTGTCATGAACTTTTTTTTGGAAAAATGAGCCAGGGTTTATTAAGGATCCCTGAACCTATAAAAACTAATCATGATTACAATCTTACGTATCTTCTCCCTATAGCATCTTCATGAAAAAGTTTCTTTACATTCTCATCAAATGAGTTCGGGTCTAATTCATGGAATTCAAAAGGTGGGAATAAGCCTGCTAGATAATCAGCAACTCTGTTTGTTTCCCTGAAATGGTGTTGAATGATGCAGTCTTCAAGCCCATTGATAGCTCGATGAATGCGATTGGTAAGGTGCCTCAGGTCCCACGGGGTGCCTTGTTTCCTTGTTAGGATAGAATGTGCATATGCGGAATCAGTGCTGAAAATGACTTTCCTGATGCCATGTAATGAGATCAGTTTAAGTGCAGCTTCAATACCTAGCAACTCATGCTTGATTACAGAGTGACCAACAGTAGCTCCTATACATGCTGCTACCACAATGCCATGCTCATCTCTAATGACTGCTCCATACCCTCCTATTGAGCCCTGAAGCGAGCCGTCTGAATTAGCTTTATGCCAGCCATCTAGAGGTTTTGACCAGTTACAATAAATAGGATTTCTGTGTTGGAACTGAATGTTTGTCCCCCATGCACTGAAAAGTTGCTGGTTAGCATCAGTGTCTTCAACATTCTTATTGATACTGGCTAGTTTAAGTCGTAGTTCAGCGTAGATATAATTTGTCACCTCCTCAGCTGTAGAAAATGAATTCTGATAGATTCTCTTGTTTTATTAAGCCCAAATATTGTAGATAATGGCACTAAACGTAAGCTTTCTCAGAGTGGCCGCCAATGAGCTACCAGAAAAATCGCGTGCTACACCACCTGACCTCTTCAGTCCAGTTAAGGATTGGCCTACTATATCCTAATAAACCCAAGAAATGGTTCCATATGTAGGCAGAGTAGGAGCAGGCAAAGAATAGATGGGAAGTGCACTCAGTTTCTCTATAATAGAGAAGGCAGAGATCTGAAGTTATTTTTCCCCACTTCCTAAGCTTATCCAGGGTCTTCAAAGCATTGTTAACAGCTAGCCAAGCTATGAAGCCATGTCATGGAATGTTGTTAGTAAACCAAAACAGATGACTCCATTCTACTTTACTTTTCTTGGGTCTCAGCTCCTCATAAGTGGCCTTCATTGTATATACCCCATCATTGCCAACAGTCCATATAACTTCATCTGCGCTATCAGTGTCCAACTCAACCTGGTCAAGGTCAGCTGCAATATCAGCAATAGATGGCTGAATGTGGGCTGGGATGTGCCATTTTCCATCACGAATGAGAGCGCTTACCTTAGCATCCTTGTGCAACAATGAGTCGTATAAAAGCTCCTGTGGAAACCAGTTTATAAGTATCCCCAGAGGATGCCATGGTTGCTTCCAGAATGATGTGCATTCTCCATTGCCAATGGAGTGCAAGCTGAGTGCTCTCTTCCTACAACCCAGTATCTTGTTCCAGGCCCATGATGTGTCCTTGGGTGGTTCGAGGAGCCAAAAATGTTTGTTCTTGATTTTAACTCTCAAGTAGAAGAAAAAATACAGGTAAAAGGTGGTGAAAGATTACAAATGTTTGTTCCAAGCTGTCAAAAATGTTTGTTCCAAGTTGTCATATAAAAATGAGTCGTATAAAATTGTTTGTTTTGTCATGAAATTTTGCTTTTAAGTAGAAGAAAAAATAAAATTTTAACTCTTAGGAAAAACAAAAGGTGGTGAAAGATTACAAATTCTATCCCTACTCACCAAAGGATAAATTAACCTTCACTAGGACAATGCATAAACTGACTAACAACACTCACAGCATAAGCAATATCAGGTCTATTATGAGAAAGATAAATTAACCTTCCTACAAGACGTTGATACCTCCCTTTATCAGTAGGGACTTGATCAGGAAGAATAGCAAGTCCATGATTCATCTCAATGGGTGTTTCTATTGGTTTGTAGTCCAACATCCCTGTTTCAGTGAGCAAATCAAGAACATACTTCCTTTGTGAAAGTGAAATCCCTTTCTTCGACCTTGCAACTTCAATACCCAGAAAATACTTCAGTTGCCCGAGATCCTTCATTTCAAATTCCTTCGACAGATACTTTTGCAAATCATTTATTTCTTTCGGATCATCTCCTGTAACAATCATGTCATCAACATATACAATTAGAGTTGTAATCTTACCATTCTTGTGTTTGATAAACAAGGTATGGTCAGAATTGCTTTGTTTGTTCCCAAAAGCTCTCATGGACTTCGAAAATCTTCCAAACCAAGCTCTTGGAGACTGTTTCAGGCCATACAAAGACTTCTTCAATTTACACACCTTACCAGCGTCTCTTGGGTTATTCTTCACGCATGGAGGCATATCCATGTACACTTCTTCTTCCAAATTTCCATTGAGAAATGCATTCTTCACATCAAGCTGGTGCAAGGGCCAATCTTTATTTGCTGCAAGTGAAATTAAAATTCGGACAGTATTAATCTTCGCCACAGGTGCGAAAGTCTCCTCATAATCAATTCCATGGTGCTGTGTATATCTCTTGGCAACTAATCTTGCCTTGTATCTATCAATAGTTCCATCTGCATTAAGCTTCACATTAAACACCCAAAGACATCCTACAGTCTTCTTTCCAACTGGCTTGTCTACTACCTCCCATGTGACATTCTTTTGAAGAGCTTCCAATTCTTCATTCATTGCTGTTGTCCATTTTGGATCCTTCAATGCGTCCTACATGTTACTAGGAATAGATACAGTAGATAATTGATTAATAACAAGTGCATGTGACTCAGAAAGCCTATGGTTAGACATAAAGTTAGCTATAGAGTATTTAGCTTGGGCTTTGATATCTGGTTCATATTGCTTTTTAGGAACTCCCTTAGTAACCCTTTGTGATTTCCTAGGTTCAACACTTTCTAACACAGAAGACTCATTAGAGGTTAAAGGTACCTGAGGTGGATCATTCTGAGTGAGATCTTCAGTTGCTGATGTAGAAGGGGGAATGTCGTGTGTATGAGTGTCAGATACATTTTGATCATTCCCTTCTGTCTCATGAGGGAATTGATCGCTAGGAACCAAGTGGTCAATTGACTGCCCATTGGAAGTGTCTATCTCTCGAGACAAGTCATTTTCTGCTGCTGCGGGAACAGTTTCTGCTGCTACAGGAACTTCAAATTGTTCCTCCAAGTGTTCCAATTCTTCAAAAACATCAATATTAGCAATAGAACGAGGATTCCCTTCACTATCGCTCTCCCCCTGAAGGGAAGACTATGAAACTCCCCCTGAGTAATATGGCCCAGATTCATGGAATGAGACATCAAGAGATATATGCATTCTGTCAGTGAGCGGGTCATAACATCTGTACCCTTTTTGGAGCTCTGCATAACTCACAAAAATACATTTCTTCGCACGGGGATCAAGCTTAAGCTTGCTCCATTGTGGTTTTGGTATGTGGACATAAGCTGTGCACCCAAACACTCGGGGCTCCAAATTAGGCATAGATGGGATGGACAAAAGTGTATGAAGCTTCTGATGAGGATTCTTGAACTCAATTACTCGTGAAGCAGGGAAGCACGAACAACTTCCAACAATTGTCGGTTCTTTCATTCTACTAAACCATTCTGTTGAGGAGTATCAGAATTGGAGGTTTGATGACGAATTCCAGTTGACCGACAAAACTCAGACATAAAGGCCATTTACAAACTCTCCACCATTGTCAGATTGAAACACTCTGATGGATTGTTGGTACTGTGTAGCCACCATTTTGTAAAAATCAGTAAACATTCCAAATACATCACGCTTATTTTTCAGTAAGGACACCCAGGTCATCCGAGTGCAATCATCAATAAAAGTTACATAATATCGAGCTCTAGAAAATGAAGGAATTTTTGCAGGACCCCAAACATCGGAGTGAATTTTCATAAAGGGAACAAGACATCTATTAATACTTGGCGAATATGAAATATGGTGGCTCTTGACCAGTTCGCAAATGTCACAATGAAATTCTGAAACACTAACAACCGAAAACAAATGAGGCTGCAACTTCTTAAGATAACTAAAAGATAGATGTCCCAAACGACGATGCCATAACCATACAACTTCCTTCGTATTATCGACCCTTATGACTTGATTAGCTTGCCCCAAAAGATTCTTGCGTTTCTCTCCAGTCTCTATCAGATACAAGTAGTACAATTTACCCCTTCTAACACCATAACCAAGAATCTGCCGAGTCAGAATGTCCTGAAACACACAGAAAGATGGATAGAACGTCACAATACATGCAAGTGTTAGAATAATTTGATAGACAGACAAGAGGTTATAAGCTAGTGATGGAACAACTAAGACGATCATATAACACAATAGAACCATCTCCGCTAACCAGAGTTGGAGTACCATCAGTAGTAGAGATAGCATTTTGAGGGGAAGCTCTAAGATTTTCCACAAGGTTAGGGTCATTGGTCATATGATCAGATGCACCTGAATCAATTATCCATGTACTATTCGAAATTACTTTATCATTCATAATTGATTGTGCTACATTAGCAGAAGCACTGTCTAGATATTCATTCCCAGCAGTAGCAATGGCAGCCTTGCTTATATTCCTTGTGGCATCTTGGTGAAGTCCCACCAATCAGGATAACCAATCACTTCATAACATCTCTCCTTGCTATGGCCTAATTCTCCACAAACATTACACTTCTTATTTGCATATGGATTTGATTTACATGTAGGATGGCGAGAAGGAGGACTGGAGAAGCATGGAGGTATAACTGCCCTGCTCTGAATAGCCAAAACAGAGGATTCAACAAATACAAAACGCCCCATAGCCTGTTTCTCAGATTGCACCTTGCGGATGTAAGAATAGCTTTGTTTCAGGGAGAATTTAGGTTCCTTGCGCAGGATCTCTCCACGTACTTGATCATACTCTAAATCTAGTCCACTCAAAAACATATGAACACGCAATCGTGACATCATTGAAGTCTCATGGACTACACCTGCAACATTATTATTCTGAGAGGTCACCCTTTGATCAATCTCCTGGAACATGGCCACCAATTTGTTGTAGTAGGTAGGAATAGGTCGACCATTCTGTTTTGCTTCAAAACACTTCTTGTTTAATTCAAAGACCCGAGTTTCGTCAGAGTCGTCATAAAAAAAATTCTCCACAGCTTCCCAAATATCTTTTGCAGTAGGAAAACGAATATATCGGTTCATAAGAGAGGTCTCCATGGAATCAATAAGCCAACTTTTTACCTTTTCATTGTCTGTGGCCCAAACTTCATATCCTAGAAAATTCATATGGGGTTCAGCCTTTGCGCCAGTCAAATACCAATCTTTCCCCGTGCTCCAATGCGCATCCACATGAGGGGAGCCCATATGGTGTAGTTGGATTCATCCAACGAAATAGTTTTTGGAAACACAGAGTTGTCTTGTTGGGTGTAGTGGTAATGAATGACTTGTGAGGATGATTGAGTTTCTGGCATAATTAAATTTTTAGGATTTGACTGATTGTCATCAATTACAGATCCGGCCATTGTGGAATTCAGGTTTGAGATTCAAGGATTCAGGGATGGTTTGATTTCACTGGTTGTAGTACGCAGCGGTTTTGTGGTGTTCTTCGAGATTCGGGATTCAAAAAAAGAGAAAAATATGTAAAACAAGTTCAAAGGATTGAACCTGCTCTGATACCATGTAGAAGAAATACTTCAATTTGTTGTAGAAAGAAATACTTCAATTTGTGTGTATTTGATTCATCCCACAATAGGGGTATATATACAATAGGGTTTCTTGTCTTACAAGAAACAATCTTACAAAATATAGAAACAATCTTACAAAAATATTCTAGGTTACCTAAATATGAAATTAGAATATCCTAAATATATACATGTTTCTATAATCTATAATTAGAATATATACAACTTTCTATAGGTTTGTCTCGTAAATATGATAGAGTCTGGCCTTGTTAGAAGGACGGTACAATCACATCTACGAAAATGAACAAATAAACGAGGGGATTACCATGCCAGTGGACAAGGACACTGGTTTGTTGGTCATGACCAAGGAATGTGATTTTTCGAAATATGTCAGAAATTTCACAAAATATTTTCTATTTTGAATGTCATAATGTTCTTTTTGTATCAAAAGTTTGTTATGTGAGTCATTCTTATGTAACATATGGTCTGTATGACACTACGAGTAGTGTGAGACTTTTTATTAAGTATTTAAGAGTTTATAATAAATACGATGTCTGCAAGAAGATGTACGTTGGTGCATGTTATTTGCAAATGATATTGTCTTAATTGATGAGACTAGTGAAGGTTTAAGTCAGAAATTAGATAGGTGGCAGGAGGCTTTAGAGAGTAAGGGTTTTAAAATTAGTCGTTCGAAGACAAAATATTTAGTGTGCAACTTTGGTGGTGAATCACAAGGAAGGAGTAATGCAATTGACATTGAAGGTGTGGAGGTCCCTGAGTGTGAGGTTTTTTGATATCTATGATTTATAATCCAAAAGAATGAGATTATTGGAGAAGATGTAGAGCAAGGTTAAAAGAGAAATGTTATAAGACAATTGTTTGACCAACCATGTTATACGGTTCAAAATGTTGGGCTACTACGGGACAACATACGCATAAAATAACAGTAGCAGATATGCATATGTTAAGATGGATGTGTGGTAAAACGCTTAAGGAAAAAATTAGGAATGACATAATTATGAGATATTTAGGTGTAGCGGCTATAGAGGACATAATTAGATAAAGACGTTTAACGTGGTTTAGTCACGTGCAGAGGAGACCAAGCACGTCTCCAATTAGAAAATGTTTAGATTGACAAGTTAATGGAGGGTGTAGACGGAGATGACGACTATTGAAAATTTGGATGAAGGCATTGAAGGAGACATCCTTGAGCTTGGATTAGGCGAGTATATGTGGGAAGACTGCATTACTTAGAGAACCAAAATCCATGTAGCCGACCCCAAAAGTATCGGAAATGATAATTGATGATGATGATTTAAGAGTTTAAAATGCATAACTTACATTGTTCAATTCGAAATCATAAACAAATTTTTATTTTTTTACACAAAAATGAAATATTTCTTAAAATCGGAGGACTGAAATTAAATCCAAAAAATGAAATCACAATCCTTGGTCACAACTCATGAGAGCTAGTTTGAATTGTAAATATTTAGACTTTGACGAGTAACTTAGTAAACACAAGAGGTATAATAGTGTTTACTGTTTTGAATTGTCATCCATCCTTACAAAACGTAAATATTAAGAATTTGTGAGGATCCAACAGAAAGAAAAATTTAAAGTTAGAGACAAAGTAATGTTCATCGAAATAATGATTAAAAATATTATATTCAAAATTAATCTTTAAATGTAAACAACTACCCTTGTCATTATGCATCCTCTTTATTGTTTTTGTATAAAAAATATGAAATTAACAACACGCAGGGAGGCAAGTCAAGTGTTTCAATTTCCATTTGCTCAAATGGTTTGGCCTCATACCAAAGTTGAATAGTTCTTCCACTTGAAATTGAAGAAAGTGAGCTTGCATTCCTTACTTCAAACCCAATCCATTCTCGTCCACCACCCGCTTCAGCAGACTTCATACTACCAAGATACTCCTTTCTATTCCTTTACAACTTTGGGACATAAAAATAAAATGAAAGTTGGATTCACCTCGAGATATCACTTGCACAAGTCTCTCCCCATCTATCGATTGATTTCCTTCATCTCTCGATCGAAAACCCACCCTAGTTCGATCTCTTCTTCACCAATTGATTGATCGATCCTCTCATCTTAAATCGATATCTCCATCTGTTTCTCTTTCTCTAGATTCTAATGGAGCCAACCCTAAGTCGAAGAGGAATTCTGAAATCAACTTTTCAATTCACTTGGATCTCAACAAAGACGAAACACACATTTTCCTGTCTTTATCACACACAAAAATAATTAGTGGATTTCAAATAAATTATTTTAGGGGCTTAAGTATAATTAATTAATGTTTGAGAATGATTGACTTGAATTATAAAAGGTATGGAGAGCAAAATAGAAAATCCAAAAGTTAGATGTAAGAGCTTATTTACAATTTATTGATAATTAGGGGCTTCTAATAAATTAGCTAGAGGATTAATTATAATTAGTTATTATTTGAGAGAGACTGATTTTAATTGTAGTTACTAATTAGCATGAAATTTGGAAGACAAAATAGAAACCTGTAAACTAAATCAGATTGAAAACAATTCATTATTACCTTGCAAGCGTTGCAGTAGCAGAAATAGAGATAAGAACCAGTTTATTTCTTCGTCTCTCTTTTATTGCAAAGACTAGCTAACAACTTTATCATCAACTAATAATTATTTGTCATTTCACCCCTAACTAAAATCCCGATCCATTCAGATATAGTGCCATGCATGTTTCATTATAAAAACAGAATATAGGGGGAATAAAGGACCAGGAGAAAGTGGGAAGAGAAGAAATAATGAAATATAAAGAGAAAGACTGAGAACTACCCTTTACTGTTTATAGTTTGAAAATTAATAATTTTTATCTGTTCATACACGACGTAGACCACAAGCCTTTGATCTTGTTTAATTTTTTTAACAATATTGATGGTCACATAAGGATGAAAGCAAAAGTGTTTCCATTTGGTTGAATGGTTTGGCCCCATATTAAAGTTGAATAGTTCTTCCACTTGCTTTGATCTTGTGTGAGAGAACAAGATGTACATACTATGAAATTGAAGAAAGTGAGCTCAGATGCCTTACTTCAAACCCAATCCATTCTCATCAACCCGCTTCAGCAGACTTCATATCACTAGGATACTCCTTTCTATTCCGTTGCAACATTGGGACATAAAAATAAAACTAATAAAAATGAAAGTTGGATTCATCTCGAGATAGGGGCGGGTATCTCATTCTGCGATCCCAATCTCATCCATTCCGTTCCGATTTTTTTCAGGTTCTTTTGGAATTGATCAAACTCATCCCGATCCTGTTCTGTCCCGATCTAGAGTGGAATGAGATCATGATGGAGATTTTCAATCCCGCGCATCTCATCTTATCCCAAACTTATTTATTTAGTATTTATTATTATTAATTTTAATCAAACCAATATTTGCATATTAACACATCTCTAATAACCTAATAATTTGTCTTTTCTCACACTATTTGGCTCTGTATTAGTAAAACAAAATCTATATACACCTCTTTACAAAAAAAAAAAACTCAAGCAAATTATTAAATAACAAATTTCAACCACCCTAGAAAACTGAAAGAACTTTTTTTTTTTTTAAGAAAACTAAATATCTATTATCATGATATCCTACTCATATGAATGATATAGTCAACAACTCCTATTTCTTATATAACGGTTCAAAATATACAACAAAAATGACTTGAAACAGCTGTAAGAGACCTGCTATTACCTGAACTTAAGAATGCTTAATCTCCAGAATAACAAAAGCAAAATGAAAATCAAAGTAACTCATCCATAAGGTAAGGGATTCTCTTTTACATTGTCAAGGACAGCTCCTGCATTCATGCCAAACCTCTTAGCAATTTGTATAATACGATCTGGTCGACTTCAATTACTTAGTTAAGGAGAAAGCACGAAATCTACAATTAAGAAAGAAAAACAAATAGAAGGAACAAAGGAACACACAGCAAAGCATAGAACGGTCATGTAGAAAAAGGATACAAAGTTCCTTCTGTGTCAATGTAAGAAACCTTGCCATTCCCTCCATGCATTTGGGTGAATGTAAGAAACCTTGCCATTCCTCCATGCATGTGGGTGAAAACATATTGACAAAAATCAGATACAACATATTTGTAGTTAATGTCCATGAGGGGAAAATGTACGAAAAAAAAATAAAAAATAAAAAAAACATATCTGTGTTGAGAGTAGGTTCACCCTTGGGTCTGCTACGGCCGTATCTAGCGCGGGGTTGAAGAGGTTCCACCCGTGGCGATGGTGGAACTGGTGGCACTCAACTGGTTTGAGTGTTCGAAGGCTTGATAATATCTCCATTGTTGCGAGACCTTGTCGTCACCATCTCGTTGTTTCTCTGGAAAATGTGGATCTGCAGTTCTTATTGAGGAAATATGTTGTTCCTCACGGACGACGCCAAACTAATGTAGTCGATTTCTGCTCTCATTCCTCGTTGCTTACCTAAACCTGCACGGGTAGCAAACGTGAGCCAAGGACCACTGTGTGGTGGTCAATGGCACTCCGATGCTTAAGTTAAATAAGTTTTAGGATAGGCTTAAAACTGTAAATTAAGTTGTATTGTATACCTCTAGTTCATCGACCTTATCTCCCTTTCATAGTGAAGGAGTCCATGTTCGGCTAGGCCTTTGGTGATGTAGTTTAGGGAAAATGATCTTGTTGTGGAGATCATTTCCTGATTAGGAGCTGTCCATGTGGGATAATTTCCCTATACGACTTGTGCTCCTAGATCTGCGGAAGAGATTTCACTTTCTAAGCATTGTCCATGCAAAAAAGTTTTTTTGCCCGACTTATACTCTAATATATGTTTTCTAGTCGAATCTAATGTGTTGCTGACATGCCTGTCTTGGGTAGATCTCTGATACTTGCCTTAGAGGTCTTATGAGTATTGGGCCTGACCGCGTGACATGTGGACTTACTGGCTCATTGCAACTCAGAATTGACTGTCCGGATTCTGCCAATGTTGAGCTTGCTGTTTTTTGGGCCTCGCTGGATTGTGCGTCCAATCGGACCTGCTTCGTTTTGTTGGCGAGATTATCATGACACGAAAATACAGATAAGAATGATTGTGGACAAGAGCGAATGTGGATAAACTGCGAATAAGATTGAATAAGCATAACAATGTGGATATGATTAATAGTGGATAAGATCAATTGTGAATAGGGTCGAAGAAGTACAATGATGTGGATATGATTGAAGAAGTATGACGATGCAGATATGATCAAATAAGCATGATAAGAATGAATGAGATAAATTGTGGATATGATCGAAGAAGCACGACAATGTAGATATGGTCAAGTGTGAATAAGGTCAAAAGTGGATAAAATCAATTGTGGATAGGATAGAAGAAGCACAATAATGAGGAAAATATCAAATGTGGATAAGTTTGACGACAATATGGATATGATCGAATAAACACAACAAGAATCAATACGATTATATGTTGATAGGATCGAAGAAACATGAGAATGCGGATAAGATCGAATGTGGATAAGATATATATATATAATAAAAACACGACGATGTGGATAAGATCTAATGTGGAGTAACTACTCTAATCCATTTTTGAATTATTAGTATGCCAAATGGTATTGGGCATGACTGGATCTAAGAATGAAGTAGAATAGCTACTTATTGGGGTTTGTTGCTCATGATATTACACTCAACATTTTCCATATTAGGTGTGCATATGTAGATTGTACTAGGAGGAGTTTTGGAAGAAAATTTACATTAAATAATTGTTTTTTAAGTCAGTTTTGTGGTATTTGTAAATGACGTGTTATACGTGTTTTAAGAAAAAACAATTTTTTTTACGTGTTTTAAGAATCAAATAACATGTAAATTCAATAAAGTACACCCTTATAGTTGTATTGAAAGTATTTATTTATTAAATAAAAGTGAAAATTTAGAGCTGCTTCGTGGATTGTCACAATTTTCTACTATACTTTCAATATTTTTTCGTTGAAACTTGAAACAAAAAGTTCTGTGAAAGGCGAAAATTGAACTTGCTGATTTCGATCGAATTTCAAAGGCTATAATCAACAACTTCGAATGTTTTTTTTTCTCAATTTTTTTTTTGACACTTTTGTTCATGTTCTTGATAATCCTTTATCCATTTCATTACCATTATAAAAGGGTTATTTAGCCAAAGGTGTACCAGCTGAGTTGGTAGAGGTGTGGCAGATGGAATCACACGTCATGGGTTCGAACCCAGCCGACGGCATGGGGTGGAAGGGTTAAAGGTAAAAACAGAAAAAAAAAAAAAAAAATGGATAAGTCATCCACAATTTTGGTTAACCCCGCTAATAAGCCTTTAATTTGGCCATTGTAAAAATGAATATGAGTTCCAGTTACAGGTACTTGTTTAATAACATTTAATCGAATCAAACTATGTTATGTTTTTAACCAATCTAACCATGTAATCCATCTACTTGTAGGTTTGGGAGTTGGGTGGGTTCAGACGAGATAGGGCAAGGACGGTGGTAGTTTTGGCGCAATAGTGGTGGTGCACTCAAGTCAATTTGGTGATGGCAGTGAAGTTGTGGAATCTAGCAGGATTGGTGGTGTGGGTAGCATAGCGAATGGGGATGATGGGAGGGGGATGAATGGAGAATAAGACATTTTTTTAATAAATCCTCATCACTCAGTTGCACATCGAGATACAAGTTGATAATTACAACTGGCATAATCATTTGGAAAATACCAAGGAGTTTTTTTTTTTTTTTAAATTAACCTCCAGTGGGGAGGGGCAACTATGGAATGTCAGACCTTTATTACTTATAAAAAAATTGACTTACAAACGCTACGGGGGTACATTACGACGTTACCCGTATGAAAACCAAAGTAAAAATTAAAAGCAAAAACCTGTCCTGAAATCCATTGCAAACTTAAAGCACCAAATGAAGTCAACCCAAGTAGCCAGCTCCCAGCAACCCGGACAGCACCCTGAACCATATCCGCACAAGCTCTGTGTCGCAGCAATGCAGAATAAAAAACCGGAGCGCTAACAGCACGTACAACAGACCACGCTGACAGCAGCGCACTCTGTCTGCCACGCTGAAACTGCATCGCACCCTGTCTGGGCGCACTCTGTGCTGCAGTGTGCAGATCATCCAGCTTCGCCAACGCAACACACACCTATGAGATTCGGGCGTTCCTGCAATCCAACCAAACCAGCCTCCCAGCAGACCTCAATCTCAGCACCGCTGCGGCCTGAAACAGCACGTACAGCAGACCACGTTGAAGCGCACTCTGTCTGGGAACAGCAGCGCACTCTGTCTGCAACGCAGACCACGCTGCAACTGCATCGCACCCTGTCTGGGACGCACTCTGTGCTGCAGTGTGTGGATCATCCTACTTCGCCAACGCAGCACACACCTGTGAGTCATCCATTCGCGCGTTCCTGCAGTCCAACCAAACCACAGTCCGCAGTTTCGCCTCATGCTACATTTCTCCCAGCCGGTGTAGAGCCACGAATGCCCAAAAAACTATTTCTACGCATCCCCATGATGAATGTATGCCGTATGCAATCTGTCAAGCATGATTAAGCCTGCCACTCTCCTAGAAAAATCAGTCCCATCGAAAGAAGCAGTCATATGGTCTCGTTGTGCTCTATCTGCTAACGCATCCGCCACCGCATTGGCCTCTCTATAGATATGTTGGCAATCTAACATCATTGTCGCTGCCAACAACTTAATTTCTTTCAAAATATTCTCCAAATGCCATGGGATTTTCAAAATATCCTTGAGCCAACCACAAACAAGTTCCGAGTCCGTTTGGACTACCACCTTTTTGAAACCCCTAGCAAGACAAAGGCGGAGTCCCTCAACAAGAGCAAACATTTCCGCTTTATTGTTGGTTCCTGCACCAAAAAGTATTTGTTTTCCCACAACGCAATGACCCCGAAAGTCTCTAATAATCACACCACCGGATGCCTTGCCCTTGCGGGAGGATCCATCCACATTTAGCGCAACAAAATCTATGGGTGGGGGTGCCAATAAACAAATATAACACACTTCCTTCTAACTTGTAGCACATCCATCCCCAAAGCCTGTAAAGGTGCCTTATTACTGCTAACTTGCTTGGGGATCATAAAAGTATTTGCCAATTTCAACTGATGCCTAATGTTCAAAATTGCAAAGGCAGGATTTGGGGGCGTATTTTCATACACACATTTGCATCTTTGTTTTCAAATTTCCCATAAAATGAACATAGGAGTAAGAAAGAATAACACACCTATCTGCGAATTGCGTTTTGCTCTCTTGAACCAAATTACTAGCACCGTTGAGATTTGTGCTGGTCGCCGTATATGCACTTCAAAAATCCTGTCAAAGTGACTCCACACCTGCATCGCCAATTCGCTGTCTAGAAAGAGATGATTCAAAGATTCTTGCTTTGGCGAGTTACAACAACGACATCGAGAGGCCAGGCTCAAACCACATCTGTATAATTCCCCATCCACATGTACTCCTCTATGGAGTAATTTCCAAACAAAGACTGAGATTCTGGAGGGAAGAATGTCATGCCAAAGCTTTGGACTCAAATCATTTACCTTCCCATGTTTCCGTAACAGTTCATATGCCGACTGAAGGGAAAAGAGCCCATTCAGATTTGGAATCCACACACACGTGTCTTCCTCATAAGCCTCACCACTTAATCTATCAGCAAAAAAGCCACGCGCCAAGTTTCTGAGATCTGGTTGGACCAGTTAAAAATTTGAATCTTCATTTTCTCACGGATAGCTTTTTCAATAATCACAACTGGTTTATTCATTTGGAGATACATGTGATAATCCTTTACTGAGGGGTATCTCGATCTTTACAGAATGTGGGGGCGTTGACTTTGGTCAACATTGTTGAACAAATGGTCGAGATCAATTTTGTACCCAATTTAATTATGCACAATTTTTAGTTTTATTTTTGGGTCATAATCATCATGAAACTTTATATTTAAACTTAAAAAATGAAAGGACACGAAAGAGGATAGTGGATTATCAAGAAATATAACAAAAGCGATAAAAAAAAAAAAAATTAGAAATATCACCCAAATCTTGGATCAAAATTTTTAGGTTCGATTTTTTGCTCATAAATTTGATGAAACTTTATGTTTAAGCTAAAAAAATTGAAAGGACACTAAAACGGATAGTAGATTTTCAATAAAAAAAATACAAATTTGAAAAAATATATATATATATACATCAAAACCATGCAAATTTTAAATAATTTCTTTTGAAGTTTTGTCAAAATCTGTAATTTCAATTTCCAGCTCATAGCTTTGACGAAACTTTAAATTTTAACGAAAATTGAAAGGACATTAAAATGCATAGAATATTATTGAGAACAAGAACAAAAGCAACAAAATAAAAAATCTAGAACATATTAGAAATTATGGATTAGAGCCTTCAAAATTAGTTGAAATTTTGAAGTTTGTTTTCGGGTCATAATCATCATGAAACGTTATATTTAAACTAAAAAATGAAAGGGCACGAAACATGTGGATTATCAAGAAAAAGAAAAAAAAAATGTCAAGAAAGAACAATCGATAAAAAAAAAAAATTTTGGAAGATTTTTTATTTTTATTTTTTTTCTAAATAATTCTTTATCATTTTTTTTGTACGTCAAATTTTCAGTTGAAATAATGAGTTTCATCAAAACTATGAGGTGGAAACTAAAAAGTACAGATTTCGATCAAATTTCCCACTTTTTTTTTTTTTTTTTGGTATTTTGTCACATTTTTGTTTGTTGTACATAATCCTTATCCATTTTACTATCCGCTTAAATTTTTAGTTAAAATAAAAATGAACGTTGAATGAATTTCAAAGGCATCCACAATTCAAATGATTTTTCTAATTTTTTATTCTGTTGCATTTGCGTTTTTTCCCTCGACAATCCTTTATCACTATTTTGGTCCTTTTACATTTTCATTTAAAATACAAGGTTCCCTCAAAATTATAAACAAAAAATTGAATTTACAAATTTTGACCAAATTTTAAAGGCTATATAATCCACAATTCGGAAGATACTTCTCAATTTATTATGTTGTCTCTTTTGTTCGTTTTCTCGATAGTTCTTTATCACTTTTATGCTCCTCTTGAATTTTGACGTTAAAACAAAATTACATCAAAGTTATGAGCCAAAAACTAAATTTAAAATTTCGGCCGTATTTCAAAGGCTATCCACAATTTGTTAGGTTTTTCTTGACTTTTTTTTTTTTTCATTTTTGTTGTTCTTCCCAATATTCCTTTATCTTTTCTTTGTTCATTAAAATTGTGAAACGAAAATTGAAATTACCGGTTTGGCCAGAATTTCAAAGGCTATGTATTCTATGATCAAGATGGTTCTCTATCCATATTTTATTTTGTCGAATTTTGTTGTTGTTTCTCGATAATCCTTTATCATTTTTATATTATTTTTGAATTTTTAACTAAAACAAAATTTTCAATAAAATTAAGAGATAGAAACTGAACTTATATATTTCAACTGAATTTCAAATAATTCAATCCCACAAGTTTGGAGATTTTTTTTTCTTTTTAAATCTATAATGTTATTGCTCGTAATAATTCTTTATCATTTTAATTATAGGCTTAAATTTAAATTTAAATAAAGAATTTCATCAAAATTATTACTTGAAAATTATACTTAGATTTCACCCGAATTTCAAATGCTATAATCCAATATTTGTATTTTTTTTTACTAGTTTTGTTTTCACTTAATTTTTTTTACTAGATTCGTTTTCACTTAATATTCACGTTCTCGATAATTCTTTGTCCTTTTTATTGTTCGCTTAAAATTTTTAGTTAAAATGAAGAAAGATGTAGTGCTATTTGGGACGAATCTGGCTACAGATTTCAACAACCTTCCTTAGATCTTCGCAACTCTTTACCAAGGTCAAAAGGAAAAAGAACAAGATCTCAGTCTCGGTTCTAAAATAAATTTTTATTCAACTTCAACTCTTATTTTCGTTTTTGCAAATGGAGCCAAGTTTTTTGATACTTCAAAATCGACTCAAAACCTTGTAACAGACTCTTAATTTGATACTACAACCTGAAAAGAATTACAGGTTACCTAAAACACTAAATTACAACTTTATAATATCATAAAACTAAGTTTTTTTTCTAATAAATTTTAAAAATGAAATTACATAATATAAAACCATGAAAATAAAATAAAATCAGATATTTGGCCATATCAAAATCCTTTGAAAATTCTTTTATGACTTACATTAAAGAGCTTTATTAAAATTATGAGTCTGAAACTGAACTTACAGACTTCACCCGAATTTCAAAGGCAACCACAATTTGAAAAAAAATATTCACGATTTTCTATTTTGTCATTTTTTTTGTTATATTCTCGATAATTCTTTATCATTTCTGTTATTGGCTTAAATTTTCAGCAAAAGAAATGAATTTTACATCAAAATTATGAGGAAGAAACTGAACATATAAATTTAAGTGAATTTCAAAGGTTTTAATCCACAATTTTATAAGGTTTTCTTGATTTTTTAGTCTTCGCTTTTGTTCTTGTTCTCAATAATCCTTTACCAGTTTCTTCTATTATACTTTCAGTTTATTTTAGTTGGAATACAAAGTTTCATTAAAACTACGAAACGAAAATTGAATTTTCAGATTTTTTCAGATATTTCAAAGGTTACAATCTACAATTTGGGACTTTTTCTCGATTTTTTATTTTTCCACTTTAGTTCTTGATCTCGATTACTATCATTTTCTATTATACGTTCAATTTTTTGGTTGAAATAAAAAGTTTCATAAAATTTATGAACCAGAAATTGTACTTATAAATTTTGTCCAAATTTAAAAGGCTACAATCCACAATTCAGAAGATTTTTCTCAATTTTGTATTTTCTCGCCTTTGTTCTTTTTCTAAAAAAATATTTAACTATTTTTATGGCCATCTTAATATTAAGTTAAAATAAATTTTTACGTGAAAGTTATGTGCCAGAAATTGAACTTACGATTTCGACTGAATTTCAAAGGTTATCATCAAAAATTTGGAAGGTTTTTCTCGACTTCTTTGCTTTTGTTCTTGATAAAAAAAACTTCATTCTTTTTAATGTTGTTTAAATTTTAAATTAAAAAAAAAGTTGCATCAAATTGAGTCAGAAATTCAACTTACAGATTTTGACAAAATTTCAAAAGCTATAATCCACAATTTCAACCGAATTTCAAAGGCTATAATAAAAAATTTGGAAAGTTTTTTTTCTGGATTTTATTTTGTTGCTTTTTTTTCGATAATCCTTCATCGTTTTTATGATCCACTTGAATTTTTTAACAAAAGGTTTCGTCAAAATTATGAGCCAAAAATTACAATTACAGATTTCGATTGAATTTCAAAGGATCCACAATTGGGAATTTTTTTTCTCAAATTTTTTATTTTGGTGCTTTTGTTAATGTTCTTGATAATTCTTCATCCTTTTCTATTATCTTTTTTATTTTTATTTTTTGGGGTTTAGAGAAAATGTTTCAAAGGCTATAATCCACTATTTGCAAGAATTATCTCAATTAATTTTTTTAACTTTGTCATTTTCATTCTAGTTCTCGATAATCATTTATCCTTTTGATGTTCATTTATTTTTCATTAAAATAAAAAGATTAATCAAAATATGGTGCTAAAACTGAATTTAAAATTTTCTACAAAATTCCAAAGGCTATAACCCACAATTTGGGATGTTTTCTCGATTTTTTTTTTATCAATTTTGTTCATATTCTTGACAATCCTTTAGTCTCTTTATTTTGGTATAATTATGAGTAAAATGATTTTAAAGATTTAGCCCGAGAAAGGTTGCAATCCACAGTCAGATTTTTTTTTTTTGCTCTCGATAAAATTTCATTCTTTTATTGTATTTATATAAAAAAATATTAGTAAAAGATTTCATCAAATTGAACCGGAAACTGAACTAATAGATTTCGACTGAATTTCAATGGCTATATTCAACAATTTGTGAGGGGTTTTCTCAATTTTTTATTTTGTCGCTTTCATTCTTGTTTTCAATAGTCCTTTATCCTTTTTATGTTACTTTTGAATTTTTAGTTAAAATAATAGGTTTCATCAAAATTATGAGCCAGAAACTAAACTTATTTTACAGATTTCAAAGGCTATAATCGATTATTTGGAGAAAAAAAATTTGTCGAGTTTTTATTTTTTTCTGTTGTTATCGATGGACCTTTATTCTTTTTATTTCTCTTTCAAATTTTCAGTAAAATTTTTTTTTTAATCTAAATTATGAGTAAAACTGAATTTACAGATTTTTCCGAAATTTAAAAGGCTATATATATTAGGAATTTCACAAAGGCTAGAAATTCTTGTGATCTCCTCAAAGAGTACATTAGTACAATAGTTTAACGCAATGTAATATCTATAGTCCAAAAAAATATTATGACTGGATCGCTAAGTTTAATGGCCCTATACGGCATTTCGTATCAATTAGGAGATCACATTGACAGACAGTTTATTAAAAACATTTAACCATGCAAATATTCTCATACATTTTCAATAATTTTGATACTTCTTTGTCTAGGTTTCAGGAGATATCTTGTGTTCTAAGTGACAAAATCCTATTTAGATCCGTCGCACGTACATATGAATGGTGTTCATGATTGAAATTCTCATATGTTTCCTAATATATCATCAATTTATAACCAATTTTGGTGAACAATTTTGATAACTTCTAGTTTCACCAAAATGCGTAAACATGGTTCTATAGTCAATCCGTGACCTCTGAATGCTGAAACCAGTCTTGCGGGTGAGCTCATAGACCACAGTTCCTAGTTCCTAGTTCCTGCAGGGTGGAGATGATGGGGTTGGTCTATGGATTTTTCTTCGTTTTGCCACATTTTACTAAATGGCTTAAGGGAGATAAACCATAATGCATCAAGTGTAAATTCGTTCAACATGGCAACACATGGCACGCGGAGTTGGTAAAAAATTTCTGTTCAGTCAAGGAGCATGGAATTCTGAATGCATGGTTTTTTCTGTTACACTTTCAACATTCCAAGTGTCACCAGGCACATAATATTGTTCATTTTTGTAGTCTATACTGATCAAGAGAGATAGAGATTCAGAGATTGAGAGAGATCGAAACCAGAGAAAGAGAGATAAAGCGTCGAAGAAGAATGGCTACAGCTAGAGAGAGGGATAGAGATCTAGAGCTTCTGATTCCAGTAGCTGCTGGTGGAGGAGGAGGACCAACTCCTGATGATGTAGGTTCTAAAACCTCTTCTACTTGCTCCACTCCTGATGCTTATAATCACCACAGTAGCAGCAAAGAGGTTTGCGAATTTGTCTCCCTGTTGATCAGTTTTTAAACTCAGAATTCAATTCTATTAGGTTTCAACATATCAAATTGTTCTTTTTATTAGGTCAAGTGTTGATGAAAAAAATATGTTTTGGAATGACGGCATTGTTTCACATATTAGACCTAATTGACACAAAAAATGGAGCACTAAGCAAGTAAGAATGCTGCCTGCCCGCATGCCTGGCTGCAAGCAAGCATGCTGACTGCCTGCAAGCAAGCATGCATGCTGCCTACGACACTCCTATACTTCAAGTTTTGATTTTTCGAAAGCTGACATTCTCAACTACAAATAGTATTAACCATTCAGAAATGAAAATTAACAACCAAATCAGATTAATAACCAAATCAAACAAAATAATTCACAATGGTAATTAACAATGTCAGATTAATATTGATATCCCCAATTAATTTCATCTACATGCAAATGCTATACTTGCCAGATTATTATTGACACAAAAAATGGAGCACTAAGCATATAAGCATGTTGCCTGCAAGCAAGCTGTATGTCTGCCTGCAAGCAAGCATGCATGCTGCCTACGACACTCCTATACTTCAAATTTTGATTTTTCGAACGCTGGCATTCTCAACTACAAATAGTATCAACCATTCAGACATGAAAATTAACAACCAAATCAGATTAACAACCAAATCAAACAAACCAATTCACAATGGTAATTAACAATGCCAGATTAATATTGATATCCCCATTTAATTTCATCTACATAAAAATGTTATAATTGTCAGATTATTATTGACACAAAAAATGGAGCACTAAGCAAGCAAGCATGCTGCCTCCCTGCAAGCAAGCATGCAAGTTGCCTACGACACTCCTATACTTCAAGTTTTGATTTTTCGAAAGCTTGCATTCTCAACTACAAATAATATCAACAATTTAGACATGAAAATTAACAACCAAATCAGATTAACAAACAAATCAAACAAACTAATTCACAATGGTAATTAACAATGCCAGATTAATATTGCTATCCCCAATTAATTTCATCTACATGAAAATGCTACACTTGCCAGATTATTATTGACACAAAAAATGGAGCACTAAGCAAGCAATCAAGCAAGCATGCTGCCTGCGACACTCTATACTTCAAGTTTTGATTTTTCGAAAGCTGGCATTCTCAACTACAAATAGTAAGACATGAAAATTAACAACCAAATCAAACAAATCAGATTAACAACCAAATCAAACAAACCAATTCACAATGGTAATTAACAATGCCAGATTAATATTGTTATCCCCAATTAATTTCATCTACATTAAAATGCTATACTTGCAAGATTATTATTGACACAAAATATGGAGCACTAAGCAAGCATGCTGCCTGCGACACTCTATACTTCAAGTTTTGATTTTTCGAAAGTTGGCATTCTCAACTACAAATAGTAAGTCATGAAAATTAACAACCAAATCAAACAAATCATATTAACAACAAAATAAAACAAACCAATTCACAATGGTAATTAACAATGTCAGATTAATATTGCAATCCCAAATTAATTTCATCTACATGAAAATGCTATACTTGCTAGATTATTATTGACACAAAAAATGAAGCACTAAGCAAGCAAGCATGCATGCTGCTTACGACACTCCTATACTTCAAGTTTTGATTTATCGAAAGCTGGCATTATCAACTACAAATAGTATCAACCAAATCAAACAAACCAATTCACAATGGTAATTAACAATGCCAAATTAATATTGCAATCCCAAATTAATTTTATCTACATGAAAATGTTATACTTGCTCTTAATATTGAACCATCTGTACATCAGATTTTCAGACATTAGTTAGTGTTCATGTATTCACAGTGTAAATACAACTTCAAAAAAGAAGAAAACTTGAAATTGATGAATCAAGGTTTCTCATTTGTCAAGTATGGATTTTTCGAATTCAAAAATGACAGTTAGATGCAACAATCATACTACCAATACCTTAACAACCAAATCAAACAAACCAATTCACAATGGTAATTAACAATGCCAGATTAATATTGTTATCCCCAATTAATTTCATCTACATGAAAATGGATTATTATTGCCAGATTATTATTGACACCTAAAATGGAGCACTAAGCAAGCAAGCATGGATTTTGTGCACTGTTGAATCAACCAAAATGTAAGTTATTTTACTACAAACTTTGAAAAAATAGAATTTGAAGTCATGTAAGAATAGAATACGTACTTGCAAGGAGATGTGATTGTCTTTAGGATTTATAATTGGCGACTTTTGTTGGACATCGTTAATTGAATTACTCTGCAACAAATGTATCCCAATCCCATAGTTGAACAACCTGTGAAAATCCCACCAAAATTATTTCAGATTCATATAACATATATATAACAATGTCATTCAAACTACTAATTATTCTCAAGTGTCCATTTGTAAGGTCTATAAAAATGAGACTGGACTAAATGAACAGACAAAAGGAAATTCTTTCTATATATGAACAATTGATCATAGAATCTAAGCGAAGAAGTTGATAGATTAGGTGTTAGGTTCTGATGGTTAAAACCTCGGCACCATTCGCTCTTCTATCATGAATGGGTATACTATTGACAATAATGCAAAACATCTTGAACTTACCATGCTCCTTCAAATTTGAAAGAAGAGGGTCTTTTGATGAGTACAAAACCAAGAACTTGTTGATAGAATTTGGCAGACTCTTCGACAGATTTACACACATAAGAGACATGATTGAGGGAAAGCAATGGAAGGGAAGAGCTTAGATCAGTTTCTTCTTGGAGAATTCTCATTGTGTTTATGATATGTAGAGGTGGAGAGGTGGGTTGAGAGTTTGGAGAGGTGGAGAGTGGAGAGTTCGGGATGATGGAGAGTTTGAGAGAGTGGAAGGTTAAGAGTCGGGAGTTCAAAATTTTAAAATTTTTCACATAAGTGGTGACCACCGAAATAAATTTTCTCATACCACGTAGGATAAACAAAAAGGCTTATGTGAATTGTAAAAAAGATTGCATACAGTTTTCTCTGCACCAATTACAAGGTCTCTTCCCCAAAATAAGAGCTTCCTGAGTCGTCGCATTCATGTCTAGCAAGCAAAAGTCCTATCATATCCATGCATCAATCACTCTTGGTCGACAGTCTTCTCTCTTCTTCGTCTAATTAATGGATTCAAACCTCAAAGCTCTCACTGTAGAAAGGGTGCGCATTACGCAACCATGATGTCTTTTGCATCAAAAGGATATGGACTTTTGACTTTTAAAGAGAAGTGAAACTAAAGGAACCAACATGTAGCATGAATGAATGATTTTGTTTCCTTGGATCCTAATTCCATGTGCTTTGTGGGGAGCTAGTAATTTGTACTTCCATTTATTGGCTTGAAACTAAATTTGTATCATTCATTATTGGAGTCTTTTTATTTCATTTTTGGACCATGGTTTCTTGAGGGGTTGAAATAGGAATGGCAGTGAGGCGGATTTTCACGAATAATCGCCCCATTTAATTCGTTTGGAGCGGTTTTAGATATGCCTAAACGAATTTTGAGACGGATACAGATATTCAAACAACATCCATTAAATATTCAGGGCGGATACGGATTTGGCCATATCCGCCCCGCGGATATCCATTTAAGTGTTGATATTACAAAAATACCCTCAACCCTTTAAATGTTGGAAAAAAAAAACAACAACCTACATCTCACCTCTCTCTCTCTCAATCACTTTCACTTCGTAATATACAGCCAGAGGAGCAAAAGCGAAGGAGGACTCAGCTCTCACAAACCAGAGGAGCAAAAGCCACAGAGGCCCAACTCCTGTCTCTCTCTCGTCTCCGATCTTCCTCCTACCCCTCTCTCTTGTCTCCAGTCCTTCGTCACAGCGAAGGCCGAACTCTGAAGCGTCGTCCCTTCATCTCAGATTTGAGATCAAGAAACATTTCAGATGACACTCGAAGAAAAATTTCAGATCTGAAATCTAGATCTCAGATCTGAAATCAAGATCAAGATCTGAGATCTAATATCTTGAGATCGAATTTTTTTTTTTTAATTTTCAGATCAAGATATTTGATCCATCAGAGATCGAATTTTTTTTTTGTTAATTTTTGTTTTAATTTTCGTATGAATTATTTCTAATTTCTTTATAATTTTTGTATGGATGTTTGTATTTTGTAATTTTTGTTATAATTTCTGTAGTTAGATGGATAACCGTAAACGGATTGGCGGGGCGGAGCAGATATCCGCCAATCCGCACGGGACGGTTACGATTTTTAATAAAAATTGCAAACGAATTGACAGGGGGGGGGGGGATTGGGGATCCGTTATTTCTGACGGATCGGGGATGGATTTGCTCAAATCCGCCCCAATCCGCCCGTTGCCATCCCTAGGTTGAAATGAAATGGAATGATATATAACATGCTGGATTGTATAATGGATCTAGACTCGATTGGATATGCACCTAGCTAGTACGATAGGAATTGCTTTGGTTCGTATTCGAGCTAGCAAGATTTTAAAACTTTAAGAGCATCTTCAATACACAAGATGTATAAGGGAATGTGGAGTTATGTATATTTTGGTAAACAGTAGCAAACAATGGGATAAAGTTTATACATTTGGTTAGTTGTCCAAAAAGTGTTAAAGTGTAGGTTACTTTTATGGGACACTAATTATTTTCAAGATGATTATAAACTTGTGAGGTTTAAAGAGTCTCTAATTACCAGGATTTCTTTTGACCGCGCTTTCTGGAGTCTCTAGAATAACAAGTGAATCACTTTTTTATAAACCTTTATAATAATTTCTTGTTTGATGTGAAATTATTCAAGTCAACACTATCCCAACACGTTAGACATAATAATTCCCTGTCAATTATAAAATGATTAAACACGATATATCGTAATCTAAGACTAATCACTCATTAAGTCCACAGATCTTTGGAAAGGCATTCAAACAAAAGTTTCAAAATTCAATTAAAACACAACCTCAATTAGCAACTCTAGTTATTGCATGTCCTCTGTAAGCCTCTCACACACACAGACAAACTCTGTAGCTTGAACTTGAGATAAATAATTTGCAGTGTAATGTGTCCACGAAGATGATGACAATGTCAAGGCTGGAATTACTTAACATATAGCCATTGTTTAATGCATGGAGTTTGGTCTTGCATTCACACCACACAAATCAAGACATAGAAAAGAAAGAAAATAAGGTACAAAGGAGAGGAAAGAGACAACAATTGCAAATCCAAATCCAATCTGGTAGTTTTTATCTTTTGTATGTATTTTCTTCTTTGTGTTTTGGCAGATCATAAAGAAAGAATCCATCAGTCAGTCAGCAGAGCAAAGCAATACGGCTGCTAGGATTCACCTCTGCAGAGAGAGTGAGAATTTTGTGGGATGCAACTAAGCATGGTTTTGGAAACTGTTTCTCTCTTCCAAAGGCGGCTTCCATTTTCCCTTGTTTCTTTACTTTTCTTGCTAGAAAAACAATTTATGCCTCTCTTCTCCTTTTGAAACATAATATCAAGGTGACAATGCATTTCAATACCAGAGATTGTGATTTTGTTTTTCGAGGTAATTTCGATAAGTTGATTTTAAGAAATATTTTGTTGTATATAAAAAAAAATGTAAAAATTTCAATTGTATTATTTAATTTATCAATATAATCTAAGCATTTTAAACTCTTAAATACTATATAAAGAGTACTACAAGACTTATAATGTCATATAAACAATATATTGCATAAGAATCACTTATACAATAAAATTTTAATACTAAATTAAAGCTAAAATGGGTTAAAATGTAGGAAAATCGAGATTGGTCTAAAGAAAGAAATTAATATTTCGGATTTCGAAAGAAATTTTGGTAACTCAAAAAAGGAAAATATTCGGTGAAATTTCGACATTTTTCGAGAAATCACATTCCTTGCTCACTACTATCTTGTTGTCATTTTTCTTAAGTTCAAGTTTGATAGTTTAGTAGTAAATTTTGTTAAGGACCACGTATAGTTATTACGAGGAGGTGGAGTTGTTGCCTTAAGCCAATGAGGTAACAACTCAGCAGTAGACTTGTGATAGATAGAATCACAAGTACAGGGTTCGAACTCCGCCAACAACATTCAGGGTGGGAGGGGTTAAGGAAAAAAGAAAAAGTTGTTGCTATAAAATTTACCCAACCAAATACCCCTACAAGTTGAGACAGAAATTTTTATGGACCCTTCTAGCCGTCGAGGAAATGGGCGAGGGGTGGGTATTACCACTCATCCTGTCACGCCCCGACCCGCCACGGGAATCGCAGCGTGCCGATGCGTGAACTAACCCGTAACACATGTGTATCGTAGCCGGCCACAACATCATAATATAACACATTCTTGATACGAGAATGAAACGGAATTAAAAACTACGATAAAAATTTGAACAAAATAAATATATATTTGATTCACCCCGCTAGAGTCATAGCGACAAAACCAGTATACAAACATCTAGTATAACAATATAGTACACCTGATAACACAAAGGAAGCAAAACATACCCGTACAGGGTGGACACGACCAAACAGCACAAAACGCGCCTACAATGGAAAACGGGGCCTACGCGTCACGATCAACAGGAACGCCAACACTGCCTGCGCTCCAATAGAAGCACACCCCTTGCGGGGTCAGAAAAGCACAAAGCTAGCTGATGCGAGCGAACTAAATACAAATAATAAAATAATAAACAAGGAAAATTCATGCCACACAACAATTAATAAACAACAAGTTCTAAAGTCTAAATCACACCGTGTCTCTAAGGATAATGTTTATAAGTTCAAGCAACAACACAAACATTTCAGATTCCACAATAACTACAAATTTATAAAATATGCCGATCATTACACGTGATTCAAACATGGTAAATATCAAGCGATGGAAATAAAGACAATCTCATAATTCTTCCTAGTCTCCTAGGTATAACAATCAAGTCGAAACCAAACATCCTGTAAAATTATGTATAAGTGTCTCATATCGTAGGTATCTGCATACTCTACGAATGTGTCTCACCCAGACACATCCCTCAACATGCACCAGTACTACTTCGAGCTGGTTTGTATCCTAATAGGGTGCCATCTGCCAGGATACAAACTCAAATATCCCGAACGACTGGCCTAACACGACCAACCTAACACAATCAAACTCAAGCGCGCTGGGAGGGAAAGCGATTAATCTCCAAAGTACGTCCTCTGGGACCCGTCCTACTGCACTCTATAGTGGCAAGTGCATGCGGGAGCTCATCGCACCTCAGCAAGCTTGCCACATGCAATAGCGTCCTCAATGTCAGGTGCGAGTCATCTCAAGCACCATCCAACTCACGACGTGAGCAAACTCCTAATATCCACATGTACAAATGACTAGTCTGTACATAATCAAATATAACAGACGTGCAATCATAATCAATTCGGCAATTTTTATAAACCACGACTATGCCAGGGTCCCAACATGACCCTATTCACCACGATAAATTTATTCGAGTCGATTATCATACATGCTCAAGTCTCGGCAATCCACGGTAAAACATGACATACTATGCAAACCCGAAAACGAAGCATACAAGTCCAATGTCATTACACCAAAGCCTAATCACACCAAAGTTCATTCACTATTCGATTTCATTCAAGTATATCATGCTTTCAGAAAACTCGATTCGTAATTCATTTACAAATAACCAACACAATCATCGAAATATCTGAAAATCCCGAATTTTGAATCTGGATTCAATTGCACACAATCAACGGTATGATGTAAAACTTAAATTCAGGATTTCAAATAATTCTTTCTCAAAATAAATATTATAGGTCCACTCACCTGAGTGGAATGGGTTTTCAAAACCCAATTCCTATCGGTCGAAGCTCCTAACCCGCAAAACCTCGAATGCGGGACCACGAAAGTTTTTAAAATTGCAAGGCGGACTCGAAGGTGAGCAAACTAGCCGAAAACAAAAAAAATAAATAAATTACAAGCGGCGCGTGACTGAAAGAAAAACTTACAGGCAATAAAAATTCGGCAAACACCCCGCCGAAACCCTCCCTACTTCGGTTTGATCGCCTTCAAATCGCACAACAAGCCGGAAATAGGTCTAAGAACCCTTGGAGTAACGAATGCGAGGCTCACCCACTCACCCAAAGCCCGAATTCACGCCGAAGAACCCTCCAAACAAACATGCACCCTGATTTTTTTGAAAAAATTCGGCCAACCCCAAAATCAACCTTGCATGTCGGTTCTAAGGACTCCCAATGACGCCACCAAGGCCCCTCCACGGCTGATCAGAGCTAAGGAAACCGATTAAACAAATCCAACACCACCCAAATGTGAAACTGATTTTTTTTTCTTTGAGAAAAACCAACAGAGAAACGAAGAGGGAATGAAGAGAGGAAGAAATGAGGAGGAGGAGGTGAGATTGGGGGATGAAAATGGCAACCACAACCGAATCGCTGGAGAATAAGGGACGTCGAGTTCGTCGCATCGCTCCCTGGAACGAAAGAAAAAAAAAAAGAAAAGAGAAAGAGAAGAAAGGAAAAAGGGGGGGGGGGGTTGTGTTTTAAAGGGTGGGTGGCTATGTGCCCCCACCGCATTAACTGAGTACACCCCGTCCAATTTTATCATTTTTAAAAAAAATGCAAATATTACACATTCCCTCGAGATTCGCTAGGTTGTGCATCACAAGGGCATAAGTGCGCATCTCGAGGGGGATGAGTGGTCACACTCACCCCCTCGCCCATTTCCTTGCCATTTAGAATTTTCCAATTTTTATACATGGGTTCAAACTCTCGTTTTAGGTGAAACCAATTCAAGGTGAGTGGTTGAGGGAGCTATATAATCCATTTCGAATTATTTATACTAAGAATTTAACCTACAAAATGATTAATTGACTGTGGGGTGGGGTTACTACCAATTCAACTTAGTGTAGAGTATTGTATTGATATTTCGTGTTAAGAACCAACCAATACTCCTTACTCGGTAAAACCTAGAGTTTCTAATGAGTGTAAGACTAATTTACTTGACTAGGATCATAACACTTTTGTTGGACAAAAATCTAATTTCAACAAATTCAGTTATAAAACATACATACCAAACTCAAAACTTTTCATTGGTGCTTATGCACTATTGTTTTACCCCTTCCTAAGACATGGTTCAATCTAATTAATCATTTTTTTTACAATCTCATTATTACAATCATAAGTGTAATAATCCAATCTGCTAAAGTAACTAACGCTCCAAGGAAACACCCTGCCCCCAAAATGATGATCGAAACAATGCCCGAAAGCTAATAATACACACCGAAAAGCCGATCGATGACCATTGCTACATAGCATTCCTTAAACACACTCAATTAACTCAAACTTTTAACATTTTTCCAAATTAAATTATATCAAAATTCACCAAACTATATATCTTAATTGCTACCAATTCTGCAAGCCTAATTACCAATCATCCAAGAAGCAAAAAACCAAACACAAACTTCACTTCAAATATAATTGTGAAATAGGAAACAAAACTGTTTTGTGAAACAGAAAACTGTTTTTGAACAGAAAACAAATTCAAGAAACAAGAAACTGTTTTTTGAATAGGACATAAATTCAGGAAACTGGTTTTTGAACAGGAAACAAATTCAGGAAACAACAACTGTGAAACAGAAAACTGCTGGGAAACAAGACGCTATATATACTAGGAACTGTAGCTCTTTTTTTTTTAACGTAGAAAAACTGTGAAGCACTGGAAATAGAAAAAGATAATTGCTGGAATTGTTTCATTTCTTGTTGAGAGATTGTGTGAGAATTGTCATCTTCTTGTACCTTGTTCTTGAATATAGTGGAATCACCTCATCGTGGACATAGGCGCAATTCGCCGAACCACGTAAACTTTGTGTCTCTTGTGGTATGTTCTTGGTTTTCTCTAATTACTTTCATTGCTAGTTGCTCTATTTAATTGATTGGATCCTTATGGTACTTGTGTGCAATTATTGGTGTCTACCCGCTTCCCCAATAAGTCGCAACAATTGGTATCAGGGCACTAAGGGAAATTGATCTTGAATTGTTCTACTTAAGATTGTGAATATTCAAAAGTGCTAGGATTTGTTTGTGCACAAGTTGTTTGCAGAAAAATCATAGTGAAACTTCTTGTCTAGAAAGTCACAGGTTTTGTTTGCAATGGCATCCAAGGTGAGCAAGGCACATGTGGGGAAGTATGAAATCGAGAAATTTAATGGTAAGAACGATTTCGGATATTGGAGAATACAAATGAGGAATTTGCTTATTTATCAGAAATTACACAAGGCATTACTAGGGAAGGATAAAAAGGTTGAAACCATGTCAGATGATGAATGGGAAAAATTAGATTTGGAGGCTCGTGCTGCTATTTGCTTGTGTCTGGATAGAGACATAATTTTTTTAGTTAATGAAGAGACTACGGCAGTTGATGTTTGGTTGAAGCTTGAGTCACAGTTTATGACTAAGACATTATCAAACAGGTTATACTTGAAAACCCAATTGTACAGACTAGCAATGGATGATGGTACTCCAATTGGTGATCATATCGCTTAGTTTACACGGATTATCTCAAATTTGAGAGATGTGGATGTGAAGATTGAGGATGAAGACCAAACAATTATATTGCTTTACTCTTTGCCGCAGTCATATGAAAATCTTGCACAAACAATTTTGTTTGGGAAAGATGAACTTACATTTGATGAAACTACCGGTGCACTCTTGTCCAATGAGATTCGGAAGAAAACTTCATCAAGTGGTAGTGGGAAAGATCAAGCTGAAGGGTTGGTTGCTAGAGGAAGGTCTCAAGTGAAATCATCTTCAAAGAGTGGAAAATCTAGATCAAAGTCTAGAGGTCCACAATGTCACAAATGTAGAGAGTGAGGGCATATTAGAAAAATTTGTCCAAATCAAGGTAAGAGTAATCATGATAACAGTTGGAAGGGCAAGAAAAAACAAGATAAAGATGATACTAGTGAAGCAAGTTATGCATCTAGTACGGAAAAGGATGAAGAATGTTATTCAGTTGCAGGTGAAAACACAGAAATCTCTGGGAGATGGATCCTTGACTCTGGGTGTTCTTACCATATGTGCCCAAACAGGGAGTGGTTCATTACCTATGAGCAAATTGATGGTGGTACTGTTCTAATGGGTAATGATTACGCTTGCAAGACAGTTGGAATTGGAACAATGAGGATTAAAATGTATGATGGTGTTGTGAGAACCTTAACTGATGTGAGGCATGTCCTAGCCTTGAAAAAGAACCTTATCTCGCTTGGTGTTTTAGACTCCAATGGTTGTAAGATTACATCGGTAGGTGGAGTTTTAAAGGTTGTCCGTGGGTCTTTGGTTGTCATGAATGGGATCAAACAAGGTAACTTGTACACCTTGATGGGTAACACGGTAAAAGAAAATGTGGCAGTGGAAACTTCTTCATTGGAAAACACTAGGTTATGACACATGCGACTTGGGCATATGACATAAAAATGATTGTCTCTACTGAGCAAGCAAGGGTTACTGAAGGGTATGCAGAAACCGACTATGGAGTTTTGCGAGCATTGTGTATATGGAAAACAATGCAGGGTAAAATTCAGTACAAGCAAGCACAGGAACAGAGGTATTCTAGACTATGTGCATGCAGATGTGTGGGGGACAACGAAGGTCGCCTCTAAGGGAGGTTCCAGGTACTTTGTCTCCTTCATTGATGATTATTTCCATTACACTTGGGTATATTTTTTGAAGTCTAAGAATGAAGTATTTGAGACATTTAAAAGGTGGAGAGTAATGGTTGAGAATAGAACTGGAAGAAAGGTGAAGACTTTGAGGTCTGATAATGGTACCGAGTAAACTGAGGGCACTTTCAAACAGTTTTGTGATCAGGAATGAATTGTTTGACATTGGACTGTTAGAAACACGCCACAACAAAATGGAGTTGCTGAGAGATTGAACCGTACTATGCTTGAAAGAGCTAGGTGTATGCGTTCCAATGCTTGTCTTGGCAGAGAATGGTGGGCTGAATCAATAACCACCACGTGTTTCTTGATTAATAGATCGCCACATTCTACATTAGACTGCATAACACCTTATGAGGTGTGGTCAGGTGAACATGTTGATTACAGTATACTGAAAGTTTTCGATTGTATTGCCTACTACCATGTGAAAAAAATAAGCTTGATGCTAGGGCTAAGAAGACCATTTTCTTGGGGTATGCAAAAGGCGTGAAGGGTTATCGTCTATGGTGTTTAGAGGATAATAAATTTGTGATCAGTCGAGATGTTACATTTGATGAGAGTTCCTTGTTAGCTTGTACTAAAGCTAAGGAGTTGGTTGATAGTAGTGGTGAATCTTGTAACACTCAGAAAGTGGAAGTTGAAGCGTCTGTGGATCAAGCAGATGAACAAGTGGTTGAAGCAGGCACACATGATTTGAATTATGATCCTGAAGACCATGAGGAACAACAACCAGTTGAAGATGATCAATCCCAGCAGCAACCTTTGGCCTTAACTAGGTCAAAACGATCGGTTAAGCAAGTTCAAAATTTTGGCTTTGAAGAACCGTTGAAGCACTATGGTCAGTTGAATACAGTTGATTTGGTTGCATATGCACTCTCTGTGGAAGATGATGAGCCAACTACTTACAAGCAGGCTGCTCGTCATTCAGATAGTCAGAGTTGGTTAGTAGCTATGCAGGGTGAGATGGAGTCTCTCCAGAAGAACCATACTTGGAATCTAGTGTCGTTGCCTAATGGAAGAAAAGCAATTGGCTGCAAGTGGGTGTTTAAGAAGAAACATGCTACTCTAGAGTCTGGTACTCAGTTCAAGGCAAGATTAGTAGCTAAGGGTTTTGCTCAGAGGGAAGGCGTTGACTACAATGAGATATTTTCGCCTGTGGTAAAACACATTTCTATACGTGTGTTGTCGAGCTTGAACAACTTGATGTGAAAACAACTTTCTTGCATGGAGACTTAGAGGAGGAAATTTATATGCATGAGCCGGAAGGTTTTAAGGTTGTTGGAAAAGAAAACCATGTTTGTCGTTTGAGAATATCACTTTATGGGTTAAAGCAGTCACCTAGGCAGTGGTACAAACGGTTTGACACTTTTATGTTGAAACATGGGTTCACACGAAGTAAGTATGATTGTTGTGTTTACTTGAAAAAACTTCGTAGTGGCGATTTTATTTATCTTTTGCTCTATGTTGACGATATGCTCATTGCCTATAAGAGTATGGTGGAGATAAATAAATTGAAGTCTCAACTTGCATCTGAGTTTGAGATGAAGGATATGGGTGCTGCAAGGAAAAAACTTGGTATGGAGATAAGAAGAGAAAGGGAGAATAACAAATTATTTCTTTCACAGAAGGGGTACCTTGAGAAGGTCATATCACGGTTTGGCATGGAAAACGCAAAGCCGGTTATTACTCATTTGGCTTCACATTTTAGACTTTCTTGAAAGTTATCTCCAGTCACAGTGGAAGAAAAGGAATACATGTCGCATATTTCTTATGCTAGTGCAGTTGGCAGTTTAATGTATGATATGGTGTGTACACGCCCTGACATTTCACAGGCTGTTAGTGTTGTGAGAAGGTATATGAAAAACGCTGGGAAGAAACATTGGGAGGCAGTGAAATTGATGCTTAGGTACTTAAAAGGTACCTTGGATGTAGGTTTGGACTTCGGTGGATATTCATGTCAGGTTCGTGGGTTTGTTGATTCTGATTATGCTGGTGATCTAGATAGACGACGATCTACTACTGGTTACGTATTTCAGATATACTGTGCTCCAGTTAGTTGGAGATCTATGCTTCAGGATACAGTGGCTCTCTCTACTACAGAGGCAACGTATATGGCATTGACAAAAGCTGTAAAAGAAGCATTGTGGCTTCAATGTCTTGTAAATGACTTGGGTGTGGAACAAGATAGTGTTGAGGTTCTCTGTGACAGTCAGAGTGCCATCCACTTGGCTAAAAATCAGGTTCATCACCCAAGGACTAAGCATATTGACGTCCGATATCACTTTGTTCGAGATGTAATTGAGGATGGTGATGTGTCTTTGGTAAAAGTACACACAAAAGACAACCCTGCTGATATGTTGACAAAGGTTGTTCCTGGAGTTAAGTTCCAACATTGTTTGGACTTACTCCACATTGACTCATGTCGATTGAGGGCCCTTCGGGGCGGTTTCGTGAGGTGACAAAGCTATGGTGGAGTGTTGATCAGTTTATTATTTTGCCTTGTTTTGGCTCATTTTTTCCTTAAACAAAAAAAATTTGCCGAGGTGGATCCTTGTGAAACAGGAAACATAACTATTTTGTGAAACAGAAAACTGTTTTTGAACAGGAAACAGGAAACTGTTTTTTGAATAGGACACAAATTCAGGAAACATGAAACTGATTTTTGAACAGGAAACAACAACTGTGAAACAGGAAACTGCTGGGAAACAAGACGCTATATATACTAGGAACTATAACTGTTTTTTTTTAACGTAGAAAAAATGTAAAGCACAGGGAATAGAAAAAGATAATTGCTGGAATTGTTTCATCTCTTATTGAGAAATTGTGTGAAATTTGTCACTTCTTGTACCTTGTTCTTGAATATAGTGGAATCACCTCACCGTGGACGTAAGCGCAATTCGCCGAACCACGTAAACTTTGTGTCTCTTGTGGTATGTTCTTGGTTTTCTCTAATAACTTTCATTGTTAATTGCTCTATTTAATTGATTGGATTATTGTGAAAATTGTATGCAATTATTGGTATCTACCCGCGCTTAGGCAATAAGTCGCAACGATAACCCTAAAAGCCTCTCCTGCCATCTGTATTTCACTCTCCATTTTCACCACTCTACACAATACAGAGCAAAACAGAGCTCCTCTGAACCTTCAAAGCCTGTAAATGTCGAAACGACTCAAGCTTCGATTCGGCCGAGTCATCCCAACATTCAACTCATGCATATCCAAAGACCCATCATCTCTTCCTTCCAATCCAACACCTTTAACTCTCCTGTTCATGCTCTCTCCTGTAAACCCGAAATCTATCGATATCGACTATCCTCCACCACCACCCAAATCATCCAAACCCCACTGCTCTGCACCAACAAACTTCGAAATTGAATCATCTAGAGAGTTTCAGTGGAAGCAATAAGAGAAATACCATGTAATCTCCAAAATTTCCGACATAAACAATACCATCCATCGTCTTAAAATTGATGAATCCGACTGTGACATTGCTTCATCTCCACTTGCTATAATGAAGAAGAAGTCAAAACAGAGGAAGTCAAAACAGAGGAATCAGAAACAGAGGGTTCGATCTTCAGCTGACAGTAGTGGCTTATTCTCGGAAGAGAAAACAGAGACGCTATTCTCCTCCACCAAAACCTTCTCCACTGACTCTTCGGTCGATTTCAACACCCATTTAGCCACAATTCGCGAATCACCACCTCCTGTGTTCAACAAGAAGAAGGTGAAAAGAACTCAAAAGGTTGTTATTTTGTACACCTCCTCCTACTGGTTGGTATGCTTTGAGTGTGGATGGTTTCTCGGTGAAAAATGTGGCGAATCATTATCAGAAACTCATTAGGAGACTTTATGGCAGCACGTCAGGTTCACCTTGGGCATGACTCTAATAATGTGGTGGAAACTCGTGCCTTATTGGAGAGTTTGAACATGTGTAAATGGAGTGGCTTTTGGGATTGTATGATTTAGACAGACTCATTGTTGGTGAAACAATGGGTTTTTAGGGAAATAAAGGTCTATTGGTCCCTCAACAATTGGTGGGAAGAGATTTGGGACATTTGTAGCGCTCAGTGTGCCATTGTAGGCATATTTTTCGGGAGACAAACTCTGTTGCTGACTCACTAGCAGGTTTGGCTCAACAAGAGGGGATAACAAGAAATTATGATTGGGGGGTCCGACAATGCAAGTTCCAGTACCTCCTACAGTGCTGGTGCCGCTACTGCCTCCTGGCGAAATGTTAATTCTCGTTATGTTGATGACATGGAGCAATTGGGCATTGAAAAACCCAGAAATCAATTAACAAACTGGTTAGTAGAAGGAGCAGAGAAGAGATCTGTGTTTGCAGTGGTTGGACCTGGTGGAGTTGGCAAAACTACACTTGTGAGGAAGGTCTTCCACAGCGATCAAGTGAGGACCCATTTACCTACCGAACGGGTTCTTGACAGTTGACCCGAACCGAGGATGTAGGACTAGTAGTCCCCCCTGATTGGGTGCCACAAGTGGAAATCTTGAACCATCAATCAATAGGCACATTTTTATCACATTGTGGATGGAATTTCACACTGGAAAGTATACTACATTGGGTGCCCTTGATCACTTGGCCATTATATGTGGAGCAGCATTAGAACGCCTTGTTGTTGGCCCAAGACCTCGGTGTGGCAGCTCAACACTGACATTTGGATCAGAAAATGGTGCTATCAAACCCAATGAGACTGAAAAAACAATCAAATTGATGATGGAAGGAGAGGAAGGAAAGGTTATGAAGAATGCAACCAAGAAACCCAAAAGCAATGCAACGAGAGCTGTGGAAAAAGATGGGTCTTCATATAATTCACTCTCTGAGCTAGTCAAGAAATGGAAATCCATGTAGACTAGTGAGAGAAAAAAAATGTCATTTTGATATACGAAACTGTCTTAAGCATACAGAACAGGGGAATAAGTATGTGTAGTGTATTCCACATTAGGTAAAACTAGTTTTGAGCAAGAAGTTGGAACAGAGTTATCCAATTTTAACATTTTGTTTTAAAAAAATTCTAACCTAATCAATTTTACAAGTAATGCTCTCTTTGGAGACATACGAGAAAGAGGAGATTAGCACGGCCACTGCAAAAATTATTCATTTAAATTGAGAACTGGATCGAAATCTACAAGTTACTTTCTAATTGCTCTGTCAATGAACTTTTTTTTTTTTGGAAAAATGAGCCAGGGTTTATTAAGGATCCCTGAACCTATAAAAACTGATCATGATTACAATCTTATGTATCTTCTCCCTATAGCATCTTCATGAATAAATTTCTTTACATTCTCATCAAATGAGTTCGGGTCTAATTCATGGAATTCAAAAGGTGGGAATAAGCCTGCTAGATAGTCAGCAACTCTGTTTGTTCCCCTGAAATGGTGTTGAATGATGCAGTCTTCAAGCCCATTGATAGCTCGATGAATGCGATTGGTAAGGTGCCTCAGGTCCCATGGGGTGCCTTGTTTCCTTGTTAGGATAGAATGTGCATATGCGGAATCAGTGCTGAAAATGACTTTCCTGATGCCATGTAATGAGATCAGTTTAAGTGCAGCTTCAATACCTTGCAACTCATGCTTGATTACAGAGTGACCAACAGTAGCTCCTGTACATGCTGCTACCACAATGCCATGCTCATGTCTAATGACTGCTCCATACCCTCCTATTGAGCCCTGAAGTGAGCCGTCTGAATTATATTTATGCCAGCCATCTCGATGTGCGCCTCTCCCTCTTCGCAGATCTCTTTGCCTCTCCCTCTGCGTAAGAGATCTCTTCGCATATCACGATCTCTCCCTCTCACACACAGACGAAGGGTCGAAGTCGAAGATCAGAGTTGAGATCAGATCCGCCTTCCTCTTCCGGATCTCAGATTGAGATTGAGATCGGATCAAAGATTGAGATCAGATCAAAGATTGAGATTAGATCCGCCTTCCTCTTCCAGATCTCAGATCAGAGATTGAGATATGAGATTTTTTAGACCGATTTTTTTTTTTTTTTTTTTTTGTAATTTATTGTATGATTTTTTTTTGTAATTGTTTGATATAATTTTTGTAGGTATGATGAATGAAGTATTTTTTTTACTGTATGTATGAATGATAACGGATATTTGGGTGGGGCGGATATCCGCCAATCAGTGCAGGGCGGAGGTGGATTTTAAATAAATTTATAAACGAATTGGCGGGGCAGATTTGGGGATCCGTTATTCCTGGCGGGGCAGGGATGGATTTGCTTAAATCCGCCCCGTTGCCATCCCTAGAGAGTGCTTGAACAAATAAGGACGTTCTAATGAAGGGTTTTGAGTGAATTTGCACACATGTTTCATCCATAAGCTCATTCAACTCTGCTATAGTTATCCAACATTTATCACTACATTTCAATTGGATTACAGACTATCAATGAGCTAGATATCGACAAGCTTCATCAAGAGTTTGATGGGTCTTTCTTACTTTGTAATTTGTTTGTAGATTTTGCTTGGTATTATGAGAAAGACAATAAAACAAAGTACACAGAATAGCATGAATAGCAGCTTTTGCTTATGTATAAATATTCAGAACAGTAACTACTCACCAGCCTGTTGGTTTGTCTCGTAAATATGATAGAGTCTAGCCTTGTTAGAAGGACGGTACAATCACATCTACGAAAACGACCAAAGAAATGAGGGGATTACCATGCCAGTGGACAAGGACACTGGTTTGTTGGTCATGACCAAGGAATGTGATTTTTCGAAAGCCCACCCTAGCTCGATCTCTTCTTCACCAATTGATTGATCGTTCCTCTCATCTTAAATCGATCTCTCCATCTGTTTCTCTTTTTCTAGATTCCAATGGAGCCAACCCTAAGTCGAAGAGGAATTCTGAAATCAACTTTTCAATTCACTTGGATCTCAACAAAGACGAAACACACATTTTCTTTTCTTTATCACATACAAAAATAATTAGCGGATTAATAAATTATTTTAGGGGCTTAAGTATAACTAATTAATGTTTAAGAATGATTGACTTAAATTATAAAAAGTATGAAAGACAAAATAGAAAATTCAAAAGTTAGATATAAGAACTTATTTACAATTTATTAATAGTTAGGGGCTTCTAATAAATTAGCTAGAGCATTAATTATAATTAGTTATTATTTTAGAAGAGCTGATTTTAATTGTAATTAGCATGAAATTTTAAGGACAAAATGGAAACCTGTAAATCAGATTGAAAACAATTCATTATTACCTTGCAAGCATCACAGTAGTAGAAATAGAGATAAGAACTAATTTATTCCTTCCCTTCTCTTTCATTACAAAGACTAGGTAATAATTTTATTATTAATTAATAATTATTTGTTATTTCATCCCCTTAACTATAATTCTGATCCGTTCAGATACAGTGCCATGCACGTTTCATTATTAAAACAGAATATAGGGAGAATAAAGGATCATGAGAATGTGGGTAGAGAAGAAATAATGAAATATAAAGAGAAAAACTGATAACTACTCTTCACTATTCATAGTTTGAAAATTAATTAATTTTTATCTATTTAATACACGATGTAGACCACAAACCTTTGCCCCTCCTTTCGGTGGATTATTTTTATCTTTGGGTGGAAGGAACCCCAATCAAACTCGTGTCTCCTCTTTCGGTGGGAGAGACCTCTTGTTTAATTTATTTAACAATATTGATGTTCACATAAGGATGAAAGCAAAAGTGTTTCCATTTGGTTGAATGGTTTGGCCCCATATTAAAGTTGAATAGTTCTTCCACTTGCTTTGATCTTGTGTGAGAGAACAAGATGTACATACTATGAAATTGAAGAAAGTGAGCTGAGATGCCTTACTTCATACCCAATCCATTCTCATCCACCCGCTTCAACAGACTTCATATCACTAGGATACTCCTTTCTATTCCATTGCAACATTGGGACATAAAAATAAAATTAATAAAAATTAAAGTTGGATTCATCTCGAGATAGGGGCGGGTATCTCATTCTGCAATCCCGATCTCATCCATTCCGTTTCGATTTTTTTTCAGGTTCTTTTGGAATTCATCAAACTAATCCCGATCATGTTCTGTCCCGATCTAGAGTGGAATAAAATCATGATGGAGATTTTCAATTCCGCGCATCTCATCTCGTCCCAAACTTATTTATTTAGTATTTATTATTATTAATTTTAATCAAACCAATATTTGCATATTAACACATCTCTAATAAACCTAATAATCTGTTTTTTCTCACACTACTTGGCTCTGCATTAGTAAAACAAAATCTATATACGCCTCTTTACAAAAACTCAAGCAAATTTATATACCCAATCTTCGAAAACACCTCATAATGAACACACAAACCCATCTAACACAGGTAACAAGTATTACGTATTACTAATTTCAATGAACTTTTACATACAAATCATAATCAACAATGTTGCTATATACATTTATAGTAAGTTAATGCAAAAACCCTAACCATTTGCATAGGTCATAACATCCATCCACAATATTGTAAACCATAAAGGGGTTGCATTCTATACCATTAGAAGAGCAATGTACAACAAATTTGATTGTGCAAAACAGAAAAGTTACAATTATTAAATAACAAATTTCAACCACCCTAGAAAACTGAAAGAATTTTTTTTTTAGGAAAAAAAAATATCTATTATCATGATATCCTACTCATATGAATTGCATAGTCAACAACTCCTATTTCTTATGCAACGGTTCAAAATATACAACAAAAATGACTTGAAACAACTATAAGAGACTTGCTATTGTCTGAACCTAAGAATGCTTAATTTCCAGAATAACAAAAGCAAAATGAAAATCAAAGTAACTCATCCATAAGGTAAGGGATTCTCTTTTACATTGTCGAGGACAGCTCCTGCATTCATGCCAAACCTCTCAGCAATTTGTATAATATGATCTGGTCGACTGCAATTACTAAGTTAAGGAGAAAAGCTCGAAATCTACAATTAAGAAAGAAAAACAAAGAGAATGAACAAAGGAAAATGTACAATTAACATATTTGTAGTTAATGTTCATGAGGGGAAAATGTACGGAAAAAAAAAAAAAAAAAAAAAAAAAACATATATGTGTTGAGAGTAGGTTCACCCTTGGGTCTGCTACTGCCGTATCTGGCGCAGGGTTGAAGAGGTTCCTCCCATGGCGATGGTGGAACTAGCGGCGCTCAACTGGTTTGAGCGTTCGAAGGCTTGAAAATATCTCCATTGTTGTGAGACCTTGTTGTCACTATCTCATTGATTCTCTGGAAAATGTGAAAATGCAGTTCTTATTGAGGAAATATGTTGTTCCTCATAGACGACGCCAAACTAATGTAGTCGATTTCTGCTCTCATTCCTTGTTGCTTACCTAAACCTGCACGGGTAGCAAACGTGAGCCAATGACCACTGTGTGGTGGTCAATGGCACTCCGATGCTTAAGTTAAATAAGGTTTAGGAGAGGCTTAAAACTGTAAACTAAGTTGTATTGTATAGCTCTAGTTCATCGACCTTATCTCCCTTTTATAGTGAATGAGTCCATGTTCGGATAGGCCTTTGATGACGTAGTTTTGGGAAAATGATCTTGTTGTGGAGATCATTTCCTGATTAGGAGTTGTCCATGTGGGATAATTTTCCTACACAACTTGTGCTCCTAGATCTGCGGAAGAAATTTCACTTTCTAAGCATTGTCCATGCAAAAAAGTTTTTTTGCCCGACTTATACTCTAATATATGTTTTCTAGTCGGATCTAATGTGTTGCTAACATGTCTGTCTTGGGTAGATCTCTGATATTTGCCTTAGAGGTCTTATGAGTAAATGGCATGATCGCGTGACATGTGGACTTACTAGCTCATTGCAACTCAGACCTGACTGTCCGGATTCTGCCAATGTGGAGCTTGCTGTTGTTTGGGCCTCGCTGGATTGTGCGTCCAATCGTTTTGTTGGCGAGATTATCATGACACGTGTATGGTGCCGATCAGATGACGGTTTAATGTCTCATAAGTAAATATTCTGAATTTGAAGAGTAACGTAATAAACATGAGGGGTATAATAGTGTTTGGTGTTTTGAACCGTTCATCCGTACTTACAAGACACAAATATTTTTTTTATCACTATTCACCCACATATTGATTTTGCTCGTAAATATTAAGAACTTGTGAGGATACAATGAGAAGAAAAATTTTAAGTTAGAGACAAATCAATGTTCATCAAAATGATGATTAAGAGTATTATATTCAAAAGTTGATGATACATCAATTTGTCCTCTGATCCGCATCGTACGCGTGTCATAATAATCTTGTTAACAGAGCTACAAACTCGATTTCATGACCAATCCAACGAGGCCCAGACAACAGTAAGTCCATCACTAGCAGAATTCAAAAGATCGAATCCAAGTTGCAAACAACCATTAAATCCACACATCACGCAGTCAAACCTAATATTCGTAAGAAATCCAAAGCAAGTATTTGAGAGATCTAATCAAGACAGGCAGGTCAGTAATACATTGGATCCGATTAGGAAACAAATACCGGAGTATATGTCGGACATGAAAACTTTCTTGCATGGACAACATTCCAAAAGGGAAATCTCTTTTGCAAATCTAAGAGCACAAGTCGTGTGGAGAAACTTTCCCACATGGACAGTTCTCAACTAGGAAAGGGCCTTCAACAAAATTTCTTTCCCTAAGCTACACCAACAAAGGCCTAGCCAAATCAGGACTCCCACAGTATAAAAAGAGAGTTAAGGTCGATAAACAAATGTACACTATAAAAATTTAATTTACAATTTTAAGCCTCTCTTAAGTCTTATCTAACTTAAGTATCGGAGTGTCATCGGCAGCCACACGGTGATCTTTTGCTCACACATGCTACTTATGCAGGTCTAAGTAGGCGCAAAGAAGGAAAACATAAATCCACTACATCAAAAGTAATGTTTAAATAGAGAAAATCTTAAGTGCACCGGTTAAGTGTCTGGTATCTTGCCTGGTGGTCGCAAGAAGGAAAGTACATGGTCAGAAAATGACTCTTTTTACCCTGTTTTGTTCAGATTTTTGCAAAATGTTTATCGGGTTTGGGAGATCTGGTTTGCTGTGGCTGAACCTCTTCTTCTATTTTTCCTGCAACATTTTAATCATGTAGAGGAGATTGCATTTGTTTGCAAGTGAACATAAGGGAGAGGTCTTGGGATCAACGGTTTGTACACCAAGAACTAGGTATTCGAAGAGGCTAGTCATTTGCTGTGCTTTTCCTGAGCAATTCAGGCTCTGTTTTCACCGCTGAGAGGGACCGGTCATTATTTTTTCTAAGCATCAATAGTTGGAATGTGTTTTCTTTTTCTGGATTAGTTTTCCTTCTTGGACAACATATTCTTCCAAGTTTGTTATTCATTTCGACTATCGCTACTCTCTGGGGTTCTAAGTTCTTGAGACAAAGAAACATGTACTTTAGTTTCGCCTGCATCCTAACATCTCCTTTTGGAATCGATGATCATAAAGCTCAAAGCCAATGACATTGCTAATCAAATGGTTAGCTAGTTCTGAATCATTTCATATTTTATATTATTTCACGAATCATGGTGTGAAAATAGAACCCTACTTGCGTAAAACACCATATCTAATGATGTAAAGTTTCAAAAATAGCACAATAAAAATCTCTGCATTTAGTATTTTGAGTTTTTGTTAAACATGTTTTATGTTGCATCATCGTCTTATTACCAAATATGAATTTTTTCTGCAACTAAATCTAATAAAAGTGTGACTAAAATTGTGTTGGTGACTTTTTGCTAATGGCCAACTCTTGTATACATGACAAATGATGACCGACACTTACCACTTCCCTACCAGGTACATTCATGGATAACACTATTGATTTAGCCAAAGAATTGGATCACTTCAACGATGATGATGCCAAAAGATCTGTGAAGACATTTTCAGGTTTTCATTAAGTGAGTTACCAATCATTAAGAGAGTAGGAGTTTCCCATTGGAGATGTTCTTAGTAGTTGTTGCAATGCAATGACTTTCAAATAGCTGACTTTGTTATTCTAATGGCACCTCATGATCAAAGTCTGAGTTTTTTTTTTGGAAAGCGGATCAAAGTCTGAGTTGGTGAAGCCAAAGGCCAAACTCAGGTAATTCATCTTAACTAAAAAATACTATTATTATCTTCATCCAGCATATATCATGTGTTTTTCAATATGCATTGATGATACATCAAATAAGGCTCTAATCACAATTATACATGTGGCAAAGATCATGTATCACGAGAAACATAAACTTCAATCTTAACACGGATAATAGGTCCGACCAAGGAAGCCCAAAGAGGCAGGCCCATTTATTAAAGCCCAAAAGGGCCCTTCACACAGATCTTAATCAAACGCCCGAATCCAGACCCAACGAATATCTTCCATTAGAGAAGAGAGATGTTACAAATGAGACAAGTCATGGCAGGAATCACTCCCCCAATGACGTATTTTAATAAAGGAGGAGATTGTTACAAAAAAGGTCTCCCCTCATGACGCCTTATATGCTTAAGTCACACAGAGAATTAATGACGGACACTATAATTTAACTAAACTATACCTTGTCCAAATTTAATCATCTTTCACAGTTAACTGACTTAAGCATTGGAGTACCTTCGGCCACAAAAATGTGGTCTTTGGCAATTTAACCTTATTTTTCATATCAAATCTCTAGGAGAACGAATTTGGATGCAAACATGATACGATATAGCCCTTGTTACATTTTCATTATGTTGGCAGAAGAAGACTTGGCAGATGATGGACAGAGTGAAGGACAAGGTGTTGATGGCCAAAGACATCATCTCTGGCACAATGCAATCAACGAAGGGCGAGACATCAACAAATGTGGACAGTGCGAAGGAGATCGAGCACTGACGGTATGCAGGGAAGCAAGAGGAATCTAAAATAATGAATTGATGGTGGCGTGCTGTTTCCTTTGGAGCTAGGCTGTGCTGTAGTTGCTGTAAGTTGTAATAGTTTTGTTAATTCACAAATGATGAATATTGGTCATATTGTTTCACTTTCTGCTGAATATTGCAAATGAGATAGCTTTCCAACACGACTTATGCTCCTGAATCTGCGGGAGAGAGTTTCCTTTAAGATTGTGGTCCATACAAAGAAGTTTTTCTGCCCGACTTATACTCTTGTATTTGTTTCCTAGTCGGATCCAATGTATTATTGGTCTGCCTGTCTTGGGTGGATCTCTCAGATACTTGCTCAGGAGGACTTATGAGTATTGGACCTGACCGCGTGATGTGTGGACTTATTGGCTCATTGCCACTCGGATTTGACCTTCTAGATTCTGCCAATGATGGCCTCGATGTTGTTTGGGCCTTGCTAGACTTCATACAGTTAGACCTACTTAGCTATGTTGACGAGATTATCATGACACGTGTACAATGTTGATCAGAGAATGGCTTGATGTATCATCAGCAAGAAATGTGATTTCTCAAAAAATGTCGAAATTTCACCGAATATTTCTCTTTTTTAAGTTACCAAAATTTCTTTCGAAACCGAAATTTTTATTTTTTTCATTAGATCAATCTCAATGTCGGCACATTTTAACCCGTTATAATTTTAGTTTAATATTAAAATTTGGTTTTATAAGTGATTCTTATGCAATATGTAGTTTGTATGACATTACGAGTCTCGTGGTACTTTTTATGTAATTTGTAAAAGTTTAAAATACTTAACTTATATCGATAACTTCAAAATTATAATAAAAAATTTTACATTTTTTCTATACACAATGAAATATTTATTAAAATCAACTTACCGAAATTACCTCAAAAAACGAAATCACAATCCTTAATCATTGGAGGGTATGCAGGGAAGCAAGAGGAATCCAAAATAAGGAATTGGTGGTGGCGTGCTGGTTCCTTTGGAGCTAGGCTGTGTTGTAGTTGCTGTAAGTTGTTTGTTAATTTGCAAATGAGGAATATTATTCATAGTGTTTCACTCACTGCTGAACTGGTGCTTGTTGACCTTAATTACTTTGCATCAATTAATTCTTAGTAGCTAGTTTTATATATGATTTACTAGTTCTATCAATAACGTAGTCATATGTAGCTCATAAAGCATGATCTAAATTACCACAGTCGATATAAAATGTTGTAGGTTTGTATTCTTGATTTGTGATAAAATACATTTACCAAAAAGAACTTAGAAATTGACACACTAGGGAAAAAAAAACATTTTACTTCTCAGTTTTAAATATTTTTAAGAGATAATGAGTCAGCTAAACATGAGCCAGCCAATCAAATTGTAGGAGAGGATGAGTTTGCAAGTTACATTATAATAGACTTCAAGAGATTAATACAGTTGATTAGTTGATATTTTTGAAAACCACATTGCAACAACTGAAAACGAACCCAAAACTCTTGGATTCTTCTCATCAATTCATTATTATAATATAACCTGATCTATTATTGAAGAAAATGACTTGCAATTTGCATTAGAATAGAATTCAAAAGTATAAGGTGGTGTTTTTTTTTTTTAAAGTGCTTAAAAGCTAACTTTTAACTGGAATTAGAAGTTTTGAACGAGTTTTTGAATGAACTATTTGTTTTGTTTTTAAATTATTGAATGACGATGGGTTAAGAGCGGTTGTTGATCTTTCATTCGAGCTATCATGTGATTGGCTCAATGAGTATAGACATCTCCAAGTAACAATTCAAATCGTATAGGAGACAGAGGTAAGCTGAATTTTGCATGAACTATGACAATTTGACATGGGAGGAAAAAGACATTTAATTGTTAATAGGCAGTAGCAATCTGATTATGACATTTAATGTGAAAATACGTCGCTTGTATGCGTAGTTGTTGAAAGAGTCGATTGGGAAGACTACAATGATGGAGTTATTGCACAATTGTATATAAGTTTTCAGCTCCCGGACAACTAAACCTGAGTCAGCCTCCCTAATATTTATTGAAGACAATTATTTGGAAGTTGCATTGTAAATACTCCAAAAGACTAATAATAATACAGCTGATTAGTTAGAATTTTTTTTAAAACTCTTTGATTCTCCTCAAGTTGCATTATAATACAAGCTGAAGACTTTACTGTTGGAGACAATGACCAACAATTTGCATTAGAATAGACTTCAGAAGTCTACTACAACTCTTTAATTGACTTGGACATAGTGCTATGAACATTTCATTTGTGGATCTAGATCCGAGTTTTGTGTTGTGAACACAAAACATATTGTTGAATTGAAGAGCTAGCAACAGATAGAAGAAATGGCTGAAGTTGCAGTGAGTTTTGCTGTTGAGCATCTGATTCCGTTTCTGATTGACGAAGCAAAATTGTTGAAAGGAGTGAGGAGCGAGGTGGTGGCCATCAAAGATGAAATGGAATCCATTATTAAGAGTAGGTTGAGAAAAGAGGGATGGTAGGTAGATGAGAGGGTTAGCAATTATTACAAATTTATTGTAAAGTTATTATTGAAATAAATTTTTGTTAAGCACTCAGTACTAAGTGACCAACACTCTCATGATGCAGTATTAAGTTATTATTGTAAATATGACTTTATTTTTGTCTGCCAGCTCTTATAATTGTTAAAGTTGAGCTTTGTAAACCCACTAGTTGTGGCAATGAAATCTCCCATCGTGACAAGGTGCAATCTCTTTTGTGCTACCAAGTAAGCTTGGTCCCAGACCAATCTGCTTCAAATTGTTGGCATTTGAAGGAGAACTTGGACTTACAAAACACTGAATTTTATTGATTTCTCAAAGATGCTACAAACTCACACTCACTATTGATTGAACTCACAACTCACAATTGAGCTTATTTGATCTTATATCTTCACAACTCAACCTTCATCCCTATTTATGCTAGTTCTAAGGAGGTGAAGAAAGTGTGTAGAACCTTAGATTTTCTTATGAAATTTTCTAAAGAACCAAATAGATTAATATTTTTTAGAAAAAAACTTAGGTATTAGTTGCTTCTAGATACCTTATCTTCTAGATAGATCTTGAAAGAAGTGGAAGAGAGACTTAAAGTCTCTAGAAAGCACAAGAGTCCCTGATGATTCTCAACAATTTGGCTTCCCTTTTAGACTTATTTATAAATCAGTATCAAATATAATGTATCATTGTATTTCAATGAATGCAAAACAAGTTACCCAATAATCAATGGTCATTGATGTTGTCCTGAAAATTTTTGTCAATGTTTAGATGGAAAAGTCACAGTATAAAATTCTACAAAAGACTCCAAGAGACTAATAATATTATAACCCAAAGATTTTTCTGTTGGAGACAATGACGACTTGCAATTTGCATTAGAATAGACTTCATAAGTTTGATACAGCTCATTAATTGACTTGGATACAGTGACATAACAAATAATTGGAGTATACGTTGGGCATGAAAATTTTATTGCCATGGATAACATTTCAAAGGAGACACCTCTTTCATATATCTAAGAGTACAAGTTGCGAGGAAAAACTTTCCCACATGAACAGCTCTTAACTAGGAAAGGACATTCAGCAAGATCTCTTTCCCTAAGTTACACCAACAAAGGTCTAGCCAAATCAGGACTCTCACATTATAAAAAGATAACTACCCTTGTCACTATTCAACCTCTTTATTATTTTTATATAAAAAATATGAAATTAGCAACGTGTTGTGGAATCGGAAAATCATCACTGTTAATAATTTGAAAATTAATTGTTAATTCGGGACACGTGCGACCCACATAACATGCCTTTGCCCCTCCTTTCGGTGGATTATTTTATCTTTGGGTGGAAGGAACCACAATCAAACTCGTGTCCCCTCTTTCGGTGGGGAGGGACCTCTTGCTTTTATCATTGGCCAAATTTGCGGGACCCCCAACAATAATATTGATGGTCACATAAGGATAAGGAAGAAAAAATGAGTGTTTCCAGTTGATTGAATGGTTTGGCTCCATACTATCAAGATAATCCTTTGTATTCCTTTACAACATCCCATATAAAAATACGCAATCCCAATCTCATCCAAATTTTTAATAATAAAACCACATTGAAACACCAAAACACAATCTTCATTCAATGATCGATGTAGGTCCCCGCTATAAGAAAAACGCAAAGCATCTAATAAACAATGTTTAGTGCTATGTTCTTTTGAAATTTGAAATTAATTGTTACTTGTTAGCATTACTATACTGTCCAAAGCAACCCCAAAACGAACATGTTAATGATAATCTGATTAGTTGACTAAGGCTTTATTGTAGACAATTACTTGAAAGTTGCATTGTAATACAGCTGATTATTTCACTTTGATAACAACTCCAAAAGACTAATAATACAACACCAGATTAGTTAGATTTTTTTTTTTAAACTCTTTGATTCTCCTCAAGTGGCATTATAATATAACCCGAAGACTTTACTATTGGAGACAATGACTTGCAATTTGCATTAGAATATACTTCACAAGTCTAGTACAGCTCATAAGTGACTTGGATATAGTGCCATAAACATTTCATTTGTGGATCTAGATCTGAGTTTTGTGCTGTTGAACAATTTTTTTTTTGAGATTGTTGAATTGAAGAGCTAGTAACTAAAAGAAGAAATGGCTGAAGCTGCAGTGAATCTTGCTGTTGACCATCTGATTTCGTTTCTGATTGAAGAAGAACAATTGTTGAAAGGAGTGCGGGGCGAGGTGGTGGCCATCAAAGATGAAATGGAATCTATTGGTGTTTTGCTCAAGGATGCTGATGCAAGGGCAGAGATCGATGAAGATGTCAAGGTCTGGGTGAAACAGTTACGACAAGTAGCCTTTCGAATGGAGGATGTCATGGACGAGTTTCGTCTCCGTGTAGCACAACAACCTCCTCGCAATGAAGGAGTTGTTGGTTGGGTTAGCAAGACTTTTGGATGCGTCAAGCGCTTGATTCCTCGCCACATGGTAGCCAGTGAAATTCAAGACATCAGAGCAACGTTGATGCAGATTAGTGAGCGGAAGGAGAAGTATCAACTCAAAAATTTGGCTCCCGGGGGGTCCGACAATGCAAGTTCCAGTACCTCTTACAGTGCTGGTGGCGCTACTGCCTCCTGGCGAAATGTTAAAGCTCGTTATGCTGATGACATGGAACTTGTGGGTATTGAAAAACCCAAAAATCAATTGACAGACTGGTTAGTAAAAGGAGCAGAGAAGAGATCTGTATTTGCAGTGGTTGGAACTGGTGGAGTTGGCAAAACTACACTTGTGAGGAAGGTCTTCGACAGCGATCCAGTGAAGAGTCATTTTCACTATCGTGCTTGGGTTACAGTTTCGCAAACATTCAAGATTGATGATCTTCTTGTGAAGCTTATCAGTCAATTCCACGAATCCAGGCAGGAATCCTTTTCTCCTGAAAGAGTGGAGACGGATTACCTAATTGAAGTTCTAAGGAACTATCTTCAAAACAAGAGGTATGTGGCTATTCTCGATGATGTTTGGAGCAGTGAACTGTGGGATTTATTAAAACATGCTCTGTTTGATAACAAATGTGGTAGTAGAATCATGGTCACATCACGTGAAAATGGTGTTGCACTTTCTTTTCTGGAATCTCCCTCTCAAATTTTCTGTCTCGATCCTTTACCTTTTGAAGATGCTTTGATTCTTTTTTACAAGGCAGCTTTCGGAACTGATTTCAAAGGAAAATGCCCACTGGAATTAGAGGAACTGTCAGAGGATATTGTGAAAAGAAGCGGAGGGTTGCCATTGGCCATTGTTGCCATTGGCGGTCTCCTCCTAACAAAGGACAAGACCGTGAGGGAATGGAAGAAATTTCATGATAGTCTTTCTTCTGAGTTTGGAAAGGATCCTAAACTTAAAACTATTATGAAAATAATTTCCCTTAGTTATTATGATCTCCCTTATTACCTCAAATCTTGTTTCTTGTCCTTTGGTCTAATTTCAGAGGACTATGCACGTGTATCTTATTTGCTGATTTCGATGTGGATTGCTGAAGGGTTTGTGAAGGAAGAAACTGGAAAAACATTAGAGGAAGTAGCAGAAGACTATCTTGATCAACTTATCAGTCGAAACTTGGTACAGACTGAGGAAATTCTACTTACAGGATGTAATGTAGCATGCAAAGTGCATGATCTGATGCATGAGTTCATTCTGTCAAGAATCACCGAGGAAAATTTCTGTGAAGTTTTTGATGGAAAGAGAACTATTTCACATGAGAGTTGTCGGCGACTTTCAATCCAGAACAATACTGGTCTAACCAGTTTTATGAACAACACAAGTTCGCTCTCTCTCGTTCGTTCAGTTAACGTGGTCGGTGTGGATGAGTTGCCAATCTCATTTGTGCATAAGATTCTTTCTACTTCCACCCAGTTAAAAATATTGGATCTGAGTGGTACATTTTTGGAGAGTTTCCCTGATGAGATATCAAATCTGTTTCACTTGAGATATTTGGATCTTGCTGCTACACGTATCGAGGCACTTCCAGATACAATAGGTAGACTTCCAAATCTCGAAACATTGTTTCTTTCCCAATCCCCTATTGTTGAATTGCCACTTGGAATCTTGAAGCTTCGGAAACTGCGGCACATTACAGCTGGCAAAGGAGATGAGGGAGTTAAAGTACCAGAAGGAATTGGGGGTTTGACTGAGTTGCAAAGTCTGTCATTGATTGATTTAGAGCGAAGCCCAAGTCTGATCACAGATTTGGAAAAGTTGGTCAAATTGAGAGATCTACGCATCACAAACTTGAGAGAAGAAGATGGGAGGAAAATATGTGCTGCAATTACGAAGATGAACCGCCTTAAAACTTTGACTTTAACTTCAAAACTGTATGAAGAAGTCATTGATTTGCAGTCTTTGTCATCGCCTCCGTCGTCTCTTCTGTCGCTAACTCTGGCAGGGCCTCTAGAGAAGTTGCCTGATTGGGTTGTCTCCCTTTCTAACCTTGTGTATTTGGTGTTAGATCGTTCACGTTTAAGCCATGATGCCTTCAACATGTTACGGGGATTGTCTAATTTACAAGTTTTTATCCTCTATAAAAATGCGATTGTGGGAGAAGAGTTGCACTTTCAAGGTGACGATTTTCCAAAGCTCAAGGTTCTAAAACTTGTTGGGTTACTTCAGTTGCAATCAGTGATGATAGAAAAAGGTGCGATGCCCCTCCTCAAAGAGATGACGATTGTTAAATGCACACAGTTAAAGGTGGTTCCTGAAGGCATAACTCACCTCTCCAATCTCAAAGCTCTTACGATTATGTATATGCCCATAGATTTCACAAGGAGACTTGAACAAGATGCAGGTGAAGACTATTGGAAAGTGAAGCATGTACCATCAATTGTCATCAAGTGGAATCCCCTCGTCAACTACATCATTGCAGCTCTAGATTGGTGAGCATTTCAAATTCTTTTTCTGGCTTTTCGGTCTTTCTTTTACATGTAGAAATGTTTGTGGCACAACATTGCCAATAAGAATTTTTTTTTTTTCATGTAACCTCGCTTTCACCCTCCTCTGTGTCTTAAGTGGATTGTAGTTTCTTCTCCTGTGTTGGTTTTCCGGCTTGGACATAATATTTTCTGTTTAATTTGTGGACAACTGGTCATTTATTCGAAATTCACAAGTTTGGGTTGTAGCCTGTTTAAAATGTAAGGATGCTTTGATGTTTTGTTATCAACAAATCAATTTCTCCATCATGTTTTGCCTGCTTGTAGCATTTTCAGTTAAAAATGAGGTTGGCTCAACTTAGTCCTACATCAACCCGGGGACCAAGTAGAGTTATATATGAAGTTGGATATGTTTTAATAACGACAAAGGCTTTTGGGAGCATTTGAAAATTTGAGTTTCGTTCGTAAAAACCCAATACCCGGGCGGTGGCGGTGGCGGGGGCTTCGCTGCTTCACCCACGAGCACTGACTCTTGATTGTTGACAGTTTTTCTTCCTTAAATATGGTGGAATTGATGTCATAAATAGGTATGGATTTGTAAATTCTATAACTTTTCTTCAAAGACTCGACCGCTTCCAATTACTATAACGTAACAGCAATACTGAATGGATCAGCAAAAATCATTATGTATTGATGCTCCATATATAAATTAATAGGAATCACAGAACAATTATTACAACATTCAGCCTCTGTTACTGTTTCTTTTCCAATTCTTCATATACTCTGTAACTGTCATACAAAAAATGAGATGTAATTTAGTCTAAAAAATTATCTTTCTGAACAGGAAATGCTTGTTTTCATTACAAGTTATGTCGACAGGAAATGCACCACCACGTGCCACTCAAAAACAGTCCTAGCAATCCAATAAATTCCGAGTATATAGGTTCAGTCTTTTGCTTGTAACTGCTCTTTGGATTGTTAAAGGAAAAAATTTAGTCCAATATTATGATTGGGCTGATTCTTGGGTTAAAACACAATTTAATATTCCTATTAAAACCTTACGAACGGATAACGGAAGTGAGTACATGTCCCTTTGAACCTTTTTCCATAAACAAAGTACTCATTGTCAACATTATTGTACATCCACACCTTAAAAAATGGTATCGTTGAAAGAAAGCATCGCTATCTTTTGAATGTGGGTCGAGCTCTCTGTTTCCAAGCCAACATGCCATTACATTTATGGGGAGAAACTATTCAGACGGCTTGTTATCTTATTAGCCGCCTACCCACACCGATACTTGACCATACCAGCCCTTATGAACTCTTACATCATCGCAAACCCGATTACTCACATTTGCTAGTTTTTGGTTGTCTATGTTATGCTACTAATCTCCTTCCTAAGCACAAATTTGATACATGGGCTTGCCAATGCATTTTCTTTAGGTACCCACTTGGTCAGAAAGGATATTAGAGTTTTTGATCTTACTACCCAAAAAAAATTCATATCGGGATGTTATTTTTCATGAGAATATTTTCCCTTTCTCCAATTTACTACAAGAAGACCATGAGGACAGTTCATTACTTCCAATCTCATTCACTGACCCAACCCTAGACCTCCAAACACCTCTCTCCATCCCACCCCCACCTTCACCAAACACACAGGACCCTCATCAACCACCTCTACAGCCTGCATCACTTCCACTTCCTACACTCGATCCCACACCGATGACTTCCAACCCCAACGATCTCAGCTCTCCACAATCTACAACACCACTCAATTTCCCCATTCCTGCAGTCCCACCCCCACTATTTGTTATTCCCCATCCAACCCCACCACCTTCGTGCCTACACCCCATCGTCGCTCCACCCAGACTGACACGACATCCTCCACATCTCATAGATTTCGTCACCAATCATGCATTTTGCTTACCTTAGACGCCGCACTTCCCACCATGTCAGACACTCGACATCTGCTTCATAGGTACGATACTCTGTCTAATTTCTCTGTTGCTCATCATAAATTCATTCATAGTGTGTCCCAGTTAATTGAACCATCAACTTATGAAGAGGCTCGAAGTGACCCCCATTGGGTTGAGGCTATGCAATATGAAATTACAGCTTTGGAAGATAATCATATCTGGTCCCTGATCAAATTATCCTATGGTCGTCGTCCCGTTGGTTGTAAGTGGGTATTCAAGAACAAGTACAATTCTGATGGCACTATTGCACGTTACAAAGCTCACTTAGTGGCCAAGGGTTTTACTCAGCATGAGGGCATCGATTACAAGAAGACTTTTGCTCATGTTGCTAAACTCACCACCGTTCGATGCCTGCTCACTGTGGTCACTGCTCGTCACTAACCTTTACACCAAATGGATGTTCACAATGCCTTCCTCCATGATGACCTTAATGAAGAAGTTTACATGTTGCCACCACCCAGGTTTCATTAACAGAGGGAGCGGGTTGTATGTAGACTCCACAAATCTTTGTACGGTCTTAAACAAGCCTCTAGGAGTTGGTTTCGCAAGTTTTCTTCTTCCATTCAGAATGTTGCCTTTGTGCAATCTAAAGTTGATTACTCTCTATTCACACAAGTTTGCAATAACTCTCTCACTGTCATATTGTTATATGTATATGACATGATTATTACAAGGAACGATGATGAAGCCATTTGTGAACTCAAACAGTTTTTAAGCCACTGTTTTCAAATCAAGGATCTTGGACCTTTGAAATACTTTCTTGGCGTTGAAATTGTACGGTCCAAAGCTGGGATTCTTTTTGCCAATGCAAATACACATTAGATATCCTAAAGGAAGAGGCTTAATTGGTGCAAAGCCCCCCAATATTCCTATGGATCCAAATGTAACGTTGCTGCTTGCAGGTAGTGATCCCCTTAAAGATTCTACTTGCTATCGCAGACTCATTGGAAGACTAGTTTATCTTACAATAACAAGACCAGAGATTACATATGTTGTAAATACACTTAGCCAGTTCATGCACGAGCCTCGTAGACATCATTTGGACATAGCTAATCGTCTCTTGCATTATCTTAAAGGGGCTCCAGATCATCATCTGAAGCTGAATATTGCTCAATGGCAGCTACTACATGTGAATTGACTTGCTTGTGTTATCTATTACGAGATTTACAAGTGGATCACCCACAATCAGCGACCTTGTTTTGTGACAACCAAGTTGCCCTCTACATTGCAGCTAATCCAATTTATCATGAGTGTACAAAATTATTTGAATTGGATTGTCATATTGTTCGTGAACGCATCCAGAATGGTGAAGTCAGAATCGAGCACATACAAACTAAATAACAAATTGTCGATATCTTTACCAAGCCATTAGAAGCGCCCTTATTTCATTCAAATCTTGCCAAGTTGATAATCATCGACATCCATGCTCTAACTTGAGGGGGAGTGTTAAAGGAAAGAATTTGGTCAAATATTATGATTGGGTTTATTCTAGTAAATGAAGATTGTGATTGAAATGATTCTTGGATCTTGATTAGCATGTAATTATGTTAGCTTACTTAGAATAGCATTGTAGCTCTTGTATAAACCTTTATTAGGGATGGGAAGGGAAAGTGCCCTTCTATGTAAGTTACTAATACAAAGGTACTGAGTGTGTTTCTGTTCTAAATGTTTTGCATTCCATACCTTACCAGCTCACTATCATGGGCAACGCTCATCATGGACTAATCGTGGTTGCAGAACTAATTTTGACTAAAAATCTTGACTGAATTTTGGTTAAATGTATCAGCTGCTTCAAGATCTAAAAGGTGGTCTTCACCAGGGTCTTCATACCGATTGCAAACACACCCTGGTTACTACTGTAATTTTCAATTAATGGGTAAGTTGCATTATTCTGCTTCAATGGTTAGAATTTAAAAAATTTGCCATGTCATTTTTCATTTCATCATTTCTCAAATGCATTTACATAAACCTTTTTAATCTAAACAATAATAAGAACAAACATCCTAAATTTCTAATATAACCCTTGATGAGACATCAAATAGTCACTCAATCACAGTTGTACATGTGGCATGGACTAATCCTAGCACGTAAAAGGCTTCAGCGCAATCCTAAGTAGACTCATGTGCAAGACTATTATTCAGCTTGTAAGTCAGGTACCCATGTCCAAGACACACCAGCCCAGAGGCATGGGTCTTAGGGTTTGGCTTAAGACAATAAGGCTCGAACAATGAATCTCAGAATTGTCACATGCCCAAGATTCACTTGCATGAAATCCATTCTAGCCCAATCAAGCATTGGGTCATAAAACATAGCCAAGTGTCGAAGTACTCAATCATGCACATATAAGATCTTATGCGAGACCTCCTCCCTCCATCATGCCTTCGATTGCAGGGACAGATGGGGAGGGAAAGTTTGCTATAAAAGTCGATGAAATGAGGAAGAAATGTACGCAAGTATACACTTTGCAATTTTACATACAGTCTTCACTCTTTCTCGAACCGATATCTGACTTAAGCATCAGAGTGTCTTCGGCCACCACAACAGTGGTACTAGGCTTAACCGCTGCTCGTTTTTGCAAGTTAGATATCATCTGGATCTGCAATGACATATCTGAATGCATTAGTTTGGCGCAGTTCGTGGGGAAGACAATAACAAGTTTTCCCTTAAACGAACATACAAAGTTTTCCCTCTCTATTTATCGCGAGATCGATAACCGTCCCATCTCTTCATCTCACTCCCTTTCTATTTGATTTATTTTCCTTTTCCACCATTACCACCTGCAGCAACCTCAATATCTACTGTCTGCCTTGAAGACGAAGTTTTTTTTTCTCTAGATGAATTCATATCTCGAGCTCTAATTTCGCATTTTGTTCATAAGATTTTTTATGTGATAACATAAAAAAATTTGATCCATCACATGTTTGTATCTCGAGGTTCATTTGTGGGTTATCGTTTGAAGGAGATTTTAGTAATCAACATGAGCATTTTAACAGTCAACGCATGTTGACTGCTAGCCCTAGATGAAACTACAATAATGATTAGTGATGAGGTAACATCTAATTAGCTGTTTTGAATAGGGGCAAATTGCAAATAACTCAATTAAATGGATCAATTTTCTTTCCCATAGATTAGATAGAGTTTTGTTTATCAAATGGTGTTTTGTATAGTGATTTATGTGTTTTTATTCAAATATTAAAAAAAATTATGTAAAAGTAATTAGTTAATACGTTATCATTAATTAACCATGATTCATTAGTCATCACTTTGCCTCTCTTTAACAAAAATCCTGACTCCATCGCTGAACACATAGATGCAATTATGCAAAAATAAAAGATAACCCATTTCTACAACACCTTTTATTTCCAGTGAGTACTCAAAAATTTCCCACTTTCAATGCTTCTAGTGGTGGTGAATCAAATGAACACCCTTGCAACCACAAAATAAACAAAACACGTATAAGTTGATTCTTCCAAAGCACATAAACTAGAAACAAAGAAAAATACAAGAATGTTCAATCCAAAGACAAATAGCCAAAACAAAACAAAAATCAATGAACAAACAAAAAATGGAATTGAATATAGTTTTACTTTTGTAGAGCAAGAACACAAAGTGAAAATTTTCATTCGAAGTAAAGATGTAGTAAAGAAATATACAAGAACAGTACCCATGAAGAAAAAACTCGCACTTAGAAAAATAAAAACCACAGAGAGAAATTTCAAATAATTTGTAAGCAAAAGATGATCAAGAGATGTTTATTGTCTTAAACCACTCAAGAAACTCTGATGACTTGTATATGAAGAGTTTCATGGGCTGGAGCTGGAAGACAAACTATGGGCCGGGCTTAGATTTTTTTAATGGCAAGCGTGTCGCTGGTGGATATTGTATCTAAGATGTGAGAAGTCAAACCACCACAGCCTCAGCCAACTAACCAGGCTACCGTTGGCTCGGGCTTATATCTTGATCTATTTGGTTTCTTATTTTATTTTAGGGTAAAGTGAATTCACATTGTGACTATAGGGGTAAAATTTATGTCCTCCATTTTGAATTTTGTTTCGAGTAAAGTAATAAAATGTCTAGAAAACCAAAGCTCCCCCTCTCCACTGGAGGTTCGGATAAAAGAAAATGTAGAACCGGACTGGTTATAAATTGTTCGAAATTGGTCTACGATTTTAAACAGACCGAATAATAACCGAACCGATCGATTTATTATATATATAAATAAATAACATGTAGCTGTCCGTACCTAATTAGTGCAACAAATGCACTGCAATGCACCCTGTTGCACGTAATCTCCCCCCCTCCCCAATTCTCTCTAGTTTTCAATTTTTGGCTAAAAATTAGGCATGTTTTAATGAAAGCCTTTCAAGTGCTTGAGCCCGAAATTTTGGCCCAACCGAACCGGACCGATCCGAAATTTGGTTCAACCGATTTTATCGATTTACAGATAAAAAATTTTGTTTCAGTTTGGCCTTTGAGCAAAACCAAATGAAATCGATTCGGGGCTCAAAACCGAACCGAATCAACATTGCCCACCCCTACTAATTTCCACTTTATGTCAATGTACACTAAAGAGTCAATGACCAGTTCGAATGTTTGGGGATGAAGAGTCAATGACCATTGACTTAAATAAATCTGTTTAATCTTAAAAAAAAAAAAAAAAAAAAACCTCCAAAGCAAAATAAAAAAAGACACCACCAACCTCCCATTTCCATGCACCATGCAAAAAAATCTGAAAGAAAAAAAAAGTAGCTAGGAAGCCTTTTATGAGGCTCCTAAATTCCTTTTCACAAACTTCTTCAATTCCATGAGGAAACTGTGTCCGAATTTTGATAGAGAAGATGGATTGGAAACTGTCCTTGAAATACCTATGCCAGATAAGGCTTTCGCGAGCACCAGTGGCAATAATGTCGACGTTCAATTGCAAAATATGCATGATTGGATGAAAACTCAATCTTTAAGCAAACTCAGCGGAGGAGGGCGTAATCCTGAGTTACATCTTCTTCTCAACGTCGTAGGATCCCCTCTCATTCCTCTTCAAGTCCAGTCCGATCAAACTAATACCCATACCGTTAAAGATACATCTATCGTAAGACCCTTCATTTTCACGGTTTTAAATTATTTTTTAAATCATTTTTAATTTACGCAGTCTACAAAAACATTCCAAGTCCTATAGCTAGCTAGCAACATTTTTCTTCCTTAGTTGAGAATGGTATTGTGATGATTTTTTATTTTTTATTTATCAAAATAGGAAGCTTCAACAGTGCAATACATTGTACAACAATATATTGCGGCCACAGGAGGAAAACAAGCATTGAACGCGGTAAGTAGCATGTATGTGATCGGGCAAGTGAAGATGAGTGCATCATAAATCTGCCCAGATGACGAAAATGTGAATATTAAGGGTGGTGAAATCGGAGGGTTTGTGCTATGGCAAAAGAACCCGAATTTATGGTTTTTAGAGCTAGTTGTATCTAGGTGCAAAGTAAATGCAGGCAGTGACAGTAAGGTGACATGGAGGCAATTAGCTACGCAACAGTCGCATGCCACAAAAGGTCCATTGCGTAGATTTTTACAGGTATATTTACAAACACTAGTTCTAGAGTTTCATTAATTTAGTTTAATATTTATTTTATGATTAAAATTACTAGAAAATTAGGTTTTTGCAATCAGAGTGATGTGGTGTGATATTGAAAGAATTATTTTTTATTAGTACAAGCGCCGCTGCGCCGAGACCCTCCAGGCAAGAAGTAGTCTGAATTTGGAAATAATTCACCATACAATATGGGGTTATTTCAGCCAAAGATCAGGCCTTATGATCCAATTTGAGGACTCACATCTAGTCCAATTGAGTGCTAAAGGGGACGATAGCGTCTTTTGGGAAACGAGCATGGAATCCATTATCGAAGATTATAAATACATCGATGGTATCAATCTTGCTCATAGTGGTACTACGATGGTCACATTGCTAAGATATGGTTCCAGATCTGCGAATCACAAGAGGAAAATGATGGAGACATGTAGGATTGAGGAGGTTGATTTTAACTTCTGGGGTTTGTCCATGGAAAGCTTTCTACATCCTGCAGATCTAAAGCAGGCTGATGGATAATGGAAAATGGTTAATGACACAGAGTAAATTATGAGAAACTACTTCACCCACCTACAAATTTCATAATATATCGATATTTTGTAGGGATGATATTTTTACCATATAGATCACTCTGAGAAAGGTCATACTATATACGGTAGAGAATTTTCAATCATTCAATTTCACCATAAATTTGATGGTTGCATTAGATGGAGCTAGAAATTTCAATAACTTCTGAATTTTTGTGAGGACGGTCTACAAGGCAAAAAGATCATTCTCACAAAAAATCAATTCATTTTGAAAATTTTACGTAACATACGTGCGTATAACTTTCTTTGTCAAAAATCTTTCTCTCCACATTTCCAATCCCACTATATATATATATATATATATATAGATGCTTATAACATATATGTGGAAACACAAGTTACAAGAACTAACTATGATTTCCATGACTCTAAGGTAGCTAGTTAGCAACACCCAGATAAGGGGGAAATAGTCACATGTACATGCATGCTTGATATTATAGCAACAAATCTCCTATTTTTGTTTGTATAAACTTATTTGGAGCTCCTGTCCATCTTACATGAGGTAGAGAATTTCTAGTCTTTCAATTTCAACATAAACTTGATGGTTACATCAAATGAAGTTCGAAATTTCAAAAACTTGTGTGTTTTTGTGAGGATAATCTACCAGGCAAATAATCCCCACAAAATATCAATTTATTATAAAAAATTTAGGTGAGTAAAAAAGATATGTATAACTTTCTTTGTAAAAAATCTCTGTCTCTGCCTCTCTAAATCCCATTCGATATTCCCCAGATCCCCGCTCGATATGTATATATTTATGCTTGATGTTGTAGCAACAAATCTCCTATTTTGTTTTGTATTGCACACAATTTTCTCTGCACCAATTACAAGGTCTCTTCCCCAAAATAAGAGCTTCCTGAGTCGTCGCATTCATGTCTAGCAAGCAAAAGTCTTATCATATCCATGCATCAATCACTCTTGGTCGACAGTCTTCTCTCTTCTTCTTCTTCTTAATGGATTCAAACCTCAACGCTCTCACTGTAGAAAGGGTGCCCATTACGCAACCATGATGTCTTTTGCATCAAAAGGATATGGACTCCCACTTTTGACTTTTAAAGAGAAGTGAAACTGAAGGAACCAATATGTAGCATGAATGAATGATTTTGTTTCCTTGATCCTAATTCCATGTGCTTTGTGGGGAGCTAGTAATTTGTACTTTCATTGATTGACTTGAAACTAAATTTGTATCATTCATTATTGGAGTCTTTTTATTTCATGTTTGGACCATGGTTTCTTGAAGGGTTGAAATGAAATGGAATGATATATAACATGCTGGATTGTGATCATATGATCGCGTCTAGCTATGTTGTATAATGGATCTAGACTCGATTGGATATGCACCTAGTCCGATAGGATCGAATTGCTTTGGTTCGTATTCGATCCAACAAGATCTTAAAACTTTAAGAGCATCTTCAATACACAAGATGTATAAGAGAATGTGGAGTTATGTATATTTTGGTAAACAGAAGCAAACAATGGGATAAAGTTCATACATTTGGTTAGTTGTCCAAAAAGTGTTGATGTTTAGGGGACACTATTGATTTTCAAGATGATTATAAACTTGTGAGGTTTAAAGAATCCCTAATTACCAGGATTTCTTTTGACCGCGCTTTCTGGAGTCTCAAGAAGAACAAGTGGACCGCTTTATAAAACTTTATGATAACTCCTTATTTAATGTGAAATTATTGAAGTCAAACACTATCCTAACACGTTAGACATAATAATCCCCTATCAAATAGAGTCAATTATAAGATGATTAAACACGATATATTGTAATCTAAGACTAATCACTCATTAAGTCCACAAATCTTTGAAAAGGTATTCAAACAAAAGATTCAAGATTCAATCAAAACACAACCTCAATTAACAACTCTAGTTGTTGCATGTCCTCTGTAAGCCTCTCACACACAGACACACTATGGAGCTTGAACTTGAGATAAATAATTTGCAGTGTCAATACTGTTGCATGCATAATGTGTCCATGAAGATGATGACAAGGTCAAGGCTGGAATTACTTAACATATAGCCATTGTTTCATGTATGGAGTTTGGTCTTGCATTCACACCACACCACACCACACCACACCACACAATCAAGACATAGAAAAGAAAGAAAATAAGGTACAAAGGAGAGGAAAGGGACAACAATTGCAAATCCAAATCCAAATCCAATCTCAATCTGATAGTTTTTATCTTTTGTATGTGTTTTCTTCTTTGTGATTTGGCAGATCATAAAGAAAGAATCCATCAGTCAGTCAGCAGAGCAAAGCAATATGGCAGCTAAGATTCACCTCTGCAGAGAGAGTGAGAATTTTGTTGGATGCAACTAAGCATGGTTCTGGAAACTGTTTCTCTCTTCCAAAGGCGGCTTCCATTTAACCTTGTTTCTTTACTTTTCTTGCTAGAAAAACAATTTATGCCTCTCTTCTCCTTTTGAAACGTGACATCAAGGTGACAATGTATCTCACTGCCAAGGATTGTGATTTCGTTTTTTGAGGTAATTTTGATAAGTTGATTTTAACGAATATTTTGTTGTATATAAAAAAAGTAAAAATTTTAGTTGTATTTTTTAATTTATTAATATAATCTACGGAGAGCGTCTTCATGTTACGGAGGCCATCTTTCTGCTTAGGTCTACTACGGAAGCCATCTTCCTGCTTAGGCAAACTATAGAAAAATATCGAGAGACACGTAAGAGTTTGCATATGATTTTTATTGATCTGGAGAAAGCATATGATAGGGTCCTTAGGGAGTTAATTTGGTGGGTGCTTGAAAGGAAGAAAGTGTCTTAATGTTATGTCGATATCATTAAGGATATGTATGAAGGGGCTGTAACAAGTGTTCGCTCAGTAGGTGAGATGTCCTGTGAATTTTCAGTGTCAGTAGGACCGACGTTAAGTCCATATCTCTTTGCTTTGGTCATGGATGAGTTGACGAGACATCTGCAAGAAGATGTACCTTGGTGCATGTTATTTGCAAATGATATTGTCTTAATGGATGAGACTAGTGCATGTTTAGGTCAGAAATTAGTTAAGTGGCGGGAGGCTTTAGAGAGTAAATGTTTTAGAATTAGCCGTTCGAAGACGGAGTATCTAGTGTGCAACTTTGATTGTGAACCACGAGGGAGAAGTAATGCAATTGAGTTCGAAGGTGTAGAGGTCCCAGAATGTGAGGCTTTTCGATATTTTGGATCTATAATTCAAAATAATGGGGCTATTGGAGAAGATGTAGACCATAGGATTAAAGCTGGTTGGTTGAAATGGATAATGATGTCAGGAGTATTATGCGATAGAAGGATGCCTGCAAGGCTAAAAGGGAAATGCTATAAGACAATTATTCGACCAGTCATGTTATACGGTTCAGAATGTTGGGCTACTACGGGACAACATACGCATAGGATGGCAGTAGCAGAAACGCGTATGTTAAGGTGAATGTGTGGTAAAACTCGTAAGGATAAAATTAGAAATGAAAGAATTAGGAGATACTTTGGTGTAGCGCCCATAGAGGAAAAAATTAGAGAAAGACGTTTAACTTAGTTTGGTCATGTGCGGATGAGACCAAGCACGACACCAATTAGAAAATGTCTAGATTGGCAAGTTAATGGAGGGTGTAGACGGAGGGGACGACCGTTGAAAACTTGGATTAGGCGAGGATATGTGGGAATATATCATTGAGCTTGGATTAGGCGAGGATATGTGGGAAGACCGCATTGCTTGGAGAACCAAAATCCATGTAGCTGACCCCGAAAATATCGGGAATGGACTTTGATGATGATGATGAATATAATCTAAGCATTTTAAACTCTTAAATACTATATCAAAAGTACTACAAGACTTATAATGTTATACAAACAATATATTGCATAAGAATCACTTATACAACAAAATTTTAATACTAAATTAAAGCTAAAATGGGTTAAAATATAGGAAAATCGAGATTGGCCTAACGAAAGAAATTAATATTTCTGATTTTGAAAGAAATTTCGGTAACTCAAAAAAAAAAAAAAATTCAATGAAATTTTGACATTTTTTGAAAAATCACATTCCTTGCTCACTACCAGGGACGGATTTACGTGGGGTCAAGTGGGGGCACTTGCCCCTACTGACTTTAGAAAAAAAACTCGATTTGCCTAACTTGCAATCGACGACGCCATCCCGCCTCACCCCTTCTTCTCTTCCACTATTCTCAGTGACGCTGACAACCCTGTTTCTCCCTTTCTTCTTTTCTTTACCTTCTATTTGTTTACTGGTAAAAGTGTACTAGCTGAGTTGGTAGAGATATAGCGTATGGAATCACACGTCACGTGTTCGAACTCGGCCGACGGCTTGTGGTGGGGAGGGTTATGGGTAAAAAAAAAATGTTTACTACGAGAACAACAACCGCTCTGCCTCCACTTCTCTTCCTCTCATTCTCTCTCTGTTTGATTTATTTTCCTTTCCCACCAACGCCCCAACCTCTTTTTTTTGCTTTGAAGAAGAATAATGTTTTTAAAGTATTTTCTCGAGATGAATTCGTATATCAAGATCTAGTTTAGTATTTTATTCATAGGATTACTTTGGAGAAATGACCCATTAGTATTTTTGGCCCTTAACTTTATACACCAAATGAATTGACCACATCAATAGAATTGCACGATGCCGAGTTCTCGCCTTGTTATGTATATTTGAAAGGCAAGTGTGCTGCCGTCCTCTATATATTTATCTCTTGTGCACCTACAAAGTAGATTGTTAGATCAATTTTCCTCACCTATGGATTAGATGAAGTTTTGTTTAGCAATTAGTGTTTTGTATAGTTATTTATGTATTGTTCAAAATTTAACAAAAATTATATTAAAGTACTTAATTATTATATTATTATTAGTTAAATATGACTCATCACTCTGCCCCCATTCAACGAAAATCTTGGCTCCGTCACTGCTCACTACTATCTTGTTGTCATTTTTCTTAAGTTCAAGTTTGATGGTTTAGTAGTAAATTTTGTTAAGGACCACATATAGTTATTACTAGGAAGCGGAGTTGTTGTCATAAGCCAATGAGATAACAACTCAACAGTAGACTTGTGACAGATAGAATCACAAGTTTAGAGTTCGAAGTTTGCCAACGACATTCAGGATGAGAGGAGTTAAGGAAAAAAGAAGTTGTTGCTATAAAATTTACCCAACAAAATACCCCTACAAGTTGAGCAACGGAATTTTTATACATGGGTTCAAACTCTCTTTTTAGGTGAAACCAATTCAAGGTGAGTGGTTGAGGGTGCTATATAATCCATTTCGAATAATTTATACCAAGAATTTAACCTACAAAATGATTAATTGAATGTGGGGTGGGGTTACTACCAATTCAACTTAGTGTAGAGTATTGTATTCATGTTTTGTGTTAGAGTAATTCTATATGTCGAGGGTTTGGGCGAGGTTTTGGGCGAGGGAAGTGCGTCGCACGCGAGCGGGCTGACGTGGTGAAAAAAAAAAAAAAAAAAAGTTTGCGAGGGAAATGAAAATTTTTGGCGAAAGAAGAAGAGAGAATGAATCAGTTCAAGAAGAAGAGAGAATGAATCAGTTCCCCTCTCTCGCTCCCTCTGTCAGCTCGCTCCCTTCAATCCCTCTCTCGCTCCTCTCGCTCCTTCTGTCGCTCGCTCCCTTCATTCCCTCTCTCGCTCCCTCTCCCTCTCCCTCTCCCTCTCCCTCTCCCCATTCTCCCTCCCTGAACCTATAATTTTCGACAGATTCTCCCTCTCCCCCAAACGAAGCTCCTCCTCTCTCCATCATCACTGAAACGAAGGAGAAGAACGAAAATTAGGGAAGAAGAAGGAAAGAAGGAGAAGAGAATAAGGTCTCCCTCGTCCCTTCCCTCTCGCAAAAGCTAAGGTAAGTCTCCCCTTCATTTCTAGATCTAGGGTTTTTAAATCTAGGGTTTCTTATTTTAGATCTAGGGTTTCTTTTCGATTTTTTTTCAAGAAATACTGTATTGCTTTGAGAGACAAATGACATTTTCTAAGTCATTGAGAAATTCTTTGATCCTTTTTTTTTAATTCTGAAGTGGGGTTGTGTTTTTGTTATAAAGGGTTCATTTAGAATATAATTCAGGGCTAATTTTTTGCCAATTTTTTTATTTTATTTTGAATGATGGTTTGGGGGTCCTTTTCTTTTGTCCACAATGTGTTTGACAAAATGCTTGTGTGGGATTTGAATCCAGTTTTGATTAATTTTGTAGTTTGCTTGGACCTGAATACATCCATCCCTTAGGGGAAAAAAAAAAAAAGAATATTGAAGTATGGAATAGGGCGTAATTTATTGAAGAACTGAGTTTGGTGTGATATCGGGTTTCTTGGTTGAGGAAAATAGAAACTGGCTTAAAAGAATTCAGATGTAATTTTTTAGAAGCTTTCCTTATTGCCAGATATCATAACAAAATTCTATGTCCCTACACCAATGATGCTGGAGAATTTAGATTTTTGTATGTAGTTCTCCAATGGGAACAACCAACTTTAAAAGGCATGCATAGTGTTTTTTTTTTTTATGGACCAGAAAATGGCCTCTTTTCTAATTCTCCGTAAATGATATAGTGTTGTCACTTCTCCTACGTTCTAAGCTTTTGAAATACAAAACAGTCAGTCATTTGTCATATATATGTTCTGCTTTCGAAAGCTATGTTGCGAATATAAATACTCGGTCGTTATCGTATATTTATACAATGCCTATTGGTTTATATTTATTAACTTATGAAGCTAGATGACAAATGACTAAGAGTTTTGTTGCATGACAGGAATACATGGAAACTTTTGAGCACCTACCCAAAGCCAAAATGCTGGATTTGTTCCAAAGAAGATACTGGTTTTCTTTCATTGTGAGTATAATTTTATCTACAATTTCTATGAATTTCAGTGAGTGTGTCTTAAGGAGCTATTCCCGCAAGGGAGTTGGGACTGTTTTATGACCAGAGACATTACTATTCTTCATTTCACAATATGATGATTAAAAACATTATTATTGCGCTTATATAACAATATGATGTCTAGGTTGGTGTTGGATTAATGGTGTTTCAACAATTTGGAGGAATCAATGGAGTTTGTTTCTATTTTAGCTATGTTTTCGATTCTGCAAGTAAGGAAATGACAAGGTCATTCTTTCTTGTGGTTTGTTAATTATTTTGGTTCAACAATGCTGCAAAATACTTTTGGTTGATAGTATGTTTTCTATGTGAGCTACTTCTTTTTGGTATAGATCAAGTCGCTCTTCGATCCCCACGAAGTGCTTTGGCTAGGGTTAGTTTTAGATCATCTTCCCTATTTGCTTTGTGTTTGTGCTTGATGAATTTGTTTTAATGTTTGTATGTAGATTTTGTGATTAGAATTTTAGAACTATTTCAAGGATTGGTGTAATTAGATTAAAATAGTTATATTTGTATCGATTGTGATTTCGTGTGAATTGCTCCTGGTTCTTCATTTGTTGATGACTTCTCTGTCAGCAATGCAGGTTAGCTTACATGGTGGTCAGGTTATTTCATGGAGGAGTGATCAAGGGGAAGAACTTCTATTCACAAGTAGTAAGGGGGAAGAAACCCTATGGAAGTTGTATCCCTTCGAGGCTCCAATCTCATTGAGGTTAGTTTTTGTGTATTTCTGTTGAATTCAAAGCAACCCCATTGTTTTTAATGTATAGTTTGATTTGGATAATTCACCCAATTTGAATTGTAGTCTCCTATGGAAGTAATGGAAATAAAGGTTTGATTTTGATGTTGGGTTGTGCTGGGATGTGGATTGTTGTTAGTTTAATTTCTTGCATGTTTTATTTTGTATTTTCTTTCCTGACATTTAAGTTGTTTTAGGTTGATAGAAATTAACAACAGGGGAGAGATTACAATATGTAGATTATATGTTCATTTCCAACAACAAGTTCTACTTTTATTTTCCTTATTGTTAAAGCGAAGATGAACTTAAACCTTGTCTTTTTGCACATGTACGATTTTAATTTTCGTTCTTTCCTTTCTCATGACTATACCTCTTAGGTAATCGATGCAGAAGGTGGGAAATCATTGGCTATTCTTCCGGCCAAATTTCGGAAAAGCATGTGGATGAAACGAGGTTAGTGTTACAAGGAAATGTTGATTGCACCTGTAGACCATTAGTAGGGTGTTGAAGTTTCTGAAAGTAGTTTTGTTTTTTTTTAATCAAAGAAAAGTTTCATACTTCCAAATTCCCAGTTAGTCGGTTACCTTATCAGTGGATCGTGATTGTTACTTCTCATGATTTTTACTATGATATCAGGTCTTGGATTGTCGGATACTTAAATAGTGTATTCAATATGGTAATGTCCACTTCTTGCAAAATCCAAAATGTCCAGGTAGTTTGGTTTATTAGACCGACGAAAGATTTTAGATGTATGGTATGGACGGGGTTCCTTATCAGTGGTCTTTTGAGATTCTGTGATTGATATATTGTTGCGGTTCTTTGTGCAGGAAGCTTTGTTATTATAGATGGAAAAGGGAGGGATAAAGCTCTTGAATCTGGTAGCAAGGTGGCTTGCACAGTTTCACAAGTTATTCCTTGGAGTTGGAGTTCAGTAGTTGACATGCTGTTTAATGAGTTATTCCTTGTAAATGAAATAGATGTAGTTAGCCTTTCTTGGTTTACCTTAGGCACCAGGTACGTTCAGTTGCTTTACCCTTGCATAGCCTACTGCGAGTTTGTGCTTTGTTCACTCTTTTTTATTATATTATTTTCAATTTTATTTCTTATACTTCCATTTGATACATGCTGCAGGCCAGAAGCTTTTAAAACAGCAATAGCCGATGATCCAAGCACCTCACAAGAACCCATATCAGAAACTGTCAAGGAAATGAATTCCAGTGATGATGACGGATTCCCTCCACTAGAAGCTAATCTGAATAGAGTAAGACCAGTTGAGTTTCGTTCAGATTCAGAATCAGATTCTGTTTCAGAATCTGAATCAGATTTCGTTCGTCAATCAACACTAAATCCAGTTCTGAATGCTGCTCCAGTTGGTACTGAGGTAATGTGCTGCAGATGGTAGAGAGTGCAAGTGCTAAGGTGTTGCAGAGTGCTCTGTCAGATGGTGGATTAGAATGGTTCTCAGTACGCTGTTAGTATATTCTGTTAGTGGTTAGAAGGATGTTCTATTAGAAGAATAATGCTATGTTAGTTGCTCTGACCTCTGTGAGGTCCTGATATAAATAGGGGAATAACAATAGAATTGCATTCATCGATTGTATAAACAAATTGTACATTTGAACAAATGCTCTTTAGGAGATTAAGGCATCTCGAACAGCCTTTACCATTGAATTCATATTACATTGTAATTCTTTATTTCTGAGTGAATATTGTAATTGCAAGTTCAGCACTATTCAAACTCGCAAAGGGCCCGCTCCAATATTCAGGGAGAACAAGCCATAAGTAATCTCTACAAACCTGTAGCTTCCATAGAGTCTAAATGAAAACCTCTCTGTATCTTATATAAACTAGAGAAGGTAACATGACTCTACAATTATCTGTTGAACGGATTTCCAATGAAAAATGAATCTTCAATTAAAAAGGCATCTATTGCAACAAATGAAAAACAACCTTGTGCAGTTCCATTATCTACTATGCAGAAAAAAAAAAGGTTCCCAAAATTGCTCCTCCAGAAATTTACATAACCCAGAACACTAAAGCTACAAGTTCACTCTGGAGAATTTCAAGAAGCAGCTTGATGAATGAAATTTCAATGACTGATTGGAGGAGATCGCTTTTTTAGCTTTGATGTGATTGGCAAAAGGCAGAAAAGTCCCTTGTGAGGTGATCTGGCAGTGGGAGTGCAAAGGGCAGGACGTTGAATGATTTCGTTCTGCTGCTTGTTGCAGATGGGTAAGCGAGTGCTGGTCGCTGCTTGTTCATCCCGTCCATGAAGAAAGAGAAGGCTCCAAAGGTGAGGCAGTTCTGCAGAAGAGCCTGTGGTGCACCTGCAAAAATGATTTGTTCCAAATAAAGCTCGGCTCAGCAAACATATAACAATGACTGCCAATCACCCTTTAATTCAAAGCACCAATTTCATGCAACATTTGCACATTTCATTCCTGTATTTGAATTTTTATTTTAGCTTTTCGTTTCTACTTCCAGTCATTCACCTTGAATATTCCTTCTAACCACCCTTGAATTCGTCAAGTATGATCTGTTCAGTAAAAAAAATGCTAAGAGAATGACTAAAAAGTATGCATATCTAGTGTTTCATATCTTCCACTGAAGGATTTTAGTAATTTGCGTGAATTTATTTCGATATATCTCATTTTTATGTGTCCGTATTTGATTGTTTGAAAAAAAAAAAAAAAAACTCATTTCAAAGGTTGCTTCATCTAGTATTAGCTTGTCCTATCATCCAACAATGTCTACATTTATAAGGATACCCACATCAGGATAGAAGCCTATATTTATAAGAATACCCAGATAAGGATTACAAACAATGGAGCATAAATGATGGTGTGGGACAAAATTCAGAGTTGAATTGGCTTTTTTTTCTCTTTCCAAAAAACTTCAATTCTCTTGATGAATGTGTTGCTAGAATTATATAGGTAGTTACAAAGTAATAAACTTGTGACTTTATTTGCAGGTTTTCTAAGAAGCATTTTGACTTGATTCTTCTCACTTCACCCATGTTCCTCTTTATATTCTAGAATTCAGAATGGGCATTCTGACAATTCAAGCTTTACAAAAAGTGTCAAAAACACTTCGTACTTAAAAAACGAAAGTTTTCGAAATCAATATTTATTTCCAATCTTATCTGATAAAATCATTAAATGGAGATGGTCACCTGAAAATGTAGAAATTCAAGGAAGAAAAAATAGAAAAAGAAAGAAGAAGCATATATAAAACACTGACTATTTCCATATAACACTATAATATTCTCTTATATAACAACAAAATTTTCTGAAACATTGGACATCTTGGTATTGATACAACGAACGTATGAAATGATACAATGGTCTAGATCCCCAACTTCACTTCAGTGCATGGACTACTTAATCCATTGGGAAATCAACTGAGTTCTAATACTATAATAGATCCAGTTGATACATACTATCACTAATAATAAGAGAAATGTATAATAATTAAGAAAAATGACAAAGATCGTACAGATGATAACAAAACTAGATGTAAGAAGCAACAAAATATTTTATTGGTGGGGTTGCTTACTATAAATGCTGCAAGCATGCCTCTAGCTTATGCTTCTTCACTATCTTCAGCATGTTGTGCTTACCTACAGAATAGATCGAATTCTTATTGCAAGCTAGAAACTAAACAATCTAGAAACAACACATTTGTTACAATATCTAAGATTTTGATATAAATTTCTTGGAAATGAAGTATCAGATAACCAAATGGTGACAGAGGTTAGAAAAATACAGAAGTAGACTTATATAAGATCAACTTTCTCTCCAACAATACAATTGTTAAACGTAAGGTGTGATTCACGGATGATGCTTTTACAGTTTTTCCAAAATGGGGTCTCCAATTCAGAACTTGCTCAATATCACAAACATATTTGAAACTCAAAAACTTGCTCAATATCACAACAACAAACTTACATACAATTTCATCAAAAATTTATTTGCCCCATAATTACACTAAACCTTAAGCAACTTGACATCCTCATTTTCCTTACCCTCACTCACTACACACTAGATTGCAGAATAGTGATAGTATAAGTAGTGGCAGTGGACAATAAGTTAATGAACTAAGTCCATCCTAAGCATGAGACAATAAGTTAATGAACTAAGTCCATCCTAAGCATGGACAATAAGTATAAGCAACTTGAAATCTTCAGACTAAGTCCATCCTAAGCAACTTGAAACATTCATACTAACTTCAAAACCACCAAATTTCACAAATTATTCAAAAAAACGCATCACTCTGTCATTTCATCAAACAAACAACATGCAAAATTAGGAAGCTCAAAAAAAGCTCAAAAAAAAATGTTACCTTTCACGGTCTTGCTGGTTTCGTGGATGGTGTAGAACTCCAAGTCCTTCTTCACTCCTGGTTTCGTCTTCACCATGGGCCTCAGATGCTTCAAAGACGGCTGGGTTAGGCATTATCGAGGGATTGATTGAAAAATTGGGTGCCTTCATTTTGCAATCGACTCTACAAAACAAGACAGAACATCAGCAAAAAATACAAAAGAAGAAGTGCAAATCTAAAAACAACCAACCTAAAGAAGAAGTGCAAGCTTAACCAACCTGGTCATAACCTAGATCTAAAAACAAGAAACCCTAAATCTAAAAACCCTAGATCTAGAAATGAAGGGGAGACTTACCTTAGCTTTTGCGAGAGGGAAGGGACGAGGGTGAGCTCCTTCTTCTTCTCTGGCCTACGACAGGGAAGGGACGAGGAGAGCTTCTTCTCTTTCTTCTTCTTTGGCTTCGTTTGAGTCGATGATGGGGAGAGGGTGGAGACGGAGAGCTTCATTGGGGGAGAGGGAGAGCTTCGGGAGAATGGGGAGAGGGAGAGGGAGGTCTGCTTGAGAATGAAAATGGGGAGAGGGAGAGGGAGGTCTGAGCTTACTCTCCCCATTCCCTCCTTCTTCTCGCCCAAATTTTTCATTTCCCTCGCAAATCTTTTTTTTTTTTTTTTTTTGAGCCACATCAGCTGCTCGCGTGCGACGCACTTCCCTCGCCCAAAACCTCGCCCAAACCCTCGACATCTAGAATTACTCTTTGTGTTAAGAACCAACCAATACTACTCACTCGGTAAAAGCTCGAGTTTTTAATGAGTGTAAGACTAATTTACTTTACTAAGATCGTAACACTTTGTCGGATAAAAATCTAATTTCAACAAATTCAGTTCTAAAACATACATACCAAACTCAAAACATTTCAATGGTGCATATGGATCCAATATCGGTTGCACTATTGTTTTTCCCTTTCCTAAGACATGGTTCAATCTAATTAATCATTTTTTTACAATCTCACTATTACAATCACAAGTGTAATAATCCAATCTGCTAAAGTAACCAACGCTCCAATGAAACACCCCGCCCCCAAAACGATGATCGAAACAATGCCTGAAAGCTAATAATACACACCGAAAAACCGATCGATGACCATTGCCACATAGCATTCCTTAAACACACTCAATTAACTCAAACTTTTAACAAAACTTTTCCAAATTAAATTATATCAAAAGTCACCAAACTGTATATCTGAATTACTGCCAATTCTGCAGGCCTAATTACCAATCATCCAACAAGCAAAAAACCAAACACAAAACTTCACTTCAAATATAACCCTAAAAACCTATCCTCCTATCTGTATTTCACTCTCCACTTTCACCTCTCTACACAATACAGAGCAAAACAGAGCTCCTCTGAACATTCAAAGCCTGTAAATGTCGAAACGATTCAAGCTTCGATTCGGCCGAGTCATTCCAACATTCAACTCATGCAGATCCAAAGACCCATTATCTCTTCCTTCCAATCCAACACCTTTACCTCTCCTGTTCATGCTCTCTCCTGTAAACCCGAAATCTATCGATATCGACTATCCTCCTCCACCACCACCCAAATCATCCAAACCCCACTGCTCTGCACCAACAAAGTTCGAAATTGAATCATCTAGAGAAATACCATTAATATGAGGTTCGGGGATCCTAAATAACCGCAGCTTACTTTTCAAAAAAAAAAAAAAATACCATGTAATCTCCAAAATTTCCGACATAAACAATACCATCCATCGTCTTAAAATTGATGAATCCGACTGTGACATTGCTTCATCTCCACTTGCTATAATGAAGAAGGAGTCAAAACAGAGGAAGTCAAAACAGAGGAAGCAGAGAAAGAGGGTTCGATTCAGCACATCTTCAGCTGACAGTGGTGGCTTATTCTCAGAAGAGAAAACAGAGACGCTATTCTCCTCCACCAAAACCTTCTCCACTGACTCTTCGATCGATTTCAACACCCATTTAGCCACAATTCGCGAATCACCACCTCCTGTGTTCAACAAGAAGAAGATGAAAAGAACTCAAAAGGTTGTTATTTTGTACACCTCCCCCTACTGGTTGGTATGCTTTGAGTGTAAATGGTTTCTCGGTGAAAAATGTGGCGAATTATTAGGAGACTTTATGGGAGCACGTCAGGTTCACCTTGGGCATGGCTCTAATAATGTTTGAAACTTGCGCCTTATTGGAGAGTTTGAACATGTGTAAATGGAGTGGCTTTCGGAATTGTATGATTTAGACAGACTCATTGTTGGTGAAACAATGGGTTTTTAGGGAAATAAAGGTCTATTGGTTCCTCAACAATTGGTGGGAAGAGATTTGGGACATTTGTAGCGCTTAGTGTGCCATTGTAGGCATATTTTTCGGGAGACAAACTCTGTTGCTGACTCACTAGCAGGTTTGGCTCAACAAGAGGGGATAACAAGAAATTATGATTGGGGGGTCCGACAATGCAAGTTCCAGTACCTACTACAGTGCTGGTGCCGCTACTGCCTCCTGGCAAAATGTTAATTCTCGTTATGTTGATGACATGGAGCTCGTGGGCATTGAAAAACCCAGAAATCAATTAACAAACTGGTCATTAGAAGGAGCAGAGAAGAGATCTGTGTTTGCAGTGGTTGGACCTGGTGGAGTTGGCAAAACTACACTTGTGAGGAAGGTCTTCCACAGCGATCAAGTGAGGACCCATTTACCTACCGAACGGGTTCTTGACCCGAACCGAGGATGTAGGACTGACTAGTAGTCCCCCTGACCGGGTGCCACAAGTGGAAATCTTGAACCATCCATCAATAGGCACATTTTTATCACATTGTGGATGAAATTTCACACTAGAAAGTATACTACATAGGGTGCCCATTATATGTGGAGCAGCATTAGAACGCGTTGTTGCTGGCCCAAGACCTCGGTGTGGCAGTTCAACACTGACATTTGGATCAGAAAATGGTGCTATCAAACCCAATGAGACCGAAAAAACAATCAAATTGATGATGGAAGGAAAGGTTATGAAGAATGCAACCAAGAAACTCAAAAGCAATGCAACGAGAGCTGTGGAAAAAGATGGGTCTTCACATAATTCACTCTCTGAGCTAGTCAAGAAATGGAAATCCAAGTAGACTAGTGAGAGAAAAAAATGTCATTTTGATATACGAAACTGTCTTAAGCATACAGAACAAGGGAATAAGTATGTGTAGTGTATTCCACATTAGGTAAAACTAGTTTTGAGCAAGAAGTTGGAACAGAGTTATCCAATTTTAGCATTTTGTTTTAAAAAAATTCTAACCTAATCAATTTTACAAGTAATGGTCTCTTTGGAGACATACGAGAAAGAGGAGATTAGCACGGCCACTGCAAAAATTATTCATTTAAATTGAGAAGTGGATCGAAATCTACAAGTTACTTTCTAATTGTTCTGTCATGAACTTTTTTTTTTTTTTTGGGAAAAATGAGCCAGGGTTTATTAAGGATCCCTGAACCTATAAAAACTGATCATGATTACAATCTTACGTATCTTCTCCCTATAGCATCTTCATGAATAAATTTCTTTACATTCTCATCAAATGAGTTCGGGTCTAATTCATGGAATTCAAAAGGTGGGAATAAGCCTGCTAGATATTCAGCAACTCTGTTTGTTTCCCTGAAATGGTGTTGAATGATGCAGTCTTCAAGCCCATTGATAGCTCGATGAATGTGATTGGTAAGGTGCCTCAGGTCCCATGGGGTGCCTTGTTTCCTTGTTAGGATAGAATGTGCATATGCGGAATCAGTGCTGAAAATGACTTTCCTGATGCCATTTAATGAGATCAGTTAAGTGCAGCTTCTGTTGAAATAAAAAAAATTAAAAATTAAAAATTAAAAAAAAAAAACAGAGAACAGAAGAAAGTCGAAGAACATACCTGAATCTCGGCATGTCGGCATGGGATTTCGGCTTGTCGGCAACCCTAGAACGTCATGGAGACTTCAAGAACGTTAGCAACAACTGGAATTGATGAAGTCGGTAGCCGATTTCGTTGAAATTGAAGAAGAACAACCTGGAATTTGCTTGGAACAGCTGGAAGTGGGAAGAAGACGGTGGTGGAAGGATCTCCACCGCCTTCCACTACCGCCTATGCACCCTATATAAGAAGGAAGAGTTTCTCTTCTTCGAATCATCCTCCTCGCCATCTGTGTTTGAGAGATCTTGAGAGATTAGGGTTCTCTGTGTGTTGTTTTTGTGAGAGAAAAAGAAGGGGAGAGGAGAGAGAGTTCATTTTTTTTTTTTTTTTTTTTTTGTGTTATACACAGTCTGCATATTTGTATGGTGTCGTTTAGACACTTGTATTTGTAATATTCCTGACGTTTTGTAGTTCTCTCCATTTGTAATCTGTCTCTCTCACTAGTAAAGTTGGTATTTGTCGTGAACGTAGGCGTGTTTGCCGAACCACGTTAAATTGGTTGTCTTCAGTATTTGTTAGTATTTTGTTTGTAGCTTCGTATTTCGTCATTTGTAATGCTTTCGCCCGTAACAAATTGGTATCAGAGCCGAGGGTTAGTTCTTGGGGTTCGTTTGAAGCTGCATGGACCAGTGGTTGATTAAGAGTATGTGAGAGCCATCAACTTCTGGATCAAAGTTGGTTACCACTACAGTCGGTAAATTTGATGTTGAAAAGTTCAATGGCAAGAACAACTTCGGCATGTGGCAATGTGAAGTTCTGGATTTATTAGCAAAGGAAAATTTGGATGATGCTTTGGGAGACAAGCCGGAGAAAATGAGTGAAGAAGAATAGAACAAGTTAAATCGGCAAGCTTGCGGGTCAATAAGATTGTGTCTAGCGAAAGAGCAAAAATATTTTGTAATGAAGGAAACCTCCGCTAAAGTATTGTGAAAAAAGTTGGAAGATAAGTATATGATGAAAAGCATTCAAAATAAACTCTTCCTCACGAAGCAACTTTTTCGGATGAATATGAGACCCGGGATTACTCTGTCTGAGCATTTGGATGAGTTCAATAGGCTTATTGCCGACCTATTGAATTTAGAAGAAGATGTTCCAGAAAATTACAAGGCTTTGTGCCTTTTGAATTCCCTTCCAGAAGAATATGAACATCTCGTTACGACGTTGCTAACGGGAAAAGAAGAATTGAATTATGATGAGGTGGCTACGGCGTTGCTCAATTATGAATTCAGGAGGAAGGATCTCAAGATCCATCAGGGTGCAACGTCAGAAGTATTGGTAGCAAGGGGAAGATCTGAAAAGGGGTATGTTGGTAATAGAGGAAGATCACATTCAAGAGGAAAATCTGTAGACAGAAGGTTTTTGCCGAAGGATGAATGTGCCAACTGTCATAATTAAGAAGGGCCATTGGAAGATTGACTGTGAGATATTGAAAACTGCAATAGAAAATGAAAATAAAATGTCAGATGCAAATGTAGTGCACAATTTGGATGAAGATGAAGATGAAGATGAGGATGAGGATGATGTGTATTCATTGTCTGCAACTTCAGCATTGGTGAGTCATTCTAATGAGTGGCTGCTTGATTCGGGTTCTACCTATCATATGTGTCCCCGTAGGGACTGGTTCTCTAACTTCAGAAAGTTGGATGGTGGTGTTGTCTATATGGGCAACAATGATGAATGCAAAATTGCAGGAATAGGTAAAATCAAGTTGAAGTTGCATAATGGACTTGTTCAGGTCTTGAATGATATACGGTATGTACCCGATTTGAAGAAGAATCTCATATTCGTTAGTGCTTTAGAGTCCAAAGGTTACAGGGTTTCAGTAAATGATGGAGCTCTAAAGATTGTTTCTGGTGCACTGGTGATTCTGAAAGCAATTCGGAAGGGTAACTTGTATTTCTTGCAGGGGAGTACAGTTACAAGGAATAGAAAAGTTGAATCTGGTGGAGCAACTTGTGTTGATGAAGGCCCTATGAATGTTGCTTCTGGTGGAGTTACTGATAGCTCCAAAGATGTTTGTAAGGAAACCTCGAGGGTTTGGCATTTGCGTGCAGACAATAAAGGTGAGAAAGTTCTGCATGAGTTGTTGAAGAAACAATTGGTAGAAAATATGAAGATGTGCAGTATGAAGGTTTGTGCACATTGTGTTTCTGAAAAGTCTTTCGAGACTCCATCCTAGTCAAGGTAGAGTTGGTCTGTTAGTTTGAGCATGTTTTGGTATATGGCACCTTCGGGTGTATGGCGCCTATGAGTGCGTTTGGAGGTTTGTGCACATTGCTTGTTTTGTTCGTGGTTGTTGTTGTAGGTTCAAATTTGTGAAATCTTCACCGAGGTGGAGAATTGTTGAAATAAAAATAATAATAATAAAAAAAACAGAGAACAGAAGAAAGTTGAAGAACATACCTGAATCTCGACATGTCGGCATGGGATTTCGGCTTGTCGGCAACCCTAGAACGTCATAGAGACTTCAAGAACATTAGCAACAACTGGAATTGATGAAGTCAGTAGCTGATTTCGTTGAAATTGAAGAAGAACAACCTGGAATTTGCTTGGAACAGCTGGAAGTGGGAAGAAGACGGTGGTGGAAGGATCTCCACCGCCTTCCACCACCGCCTATGCATCCTATATAAGAAGGAGAAGCTTCTCTTCTTCGAATCATCCTCCTCCCCATCTGTGTTTGAGAGATCTTGAGAAAGTAGGGTTCTCTGTGTGTTGTTTTTGTGAGAGAGAAAGAAGGGGAGAGGAGAAAGAGTTCATTTTTTGTTTGTGTTATACGCAGCCTGCGTATTTGTATGGTGTCGTTTAGACACTTGTATTTGTAACGTCCCTGACGTTTTGTAGCTCTCTCCATTTGTAATATGTCTCTCTCACTAGTAAAGTTGGTATTTGTCGTGGACGTAGGCGTGTTTGCCGAACCACGTTAAATTGATTGTCTTCAGTATTTGTTAGTATTTTGTTTGTAGCTTCGCATTTCGCCATTTGTAACGCTTCCGCCCGCAACAGCTTCAATACCTTGTAACTCATGCTTGATTACAGAGTGACCAACAGTAGCTCTTGTACATGCTGCTACCACAATGCCATGCTCATCTCTAATGACTGCTCCATACCCTCCGATTGAGCCCTGAAGCGAACCGTCTGAATTAGCTTTATGCCAGCCATCTAGAGGTTTTGACCAGTTACAATAAATAGGATTTTTGTGTTGGAACTAAGTGTTGTCCCCCATGCACTGAAAAGTTGCTGGTTAGCATCAGTGTCTTCAACATTCTTATTGATACTGGCTAGTTTAAGTCGTAGTTCAGCGTAGATATAATTTGTCACCTCCTCAGCTGTAGAAATTGAATTCTGATAGATTCTCTTGTTTCGTTCAGACCAAATATTGTAGATAATGGCACTAAACGTAAGCTTTCTCAGAGTGGCCGCCAATGAGCTACCAGAAAATCGCGTGCTACACCACCTGACCTCTTCAGTCCAGTTAAGGATTGGACTACTATATCCTAATAAACCCAAGAAATAGTTCCATATGTAGGCAGAGTAGGAGCAGCCAAAGAATAGATGGGAAGTGCACTCAGTTTCTTTATAACAGAGAACACAGAGATCTGAAGTTACTTTTCCCCACTTCCTAAGCTTATCCAGGGTCTTCAAAGCATTGTTAACAGCTAGCCAAGCTATGAAGCCATGTCGTGGAATGTTGTTAGTAAACCAAAACAGATGACTCCATTCTACTTTACTTTTCTTGGGTCTCAGCTCCTCATAAGTGGCCTTCATTGTATATACCCCATCATTGCCAACAGTCCATATAACTTCATCTGCGCTATCAGTGTCCAACTCAACCTGGTCAAGGTCAGCTGCAATATCAGCAATAGATGGCTGAATGTGGCCTGGGATGTGCCATTTTCCATCACGAATGAGAGCGCTTACCTTAGCATCCTTGTGCAACAATGAGTCGTATAAAAGCTCCTGTGGAAACCAGTTTATAAGTATCCCCAGAGGATGACATGGTTGCTTCCAGAATGATGTGCATTCTCCATTGCCAATGGAGTGCAAGCTGAGTGCTCTCTTCCTACAACCCAGTATCTTGTTCCAGGCCCATGATGCGTCCTTGGGTGGTTCGAGGAGCCAAAAATGTTTGTTCTTTATTTGAACTCTTAAGTAGAAGAAAAAATACCTGTAAAAGGTGGTGAAAGATTACAAATGTTTGTTCCAATCTGTCAAAAATGTTTGTTCCAAGCTGTCATATAAAAATGTTTGTTCTGTCATGAAATTTTGCTTTTAAGTAGAAGAAAAAATAAAATTTTAACTCTTAGGAAAAACAAAAGGTGGTGAAAGATTACAAATTCTATCCCTACTCACCAAAGGATACAGGTTTAGCTCAAGCGGAGGCTTTGTCGAAGACTTACGATGGTACCATTTTACCTTGAAGACTGAAAGCTTTGTTATGTTTAGACAAATTGCATACTAGTTACATTTGGCAGGCCGAGTAGAGGGTTTTGAATTTATTTCAGTTTTTCAGAAGTAAAGTCGTAGTATACCTGTGTTTGTATTTCATCTTTTTTACAAGTAATAAAGATCTGACATCCTAGGATCAAATACTCACTCATCTAAAAAAATGAAATAAAGTCGTAATATACCCCCTTTGATGTATTTCATCTTTTTTACAAGTAATAAAGATTTGGCATCTCAGGATCAAATACTCACTCATCTAAAAAAATGAAATAAAGTCTTAATACACCCCCATTTTAGAAATACCTCTCGCATGCAAAGCGAGCAATCTACCATTTGAGCAACATCCCCTTGATGCAAAATCTTTGAAGTTCGTGCTTGAGACTTAAATCTTGTATGAACATATTTGCTTATTCTTATAGGATCTATCACAATGTATCATAGTAGCCATTACTGTTGTTCTAGTCAAGAACAATACAATGTGGCCATGATTAGCTTTTAATTCATGCTTTTTATTTCGAATTAATCAACATTAACAATGAAGCCTCATATTTTTGCTCTTCGAAGGATTCGGCCAAACGGTGCCTAACCATGCAACTTTTTTTTTTTCATTTGGAATGTTTTATGCCAAGGGTCCTAAGAATGAGCTTTTGATAAATATTAGGATAGAAGAGATTCGAAAGGTTTGTTGAAGTTGCCTTACACTCTAAAGAGTAGCTTTGCTAAACGCCATAAGTTTATAAGCAAAAAGTAAGCAACTTATTCGAGCAGATGTTTTGTCAGGCTTAAATCAATATGAAATTTGATTTGAGGCAATCTTTCTTGAACTAATAAGGTTCTCACCAATAACAATAAGAAGGAAAGGGAAGAACGGGTCTTTTTGTCTAATACCTTTAAAAAAAAATGGAACGAATAAATAAATTAAAGCAACGGAGACATTAGTTCACTATATTACAAAATTACTAGTATTTTATCCATAATGCCAAGTGGTTCCATGGGGCTACTAATTTTTTTTTCTTCCAAAAGTGAGCTTTTTATTTATTTATTTATTTATCCTTTAACCCCTCTAACATTGAACTTGTAATTCTATTTGTCACAAGTCTCATCGCTGAGCTAGTACCCCATCGGCTAGGGGTGAACTCATAGAAGGGCAATTTAGTCCTTGTTGTATGCTCACATCGCTTATGCAATTGAATACACAAATGGGGAACGCGGAAATCTATCATAGATCAAATCAACCAATTCAAGGAACTACCAGAATTGGAAGAGAGTGCTTGAACAGATAAGGACGTTCTAACGAAGGCTTTTGAGTGAATTTGCACACATGTTTCATCCACAAGCTCATTCAAGTCTGCTATAGTTATCCAACATTTATCACTACATTTCAGTTGGATTACAGACTATCAATGAGCTAGATATCGACAAGCTTCATCAAGATTTTGATGGGTCTTTCTTACTTTGTAATTTGTTTGTAGCTTTTGCTTGGTATAATGAGAAAGACAATAAAACAAAGTACATAGAATAACATGAATAGTAGCTTTTGCTTATGTATAAATATTCAGAACAGTAACTGCTCACCAGCCTGCTGGTTTTGTAGAAAGAAATACTTCAATTTGTTGTAGAAAGAAATACTTCAATTTGTGTGTATTTGATTCATCCCACAATAGGGGTATATATACAATAGGGTTTCTTGTCTTACAAGAAACAATCTTACAGAATATAGAAACAATCTTACAGAAAATATTCTAGGTTACCTAAATATGAAATTAGAATATCCTAAATATATACATGTTTCTATAATCTATAATTAGAATATATACAACTTTCTATACTCCCCCTCAAGTTGGTGCATAGATGTCTATCATGTCCAACTTGTCAACTGAGTTGTCAAACACTTTCTGAGATACCCCTTTAGTAAGAACATCAGCTAATTGCTCCTCTGAGGTTACAAATGGAAAGTGAATAACTTTTCTGTCAAGATTCTCTTTAATAAAATGGTGGTCAACCTCCACATGCTTTGTTCGATCATGCTGAACTGGATTATGTGCAATCTGAATGGCAGCGGTATTATCACAATGTAAATCCATAGGCCTTTGTAGCTTGAAACCCAACTCCTTCAGGACATTACGGATCCACAACATTTCACAAACTCCATGTGCCATACCTCGAAATTCAGCTTCTGCACTTGATCTAGCAACAACTTTCTGTTTTTTACTACGCCAAGTTACAAGGTTCCCACCAACAAAAGTGAAGTACCTTGATGTAGAGCGTCTATCAGTTTTAGCACCAGCCCAATCTACATCTGTGTATCCAACAACTTCCAATTCATTTTTTCCAAACAATAATCCCTTACCAGGCGCCATCTTCAAATATTTCAGGATACGAAAGACTGCATTCATATATTTTTCACTAGGACAATGCATAAACTGACTAACAACACTCACAGCATAAGCAATATCAGGTCTAGTATGAGAAAGATAAATTAATCTTCCTACAAGACGTTGATACATCCCTTTATCAATAAGGACTTGATCAGGAAGAATAGCAAGTCCATGATTCATCTCAATGGGTGTCTCTATTGGTTTGCAGTCCAACATCCTTGTTTCACCGAGCAAATCAAGAACATACTTCTTTTGTGAAAGTGAAATCCCTTTCTTCGACCTCGCAACTTCAATACCCAGAAAATACTTCAATTGCCCGAGATCCTTCATTTCAAATTCCTTCGACAGATACTTTTGCAAATCATTTATTTCTTTCGGATCATCTCCTGTAACAATCATGTCATCGACATACACATTTAGAGTTGTAATCTTACCATTCTTGTGTTTGATAAACAAGGTATGGTCAGAGTTGCTTAGTTTGTTCCCAAAAGCTCTCATGGACTTCAAAAATCTTCCAAACCAAGCTCTTGGAGACTGTTTCAGGCCATACAAAGATTTCTTCAATTTACACACTTTACCAGCGTATCTTGGGTTATTCTTCACGCCTAGAGGCATATCCATGTACACTTCTTCCTCCAAATTTCCATTGAATGCATTTTTCACATCAAGCTGGTGCAAGGGCCAATTTTTATTTGCTGCAAGTGAAATTAAAATTCGGACAGTATTAATCTTCGCCACAGGTGCGAAAGTCTCCTCATAATCAATTCCATGGCACTGTGTATATCCCTTGGCAACTAATCTTGCCTTGTATCTATCAATAGTTCCATTTGCATTAAGCTTCACATTAAACACCCAACGACATCCTACAGTCTTCTTTCCAACATGCTTGTCTACTACCTCCATGTGACATTCTTCTAAAGAGCTTCCAATTCTTCATTCATTGTTGTTGTCCATTTTGGATCCTTCAATGCGTCCTGCACGTTACTAGGAATATATACAGTAAATAATTGATTAATAACAAGTGCATGTGACTCAAAAAGCCTATGGTTAAACATAAAGTTAGTTATAGGGTATTTAGCTTGGGCTTTGATGTCTGGTTCATATTGCTTTTTAGGAACTCCCTTAGTAACCCTCTGTGATTTCCTATGTTCAACACTTTCTAACACAGAAGACTCATTAGAGGTTAAACGTACCTGAAGTGGATCATTCTGAGCGAGATCTTCAGGTGCTGATGTAGAAGTGGGAATGTCGTGTGTGTGAGTGTCAGATACATTTTGATCATTCCCTTATGTCTCATGAGGGAATTGATCGCTAGGAACCAAGTGGTCAATTATCTGCCCATTGGAAGTGTCTATCTCTCGAGATAAGTCATTTTCTGCTGCTGCGAGAACAGTTTCTGCTGCTACAGAAACTTCGAATTGTTCCTCCAAGTGTTCCAATTCTTCAAAGACATCAATATTAGCAATAGAACGAGGATTTCCTTCACTATCGCTCTCCCCCTGAAGGGAAGACTGGGAAACTCCCCATGAGTAATATGGCTCAGATTCATGGAATGAGACATCAAGAGATATATGCATTCTGTCAGTGAGCGGGTCATAACATCTGTACCCTTTTTGGAGCTCGGCATAACCCACAAAAATACATTTTTTTGCACGGGGATCAAGCTTACTTCGCTGTAGTTTTAGTATGTGGACATAAGCTGTGCACCCAAACACTGGGGGTTCCAAATTAGGCATAGATGGGATGGAAAAAAGTGTATGAAGCTTCTGATGAGGATTCTTGAACTCAATTACTCGTGAGGAAGTACGGTTGATAACATATGCTGCAGATTTCACTGTTTTACCCCAATATGATCGAGGTACATTCATGCCAAACAGGGAAGCACGAACAACTTCCAACAACTGCCGGTTCTTTCGTTCTTCTAAACCATTCTATTGAGGAGTATCAGAATTGGAGGTTTGATAACGAATTCCAGTTGACCGGCAAAACTCAGACATAAGGCCATTTACAAACTCTCCACCATTGTCAAATTGAAACACTCTGATGGATTGTTGGTACTGTGTCGCCACCATTTTGTAAATATCTGTAAACATTCCAAATACATCACACTTATTTTTCAATAAGGACACCCAGGTCATCCGAGTGCAATCATCAATAAAAGTTACATAATATCGAGCTCCAGAAAATAAAGGAATTTTTGCAAGACCCCAAACATCGGAGTGAATTTTCATAAAGGGAACAGAACATCTATTAATAATTGGCGAATATGAAATACGGTGGCTCTTGGCCAGTTCACAAATGTCACAATGAAATTCTGAATCACTAACAACCGAAAACAAATGAGGCTGCAACTTCTTAAGATAACTAAAAGACAGATGTCCCAAACGACGATGCCATAACCATACAACTTCATTCGCATTATCGACCCCTATGACCTGATTAGCTTGCCCCAAAAGATTCTTGCGTTTCTCTCCAATCTCTGTCATATCCAAGTAGTACAATTTCCCCCTTCTAACACCATAACCAAGAATCTCCCGAGTCAGAATGTCCTGAAACACACAGAAAGATGGATAGAACGTCACCATACATGCAAGTGTTAGAATAATTTGACAGACAGACTAGAGGTTATAAGCTAGTGATGGAACAACTAAGACAGATTCAAGAGTTAGGGTATCAGATAACACAATAGAACATTCTCCGCTAACCAGAGTTGGAGTACCATCAGCAGTAGAGACAACATTTTGAGGGGAAGCTCTAAGATTTTCCATAAGGTTTAGGGCTGAACAAAAAACTGATCAAACCGACTAAACCGACAAAAACGATCCAATTGGTTCGGTTTAAATTCGGTTTGGATCGGTTTCGGTTTTAAAAAATTCAAAACCGAAGTGGTCGGTTCGGTTTTTGGTTTCTATGTGATTTTAACCGTCCAAACCGAACCGACCAAATATATATAATAAATCATATATATTATATATATAAATAATATGATATGTTTAAATAGTCGGTCGGTTCGGTTTTATTTCGGTTTTGGTTCGATTTTAGTCGGTTCGGTTCGGTTACGATTTGCATATATTAGAATCGGTTCGATTTCATTAATGGTTGGTTCGGTTTCGGTTTGAAAATTTTAAAACCGACCTTGGTCGGTTCGGTTCACGGTTTAGGTAAAAACCTAACCGATGGTTCGGTTTTCAGCCCTAATAAGGTTAGGGTCATTGGTCATATGATCAGATGCACCTGAATCAATTATCCATGTACTATTTGAAATAACTTTATCATTCATACCTGATTGTGCTACATTAGCAGAAACACTGTCTAGATGTTCATTCCCAGCAGTAGCAATGGCAACCTTGCTTATATTCTTTCGTGGCTTCTTTGTGAAGTCCCACCAATCAGGATAACCAATCACTTCATAACATCTCTCCTTGCTATGGCCTAATTCTCCACAATCATTACACTTCTTATTTGCATATGGATTTGATTTACCTGTAGGACGACGAGAAGGAGGACCGGAAAAGCCTAGAGGAATAACTGCCCTGCTCTGAACAGCCAAAACAAAGGATTCAGTAGATACAAAACGCCCCATAGCCTGTTTCTCAGATTGCACCTTGCGAATGTAAGAATAGCTCTGTTTCAGGGAGAATTTAGGTTCCTTGAGCAGGATCTCTCCACATACCTGATCATACTCTGAATCTAGTCCACTCAAAAGCATATGAACACGCAATCGTGACATCATTGAAATCTCATGGACTACACCTGCAACATTATTATTCTGAGAGGTCACCCTTTGATCAATCTCCTGGAACATGGCCACCAATTCGTTGTAGTAGGTAGGAATAGGTCGACCATTCTGCTTTGCTTCAAAACATTTCTTGTTTAATTCAAAGATCCGAGTTTCGTCAAAGTCGTCATAAAAAGTTTTTTCCACAGCTTCTGTCATGCCCCGATTTTCGAGAAAAACAAAATCCTAAAATCCACGTAGGATTATCCGTTTTCCCAAAACTCGGGACGTGAAATTCAATAACAACATAAACATTTAGCAGCAATGACAAAAATATAGTTTAGAAAATAGGAACAAACTAAAATTTATACAAAACTCTAACCAGGAAAAATTGACGTCTCTAGCCCCACTAGCGGAACTCCCGTAACGCTGCTCAAAAGTATCTAAACATGAAAAGCTAATTGGCTACATTCCTAAAGGAATGTACCCAAGAAGCAAAAGCTCACTTGGGTCAGCAATAAAGCCGGTGTGAGTAATCTTCACTCCAAAATCAATAAACTCGCACGTGATAAACATCAAGCTAAACACAAACAACAAACCATCACACCAATAGGTAGTTCCTCAACGAGGCAAATGTGTCATGCAAGAAAACACAGTTCAAAGAATTTAGTTCCTCATCGAGGCCATCATATAATCATCTCAATTAAGTAAAAATGCATGTACTTATACTTACCTTATAGGAATCGACTATGGCAAGTCTGACCTGCAAAAATATTAGTGGACTTGTCATCCTGCATGAAAAGGATTAGAAACAATGTAAACGTAATTTATTCGTTTTTATTTGAAATTGATTCATCTTTTAACGAATTGATCACTTAGACGATACCACATTCGCACCACCTCTGTGCCGAACATACATGCCCGTATGTCTCTCTCATATAAAGGAGGACTACTCCGTCATCCATGCCAAGTGGGGACATCACATACAGGCATGCATCGCGGATACTCCTAACTATATGAGTATCAAAAGCCACTCTTGGGCTATCAATGCACATAAACTCACGTCACATTTTTTACGAATAATTATCAAAGCCTATCTTAGGCATAACAATTCACCTCATTTCCACAAGACTAACCCGAAGGTTATTTTAGTTTCTCTAGTAGGAAATAGGCGCCCCACCTCCGCAAGACGAACCGCTGGTCATTTAGTTTCTCTAGTAAGAGAGAGAAAAATAATAAACAAAAGAGGTGTGGTAGTTCTAAGTGATTAAATTTTCAGAAATCAAGGTTTATCCATATCATTTATTTTTGATATTTCGAATTTTCCTTCACAATGACATTTTTTCATTCATAAGTAATTCCACCAATTCTTTCGGGAAGCATAGCATATTCATAAATCATGCTTCATAATAACACGGTGATCAAGTGACATTTTGTCATTCATAAGTAAATCAATCCACCCATTATTTTTGGGAAAATGTAATCATTTCAGATGCATACATACAGAGGAACACCATTAATCTTAAATGGTCCTACATCAATAGAATCATCGAGACATCCAAACAAAACAAACCATAGTGCAAAATCAAACACTACTACATAGTACTCTCCATATGAATGTGATTTTAGGGATAAACACATACATCCTAGTTTGGCAGAAAGTATCTCAAAAGCTTAATCCAACAAAGCCACTACATACAATCTCCGAAAAGACAATTTCAATACATAAACATGAAAGTGCATGACAATCATGGGTGAACACTAACTTACACCAAAGCAACCAGCCTCATTCGGCTCCAAACAATATTTTTGTTTACATCAAATGCAACTCAAGACACCCCAAGGCAGACCCAAAACAACTATATTCCCATCCCAAAACAGTCAAACAAATAACCTTAACAACAATACCGAAATGAACAAGCTGTCCTAACCAGATAACTTGACCAATCATCACTCAAATGTACATAACTCTCACGTTAGAACCCCAAATTGCATACCGTTTGGGGCAATGAAAAGTAGACACCAAGAGGTTTCCAACCATATAAGGCATACCCCATGATTATGTCTATAACAATACAGATTTTACAACAAAGCAGACCATCTGTTAGCTTTCAGCTGATTTACCTATTGTCATTAAAATGAGTATATCTTCCTATAAAAAAACTCAGATTATGATACCGTAAGATCCTTTAAAAACTAGACTCAAACAGAAAACTTTTGGTATATAGGATGATATTGTACTTAGTCAAAACCACAATTAAAACCCTTGTAGAAACCTACACAAAATCAGTCCAACTACAAGACGCCTGCTTAATGTCAGGGCGTGACATTGCCTCTTTAAATCGTGTTTTACAGTTCTTCCTTAAGGCCATATAGGGGATTTGCAAACAGGCTAAGGGTTTAGGACAATCGGCTACATTGTGTAGAATTAAGCATATACCCACCTATCTGATCAGTTTACTGCACTAAATTGATTACTCGCTTCTAGAATCTATTCTATAAAGTTGGTATCTAGAACACTAGCTTACTCCAGATTTGTGGTTCAATGGACAATCAAATGGCAAAGTAATATGTTATCTCAATAAAGAGACGAATATTTCATAGCAAGAACGAACTTAATACAACCACAGTCACTCTCTCATATAACCTTGACGTATACATATCCATGAAATTAGTCAAATTACCATATGTTTCAGTGGGAATATTTCTCAAACACAGACTCTGCCAACAAACATTCCTCCTATCTAGATGTAGAAAGATTATCATCACAAAATATAAACAATCACAATCCCATCAAATCGACAATTCCCAAACAGATCAACCTATAAATTCATCCAAAACCATATTAAAAAGAAAACCACCAAGATTTACCATAAAGAGAAACACTTTAGTTAAAGATTCAATCTAAAAAACTAACTTATAAATACCATAAATACATGGATTTCTAGCTATGCAGACAAGAAAGGTCGGAAGTTTACTCCAAAATATTGACTCTCAGTCAGAGGAAAAACAAAATTGTAGAATCTCAGAGATAAAATAAATAAAATGCTCAAAGCAAAAAGGGAGGAAAGATGAAACTCACAGAAATCGCCATTTGTAAGGGATTGCGAAATCAATCCACATATTACTAGGGGTGGGCACGGGACGGGATGGGACGAGATATACACATCCCTATCTCATCCCGTTCATACGGGATCGGGACGGGACGGGATCAGCTATTCAATCACTAGTCATACAAAAAAAACCTCAAAATATATGCGACCCAGCTCAAAATCTGAAATCATCAAGGTATCAATATCACCTTAATTCTTATTTCTATACTTCTTTCTGGGTATCAATATGTTGTGAACATGGTTAAGTTAGTCGAAACCCATCTGCAGATCAACTTGATGACATCCGGCGATCCTGACAATGTACATTCTTGTCATCAACAGAATTCTCGCCCCTCCTTTGCTATGGGAGGTTGATTTGTTCATCTCCAGTTTGTACAAATGTGTAAATGCAAGTATAAAAGGTGATCGATAATAGTTGTACATATTATCAGTGATGTAAGTATAAAAGGTGATCTATAAAAGTCCGTCATTCACAGTTGGTAACAGCCATTCGGATTAATTTTGTTTTCATAGTTAAAATTCAATATATACCCTGTTGATAAATTTTGCATTAAAGGGGGCTGAATAGACTTTCATTGTATAGAAATCTTATCAAGTTATATAAATGACAATTTCATGCCCTCTGAACAATGAAGGCAGAAAACTTTGAAGTGGATGATGCTCTTTTTGTTTATGCTCATTATCTGTGATTATTCCTAGATGACACATGCATCATGGTAGTAACTTATATATCTGTGTCACCTAAATCCTGTGTACTCTTTGAGCTTGGGTATAGCATATTAGCATGCAATTCCATGAGCGATCGAGTTTCTGGATGATCTCATCCTATGCAGAGAATACGGCAATCTGCAAGTATAACTTGGTAAGATTAGATGACAATGATGATGATATAGTTGCATTATTTGTTGTAGTTTCTTGACCAAGTGAGCTGCTGACTTGAGCTATCTAAATCTCTGCTTCTTACGGATTTATGAAACTCACATCTTACCCAAGTCACTTACTGGGATCTCCTAACCTAATCAAATAAACACAATGTGGATTAGGAAATAATTTTGATATGTAAGTCTAGAACTTTTGTAACTAACCAAAATGATAGATTACATCATCCCAGGAGGAATAAGGGTTTTTCTAACAGAAATATTTGTTCCATTCTGATTAGTTTGTAGTGGAAAAGTTGGTGGATGCTAGGTCATAGTCTCATCTTTAGTTCTTTACAGCTTCATTAGTGTGTAAAGATGCATTCAACCTGCCGCATTCATACTTAGTGTAAGGGCATCACAATTCTAAAATAAATAATTAAATAAAAATATTAATAATTAATATTAATAAATTAGTTCGGGACGGGATTGACGGGATTGAAAATCTTCATCCCATCCCATCCCATTCTAGATCGGGACGGGACGGGATCGGGATGAAATTATTCAATCCCATTAAGACCCGGAAAAAATTGGGACGGGACGGGATGGGACGGGATTGGGATGGGAATGGGATCGCGGGATGGGATGCCCACCCCTACGTAATACCCTTCATAGCCAACACCATCGATGCAAGCTACCGTTGTCGTCGTCGAAGAGGAGGAACATGCAAGGGAGAAAACAAAGAGGAGGCGCAGTTGTGAAGAAAGAAGAAAAAAGATTTTTCTCTTTATAAGGTGGGTGGCTATTCTCCCCCACTGAACTTCCAAGGACACCCACCATCTAAACACACTAAATAAAACCCTAAATTTTGAAACATGGATTTTATTAAACGTAACCCTATTTTATTTAATTCAAAATAAAATAAATTAGTTTTTATGAAATTTAGGGGTGTTACATTATACACACGTTAAATGGAATCTCGTCCCAAACAAAAGAATTTTGAGAAATACGACTTGTCAAACAAAAGAAGATTTTAAAAATACAAATTTCAATTGAATTTTAAGAACATGAATATTTATTGTCCTTGGAAAAGTAGGGGTGTTACAGCTTCCCAAATATCTTTTGCAGTAGGAAGACGAATATATTGGTTCATAAGAGAGGTCTCCATGGAATCAATAAGCCAACTTTTTACCTTTTCATTGTCTGTGGCCCAAACTTCATATCCTGGAGAATTCATATGGGGTTCAGCCTTTGCGCCAGTCAAATAACCAATTTTTCCTTGTGTTCCAATGCGCATCTACATGAGGGGGACCCATATGGTGTAGTTGGATTCATCCAACGAAATAGTTTTTGGAAACGCAGAGTTGTCTTGTTGGGTGTAGTGGTGATGAATGACTTGTGAGGACGATTGAGTTTCTGCATAATTGAATTTTCGGGATTTGAGTGATTGTCATCAATTACAGATCCGGCCATTGAGGAATTCAGGTTTGAGATTCAAGGATTTGGGGATGGTTTGATTTCACTGGTTGTAGTACGCAACGATTTTGTGGTGTTCTTCGAGATTCGGGATTCAAAAAAAGAGAAAAATATGTAAAACAAGTTCAAAGGATTGAACCTGCTCTGATACCATGTAGAAAGAAATACTTCAATTTGTTGTAGAAAGAAATACTTCAATTTGTGTGTATTTGATTCATACCACAATAGGGGTATATATACAATAGGGTTTCTTGTCTTACAAGAAACAATCTTACAGAATATAAAAACAATCTTACAGAATATAGAAACAATCTTACAAAAAATATTATAGGTTACCTAAATATGAAATTAGAATATCCTAAGTATATACATGTTTCTATAATCTATAATTAGAATATATACAGCTTTCTATAGGTTTGTCTCGTAAATATGATAGAGTCTGGCCTTGTTAGAAGGACAGTACAATCACATCTACGAAAATGACCAAAGAAACGAGGGGATTACCATGCCAGTGGACAAGGACACTAGTTTGTTGGTCATGACCAAGGAATGTGATTTTTCGAAATATGTCAGAAATTTCACAAAATATTTTCTAGTTTGAATGTCATAATTTTTTTTTTTTTATCAAAAGTTTGTTATGTGAGTCATTCTTATGTAACATATGGTCCGTATGACACTACGAATAGTGTGAGACTTTTTATTTAGTATTTAAGAGTTTATAAAAAATACGATGTCTGCAAGAAGATGTACGTTGGTGCATGTTATTTGCAAATGATATTGTCGTAATTGATGAGACTAGTGAAGGTTTAAGTCAGAAATTAGATAGGTGGCGGGAGGCTTTAGAGAGTAAGGGTTTTAAAATTAGTCGTTCGAAGACAAAATATTTAGTGTGCAACTTTGGTGGTGAATCACAAGGGAGGGGTAATGCAATTGACATCGAAGGTGTGGAGGTCCCAGAGTGTGAGGCTTTTTGATATCTATGATTTATAATCCAAAACAATGAGATTATTGGAGAAGATGTAGAGCAAGGTTAAAAGAGAAATGTTATAAGACAATTGTTTGACCAGTCATGTTATATGGTTCAAAATGTTGGGCTACTACGGGACAACATACGCATAGAATGACAGTAGCATAAATGCATATGTTAAAATGGTTGTGTGGTAAAACGCTTAAGGACAAAATTAGAAATGACATAATTATGAGATATTTAGGTGTAACGCCTATAGAGGACAAAATTAGAAAAAGACGTTTAGCGTGGTTTAGTCACGTGCAGAGGAGACCCAGCACGGCTCCAATTAGAAAATGTTTAGATTAACAAGTTAATAGAGGGTGTAGACGGAGATGACGACTATTGAAAATTTGGATGAAGGCATTGAAGGAGACATCCTTGAGCTTGGATTAGGCGAGTATATGTGGGAAAACTGCATTGCTTAGAGAACCAAAATTCATGTAGCCGACCCCAAAAGTATCGGAAATGATATTTGATGATGATGATTTAAGAGTTTAAAATACATAACTTACATTGTTCAATTCGAAATCATAACCAAATTCTTATTGTTTTACACATAAATGAAATATTTCTTACAAGCGGAGGACCGAAATTAAATCCAAAAAATGAAATCACAATCCTTGGTCATGACTCATGAGAGCAAGTTTGAATTGTAAATATTCAGACTTTGATGAGTAACTTAGTAAACACAAGAGGTATTATAGTATTTATTGTTCATCTATCCTTACAAAACGTAAATATTAAGAATTTGTGAGGATCCAACAGAAAGAAAAATTTTAAGTTAGAGACAAAGTAATGTTCATCGAAATAATGATTAAAAATATAATATTCAAAATTAATCTTTAAATGTAAACAACTACCCTTGTCATTATGCATCCTCTTTATTGTTTCTGTATAAAAAATATGAAATTAGCAACGCGCAAGGAGGCAAGCCAAGTGTTTCAAATTCCATTTGGTCAAATGGTTTGGCCTCATACCAAGGTTGAATGGTTCTTTCACTTGAAACTGAAGAAAGTGAGCTTGCATTCCTTACGTCAAACCCAATCCATACTCATCCACCACCCGCTTCAGCAGACTTCATAATACCAAGATATTCCTTTCTATTCCTTTACAACTTTGGGACATAAAAATAAAATGAAAGTTGGATTCACCTCGAGATATCACTTGCACAGGTCTCTCCCCATCTATCAATTGATTCCCTTCATCTCTCGATCGAAAACCCACCCTAGCTCGATCTCTTTTTCACCAATTGATTGATCGTTCCTCTCATCTTAAATCGATCTCTCCATCTGTTTCTCTTTCTCTAGATTTCAATGGAGCCAACCCTAAGTCGAAGAGGAATTCTGAAATCAACTTTTCAATTCACTTGGATCTCAACAAATACGAAACACACATTTTCTTTTCTTTATCACATACAAAAATAATTAGCGGATTAATAAATTATTTTAGGGGCTTAAGTATAATTAATTAATTAATGTTTAAGAATGATTGACTTAAATTATAAAAAATATGAAAGGCAAAATAGAAAATTCAAAAGTTAGATATAAGAACTTATTTACAATTTATTGATAGTTAGGGGCTTCTAATAAATTAACTAGAGCATTAATTATAATTAGTTATTATTTTAGAGGAGTTGATTTTAATTGTAATTAGCATGAAATTTTGAGGACAAAATGGAAACCTGTAAATCAGATTGAAAACAATTCATTATTACCTTGCAAGCGTCGCAGTAGTAGAAATAGAGATAAGAACTAGTTTATTCCTTCCCTTCTCTTTCATTATAAAGACTAGCTAACAATTTTATTATCAACTAATAATTATTTGTCATTTCACTCCTACTATAATCCTGATCCGTTCAAATACAGTGCCATACACGACTCATTATAAAAACATAATATAGGGAGAATAAAGGACCAGGAGAATGTGGGTAGAGAAGAAATAATGAAATATAAAGAGAAAGACTGAGAACTACTCTTCACTATTTATAGTTTGAAAATTAATTAATTTTTATGTATTTAATACACGACGTAGACCACAAGACTTTGCCCCTCCTTTCGGTGGATTATTTTTATCTTTGGGTGGAAGGAACCCCAATCAAACTCATGTCTCCTCTTTCGGTGGGAGAGACCTCTTGTTTAATTTATTTAACAATATTGATGGTCACATAAGGATGAAAGCAAAAGTGTTTCCATTTGGTTGAATGGTTTGGCCCCTATTAAAGTTGAATAGTTCTTCCACTTGCTTTGATCTTGTGTGAGAGAACAAGATGTACATACTATGATACTCCATTCTCATCCACCCGCTTCAGCAGACTTCATGTCACTAGGATACTCCTTTCTATTCTGTTGTAACATTGGGACATAAAAATAAAACTATTAAAAATGAAAGTTGGATTCATCTCGAGATAGGGGCGGGTATCTCATTTTGCGATCCTGATCTCATCTATTCCGTTTCGATTTTTTTCAGGTTCTTTTAGAATTGATCAAACTCATCCCGATCATGTTCTGTCCCGATCTAGAGTGGAATGAGATCATGATGGAGATTTTCAATCCCGCGCATCTCATCTCGTCCCAAACTTATTTATTTTGTATTTATTATTATTAATTTTAATCAAACCAATATTTGCATATTAACACATCTCTAATAAACCTAATACTCTGTCTTTTCTTACACTACTTGGCTCTGCATTAGTAAAACAAAATCTATATACGCCTCTTTACAAAAACTCAAGCAAATTTATATACCCAATCTTCGAAAACACCTCATAATGAACACACTTATACTCTTGTATTTGTTTCCTAGTCGGATCCAATGTATTATTGGTCTGCCTGTCTTGGGTGGATCTCTCAGATACTAGCTCAGGAGGACTTATGAGTATTGGACCTGACCGCGTGACGTGTGGACTTACTGGCTCATTGCCACTCGGATTTGACCTTCTAGATTCTGCCAATGATGGCCTTGATGTTGTTTGAGCCTTGTTGGGCTTCATACAGTTAGACCTACTTAGCTATGTTGACGAGATTATCATGACATGTGTACAATGTTGATCAGATGATGTTTGATGTATCATCAGCAAGAAATGTGATTTCTCGAAAAATGTCGAAATTTCACCGAATATTTTTCTTTTTTTAGTTACCAAAATTTCTTTCGAAACCGAAATTTTTATTTTTATCATTAGATCAATCTCAATGTCGGCACATTTTAACCCGTTATAATATTAGTTTAATATTAAAATTTGAATTTATAAGTGATTCTTATGCAATGTAGTTTGTATGACATTACGAGTCTCATGGTACTTTTTATGTAATTTGTAAAAGTTTAAAATACTTAACTTATATCGATAACTTCAAAATTATAGTCGAAAATTTTACATTTTTTCTATACACAATGAAATATTTATTAAAATCAATTTACCAAAATTACCTCGAAAAACAAAATCACAATCCTTAATCATCAGAGGGTATGCAGGGAAGCAAGAGGAATCCAAAATAATGAATTGGTGGTGGCGTGCTTGTTCCTTTGGAGCTAGGCTGTGTTGTAGTTGCTGTAAGTTGTTTGTTAATTTGCAAATGAGGAATATTATTCGTAGTGCTTCACTCACTGCTGAACTGGTCCTTGTTGACCTTAATTACTTTGCATCAATTAATTCTTAGTAGCTAGTTTTATATATGATTTACTAGTTCTATCAACAACGTAGTCATATGTAGTTCATAAAGCATGATCTAAATTACCACAGTCGATATAAAATGCTGTAGGTTTGTATTCTTGATTTGTACATACAGGTGATAAAATACATTTACCAAAAAGAAATTAGAAATTGACACACTAGGGAAAAAAAACATTTTACTTCTCAGTTTAAATATTTTAAAGAGATAATGAGTCAGCTAATTAAACATGAGCCAGCCAATCAAATTGTAGGAGAGAATGAGTTTGCAAGTTCCATTATAATAGACTTCAAGAGATTAATAATACAGTTGATTAGTTGATATTTTTGAAAACCACATTGCAACAACTGAAAACGCACCCAGAACTCTTGGATTATTCCTCTCAATGCATTATAATATAACATGCTCTATTATTGAAAACAATGATTTGCCATTTGTATTAGAATAGAATTCAAAAGTATAAGGTTGTGTTTTTTTTTCAAGTGATTAGAAACTAACTTTTAACTGGAGTTAGAAGTTTTGAACGAACTTTTGAATTAACTATTTGTTTTGTTTTTAAATTATTAAATGGTGATGGGTCAAGTGCGGTGTTGTTGATCTTTCATTCGAGCTATCATGTGATTGGCTCAATGAGTATAAACACCTGCAAGTAACAATTCAAATTGTATAGGAGACAGGTGAGCTGAATTTTGCATGAACTATGACAATTTGACATGAGAGGAAAAAGACATTTAATTGTTAATAGGCAGTAGCAATCTGATTATAACATTTAATGTGAAAATACGTCGCTTGTATGCGAAGTCGTTGAAAGAGTCGATTGGAAAGACTACAATGATGAAGTTGTTGAACAATTGTATATAAGTTTTCAGCTTCCGGACAACTAAACCTGAGTCAGCCTCCCGAATATTTATTGAAGACAATTACTTGGAAGTTGCATTGTAATACATCTGATTATTTCACTTTGATAACAACTCCAAAAGATTAATAATACAACAGCAGATTAGTTAGATTTTTTTTTTTAAAAACTCTTTGATTCTCCTCAAGTTGCATTATAATATAAGCCGAAGGCTGTACTGTTGGAGACAATGACTTGCAATTTGCATTAGAATAGACTTCAGAAGTCTAATACAACTCTTTAATTGACTTGGACATAGTGTCATGAACATTTCATTTGTGGATCTAGACCCGAGTTTTGTGTTGTTGAACAATTTTTTTTTTTGAGATTGTGAGTCTTGCTGTTGAGCATCTGATTCCGTTTTTGATTGACGAAACAAAAATATTGAAAGGAGTGCGGGGCGAGATGGTGGCCATCAAAGATGAAATGGAATCCATTATTGAGAGGAGGTTGAGCAAAGAGGGATGGTAGGTAGAAGAGAGGGGTAGCAATTATTACGAATTTATTGTAAAGTTATTATTGAAATAAATTTTTGTTAAGCACTCACTACCAAGTGATCAACACTCCCATGATGCTTACTCAAATTAGAACTTTAACTTATCATCAAAACTAAAAACAAACGTTTTTTTTAAAGTGTCCCACTTTTTATTAAGATTTCTAAGTCTATCCAGAACAAAAATATGAGTTATGCATTTTAAACTCTTAAATACTACATAAAAAGTCTCACGCGACTCATAGTGTCAAACAAACTACAAATTAGATAAAAATCACTCCCATAACAAACTTTTAAGCAATATCAACTCAAAAGTTATTAACTCAAAAGTTAGGAGACAAACAATGCAATTTCCAGGATGGGCTCGGAATTGGAACTAATAATCCATTGCGACTAATGCGTATTAAATAAGACAAAAATAATTGTTAGAAAAAGGAGAAAGACTAAACCAAATAAGATCGGTGGACTGTTAGATTAGAACAAATAAAAAGGCCAATTGCTTAGTATACCCATCCATGTTCAACTTTCTTTTGCCCATTGCTTAAGCTACAGTGCGGGTAACTCAATCGAAACTGGTTTGCAAACACTGTTGTGAAAATATGTTAATAGCCAGTGGCATTCTGATTATACATTTAATCTGATTATTTCACTTTGATAACAACTCCAAAAGACTAATAATACAACAGCAGATTAGTTAGATTTTTTTTTTTTAAACTCTTTGATTCTCCTCAAGTTGCATTATAATATAACCCAAAGACTTTACTATTGGAGACAATGACTTGCAATTTGCATTAGAATATACTTCAGAAGTCTAGTACAGCTCATAAGTGACTTGGATATAGTGCCATAAACATTTTCGTGCCATAAACATTTCATTTGTGGATCTAGATCTTAGTTTTGTGCTGTTGAACAAATTTTTTTTTGAGATTGTTGAATTGAAGAGCTAGTAACTAAAAGAAGAAATGGCTGAAGCTGCTGTGAATCTTGCTGTTGAGCATCTGATTCCGTTTCTGATTGAAGAAGCAAAATTGTTGAAAGGAGTGCGGGGCGAGGTGGTGGCCATCAAAGATGAAATGGAATCTATTGGTGTTTTGCTCAGGGATGCTGATGCAAGGGCAGAGATTGATGAAGATGTCAAGGTCTGGGTGAAACAGTTACGACAAGTAGCCTTTCGAATGGAGGATGTCATGGACGAGTTTCGTCTCCGTGTAGCACAACAACCTCCTCGCAATGAAGGAGTTGTTGGTTGGGTTAGCAAGACTTTTGGATGTGTCAAGCGCTTGAAGCCTCGCCACATGGTAGCCAGTGAAATTCAAGACATCAGAGCAACGTTGATGCAGATTAGTGAGCGGAAGGAGAAGTATCAACTCAGAAATTTGGCTCCCGGGTCCGACAATGCAAGTTCCAGTACCTCCTACAGTGCTGGTGCTAGTGCCGCTACTGCTTCCTGGCGAAATGTTAATGCTCGTTATGCTGATGACATGGAACTCGTGGGCATTGAAAAACCCAAAAATCAATTGACAGACTGGTTAGTAAAAGGAGCAGAGAAGAGATCTGTGTTTGCAGTGGTTGGAACTGGTGGAGTTGGCAAAACTACACTTGTGAGGAAGGTCTTCGACAGCGATCGAGTGAGGAGTCATTTTCAGTATAGTGCTTGGGTTACAGTTTCGCAAACATTCAAGATTGATGATCTTCTTGTGAAGCTTATCAGTCAATTCCACGAATCCAGGCAGGAATCGTTTTCTCCTGAAAGAGTGGAGACGGATTACCTAATTGAAGTTCTAAGGAACTATCTCCAAAACAAGAGGTACGTGGCTATTCTCGATGATGTTTGGAGCACTGAACTATGGGGTTTATTAAAACATGCTCTGTTTGATAACAAATGTGGTAGTAGGATCTCCCTTATTACCATGATCTCCCTTATTACCTCAAATCTTGTTTCTTGTTCTTTGGTCTAATTCCAGAGGACTCTACATTTCTGTCTTATGCACTGATTTCATGGTGGATAGCTGAAGGATTTGTGAAGGAAGAAACAGGAAAAACATTAGAGGAAGTGGCAGAAGACTATCTTGATCAACTTATAAGTCGAAACTTAGTACAGGGTGACAAAATTCAAGCAGGACTTATTGTAAGATGCAAAGTGCATGATCTGATGCATGAGTTCATTCTCTCAAGAATCACCGAGGAAAATTTCTGTGAAGTTTTTGATGGAAAGAGAACTCCTGCTATTTCACATGAGAGTTGTCGGCGACTTTCGATCCAGAACAATACTGGTCTAACCAGTTTTATGAACAACACAAGTTCGCTCTCTCTTGTTCGTTCAGTTAACGTGGTCCGTGTGGATGAGTTGCCAATCTCATTTGTGCATACGATTCTTTCTACTTCCACCCAATTAAAAATATTGGATCTGAGTGATACATTTTTGGAGAGTTTACCTGATGAGATATCAAATCTGTTTCACTTGAGATATTTGAATCTATCTGGTACACGTATCAAGGCACTTCCAGATACTATAGGTAGACTTCCAAATCTTGAAGCATTGTTTCTCTTCCGCTCCCATATTGTTGAATTGCCACTTGGAATCTTGAAGCTTCGGAAACTGCGGCACATTACAGCTGGCAAGGGAATTGAGGCAGTTAAAGTACCGGAAGGAATTGGGAATTTGACTGAGCTGCAAACTCTATACGTGATTGATTTAGAGCGAAGCCCAAGTCTGATCACAGATTTGGAAAAGTTGGTCAAATTGAGAGATCTACGCATCAGAAACTTGAGAGCAGAAGATGGGAGGAAAATATGTGCTGCAATTACGAAGATGAACCACCTTAAAACTTTGACTTTAATTTCAAAACTGTTGGAAGAAGTCATTGATTTGCAGTCTTTCTCATGGCCTCCGCCGTCTCTTCTGTCGCTAGATCTGAGAGGGCCTCTAGAGAAGTTGCCTGATTGGGTTGTCTCCCTTTCTAACCTTGTGTATTTGGTGTTGGATCATTCACGTTTAAGCCATGATGCCTTCAACATGTTACGGGGATTGTTTAATTTACAAGTTCTTTCCCTCCAAAACCATGCATATGTGGGAGAAGAGTTGCATTTTCAAGGTGACGATTTTCCAAAGCTCAAGGATCTAACACTAGTTATATTAGATCAGTTGCAATCAGTGATAATAGAAAAAGGTGCGATGCCCCTCCTCAAAGAGATGACAATTGACGAATGTACACAGTTAAAGGTGGTTCCTGAAGGCATAACTCACCTCTCCAATCTCAAAGCTCTTACGATTATTGATATGCCCATAGATTTCACAAGGAGACTTGAACAAGATGAAGGTGAAGACTATTGGAAAGTGAAGCATGTACCATCAATTGTCATCAAGTCAAATCCCTGATATCGGTGTATCTCACATCAACTACATCATTGCGACTCTAGATTGGTGAGCATTTCAAACTCTTTTTCTGGCTTTTCGTTCTTTCTTTTACATGTAGAAATGTTTGTGGCACAACATTTATAGCTTTCAATATTTTGCTAATTGTCAGTCTTGGATATATATAACAGTTAAGACTTACTCTTGCAAATTCCCGAGCAGGTTTCAAGATGCACTATTGACTCTGTCAAGCAGTTGGATCATGTTTCTTTTCTGATGATTCCTCTACGCTAACCGATCTGCGAATGCAACCTCGCATTCACCCTCCTCTGAGTCTTGAGTGGATTGTAGTTTCTTTTCCTCTGTGTTGGTTTTCCAGCTTGGACATAATGTTTTCTGTTTAACTTGTGGACAACTGTTCATTTATTCGGAATTCACAAGTTTGGGTTGTAGCCTGTTTAAAATGTAAGGATGCTTTGATATTTTGTTATCCACAAATTAATTTCTCCATCATGTTTTACCTGCTTGTAGCATTCTCAATGGCTTGATTTGTGTATGCTCTGACTCTTGACAGTTTATGGTGGAATTGATGTCGTAAATAGGTATGGATTTGTAAATTCTATAACTTTTCTTCAAAGACTTGATCACACATCAATTTCCAATTACTATAATGTAACAACAATACTGAATGGATCAGCAAAAATCATTATGTATTGATGCTCCATATATAAATTAATAGGATTCACAGAACAATTATTACAACATTCAGCCTCTGTTTCTTTTCCAATTCTTCATATACTCCATAACAGTCATACAAAAAATGAGATGTAATTTAGTCTAAAAAATTATCTTTCTGAACAGGAAATGCATCACCACGTGCCACTCAAAAACAGTCTCAGCAATCCAATAAATTTCGAGTATATAGGTTTCAGTCTTTTGCCTGTAATTGTTGTTTGGATTGTTAAAGGAAAGAATTAGGTCCAATATTATAATTGGGCTAATTCTAGTAAATGAAGATTGTGATTGGATCTTGATATGAATTAGCATGATTCGTGGATCTTGATTAGGATGTAGTTATGTTAGCTTACTTAGAATATCATTTTAATTCTTGTACATTACTTAGCAAGTTGTATTAATAAATTACACAATTAAGACCTTTTTCATGGCATCAGAGCACCAATCTTGGTGACTTTGCCCAAAACACCTTTCGCCATTCTACATACAAATAGCCAAACTCTGCCCAAAACACTTTCTGCCACTCTACATACAAACAACCAACTCCCAAACAACAAACATACCATCGACATGGGCGACAAATCGGAGAACAATCCATCTGACGGCTTGTTATCTTATTAGCCGCCTACCCACACCGTTACTTGACCATACCAGCCCTTATGAACTCTTACATCATCGCAAACCCGATTACTCACATTTGCGAGTTTTTGGTTGTCTATGTTATGCCACCAATCTCCTTCCTAAATACAAATTTGATACACGGACTCGCCGATGCATTTTCTTTGGGTACCCACTTGGTTAGAAAGGATATTAGAGTTTTTGATCTTACTACCAAAAAAAAATTCATATCAGGATGTTATTTTTCATGAGAATATTTTCCCTTTCTCCAATTTACTACAAGAAGACCATGAGGACAATTTAGTACTTCCAATCTCATTCACTGACCCAACACTAGACCTCCAAACACCTCTCTCCATCCCGCCCCCACCTTCACCAAACACACATGACCCTCATCAACCACCTCTACAGCCTGCGTCACTTCCACTTCCTACACTCGATCCCACACCGATGACTTCCAACCCCAACGATCTCAACTCTCCACAATCTACAACACCACTCAATTTCCCCATTCCTGCAGTCCCACCCCCACTATTTGTTATTCCCCATCCAACCCTACCGCCTTCGCGCCTACACCCCATCGTCGCTCCACAAGATTGACACGACATCCTCCACATCTCACAGATTTCGTCACCAATCATGCATTTTGCTTACCTCAAACGCCGCACTTCCCACCATGTCAGACACTCGACATTTGCTTCATAGGTACGTTACTCTATCTAATTTCTCTGTTGCTCATCATAAATTCATTCATAGTGTGTCCCAGTTAATTGAACCGTCGACTTATGAAGAGGCTCGAACTGACCCATTGGGTTGAGGCTATGCAATATGAAATTACAGCTTTGGAAGATAATCATATCTGGCCCCTGATCAAATTATCCTATGATCGTCGTCCCGTTGGTTGTAAGTGGGTATTCAAGAACAAGTACAATTCTGATGGCACTATCGCACGTTACAAAGCTCACTTAGTGGTCAAGGGTTTTACTCAGCATGAGGGCATCGATTACAAGAAGACTTTTGCTCATGTTGCTAAACTCACCACCGTTCGATGCCGGCTCACTGTGGTCACTAACCTTTACACCAAATGGATATTCATAATGCCTTCCTCCATGATGACCTTAATGAAGAAGTTTACATGTTGCCACCACCCAGGTTTCATTGACAGAGGGAGTAGGTTGTATGTAGACTCCACAAATCTTTGTACGGTCTTAAACAAGCCTTTATGAGTTGGTTTCGCAAGTTTTCTTCTTCCATTCAGAATGTTGCCTTTGTGCAATCTAAAGTTGATTGCTCTCTATTCACACAAGTTTGCAATAACTCTCTCAGTGTCATATTGTTATATGTTGATGACATGATTATTACAAGGAACGATGATGAAGCCATTTGTGAACTCAAACAGTTTTTAAGCCACTATTTTCAAATCAAGGATCTTGGACCTTTGAAATACTTTCTTGGCGTTGAAATTGCACGGTCCAAAGCTGGGATTCTTTTTGCCAATGCAAATACACATTAGATATCCTAGAGGAAGCAGGCTTACTTGGTGCAATTAGCTACGCAACAGTCGCATGCCACAAAAGGTCCTCCTAGGCCATTGCCTAAATGTTTACAGGTATATTTACAAAAACTAGTTTTAGAGTTTTGTTAATTTAGTTTAATCTTTATTTTATGATTAAAAAATACTAAAAAATTAGATTTTTGCAATCAGGGTGATGTGATGTGATATTGAAAGAATTATTTTTTATTAGTACAAGCACCGAAACCCTCCAGGCAAGAAGTAGTCTGAATTTTGAAATAATTCACCATACAATATGGGGTTATTTCAGCCAAAGATCAGGCCTTATGATCCAATTTGAGGACTCACATCTAATCCAATTGAGTGCTAAAGGGGACGATAACATCTTCTGGGAAACGAGCATGGAATCCATTATCGAAGATTGTAAATACATCGATGGTATCAATCTTGCTCATATTGGTACTACGATGGTCACATTGCTAAGATATGGCGTCGGGTCTGCGACACAAGAGGAAAATGATGGAGACATGGAGGATTGAGGAGGTTGATTTTAACATCTGGGGTTTGTCCATGGAAAGCTTTCTACCTCCTGCAGATCTAAAGCAAGCAGATCGATAATGGAAAAGGGTTAATGACACAAAGTAAATTAGATGTGCCTACTTCACCCACCTACAAATTTCAGAATATACTGATATTTTGTAGGGATGATATCTTTACCATATGGATCGCTTTAAGAAATGTCATACTATATAAGGTAGAGAATTTTCAATCGTTCAATTTTACCATAAACTTGATGGTTGCATCAGATGGAGCTAGAAATTTCAATAACATCCTAATTTCTGTGAGGACGGTCTACGAGGCAAAAAGATCATTCTCACAAAAAATCAACTCATTCTGAAAATTTTAGGTGAGTGACACATGCTAACTTTCTTTGTCAAAAATCTCTCTCCACCTATTCATCTTACACAAGGTAGAGAATTTACAATCGTTGAATTTCATCGTAAACTTTATGGTTGCATCAGATGAAGTTCGAAATTTCAAAAACTTGTGAATTTTTGTGAGGATAATCTACAAGGCAAATATATCATTCCCACAAAATATCTAATTCAATTATAAAAATTTTAGTTAAGTAAAGTAGACACATGTAACTTTCTTTATAAAAAAATATTTCTTTGTAAAAAAAATCTTTCTTGGTCTCTTCGTATCCCCTCGATATTCCCCATATCCCACTCGATAAGTATAAAGGCTACATGGCGAGGAAACCAGTGAGGGGAGTGAGGTGGAGGGAGGGGAACCATTCACCTCCCTTGGAATGTGTGCGTTGACTTTTTTTGCACGCATCCCAAGAAAAATGAATGGTTCAACTCCCTCCACCTCACTCCCCTCGTTGGTTTCCTCGACATTTAGAATTCCTGATATATTATAGATATGCTTGATGCTGTAGCAACAAATCTCCTATTTTGTTTTGTATTGCACGCAGTTTTCTCTGCACCAATTACAAGGTCTCTTCCCCAAAATAAGAGCTTCCTGAGTCGTCGCATTCATGTCTAGCAAGCAAAAGTTTTATCATATCCATGCATCAATCACTCTTGGTCGACAGTCTTCTCTCTTCTTCTTCTTCTTAATGGATTCAAACCTCACTGTAGAAAGGGTGCGCATTACGCAACCATGATGTCTTTTGCATCAAAAGGATATGGACTCCCACTTTTGACTTTTAAAGAGAAGTGAAACTAAAGGAACCAACATGTAGCATGAATGAATGATTTTGTTTCCTTGGATCCTAATTCCATGTGCTTTGTGGACAGCTAGCAAAGCTCAAGTTTGTTATGTGAGTCATTCTTATGTAACATATGGTCCGTATGACATTACGAGTAGTGTGGGACATTTTATTTAGTATTTAAGAGTTTATAATAAATACGATGTCTGCAAGAAGATGTACGTTGGTGCATGTTATTTGCAAATGATATTGTCTTAATTGATGAGACTAGTGAAGGTTTAAGTCAGAAATTAAATAGATGGCGGGAGGATTTAGAGAGTAAGGATTTTAAAATTAGTCGTTCGAAGACAAAATATTTAGTGTGCAACTTTGGTGGTGAATCACAAGGGAGGAGTAATCCAATTGACATCGAAGGTGTGGAGGTCCCAGAGTGTGAGGCTTTTTGATATCTATGATTTATAATCCAAAAGAATGAGATTATTGGAGAAGATGTAGAGCAAGGATAAAAGAGAAATGTTATAAGACAATTGTTCGACCAACCATGTTATACGGTTCAAAATGTTGGGCTACTATATATGAAACAACATACGCATAGAATGACAGTAGCAGAAATGCATATGTTAAGATGGATGTGTGGTAAAACGCTTAAGGACAAAAATTAGGAATGACATAATTATGAGATATTTAGGTGTAACGCCTATAGAGGACAAAATTAGATAAAGACGTTTAACGTAGTTTAGTCACGTGCAGAGGAGACCAAACACGGCTCCAATTAGAAAATGTTTAGATTGACAAGTTAATGGAGGGTGTAGACGGAGATGACGACTATTGAAAATTTGGATGAAGGCATTGAAGGAGACATCCTTGAGCTTGGATTAGGCGAGTATATATGGGAAGATTGCATTGCTTAGAGAACCAAAATTCATGTAACCGACCCCAAAAGTATCGGAAATGATATTTGATGATGATGATTTAAGAGTTTAAAATGCATAACTTACCTTGTTCAATTCGAAATCATAACCAAATTCTTATTGTTTTACACAAAAATGAAATATTTCTTAAAAGTGGAGGACCGAAATTAAATCCAAAAAATGAAATCACAATCCTTGGTCATGACTCATGAGAGCTAGTTTGAATTGTAAATATTCAGACTTTGACGAGTAACTTAGTAAACACAAGAGGTATAATAGTATTTACTGTTTTGAACTGTTCATCCATCCTTACAAAACGTAAATATTAAGAATTTGTGAGGATCCAACAGAAAGAAAAATTTTAAGTTAGAGACAAAGTAATGTTCATCGAAATAATGATTAAAAATATTATATTCAAAATTAATCTTTAAATGTAAACAACTACCCTTGTCATTATGCATCCTCTTTATTGTTTTTGTATAAAAAGTATGAAATTAGCAACGCGCAAGGAGGCAAGCTAAGTGTTTCAAATTCCATTTGGTCAAATGGTTTGGCCTCATACCAAAGTTGAATGGTTCTTCCACTAGAAATTGAAGAAACTTGCATTCCTTACTTCAAACCCAATCCATACTCATCCACCACCCGCTTTAGCAGACTTCATACCACCAAGATACTCCTTTCTATTCCTTTACAACTTGGGGACATAAAAATAAAATGAAAGTTGGATTCACCTCGAGATATCACTTGCACAGGTCTCTCCCCATCTATCGATTGATTCCCTTTATCTCTCGATTGAAAACCCACCCTAACTCGATCTCTTCTTCACCAATTGATTGATCATTCCTCTCATCTTAAATCGATCTCTCCATCTGTTTCTCTTTTTTTAGATTCCAATGGAGCCAGCCCTAAGTCGAAGAGGAATTCTGAAATCAACTTTTCAATTCACTTGGATCTCAACAAAGACGAAACACACATTTTCTTTTCTTTATCACATGCAAAAATAATTAGCGGATTAATAAATTATTTTAGGGGCTTAAGTATAATTAATTAATGTTTAAGAATGATTGACTTAAATTATAAAAAGTATGAAAGACAAAATAGAAAATTCAAAAGTTAGATATAAGAACTTATTTACAATTTATTGATAGTTAGGGGCTTCTAATAAATTAGCTAGAGCATTAATTATAATTAGTTATTATTTTAGAGGAGCTGATTTTAATTGTAATTAGCATGAAATTTTGAGGACAAAATGGAAACCTGTAAATCAGATTCAAAACAATTCATTATTACCTTGCAAGCGTCGCAGTAGTATAAATAGAAATAAGAACTAGTTTATTCCTTCCCTTCTCTTTCATTACAAAGACTAGCTAACAATTTTATTATCAACTAATAATTATTTGTCATTTCAGCCCCTGAATATAATCCTGATCGGTTCAGATACAGTGCCATGCATGTTTCATTATAAAAACAGAATATAGGGAGAATAAAGGACCAGGAGAATGTGGGTAGAGAATAAATAATGAAATATAAAGAGAAAAACTGAGAACTACTCTTCACTATTCATAGTTTGAAAATTAATTAATTTTTATCTATTTAATACACGATGTAGACCACAAACCTTTGCCCCTCCTTTCGGTGGATTATTTTTATCTTTGGGTGGAAGGAACCCCAATCAAACTCGTGTCTCCTCTTTCGGTGGGAGGGACCTCTTGTTTAATTTATTTAACAATATTGATGGTCACATAAGGATGAAAGCAAAAGTGTTTCCATTTGGTTGAATGGTTTGGCCCATATTAAAGTTGAATAGTTCTTCCACTTGCTTTGATCTTGTGTGAGAGAACAAGATGTACATACTATGAAATTGAAGAAAGTGAGCTCAGATGCCTTACTTCATACCCAATCGATTCTCATCCACCCGCTTCAGCAGACTTCATATCACTAGGATACTCCTTTCTATTCCGTTGCAACATTGGGACATAAAAATAAAACTAATAAAAATGAAAGTTGGATTCATCTCGAGATAGGGGCGGGTATCTCATTTTGCGATCCCGATCTCATCCATTCCGTTCTGATTTTTTTTCAGGTTCTTTTGGAATTGATCAAACTCATCCCGATCATGTTCTGTCCCGATCTAGAGTGGAATGAGATCATGATGGAGATTTTCAATCCCGCGCATCTCATCTCGTCCCAAACTTATTTATTTAGTATTTATTATTATTAATTTTAATCAAACCAATATTTGCATATTAACACATCTCTAATAAACCTAATAATCTGTCTTTTCTCACACTACTTGGCTCTGCATTAGTAAAACAAAATCTATGTACGCATCTTTACAAAAACTCAAGCAAATTTATATACCCAATCTTCGAAAACACCTCATAATGAACACACAAACCCATCTAACACAGGTAACAAGTATTACATATTACTAATTTCAATGAACTTTTACATACAAATCATAATCAACAATGTTGCTATATACATTTATAGTAAGTTAATGCAAAAACCCTAACCATTTGCATAGGTCATAACATCCATCCACAATATTGTAAACCATAAAGGGGTTGCATTCTATACCATTAGAAGAGCAATGTACGAAAAATTTGATTGTGCAAAACAGAAAAGTTAAAATTATTAAATAACAAATTTCAACCACCCTAGAAAACTGACACTCCGATGCTTAAGTTAAATAAGGTTTAGGAGAGGCTTAAAACTGTAAACTAAGTTGTATTGTATACTTCTAGGTCATTGACCTTATCTCCCTTTTATAGTGAAAGAGTCCATGTTCGGATAGGCCTTTGGTGACGTAGTTTTGGGAAAATGATCTTGTTGTGGAGATCATTTCCTGATTAGGAGCTGTCCATGTGGGATAATTTTCCTACACGACTTATGTTGTTCTTAGATCTGCGGAAGAAATTTCACTTTCTAAGCATTGTCCATGCAAAAAAGTTTTTTTGCCCGACTTATACTCTAATATATGTTTTCTAGTCGGATCTAATGTGTTGCTGACATGCCTGTCTTGGGTAGATCTCTGATATTTGCCTTAGAGGTCTTATGAGTATTGCGCCTGATCGCGTGACATGTGGACTTACTAGCTCATTGCAACTCAGACCTGACTGTCCGGATTCTGCCAATGTGGAGCTTGTTGTTGTTTGGGCCTCGCTGGATTGTACGTCCAATAGGACCTGCTTCGTTTTGTTGGCGAGATTATCATGACACGTGTATGGTGCCGATCAGATGACGGTTTAATGTCTCATAAGTAAATATTCTGAATTTGAAGAGTAACGTAGTAAACATGAGGGGTATAGTGTTTGGTGTTTTGAACCGTTCATCCGTACTTACAAGACACAAATATTTTTTTATCACTATTCACCCACATATTGATTTTGCTCGTAAATATTAAGAACTTGTGAGGATACAATGAGAGGAAAAATTTAAAGTTAGAGACAAATCAATGTTCATCAAAATGATGATTAAGAGTATTATATTCAAAAGTTGATGATACATCAATTTGTCCTCTGATCCGCATCGTACGCGTGTCATAATAATCTTGTTAACAGAGCTACAGACTCGATTTCATTACCAATCCAACGAGGCCTAGACAACACTAAGTCCATCACTAGCAGAATTCAAAAGATTGAATCCAAATTGCAAACAACCATTAAGTCCACACATCACACGGTCAAACCTAATACTCGTAAGAAATCCAAAGCAAGTATCTGAGAGATCTAATCAAGACAGGCAGGTCAGCAATACATTGGATCCGATTAGGAAACAAATACCAGAGTATATGTCGGGCATGAAAACTTTCTTGCATGGACAACATTCCAAAAGGGAAATCTCTTTTGCAAATCTAAGAGCACAAGTCGTGTGGAGAAACTTTTCCACATGGACAGTTCTCAACTAGGAAAGGGCCTTCGGCAATATCTCTTTCCCTAAGCTACACCAACAAAGGCCTAGCCAAATTAGGACTCCCACAATATAAAAAGAGAGTTAAGGTCGATAAACAAATGTACACTATAAAAATTCAATTTACAATTTTAAGCCTCTCTTAAGTCTTATCTAACTTAACTATCGGAGTGTCATCGGCAGTCACACGGTGATCTTTTGCTCACACATGCTACTTATGCAGGTCTAAGTAGGCGCAAAGAAGGAAAACATAAATCCACTACATCAAAAGTAATATTTAAATAGAGGAATTCTTAAGTGCACCGGTTAAGTACCTGGTATCTTGCCTGGTGGTTGCAAGAAGGAAAGTACATGGTCAGAAAATGACTCTTTTTACCCTGTTTTGTTCAGATTTTTGCAAAATGTTTATCGGGTTTGGGAGATCTGGTCTGCTGTGGCTGAACCTCTTCTTCTATTTTTCCTGCAACATTTTTATCATGTAGAGGAGATTGCATTTGTTTGCAGGTGAACATAAGGGAGAGGTCTTGGGATCAACGGTTTGTACACCAAGAACTAGGTGTTCGAAGAGGCTGGTCATTTGCTGTGCTTTTGCTAAGGAATCAGGCTTGTGAAAACAGAACAATTCAGGCTCTGTTTTCACCGCTGAGAGGGACCGGTCATTATTTTTCTAAGTATCAATAGTTGGAATGTGTTTTCTTTTTCTGTATTAGTTTTCCTTCTTGGACAACATATTCTTCTAAGTTTGTTATTCATTTCGACTATCGCTACTCTTTGGGGTTCTAAGTTCTTAAGACAAAGAAACATGTACTTCAAGTTTCGCCTGCATCCTAACATCTCCTTTTGGAATCGATGATCATAAAGCTCAAAGCCAATGACATTGCTAATCAAATGGTTAGCTAGTTCTGAACCATTTCATATTTTATATTATTTCACGAATCATGGTGTGAAAATAGAACCCTACTTGCGTAAAACACCATATCTAATGATGTAAAGTTTAAAAAATAGCACAATAGAAATCTCTGCATTTAGTATTTTGAGTTTTTGTTAAACATGTTTTATGTTGCATCATCGTCTTATAACCAAATATGAATTTTTTCTGCAACTAAATCTAATAAAAGTGTGACTAAAATTGTGTTGGTGACTTTTTGCTAATGGCCAACTCTTGTATACATGACAAATGATGACTGACACTTACCACTTCCCTACCAGGTACATTCATGGATAACACTATTGATTTAGCCAAAGAATTGGATCGCTTCAACGATGATGATGCCAAAAGATCTGTGAAGACATTTTCAGGTTTTCATTAAGTGAGTTACCAATCATTAAGAGAGTAGGAGTTTCCCATTGGAGATGTTCTTAGTAGTTGTTGCAATGCAATGACATTCAAATAGCTGACTTTGTTATTCTAATGGCACCTCATGATCAAAGTCTGAGTTTTTTTTTGGAAAGCGGATCAAAGTCTGAGTTGGTGAAGCCAAAGGCCAAACTCAGGTAATTCATCTTAACTAAAAAATACTATTATTATCTTCATCCAGCATATATCATGTGTTTTTCAATAAACATTGATGATACATCAAATAAGGCTCTAATCACGATTATACATGTGGCAAAGATCATGTATCACGAGAAACATAAACTTCAATCTTAACACGGATAATAGGTCCGACCAAGGAAGCCCAAAGAGGCAGGCCCATTTATTAAAGCCCAAAAGGGCCCTTCACACAGATCGTAATCAAACGCCCGAATCCAGACCCAACGGATATCTTCCATTAGAGAAGAGAGATGTTACAAATGAGACAAGTCATGGCAGGAATCACTCCCCCAATGACGTATTTTAATAAATGAGGAGATTGTTACAAAGAAGGTCTCCCCTCATGACGCCTTACATGCTTAAGTCACACAGAGAATTAATGACGGACACTATAATTTAACTAAACTATACCTTGTCCAAATTTAGTCATTTTTCACAGTTAATTGACTTAAGCATTGGAGTATCTTCGGCCACAAAAATGTGGTCTTTGGCAATTTAACCTTATTTTTCATATCAAATCTTTAGGAGAACGAATTTGGATGCAAACATGATACGATATAGCCCTTGTTACATTTTCATTATGTTGGCAGAAGAAGACTTGGCAGATGATGGACAGAGTGAAGGACAAGGTGTTGATGGCCAAAGACATCATCTCTGGCACAATGCAATCAACGAAGGGCGAGACATCAACAAATGTGGACAGTGCGAAGGAGATCGAGCACTGACGGTATGCAGGGAAGCAAGAGGAATCTAAAATAATGAATTGATGGTGGCGTGCTGTTTCCTTTGGAGCTAGGCTGTGCTGTAGTTGCTGTAAGTTGTAATAGTTTTGTTAATTCACAAATGATGAATATTGGTCATATTGTTTCACTTTCTGCTGAATATTGCAAATGGGATAGCTTTCCAACACGACTTATGCTCCTGAATCTGCGGGAGAGAGTTTCCTTTAAGATTGTGGTCCATACAAAGAAGCTTTCCTGCCCGACTTATACTCTTGTATTTGTTTCCTAGTCGGATCCAATGTATTATTGGTCTGCCTGTCTTGGGTGGATCTCTCAGATACTTGCTCAGGAGGACTTATGAGTATTGGACCTGACCGCGTGATGTGTGGACTTATTGGCTCATTGCCACTCGGATTTGACCTTCTAGATTCTGCCAATGATGGCCTTGATGTTGTTTGGGCCTTGCTAGACTTCATACAGTTAGACCTACTTAGCTATGTTGACGAGATTATCATGACACGTGTACAATGTTGATCAGAGGATGGCTTGATGTATCATCAGCAAGAAATGTGATTTCTCAAAAAATGTCGAAATTTCACCGAATATTTCTCTTTTTTAAGTTACCAAAATTTCTTTCGAAACCGAAATTTTTATTTTTTTCATTAGATCAATCTCAATGTCGGCACATTTTAACCCGTTATAATTTTAGTTTAATATTAAAATTTGGTTTTATAAGTGATTCTTATGCAATATGTAGTTTGTATGACATTACGAGTCTCGTGGTACTTTTTATGTAATTTGTAAAAGTTTAAAATACTTAACTTATATCGATAACTTCAAAATTATAATAAAAATTTTTACATTTTTTCTATACACAATGAAATATTTATTAAAATCAACTTACCGAAATTACCTCAAAAAACGAAATCACAATCCTTAATCATTGGAGGGTATGCAGGGAAGCAAGAGGAATCCAAAATAAGGAATTGGTGGTGGCGTGCTGGTTCCTTTGGAGCTAGGCTGTTCAGCAGGTCACCTTCCAGTTAAGTACTTGGGCATGCCATTGGGGGCTAGTTTCAAAAGTAAAGCTGTGTGGGATGAGACGATCGAAAGGATGGAATCGAAACTAGCGTCTTGGAAACGCAAAGTTCTCTCCAAAGCAGGCAGACTAGCTCTTGTCAAATCCACATTAGCTTCTATCCCTGTATTCATTCTGTCTCTTATCAAGGTTCCTTGTTCCATAGCAGCCAAGATGGAACGGATTATGCGCGATTTTCTTTGGGGTTCGTCTCACAACTCTAGAAAGATGCATTTAGTGGGCTGGGAGAAAATTTGTTGCCCTAAATCCCTAGGTGGTTTAGGCATTCGTCAGGTGCTCACTTTCAATATTGCACTTCTTTCTAAGTGGCTTTGGCGATTTGCAGAAGAGAATGATAACTTATGGAGATCTCTCATCATGGACAAATATGGGCGCAATAGATGGGTTTGGGAAAAGAGAACTAAGTACACTTCCTACGGGTGTTCTTTGTGGAAGTCTATCTTCCAGTGCGCAAGTGGCTTCTACCCTCACACCTCTCTCCAATGTGGAAATGGTGATCTCATCTCTTTCTGGCATGATGTTTGGTGTAGTAACCAATCTTTGAAGGATCTGTTTCCAAGGTTGTTTATCATTAACAACAATCAATATGGGAGTGTGAGCAGTTTTTGGTCTAGCAACAACTCTTGGGACCTTTCCTTTCGCAGACACCTTAATACTGGGGAACTAGATGAGTTCGCTAATCTTATACATCTGTTGGGTAGTCAAATGCTCTCAGAGGGACCAGATAGTTTGGTGTGGAAGGGTAAAGGTGTGGGTTTCTCGGTGAAAGAATTTTCGGATATGTTGGCTGCATCTCATTATGAGACCTACTCTAACCCCTTCATTTCCTCTCACAAAAATCTGGTATGGGTGAAAAACCTTTTTCCTCGGATTAATTTCTTTAGTTGGTCAGTTTTGCACGAGAAGATCTTGACTAAAGATAGGTTAAGAAAAATAGGAATCCTCACTGGGAGTCTTTGTGTGCTTTGCAATGAATTTGAAGAAACACTAGACCATTTGATGCTTCATTGCCGTTTCTCCAAATCCATTTGGAGCAGTTTCTTGGTGGAATTCGGTTTGAGTTTGATGTTTGAAGGCTCCATTCTAGATTGGCTAAGTTGGTGGTCTAAAGCTAATCCTTCCCGTCGGGGGGAGTGGTTATGGCGTAGGGTCCCTCACGTTCTCATGTGGTGTGTGTGGAAAGAAAGAAATAAAAGGGTTTTTGAATGACTACACAGATCGGAGCACTCTATCTTTATCGAGATTAGAGAATTGCTGTGGAGGATGGGTTCGGCATGTAATTTATTTAGGGATTTGGGTTTTGACACTTTTATAGTGTCTTGGCATTCTTTGATATATGAATGTTTTTCGTTGTATTTATTTCCCCTTCTTTAATTAATAAACACCTTCATGTTTGACCGTTAAAAAAAAAAAAAAAGTATAGACATCTCCAAGTAACAATTCAAATCGTATAGGAGACAGAGGTAAGATGAATTTTGCATGAACTATGACAATTTGACATGGGAGGAAAAAGACATTTAATTGTTAATAGGCAGTAGCAATCTGATTATGACATTTAATGTGAAAATACGTCGCTTGTATGCGAAGTTGTTGAAAGAGTCGATTGGGAAGACTACAATGATGGAGTTATTGCACAATTGTATATAAGTTTTCAGCTCCCGGACAACTAAACCTGAGTCAGCCTCCCTAATATTTATTGAAGACAATTATTTGGAAGTTGCATTGTAAATACTCCAAAAGACTAATAATAATACAGCTGATTAGTTAGAATTTTTTTTAAAACTCTTTGATTCTCCTCAAGTTGCATTATAATACAAGCTGAAGACTTTACTGTTGGAGACAATGACCAACAATTTGCATTAGAATAGACTTCAGAAGTCTACTACAACTCTTTAATTGACTTGGACATAGTGCTATGAACATTTCATTTGTGGATCTAGATCCGAGTTTTGTGTTGTGAACACAAAACATATTGTTGAATTGAGGAGCTAGCAACAGATAGAAGAAATGGCTGAAGTTGCAGTGAGTTTTGCTGTTGAGCATCTGATTCCGTTTCTGATTGACGAAGCAAAATTGTTGAAAGGAGTGAGGAGCGAGGTGGTGGCCATCAAAGATGAAATGGAATCCATTATTAAGAGTAGGTTGAGAAAAGAGGGATGGTAGGTAGATGAGAGGGTTAGCAATTATTACAAATTTATTGTAAAGTTATTATTGAAATAAATTTTTATTAAGCACTCAGTACTAAGTGACCAACACTCTCATGATGCAGTATTAAGTTATTATTGTAAATATGACTTTATTCTTGTCTGCCAGCTCTTATAATTGTTAAAGTTGAGCTTTGTAAACCCACTAGTTGTGGCAATGAAATCTCCCATCGTGACAAGGTGCAATCTCTTTTGTGCTACCAAGTAAGCTTGGTCCCAGACCAATCTGCTTCAAATTGTTGGCATTTGAAGGAGAACTTGGACTTACAAAACACTGAATTTTATTGATTTCTCAAAGATGCTACAAACTCACACTCACTATTGATTGAACTCACAACTCACAATTGAGCTTATTTGATCTTATATCTTCACAACTCAACCTTCATCCCTATTAATGCTAGTTCTAAGGAGGTGAAGAAAGTGTGTAGAACCTTAGATTTTCTTATGAAATTTTCTAAAGAACCAAATAGATTAATATTTTTTAGAAAGAAACTTAGGTATTAGTTGCTTCTAGATACCTTATCTTCTAAATAGATCTTGAAAAAAGTTGAATAGAGACTTAAAGTCTCTAGAAAGCACAAGAGTCCCTGATGATTCTCAACAATTTGGCTTCCCTTTTAGACTTATTTATAAATCAGTATCAAATATAATGTATCATTGTATTTCAATGAATGCAAAGCAAGTTACCCAATAATCAATGGTCATTGATGTTGTCCTGAAAATTTTTGTCAATGTTTAGATGGAAAAGTTACAGTATAAAATTCTACAAAATACTCCAAGAGACTAATAATATTATAACCCGAAGACTTGTCTGTTGGAGACAATGACGACTTGCAATTTGCATTAGAATAGACTTCAGAAGTTTGATACAGCTCGTTAATTGACTTGGATACAGTGATATAAACAAATATTGGAATATACGTTGGGCATGAAAATTTTATTGCCATGGATAACATTTCAAAGGAGACACCTCTTTCATATATCTAAGAGTACAAGTTGCGTGGAAAAACTTTCCCACATGAACAACTCTTAACTAGGAAAGAACATTCAGCAAGATCTCTTTCCCTAAGTTACACCAACAAAGGTCTAGCCAAATCAGGACTCCCACATTATAAAACGAGAACTACCCTTGTCACTATTCAACCTCTTTATTATTTTTATATAAAAAATATGAAATTAGCAACGTATTATGGAATCTGAAAATCATTACTGTTAATAATTTGAAAATTAATTGTTAATTCGGGATACGTGCGACCCACATCACATGCCTTTGCCCCTACTTTCGGTGGATTATTTTATCTTTGGGTGGAAGGAACCACAATCAAACTCGTGTCCCCTCTTTCGGTGGGAGGGACCTCTTGTTTTTATCATTGGCCAAATTTGCGAGACCCCCAACAATAATATTGATGGTCACATAAGGATAAGGAAGAAAGCATGAGTGTTTCCATTTGATTGAATGGTTTGGCCCCATTATACCAAGATAATCCTTTCTATTCCTTTACAACATTAGGATATAAAAATACGCAATCCCAATCTCATCCAAATTTTTAATAATAAAACCACGTTGAAACACCAAAACACAGTCTTCATTCAATGATCGATGTAGGTCCCCGCTATAAGAAAAACGCGAAGCATCTAATAAACAATGTTTAGTGCTATGTTCTTTTGAAATTTAAAATTAATTGTTACTTGTTAGCATTACTATACTGTCCAAAGCAACCCCAAAACAAACATGTTAATGATAATCTGATTAGTTGACTAAAGCTGTAGTGTTGAGCAGAGGATAATTTGATGTATATTTATTGTAGACAATTACTTGAAAGTTGCATTGTAATACAGCTTATTATTTCACTTTGATAACAACTCCAAAAGACTAATAATACAACACCAGATTAGTTAGATTTTTTTTTTAAACTCTTTGATTCTTCTCAAGTTGCATTATAATATACTTCACAAGTCTAGTACAGCTCATAAGTGACTTGGATATAGTGCCATAAACATTTCATTTGTGGATCTAGATCTGAGTTTTGTGCTGTTGAACAAATATTTTTTGAGATTGTTGAATTGAAGAGCTAGTAACTAAAAGAAGAAATGGCTGAAGCTGCAGTGAATCTTGCTGTTGAGCATCTGAAACCGTTTCTGATTGAAGAAGCAAAATTGTTGAAAGGAGTGCGGGGCGAGGTGGTGGCCATCAAAGATGAAATGGAATCTATTGGTGTTTTGCTCAGGGATGCTGATGCAAGGGCAGAGATCGATGAAGATGTCAAGGTCTGGGTGAAACAGTTACGACAAGTAGCCTTTCGAATGGAGGATGTCATGGACGAGTTTCGTCTCCGTGTAGCACAACAACCTCCTCGCAATGAAGGAGTTGTTGGTTGGGTTAGCAAGACTTTTGGATGCGTCAAGCGCTTGAAGCCTCGCCACATGGTAGCCAGTGAAATTAAAGAAATCAAGGCAACGTTGATGCAGATTAGTGAGCGGAAGGAGAAGTATCAACTGAAAAATTTGGCTCCCGGGGGGTCCGACAATGCAAGTTCCAGTACCTCTTACAGTGCTGGTGGCGCTACTGCCTCCTGGCGAAATGTTAATGCTCGTTATGCTGTTGACATGGAACTCGTGGGCATTGAAAAACCCAAAAATCAATTGACAGACTGGTTAGTAAAAGGAGCAGAGAAGAGATCTATATTTGCAGTGGTTGGAACTGGTGGAGTTGGCAAAACTACACTTGTGAGGAAGGTCTTCGACAGCGATCGAGTGAGGAGTCATTTTCAGTATCATGCTTGGGTGACAGTTTCGCAAACATTCAAGATTGATGATCTTCTTGTGAAGCTTATCAGTCAATTCCACGAATCCAAGCAGGAATCGTTTTCTCCTGAAAGAGTGGAGACGGATTACCTAATTGAAGTTCTAAGGAACTATCTCCAAAACAAGAGGTACGTGGCTATTCTCGATGATGTTTGGAGCACTGAACTATGGGGGTTATTAAAACATGCTCTGTTTGATAACAAATGTGGTAGTAGGATCATGGTCACATCACGTGAAAATGGTGTTGCACTTTCTTTTCTACAATCTCCCTCTCATATTTTCCGTCTCGATCCTTTACCTTTGGAAGATGCTTTGTTTCTTTTTTACAAGACAGCTTTTGGAACTGATTTCAAGGGGAAATGCCCACTGGAGTTAGAGGAACTATCAGAGGATATTGTGAAAAGAAGCGGAAGGTTGCCATTGGCCATTGTTGCCATTGGCGGTCTCCTCCTAACAAAGGACAAGACCGTGAGGGAATGGAAGAAATTTCATGATAGTCTTTCTTCTGAGTTTGGAAAGGATCCTAAACTTAAAACTATTATGAAAATAATTTCCCTTAGTTACTATGATCTCCCTTATTACCTCAAATCTTGTTTCTTGTCCTTTGGTCTAATTCCGGAGGATTGGGCATTTCGGTCTTATTTGCTGATTTCGATGTGGATAGCTGAAGGGTTTGTAAAGGAAGAAACAGGAAAAACATTAGAGGAAGTAGGAGAAGCCTATCTTGATCAACTTATAAGTCGAAACTTGGTACAGGCTGACGAAATTCAAGCAGGATGTGATGTAGAATGCAAAGTACATGATCTGATGCATGAGTTCATTCTCTCAAGAATCACCGAGGAAAATTTCTGTGAAGTTTTTGATGGAAAGAGAACTCCTATTTCACATGAGAGTTGTCGGCGACTTTCGATCCAGAACAATACTGGTCTAACCAGTTTTATGAACAACACAAGTTCGCTCTCTTTTGTTCGTTCAGTTAAAGTGGGCCGTGTGGATGAGGTGCCAATCTCATTTGTGCATAAGATTCTTTCTACTTCCACCCAATTAAAAATATTGGATCTGAGTCATACACCTTTGGAGAGTTTCCCTGAGGAGATATCAAATCTGTTTCACTTGAGATATTTGAATCTAGGTGGTACACGTATCAAGGCACTTCCAAATACTATAGGTAGACTTCCAAATCTTGAAGCATTGTTTCTCGTCAACTCCCATATTGTTGAATTGCCACTTGGAATCATGAAGCTTCGGAAACTGCGGCACATTACAGCTGGCAACAGAAATGAGGGAGTTAAAGTACCCGAAGGAATTGGGAGTTTGACTGAGTTGCAAACTCTGGGCATGATTGATTTAGAGCGAAGCCCAAGTCTGATCACAGATTTGGAAAAGTTGGTCAAATTGAGAGATCTACGCATCACAAACTTGAGAGCAGAAGATGGGAGAAAAATATGTGCTGCAATTACGAAGATGAACCACCTTAAAACTTTGACTTTAATTTCAAAACTGTCTGAAGAAGTCATTGATTTGCAGTCTTTGTCATCGCCTCCACCGTCTCTTCTGTCGCTAGATCTGAGAGGGCCTCTAGAGAAGTTGCCTGATTGGGTTGTCTCCCTTTCTAACCTTGTATATTTGGTGTTAGATCATTCACGTTTAAGCCATGATGCCTTCAACATGTTACGGGGATTGTCTAATTTACAAGTTTTTCATCTCTATAACAATGCGATTGTGGGAGAAGAGTTGCATTTTCAAGGTGACGATTTTCCTAAGCTCAAGGATCTAAAACTTCTTGTGTTAGTTCAGTTGCAGTCAGTGATAATAGAAAAAGGTGCGATGCCCCTCCTCAAAGAGATGACGATTGGCAAATGTACACAGTTAAAGGTGGTTCCTGAAGGCATAACTCACCTCTCCAATCTCAAAGCTCTTATGATTATTGATATGCCCATAGATTTCACAAGGAGACTTGAACAAGATGAAGGTGAAGACTATTGGAAAGTAAAGCATGTACCATCAATTGTCATCAAGTGAAATCCCTGATATCGGTGTATCTCACATCAACTACATCATTGCGACTCTAGATTGGTGAGCATTTCAAACTCTTTTTCTGGCTTTTCGTTCTTTCTTTTACATGTAGAAATGTTTGTGGCACAACATTACAAGTATAAATTTTATTTTTTCATGTATACTTCGTCCCTGTATTTCGTTATTTTATATGCCATATTATTTTCTTAGAGAACTTATACTTAATTTATAGCTTTCAATATTTTGCTAATTGTCAGTGTTGGATATATATAGCAGTTAGACTTACTCTTGCAAATTCCCGAGCAGGTTTCAAGATGCGACTATTGACTCCGTCAAGCAGTTGGATCATGTTTCTTTTCTGATGATTCCTCTACGCTAACCGATCTGCGAATGCAACCTCGCGTTCACCCTCCTCTGAGTCTTGAGTGGATTGTAGTTTCTTTTCCTCTGTGTTGGTTTTCCAGCTTGGACATAATGTTTTCTGTTTAATTTGTGGACAACTGGTCATTTATTCGGAATTCACAAGTTTGGGTTGTAGCGTGTTTAAAATGTAAGCATGCTTTGATATTTTGTTATCCACAAATTAATTTCTCCATCATGTTTTACCTGCTTGTAGCATTCTCAATGGCTTGATTTGTGTATGCTCCGACTCTTGACTGTTGAAAGTTTTTCTTCTTGAAATATGGTGGAATTGATGTCGTAAATAGGTATGGATTTGTAAATTCTATAACTTTTCTTCAAAGACTCGATCGCACATCAATTTCCAATTACTATAATGTAACAGCAATACTGAATGGATCAGCAAAAATCATTATGTATTGATGCTCCATATATAAATTAATAGGAATCACAGAACAATTATTACAACATTCAGCCTCTGTTTCTTTTCCAATTCTTCATATACTCCGTAACAGTCAACAAAAAATGAGATGTAATTTAGTCTCAAAAATTATCTTTCTGAACAGGAAATGCACCACCACGTGCCACTAAAAAACTGTCCCAGCAATCCAATAAATTCCGAGTATATAGGTTTCAGTCTTTTGCCTGTAATTGTTGTTTGGATTGTTAAAGGAAAGAATTAGGTCCAATATTATAATTGAGCTAATTCTAGTAAATGAAGATTGTGATTGGATCTTGATATGAATTAGCATGATTCGTGGATCTTGATTAGGATGTAGTTATGTTAGCTTACTTAGAATATCATTTTAATTCTTGTATAAATTCTTGTACATTACTTAGCAAGTTGTATTAATAAATTACACAATTAAGACCTTTTCATGGTATCAGAGCACCAATCTTGGTGACTTTGCCCAAAATACCTTTCACCACTCTACATACAAATAGCCAAACTCTGCCCAAAACACTTTCTACCACTCTACATACAAACAACCAACTCCCAAACAACATACATACCATAGACATGGGCGACAAATCGGAGAACAATCCATCTGACGGCTTGTTATCTTATTAGCCGCCTACCCACACCGTTACTTGACCATACCAGCCATTATGAACTCTTACATCATCACAAACCCGATTACTCACATTTGCGAGTTTTTGGTTGTCTATGTTATGCTACCATTCTCCTTCCTAAGCACAAATTTGATACACGGGCTTGCCAATGCATTTTCTTTGGGTACCCACTTGGTCAGAAAGGATATTAGAGTTTTTGATCTTACTACCCAAAAAAAAATCATATCGGGATGTTATTTTTCATGAGAATATTTTCCCTTTCTCCAATTTACTACAAGAAGACCATGAGGACAGTTTAGTACTTCCAATCTCATTCACTAACCCAACACTAGACCTCCAAACACCTCTCTCCATCCCACCCCCACCTTCACCAAACACATAGGATCCTCATCAACCACCTCTACAGCCTGTGTCACTTCCACTTTCTACACTCGATCCCACACCGATGATTTCCAACCCCAACGATCTCAGATCTCCACAATCTACAACACCACTCAATTTCCCCATTCCTGCAGTCCCACCCCCACTATTTGTTATTCCCCATCCAACCCCACCGCCTTCACGCCTACACCCCATCGTCGCTCCACCAGACTGACACGACATCCTCCACATCTCATAGATTTCGTCACCAATCATGCATTTTGCTTACCTCAGACGCCGCACTTCCCACCATGTCAGACACTCGACATCTGCTTCATAGGTACGTTACTCTGTTTAATTTCTCTGTTGCTCATCATAAATTCATTCATAGTGTGTCCCAGTTAATTGAACCGTCAACTTATGAAGAGGCTCGAATTGACCCCCATTGGGTTGAGGCTATGCAATATTAAATTACAGCTTTGGAAGATAATCATATCTAGTCCCTGATCAAATTATCCTATGGTCGTCGTCCCGTTGGTTGTAAGTGGGTATTCAAGAACAAGTACAATTCTAATGGCACTATCGCACGTTACAAAGCTCACTTAGTGGCCAAGGGTTTTACTCATCATGAGGGCATCGATTACAAGAAGACTTTTGCTCATGTTGCTAAACTCACCACCGTTCGATGCCTGCTCACTGTGGTCACTGCTCGTCACTAACCTTTACACCAAATGGATGTTCAAAATGCCTTCCTCCATGATGACCTTAATGAAGAAGTTTACTTGTTGTCACCACCCAGGTTTCATTGACAGAGGGAGCAGGTTGTATGTAGACTCCACAAATCTTTTTACGGTCTTAAACAAGCCTCTAGGAGTTAGTTTCGCAAGTTTTCTTCTTCCATTCAGAATGTTGCCTTTGTGCAATCTAAAGTTGATTACTCTCTATTCACACAAGTTTGCAATAACTCTCTCACTGTCATATTGTTATATGTTGATGACATGATTATTACAAGGAACGATGATGAAGCCATTTGTGAACTCAAACAGTTTTTAAGCCACTGTTTTCAAATCAAGGATCTTGGACCTTTGAAATACTTTCTTGGCGTTGAAATTGCACGGTCCAAAGCTGGGATTCTTTTTGCCAATGCAAATACACATTAGATATCCTAGAGCACTACTACAAATATAGGCTTGCATAGCGCTTAAAAATAGGCTTAGATAGCGCTTTTTAGCGCTATCTAAGCTACCGCTATGGTAGCTTAGATAGCGCTCAAAAAAGCGCTATGCAAGGCGCGTACTTGAATAGCGCTTTCAAAAGCGCTATCTAAGCGTTGATTTTTTTTTTTTAATTAACTTCAATAGCGCCTTCTAAAGCGCTATGTAAGCGCTAATTTTTTTTAAGTTAGCTTGAATAGCGCTTTTTTAAGCGCTATTTAATTTAAATGAATTTTTTGAATTAGATTTGTTTATTTGCTAAGATAGCGCGTAAATAAGCGCTATGGAAGTAATTAGATTGTTCTTAGATAGCGCTTAAAGAAGCGCTATTGTAGTATATATGTTAAACTTAGATAGCGCTAATTTGAGCGCTATCTAAGTTATTTGATTTGTTTTTTCTATTTTTCCGATACCGATTTTCTGGGCTAAATATAATATTTAATATAATAATGACAACGTTCAATCAATCAATAAAGACACAACATGATAACTAACTGTTTCTCATTCATTCAAAATATAATTTAAGCATTCATACAAAATTGTTAATATGCTATCATATATATTTGTTCGTAGCACAATACTAATAAATATCTTAAACTACAGGCATAATTAAAATGTTTTGCTTCAGCTTTCCATTTTCTCCTTGAGAAATCGGTTGTACAAGTATCCTGACCAATTGATTACGAAATTCTCCATTTTTTTCGGAGAATAAAATTTGACTGGCTGTTTATGAACAAACTGCAAATACAAAAGTTACAATCAGTATATAGTTAGATGATATCAAATACTTCAAAAATCAACAAATAAAATAATTCAATAAAACTATTTACTTACATAAACAGGAATACTTGTATCACCAGATTTCAAGAGATCCTCAATATAGCAACAAATATAATGACCGCAATGGATGCCATCCATCTCAATCTGCTTTGGACACTATGAGAAATAACATGCAATTAATTATATGCAATTTGTTACCATGTCATATTATATAAAATAATTTTTAGTACTGTAAAATATTTACCTGAATGTTTGCCCAATTAAATCTGTTCATTGCCGCCTTTGTTATAGAGCCGCCTCGACGAGTCCGATAACTTCTCAATGCACTATTTTGTATAAAGTAATATTATACATATGTAATATGTATAAATTTGTAATGTAAAAATAAAACTAGAACATGTATTTACCTTTCAACAAAGTTTTTCAAATCAACGCGTTGTGCGATCTTCGTACGCGGAGCTGGATCCATAAAGTATATCATCTCTGTTTTGGTATTGATACCAATCAATACCCAATGTTGACTGCATAATGTTTCAAAAAATTTAGACATCCTGATACTTAATAAACACATAATTGAATCTTATTTATATTGAACTCACCCAACATTATGCGGCACCAATAATAGATGGTCTTTTCCTGTATGCTTCAACAAACATTCGGCCAAATGATTGGACGATGTCCCATTACCTAGCATAGGTGTAATATGGGGCGACATAAAAGAAAACTTCCCCGCTAACTCGACATTTTCGGATAGATAGACTTCACCCAAATACCTTCAACAATCAACAATGCATAAGGACAAATAAAGTTTTAAAACATTAACATCAAATAAATTTATTTTACTAGTTTTATCACCTTATATAGAAGGCGATGCTTGAGGCACCTAACCATCGATCCTTTAGAATCTCCACGACATGTTCATGAACAATGCATTCGTTCCAAGGCTCCCCGTCAAAATATTCTGTCATGGGAACTTCGATACCACCATTCATGATGTTTGAGGGTAAGAAACGCAAAATATGCAATACCATGGAATTATGAGGAGAATCTCCACACTTAGGATATCCTAATGGCTTAGCACAAAGCGTTGATTCTACACTTTTCATGATAGGCTTATTAGCATCGTTCCTCTTATCCATATTCTTATTCTTAGGAGGTGGGCACTGCAAATCAAAAATTAACTTGTGAGGTAAGTATTGAATTTGAGCTATATGTTCTCCTACTTTCAAGAATAGCTTTCTAGCACTAAGCTATATGTTCTCCTTATTTCAAGAATAGCTTTTTAGCAATCTAAATAAGCTATATGTTCCTTATCAATTCCTAGCAATCTAAATAATTTCATCAACATGAACAACAAACAACAAAGATATCCTTGACATGCTCCTAATCGCAAGAAAAAATGAGAAAATACTTGATACATAAATAATTGTACCTCTATTCTCAAAGACACCAGCTTTTTTGGCCACGAAATGAAATGGCCAACAGCTTCTCCTACAGTCCTAACTTCGTCTGTACATTGCGGCACCGCTGAATGTTTCTCAGATTCTACCGCCACTTCAAATTGTATCCTCGCATAACCTGAAATTGCATCATGGCATTGCATAAGTATAACAACACACACACACACTAAGTCGGTATATAAATCTTAAAGTAATATGTTCAACCTTTTGGTAGTGGAACACCATGAAGAATTTCATTCGGGCGATTATGCAAAATACCTTGCCCAACATGTCTACGAGGGTTCTCAACATACAAATAACATCTAATAGGACCCTAGAAACGAAAAATATGTTAGTCTTTTATCCAATAAACATATTTATTAGCCAAGTTTGAAAATTAAATATACCTCAGGAAGAACCTCATTCGGAACCTCATTCGAAAAATCAAGGTCATCATTAAAATTCATGTCATCATCATCCACATTGAAATTATCCTTATGACTAGAACCACAAGATGATGGCACAGTAGGTTGGTAGCCTTTAGCCTTCATCTCTTGCATGTCTTTCTCTAATCTATTGCATTGCTTTTTCAACTTTGACATTTCGGACAATTCGGGTGCCTGGGCTAAAGATTTCTTCGTAACACCCCATCCACATCCTCGGACACGTCCGGAATACTCTAAAGGAATTGCTCGATCAAGCAAGTCGCCAAGCTTAATATCATTTAGCTCATCCTCTTCCAACTGTTGTGTTATGCGTACCTAATACAACTTAATATCATTTAGATTCTTGATATAGGATGGTATCATGTCCAAACAGTGCAGATTTGTTTTCAAACAAAGGAAGTAGATATTACCACATCCTCAAGTACTTGCAAGGCAGTAGGATCATCAACCTCATGCTCACCATTCATCCTCGCATACTTCCAAGTATCCAAGCGAGTCACAACAGGATCCTCTTCCCCTTCACGTATTTTTTGCTCAATCTGCGAATTTCAAAGCCACATTTAAATTTCATATCATAGATACGTAATGTAGATAATTAATACATACAATCTGCTCTCTCAGTCGTGCATAACCCACACATGCCCTCCTATATCGCGCTTCCATCTTTTCCGCTCTCTCTTTGTTAAGTTTGCTTGTTTCCTTCAATTGAATGTTGTCATTAGTTGGTTTAAATTAAAATGCCCCAAATTGAAGTAATATAATAACTTGAACGTACCTTAAACTCCAGAGTTGATGAGTATGCTACGAAATCTTTCCAATACAGAGACACAGTGGACAAGTGAGAGTATATGAAAGGCGGCTCATCCGAAAAGCTACCCTCACTATCTCTCGCAAGATTCCTTAACCTTGTCCTAAAAACTCTATGCAGGTAACCGGCACGAGAAACAATCTTTTTTTTGTGTGATTCGTCAACTCCCGCAAATGTTTCCTGTTACAAGAGTAAATAATGTCATGTTAATCTATAGTCAGTAGTTTGTGCACAGAAAGGCTATCAAAGATGTCAAATTTAAAGGTTTTTTTTTCTTCCCCTGCAGCTTTTAATGGTTTTACAAGTCATACATATTAAAAGGTCCTACCATGAAAGTGCAGTACATCTAGACCCATCTCAATGCAGTACATCTAGACCCAGGTCTGCCGAGTTTGTTTCATACAGGTCTGCCGAGTTTGTGGTTTGTTGGGATATTACAACTAGAAGCTCAAAACAAATGTTTGAACATATAAAAATGAGGATAATATCACTGCATGCTTGCAAAGTCCTGCCCCAGGTCTGTTTCGAGGGGAAAAAGTAAGAAAGGTTAAAGGGAGGATGATCACAGAGTTGTTGAGGTGAATTCCTTCGTTGATCTTAGCAACCTGTTTGACATACTGTGACTTACTGACTTTTATGACCTATAGTTCTCACATGCCTAAGTCGTTTTTCTCAACTTAAATGTATTTAGTTCCTCAAGGCCTAAACAAGCATGTTCCCTATACCTTTCACAGTTCAACAGAAATCAAAAGTTTAGAATGAGAACCCACAGGCTCTATGCCTCTATCAGATTTGTTCATCCATGCAACTTAACTTTCCTGGTTGAAATAATGTTTACGTAATGAAGCTTAATGTTTTATGGCTTGTTACCTATAAACTATATATTCATGCTACAATTCAAGAAAGGCGATTTGTGGCCCGTGTGCATAACTAACACTGGCTTTCTACAAATTAACAGAAGATACAAATTGGACACAGAAAGAGAACACAGTTGCTCAGATAAATACATGTGTTCACAACAGGAGGTGATCCCCTCATTTATACTTGAGCTTTATTAGCTTAAGTGCTCCAACAGGAAATACACAGAGTACTTCTCCTCATTGCTATATATCCATCAGGGGGCCATTGTAATTCATCCAAGTATTCATCATTGACATCACTGACATCTGTCTGATCACATTTTTAATCACTTGCTGTAAAGCTCCAAGCAAATTGCATATGAAACTCGTTATGTACTTTCAGGAAGTCAGAAACTGTTTGATTTCTTGGATAAACCTCAGATTATGGGATTGAATATGAGAAAAGAAAAGAACAAATCATCCTCAAACAAGTGCAAACAGTCCAACCTAAAAAACAACGAAATATAAAAACAAGAACATAAGAAGTTATGTTTTGCAAATCTATATGCCTCCTTCACGTAAGGCATCAACAATACGTTATTAAATCTGAGAAAAGTTTAAACTAATCAAAGAAGCCTCATTCAAACACTAGGTTCTACCTGTGTCGGACACGTCACACTCAGCATAATGCTGGCTCCGTTTTTTAGTATCACTACAAGTCTTTGGATGCGCATATCCCTATTAAACAAGTGGTTCAGGCTCCACAACCTAAACAGAGCACTCTACTTAAGGTGATGGATACATGTTATACCTGAGCATGTTTGAAGCGGGAAAGCAACCACATAAAACAAGCAACCTGTTTGACATACTGTGACTTACTGACTTTTATGACCTATAGTTCTCACAGCCTAAGTCGTTTTTCTCAACTTAAATGTATTTAGTTCCTCAAGGCCTAAACAAGCATGTTCCCTATACCTTTCACAGTTCAACAGAAATCAAAAGTTTAGAATGAGAACCCACAGGCTCTATGCCTCTATCAGATTTGTTCATCCATGCAACTTAACTTTCCTGGTTGAAATAATGTTTTATAACATTTTGTTCATCCATGCAACTTAACTATCATAACATTTTATTGATGGATGCTCAGACATTGAAGGTGTTAAGTTGGATCACTACAGTTTTTCTTGGTATCCAGAATTATCATGAGCTGTTTTGAGTAATGCAGAGAATATAACTAAACTTAATCAGATTCCAAACGTTCATGCATCGCATAACATGCACCAAGACAAGTGTTTTACAGCATGATTAAAAACATATGATTTTAAGAACATGACAGGAAGACAATATGAATATCCAAACAAACAACCACACCAATTACTAAAATTTAAACGCAGATTGAGATAGCAAAGGTACCTTGACTTCATCCCAAAGTTGTTCTTTCAATGGCAACAAATCATCCTTACGCCAATTGGTAATCGTGATTGGAAACGTTCGTCTACAGCAAGATCCAACAAAGTGTGCTAAGGTCATCGACTCTTTGCCAATTGGTTGGCCCATTTCATTCCAATTCACCTTTATTACATCTCCTTTGGCCCTTTTTTTCTTAACACTCACCATAGTGACTATTCCTCGAGACTGAACCTGGGACAAGCCACTATTTCCAGTTGAACCTCCTGTCTCACCTCCTCTAGAATCATCTTGACCATCCCCTCGACCGTTCTCTCGAGCACGACCCTTGCTCTGATTCTTGCTCAGGGATCTAGCAGTCATGATCCTGTAAAATAAAGAGTATAAGCGTGAATTAATACACAAAATCATAAGTAACAAGCCAATATTGCAAAGGATAATGAGTACTTACTACAAATGCTTCATTTATTCTGGATCTTACAACTTACTTACACAAATGACTCAGTAGGAAAAATACATACTAGATCTTACTACTTAATGTTTAATGGACATAATTCAATAGGAAAAATACATACATTACTTTGGACCTTACAACTTACTACTGGATATAAATTACAAATATATAATAGGAAAAACACATACATTTCTTTTTGGCTTTTTGGCTTTAGATATCCTCTTTCGTTTGGTAGTTGACTTTGATCGTTCATGGCCATGTACATTAACAAAATCTGGATTTACATATTCACCCTCATCATGATCATACCTTAAATATAAGTTTTGATGATCATCATAATCGTAAGTGCTCGGGCAAACATACACGTCCCCAAAAGGATCATTAATTGTATCAACGTCCTCATCAACATGGTCACTAACTTGGTAACTATTATTGAACTTGTTCGACAATACAACGATGGACCACTTCTTATCAATTGGGTCACTCACATAAAACACCTGCTTAGCTTGCACTGCCATGATGTATGAATCGTCTTTGTACCCAACCTTTTTTAAATCAACGCGTATGAATCCAGAACTTTCAACATGTACTCCATCAGGAATGCTAACCCAACTACAGTCAAACACCGGAACTCGGAATCCAACATAGTCGATTTCCCACATATTTATGATTTGTCCAAAGTATGTCGTATCTGTCTGGTTTAGTGCAGTGGCATTAAGAGAAACTCCACTATTCTGCATTGTACTTTTCGCATCGTGTTCTCTAGTGTAGAATGTGTATCCATTAATAAGATAACATTTGTAAGAATACACATGCATATCAGGTCCTCTTGACAAATACTTGATCCTTTCTGATACTGAGTCACTTTTCTCTATGCAACCACGAAACCACTCGATGAAGGTAAGATTGTGCTCCACTTCAACCCAATCAGGGCCTTTATCTGGATGATCTTTTGCGATACCCTGTTTGTGCATCTCAACATAAGGAACAACATCAACTGTGTTATGTAGAACACACAAGTGCACCAGTCGCCACTGTTTGAGGTTGATCAACAACGGTTGACCCCCAGTTACACCTTCACCCTCAATCCTATTAGTGTGACGAGTTCTCGGAAGTCCAATTGCTTCGACATTTGGAATATATTCGGACCAATATTCTATTGCTTCTTCAACTAAATAGGTTTCAGCTATGCAAGCTTCCGGTCGATACCTGTTTCTCACATAACCTTTCAACACTTTCATATACCGCTCCATGCCATACATCCATCTCATACGCGCAGGACCACACATCCTCGTCTCGTAAACCAAGTGAACAGTCAAATGAATCATGATATCGAAGAAAGATGGTGGAAAATACATCTCAAGCTCACAAAGTGTTTCTATAATCACTTTCTGTAAACTTGACAAACTTCTTGGGTCTATGACCTTGCTGCTCATGGCTTTGAAAAACCAACATAACTTTGTGATAGTCTTACGCACATTTTCTGGCAAGATAGAACGAATTGCAATTGGGAGCAGATTCTCAATGATGACATGATAATCATGTGATTTCATATTCAGCAGTTTCAACCCGTCTGAAGATACAAGATTTTGTATGTTGGATGAGTAACCCTCTGGAACTTTCACGGACTGAAGTGTCTCAAGTAACACAATCTTCTCATTCTTAGACAAAGTATGAGCGGCAGGAGGTAAGTATGGTGTTGCTTTCCCCTCCTTTAATACAGGTGCAAGTTCTTCTCTGATTCCCATATCAACCATGTCCTTTCGTGCATTGAGTCCATCTTTAGATTTCGAAGAGTCACATAACAAAGTATTTATCACACTAGCACTCACATTTTTCTCATTATGCATGAGATCAATAAAATGCCTAACAAACAAGTCCTTCCAATAAGCTAACTGAAAAAAGATTGATTGTTTCTTAAAACCTTTAGTGGGACCAAACTTTGCAAACATTTTACCAAACTGTGTCTCAATGTTTTCCACCTCTTTTAGCACATCGACACCTGACAATGTAGAAGGTGGAAACCGATCTTCAACTTCACCATTGAATGCCTCAGACATCGTTCTGTAGGGATGACTTGGATCCAACCACCGTCTATGCCCCATGTAAACAGACTTCTTACAATGACTCAAGCGAAGATGATCGGTATTATCGGTACACCATGGGCACGCACAATGCCCCTTCACAGTATATCCAGAAAGGTTCCCATAAGCTGGGAAATCATTGATCGTTCCAAACAACATAGCCTTCAATCTGAAATTAGACTTTTTGTATCCATCATATACATCAACACCCTCTTCCCACAGCAACTTTAAGTCCTCGATTAATGGAGCCAAATATACATCAATGTCGTTACCAGGTTGTCGAGGTCCTGATATCAAAATAGACAACATCATATACTTGCGTTTCATGCATAACCAAGGGGCCAGGTTATAGATCATCAAAACCACGGGCCATGTACTATGGGAAGTACTCTGAACACCATGAGGATTCATTCCATCTGCTGAAAGTACCAATCGCAAGTTCCTTGATTCCTTCCCAAATTCTGGATATTTATTATCAAATGTCTTCCACTGAGGTGAATCAGCTGGATGCCTCAACATTCCATCATTTGTTCTTTCATCATAATGCCATGTCAAGTGTTTAGCATCATCAAAGCTACTATACAACCTCCTGAATCTAGGAATTATAGGAAAGTACCACATAACTTTGGCCGGGGAGTTGTTTTTCTTATACCGCTTCTTACCACACTTGGGACATTCATTCAATTCTGCGTAATCTTTCCTATATAAAATACAATCATCCGGACAAGCATGGATCTTCTCATGTGTTAAACCGATAGATTTGAGCAACTGTTTAGCATCATATGCTCTTCGAGGGAGCACATTCCCATCTGGCAATAGTTCACCTACAGCTTCTAACATCTCTGTGAAGAAAACATCAGAAACTTGGTGACTAGCTTTTAAGTTGTACAAAGTCAACACAGCTGACAATTTTGTAGCCTTTGTACAACCCGGCCACAACGGTAACCCAACACCCTCTCTTAAGCCATCACACATATCAGGATGATCCCGCAACTCTTCATTGACAACACTTGGGGAATTCTTCACAGGACTAGATTTTTCATTACCATCTCCCATATCACTTGTGTTCATTTTATTTATAAACTCAAACTGGGAGCCCAATTGACTTGATAAACTATGTTTACGTTTGCCAATTGAGCTACGTTTATCTTTGCTCTCACCATGATATGTCCAAACCTTATATGTTTTGTCAATACCATGACACAATAAATGCTCGTGCAACTTCATTTGACCACTAACCTCTTTTACATTTAAACATTTTCGACACGGACATTTAATGAACATTGGATTTTTAGCATTCTTAGTTGCATAAGCACAAAACTCTTCCACCCCTTTCTTGTACTCTTCAGATAATCGATCCGCATTTACCCATTCTCGATCCATTAAAAACAATACTACAAAAAAACATTAATACATCAATCTCCATTGCCATGAATCCACATTTTTTACTTGTTCTTTCCACTCTTGGGACTTAGCAAGATTCTTACTAGCACACAATTCTATGAACAGTCACTTTAATTAGTGGAAGCTAAGCATGAAATATTTATATTTGTCCAATCTATCATACACAAAGAGAAGACAAAGATCGAATCCAAACAATTTCGTAACAATTTCACAGTCATTGAGATTTTTTTTTTCCAACAAAACACAAAACACAAAACACAAAACACAAAACACAAAACACAAAACACAAAACACAAAACACAAAACACCAACAGTAACTGAGTGAGAGTCGAGCGAGAGAGACGAACCTGGTCCTTTCCCTGCGACTCCTCGGTTCCTCGCCTCCTCGCCTCCTCTGGTTCCTCGCCTGAGTCGCCTCCTTCCTCGGTTCCTCGCCTGAGTCGCCTCCTTCCTCGCGTCCTTCCTCGGTTCCTCGCCTCCTCGATCTGGTTCCTCGCCTCCTCGCCTCTGTTCCGTCCCTCCTCTCTCTGTGTTTGAAAAAATGGCAAAACCAAAACCAAAATACATGTGGTCGAGATTTAGGTTTTTATTAGGGATTTTGATATTAACCGTCCGATCATATCAAGATCTTAAAAAACGAGATTTAATTTGATATTTGAAGCGCTATACAAGAGGAAAGTAGCATAGCGCTTTTAAAGCGCTATGCAAGCACTTTAAAAGCGCTATGGTAGTTTTGGTAACGTTTTTTCACATAGCGTTTTTTAAAGCGCTATCTAAGACATAATTAAGATAGCGCTTAACTGAAAAAAAAATTTAAAAGCGCTATTGTAGCGTTTTTTTTGATTAATTTTTTTTTTAAAGACAAATAAGCGCTATCCTAGTGCCCACTTGGATAGCTCTTTAAAAAAGCGCTATCTAAGTGGCGTTACCTAAGCTAATATTTGTAGTAGTGGAGAAAGCAGGCTTACTTGGTGCAATTAGCTACGCAACAGTCGCATGCCACAAAAGGTCCTCCTAGGCCATTGCGTAGATTTTTACAGGTATATTTACAAAAACTAGTTCTAGAGTTTTGTTAATTTAGTTTAATCTTTATTTTATGATTAAAAAATACTAGAAAATTAGGTTTTTGCAATCAGGGTGACACTACTACAAATATAGGCTTGCATAGCGCTTAAAAATAGGCTTAGATAGCGCTTTTTAGCGCTATCTAAACTACCGCTATGGTAGCTTAGATAGCGCTCAAAAAAGCGCTATGCAAGGCGCGTACTTGAATAGTGCTTCGCTTATTAAGCGCTATCTAAGCGTTGATTTTTTTTTAATTAACTTCAATAGCGCTTTAGAAAACGCTAATTTTTTTTTTAAAATTAGCTTGAATAGCGCTTTGATGAGCGCTATTTAATTTTGTTGATTTTTTTTTAATTAGCTTCATTTCGGTGAATTTTTTTTATTAACTACCATAACGCTTTTTAATTTAAATGAATTTTTTAAATTAGATTTGTTTATCTGCTAAGATAGCGCGTAAATACCAATACCGATTTTCTGGGCTAAATATAATATTTAATATAATAATGACAACGTTCAATCAATCAATAAAGACACAACATGATAACTAACTGTTTCTCATTCATTCAAAATATAATTTAAGCATTCATACAAAATTGTTAATATGCTATCATTCTCTCTCAGAACTACCCACATGTCTAACCTAATTAATTATTCTGCAATCCCTTGTAGGTCTTCCTGGAAGTTTGGCCCTCAATATGGATCCATCAGGAAGTACCAGCTTCTTCAATAAGTTGAAGTCATGGTGCCCAGGCTTGTCACTGCATAAAACAATACCAAAGATAAGAATCGACACATATTGAGTTGTCCATTGGCACGGAACACAGAAACTTTAGAAGATCATGATACCTGACATAAATAGCACAACCTCCAATTGCGCGAGCTGCTCCATGGTATTCAGCCATTGGATGAAGGCTCTGGTGTAAAACACATTTCATTAAAATGGTGTTCTTAGATCGAAAATAAAACAAAGTTAAGACAAACAATCAAGAAAGTTATGGTTTAGCTCACATGAAACATGTCCCAATCTGGCTGCATAAACTCCCCAAGGAAGACAGTGTTGTAAGCAACAGATGCAATATGAATCGTATGAGATGCTGGATCTTTTGGCCAGAAATCATCTGATGCTCTTATTACAGCTGTCCGCTTTGCACTAAAAACACAAAGTCACAAGATATATGGTCATCACATTCAAAAAAGACGATTTTCTTGTATATGATAAGAGAACAAACACTCCTTAAATTCCTAGAGGTATGCTTGTATAGAATGCATCCCATGTGCACCACCCATACCAATTCAACAAGTCCGGAATCTTAATCATTCAAAAAGAAAAATAAGAAAAGTCAATGAACAGCCAATAATGATAATCAATGTCACCTGAATAGAAGATTTCTCAGAAGCATACCTTCTTCCTTTCACGATGAGAAAATGTTTGTAAGTGCTTCTCAACTACCCTGTAATGCGTCATGGTACAGATTAATCAAAAAGATGATCCAAAAGAAGGAAAAATGGATACCAGTACTATCTATTTCTGAATAAGGGCCCAAACGATTCCATTAGCAATTGAGAGAGCCCACACGCAATGTCCAACAAAGGAAACTAAGAAAGAATGTTTTATTGGGTAATTAACCTGGTTGCTAACAACTGGGATCCCATTTTCCAGGATAATCTGTAACCTCTCAGTGTCAAAGTTTGTCAAAGCCACTGTCTTGATTTTACCTACATATCTCTCCCCAAGATATCCAGTTAATAGAATGTATGAATCTCAGTAGGGAAAGAGCAGAACCATCACTAACCTTCTTCTTTTAGATCTGTGAGATGTTTAAGAGCATCAAGGTATCCAGGGTTGGAGTAATCCCACCTGTTTCAGGTAGAAATGAACAATAAGTCATAAACCTCTACATTTTGTGGAACCAACTTGAATCACAGAAGCAGTGAAACACTTTTACAACTACAACCCCAAATAGGTAGGGATTTCTGACGGAATAATAAATGTAAAGAAGACGGAATAAAATCATCTGCATGTTATGGATACATAGTAAATGAGAAGACAGACGATCCGTCCAAACTTGATATAGTATGCAATATAGGGTTTATATTTATCAGGAGCGCACATATTCAGACTTTTAGTTTTGCAACTGAGGCATCATTTGTATCAAAAAAAATTTGGAACCTGAATAACGAATTAATTACTCAAAGAGAGCAACCAATGTCCCAAAACAATACCAACATGTATAAGTTGAAAATGCATCACATTCACGTACAAATGTTGAACTTAACACAAAATTCATTTAAGAACTACTGTAGTACATATTGAGTTGAGTTTAAACATGGGTGCTGCAGATGCATATAAAATACTGAAATTAACTTGGAGTAACCTTCAACTGGCTGCTCATCATATTTGTGCCATCAATGAAGCATTAACTTATGTTTCAAATAATCATTGAAAACCCAGTAAAAACCTCTTTATAGTGATACTCTATATCGGAATAACCTCCATGTAGTCATAAAAGATTGCAGTCCCAGTTTGGGCCAGTTATAAATAGGAATAAACTCCACAATGTAATAAGCTATAAGTATTTAGGTCCCATCTTAAGAAATTTGCCACCACATAGTAATAATTGTCAGTAAAACCAAAAATATATATAATGTCCCAACAAAAAATGAAGATAAAATAAAATATTTTTCTAAAGTTGTATGGGACGATGATTTATTATTATTATAAGTGCCGGTTTAGTTCTCTCAATCTCTCTTAATTCCTTGCTTGCACGAGCTTTTATTTTTTCTATTTAGAGTTGATGTCACGTCTTTGAGCTTGCAAGTATGTAATAACTCGTTAACATCAAAATATTTCTAGTTTTTCAAGTTTGTTTATAGCTTCATGATATGAAACTTTTAGTATTGCCATCCTTCCCTTTCTTGCCTAATTGCAACAAGGATTTCTTTTTCATTTAAAGCATACACGTCTTATTGCTCAGCCATTGGATTAGTATAGACAAGTTTCCGAATTTGATCTACTTCATGACTAGTTGAATTAAATTAGTGTAGTGAAGCTGTCGAATTATTCAATGGTTCTTTCATTTTCTTGATCTATATCATTTGTAACTTACAATTCATCAACAATTGAGGTCTTAATTATGCAGTGTTTGAACTAATTTTGTAACTACACCTCCATTAATTTATAACCTCCGTATAGTAAAATTGGTGGGTCCCAATATTATTACTACAGAGAGGTTTTACTGTATATCTGTGTGTCTAGTGAACAGCTGGAAACAGGAAAATACCAGTGTATATCTATGCATCTAGTGAACAGCTGGAGACAGAAAAATACCAGTGAAACTGAAGCATGTCCAAAGAAGCAACATCCATTCTCTTCCTTGAAACATCAATGCTCTTGCGCACATAGCTACTGGTCATTTTAACTGGAGGTGGCACCCATTTGGTAAGACTGAAATATAATCCCATAGAAAAAAAAAAAAAAAAAAAAAAAAAAAGTTAAGTTAATCCAACCATTACTAACAAAATTTTATTTTCCCAATACTAATAATGATTTTGCTTGAAGAAAGAGACAAAACATATGAGAGAACCCAGCTTGCAACACTCCAGTGAACATTCTTGTAACAAACCTAGATCGCCCTCAGTCATGAATATACAAGTTGAGAAAAGGTATAAAAATCAGGGGAAGAATCAGTCTTGAGCTTCTTGTGACCTCCAATTCAAGATGTCAAATCGAGTGAAATTCCACTAATATAGCAAGAGACATATATAAATGGGAGAAAAAACATTCTCACACATGCAACTTTTTCATGGCATTTACAACAAGAGATTTTCATGGCACAACAAGAGATGCGTGCATGGTGCTAAATAGCAGGAACTGTTCCTTCCTATAAATTTGAAGAATAACCACTAAATTATTTGAACTCCAAGTACAGAAGTTGCACTAACCCTCTTATATGTTCTAGAAATTCTGGCGGACGCTCTCTGCGTACTTTATTGATGAAAATGCCATACAGATCTTCAGCAGGCCCATCTGCAGAAGCAAACTAACTGAAATTGCTATCAATTATTGGAAATAAATCTAGAACAAGACAAATGAACAAAAAAGGGTGCACGTTAGGATACAAGCCCAATTTAAGGTAGGTTTAAACATTCAACTGGGGATAGTGCTTACGAGTAATATCATTAACTTTGTTGTGTTGAAAACAAAAATAAGAACATATTGACAGTGAGATGATCTCAGTTCCCAGTTGAACCAATGATGTAAAATGGCCTTTGAGTAAAGACTTGATGCACTTCTATGATGGCATTAGTCCATTCAGCGACAAAATTAAAATGGTAAATTCAAAATCATGCATCTTCTTTATAGCTGTATCATGAGTGTTTACAACATCAAAGATCATAACCCTTCACGAGATTGTTAGACATGGTGGCCAAAATGATACCAAATGAAGAGTTACCCTGGCAGCAGATAATGTCAATATCGTGACAAATCAATGACAAGAAACTAAATGGAAGAAGTAATATGAAAATAGAATGATCATACAAGTTAGTGTTCAAGGATTTTAGCTTACTCACAGTGGTCGGCCATGTCAAAAGTGGTAAGACCGGAATCAGCATACCGAAGCATGGCATCCACAGCATCGTCTCTATCAATCCTATTTTTTGAAGTACTCTACCATCACATATCAAAAGACCCCAAATTATAAACCACGTCACATAAACTAAAAATCCCATCTTAGCATTATAATCAAAATCGCATAATAGAAGAATGCATGGGAATCAAATTTACAACAGACAAACATCAACAGAAAAAAGGGATGAGTTTCTTACTCAAGTTTTCCAACTGGAAAGACGCGGCGACTCCCAGTGTGATCCGATCTGACACCAGTAAAAGCTCCATTAATCAAATCTCCACAACCAGCCGGAGTTAGATCAATATTTTCATGAACACCAGACAATATACAATTGTCCAAAACCACCAAATTCCCATCATCAGACACATCAATCAATCCCAACCCCCACTGTCATCTTCTTCACCAAAATCAAAACCCCACACTCACAAATGGATCAAAAGGGGGTTAAACCCCACAATCTACTAATCAAAACTAAATCTTGAAAAAACCCAAATGTTCAATCAGACCCCCAAAACACAAAACACAAAACACAAAACACCAACAGTGACTGAGTGAGAGTCGAGCGAGAGAGACGAACCTGGTACTGAGCTTCCGACTCCTCGGTTCCTCGCCTCCTCGCCTCCTCTGGTTCCTCGCCTGAGTCGCCTCCTTCCTCGGTTCCTCGCCTCCTCGCCTCGGTTCCTTGCCTCCTCGCCTCCTCCCTATCTGTGTGTTTGAAAAATAAGCAATAGCAAAATAAAAAAAAACGAGAATTAGGTTTTATATTAGGACTTGTGATCTTAACCGTCCGATCGTATCAAGATCTGAAAAAATGAGATTTAATTGCTAGACTAAGATAGCGCTTTAGTAGTAATATATAGGATAGCGCTTCCGAAGCGCTATCCTAAATGTAAGTAGCATAGCGCTTCGGAAGCGCTATGCAAGCACTTTAAAAGCGCTATGGTAGCTTTGGTAACGTTTTTTCTCATAGCGTTTTTTAAAGCGCTATCTAAGACATAACTAAGATAGCGCTTAACTGAAAAAAAAATTAAAAGCGCTATTGTAGCGTTTTTTTTTTTTTTTTTGATTTTTTTTTTAAAGACAAATAAGCGCTATCCTAGTGCCCACTTGGATAGCTCTTTAAAAAAGCGCTATCTAAGTGGCGTTACCTAAGCTAATATTTGTAGTAGTGTGATGTGATGTGATATTGAAAGAATTATTTTTTATTAGTACAAGCGCCGAGACCCTCCAGGCAAGAAGTAGTTTGAATTTTGAAATAATTCACCATACAATATGGGGTTATTTCAGCCAAAGATAAGGCCTGATGATCCAATTTGAGGACTCACATCTAATCCGATTGAGTGCTAAAGGGGACGATAGCATCTTCTGGGAAATGAGCATGGAATCCATTATCGAAGATTATAAATACATCGATGGTATCAATCTTGCTCATATTGGTACTACCATGGTCACATTGCTAAGATATGGCGTCGGGTCTGCGATCACAATAGGAAAATGATGGAGACATGGAGGATTGAGGAGGTTGATTTTAACATCTGGGGTTTGTCCATGGAAAAATTTCTACCTCCTGCAGATCTAAAGCAAGCATATCGATAATGGAAAAGGGTTAATGATACAAAGTAAATTAGATGTGCCTACTTCACCCACCTACAAATTTTCAGAATATACTGATATTTTGAAAGGATGATATATTTACCATATGGATCACTCTAAGAAATGTCATACTATATAAGGTAGAGAATTTTCAATCGTTCAATTTCACCATAAACTTGATGGTTGCATCAGATGGAGCTAGAAATTTCAATAACTTCTTAATTTCTGTGAGGACGGTCTACAAGGCAAAAAGATCATTCTCACAAAAAATCAACTCATTCTGAAAATTTTAGGTGAGTGACATACGCTAACTTTCTTTGTCAAAAATCTCTCTCCACCTATTCATCTTACACAAGGTAGAGAATTTACAATCGTTGAATTTCATCGTAAACTTGATGGTTGCATCAGATGAAGTTCAAAATTTCAAAAACTTGTGAATTTTTGTGAGGATAATCTACAAGGCAAATATATCATCCCCACAAAATATCAACTCATTATAAAAATTTTAGGTAAGTAAACACGTGTAACTTTCTTTGTAAAAAAATCTTTCTCTGTCTCTTCGTATCCCCTCGATATTCCCCAGATCCTATTCGATAAGTATATATATTATATATATGCTTGATGCTGTAGCAACAAATCTTCTATTTTGTTTTGTATTGCACACAGTTTTCTCTGCACCAATTACAAGGTCTCTTCCCCAAAATAAGAGCTTCCTGAGTCGTCGCATTCATGTCTAGTGTTAAGCATACTTAGCTATTAGTCATTAGCTATTAGTCATGGTCATAAGTCATGCGTTTTATATGTTGTTAGGAAGTTTGTTATAAGTCTGTTTTGACAACAAGTCTCTTCTTGATCTGTCTATATAAACAGTTGTGTAGTGTACATTTGATATGAATGAATGAGATAGAATTTTCTCTTTAATCCAGTATGAAAGCTAACATGGTATCAGAGCTTTTCCATTTCCTTCTTCTTCTTCTTCTTCTTCTTCTTCTTTTCAGTTCCTCTCAGTAGCTCTAATGGCAGATGCAACATCTTCCAATGCTACACCTCTTACTAACTCTGCTTCAACAGAGTTAAGACCAGTGATGTTCACACATGCACTGTCTGTCAAGTTGAATGAAAAATTCTAATTGTCGAGGGAAATGGCGAGGAAAACAACGAGGGGTGGGGAGAGCCGTCCATCCCCCTCGGGATGCGTGCTTGAACCATCCATCGGGATGTGTGCCTTGAAAAGTCAAGCGCGCATCCGGGGGGGATGGATGGCTCCCCCCACCCCACCACCCCCCTCCTCCCCTGTGGGGTCCCTCGCTGTTTTCCTCGACACTTAGACGGGTTGAAACAACTATTTGCTGTGGAAACAACAAGTCTTGGCAACCATTCGAGGGCATAAACTTCAGAAGTTCATTGATAAAACTTCACCTCCATCACGATTTCTCTCTATTGAAGATCAAATCAATAATAATGTTAGTTCAGACTTTCTCATCTGGGAACAACAAGATCAATTGCTGTTTTCTTGGCTTCTTTCCTCCATGACAGAATCTCTACTCACAAGGTTGGTAGGATGTGAAACATCAGAGCACGTTTGGTATGTTCTTGAAACATTCTTCAATTCACAAACCATAGCTAAGATATCACAGTTTAGAACTCAGCTTCAAAATCTCAAGAAAGGAGATCTCTCTGTCAATGCATATTTGCTGAAACTCAAGTCCATTATTGATCAACTGGCTTCTGTAGGACATCAGCTCTCTCAAAAAGATCATGTTAATGCCATCTTTGATGGCTTACCATAGCTTTATGATACATTTGTAGTATCTATGAGTTCTAGATCTGATGATTATAGTGTTGTAGAAGTTGAATCTCTTTTGCTTGCTCAAGAAGCAAGAATTGAAAGACACATGAGAGATCTTGATATCTCTGGTTCTGTGAATGTGAATGTGGCGCATACATCTTACAAACCTTCACCTAGATCATTTGTGTCAAGCTCACAAGGTTGGAGACCTAACTCTAGAGCTCCATATAATCCCAGGGGTGCAAGATCTGGATCTGGATCTGGGAGAGGCTTTAGACCATCTGGAACTGGATCTGGCTATAACTCCAATCGTCCTCAGCGTCAAATATGTGGCAAAATTGGACATCTAGCTTTCAAATGTTATAATAGGTTTGATAGTAATGTATCAAATCCGTGGAATTCCAATTCACAAATCTCTTCTTCTTCTGGTCCTGGTTCGGGAAACTCATCTCAGCAATTCTCTGGTCTTGGAGCTCCAAGACATGCGTACTCTGCTTCAACCAGAAGGGTTGTTTAGCTACGCTGAGCTGGCCACGGTTTTTAACCGTTGGTGTATTTTCCACGGCCAAAAACCGTAGCTATAAGTACCAACGGCTTAAAACCGTGGGTAAAAAACAACCTGGCCACGGTTTAAAACCGTTGGTATAGTTGGCACGGCTAAAAACCATGGCTAATAGTAGCAACGGCTCCAGACCGTGGGCATTATTCGCAACGGCTCAAAACTGTTGCAACAAAAAAATTTAGCAACGGTTCTAAACCGTGGCTAGATCTGGCAACGGTTCAAAACCGTTGCAACAAAAAAATTTAGCAACGGTTTTAAACCGTGGCTAGATCTAGCAACGGCTCAAAACCGTTGCAACAAAAAAATTTAGCAACGGTTCTAAACCGTGGCTAGATCTAGCAACGGCTCAGAACCGTTGCAAAAAAAATTTAGCAACGGTTCTAAACCGTGGCTAACTCTAGCAACGGCTCAAAACCGTGGCTACATGAAAAGCTGAAAAAAATATTGGGCGGGCTATTTTTGGCGCTCGACCTTCCCTCCATTCGACTTCCATCGACAAAATCGAAGCTCCCCTCCACAAACCCTCCACTCGACATCGTCTCCTTCCCTGCTCCCTCCCTCGACTCGACTTCCCTGCTTCTTCTCCTTCCCTGCTCCCTCCCTCGACTTCCCTCCTCCCCTCCTTCCCTGCTCCCTCGACTTCCCTGCTCCTCCCTCGACTTCCCTCGACTTCAATCGACTTCCCTCGACTTCAATCGACGTCCCTCTACTTCAAAATCGATCAGCCACTGCAACCGAACAGGTACTCTTTTATTTAGGGTTCATCAGGGTTCTCTTTTATTAGGGTTCATCAGGGTTCTCTTTTATTTAGGATGAAATTAGGGTTCATCAGGGTTCTCTTTTATTTAGGATGAAATTAGGGTTCGATGATTGTTTTTTTTTACAATGAGCATTTCGTTTGAAAATTGAATTCTTCTTGAAAATTATTCTAAATTCTTCTTGAAAATTATAATTCAGTCTTGATGCCTGAATGCATGTAATATGTCCCATTCTTCAGTTGATGGGTAGTGTATATATTTTTTTAGGATATTCTGGTTACATATGTTCTGATATATTTATGCATCACTTTACCCGTTCATTAACTTCTTCATAAATATAAAGAATAAAGAAAGTTCTAATGTTCACTTCTTATGTTTTAGCTACAGCCAATGATTTTCCAAGTATAATTACACTAGAAAGATATAAGAGTAGATAAGGCCTAGGTTCGCAAGATTAGGTCAAGCTTTATTCTCCATAAACATTTCTGTTAGGTAGGATGCTCCGGCTTGTCGTCCTCTTGAGTATTTATACCACTAGTCAGGTCATTGTATCCAATAATAATCAGATACTATGGTACCCAATTGGTTAGTGTAGTGAACTTTATGAAAATATGAAAATTTGATTTTTTTCAAAACAAGAGTTAAACACCGTCTAGGGTTTTATAAAAAAAATTACTCATCTAGAACAAAGACCTAACCTAATTTGATAGGTATATTTTGCAGTGGAATAATCAACAACTAAAACATTAAATCTCACAAATTATAGGGTTCGTATGCGAGACCTAATCACACAATAAAATCAAATAAACTACGTCCTTATCTAATTTTACTTGTTAGTTTGTCCTTCGTTAGCCAGAGATCGTTGGTTCTTAGCCATTAGGTTTGTAATCAAAAGATTGAAATGGAGATGTAGCAAGTCTTATGGTCCGAACAGAGTACAGAGCTAGCACTCCCGTAAGCCAAGGGAATGATTCATCTCAGTAGGAGGGGAGACAAGGCTCTATACTCCACTCGTTTCTCGAGCCTTGGCTACTTGCTCCTTTCCCCCTCTTCACAAAAAATAGAGATAGAGATTCATCGGATCCTAGGTCGGGACTGACGGGATTGTTCAATCTTTAAACTTTGAAAACTTGTCTCTCATAGTGCACGTGGCATCTATTTTAATTAACCTAAGTTTACTAAGCAAGTAACTATTTTCCTAAACAAAATAGAAACCCTAACAACTAATTGAATTGAAATCCCTAATTCTAAATACGAAAGCAAAGCCTTAAACTGCTAATGTTGGCTCCAACCCACTTATTTAATATTAATAATAAACTAATATATAACATCCATCATAATTACTTTAGGCATATATAAGTCAATGCAATAATTCACCAAACATACTAGTCAATGGAAATAATTTCTTATTTGGAGTAGGTTTCCTTGTTGGTTAAATCAAGAAAATTTTTCTTATGTGAAAAGGAAAGTAATATGGAAATACTTTCCTTTTAGGAGTAAACTTTTCTTGTTTGGTAATAATAAGAAAGTTCTCTTTTTTTATGGGACAAGGAAGTAATATGAAAATACTTTCCTGTTGGAGTAGCATGGTTTGAAAAATCTTAATCCAGAAATAAGGCATGGCCCTTTCTTGAGGCATGAGGTGTAAGTGAAATCATTTTCAAACTCTCTTGTCGTCTGATATAGGGATTTCAAACGCTTTTGCGATTATCCTCTTAAAAGGGGTTTAGGGGAACTTAAAGCCCAACCTTTTTTTCATGTCTTAATTTTTTTAGCTCAAAAAAAAATCCTGATTGATTTTCAATTCTATGAATGGTTTTGATTCCAAGTAAATATTGTAATGTGACACAATGCATGAATTTATCAGCATCTACATAGATGTATGTAGAAAGACAAGGAAAGACTTAGAGATTAAGAATTTTAAGAATGAGGAAACAAGACAGTGAAATAGGAAAGAACAGTTAGATGAACCATTGAAATTTCAGAGAAACTCATATAGGTTGTAGAATTTCTGGAATCTTTGGTATCATGAAGCTGCTGAGTTCTTAAAAATTAGTAGGTTTAAAACCATTTTGATTGTGGTCTGAAAAGAACTTGGAGGCATATATATCAAAGGAGGATGTAGCTGTTTAGGCTATTGGTTGCGGAATTTATTGAGGCAACCTGAAACAGTAGGGAGTGACTTGGACATAATACAAGCTAGCTATTTCTAAAATACACAGACAGTTATATTTATCATTTTATCCATGATAATTTAACTGCAAAAACTGCATCTGAAATGAATTTGTTATTTTTATTTTTTATCATAGGCCGTTCTAACTTCCAAAGAAGTTGATAAATTTATGGTATTGGTTCTATTTTGAATTTTGAAAATTTAAAATTTGATGATTATGCTATGCATGTTATCCACCTTTTTAGTCTTACATGATTTTGGTTTTTATTTATGTTTTCCTTTGTGTAACCTACATGCTAAAATCATATGCATGGGGTTGTTTAAGTCAATGAAGTGCTATCCTGGATATTAATTCTGGTGGACATATGAAGGCAAGTGTCTACCATTACCTCTTTCCTTACCGCGTGGGGGGGGGGGGGGGGGGGGGGGGGGGGGGGGGGGTGGGGATCAAGTTGTGAAATTTAGTTTTCTGAAGCTTTTTTGTTTTGGTTTCTATGGTTGGCATTTCTATTCTTGACTGATACAAGTTGTGATGCTAAATGCAACATTCACAGCTGTTCCCATGTCTGTGAACTAGAAGTATTATAGTTACTTACTCCAAGTGCGACCTGTAAATCCAGACTTTCTGCCTATATTGATGAATATATGGAAAAAGAATTTACTAGAATCCATCCTTTCAAAGTAATGAAAATACCTCTAAAGGCCCCTTTGATTAATTGTGGAGGAGGTGCCTCAAGACATCATATATATTGATAAATTTTTCCCCATTTTGTTTGTCTGGCAACCCTCTTTAAGGATATTAAGTTACAGTTTATTGAGAGCTTTTGAACGGTAAAGAAAATGAGGGCATGTATATGGGAACACCGCTATTATACACAAAGCTTTATTGAGCCAAGTAGATCCCGTAATGGTATCAGCTAGAGCAATCGTGGTGAAGTTGGTTGAGGCAATTTACTGTTCTTAGCTCATATGATAGTTTGAAGAAGAATACAGGTGGACATGAATGAAGTAGCCATGACCAAATCGTGTCTAATGTGGGTGAAGGTATTTGAATCATAACACATGGGTTTTTAACCCTGTCAACAAACAAGGATTCAACATATAAGGACTTATGGGTCCTAGAAACCAAAATGTAGGTAAGTTTTGCGTATTCTGAATTCTCATAGGAGTATAGGATTACATTGCCTACAAGTCCAATATAGCAGTTTACTTGATCAAATTGATGTAGATGCGTTATTTTGCATAGTTATTGTATTTTGTTCTTTGAACATACATTCAAAAGCTCCTCTGGATCCACTTATGAGGAACTTGACTTGACCTGTAGACATCGTAATTAAATGACTTAGAAACTGTCTTCTATTGTGATTGGGTCAAAGTGGAAGATAAGAAAAATGCATATAAGGTGGACCCAATTTGGAACCATGAGATGGTAAACTTGTCGAAGCTAAAAGACAAAAGAAAGGTGGAAGAGGATCCATTCATTTTAGCTCAAGAAGCAAGTGGGGTATTTTATTCGAAAGATCAATCAAATGACGGGTGGCACGTAGTTCTACATACTCAAAGAGGCTTGAACACTAATGTCGATAAAAAGGAAATTCCCACTGTGTATCAAAGCATCTTCAAAGACAACCCCAACCTGAAGAGCTTACTGGAATTTTAATTGACTATGCTACAATATTTTTTGATGCATTTCTAATGCTATTTTAGTCATCCTCTTTGGTTGAGACCAAATATTTTGTCTTTGTTTCTTATTTTGACTTTTGAGTTGGGAAAGGGAAGCTTTGTAGCTATGTATTCAGATTGGTTTTTCCAATGCTTTATAAAAATTTATTTGTGGTGATATGTTGTGGAAGGAAATTATCTATAAATGTGGTGTATATAGTTGATTCTTATTTCTTTTTGTTTGATAATTGTTAATATCTATACTGTCATTTATAGAAATGGATAGTACTCGCGGCAATCTCTCCACCATTGATGTCACTAGATCTACAAATGATGACATTGAAGTTAAACAGACCATACAGTTCAACATCCACGGTTTAGCAGTTGGACCTGGTGCTAGAAATTTCAATAAAAACATTGGAAAGCTTGTTGAAACCCTTGTGCCCATCAAATTCAAGGGTTGGCACCATGTTACTGACAACTACAAAGAGGATGTGTGGAATGGCCTCAAGGTGAGATTTTACATCATTGATTTTCATAATGTCTTATTTTATTTTCAACTTATATCTCAATGGCTTATTTGCAGCGTGAATACGACATCCCAAATTATGTGAAAAAGAGTGTGCATTTGAAAATGCCTGAATATTATAGAAGGTTCAAGGCAGATCTTAGGAAGAATTATTTGGATAAGTATCCTACCATTGAGGAACAAGAGAAGCATGTTCCAAATGGTGTAAGAGAGGAGGATTGGAAGGAGTTTGTTCGCTATGAGAGCACCCCTGAAGCGAAGGCAATTAGAGCCCAAAATGCAAAAAACAAAAAGGCTTCAAAGTATGTATGGGGGGGGGGGGGGGGGGGGGTGGCCAAAAGAGTGCTGCAGAAGTAGAGTATGAAATGGTAATTGAGTTTCTAGCTACTAGTACAATATTATATATCATTTAACTATATAGGTTGAGACTAATCTTTCAAGTATATAGGTTGAGAAGAACCCTGATGAGGAACCAGTCACACGCACTGACATATGGATTGCATGTCACACTGGAAAGGATGGAAAACCTACGCATGGTTCTGAACAATATATGGTATGTGCCCAATGATGTCTTTTATACCCAATTCTTAATTTACTTTGTAGTTGTTTGAATATTATTTGTGTCCTGATTTATTTTATTTTTTCATTCTTTTGAAGGAACAAGTTAAAGCAAAAAAAGCTGCCTTGCAAGAATCTTCAACTCAGGGTACCACTGACCTCACTATTGATGATGATCCTCTAAGCCAAGTGTTTGGCCAAGAAGCGAGGGGACGTACTCGTTGTGTTGGAACCACTGTCTCTAAAAGGAAGTATGATGCTGCACTTCCCGCTCGTTCATTGCTATTGGAAAAAACATTGGAAGCAAAAAAAAGGGAAGAAAAATATGATAGATTGGAAGAAAATGTTAGATGGATACGAGATAGACTTGAAAGTGGAACTTATGTAAGACCATCAACAAGTGAGGGAATACAAGGAGTTGTTCAAATAACTGAAGATACACCTTCATCCCATGCACAATCGACAAGGCAACCAGAAAATCCATTACCTCCATCTCCATTACCACCATCTCCATTACCTCCATCTCCATTACCATCATCTTCTCAAGGTGTTGCGAGGTTTCCTTCTCCAAGCAATCCTGTTCCTTCAGTGTCAAGGACTTACAAAGTTTGTGATTGGGAAAGGAATGTCATTGCGATAGGAATAGAGGTTGTAGATCCAAACCACCAATTCTCTTGCGCTTGTCATGGATCATTGAACCCCGCAACCGAGATCAGACTTTCCTTATGCTTCAAATACAAGAGTGGGGTGAAACTTTACAAAAGTGATCCAAAAGGAGACATGATGGGGGATTTGGACGTTGGTGATTTCTTCGTATGGTGTAAAACTCATGTGGAACTTGATGATTGAGGCCATCGACTATATTGAATTGCTGTAGAGTGTCCTCATTGAGCCTACCAGTGGTAACACAGGAATAGGATTGGCTTTCATGGCGGCAGCAAAGGATTACAAGCTCATCATTACAATGCCGGCTTCAATGAGTCTTGAAAGGAGAATCATCCTCCGAGCTTTTGGAGCTGAGTTGGTCCTTACAAACCCAGCAAAAGGCATGAAAAGGGCTGTTCAGAAGGCTGAGGAAAATATGGCAAAGACACCCAATTCTTACATTCTTCAGCAGTTTGAAAACCCAGCTAACCCAAAGGTAAGTGTTGAATGAATGTCATGCACACAAAGAGCCTTGCTGTTTGGAGAGGTCTTGTTATTCAGCAACATTGTCTGGTGTAGGTTCATTATGAGACAACTGGACCAGAGATCTGGAAAGGCACAGGTGGGAAGATTGATGCCTTTGTTTTTGGGATTGGGACTGGGGGTACGGTGACAGGTGCGGGGAAATGTCTTAGAGAGCAGAATCCTGATATCAAGGTTAGCTTGAACTTTCTGTAGTAGCTGCAGTGCTGCACAATATTCTATTTCTTCTGCTTAGGCCTGTACTATAGTGGTGTTTACTGTTTTTATCTTACTAGTTGGATCTCTTGTTTTTAGATTTTCGGAGTGGAACCATGTGAAAGTGCAGTATTGTCAGGAGGAAAGCCTGGTGGGTGATCTTGGATCTTGTGCTTCTTGATTTATTTGCTCATGATCAGTGTTTTCACATTTTTCATATATTTACTTGGTTGGATTATAAATGCTATTCTGCCATTGTTTTAGACTTGAATGCCTTTTTTCCTGAATTTTGTTTATGCTATGGGTCTTTAGTATTGATAAGTGCTTTCCTATTGCTGGTTCAAATTTTTACATTACTTCTGCAGAATGTACCTGCACTTCAGTCAAACTTGATGCAGGATACTTATTGTTTTTCTTTTCGTTTTGATTGTCATCGTCTTTCCTTTTGCTAGGATCAGTGGAATAACTTTCTTATTGCACTCCATTATTTGGAAGAAAGTGAATATTACATATCTTCTAGAGCTTTATGGTTGTTGGTTCTTTCAATGTGACAGTTGCAGGAAAAAGAAAGCTTTTTGTTTCTATGTCAAATGTGGATGCTTTTTGTTCTTGTAAATTTGTATTAATTGATTTGATTAGGTTCTTCATCAAAACAAACTATACATCTTACGTCATGTCACAACAAAATGGGTTTACTGATTCTATGTTAACCGTGTTTTGCTGTTCTCGCACATGGAGTTCTGCAATTTCCTCGTGCTGTTATAACATTCTGTGGGTTGACTTAATTTGGAAATTTTGTGGCTTTCAAAGCATTTACTTTACTTGATATTGATCCTGACTAATCATCAACTTTATATTCATGATTTGATGTCAATTATGTGTTTGATTTTGTCACAGCAAAGCTTCTACTAGGGGATGCTCTCAAAGAAGGCACTCCCATATCTCTTAACCCTCTGTGATATGGGCATGGGCTTGAGAACATAGTGGGTGTCCTCTCCGATGAGCTCAAGAATAGAATATCCAGAAATTCTCGTGTGGGTTTGGGTTCATCAGCATCAAGTAAGGTAATTGACACAGCCGAAAATAATGGAGGCCTAGCAAGAAGATTGAGCAGCCAGCCAGGATAGTTCCTCGACAAAAGGAAATCAACTTGGAGCAAGAGATTGGAGGTCATCATTTCACTATTCTAGAATATTATGTGTTGTTTTCTTGTACATTTTATCTTACGTCTTTCAAGTACCCTTTTACTTCTTTATGAGCATTAGCATTTTATTTCTTTGCAACATGGAGTTTTTTTTAATATTTTTCTTAAGTATCATAATGGTTTAAGTTTTCATTTAGATTTTTAGTTGTTATTGCAAAATCTGATTTGTTTATGGAAGATTACCAACGAAATTGAGATAGTATAATTTGAGAAGAACAAGTATATATATACTTCTATCTATTCATGAATAAATATATGTCATGAATAAATATATGTCCTCACTTACTAAGCTTATGACCATCTTAGAATTGCCAAGAAAAAAAGGCTTAGCTACCAATTTTATTAGAAGTGAGCTCCCCGAGAAATTGTGATTGACTTTGATTATCATTTTTATTGATGTACTTGTCCAGCATTACACAAAGTATCAATTTTTTTTTGTCAATTAACCTAGCCATTGAAATTTTTTATCCTTTTTGTTCATATTTCTAGGCTATTCTTTTTCCAGGTCCTGATTATGATTACAATCATATTCTCACAACTTGCATTAAAGTTGTTATTCTTATGGAAAGATGATTATTAACAATATTTTATTACATATTTTTCAACTTAACAAAAGCAGTTCATAATATCTAAGCGTGGGTGTATTTTCATGGTTTTGGCTATCTTTTTATTTTATCTTCTATAGAAAAGGGTAAAGATTTATCAGAAAGAGCATAAAACGAGAAAGAACACCTGGGCTCCTGGCTAAGGAAGCTTGTTATGATCAGTTTGTACAGATTTTTTCTTCCCATCTTATCTTGATTATCCTCGCCCATGTTTTCTTCAAGTCATGTTATAAGTTTCATTATGTAGTTTGAGTTTTTTCATCTTTGGATGCACACAGTTGAATGTAATGAAGTAAAACAAGAAGCACACACAAATTTTCCGGCTTACATTCGCCACGGGGACGAGTAAATACCTGTATTGGCTTTGTGGCTGCGAGGGATTGGGGATCTGGCAGCTTTGGCAGTCTGGGATATGGCGATACGCTGCGAGCAAAACTGCTGCATGCAGGGGATGCTGCTGTGCTGTGTAGGCAGAGCACTCTGTCGCAAAACAGAGTGCATCTGTTTTTTTTTTCTGCTGCTGTTTCATGCGGAGTCTGGCATTGGGGCGCACTGGCGTACTTGTTGTTGTTTTATGCGGATACATATTGTGGCAGGGATGTTTCGGCTGCAGGAGAAGGGGCGGACTTTCGGAGATGCAGTGGGTTGCTCGCTGTCGCGACAAAATTCCAGCATTTCTTGGATGGAAGGGGCAGATGCTGTGCGGTTTAGGCAGAGCACTCTGTCGCCGCACAGCATCTGTCGCAAAACAGAGTGCCATTCTGTTGCTGTTGTTGCTGCGCTGTGTTGCTGTTGCTGATGCTGCTGTTGCTGCTCTGCGTTGATGCTGCTGCTGCTACGCTTTTTTGCGTTACTGCTGCGCTGCTTTGTTGTTGCTGTTGGGTTTGCTGCTGCTGGGACGCATTGCTGCTGTCTGTCGCAGCGTTGACATGCTGAGATGTGGCGACATGCGGTTGGAGCGTGTGTATGCCGGTTGATCTGGGCAGTCCGGTGTAACTTGATTTGTTGCAGAAACGCGCGTGTGCTGCGTGTTCTATGGTTGAGAGATTGCTGGTGCTGTCCGGGTTGCTGGGAACTGACTGTGAGCTGATTTCAGTTGATTGCTTTAAGTTTTGTATTTTCATTGCTTTTAGTTTTTGCCTTGGCTTTCAAAAAAAAAAAAAAGGACATGCCCTGGATTTTGATGTCCAACCAGGGCAGTGTGTTCGACACTCTGGCTTGGTGAATGTAATGAAAGCATCCCTTAACTGTTAGTCTGGTAGTTTCTAAAATGGAAAATCTCTGAGAATGTATGTCATTACCATCTGGGCTTCCTTAGAATGAAGCTTTGCAGTACAACAACTAATTCACAATTTCCCCACCAGATATTTCTGTTTTTGCTTGCACTTTTTATACCTTTGGGGTGTTTATCATTACAGTGAGAGCGTGGTTGAAGCTTTATCCGACTCCCATGATCTTTGTGTTGGAGGGGACTGCTTTGAAATGTTGCAGCAGACTTCTGCTGTTTTCCAAGTCATTCCATATGTGAAGGTTAGTGTCCATAGTATTTATTTGAAATATTTATGTGCGCTTGAATATATACATATATGTGTCTGTGGCTCCTCGCCATGGAGATCCTCCTCATGGAAATCAACTCATGTCAACCTTTCTAACTGACATTTATGATTCAATCTAAGAGCCTTTGGTAACTGTCACACCTTTCTAACATTCGCACAAAGTACTCTTTTTCCTGCATCATCATTCATAGGTTTCAATTCTTTGTACATATATTCAGTTTAGCAAGCTAGTAAACTTATAACCGGAATCAATATGATGAAAAAATTGAAGTGATAACTGAAAAAATAATTATCTAATGTAGTAATGGTGCTTGTATTGGTGGATTTGTGGGTTGACGTATCTGGCACCTCACACCTGTGTCGGACACAATATTCATTCCCTTGTCATTGTTATATTGGTGTTTAATTATTACATGTACTCCTACAAGTTCCTTTAGTTCTTTTGTGTATCAATGGTTAATTTGCTTTGAATTGATGGAAGAAAAAAAGCCTTCGTGATCGAGAAAGTCTAGCGAGAAGTTGCTTTAGCTCATGTTAACATTTTTTTCCCTTCAGGTGGACATATGTTGTTTTGATAAGACTGGGACTCTTACATCGGACGACATGGTATGTTATGATGTCACATGATCAAGTTTTAGCTTATGTAATTGATGATACTGTGATGGATGTAATGGATATATGGCAATGTTTTTTAGGAGTTCCGTGGAGTTGTTGGGCTCTCTGATAAAATGAATATAGAATCTGATGAAGTGAATATAGAATCAGACATGAGTAAAGTCCCTGTCCGTACAATGGAAATTCTTGCTACTTGTCATGCACTGGTGTTTGTGGAGAACAAGCTGGTAAGTAATTGGTCTTGGGCCCTAAGAGCATATAATCTGGTCTAGTAGAATTTTTTTTTCAGCATGAAACCTATATGTTGTTGATGATGATACTTCTACTTGTGCTTTTGCTACAACTTATTGTTACACCCAGGTCCAGATTATATGCAATAAAGCACTTAAAGAGTATCTATGTTGCCTTGTTTCAATAACTGTGCAATTATAGGTCATGTTTGTCTGTCATTGGTTTATTAGCAATCTTTATAGGTCATGTTTGTCTGTCATTGAGTACTGACTAATTTTTATACTGCAGGGCTCTGAAGGTCTGAGCCAGTACGGGCAGCAGTATGTTGGACAGGAGAATGCGCATACATTGCTTGTTTCTAAGGTGCAAAGTGTGTCGTTGTATCAACCATCACCGGTGCCATATACAAGCAACTACCAAGTGCTGCATTCTCATCATTTTCAGTATATTGAACAAGCAACTACCGAAAGAAATGGGGCCTGTTCCTAAGGGCATCAATGTATTTTCTTACATTATAACTAGGTGGATTTGTATTGTTGGAAAAAACATAGAGAAATTCTTTTGTTTTAGATGCGAGCGTAACATGATATAACAAGGTTCCATTTGTTCAGGTTAATCCTGTTATTGTACATTAGTGCTATTTGTTTACATGTTTTTGTTTGGCGTCAAAACTTGACAAGTTCCTTTTTACGGTTGATTTTGTATTTATCTAGCATATAGTTTCGTGGAATCTTATTCGTGCCGGAGGCATGACACAAACCATAGTAAGGACTGATTTTGCAGGTGCCACGGCTGTGATTTTGCTGCAACAGCAAAAAAAAAATTATAATTTTTTTTTTCGATTATATTAATTTGCAACGGTTTGAACCCGTTGCAACAAAACAAATTTTTTTTTTTTTTTTGAATTTTGTTTTAATTGCCAACGGCTTACAACCGTGGTTGTAGCTTGCCACGGCTAGGAACCGTGGGCGTTCTTCATCAGTTGCTACGGCTTAAAACCGTGGCCAAGGTTAGCCACAGCTTAAAACCGTTGCTATCACGTTTGCCACGGTTTATTTCTAACTGTTTAGCCACGGCTTAAAACCGTGGCCAGGGTTAGCCACGGTTAAAAACCGTTGCTATCTTATTAGCCACGGTTTATAACCGTTGCTAATATCTACACTTTGTCATGGCTTAAAACCGTGGCTAGTTTGGCCACGGCTAAAAACCGTTGTTATTGGTCTTGCAACGGTTTAGAACCGTGGCTAAATGCTAAAAATCACCTCCCCCATTCAAGCATAAAACCATTGCTACAATGTTTAGCAACGGTTTATAGCCGTTACAAGGAATTTTGCGACGCCTCTGTAGCCCACGGCTCTTAGCCGTGACAATGCCTTACTCCCACGGTATAAAACTGTTGCTAATGGGGGTTTTTGGTGTAGTATGCAATCAACTTGGAGGCCTGATTCATCTGATTTTGCAAGTGCTCCTTCTACGACCATTGACAGTAGGTGGTATCCAGACTCAGGAGAAACTAACCATTGTACTCCATACCATCAGAACTTGATGAATCCTATCCAGTATCATGGCAATGATCAACTTTTTGTTGGAGATGGATCTGCTTTGCAAATCGAAAATATTGGCCAGTCCACTCTTTTATCTTCTAACTCCTCAAGAGTATTGCACCTTAAACATGTTCTTCAAGTTCCCAAATTAACTAAGAATCTCTTAAGCGTGTCTAGGTTTGCTAGGGATAATAAGGTCTTCTTTGAATTTCATCTCGATCTCTGGTTTGTCAAAGATCAGGTCACACGCCAAACACTCTTGGAAGGGAAACTTAAGAATGGTCTCTATGTGTTTTTGTCTATGCCTCTTCATGATTCCAAGTTTGTGCATTCTATTTCCAAGTCAACATCTCAATACATTCCAAACAATATTTCTTCCAGTAATTTTAGCAAGCAATTCAGTTCAGTCAGTACACCAGATAGTAATTTCAGCACCTATCAAAGCATTCCAGCTTGATCTAATGCTTGTATAAATATGACTGTGTCTAAGCCATCTTCTTCCTTGTCCATTTGGCATGCTAGATTTGGTCACCCTGCATTTCCTATTGTACAAAAGATTCTTACAAAGTGTAATATTGTTGTTCACAATAATGTCAATATGGATGTTTGTCCTTCTTGTTGCTTGGGTAAGATTCATAAACTTCCTTTTTCCAAATCTTCTACTGTGTATACCAAGCCATTAGAACTTATACACACTGATCTATGGGGTCCTGCTTCAACTATATCCTCTTGTGGTTACAAATATTATATACACTTCATTGATGCATTTAGTCGTTTCACTTGGGTTTTCCTGTTGCAAAACAAATCTGATGCCTATCCCACTTTCCTTAAGTTCAAGGCTCAGGTTGAATTAGAGTTTGGACTTCCAATAAAATGTATTCAGTCAGATTGGGGAGGGGAATATAGGTCATTTTCTAAGTTTCTCAATCAACATGGTATATCCCATCGTATTGCTTGCCCAACTACTCATCAACAAAATGGCGATGCTGAAAGAAAACATCGCCACATTGTTGAGTCAGCCCTAACACTCCTTGCTCATGCCTCTCTTCCCCTAAAATTCTGGGATGAAGCAGTCCGCACTTCAGTTTTTCTTCTCAATCGTGTTCCATCCAATGTTCTTAAGGGACAGCGCGTCTCCTTATGAAACTCTTTATCACAAAGTTCCAGATTATCACAATCTAAAAGTATTCGGCTGTTCTTGCTTTCCAAACACTAGACCCTACAACTCTAATAAACTCCAGTTTAGGTCAGCTGAATGTGTGTTTCTTGGGTACAGTTCTCAACATAAAGGGTATAAGTGTGTGTCATCCACAGGTCGGGTTTACATCTCTCGTGATGTAGTGTTTAATGAGAGTCAGTTTCCTTATTCAAAATGGAGTACTAATTCACTCTCCTCTGGTCTCTGTCCTACTACTGCTATTCCTGCTTCAATTAATTTTTCTGCTCCACCTGCTGATAGCACATCATCTAGTTCACACCATGCTTCTTCTCATAGTCCATTGGGTTCTCTTTTCACTCTCTCTGACCATTCTAGTCCTAGTCCTAGTCTTAATGTTGTCCTTCATCATTCTGACCAGCCTAGTCCTAGTCCTGGTCTTCATGTTAGTCCTAATGTTACTTCCAATACTGATTCTAATAATGCTTCTAATGTTGCTTCTTTGATTGATCATCATAGTACTACTCATGTTACTCCTAGTCATCCTATGATTACTAGATCTAAGGCTGGTATATACAAGCCAAAAGTATACTTGACTTTAGCTGAACCTGCAAGTCTGGTTGAAGCCTTATACACTCCTCACTGGTTCTCTGCGATGCAAGATGAGTACCTAGCATTGATGAGAAATGATACATGGTCTTTGGTTGATATGCCACAACATACACTACACCAAAAATCCCCATTAGCAATGGTTTTAAATCGTGGGGGTAACCCATTGTCACGGCTAAGAGCCGTGGGCTACAGAGGCGTCGCAAAATTCTTTTTAACGGCTATAAACCGTGGCTAAACTTTTAGCAACGGTTTTATATTCAGGACGGTTGATGCTTTAGCCACGGTTCTAAACCGTTGCTAAAAGTTTAGCAATGGTTTTAAGCAGTGGCAAGTATTAGCAACGGCTTAAAACCGTGGCTAGACTTGCCATGGCTTTAAACCGTTGCTAGTAAAAAAAAATTCAAATTTTTTTTTTTTTGTCACGGTGTTAAGTGACAGTGATGCAATACAAGCAATGAAGAGAAATGACAAATTAAAGAACTTGTAATTGTAATTCTGGATTGATGGCGGTAAATGGACTGGATTGTATTCAATAAGAAAGCTAATTTTCTTACAAATCAAATTAATCCATTTTTCTCTCTTATCCATATACACAACAACATCCACCAAACTAATAGCACCATCTCTTCTGTCGAATCACAACAACACAATAAACTACATAAGTGTATAACTAAATCAAGCCACAAGCAAGAAGCAAATAACTAGCTATATCCTGAAGGAGCCTCAGATCTCTGTTCGCTCCACTGTCATAAGTGTATGCTTTTGTCATCACAGCAACACTGCAAGAGAAATAATCAAGACTCATTACTAAAATTACAAGCATGACTTAAAGATGCAATTATGCCAAATCATGCAATTTGATATGATATGTAGAATTGTTAGTGTAAATAATGAAAATTAAAAGTTGAGACCAAACTTGCACATTATGGATCTAAGTATACGTAGCGATACCAATTTGGGTACTTGATTTTAGAATGAGCTAAATTTCAAATTAGCATCCATAAATTGGTGAAAGATAACCAACAATAGGGTAACAGGTAGATAAAATACCTCATCCTTCTCTATTGTCGCATCAGCAATGGTACGGACATCCTCATGAACATCAAAGTGAAAAAGCTGTGTAAAAAAGAAAGAGAAGTTGGTTTAATGGGATATAGCTCATGTTTATGGAGGTAGAATCTCGTGAGACATAAAAAAGAATGACAGATAACCTATATGTGTGCATTTACATATGCACACACATGAAAACAAGAGGGAGAGAGACCTAAACCAGAACAAAAAATTAAATGCATTTTGCCAATGGTGATTAGAGAGAGCATACATACAATGTCACAAATTTGATCAATAACTGACATGTTAAATCACACAACCTACATTTTCATAGTGGTATATATCAAATTAAAAAAATATGTGCCACAGGCAAGCTATTTAAGGAATAACATTTAGATAAATCAAATTTTCCCATATGGCCAAAATTTGGGTTTGTTGAGGGCAGCTTATGTAACAAGGATGTGCCCCATTGATGACTGCATCCTTGTCAGACTCGTATAAACTTATATAAATCCCAATATGCTTCTACAACCAATTATCACTTGCTACAAATAACTTGTACAAGCAGACTGGTAGATGAGTACATTAAGCAAGGAGGGTTGAGTTTTTATACTGAAAATCTAATTTATCACGTTGTGAGATATTGCACTCAATCTCCATTATAGTTTCCCTGGTTTCACATTCAAATGAGAGATCAGAAATTCAACCTTAAATCCCTATCTTAAATTATAGAAGTCAACTAGAATGATCGTATAAAAACATTTGATCAGCTACAAATCAGTGTTCGAGACTAGGAGCCTTCAGTACCTCAGAGGACAGCACTAAAATGCAGGGTGTCTTTTCTTTTAATTAAGGTAAAATGTGGTTGAGATAGATTTTGACAAAATCAAATAAAAAAGGACATAAAGTAAAAGTAGAAAGTTGATTAGAAAACTACAAAGTTCTTCCCACTATAGAAGTGACAAAGTTGAACATTACCGGTCCACTCTTTCCCCTCGCCTTGTTGATGATTAGCTCATAAAAACTGTGTTGCTGAACTCCAAAAAATCATGAAAAGAAACTCAAGTCAGCACACACCAAAAGAAGCAACCATATAAATCAAAAGATCATAAAGGACTCACATGTGGAATTATGAGATCTTCTTTGACATAAAGAAGGTTCTCAACTGAAGTGGTTCGAACCTCTCGAAACTCGGGTGCAAGTTGCTGTTGAACATTACGAAGAAACTCTCCTATTGTATCACCTTTCCGCACCTGCAGATATACAGAAGAAACATTAGAAAACTTAACAAAATAAGTATGAGAAAAGAAGAGTTAAAGTAATGGAGTTATCGAAACCATAATGAAGAGAATCACTAGCCTGAATGACTCGTCTATGGCCGGCACCATCCCAATAGCTGTAAGTAATCTCAAGGGGTTCAACTGAAATTCACGAAGAAACCTATTAAGAACAACTCCCTGTGTTATTATCAGCATTTTTATTAACATAAGAATCCTTAATTACTTCGAATTTGCTCTTGCTCAAGGAGCCACTGCTTCCGCAACCTCTCTCGCTCAGCTTGTTCCTCCGCCTCTCTCTCACTGAAGATTGTCCTCGGCAGTCCCTAAGTTCACTGATCAATCTCAAGCCCGAAGAGAAAGCAAAAAAAAAAACCCCATCTTTCATGGTTTCTTATAAACTTTGTGACAACATAAAAAGAAATACAATACCTGTCAGGCAGAAAGCTTGTCTCTACCATTGGATCTTTACCAAGTTTCCCATTCCCGATACGATTTTCTGCAATATGAACTGAGATCAAAGCCAGAACAAACAAAGACTAAGAAAATGCCATACTATAGAATCTCACACCAAACATGATTACATTTGTTAATGCTTGATGGTTAGCATCATCAAATAAAATTTCCAAACAAAAAAAGCTGAACCAAGGATATCAATGGACAGTTCACGGGATATAAATCTTATAACGACAATATCAGCTGCTATTCCCATGGGTTTTCTTTTATATGGACATTGGAGAATAAAATTTTGGTCTAAAGTTGTTCTCAGGAAAAGGGCACTCGAGAACTGATCAGCTTGTTTGTTTAGTTTGGTCACTCATTTCAGGCACCACCAAATCAAGTGAAAGAGAAAAGCTTTACTACTACTGTTTCTTGTTCAGTATCTTCAAGAATTGATAACCCTAAACAGCTTAGCATGAAATGGGATAAATTTTGTCATTGTGAGTTGAAGATCCAGGAAGCTGAAATGACAGCCTTAATAAACTGCACTCCCAGCCTTTAATCAAACAACTTAACCACATTTTGAACAATCAACATGCTGAACTGTAGACATCAAAGATTTCACTGTGCTAGACGAGATACCCTTTAACACGAATAAGTAAACAATTCCCCCTCAAAACCTTTTAATATTAGATATTACTTATTATGGGAAACAGTAAATAGGCTCACAAGAGATTGCTTTATAAGAGAGCTAGGCATTTCATTTTGAACTAATAGGCTCACAAGAGAGTTAAACTAGCAAATAAACCATTACAGAACAATGCATTCATAGGAGAGACTAGACCTTATACTAGAGCATCAATAGGGTGGGGAGCATGGATTCTCAGCAGAAGCACTGGAACTTATTATTACTAAATCTCCCCTTTCTCTGCTTAATAAAAACAGAAAAGCTTAAAAGAGCGATGATTTTCAGCAATTTTTAAAGAACACTGAGTTACTTTACAAGAACATATTTAAGGCCCAACTTCCAGATTGAAAATAATTGTCAATCGTTCTTTTGGAACTGACACACAGTTTCAAGCTGATGATAAAGGGTGCAAGTGTCCAATAATTGTTCAGTTTAAATTCGCTTCAGGAGAAGAAGGGAAATAAGTATTTATCAGATTTATGACAGTATACAGGATATTAAAAAGATGAAGTTGCAATCTTGACAATGAATAGAGTTGTTCATAGTGATGGACTGACCTTTCCTTCCAAAGCCTCAACCAATGCAAGAGCCTTAACTGACAGAGATCCCCCCAAACACTTTGCCTGTAAAACCAAAAGCATTTGACTGCATTCACTTCTAGTGGTCGAATAAAAGAATAATTGCATACATGTTGACGAAAATCTTGAAATTAGTAGGATAAAAAATAATTCCAAATTGGCAACCAAATGACATTCATATTCAGAAGTGAAAATATCATACAAGAGTTATTCTATCTCCAGAAGTAAGTGAAGAAGATTCTTGGTTTTGTGAGTCTTCAACTTCAACGCCATTCTTCAACTTGTTATGCATATCCTACATACAGAACCAAACAGAAGTACATTAAAAACCCCCCATCTCCCATTTCATTCCATTTAATCAATCAATGGAAATTTAAAAAAAAAAAAAAAAAAAAAGGATAAAGAGCATTCATTAGTTTACCTTCTTCCCCCTCTCAATGAATACCAGAGATAACATTAGATAGAAGGGTTAATCAGGAATACTAAAGTTATGTGAATAGCCTATCTATTTTCTTGATTAAGTTGCATTACCAATTCTACAAGGAGAAAAAATGCAATAAGGTAATCATTCTTACCTGCTCAAGTCAGTATCTGAAGATGGAGGGAAGTAGAATAGCAACTTCTAAAGAAGAAGGGTAGCCACTTTTCTATTGGGTAGCCACCTGTTACGTATAGAAAATTTAGTGAACTCAAATATCTCATTACATTAAGCGAACTAGACACAAAGTTTATACACAGTTCATCTGATCTTTAAGTACGGGGCATCCTCAAGGGATTGAACATAAATTTGTTCATATCGTAGCATGGAGCAATCTAATAGGTTTTTGTTTATTCCAATCTAATTGTACTGATTCGTACATGCTTCCACCATGCATTACAGTTATAGATGGTTGATCATTAAATAGGAAGCAAATAAATGATTATTCCATCACTTTTACAAATTAGCACATTGAGTACCTCAGTTATTTCATATATAAATAGCCAACATCAGCACATTCACTAGGTCGTAATTCACCCATATGAACAAGTTTTGTTCCCTAAGTGTCTACCTCAACTATGTATAGTGACAGTTTGCAAAGCAGACCATACTCTAATCTTGCAACCATGGAGTCCATTTTATCATAATACAAAAGTGCTCCATTTGAGTTTCAATAGGAAAAAAAAAAAAAAAACTCTCATAAGTAATATGTTCAGCAGTAACTTTTCTATTTAATCTTGATTCTCAGTATGAAAAGTTGAAAACATATCAAATAGGCACCAAAACAATGAAGCAAAGTAGGTAGGTAATATACAGCTTATAGCATAAGTAGTCAATACTGAAGACCAGCATGTCCTATAAAAGAAAGGCAAAAAATAAGAAAGGGGAAAAAAACCTCTGAAAGAGAGGTGAAGGATGTGAGCTGGGGGGTTACACAAATTACCACCATCCATTCAATATTTGACATAAGCCCTCTTCTAATTCAAACAGACAAGCTTCGAGTTTCATCCATGAAGCTTTAGCTTAGAACAAATTTACTCGAAAAAGAGAGAGAGAAGATGCAAATTAAAATGATTTATCCTTGTTTAAATACCTCATTATGTTTCAACTTTTCAGTGTAAGCTCTTGGTTTAAACCAACCATCTTGCACAGAATACAGGGAACGCAAAAAAGGAGATTTCTTCAAATAAGATTTTGTCTTCTGTCATCAGTAGTTCATTAGTTCATATATCCTAAAGATGAAAAAATTTCAACTAAGCTACTTGATCTGCACCAGTAATGACCTACCTGGCCTATAGTTCTGCAACCTTGAGAAGCAATACTCTCTCTCTTTCAGAAACCTCGGCCTGCCCAAAAAAGAAATAAAATAAATTTCTTGGTTTACAAAAGAATGGGATCTTATCACTGATTACTGTGGTCAGCTTGCAGAAGTAGTGAGACAGGAAAAGGTTTGCCTCATTCAGCATTGCTGATGGAACAAACTACAAATCCAGAACATGAATTACAATGCTTACATTTGTATCATTCTCATAATTGCGAGGTAGTGGAGGCAATTTCGCATGATGATCTGAAGCACAACAACAACACTTCAATTGAACTTGCATGGTACTTTTATCATGAGTTATAATAGCAATGATATCGGGAACTGCAATAAGAGATATTCCACTCACCATCTACAACCTCAGCTTGTTGCAAACTATTCAAGAAATTCATGAAAATATCCTGTAAGTCAACCAATGTGAAATTAGATGAATCTTCCACTGGGATGGAAGGAAAGACATAATCTTCAGAAGGACAATGAAATTTGTTGTTTTTACTTGTTGTAATGAGGTCTGGTGAAATAAATTCTGAAGATGAGGCATGATAAGCAGCAGTTGGTTCATGCAAGTATTGATAAGTTGAAGTTTGTGTGGAGTTATTGAATTGATGAATACAATTGTCTAATTTTGTTACTTTTCTTAACACAATTGCATACAGGGGGATGCTGAAGTAGCAAGAAAATCATTTCATACATTTTTCACAATAAAGAAGAGATACAGTGCTGATATTAGTTAGAAGTTCCATGCACAAAGCGTGTTTGTTTCAATAATTACTTCATCCAAACATCCATTTGATACAATTTTAGTTATAAATATCCATATTACAAACAAATGATCACCACCACAGCAACAAAGAATTGACTCTAATTTCAATGACAAAAGCACATAACAAAAATAAGGATGGTGATCACCACCACCTCCATTGTTATTGGCCTTTGATGACCCTATAATTAATACATAGGATCTAGTGTGTCAGAGTATTAATCAGAATTCCCTTAATCTCTTATGAACAAGTACAAAATAGATTCTTTTATTGTATTAAAAAGGGTAACCCACAAATCCAAAACCCCATCCGGTGTTTTTGAGTCAAGCTGGAGCTTTTGATGTTCTAACACAAAACTAAAGTAGATTATTAATTAAGGGACTTGGTGTGAAAGATTCTGAAACTTAAGGAACATGTTCAAGAAATGACATAATGGGTATTGTTTGGATTCCAAGAGGAAGAAGATCCCAGTTCAATTTGAGATAAAAACTGACAATTTTGAGGTCCTAAAACACCATTAACACACACATAATTACAACAAAGTTTAGTTTTTAAATGGATTTCTATTTGAGTACAAGATCCAATAAAATTATACCAAAACCCCATTGCCTCATATAGATATTAACACAAAAACACAGAATCTAAGCAAAATAAGGAAAACCCATCAACAAAAACTGAAACTTAAGAGACTCCATTAAAAGAAAAGATCAATTATTGCAAAAAAAATATATTGTTCGAGTACCTGGAGTTGAGGAAGTTAAAGTTGTTGAGCTTCTATGGTTCACTTGAGCTGATTTGAAGAAACAACAATTACCCATACTTGCTTGACCTTTCTTCTTCCCTCCTTTTTGTTGATTCTACTCCCAAGTTGCACAAACAATCATGTTCTTCTTCATTTGATTGATCTAGAATGCTAATGTTTACAAAGAAGAATACTGTGGTAAGTCAAATTGTGAAATATTTAACTTAAACCTCCAAACCCAGAAACAGGGAGACAAACACAAGGGGAAAATAGAAAGAAACTTTAAACATATAAAAATCGGTACTTCTGCTTCATATATGCCTATGGATAATAAATCATAGAGAACAGATAATTATTAACATTGATTAATAGGCAGTCTAATAAAGATGTATGTTGCATGCAACAAGTTAAAAGATGATGCCTGCGCATACTGCAACAAGAACAGAGAGAAAGGATGTAACATCATACATATGCATAAAATAAACTTACTTCGAAGAGGATCCAATAAAAAACTTGAAGGTTCAGCAAATGAATCTGATATTTCTAACAAATAAAAAAGCTAACTTTTAACATTGGGCAAACAAAACCAATAAAATTAGATGGAAAAGGAAGTTACCAATCAGCATACGAATCCCGATTCTTGACATGTAAAATCTGTCGAGAAACTGGTGGATTTTGGTCAATAATTGGCTTGTGATCAATAATACAGATGATCTTGGCAGCTGCAACTTTTGCCTTAGCGAAAGCAGCCACGCTCGGTGCTGATTGTCCTAAAGCCCTGTGGAAATAGCATGGTTTTAAAATTTGGAACCAATTAATTCAATAGAAATAAGAGATGTGTTTGGGTGCTTACAGTCCACCTATCACTAGATGACCTCCATACCAAAGTAGAAGTGCGTAGCAGCAGAAAACAGTGAAGTACGTCGACCCCAACCCAACCCCTTTGGCCAATCCAATCTTGTAACCAAGCTTTTGAGCTACTCTCAATGCAGATGAATAAGTTTGCAAAGCTCTTGATAAAAGTGGAACTATTTTTTGCAAGCAAATGAAACGATACCTTGGCATAAGAATTTCACGCAGCTTTAACCGAACCATAAATTCCGCATTCCCTCCGAGGATAATATTTGTGCCACGACCTGCCATATTAGTGGCAATTGTTACTGCCCCAAGACGGCCACGATTTCTGCTTCCCTCTCCACATTCTCTGGTTTTGCATTAAGAACCTAGGATAAAAGGTAACAATTATGCTTTGCCAACTTTAGAAACATTAATAAAGAAGTAGAATGAAATACAAATTATCATATTGTCAATAAGTGGATCTAATACTGAAGAGTACTTTTCACATACTAGTGAATTCCACTATCATGTTAACAGTTTCCTACATAGTATTCCATAATGTGGATAAAATAGAACTCATCTCATGGGGAATTGCAGCTTCACACAATTGCTCAGATAGATAGTAAGTCACTCTGTTCAACACTAGTAGTACCAACAAGTACAGGGCGGCCTATCTTGTGCATTCTAGAAATCTCTACCACAACTGCCCTCCATTTTCCAGTAGTTGACCTGAAAACTACGTTTGATTCATCCTAAAAGAGAGATGAGATAAGCAATATGTTTAAATGTCAACAATGAAAATCCAGCAGAAATCAAATGTCTTAAACAACAAATGACGGAAAACCTTGATGATCCGCATTTGTGATAGAATTTACCCTTTACACCTCTTCTTCTTGATACAAAGGCGAAAGGTTTATGTATAAAGGGCCACTAATCTCTTGAAAAGGACAGATAACTGAAACAAGCACATCCCTCTGGCTATCTTAAGGTGCCTGATTCTCATTACAAATTTTATACTTAGTCTATGCCTCAAAAATGGGAGGAATCACGCTCTCTCCAATTTTATTTTATTTTGGAAAGCGAGCGGGGTTATTTAGGATCCCCGAACCTTAGAAATGAAAAAAGAGTATGATAAACTTTACCACATACCTTCCTTATCATGGGCTTGTTTGTAGGCACAAATGTTACTTTAAGCTTGTATATGCTCTCAAATTCTGTACTTTCAGTAGCTGCAGTGCCAGTCATTCCGCAAAGCTTGGGAAACTATACCATAATAAAAAGTTAGTGATAATAAAAAGATGTTATGTAGAGAGTAAGAGGTAAAAGGTTTTTGTACCTGAAGAAAGAAATTTTGATAGCTAATTGATGCCAATGTTACAGTTTCATTCTGTATAGGTAACCCTTCTTTTGCTTCAACTGCCTGAAGTAAATAGAAAAATTAAGTTTGATTAGTTCTCTGGGATCCTGTGCTCAAGAAAGGCCTGTGAAAACAAGAAAAATAAATGTCTACCTCCTTTTAAGCTGAAATGAGTAACTAAAACACAGAGGGATTTTTAATACACATGCAAAGTTTCCCCCGAGAAAAGAGCAACGGGTAATAGATCATTTCATCAAGAAAACTATCAAAATTCCACAAAGTGAAATAAAAAGACATTGATCTTCAATTGCCCATCAAAATATTTAATGTGAAGGTTCTCATTCATACATTCATCATACAGGAATTGTAGACGTTAATCCAGAATGCTAGCTTCTATTGATGGCTAAGACCACGTAACTCAACTGAAGCAAGCTTCCCAAGTAGAAGCCTGAAATTAAAAAAAAAATGTTGTGAGTACTACAATGCTTATAGTGTCACTGACCAATTCTTGTTGAAATTCAATGTTAAAAAACTTACTTTAATCTGCGTATTAGAAGGAAGGAATTTCTTTTCCAAGTGGGATGGATAGATGTCATAGAACTGGCTTCTATTGCACATATATGCTTATACGGCCCAATGTCTCTCTTCCCAAATTCTCTACAAATACCATATGGATCTCGAAATTCCATTTCTTTACAATTTCACACGAAGCTAATCCAGATAATGCAGCATTCATCTCCAACTCCACCACCCCTTTGTTCTTGTGTGAGTTCGTCCTTAAGAAAATGCTTGACAAGCACTTCACTATACCTTCAGATATTCTGTTGGGGCTGCCACTTTCTCCTGGAGACACTTGTTCCTCAGTAACAATTTGAGAGCTCTCTTTGGCTCTCTTCTGGTCTACTACAATGCCTTCAAGCTGGAATTTTAGAAACTCATGTTCAATTACCAAATAAAATAGACTAGCAACTGATACCAAGCACCACAATAGAAGAAGTATCCCCACCAACGGAGCCAACATCCGCCCCATTTTCTTCACAAATCGTTCTTAACTCCAAATTCTTTTCTAAAGGAAGATGCAAAATACAATAATAGAATGCGTGAAGATGAAGATTTTCAGAGCTGCAATTGACACACGCAATGAATCAGATCTGAAATTGTTCAAAAAGATTACACTAGCAGCATTGCTGAATTGAAAATCTTTTATGACATAAAGATGCAAAAATGTAAAGTAGCTCTAAAATTACAAAGAGTCTCTCTAAATTTTTAGAAATCTGAAACTTGCACAAATAGAACATAAAGCAATGCCAATCAATCCATCGAAACAAACACCGAAATTGCAGAGATTGAAACTAGAAAATGTAACAAAACAAGAATGAAGGTGTTAGTTAAGCAAACCTAAGTTGTGTCTTCATTTCATTCAAGCTAACTAAAAATTAGTACAAAAAAGCAGAGAGAGAACTCAACGATTGATCGTTCAGAGCATAGATTGAACTACATTCACTTAATCGAAGCTAAAAATCACACATATTAGAGAGCTTAAGAAGGAAGATCTAAACAAGCAGATAGCGATCTTTCAAAGAAAACTTACGAAGTCTAGGGTCACAGATTGAAGAACCGATCCCTAGAAGAAGAAGCTCTCTCTGTCTCGCCTTCTACACTCTTCGTATTGCCTTCTCGACCGACTACTGCTCCTCCTCGACTTCTCCCTCTCTCTTTCCTTCTCTCTTTCCCTCTCCTTGAAATTTTAGGGTTTGAAGCAAATTAAGGGCTGAAAATTGCAGAGTTGGGGGGAGATGGAGCGGGAACGCAAAGCGGGAAGCAATTTTTTTTCACAAAATTTCGCCCGCGAGAAATCGACTTACTTCTCCACACGTCCATGTGCAACACACGTGCACTTTTGCAACGGTTTTAAGCCGTTGGGCACTATAGCCACGGTTTTTAGCTGTGGCAAACACACCAACGGTTTAGAACCATGGCCAAGCCTTTTTTTAGCCACGGTTTTAAGCCGTTGGGCACTATAGCCATGGTTTTTAACCGTGGCAAACACACCAACGGCTTATAACCGTGGCCACCCCTGTGTTGCTAATCAGCCCTTTTGGTGTAGTGATAGGTCAGTTGTTGACTGTAAGTGGTTGTTTAAGGTAAAAGAAAATGTTGATGGATCAGTACATAGATACAAAGCTCGATTAATGGCTCGCGGATTCCAACAAGTGGCTGGGTTTGATTATGCTGAAACCTTCAGTCTGGTTGTTAAACCAACTACAATCAGGGTGATGCTCTCGGTGGCAGTCACATATGGGTGGTCAGTTTTTCAACTAGATGTCAACAATGCGTTTTTAAATGGAGATCTACAGGAAGAAGTATACATGATGCAACCTCCTGGCTTCATTGATTCTTCTCGTCCTACTGCTGTTTGCAAACTTCATAAGGCTTTATATGGCCTCAAGCAGGCTCCTCGGGCTTGGTTTGATAAGATCAGACATACCCTTCTACAGCTTGGTTTTGTTTCTACTAAGTCTGATTCATCTTTGTTCATCAGACATTCTCCATCTCCAATCTTTCTTCTGGTGTATGTTGATGATATCCTAGTTACTGGAGCTGACTCAAATACTGTTTCTCAGCTTATTCATAAATTGAATGCACAATTTTCATTGAAGAATTTGGGACTTGTTCATTACTTCCTTGGTATTGAGGTTCAACATACTAAGAATGGATTGTTCCTATCCCAGTCAAAATACATAGCTGATTTATTGTGTCGAGCTAAGATGCAATATGTTAATGGGTTGCCTACTCCCATGAGCAGTGGTGAAAATTATTTGCTACTGGCAGTGATCCAGTCAGAGATGTACAATTATATAGAAGTATTGTTGGTGCTCTCCAATATGCTACCATCACCAGACCTGAACTTGCTTATTCAGTAAATCATGTTTGTCAATTCATGCAGAATCCCCTTGAGTCACATTGGAGGGTAGTGAAAAGAATTCTACAATATCTCAAGGCTACTCCTAATCTTGGTCTTCATATCAATCCTACTCCTTCTTTTCAACTATCTGGTTTTTGTGATGCTGACTGGGCATCGGATCCTAATGATCGAAGGTCTACATCTGGGTATTGTGTATATCTGGGAGCTAATCTCATTTCTTGGTCATCAAAGAAATAGAGTATTGTATCCAGGAGCAGTACAGAAGCAGAGTATAGAAGCCTTGCATCGGTTACTGCTGAACTTACTTGGTTGAGATCTCTGTTTCATGAACTGAAAATTGATTGTTCTACTCCTGCCATCTGGTGTGACAACAAGAGTACTGTGATGCTTAGTGCCAATCATGTTCTTCACTCTAGGACTAAGCACATTGAGATTGATGTTTACTTTGTACGTGAGAAGGTTGCTCGCAAGCTTATTCATGTTCATCACATTCCTGCTACTGATCAGGTTGCTGATATATTTACTAAGGCACTTGGCAATACCATATTCTTGTTGCTTCGTCGCAAACTAAGTGTAGTTGATGACTCTACGCTTAGTTTGAGGGGGGATGTTAAGCATACTTAGCTATTAGTCATGGTCATAAGTCATGCGTTTTATATGTTGTTAGGAAGTTTGTTATAAGTCTGTTTTGACAGCAAGTCTCTTCTTGATCTGTCTATATAAACAGTTGTGTAGTGTACATTTGATATGAATGAATGAGATAGAATTTTCTCATTAATCCAGTATGAAAGCTAACATCTAGCAAGCAAAAGTCTTATCATATCCATGCATCAATCACTTTTGGTCGACAATCTTCTTCTTCTAATTAATGGATTCAAACCTCAAAGCTCTCACTGTAGAAAGGGTGCGCATTACGCAACCATGATGTCTTTTGCATCAAAAGGATATGGACTCCCACTTTTGACTTTTAAAGAGAAGTGAAACTAAAGGAACCAACATGTAGCATGAATGAAGGATTTTGTTTCCTTGGATCCTAATTCCATGTGCTTTGTGGGGAGCTAGTAATTTGTACTTCCATTTATTGACTTGAAACTAAATTTGTATCATTCATTATTGGAGTCTTTTTATTTCATTTTTGGACCATGGTTTCTTGAGGGGTTGAAATGAAATGGAATGATATATAACATGCTGGATTGTATAATGGATCTAGACTTGATTGGATGTGCACCTAGCTAGTACGATAGGAATTGCTTTGGTTTGTATTCGAGCTAGCAAGATCTTAAAACGTTAACAGCATCTTCAATACACAAGATGTATAAGAGAATGTGGAGTTATGTATATTTTGGTAAACAGTAGCAAACAATGGGATAAAGTTTATAGAGTGAGGCTAGGAAACCAGGTTTTGTAAACATGTTTTACAACCAGGATGATGTGGCATCGTTAGAGGAGTTTTTTACAACCTCAAGATACACATAAAATCTTTGGAGATTTCATCATTCTTTCCAGATCATGACACGTCATCTTGGTTACCAAACATGGTTGCAAAAACCTGGTTTCCTAGCATTTTTGAAGTTTATACATTTGGTTAGTTGTCCAAAAAGTGTTAAAAGTGTAGGCTACTTTTATGGGACACTAATTATTTTCAAGATGATTATAAACTTGTGAGGTTTAAAGAGTCCCTAATTACCAGGATTTCTTTTGACCGCGCTTTCTGAAGTGTCTCTGGAATAACAAGTGGATCACTTTTTTATAAACCTTTATAACAATTCCTTGTTTGATGTGAAATTATTCAAGTCAACACTATCCCAACACGTTAGACATCATAATCCCCTATCAAATAAAGTCAATTATAAGATGATTAAACACGATATATTGTAATCTAAGACTAATCACTCATTAAGTCCACAGATCTTTGGAAAGGTATTCAAACAAAAGTTTCAAAATTCAATCAAAACACAACCTCAATTAGCAACTCTAGTTATTGCATGTCCTCTATAAGCCTCTCACACACACAGACAAACTCTGGAGCTTGAACTTGAGATAAATAATTTGCAGTGTCAATACTATTGCATGCATAATGTGTCCATGAAGATGATGACAATGTCAAGGCTGGAATTACTAACATATAGCCATTGTTTGATGCATGGAGTTTGGTCTTGCATTCACACCACACCACACCACACAAATCAAGACATAGAAAAGAAAGAAAATAAGGTACAAAGGAGAGGAAAGAGACAACAATTGCAAATCCAAATCCAATCTAATAGTTTTTATCTTTTGTATGTATTTTCTTCTTTGTGTTTTGGCAGATCATAAAGAAAGAATCCATCAGTCAGTCAGCAGAGCAAAGCAATACGGCTGCTAGGATTTGGGCCTCTGCAGAGAGAGTGAGAATTTTGTTGGATGCAACTAAGCATGGTTTTGGAAACTGTTTCTCTCTTCCAAAGGCGGCTTCCATTTTCCCTTGTTTCTTTACTTTTCTTGCTAGAAATACAATTTATGCCTCTCTTCTCCTTTTGAAACATAATATCAAGATGACAATGCATTTCAATACCAGGGATTGTGATTTCGTTTTTCGAGGTAATTTCGATAAGTTGTTTTTAAGAAATATTTGGTTGTATATAGAAAAAATGTAAAAATTTCAATTGTATGTTTTAATTTATCAATATAATCTAAGCATTTTAAACTCTTAAATACTATATAAAGAGTACTATGACACTACAACAAAAAAGTCCATTAATAGCGTTTTAGAAAACGCTATGGTAGTATACCATAGCGTTTTAGAAAATATTGTGTCTACCGAAGCTATAATAGACCTAGGGTCTATTATAGCGTTTTTAAAACGCTATAGTAAGTTGGCCTTTAATAGCATTTCAGAAACGTTATGGTAGAGTCTACGATAGCGTTTTTAAAACGCTATTGTAGTTAACTTACAATAGCGTTTTTAAAATGCTATTGTAAGGCTACGATAGCGTTTTAAAAACGCTATTGTAAGTATACATAGCAAAAAAAATTTAATTTTTTTTTTTTACTATCAAATGACTTTTTATTACATCTCATGAGTTTTATGTCTAGAAAATAAAAATGTAAATGTGCCAAACTTAAACATTTCCATGAATGGAGGCAAAGTAATGTAATTAATTAATAAGCTGTATTACATCAAGTCACAAAATCTATCAAATAATAAAGATAATGTAATTAATAAGATAATGTATTACAATTATGGTACTTGGGATAACAAACTGGAAATTAAGCGATGGTTTTGCCCAGTGGATCAATGAGAATCATGCCAATAACACCACCTGCTTCTCTAACAAAAATGGTTTTTTCGCTTCTAAGGTCTGGGAGTTCAAAAGCACAGACAACGATCTTCCCCTTTATCAAGCTACGATCAAGAGTGTTGTTCTTGCATAAGCTGAAAAAACAGATCAAGACGTAATAATTAGCACTATATATATGAAGATGAGTGTTCATCAAGCACATTGGACAAGCATATCATCCCTAAAATGTGCAAATGCATGAGGATCAAAAGCAAGAACGTGAATCACCTGAATGGTACCAAAATTTTACCTATGAGGCCACAGAAAGGACTGACTATATATACCTAGTACATCTTTCTTCTATCTCATTTATATGATGATCACTGACCTCATGTATAAGTGTAGCTGTAAGTAAGGTCTCCGCTTCAGCAGTCAAATGGCGAGGAGCAACATTGACATACCCTGCATATACGATTTGTTCATATTCAACTTTTTCATAGATAAACCACAATAACAGAATATCATACAAGAAAATGCATTACGAAAGGGAAGCTACATAGCTGCAATAGCACGGCCCCATTGATCACGCTCACATGCCACTGCCCATGCAAGAGTGTTGCCAATTGTAGGCCTTGTTGTTACCAAAAACACTAAGTCAGCATTAGTAACACCCTCTACAACGAAAGAACATGTGTTTGATTCGTTAGAGAAACAAGTTTAAACAAAGAAAGAAAGAAAGACATTTTAAGATAGGCTATCTGTTATGTAAAAGTAATACTACACAAATTAGATCCCATACCTTGAGGTAGAGTAATACCCAACAATATGACAGACAAAAAGGATCTCTATCTTTGAATGCCTATAAAAGAACATAAGAAAAGCATGCTTCATCAATTATCTCAGGTATAAACCAGAAAATGAGAAAGCATGGTGAGACTCAGATGCCTCAAAATGGCAATAGCATTACCTGCATATCTTGGCGAATTGAGCGTTAAATACCTCTATCATGCATCATTATGTCATCAAATATATCAAATTATCAATCAGTTGTGTTGCCAAGAGTACAGGGTTTTGGAGCCGATTAGCAAGAGCAAACCCCAAGGCACGCTCCAAACAGTTATGTGACATAATACTGGCATACAGAAAGCTACTCAAAATCGGCTCTTTCTCGACCTGAAACAACCATGAAGTGTCCAAACCTTTGATTATTTCTCTCAAGTCAGTTGGATTCAGAAAGCCACAAGAGGTCAAAGGACATATCCATGTCCTCATCATTCTAGTCTCATGAAGTACATTATATGCATAAGTTCAATATGATACAAGCAAAAAACATAAACTATAACCAGTTTTTCTTTTCATGAATGCAAGGTGGTTATGGCAGACCACAAACCTTTAGAAGAAAGGAAGATACCATTAGCCTAACAATTGACAAGTACTTCATGTCATAAGAAAAGTGTTAAGGAAAGAATGATATGCAACTTTAGTTCACTGGCATGTCCATGACTTGTAGCTTTAATCGTGTTTCTAATTCATTATTTTAGTTTCAAGTGCACCACAACTCATGAAGAACATTTCCCAAACATATCCAGGTTATTCGGTCACTTAAGGCATTTTCAGTGGCGTAGTTAAGAAAACAACTTCATTAGTACATACTCCCTCAGAAGCTGTACACCACCATCATGTCCGCAAGCAGAATACCCACTGAAGCGCAAGTTCCCCTTGACAGGTTCAACAGCTAATGCTCTTCTGAACCAGTCAGCTGTCTTGCCTAAAGCCTGTGTTACTTTTTAACAGTTAGAGCAAACGGTTCTTTCACAGAATTTATAGTGAAGTCTGAGAAATAATAGAGATGAATTTGATCAGTAAAATTGTAGAGATAAAGAAGTCAGATTTCACTTACATGGAGCCAGTTAACACAACAAGAATTACATTAATGAAATCACCACCAGTGTAGCTTTTTTCAACAATCATCTTTCCGCCGAACCATATGGCTAAAGCATAACTGCATAATACGATCAACATCATGGTACCAAGACCTGATCCAGAGGCCAGGCCTTCATGAACCCCAGACTTGTAAGCATTCTTAAGAGCATTTTCGTACTTAGAAATAGCATGCTTCTCCCCAGTAAAAGATGCAACCTGTATACAAACCATGTATTTTTACTTGCACAAAAATGATTGACCATATAAAAAAAAGATGATTTGTTATGAGTACAGACGGTCCTTATTGAGCCGATTGTCTGTTCTACAACAATTCTAGCTTGCGAATATGCAGTTTGTCCCTGTGATGCCATATTCGATATTACAATGGACATGGCTGATCCAGCGATCACTATAGGAGGAATAGAGCTTAACATGACCAGGGTCAGGAGCCACCCTTTGATGAATGCTATTATAAAGCCTGCAAAAAATGGAGATGATCAGAAATTATTAAGCTCATACTTCCAGATGATTAATTCTATATATGTATTGTGTGGTAAAAGATGTTTACCTTCTCACCCATCGCATCTTGAATAAGAACGGTATCGCCTGACATTCTATCAACAACTTCACCTGTGTTTGTTTCCTTGTCAAAGAAAGCAATATCTTGCCTCAATATGGTTTTCAGGTATAAATTCCTTATTCGAGCAGCTTGTCTCTCCCCTGTGACCATCCAACATGCCACCTCTGATAAAAGACATGAATGGGTTGTATTAGCTTCCAATTGTTCAAAGAGTTTTCATGCTATATGGTGAGAAGCCAAAAGGACAAGGCAAAACAAAATACTTACGGAAGAATGATGCTCGATGTTTGTTTCCCGAGTCTCTCTCTGGCCTTCTCTGCAGCTGCTAGAGTTTTCTCTTTGCTCATCTTTATCAGTTTCCATGGATCAATGCTTGCCCGGAAGCCTGGCTTCTTGTTCAAGGTGGAGGAATCTGGTTCTCTGTCAATTTTTATGGACAATCTCATTGGATCCTGAAATTCAAAGAGAAGTGTCTAGTTAAAGCCTAGGTGGTCACACAATTTATTTGAGAAATAGTACTAGATGCTAAATATATTGAACCTGAGTTGTTCTGTGCCCTCCGCAGCAAATAAATCGGGATATAAATCTAGGTTTTTCTGGTGAGTCAAAGTCACTGCTTTCATCTGAAGAAAAATCTGAGGAGGATGAATCATTGAGGGTCCATATCCATGAATTGGTTTTGTTCTTTCATTGCTAAAATGTAGTCATATGTTCTCATTCCCTGAAATCGAAATTGGAATTAAATTTTGATACATGGATGATAGACAAAGATAATTAAAGGAGGAAGCCAAAAACAAATCATGAACAACATGACTATGATGCTAAAATTGTACTGACATGCTCAGAATAATATCTATAAGATGCAAATGAACTGCTTCAATAACTCTATAAATGCTAAAAGCTGGTACACACTCGATTTTAGCTTAACGAAAATAGTCAGAAAGTGTTGAAGATATGTTTTGAACACTCATAATCTTTAATGCTACAAGATTGGGATATTCTCAATTGCAGCTCAAGAACTACCCAGAAAAAAGATCTGTTAAAAAATCATGAACTGATCAGCAATAATACTAGCATATTGTTTTCATGTAAGACTCGGCCTTCATAGTGTACATATAATAAGAGGAGTAAAGAAATACTTTGTCGTAATTCTTTACTGAAGTACTTGTTTGTCATTTACTTTGGACGATATAATCTCAATGAATCTTCGTAATTTTCTCTAGTTATAGTTGTATAGAGGTCTGCAGAATGTGGTCTCCCAATTCCTTTTTATCAAAGTATCTATCGTTTACATCGTTCTACATCATATCACAAAGTGATTTGCCTGTGTTTATGTTTCCTTTAGCAACTAGGTTTTCAACCATATCATACACAATTATGACAACAAAAGTAATAAAAGAAATTGCTCATTCATAAACCTGTACCTTTCGAATAAGAACAACATGAAAGAAGAAAAGTTGCCCTAATGCAGCAGAACCATATGTTGTCATCAAAACCAATTAAGAACACCTGAAACACATTATCAACATCAATGGTGAAACAGCAAATCTACACAAGAGAAGTACCTAACTGACAAGAATTTTACGTTCTAAATGGGGTTCAATTAAACAAAACAAGCTTCAAGACCAGATTTTGTGAAGTGGGTCTTGATGTTTTGGATTATGTAGTAATCTGTAAAGGACAGTTGGGAATTCATTGCAACCCTCATTTTAGAGCAGAATAAATGTAAGACTTGATAGCTTGCCCAACACTTGTATACATGTAGGTGCAACAAAATATTTATTTAACATCAAACAAATAATTTCTATGAAAGTTCACTACTGCTGAATGATACTAGTGGTACCTATATGCATAACAGTGAATCAGTCATCAATTCACCAACAACCTGCAAAAGGATGTTTCTAATTTCAAAATCAAAATTAAACAACTTATCTTCATATTTCATGCATCCAATTAGCATAATGGTCGTCTTATAAATAAAAGGAAATGACCAGACCAACAAAAGCAATAATGAAATTTCTATAGGATCAAGTGACAAACCCCTGGAGTTTGGAAAGATTCCTGCAGTGCAAACATCTGGGAATCTGGTGGTTGCTCCATAACCTATTAGAAGAAAAAAAAAATACAAAACAGGAAAACCTTAAGATAAGTTGAGAATAAAGTGGCTAAAAAATTATAACCAAACATTGAGTGAACCTACATAGTCTGGGATTTGAAAGTTCGCAGCACCTAAATGATTGAAACTCACTATCAACAACCACATATAGCTCAGTAAAGGTAAAATAAGGATAAACACACATCCTATCAATAGTAGACAAATATGCTCTACTTGAATGTCCAAAGCCCCCAGTTAGTGGCACTCCACGTGCACATTCAGGATATGCTTTTGAAATCCTTTCGTGAAGAGATGCATGCAACTTTCTTTCATCGGTTTGGCTAATGGACAGATGATCGTCATCTTTCTATTCAACATCAAATAATCCATCCTTTCATTTACTTTGGCTGTCAGATTGGGCATGTTTTCCTTGAAAAATTGGAGTACTAGGGTTTGTAGTTGTTCATTGTTAAAATTTGATCGAAGCAAACGTACCCCTGTTAACAGATGTTCAATTTCCACATCCCGAATAGCAAAAGTTGCAGCAATTCTATGTTCTACTAAATAAGAGGGGGGGGGGGGGGGGGAATTAAAAAAAAATTAGTGGAGATAATGTTTCCGATAATCAAATTCAACAAGCTTTACATAATCCAATTCAGGTTTTTTTTAAGGCAAGACAAAGATAATAGTAGAACAACATAGAAATGATATAAGCAGGGAGCAAGATGCTCAAACAGAAAACCAAACAGAAGGAAAACAACAAAGTAGAAGCCCCATAATAAGTATAGGGAGAGTTCGACAGATATAAGCTGTGTGGTCTTTAACAACAAATTTGATCAATCAGATGAACATTTTTGTTATGAAATAAACTTTAATCCACTTGAAAACCTCTGTCATGTGCTTGGTTACTATGTGAACTTTTTTATGGTAATAGTTCACTAGATTGCATACAACGTTTTCTGAGAAATTTAGTCTTCAACCCCACCCACCATACCACGATAAAATTATCTCCTCATCTCATTGCAACCATTTAAACTTTCCAAACCATTTAAATTCATAGTTCCACTATATGTATTATCGCCTGAAAATTAAAACACTGTAGAGATTCTATGCATCACATTATTAGCAAATTGGCCTAAATCTTGTAGATTAATAGCGGGTTTGAAGACTACATCTTCTTTCTAATTTGTGAATGAGCAAGAATGATGGATACAATGAAACAATTAATAGCACATAATAATCATCATTTTACCTTCATTATTAGCAAATGAAATCCTTGAGTTTGGATTTCCGGCTCCTTGTGTTTAACTGCCCTTTTACCTTTTCGTTTTGGCCCATTACCTAATTTTTTTTTCAAAAAAACATTGGAACACTGAGTTTTTTTCAATGGAGCCCTAAATTTCAGAAATAAATTGTGTTTTGATGAAATGCAGAAAGAGGATGGAAAGTAAAAAGAGAGGTTTGGTGATTTACCAGAGAGTTTAAAGAGTTCAAGAATGAGTGAGGTTTTTTGATGAAAACACCCAAAGCAAATCAACAATTCAGAAAACCAATTGAACAAGGTGTTTGATGAAAAACGAAAAAAATGAGATTTGGGGGTTTTCGATTTTGAGTAGACCTGATGGTGTTGTCAGTCCTCATTGTTGATCCTGTGAGAGATGGGCTTGTTCTGCCTCATCTTCTTCGCCAACTTTTCTTGATGATGAACGTCTTGTGTGACAACATTTTCGCTTTAGCCGCTGAGAGTTCGGAGACGAAGCTGTGTGTTGCAATGGGTTTGTGCATCTCCTTCACTCTCGATCTCCCTTACTCTCTCCCTCGATCTTTCCATCTCCCTCGCTCTCTCTCTCTTTCCCTAGATCTGGATTTGGATCTATATCTCCCTCCCTCTCGCTCGCTTTCGCAATACAACTTGAGGGCGACAACGAGAGAAAATGAGTTCTCTTGGGCTTTTGGGTGTGGGAATGAACGATTTAGCATTTCGCCAAAATCGAGTGCGGGTAATATTTTTAATTTCCCACGTTCATTTCTATAGTGTTTTAAAATGGGAATGTCATTGAAACTTGAACTTTTGCACTTTTCATAGCACAAAGTGTAAAAACGCTATAACAAAATGCTATTAATGGGTACTTGTGGTGTAGTGTACAAGACTTATAATGTCATATAAACAATATATTGCATAAGAATCATTTATATAATAAAATTTTAATACTAAATTAAAGCTAAAATGGGTTAAAATGTAGGAAAATCGAGATTTGTCTAAAGAAAGAAATTAATATTTCAAATTTCGAAAGAAATTTTGGTAACTCAAAAAAGGAAAATATTCGGTGAAATTTCGACATTTTTCGAGAAATCACATTCCTTGCTCACTACTATCTTGTTGTCATTTTTCTTAAGTTCAAGTTTGATGGTTTAGTAGTAAATTTTGTTAAGGACCACGTATAGTTATTACTAGGAGGTGGAGTTGTTGCCTTAAGCCAATGAGGTAACAACTCAGCAGTAGACTTGTGATAGATAGAATCACAAGTACAGGATTCGAACTCCGCCAACGACATTCAGGGTGGGAGGGGTTAAGGAAAAAAGAAAAAGTTGTTGCTATAAAATTAACCCAACCAAATACCCCTACAAGTTGAGACAAAAAAAATTTTGGGCCCTTCTAGCCGTCGAGGAAAGGAGCGAGGAAATGGGTATTACAACTCATTCTCCTCGAGATTCGTGAAGTTGTGCATCTCAAGAGCATAGGCGCGCATCTCGAGGGGGATGAGCGGTCACACTCACCCCTCGCCCATTTCCTTGCCATTTAGAATTTTCCAATTTTTATACATGGGTTCAAACTCTCTTTTTAGGTGAAACCAATTCAAGGTGAGTGGTTGAGGGTGCTATATAATCCAATTCGAATAATTTATACTAAGAATTTAACCTACAAAATGATTAATTGAATGTGGGGTGGGGTTACTACCAATTCAACTTAGTGTAGAGTATTGTATTGATATTTCGTGTTAAGAACCAACCAATACTCCTCACTCGGTAAAAGCTCGAGTTTCTAATGAGTGCAAGACTAATTTACTTGACTAGGATCATAACACTTTTGTTGGACAAAAATCTAATTTTAACAAATTCAGTTCTAAAACATACATACCAAACTCAAAACTTTTCAATGGTGCTTATGGATCCAATATCAGTTGCATTATTGTTTTTCCCCTTCCTAAGACATGGTTCAATCTAATTAATCATTTTTTTACAATCTCATTATTACAATCATAAGTGTAATAATCCAATCTGCTAAAGTAACTAACGCTCCAAGGAAACACCCTGCCCCCAAAACGATGATCGAAACAATGCCCAAAAGCTAATAATACACACCGAAAAGCCGATCGATGACCATTGCTACATAGCATTCCTTAAACACACTCAATTAACTCGAACTTTTAACAAAAATTTTCCAAATTAAATTATATCAAAATTCACCAAACTATATATCTGAATTGCTACCAATTCTGCAGGCCTAATTACCAATCATCCAACAAGCAAAAAACCAAACACAAAATTCACTTCAAATATAACCCTAAAAACCTCTCCTCCTATCTGTATTTCAGTCTCCACTTTCACCTCTCTACACAATACAGAGCAAAACAGAGCTCCTCTGAACCTTCAAAGCCTGTAAATGTCGAAACGATTCAAGCTTCGATTCGTCCGAGACATCCCAACATTCAACTCATGCAGATCCAAAGACCCATCATCTCTTCCTTCCAATCCAACACCTTTACCTCTCTTGTTCATGCTCTCTCCTGTAAACCCGAAATCTATCGATATCGACTATCCTCCTCCACCACCACCCAAATCATCCAAACCCCACTGCTCTGCACCAACAAACTTCGAAATTGAATCATCTAGAGAGTTTTCAATGGAAGCAAGAAGAGAAATACCATGTAATCTCCAAAATTTCCGACATAAAAAATACCATCCATCGTCTTAAAATTGATGAATCCGACTGTGACATTGCTTCATCTCCACTTGCTATAATGAAAAAGAAGTCAAAACAGATGAAGCAAAAACAGAGGAAGCAGAAACAGAGGGTTCGATTCGGCACATCTTCAGCTGACAGTGGTGGCTTATTCTCGGAAGAGAAAACAGAGACGCTATTCTCCTCCACCAAAACCTTCTCCACTGACTCTTCGATCGATTTCAACACCCATTTAGCCACAATTCGAGAATCACCACCTCCTGTGTTCAACAAGAAGAAGGTGAAAAGATGAATATCTTGCTAGTTATATTGCAGCAGATGAATATTCTATTGTGGATGCTACAAGTGCAGGAGATATGAGTGGAAGAACTCGTCATTTGTCACAGTTTTCTTGGCAACGCCAGTCATTTTCTATTCTTGGGTCTATACAGAGATCCTCGTCTTGCTTACGCTCCCTTATCTCATTAGCAGTGACTAAAGAGGAATCTTTATTCATATTTTCAAGCCTTATGCATATACGAGCACTGGAGTTGCGTTCATCTCAAATTGATGTGGTACCAGATTGTATAGGTAAAATGATACACCTCAGGTATCTCAAGCTTTCTAATACACGTGTCAAATCACTACCTAACTCTATGTGCTCGCTGAGAAATTTCCAAACTTTGAAACTTGAAGGGTGTTATACAATCCAGTCCTTGCCTAAAGATATGAGAAATATGAGCAGCCTTAGACACCTACTGGTTGGTATGCTTTGAGTGTGGATGGTTTCTCGGTGAAAAATGTGGCGAATTATTATCAGAAACTCATTAGGAGACTTTATGGCAGCACGTCAGGTTCACCTTGGGCATGGCTCTAATAATGTTTGAAACTCGCGCATTATTGGAGAGTTTGAACATGTGTAAATGGAGTGGCTTTCGGAATTGTATGATTTAGACAGACTCATTGTTGGTGAAACAATGGGTTTTTAGGGAAATAAAGGTCTATTGGTTCCTCAACAGTAGGTGGGAAGAGGGGATAACAAGAAATTATGATTGGGGGGGTCCGACAATGCAAGTTCCAGTACCTCCTACAGTGCTGGTGCCGCTAATGCCTCCTGGCGAAATGTTAATTCTCGTTATGTTGATGACATGGAAGTATGGAACTTGTGGGAATTGAAAAACCCAGAAATCAATTAACAAACTGGTTAGTAGAAGGAGCAGAGAAGAGATCTGTGTTTGCAGTGGTTGGACCTGGTGGAGTTGGCAAAACTACACTTGTGAGGAAGGTCTTCAACAGCGATCAAGTGAGGACCCATTTACCTACCGAACGGGTTCTTGACCCGAACCAAGGATGTAGGACTAGTAGTCCCCCTGACTGGGTGCCACAAGTGGAAATCTTGAATCATCCATCAATAGGCACATTTTTATCACATTGTGGATGGAATTTCACACTGGAAAGTATACTACATGGGGTGCCCTTGATCACTTGGCCATTATATGTGGAGCAGCATTAGAAAGCCTTGTTGCTGGCCCAAGACCTCGGTGTGGCAGTTCAACACTGACATTTGGATCAGAAAATGGTGCTATCAAATCCAATGAGACTGAAAAAACAATCAAATTGATGATGGAAGGTGAGGAAGGAAAGGTTATGAAGAATGCAACCAAGAAACTCAAAAGCAATGCAACGAGAGCTGTGGAAAAATATGGGTCTTCATATAATTCACTCTCCGAGCTAGTCAAGAAATGGAAATCCAAGTAGACTAGTGAGAGAGAAAAAATGTCATTTTGAAATACAAAACTGTCTTAAGCATACAGAACAGGGGAACAAGTATGTGTAGTGTATTCCACATTAGGTAAAACTAGTTTTGAGCAAGAAGTTGGAACAGAGTTATCCAATTTTAGCATTTTCTTTTAAAAAATTCTAACCTAATCAATTTTACAAGTAATGCTCTCTTTGGAGACATACGAGAAATAGGAGATTAGCACGGCCACTGCAAAACTACAAGTTACTTTCTAATTGCTCTGTCATGAACCTTTTTTTTTTTTTTTTTGGAAAAATGAGCCAGGGTTTATTAAGGATCCCTGAACCTATAATAACTGATCATGATTACAATCTTACTATCTTCTCCCTATAGCATCTTCATGAATAAATTTCTTTACATTCTCATCAAATGAGTTCGGGTCTAATTCATGGAATTCAAAAGGTGGGAATAAGCCTGCTAGATAGTCAGCAACGCTGTTTGTTTCCCTGAAATGGTGTTGAATGATGCAGTCTTCAAGCCCATCGATAGCTCAATAAATGCGATTGGTAAGGTGCCTCAGGTGCCATGGGGTGCCTTGTTTCCTTGTTAGGATAGAATGTGCATATGCGGAATCAGTGCTGAAAATGACTTTCCTGATGCCATGTAATGAGATCAGTTTAAGTGCAGCTTCAATACCTTGCAACTCATGCTTGATTACAGAGTGACCAACAGTAGCTCCTATACATGCTGCTAACACAATGCCATGCTCATCTCTAATGACTGCTCCATACCCTCCTATTGAGCCCTAAAGCGGGCCGTCTGAATTAGCTTTATGCCAGCCATCTAGAGGTTTTGACCAGTTACAATAAATAGGATTTATGTGTTGGAACTGAATGTTTGTCCCCCATGCACTGAAAAGTTGCTGGTTAGCATCAGTGTCTTCAACATTCTTATTGATACTGGCTAGTCTAAGTCGTAGTTCAGCGTAGATATAATTTGTCACCTCCTCAGCTGTAGAAAATGAATTCTGATAGATTCTCTTGTTTCGTTCAGCCCAAATATTGTAGATAATGGCACTAAACGTAAGCTTTCTCAGAGTGGCTGCCAATGAGCTACCAGAAAATCGCGTGCTACACCACCTGACCTCTTCAGTCCAGTTAAGGATTGGCCTACTATATCCTAATAAACCCAATAAATGGTTCCTTATGTAGGCAGAGTAGGAGCAGCCAAAGAATAGATGGGAAGTGCACTCTGTTTCTCTATAACAGAGAACACAGAGATCTGAAGTTACTTTTCCCCACTTCCTAAGCTTATCCAGGGTCTTCAAAGCATTGTTAACAGCTAGCCAAGCTATGAAGCCATGTCGTGGAATGTTGTTAGTAAACCAAAACAGATGACTCCATTCTACTTTACTTTCCTTGGGTCTCAGCTCCTCATAAGTGGCCTTCATTGTATATACCCCATCATTGCCAACAGTCCATATAACTTCATCTGCGCTATCAGTGTCCAACTCAACCTGGTCAAGGTCAGCTGCAATATCAGCAATAGATGGCTGAATGTGGGCTGGGATGTGCCATTTTCCATCACGAATGAGAGCGCTTACCTTAGCATCCTTGTGCAACAATGAGTCGTATAAAAGCTCCTGTGGAAACCAGTTTATAAGTATCCCCAGAGGATGCCATGGTTGCTTCCAGAATGATGTGCATTCTCCATTGCCAATGGAGTGCAAGCTAAGTGCTCTCTTCCTACAACCCAGTATCTTGTTCCAGGCCCATGATGCGTCCTTGGGTGGTTCGCGAGCCAAAAATGTTTGTTCTTGATTTTAACTCTTAAGTAGAAGAAAAAATACAGGTAAAAGGTGGTGAAAGATTACAAATGTTTGTTCCAAGCTGTCAAAAATGTTTGCCATATAAAAATGAGTCGTATAAAAATGTTTGTTCTGTCATGAAATTTTGCTTTTAAGTAGAAAAAATAAAATTTTAACTCATAGGAAAAACAAAAGGTGGTGAAAGATTACAAATTCTATCCCTACTCACCAAAGGATACAGGTAAAAGGATACATTTTACGATAGTACCATTTTACCTTGAAGACTGAAAGCTTTGTTATGTTTAGATAAATTGCATACTGCTTACATTTGGCAGGCCGAGTAGAGTGTTTTGAATTTATTTCAGTTTTTCAGAAGTAAAGTCGTAGTATACCTCTGTTTGTATTTCATCTTTTTTACAAGTAATAAAGATCTGACATCCTAGGATCAAATACTCATTTATCTAAAAAAATGAAATAAAGTCGTAATATACCCCCTTTGATGTATTTCATCTTTTTTACAAGTAATAAAGATTTGGCATCTCAGGATCAAATACTCACTCATCTAAGAAAACGAAATAAAGTCGAAATATACCCCCATTCTAGCCTTGTTAGAAGGACGGTACAATTACATCTACGAAAACGACCAAAGAAATGAGAGAATTACCATGCCAGTGGACAAGGACACTGGTTTTGGTCATGACCAAGGAATGCGATTTTTCGAAATATGTAAAAATTTTCACAAAATATTTTCTATTTTGAATGTCATAATGTTCTTTTTGTATCAAAAGTTTGTTACGTGAGTCATTCTTATGTAGCATATGGTCCGTATGACACAACGAGTAGTGTGAGACTTTTTATTTAGTATTTAAGAGTTTATAATAAATACGATGTCAGTAAGAAGATGTACGTTGGTGCATGTTATTTACAAATGATATTGTCATAATTGATGAGACTAGTGAAGGTTTAAGTCAAAAATTAGATAGGTTGCGGAAGGCTTTAGAGAGTAAGGGTTTTAAAATTAGTCGTTCGAAGACAAAATATTTAGTGTGCAACTTTGTTGGTGAATCACAAGGGAGGAGTAATGCAATTGACATCGAAGGTGTGGATGTCCTAGAGTGTGAGGCTTTTTGATATCTATGATTTATAATCCAAAAGAATGAGATTATTGGAGAAGATGTAGAGCAAGGTTTAAAGAGAAATGTTATAAGACAATTGTTCGACCAGCCATGTTATACGATTCAAAATATTGGGCTACTATGGGACAACATACGCATAGAATGACAGTAGCAGAAATGCATATGTTAAGATGGATGTGTGGTAAAACGCTTAAGGACAAAATTAGGAATGACATAATTATGAGATATTTAGGTGTAGCGTCTATAGATGACAAAATTAGATAAAGACGTTTAACGTGGTTTAGTCATGTGCAGAGGAGACCAAACACGGCTCCAATTGGAAAATGTTTAGATTGACAAGTTAATGGAGGGTGTAAACGGAGATGATGACTATTGAAAATTTGGATGAAGGCATTGAAGGAGACATCCTTGTGCTTGGATTAGGCGAGTATATGTGGGAAGACTGCATTGCTTAGAGAACCAAAATCCATGTAGCCAACCCCAAAAGTATCGGAAATGATATTTGATGATGATGATTTAAGAGTTTAAAATGCATAACTTACATTGTTCAATTCGAAATCATAACCAAATTTTTATTTTTTTACACAAAAATGAAATATTTCTTAAAATCGGAGGACCGAAATTAAATCCAAAAAATGAAATCACAATCCTTGGTCATGACTCATGAGAGCTAGTTTGAATTGTAAATATTCAAACTTTGACGAGTAACTTAGCTAGTAAATACAAGAGGTATAATAGTGTTTACTGTTTTGAATTGTTCATCCATCCTTACAAAACGTAAATATTAAGAATTTGTGAGGATCCAACAGAAATAAAATTTTAAAGTTAGAGACAAAGTAATGTTCATCGAAATAATGATTAAAAATATTATATTCAAAATTAATCTTTAAATGTAAACAACAACCATTGTCATTATGCATCCTCTTTATTGTTTTTGAATAAAAAGTATGAAATTAGCAACGCGCAAGGAGGCAAGCCAAGTGTTTCAAATTCCACTTGGTCAAATGGTTTGGCCTCATACCAAAGTTGAATAGTTCTTCCACATGAAATTGAAGAAAGTGAGCTTGCATTCCTTACTTCAAATCCAATCCATTCTCATCCACCCGCTTCAGCAGACTTAAGTATAATTAATTAATGTTTAAGTTGAAGAGGAATTCTGAAATCAACTTTTCAATTCACTTGAATCTCAACAAAGACGAAACACACATTTTATTGTCTTTATCACACACAAAAATAATTAGTGGATTTCAAATAAATTATTTTAGGGGCTTAAGTATAATTAATTAATGTTTGATAGACTTGAATTATAAAAGGTATGGAGAGCAAAATAGAAAATCCAAAAGTTAAATATAAGAGCTTATTTACAATTTATTGATAATTAGGGGCTTCTAATAAATTAGCTAGAGGATTAATTATAATTAGTTATTATTTAAGAGAGACTGATTTTAATTGTAATTAGCATGAAATTTGGAAGACAAAATAGAAACCTGTAAATCAGATTGAAAACAATTCATCATCAAGCGTTGCAGTAGCAGAAATAGAGATAAAAACTCCTATTTCTTATACAACGGTTCAAAATATACAACAAAAATGACTTGAAACAGCTGTAAGAGACCTGATATTACCTGAACTTAAGAATGCTTCATTTTCAGAATAACGAAAGCAAAATGAAAATCAAAGTAACTCATCCATAAGGTAAGGGATTCTCTTTTGAGTGAGGCTAGGAAACCATGTTTTGTAAACATGTTTCGTAACCATGATGATGTGGTATCGTTAGAGGAGTTTTTTACAATTTTGAAATACACATAAAATCTTCGGAGATTTCATCATTCTTTTCAACAAATTAAACTGTTTTTACAGCATGTTTAGTGTTTAGTTACTCAGTGTAATGGGTTTGATCATTGTAATGATAATCATCATACAATGGATTACAATGGTTGAAGCCTTTCCTTTTTTTTTTTTTTTTTTTTTTTTTTTAAACCTCCAGAGTGGAGGGGCACCGTTGAAATGCCAGACCGTTATTACTTGTCAAAAAAATGATTTACAATCAATACGGGGGTACATGACTTACCCGTGATATAACCAAAACAAATTGGGCCGCAGCCGAAAACCAAAAAACATAAAAATGATCTGGTCCGACATCTCCACCACCGAGAGGGCTAGGGAAGTATCCCAAAAAACCCAAAACTTGCCGCCAAACGTGTTGTTCGAGGCAAAGCCACCAAGTTGTAGCTTGTTGCCAATCTCCACATATCCACTATGATTAATCATAGGCTCCGCAATCATAAGAATTCTGACTCTATGATCCACAACCATATTTTTTAACCTTCTCCCCATGGCCTTATTACCAACCCCACAAGCATTCCAAAACATAAAATTTTCCATCATCTTAAGCGCGGGAGGAAGATTTGCCCCTCTTTGTCTTACGACGCTTGCCCGAAAGGACCACCGGTTTGACTTTGTTCTGTAGATCCTTATCGGAGTGCGCCCCCAAGTTTATATCATTAATAGCATGTGATTCCGGCCCCAACTCCGATTCCGACGCAACCTCGTCACTATCATCTGTGGCGCTATCAAAAAGTGTATTAGTGGTCATAGATTGTTTCTTTAGTCGCAAAACACGATTCTCCTCAAACAGCTGGATGACGACCTCATACATCCCGTCCTCGTCGTTCCTTGCTGCCGCGGGCACTGAAAAATTACCAGTTACCACGAATTGAGCGTGTTTGTCCATAACCTCTGCCAAACGTTCCATCACTGCCGACTTCACCGTGGCATCCTCTACTTCCTGTATCATTCCACTCGATTTTGTTTGCGTTACTAAAGAATCACCAACGGCGAGCAAGTCACGCGCTGCCTGAGGTAGCACGTCCCCTGGGTTGGGGCCGTGAAGAGACTGGGGTCGTGGACTGGCCGTGGACTGGGGGGCCGTGGGCAGACCCTGCTCGGATGTAGGCAGAGGTCTGACTGCTGTCCTGCTCGAGTCATGGACTGGCTGGGGCCGTGATCAGGCTGGACCCGAGGAGTGCCCAGCGCCATGGTCTGGCTGAGACCGTGATCTGACGCAGGGCTTGGACTGGTGGTGAGCGCAGTCTGTTTGGGGCGAAGCCAATCCTAGTTCCCCTGCTAATGCAGCTCGTGTCTCTAATCCAGGATGCCCCAATTGAGCGTCCCCAATGTCATCGTGCGACCTTGCCACAAAGTGATGTTCTGGGCGAATATTGTCATTTGGCATGTTGTCGGAAAGACCACTCTTGGCCCCTGAGCTTATGGCATATGTTGGCTGTGTCGGCTGTTCTTGAATTCCAATAGCATTTGCGATCTCCGAAGTTGTATAGTCCGCCTCTAGGAGGCATTCTTCCGTAGTTTCTGTAACCTGCTCAGCACTAACATGAACCATGTTCTCACTCTCATCTGCATCAATGGTTGCAGTGAGCTACTCAAATTTGTTTGACAACACCACCTTTACCGGATCCCTGGCCATCGGCCTCTTCTCCCCAAAGTCCTCATCCATCTCTTCCCCCTGGCTGTTCTTTGCTCCACTCGGGCCAACCGCTGGATTTTGAGTTTTAGCTTTGTTGAGAACGGGTACATATTGTTGCTTTATAGTTTTGGTTTCAACCTGTGGCTTGACCGCCTTCTCCACTTTACCAGAATCAGGACCTCCCCCACCGCCCTTAAGGCCAAGCTTTTTCCTACAAAACTCTTCTTGATGACCTATCAAAGAACAATGGTCGCAGTATTTGAAACCTGGATATTCTATCTGCTGCCAGAAATCCCTGTTGTTGACTCTGTCAATCCAAACTCTATTAGGTAATTTCTCCGTCAAAGTCATCTCCACGCAAACACGGGCAAAGCCCGGGCGTGACAGGCAACGAGTATGATCATCCATCCGCAAAAAACCACCAAAAGAATTCACAATTGCTTTTAAAATAGGGGGATGAAATAAATGCAGAGGTAAGTTAGGCAACTCTACCCATAACGGCATCGAAATTGGGTCCTCCTTCAAACTGAAACCATCATGCCATCGAAAGGCTTTGAACCGAACTCCACGAATCAAAAAGGAGTCTCTCGACAGAACTTTCTTTGCTTCCACCTCAGATTGAAGTCGGACTAACACGTGTCGTTGATTGAGTAAATCGAGCGAAAAATCTCCTAAAATGCCCCAAGTTCTGTGAATCGAATCTCGAATATCTGCCAAAGTTGGTCGGTAACTGGAGAATTTTAGTACAATCACGTGTTTTTCCATGAAAGCTTCTCCACGTACTTCATCCGTGGCTGTGATTCCGATTGCTGGTGCCCCCTCTTTGCGGAAACGGATTCCTTCGACCGTAGTCTCCACAGTGTCATCAACTAAAATTTTTCCCAAAATCTGGGCAAAAAAGGGCTTAGAGGGCGGCACAGATTCCCCATGACCAGGTCCCGTGGGAGGAGGGGTGGTGGCTGAGGCCATGGCCATCACATCCAGATGTTAGCCCTGGATCCAGCGTCAAAAACGAAACGTTGAATCGTAGCAGCGACGGCTGGCAGCTAGATCGCACCGTAATGGCCTGGCGGCTACAACCTGTCGCTGTCTCCCGTGAGTCAACACCGTCGGGACACGCGGCCTGTGCGTGGTGGGATCGTGAAAGTTCTTGGCGGCGGAGGTTGGGGATGCCCGAACAACCGCTGAAAGGGAAGGACGGGAGGGCTGGTGGATGGCGGCTGGCGGCTACAACCTGTCGCTGTCTCGCGTGCGTCAACGCCTTCGGGACACGCGGCCTGTGCATGGTGGGGTCGCTTGGCAGCGGAAGTTCATTGTTGGTTTAGAAATCGCATTCCTTGTTTGCTAGCTTCCATGGTCAAATATACTTACTAACCATAATACAATTAAGTAACTTCATTTCCTTTCTTTGGTTGAGTATAAAAATGGCGTAATGAAAATGATAATTGCAATTGTAATGGGCACACTACACCAAATTGACATTTTTATAACAAACTCTAAAACAACAGAAATTCTAAATGGCCTGGGAAACCCAGCGAGGTTGACTGCCTGGGGGGGCGAAATTACACTATTGCCCCCCCTCTTTAACAACCTTTTGGAAAAGGTGATTAAAAAGGAGGGGGCAAAAGTGTAAATTCACCCCCTCCCAGGCACCAACCTCGCTGGTTTCCCAGGCCAGCTAGAAAAGCTCCTAAAACAATATCATTTTTTAACTGCAATAATTGTATCATCATGAATAGTATGGTGCTACAAGTGATACTATTCATGATTATTCAATTTATTGTATCACTTTTTTTGTTAAATAATTTTTCATTTTTTTTACTGAATTTAGTTTTGACTTAAAATTATTTGGTGGATTGTTACAGCTCAAAATCGATATATTTTTTTTGGGTTTTTATAAATATGTCAATTTGGTGTAGTGGCATTTCTTCTCAAAACCCTATAAATGTAAATTATTGTAATGTTCAACACTTCATTTGTCTTCTTTGTCATTCTTACCTAACATAGATGCATCCTTATCCACCACAAATCCAAGATTCATCGCTGATAATTGAGGACATAATACAAATCCAATAATACAAATCCAATAACATAGGTTTGGCATGAATGCAAGAGCTGTCCTTGACAATGTAAAAGAGAAGAGAAATGCTAGGAAACCATGTTTTGTAAACATGTTTTGCAATCAGGATGACGTGTCATGATCTGAAAAGAATGATGAAATCCCCGAAGATTTTATGTGTATTTCAAAATTGTAAAAAACTCCTCTAACGATGCCACATCATCATGGTTACGAAACATATTTACAAAACATGATTTCCTAACCTCGCTCAATTTGTTGTCACTCAAATTAGTGGCGACACCACACACTCACTCGTGCATCACACTAGCTATGATCATATAGTAGGTCTACGAGAGAAAAACATGAACAGACAAAGAATTTACTTTCCGTCTAATTCAACTTATAAAAAGTTGATGAAGATCTTCTTTAATTATTAAAGAGCCTATTACGTGCTGTGCTCTCCCCTATTCCCCTCCATCTTGTGACCACAAATTTCATTAAAAATCGGCAAGTATCACATTTTAACTTTATTCATCGGGATATCCAATAATTAGCCATGGGATATACTCGTCATTTTCGAGTTCCAAGATTAAGAGCTATTTGTCTCTCTTCTGTTCAAGTTACTTAAAAGGCTTCTTCTTCTTTCACTCTCTTTCAGATTCTCAATCTCTGTATCTAGTCTTTATTTCATCTCTAGAATTGCTTACTGAAAGTCAAAATTAAACACAAACACCCTGCCTTTGAAATCAACTTCAACTTCATGGTTTGATTATTCTCTCAACTTTTTTTTATTTCTAACATGTTGTTTGATATTTGAGGTGCAATATGTTGAATTTGTTTTGCATATTTACTTTTTTTTTGTGATTTTAAATTAAAGAAGAAGAAGAAACTCTGATTGTTTGTTCATGATCTTCTAAGTTTCGTGCGGTTCTATTAAGAAGCGAGGTTTTGATCAGGTTTTCTTCTCACTCCGTTTCCTCTTGCTATGAGAGTATTGCAACTGAAACACTAAAATGCATTAAAAAAAAAGATTTCAATTGACCTGAATTTGCTGATTTTTCACTTGGTCAAAGCAGATTTATGTTCAACAGGCAAAGTGGGGTCATAGGAAGAAATAGTACCCAAGAAAAATATAAAAGTAAAAATTACAACTAAGGGTATGTTTGCCGATGAATCCGTGAGAATTCACGTGGACCGAGTGTATTTAAACTAAATTCAAATTTTATTACTAAATTTTGTGATCAATAGTGATAATAAAAGTCCATGCAATTAAACATACCCTAAAATTTGTTTGCCTCCAATAGCGGGGTTGTAAGATTCTACTATTCATACAACAATCAAGGAACCTAGCGTCGGATTTCAACAAGTAGCTAGCATGTAGTTTCATCACGGTGTAGAAAACATCTCGATGTAAATGATTAAACGGTCCTCTAGCTAGGGGATTGTAGCAAAAGCAATCATGTTAGACAAAATTCCCACATGTTTTAGAAGCAAGATACTAAATTGGCCACAACAAGATACCCAGAGACGAAGGGAATTACAAAAACAAGGAAGTTCTATCTTCTTTAAGCTGGCTTCCCCCATTTCACAGCTTTTGTCCGAAAACAAATTTCAACCACCCTAGAAAATTGAAAGATTTTTTTTTAAAGAAAACAGTATATCTATTATCATGATATCCTCTACTTATATGAATGATATAGTCAACAACTCCTATTTCTTGTATAACGGTTCAAAATATACAACAAAAATGACTTGAAACAGCTGTAAGAGACCTGCTATTACCCGAACTTAAGAATGCTTAATTTTCAGAATAACAAAAGCAAAATGAAAATCAAAGTAACTCATCCATAAGGTAAGAGATTCTCTTTTACATTGTCAAGGACAGTTCCTGCATTCATGCCAAACCTTTCAGCAATTTGTACAATACGATCTGGTCGACTGCAATTACTAAGTTAAGGAGAAAGCACGAAATCTACAATTAATAAAGAAAAACAAAGAGAAGGAACAAAAGAACACACAGCAAAGCATAGAGCGGTCATGTAGAAAAAGGATACAAAGTTCCTTCTGTGTCAATGTAAGAAACCTTGCCATTCCTCCATGCATGTGGGTGAAAACGTATTGACAAAAATCAGATACAACATATTTGTAGTTAATGTCCATGAGGGGAAAATGTACGAAAAAAAATATAAATAAATAAACATATCTGTGTTGAGAGTAGGTTCACCCTTGGGTCTGCTATGGTCGTATCTGGCGCGGGGTTGAAGAGGTTTCGCCCGTGGCAATGGTGGAACTGGCGGCGCTCAACTGGTTTGAGCGTTCGAAGGCTTCAAAATATCTCCATTGTTGCGAGACCTTGTCGTCACCATCTCGTTGATTATCTGGATAATGTGGATCTGCAGTTCTTATTGAGGAAATATGTTGTTCCTCACGGACGACGTCAAACTAATGTAGTCGATTTCTGCTCTCATTCCCCGTTGCTTACCTAAACCTGCACGGGTAGCAAAGGTGAGCCAAGGACCACTGTGTGGTGGTCAATGGCACTCCAATGCTTAAGTTAAATAAGGTTTAGGAGAGACTTAAAACTGTAAACTAAGTTGTATTGTATACCTCTAGTTCATCGACCTTATCTCCCTTTTATAGTGAAGGAGTCCATGTTTGGCTAGGCCTTTGGTGACGTAGTTTAGAGAAAATGATCTTGTTGTGGAGATCATTTCCTGATTAGGAGTTGTCCATGTGGGATAATTTTTCTACACGACTTGTGCTCCTAGATCTGCGGAAGAGATTTCACTTTCTAAGCATTGTCCATGCAAAAAAGTTTTTTTGCCCGACTTATACTCTAATATATGTTTTCTAGTCGGATCTAATGTGTTGCTGACATGCCTGTCTTGGGTAGATCTCTGATACTTGCCTTAGAGGTCTTATGAGTATTGGGCCTGACCGCGTGACATGTGGACTTACTGGCTCATTGCAACTCAGACCTGACTGTCTGGATTCTGCCAATGTTGAGCTTATTGTTGTTTGGGGCTCACTGGATTGTGCGTCCAATCGGATCTGCTTCGTTTTGTTGGCGAGATTATCATGACACGTGTATGGTGTTGATCAGATGACGGTTTGATGTCTCATAAGTAAATATTTTGAATTTGAATAGTAACGTAGTAAATATGAGGGGTATAATAGTGTTCGGTGTTTTGAACCGTTCATCCGTACTTACAAGACACAAATATTTTTTTATCACTATTCACCCACATATTGATTTTGCTCGTAAATATTAAGAACTTGTGCGGATACAATGGGAAGAAAAATTTAAAGTTAGATACAAAATAATGTTCATCAAAATGATGATTAAGAGTATTATATTCAAAAGTTGATGATACATTAATTTGTCCTCTGATCCGCACCGCACGTGTGTCATGATAATCTTGTTAACAGAGCTACAGACTAAGTCCATCACTAGCAGAATTCAAAAGATCAGATCCAAGTTGCAAACAACCATGATAATCTCTTTCCCTAAGCTACACCAACAAAGGCCTGGCCAAATCAGGACTCCCACAATATAAAAAGAGAGTTAAGGTTGATGAACAAATGTACACTATAAAAATGCAATTTACAATTTTAAGCATCTCGTAAGTCTTATCTAACTTAAGTATCGGAGTGTCATCGGCAACCACACGGTGATATTTTGCTCGCACATGCTACTTGTGCAGGTCTAAGTAGGCGCAAAGAAGGAAAACATAAAACCACTACATCAAAAGTAATATTTAAACGTAAACAACTACCCTTGTCACCATTCAACCTCTTTATTATTTTTATATAAAAAATATGAAATTAGCAACGTGTTATGGAATCGGCAGTACAAAAAAAAAGCCTCAATAGCTACAAGAACTAGAGACGAAATCAAAAAATCGTCGCTAATTAAAAGCTTTGCGACGACAAAAAATCGTCACTAAATGTTTTCATAGCTCTCAGCACACAAAATTTTAAAACTGTGATTGTGACGGGAAAACCGTCGCTAAATTCAGAAACACCGTTGCTAATTAAAGAATTAGCCACGGCAAATGAGCCGTCTCTACGCTTTACAAATAAAAATATATTAGCTACGGTATTTGCCGTCCCTAATGGATTTTGAAAAAAAAAATACATATATAAAAAAAACATTTAGCCACGGCAAATGGGCCGTCACTAAGCTTCAAAAATAAAAATCATTTAGCTACGGTATTAGCCGTCCCTAATGGATTTTGAAAAAAAATAAATATATAAAAAAACATTTAGCCACGGCAAATGCACCGTCGCTAAGTTTTACAAAAAAAAATCTATTAGCCACGATATTTGCCGTCCCTAATAGATTTTTAAAAAAATACATATATAAAAAAAAACATTTAGCCTCGGCAAATGAGCAGTTGCTAAGCTTAACAAATAAAAATCTATTAGCTACGGTATTAGCCGTCCCTAATGGATTTAGAAAAAAAATACATATATACAAAAAAATACATTTAGCCACGGCAAATGAGCCGTCGCTAAGCTTTACAAATAAAAATCTATTAGCTACGGTATTTGCCGTCCCTAATGGATTTTGAAAAAAAAATACATATATAAAAAAAAATTTAAAAATCTATTAGCTACGGTATTAGCCGTCCTTAATGGATTTTGAAAAAAAAATACATAAATAAAAAAACATTTAGCCACGGCAAATGCACCGTCGCTAAGCTTTACAAATAAAAATCTATTAGCTACGGTATTTGCCGTCCCTAATGGATTTAAAAAAAAAATACATATATAAAAAAACATTTAGCCACGGCAAATGAGCCGTCGCTAAGCTTTACAAATAAAAATCTATTAGCTACGGTATTTGCCGTCCCTAATCTGTTAAAACTTTTCCTCTATTATTTTGTGTTATCTGAATTTAAACTTGTTTTTGCTCATTTTTTGTTTTGTTTCCTCCAATAATTTTCAGGAAGATGTGAAGATAATGAAGAAAATTAATGAACGTGGATACTTACAGGTTCTCCATTTCTTGGTAAAAAATTATACCAAGTGAGTAGTAGCATAAACATTATTTTGATGTGGATGAATTGCTAATAGGGCAATTTCGAAAAGTTAAAAGTGTCCTTGAAGACTTTGTTACTATTCTGAATGGCCTCAATTTGTACGAATATAAGGTTAAAAACAATAATTAGTTGGTGACAATTGTTTTTTTGCTTTAGATGGGAAAAAAAATGATGAAGTGAACCAATAAGGCATAAATTATTACAAGATTATGCAGATGTTTCTTTCAAGGAGTTTGGTGACAGAGTGAAGCATTGGATCACCTTGAACGAACCATGGACCTTTGCGAGTTGTGCTTACAACCTGGTAATCCAGGCACCTGGTAGTTGTTCTAAATTCATCGAAAACTATATTGCTGGGGACTCCGCAACAAAGAGCTACTTCAGTAAGACAGTATATTCAATCAAAGTTGCTTAGACTACGTTGGACTTCTGATCTTCATATATCTTTTATTCATGCTGTTGAAAGGCTCGGTAGACAAGAAAGTAAGTTTTAAAATTTTTTTCACGGACATCTGCAATATTTTGATATCCATATACATCAAAGTTTCGGTATTTTCACTTAAAAGAATAAAACATATCAGTAATACATTAATGGTAGAGAATAAAGGATTACTAACTCTTTATCATTTTTTTTTCCTTTGATTGTTGCAGAAGCAACTTTCAAATTAGTCCTTCAACTAATGAATGTGAGAGGACTTAGCATTGCCCATGTTAAAAGCCACTTGCAGGTATAAGAATGATTTAAAATTTTTTTTTTTATCATCTCCTGCATCTTACCCATATTAACTGTCGCTAAGTTTTACAAATAATAACTGAAATTGCTACGGTATTTGTTGTCCCTAATGAATTTTTTGAAAAAAAAATTTACACAAAAAAACATTTAGTCACGGTATATTAGCCGTCGTTAAGTTTTACAAATTAAAATTGATAGCTACGGTATAAGCTGTCCCTAATGAATTTTAAAAAAATATATATATTTACACAAAAAATATTTAGCCACGGTATATTTGTTGTCGCTAAACTAGCAACGGTTTCAAACTGTAGCTAAATTCAGACTTACTGTAGCTAATTAAAAATTTTGCAATGGCACGTTACCGTAGTTAAGTTTTACGAATAAAAATTCTTTGTTACGGTTTTTGCCGTTTCTAATTGATTTTTTTGAAAAATAAAATTTATACACAAAAAAAACCTTTGGGCGCGAATAAAATTGGGAAGCCCGCGTCCGGGTCAGAGAAGGAGAAGGAGAAGCCGCGAAGGAGCTAAGGACATGGGCGGACCTACTAAGGGGCGAGGGGGGGCAACTGCCCCCCCTCAACTTTTAAAATATTTTTAGTATATATATTTTAGTCTTAAAAAAATCGATTATATAATGTAGAATACAATATGACAATTGTTTATGCAAATATTCAAACATGTATTTGTTGGTGTAGTGGTTGGAGGTTTATCATTTTTAGTAAAATACCTGAGTTCGAAACTCTTCGAGTGCATTTTTTATTTTATTTTCAATGCAATTTTATTAGTAATTGCAAACATTAAAAAATGTTTAGTTTAATAAAAATTTATTAACATTAAATAAATGAATTTTTTTTCGCAAGTAATATAAAACCTCTAACAAAAAAATATTTAAAATTAATATCTAAAATAATAACGATAGAATTCAATGAAAATATATACCATCAGCCAACTCGTATAAAATTTGAGCATCATATAAACTATTTTTTCTTTGAAATTGTATTATGATCATATTAGGTTCGCAAATTTCAAATTTTTTTTAGCTGCACATATAACTTATCCTAATTATTTTGTGATCCTCAATTCTAGACAGCCAGGCTTTATAGCCACTTTTTAGTCAGGTTTTAAGTTATTTACACTTCTATCCCTTCTATAGATAATGTTTGTGGTTGTATTTTAAAGAGAATGGGTAAAGGTGTAAAAATGCTTTAGCTTGGCAAAAAAATGGCTTTAAAGTCTGGCTGCCTAAACAAACTCTTTTGTGATATTAGTTATATATGATAGTTATTATGCTTGTTTGCTCTTTGCTAAGGTTATCAATAGTGACCTTATTTTGGCTTAAAATGGACTACACTTGGATCCAATTTGATGATATGCATTGTATTTTTTATTGTTAAATTTTTTTTATTAGTTACTAGCTTCAGTAGAAAAAAATTTTGGCTTTACCATTGATAACTACTATTATCAACTAATAAGTATTTTCCATTTCGCCCCCCCTCGACTAAAATACTAGGTCCGCCCCTGGCTAAGGAGGAAGGAGAAGAAGAAAAGAAGAAGAGGAGGAGGATGGCGATTTAGTCGAAGAAGGAGGATAAGGCCAACAACGGACAACAACAAGAGAAAGCTCGACGAGATTCAACTCGCCAAGCAGAAGGCTCGGGAAATCGTCGCGCGACGAGCCCTAATTTTTGCTCTTTTCTTTGTTTCTCTTCAGAATCAGAGAAGGAGAAGCGAGAAGGAGCTAAAGGAGGAAGGAGAAGAAGAAAAGAAGAAGAGGAGGAGGAGGAGGGAAATTTAGTCGAAGAAGGACTTCGTCTACAGCTCTTTTTTCATCACTCGCTTCGACAACGCCTGCTTCAGAGGGAAGATGGACTTCGTCTGCTGAGGGGTCTTGTTCGAGCTTCTTCTTATTGTGCTTCTTCTTCTTCTTGATCGATTGGTTACTACAAGGGGCGGATTCAGGGAGCTGTGAGATGGGGAAAGGTACGAGCAAAGCCCCGATCCACCCCATTGCCCTCAATCGATTGATTGATCTGCTTCTCTGTGATTCAGGGAATTCAATGAGGTACATGTGTTCGAAGCAATTCAGAAGTGAGAGCATCTGAGCGAGTTCCATTACTGTTTGTTTGTTTGTTCGTGTTTTTTTTCTTCTAATTTGCTTATTGTTTTCTTCTTCTTCTTCTAATTTGCTTATCATACCCCGAAATAATGTAGTGGCTTTAATCGATCGATTTTGCTTGCTCGCTTGATTCGTGTTTTTTTTCCTTCTAATTTGCTTATTGTTTTCTTCTTCTTCTAATTTGCTTATCATACCCCGAAATAATGTAGTGTTTAAGAATTCATTTTTTTGGATTATCACTCTGTTCATGCAGAGCAGTTCCTGGTAACCAATGCGGCTGTGAATGAGTTGCTGTTTAATGATTGTAAAAGTGTAAATTTTGATTGAATTGTAATTGTAATGGGGATGTAATTATTAATTAGACAGAATTGAAAAAAAATTGCACTTGAAGCTGCAAATCAGTCTCATGGGGTAAATGTGAGAAGGAGAATTGAACCCTAAGTTTACATTTTTAGTGTAAATATGCAAAAGATAGGTATTTGGATTTTTTTTGAGATATTGCGAGTGAAAAGGTATTCTGGAGTATGGGGTTTGTGAAAAAAAACTATTGCAAACTCCTCGGGCAAGTTTAATGTGGATGACACCTTATGTAAGTAGTTATGAATGCACAGAGAACATAATAAATTAGAAGAGCATTTGCGAAGAATACAACGAAAGTGGGAAATATGAGAAGGGATTTAGATGTTTTTTATCCTTTCCAACACAGTTGAAATTTGCATACTTTATAGCTTAATTTGTTTATTTTGAATGACTGTTCTTAAAATCCTGAATGACTGTTCTTAAAATCTTACTTGGTTTCATGGTTTATAATGTTACAGTAATACAGTTAATGTTTCATATTGACGTTAGTATCTTGTTTTGGTCAGAAATGAAACTCGCACGGTTTGCATTAAGATCATATGATGGTAGCACCAAATTCGGTCAGCTCTGTAAGGCCAGAGCTATCTCTACCAACACTCCGTCTGGTATAGTTTTCGTTCACTCTTATAGTCTTATCTTCATCGCTGGATAATTGAGAACAAGTTCAAGTTTTATTGAACAACAGTCAATACAGCATATTCAAATACTAAATTTTGAAATGAAGGATATATAGTTACCTAATAACTAGTTAGATTAGTTAGTCAAGTGATTTGGAGCTCATTGCGAGCTGAACCATGCCTGCACTACATACAGCTATGTGAGAGTGATTCTAAAGTGGCTGGGGTCGATCTTACTTTGTTTCTGATGTTTCTAAACATTGGATCAATCTGGACACATCAGTTTGTCATAGCCTTTTCATGTCACTAACTCACTATATGCAGTTATAAATTTATATTAAAAAATTAAATACTTTGTGGTATCATGCTTCAAGAAAATCCTCATCTCTGAAATCCTTGTAAGTTTTTGTATTACATTGTATGTATTTATCATTAATTTGCTCTCTACCACATTGTTGTGTTTTTAGTACTTGTTTGAATTTCCAATATCTCATTTTGTATTGGTATCTTGGCAGGGATTTTTCCTTTAATGAGATTGAAGGCGACATACCATTTTCTATTTTCAAAGTTAAAACAGTTTGAATCATTGTGAGTTTTCTGCATTTGTTAGGTTTTGTTTGAGTGGATTTTTTGCTGGTTCTGTCTATTTGCTAATCCTTTGAATGGATCCTCCAGAATTTTGAAAAATAACCAGTTAACTGGCCCCATTCCTTCTACGTTGTCCCAGATACCGAATCTGAAATACTTGTAAGTTCAGTGTATTAGGCAACAGACTAAAACTACTTTGTTGACTTGTAATCCAGGGGACTTCGGGATAACAATTTAACCGACACTCTTTCATCTGATATGTGCCAGTTAACAGGGTTATGGTACTTGTAAGTGCCACATTCTTTCTCTATTGTTCTTGGCTTCTTTGTCCAATGTTTCAATAATCACCTTTTACATCTTGTTATTTTGCTGATTTTTCCGTTTCTTGAAGCTATCGAAAAGAGGATCGTCACTGTTGATAGGGACAAAGTAAGTAACTGCCTCTTTTAACCTCTTCCCTCAACTGCAATTTTTCTATAGTTTTTAGTTCCCCTGTTTCTACCCGAAAGTACATTCTAATTGACCCCCCTAGGATTCATGTCGTCTATTGCGGAATGGAGAGTATCCTATTCTTAATCTTTTGTGTTATATTCTCCACCTTCCGTTCTAACATGGGACTAAGCCTTCTATCCCTTCAAAGGTTTGTATATTGAAGGATGGGAATTTGTTCACCATGGTGTTCAGACTATGCGGTCTTGCCCTTACAGAGTATTGTTACATTGCAGTTTGATGTCACTATACTTCATTGTCATAGACGTTTATTACATTATTCTCAGAGGTTACCCTAAACTGATCATTAATAGAGCAGTTAATAAGGATACCCATTGTTTTGAGTTCTCTTTTGCTATGCCTCAACCGAGTTGTTATGATTTTTAGTTTTCTTTTATCATTCCCCAACTGAGTTGTTCTCACTGTTATCCACACTTTACCCTTTTCATCCGGGATTTTGATATTGTTCTGTTGTCTCCTCTCCTCTCCTCTTTGCCTTCTTTATCTTCAGTAAAATGCTTTTTCCCCTTTATATGCTTGGTTGCATGGAAACCTTGGACTCGTGTTTTTCCTGTGTGTTGTGTACCAGTTCCTTGGGCGTGTGTTTAATTTCATGATAATAGTTAATAGGCTTTTTATATTGGTTTTCGGTGTTGTGTAGCATGGGTTGAATAATTATTGCATCTAACCACTCATTAATTGCAGAACCACATCTATTGCCCGATTTTACTGGATGTAATCTTTAAAGTTTCTAAAACTGTTTGAAAATTTCAGGAATCCATCTGATTTCTTGTTTTCTCTCTGTATTTTTATTTTTTAAAACAATTATCCTTGTTTAACTGTTACCTAATCTTCACCTTGTTCTTCTCAATCCCAACGGTTGTTGCAGTTGCTCAATCGTTCGCTTCTATCTAGGACACCCTTAATGGATGTGTTGTTGCGAAATGAGGACCTGATGGAGACATTTAAGCAGTTGGATCAGTTCGCTTCTATCTAAATTTGAAATTGTATTACAATTCAAGGTTGATAGAGTATAAAGTTGTTTGGGATTGTATTTTTTATAATGGATAAGTTATTGATTATACAAAAATTAATATAATTGTGTTCAGGTTTGAAATGTTTATTCTGAATGACAAAAAAAAAGACAATGAGAAATCTGAAAATTAATAAAAAGAACTAATTTCATTATAAAAATGAATTTTTATTAGTAATTTTTTTAGCTACAGCAAGTTGGTGTCAGCAACGGCAAATACCGTTGCTAAATAGCCACGGAAAATACCTTCGATGTTTTGTCATTTTTATTTACAACTTAGCGATGGCTTCAAAGCCATCGCTAAATAGCCACGGTAAATACCGTCGCTGTTTTGTGAATTTGATTTGCAAATTAGCAATGGCTTCGAAGCCGTCGCTGTTTTGTCAATTTGCGACGGCAAAAATCGTCTCAAACATTTAAAAAGCTATCGCTATTGCTGCTGTCTCAAATAAAACGATGGATTTTTTGCAAATAAAACGACGGAATCAGCGACGGTTTTTAGCTGTTGCCAATTAGCTACGGAATAGTTTACCGTTGTTGATTCAAATAGCGACGATTGAAATAGCTACGGTATTGCGATGTTGCTGAGCTGTTGCTAATTCACTTTAGCTACTGTTTTTTGACAATTAGCAACGGTTTTTAGCCGTTGCTGAATTGAATTTTTTTTTGTAGTGCGGAAAATCATCATAGTTAATAATTTGAAAATTAATTGTTCATTCGGTGGATTATTTTATCTTTGGGTGGAAGGAACTACAATCAAACTCGTGTCTCCTCTTTCGATGGGAGGGACCTCTTGTTTTTATCTTTAATGGGTTTTGTACCCTCCTTTGGCCAAATTGGCGAGACCTCCTAACAATAAATGTGTTTCCATTTGATTGAATGGTTTGCCCCATACTACCAAGATATTCCTTTATATTCCTTTACAACATCCGGACATAAAAATAAAACTAATAAAAATGAAAGTTGGATTAACCTCGAGTAGTGGTGGGCATCACATCTCACGATTTCAATCCCATCCAAATTTTTAATAACAAAACCACATTGAAACACCAAAACACAGTCTTCATTCAATGATCGATGTTGGTCCCCGCTATAAGAAAAACACGAAGCATCTAATAAACAATGTTTAGTGCTATGTTCTTTTGAAATTTGAAACTAATTGTTACTTGTTAGCATTACTATACTGTCCAAAGTAGCCCCAAAACAAACATGTCAATGATAGTCTGATTAGTTGGCTAAGGCTGTAGTGTTGATGAGAGGATGGTTTGATGTATATCATTAGTAAGGGATGTGATTTCTCAAAAAATGTCGAAATTTCACCGAATATTTCTCATTTTTTAATTATCAAAATTTCTTTCGAAACCGAATTTTTGTTTTCATTAGGTCAATCTAAATGTCGCACATTTTAACCCGTTATAATTTTAGTTTAATATTAAAATATGGTTTTATAAGTGATTCTTATGTAATATGTAGTTTGTATGACATTACGAGTCTCGTGGTACTCTTTATGTAATTTGTAAGAGTTTAAAATACTTAACTTATATCGATAACTTCAAAATTATAATCGAAAATTTTAAATTTTTTCTATACACAACGAAATATTAAATATTTCTTAAAATCAAGTTACCGAAATTACCTCGAAAAACGAAATCACAATACTTAATCATCAGAGGGTATGCAGGGAAGCAAGAGGAATCCAAAATAATGACTTGGTGGTGGCGCGCTGGTTCCTTTGGAGCTAGGCTGTGTTGTAGTTGCTGTAAGTTGTTTGTTAATTTGCAAATTAGGAATATTATTCATAGTGTTTCACTCTCTGCTGAACTGGTCCTTGTTGACCTTAATTACTTTGCATCAATTAATTATTAGTAGCTAGTTTTATATATGTTTTACTAGTTCTATCAATAAGGTAGTCATATGTAGCTCATAAAGCATGATCTAAATTTCCACAGTCAATATAAAATGCTGTAGGTTTGTATTCATGATTTGTACATAAAGGTGATAAAATACATTTACCAAAAAGAAATTAGACATTAACACATTAGGGAAAAAAAAATTTACTTCTCAATTTAAATATTTTTAAGAGATAATGAGTCAGCTAAACATGAGCCAATCAAATTGTAGGAGAGAATGAGTTTGCAAGTTCCATTATAATAGACTTCAAGAGATTAATATTGCAGTTGATTAGTTGATATTTTTGAAAACGCATCCAGAACTCTTGGATTATTCCTCTCAATGCATTATAATATAACATGCTCTATTATTGAAAACAATGACTTGCCATTTGCATTAGAATAGAATTCAAAGTATACGGTGGTGTTTTTTTTCAAAGTGATTAGAAGCTAACTTTTAACTGGAGCTATCATGTGATGGGTCTTTTTTTTTAAGTGATTAGAAGCTAACTTTTAACTGGAGCTATCATGTGATGGGTCAATGAGCATAGACACCTGCAAGTAACAATTCAAATTGTACAGAAGACAGGTGAGCTGAATTTTGCATGAACTATGACAATTTGACATGAGAGGAAAAAGAGATTTAATTGTTAATAGGCAGTAGCAATCTGATTATAACATTTAATGTGAAAATACGTCGCTTGTATGCGAAGTTGTTGAAAGAGTCGATTGGGAAGACTACAATGATGAAGTTGTTGCACAATTATATATAAGTTTTCAGCTTCCGGACAACTAAACCTGAGTCAGCCTCCCGAATATTTATTGAAGACAATTACTTGGAAGTTGCATTGTAATACAGCTGATTATTTCACTTTGATAACAACTCCAAAAGACTAATAATACAACAGCAGATTAGTTAGATTTTTTTTTTTTTAAAACTCTTTGATTCTCCTCAAGTTGCATTATAATATAAGCCGAAGGCTGTACTGTTGGAGACAATGACTTGCAATTTGCATTAGAATAGACTTCGGAAGTCTAATACAACTCTTTAATTGACTTGGACATAGTGCCATGAACATTTCATTTGTGGATCTAGACCCGAGTTTTGTGTTTTTGAACATAATTTTTTTTGAGATTGTGAGTCTTGCTGTTGAGCATCTGATTCCGTTTTTGATTGACGAAACAAAAATATTGAAAGGAGTGCGGGGCGAGATGGTGGCCATCAAAGATGAAATGGAATCCATTATTGAGAGGAGGTTGAGCAAAGAGGGATGGTAGGTAGAAGAGAGGGGTAGCAATTATTACGAATTTATTGTAAAGTTATTATTGAAATAAATTTTTGTTAAACACTCACTACCAAGTGATCAACACTCCCATGATGCTTACTCAAATCAGAACTTTAATTTATCATCAAAACTAAAAACAAACTTTTTTTTTTAAAAGTGTTCTACTTTTTATTAAAATTTCTAAGTCTATTCAGGACAAAATATGAGTTATGCATTTTAAACTCTTAAATGCTATATAAAAAATCTCACGAGACTCATAGTGTCAAACAAACTAAATGTTACAAAAAAAAATCACTCACATAACAAAATTTTAAGCAAAGTTGATGCAGATTACTAAACAAAAGGAGAAATATCAACTCAAAAGTTAGGAGACAAACAATGCAATTTTCAGGATAGGCTCGGAATTGGAACTAATAATCCATTGCGACTAATGCGCATTAAATAAGACAAAAATAATTGTTAAAAAAAAGAGAAAGACTAAACCAAATAAGACCGGAGGACTATTAGAAGAAATAAAAAGGCCAATTGCTTAGTATACTCATCCATGTTCAACTTTCTTTTGCCCATTGCTTAAGCCTACACTGCGGGTAACTCAATCGAAACTGGTTTGCAAACACTGTTGTGAAAATATGTTAATAGCCAGTGGCATTCTGATTATACATTTAATCTGATTATTTCACTTTGATAACAACTCCAAAAGACTAATAATACAACACCAGATTAGTTAGATTTTTTTTTTTTAAACTCTTTGATTCTCCTCAAGTTGCATTATAATATAACCCAAAGACTTTACTATTGGAGACAATGACTTGCAATTTGCATTAGAATATACTTCAGAAGTCTAGTACAGCTCATAAGTGACTTGGATATAGTGCCATAAACATTTTCGTGCCATAAACATTTCATTTGTGGATCTAGATCTTAGTTTTGTGCTGTTGAACAAATTTTTTTTTGAGATTGTTGAATTGAAGAGCTAGTAACTAAAAGAAGAAATGGCTGAAGCTGCTGTGAATCTTGCTGTTGAGCATCTGATTCCGTTTCTGATTGAAGAAGCAAAATTGTTGAAAGGAGTGCGGGGCGAGGTGGTGGCCATCAAAGATGAAATGGAATCTATTGGTGTTTTGCTCAGGGATGCTGATGCAAGGGCAGAGATTGATGAAGATGTCAAGGTCTGGGTGAAACAGTTACGACAAGTAGCCTTTCGAATGGAGGATGTCATGGACGAGTTTCGTCTCCGTGTAGCACAACAACCTCCTCGCAATGAAGGAGTTGTTGGTTGGGTTAGCAAAACTTTTGGATGTGTCAAGCGCTTGAAGCCTCGCCACATGGTAGCCAGTGAAATTCAATAAATCAAGGCAACGTTGATGCAGATTAGTGAGCGGAAGGAGAAGTATCAACTCAGAAATTTGGCTCCCGGGTCCGACAATGCAAGTTCCAGTACCTCCTACAGTGCTGGTGCCGCTACTGCTTCCTGGCGAAATGTTAATGCTCGTTATGCTGATGACAATGAACTCGTGGGCATTGAAAAACCCAAAAATCAATTGACAGACTGGTTAGTAAAAGGAGCAGAGAAGAGATCTGTATTTGCAGTGGTTGGAACTGGTGGAGTTGGCAAAACTACACTTGTGAGGAAGGTCTTCGACAGTGATCAAGTGAAGAGTCATTTTCAGTATCGTGCTTGGATTACAGTTTCGCAAACATTCAAGATTGATGATCTTCTTGTGAAGCTTATCAGTCAATTCCACGAATCCAGGCAGGAATCGTTTTCTCCTGAAAGAGTGGAGACGGATTACCTAATTGAAGTTCTAATTGAAGTTCTATGGGGTTTGTTAAAACATGCTCTGTTTGATAACAAATGTGGTAGTAGAATCATGATCACGTCACGTGAAAATGGTGTTGCACTTTCTTTTCTGCAATCTCCCTCTCATATTTTCCGTCTCGATCCTTTACCTTTGGAAGATGCTTTGATTCTTTTTTACAAGACAGCTTTTGGAACTGATTTCAAGGGGAAATGCCCACTGGAATTAGAGGAACTATCAGAGGATTTTGTGAAAAGAAGCGGAAGGTTGCCATTGGCCATTGTTGCCATTGGCGGTCTCCTTCTTACAAAGGACAAGACCGTGACGGAATGGAAGAAATTTCATGATAGTCTTTCTTCCAAGTTTGGAAAGGATCCTGAACTTAAAACTATTATGAAAATAATCTCCCTTAGTTACCATGATCTCCCTTATTACCTCAAATCTTGTTTCTTGTTCTTTGGTCTAATTCCAGAGGACTCTACATTTCTGTCTTATGCACTGATTTCGTGGTGGATAGCTGAAGGATTTGTGAAGGAAGAAACAGGAAAAACATTAGAGGAAGTGGCAGAAGACTATCTTGATCAACTTATAAGTCGAAACTTAGTACAGGGTGACAAAATTTATTCAGGAGTTCTTGTAAAATACAAAGTGAATCACCAAGGAAAATTTCTGCGAAGTTTTTGATGGAAACAGAACTCCTATTCCACATGAAAGCTGTCGGCGACTTTCAATCCAGAACAATACTGGTCTTACCAGTTTTATGAACAACGCAAGTTCCTTCTCTCTTGTTCGTTCAGTTAAAGTGGTCCGTGTGGATGAGTTGCCAATCTCATTTGTGCATACGATTCTTTCTACTTCCACCCAATTAAAAATATTGGATCTGGGTAATACACTTGTGGAGAGTCTCCCTGATGAGATATCAAATCTGTTTCACTTGAGATATTTGAATCTAGGTGGTACACGTATCAAGGCACTTCCAGATACTATAGGTAGACTTCCAAATCTTGAAGCATTGTTTCTCTTCCGCTCCCATATTGTTGAATTGCCACTTGGAATCTTGAAGCTTCGGAAACTGCGGCACATTACAGCTGGCAAGGGAATTGAGGCAGTTAAAGTACCGGAAGGAATTGGGAATTTGACTGAGCTGCAAACTCTATACGTGATTGATTTAGAGCGAAGCCCAAGTCTGATCACAGATTTGGAAAAGTTGGTCAAATTGAGAGATCTACGCATCAGAAACTTGAGAGCAGAAGATGGGAGGAAAATATGTGCTGCAATTACGAAGATGAACCACCTTAAAACTTTGACTTTAATTTCAAAACTGTTGGAAGAAGTCATTGATTTGCAGTCTTTCTCATGGCCTCCGCCGTCTCTTCTGTCGCTAGATCTGAGAGGGCCTCTAGAGAAGTTGCCTGATTGGGTTGTCTCCCTTTCTAACCTTGTGTATTTGGTGTTGGATCATTCACGTTTAAGCCATGATGCCTTCAACATGTTACGGGGATTGTTTAATTTACAAGTTCTTTCCCTCCAAAACCATGCATATGTGGGAGAAGAGTTGCATTTTCAAGGTGACGATTTTCCAAAGCTCAAGGATCTAACACTTGTTATATTAGATCAGTTGCAATCAGTGATAATAGAAAAAGGTGCGATGCCCCTCCTCAAAGAGATGACAATTGACGAATGTACACAGTTAAAGGTGGTTCCTGAAGGCATAACTCACCTCTCCAATCTCAAAGCTCTTACGATTATTGATATGCCCATAGATTTCACAAGGAGACTTGAACAAGATGAAGGTGAAGACTATTGGAAAGTGAAGCATGTACCATCAATTGTCATCAAGTGAAATCCCTGATATCGGTGTATCTCACATCAACTACATCATTGCGACTCTAGATTGGTGAGCATTTCAAACTCTTTTTCTGGCTTTTCGTTCTTTCTTTTACATGTAGAAATGTTTGTGGCACAACATTTATAGCTTTCAATATTTTGCTAATTGTCAGTCTTGGATATATATAACAGTTAAGACTTACTCTTGCAAATTCCCGAGCAGGTTTCAAGATGCACTATTGACTCTGTCAAGCAGTTGGATCATGTTTCTTTTCTGATGATTCCTCTACGCTAACCGATCTGCGAATGCAACCTCGCATTCACCCTCCTCTGAGTCTTGAGTGGATTGTAGTTTCTTTTCCTCTGTGTTGGTTTTCCAGCTTGGACATAATGTTTTCTGTTTAACTTGTGGACAACTGTTCATTTATTCGGAATTCACAAGTTTGGGTTGTAGCCTGTTTAAAATGTAAGGATGCTTTGATATTTTGTTATCCACAAATTAATTTCTCCATCATGTTTTACCTGCTTGTAGCATTCTCAATGGCTTGATTTGTGTATGCTCTGACTCTTGACAGTTTATGGTGGAATTGATGTCGTAAATAGGTATGGATTTGTAAATTCTATAACTTTTCTTCAAAGACTTGATCACACATCAATTTCCAATTACTATAATGTAACAACAATACTGAATGGATCAGCAAAAATCATTATGTATTGATGCTCCATATATAAATTAATAGGATTCACAGAACAATTATTACAACATTCAGCCTCTGTTTCTTTTCCAATTCTTCATATACTCCATAACAGTCATACAAAAAATGAGATGTAATTTAGTCTAAAAAATTATCTTTCTGAACAGGAAATGCATCACCACGTGCCACTCAAAAACAGTCTCAGCAATCCAATAAATTTCGAGTATATAGGTTTCAGTCTTTTGCCTGTAATTGTTGTTTGGATTGTTAAAGGAAAGAATTAGGTCCAATATTATAATTGGGCTAATTCTAGTAAATGAAGATTGTGATTGGATCTTGATATGAATTAGCATGATTCGTGGATCTTGATTAGGATGTAGTTATGTTAGCTTACTTAGAATATCATTTTAATTCTTGTACATTACTTAGCAAGTTGTATTAATAAATTACACAATTAAGACCTTTTTCATGGCATCAGAGCACCAATCTTGGTGACTTTGCCCAAAACACCTTTCGCCATTCTACATACAAATAGCCAAACTCTGCCCAAAACACTTTCTGCCACTCTACATACAAACAACCAACTCCCAAACAACAAACATACCATCGACATGGGCGACAAATCGGAGAACAATCCATCTGACGGCTTGTTATCTTATTAGCCGCCTACCCACACCGTTACTTGACCATACCAGCCCTTATGAACTCTTACATCATCGCAAACCCGATTACTCACATTTGCGAGTTTTTGGTTGTCTATGTTATGCCACCAATCTCCTTCCTAAATACAAATTTGATACACGGACTCGCCGATGCATTTTCTTTGGGTACCCACTTGGTTAGAAAGGATATTAGAGTTTTTGATCTTACTACCAAAAAAAAATTCATATCAGGATGTTATTTTTCATGAGAATATTTTCCCTTTCTCCAATTTACTACAAGAAGACCATGAGGACAATTTAGTACTTCCAATCTCATTCACTGACCCAACACTAGACCTCCAAACACCTCTCTCCATCCCGCCCCCACCTTCACCAAACACACATGACCCTCATCAACCACCTCTACAGCCTGCGTCACTTCCACTTCCTACACTCGATCCCACACCGATGACTTCCAACCCCAACGATCTCAACTCTCCACAATCTACAACACCACTCAATTTCCCCATTCCTGCAGTCCCACCCCCACTATTTGTTATTCCCCATCCAACCCTACCGCCTTCGCGCCTACACCCCATCGTCGCTCCACAAGATTGACACGACATCCTCCACATCTCACAGATTTCGTCACCAATCATGCATTTTGCTTACCTCAAACGCCGCACTTCCCACCATGTCAGACACTCGACATTTGCTTCATAGGTACGTTACTCTATCTAATTTCTCTGTTGCTCATCATAAATTCATTCATAGTGTGTCCCAGTTAATTGAACCGTCGACTTATGAAGAGGCTCGAACTGACCCATTGGGTTGAGGCTATGCAATATGAAATTACAGCTTTGGAAGATAATCATATCTGGCCCCTGATCAAATTATCCTATGATCGTCGTCCCGTTGGTTGTAAGTGGGTATTCAAGAACAAGTACAATTCTGATGGCACTATCGCACGTTACAAAGCTCACTTAGTGGTCAAGGGTTTTACTCAGCATGAGGGCATCGATTACAAGAAGACTTTTGCTCATGTTGCTAAACTCACCACCGTTCGATGCCGGCTCACTGTGGTCACTAACCTTTACACCAAATGGATATTCATAATGCCTTCCTCCATGATGACCTTAATGAAGAAGTTTACATGTTGCCACCACCCAGGTTTCATTGACAGAGGGAGTAGGTTGTATGTAGACTCCACAAATCTTTGTACGGTCTTAAACAAGCCTTTATGAGTTGGTTTCGCAAGTTTTCTTCTTCCATTCAGAATGTTGCCTTTGTGCAATCTAAAGTTGATTGCTCTCTATTCACACAAGTTTGCAATAACTCTCTCAGTGTCATATTGTTATATGTTGATGACATGATTATTACAAGGAACGATGATGAAGCCATTTGTGAACTCAAACAGTTTTTAAGCCACTGTTTTCAAATCAAGGATCTTGGACCTTTGAAATACTTTCTTGGCGTTGAAATTGCACGGTCCAAAGCTGGGATTCTTTTTGCCAATGCAAATACACATTAGATATCCTAGAGGAAGCAGGCTTACTTGGTGCAATTAGCTACGCAACAGTCGCATGCCACAAAAGGTCCTCCTAGGCCATTGCGTAAATTTTTACAGGTATATTTACAAAAACTAGTTCTAGAGTTTTGTTAATTTAGTTTAATCTTTATTTTATGATTAAAAAATACTAAAAAATTAGATTTTTGCAATCAGGGTGATGTGATGTGATATTAAAAGAATTATTTTTTATTAGTACAAGCACCGAAACCCTCCAGGCAAGAAGTAGTCTGAATTTTGAAATAATTCACCATACAATATGGGGTTATTTCAGACAAAGATCAGGCCTTATGATCCAATTTGAGGACTCACATCTAATCCAATTGAGTGCTAAAGGGGACGATAACATCTTCTGGGAAACGAGCATGGAATCCATTATCGAAGATTGTAAATACATCGATGGTATCAATCTTGCTCATATTGGTACTACGATGGGCACATTGCTAAGATATGGCGTCGGGTCTGCGACACAAGAGGAAAATGATGGAGACATGGAGGATTGAGGAGGTTGATTTTAACATCTGGGGTTTGTCCATGGAAAGCTTTCTACCTCCTGCAGATCTAAAGCAAGCAGATCGATAATGGAAAAGGGTTAATGACACAAAGTAAATTAGATGTGCCTACTTCACCCACCTACAAATTTCAGAATATACTGATATTTTGTAGGGATGATATCTTTACCATATGGATCGCTTTAAGAAATGTCATACTATATAAGGTAGAGAATTTTCAATCGTTCAATTTTACCATAAACTTGATGGTTGCATCAGATGGAGCTAGAAATTTCAATAACTTCCTAATTTCTGTGAGGACGGTCTACGAGGCAAAAAGATCATTCTCACAAAAAATCAACTCATTCTGAAAATTTTAGGTGAGTGACACATGCTAACTTTCTTTGTCAAAAATCTCTCTCCACCTATTCATCTTACACAAGGTAGAGAATTTACAATCGTTGAATTTCATCGTAAACTTTATGGTTGCATCAGATGAAGTTCGAAATTTCAAAAACTTGTGAATTTTTGTGAGGATAATCTACAAGGCAAATATATCATTCCCACAAAATATCTAATTCATTATAAAAATTTTAGTTAAGTAAAGTAGACACATGTAACTTTCTTTATAAAAAAATATTTCTTTGTAAAAAAAATCTTTCTTGGTCTCTTCGTATCCCCTCGATATTCCCCATATCCCACTCGATAAGTATAAAGGCTACATGGCGAGGAAACCAGTGAGGGGAGTGAGGTGGAGGGAGGGGAACCATTCACCTCCCTTGAAATGTATGTGTTGACTTTTCTTACACGCATCCCAAGGAAAATGAATGGTTCAACTCCCTCCACCTCACTCCCCTCGCTGGTTTCCTCGCTCATTTCCTCGACATTTAGAATTCCTGATATATTATAGATATGCTTGATGCTGTAGCAACAAATCTCCTATTTTGTTTTGTATTGCACGCAGTTTTCTCTGCACCAATTACAAGGTCTCTTCCCCAAAATAAGAGCTTCCTGAGTCGTCGCATTCATGTCTAGCAAGCAAAAGTTTTATCATATCCATGCATCAATCACTCTTGGTCGACAGTCTTCTCTCTTCTTCTTCTTCTTAATGGATTCAAACCTCAAAGCTCTCACTGTAGAAAGGGTGCGCATTACGCAACCATGATGTCTTTTGCATCAAAAGGATATGGACTCCCACTTTTGACTTTTAAAGAGAAGTGAAACTAAAGGAACCAACATGTAGCATGAATGAATGATTTTGTTTCCTTGGATCCTAATTCCATGTGCTTTGTGGACAGCTAGCAAAGCTCAAGTTTGTTATGTGAGTCATTCTTATGTAACATATGGTCCGTATGACATTACGAGTAGTGTGGGATATTTTATTTAGTATTTAAGAGTTTATAATAAATACGATGTCTGCAAGAAGATGTACGTTGGTGCATGTTATTTGCAAATGATATTGTCTTAATTGATGAGACTAGTGAAGGTTTAAGTCAGAAATTAAATAGATGGCGGGAGGATTTAGAGAGTAAGGGTTTTAAAATTAGTCGTTCGAAGACAAAATATTTAGTGTGCAACTTTGGTGGTGAATCACAAGGGAGGAGTAATCCAATTGACATCGAAGGTGTGGAGGTCCCAGAGTGTGAGGCTTTTTGATATCTATGATTTATAATCCAAAAGAATGAGATTATTGGAGAAGATGTAGAGCAAGGATAAAAGAGAAATGTTATAAGACAATTGTTCGACCAACCATGTTATACGGTTCAAAATGTTGGCCTACTATGAGACAACATACGCATAGAATGACAGTAGCAGAAATGCATATGTTAAGATGGATGTGTGGTAAAACGCTTAAGGACAAAAATTAGGAATGACATAATTATGAGATATTTAGGTGTAACGCCTATAGAGGACAAAATTAGATAAAGACGCGCGTTTAACGTAGTTTAGTCACGTGCAGAGGAGACCAAGCACGGCTCCAATTAGAAAATGTTTAGATTGACAAGTTAATGGAGGGTGTAGACGGAGATGACGACTATTGAAAATTTGGATGAAGGCATTGAAGGAGACATCCTTGAGCTTGGATTAGGCGAGTATATATGGGAAGACTGCATTGCTTAGAGAACCAAAATTCATGTAACCGACCCCAAAAGTATCGGAAATGATATTTGATGATGATGATTTAAGAGTTTAAAATGCATAACTTACCTTGTTCAATTCGAAATCATAACCAAATTCTTATTGTTTTACACAAAAATGAAATATTTCTTAAAAGTGAAGGACCGAAATTAAATCCAAAAAATGAAATCACAATCCTTGGTCATGACTCATGAGAGCTAGTTTGAATTGTAAATATTCAGACTTTGACGAGTAACTTAGTAAACACAAGAGGTATAATAGTATTTACTGTTTTGAACTGTTCATCCATCCTTACAAAACGTAAATATTAAGAATTTGTGAGGATCCAACCGAAAGAAAAATTTTAAGTTAGAGACAAAGTAATGTTCATCGAAATAATGATTAAAAATATTATATTCAAAATTAATCTTTAAATGTAAACAACTACCCTTGTCATTATGCATCCTCTTTATTGTTTTTGTATAAAAAGTATGAAATTAGCAACGCGCAAGGAGGCAAGCTAAGTGTTTCAAATTCCATTTGGTCAAATGGTTTGGCCTCATACCAAAGTTGAATGGTTCTTCCACTAGAAATTGAAGAAACTTGCATTCCTTACTTCAAACCCAATCCATACTCATCCACCACCCGCTTTAGCAGACTTCATACTACCAAGATACTCCTTTCTATTCCTTTACAACTTGGGGACATAAAAATAAAATGAAAGTTGGATTCACCTCGAGATATCACTTGCACAGGTCTCTCCCCATCTATCGATTGATTCCCTTTATCTCTCGATTGAAAACCCACCCTAACTCGATCTCTTCTTCACCAATTGATTGATCATTCCTCTCATCTTAAATGGATCTCTCCATCTGTTTCTCTTTTTTTAGATTCCAATGGAGCCAGCCCTAAGTCGAAGAGGAATTCTGAAATCAACTTTTCAATTCACTTGGATCTCAACAAAGACGAAACACACATTTTCTTTTCTTTATCACATGCAAAAATAATTAGCGGATTAATAAATTATTTTAGGGGCTTAAGTATAATTAATTAATGTTTAAGAATGATTGACTTAAATTATCAAAAGTATGAAAGACAAAATAGAAAATTCAAAAGTTAGATATAAGAACTTATTTACAATTTATTGATAGTTAGGGGCTTCTAATAAATTAGCTAGAGCATTAATTATAATTAGTTATTATTTTAGAGGAGCTGATTTTAATTGTAATTAGCATGAAATTTTGAGGACAAAATGGAAACCTGTAAATCAGATTGAAAACAATTCATTATTACCTTGCAAGCGTCGCAGTAGTATAAATAGAAATAAGAACTAGTTTATTCCTTCCCTTCTCTTTCATTACAAAGACTAGCTAACAATTTTATTATCAACTAATAATTATTTGTCATTTCAGCCCTGACTATAATCCTGATCCGTTCAGATACAGTGCCATGCATGTTTCATTATAAAAACAGAATATAGGGAGAATAAAGGACCAGGAGAATGTGGGTAGAGAATAAATAATGAAATATAAAGAGAAAAACTGAGAACTACTCTTCACTATTCATAGTTTGAAAATTAATTAATTTTTATCTATTTAATACACGATGTAGACCACAAACCTTTGCCCCTCCTTTCGGTGGATTATTTTTATCTTTGGGTGGAAGGAACCCCAAGCAAACTCGTGTCTCCTCTTTCGGTGGGAGGGACCTCTTGTTTAATTTATTTAACAATATTGATGGTCACATAAGGATGAAAGCAAAAGTGTTTCCATTTGGTTGAATGGTTTGGCCCCATATTAAAGTTGAATAGTTCTTCCACTTGCTTTGATCTTGTGTGAGAGAACAAGATATACATACTATGAAATTGAAGAAAGTGAGCTCAGATGCCTTACTTCATACCCAATCCATTCTCATCCACCCGCTTCAACAGACTTCATATCACTAGGATACTCCTTTCTATTCCGATGCAACATTGGGACATAAAAATAAAACTAATAAAAATTAAAGTTGGATTCATCTCGAGATAGGGGCGGGTATCTCATTCTGCGATCCCGATCTCATCCATTCCGTTCCGATTTTTTTTTCAAGTTCTTTTGGAATTGATCAAACTCATCCCGATCATGTTCTGTCCCGATCTAGAGTGGAATGAGATCATGATGGAGATTTTCAATCCCGCGCATCTCATCTCGTCCCAAACTTATTTATTTAGTATTTATTATTATTAATTTTAATCAAACAAATATTTGCATATTAAGCCAATGGCATGACAGCTCAACGGTTAGAGCTTGGCGGATGGTACCACTAGGTCATGGGTTCAAACCCAGCTTGCGGCATCTTTATGGGTTCTGGAATCCTATAAAAACCCTGCTTGCCTTTCAAAAAAAAAAAATATTTGCATATTAACACATCTCTAATAAACCTAATAATCTATCTTTTCTCACACTACTTGGCTCTGCATTAGTAAAACAAAATCTATATACGCATCTTTACAAAAACTCAAGCAAATTTATATACCCAATCTTCGAAAACACCTCATAATGAACACACAAACCCATCTAACACAGGTAACAAGTATTACGTATTACTAATTTCAATGAACTTTTACATACAAATCATAATCAACAATGTTGCTATATACATTTATAGTAAGTTAATGCAAAAACCCTAACCATTTGCATAGGTCATAACATCCATCCACAATATTGTAAACCATAAAGGGGTTGCATTCTATACCATTACAAGAGCAATGTACGAAAAATTTGATTGTGCAAAACAAAAAAGTTACAATTATTAAATAACAAATTTCAACCACCCTAGAAAACTGAAAGAAATTTTTTTTTAAGAAAACAAAATATCTATTATCATGATATCCTACTCATATGAATTGCATAGTCAACAATTCCTATTTCTTATGCAACGGTTCAAAATATACAACAAAAATGACTTGAAACAACTATAAGAGACTTGCTATTGTCTGAACCTAAGAATGCTTAATTTCTAGAATAACAAAAGCAAAATGAAAATCAAAGTAACTCATCCATAAGGTAAGGGATTCTCTTTTACATTGTCAAGGACATCTCCTGCATTCATGCCAAACCTCTCAGAAATTTGTATAATATGATCTGGTCGACTGCAATTACTAAGTTAAGGAGAAAAGCTCGAAATCTACAATTAAGAAAGAAAAACAAAGAGAATGAACAAAGGAAAATGTACAATTAACATATTTGTAGTTAATGTCCATGAGGGGAAAATGTACGAAAAAATAAAAAAATAAATAAAAAAAACATATCTGTGTTGAGAGTAGGTTCACCCTTGGGTCTGCTACTGCCGTATCTGGCGCGGGGTTGAAGAGGTTCCTCCCATGGCGATGGTGGAACTAGCGGCGCTCAACTGGTTTGAGCGTTCGAAGGCTTGAAAATATCTCCATTGTTGTGAGACCTTGTTGTCACCATCTCGTTGATTCTCTGAAAAATGTGGAAATGCAATTCTTATTGAGGAAACATGTTGTTCCTCACAGACGACGCCAAACTAATGTAGTCGATTTTTGCTCTCATTCCTCGTTGCTTAACTAAACCTGCACGGGTAGCAAACGTGAGCCAATGACCATTGTGTGGTGGTCAATGGCACTCCGATGCTTAAGTTAAATAAGGTTTATGATAGGCTTAAAACTGTAAACTAAGTTGTATTGTATACCTCTAGTTCATCGACCTTATCTCCCTTTTATAGTGAATAAGTCCATGTTCGGATAGGCCTTTGGTGATGTAGTTTTGGGAAAATGATCTTGTTGTGGAGATCATTTACTGATTAGGAGCTGTCCATGTGGGATAATTTTCCTACACGACTTATGTTCTTAGATCTGCGGAAGAAATTTCACTTTCTAAGCATTGTCCATGCAAAAAAGTTTTTTTGCCTGACTTATACTCTAATATATGTTTTCTAGTCGGATATAATGTGTTCCTGACATGCCTGTCTTGGGTAGATCTCTGATATTTGCCTTAGAGGTCTTATGAGTATTGCGCCTGATCGCGTGACATGTATACTTACTAGCTCATTGCAACTCAGAAGTGACTGTCCGGATTCTGCCAATGTGGAGCTTGCTGTTGTTTGGGCCTCGCTGGATTGTACGTCCAATCGGACCTGCTTCGTTTTGTTGGCGAGATTATCATGACATGTGTATGGTGCCGATCAAATGACGGTTTAATGTCTCATAAGTAAATATTCTAAATTTGAAGAGTAACGTAGTAAACATGAGGGGTATAATAGTGTTTGGTGTTTTGAACCGTTCATCCGTACTTACAAGACACAAATATTTTTTTATCACTATTCACCCACATATTGATTTTGCTCGTAAATATTAAGAACTTGTGAGGATACAATGAAAGGAAAATTTTTAAGTTAGAGACAAATCAATGTTCATCAAAATGATGATTAAGAGTATTATATTCAAAAGTTGATGATACATCAATTTGTCCTCTGATCCGCATCGTACGCGTGTCATAATAATCTTGTTAACAGAGCTACAGACTCGATTTCATGACCAATCCAACGAGGCCCAGACAACACTAAGTCCATCACTAGCAGAATTTAAAAGATCGAATCCAAGTTGCAAACAACCATTAAGTCCACACATCACGCGGTCAAACCTAATACTCATAAGAAATCCAAAGCAAGTATCTAAGAGATCTAATCAAGACAGGCAGGTCAGCAATACATTGGATCCGATTAGAAAACAAATACCGGAGTATATGTCGGGCATGAAAACTTTCTTGCATGGACAACATTCCAAAAGGGAAATCTCTTTTGCAAATCTAAGAGCACAAGTCGTGTGGAGAAACTTTTCCACATGGACAGTTCTCAACTAGGAAAGGGCCTTCGGCAATATCTCTTTCCCTAAGCTACACCAACAAAGGCCTAGCCAAATCAGGACTCCCACAATATAAAAAGAGAGTTAAGGTCGATAAATAAATGTACACTATAAAAATTCAATTTACAATTTTAAGCCTCTCTTAAGTCTTATCTAACTTAAGTATCGGAGTGTCATCGACAGCCACACGGTGATCTTTTGCTCACACATGCTACTTATGCAGGTCTAAGTAGGCGCAAAGAAGGAAAACATAAATCCACTACATCAAAAGTAATATTTAAATAGAGAAATTCTTAAGTGCACCGGTTAAGTGCCTGGTATCTTGCCTGGTGGTTGCAAGAAGGAAAGTACATGGTCAGAAAATGACTCTTTTTACCCTGTTTTGTTCAGATTTTTGCAAAATGTTTATCGGGTTTGGGAGATCTGGTTTGCTGTGGCTGAACCTCTTCTTCTATTTTTCCCTCAACATTTTTATCATGTAGAGGAGATTGCATTTGTTTGTAGGTGAACATAAGGGAGAGGTCTTGGGATCAACGGTTTGTACACCAAGAACTAGGTGTTCGAAGAGGCTGGTCATTTGCTGTGCTTTTGCTAAGGAATCAGGCTTGTGAAAACAGAGCAATTCAGGCTCTGTTTTCACCGCTGAGAGGGACCGGTCATTATTTTTTCTAAGTATCAATAGTTGGAATGTGTTTTCTTTTTCTGTATTAGTTTTCCTTCTTGGACAACATATTCTTCTAAGTTTGTTATTCATTTCGACTATCGCTACTCTTTGGGGTTCTAAGTTCTTGAGACAAAGAGACATGTACTTCAAGTTTCGCCTGCATCCTAACATCTCATTTTGGAATCGATGATCATAAGCTCAAAGCCAATGACATTGCTAATCAAATGGTTAGCTAGTTCTGAATCATTTCATATTTTATATTATTTCACGAATCATGGTGTGAAAATAGAACCCTACTTTCGTAAAACACCATATCTAATGATGTAAAGTTTCAAAAATAGCACAACAGAAATCTCTGCATTTAGTATTTTGAGTTTTTGTTAAACATGTTTTATGTTGCATCATCGTCTTATTACCAAATATGAATTTTTTCTGCAACTAAATCTAATAAAAGTGTGACTAAAATTGTGTTGGTGACTTTTTGCTAATGCCAACTCTTGTATACATGACAAATGATGACTGACACTTACCACTTCCCTACCAGGTACATTCATGGATAACACTATTGATTTAGCCAATGAATTGGATCGCTTCAACGATGATGATGCCAAAAGATCTGTGAAGACATTTTCAAATTTTCATTAAGTGAGTTACCAATCATTAATTCAGCCAGACCCCTGAATTTTTTAATAGGAAAGAGTAGGAGTTTCCCATTGGAGATGTTCTTAGTAGTTGTTGCAATGCAATGACTTTCAAATAGCTGACTTTGTTTTTCTAATGACATCTCATGATCAAAGTCTGAGTTGGTGAAGCCGAAGGCCAAACTCAGGTAATTCATCTTAACTAAAAAATACTATTATTATCTTCATCCAGCATATATCATGTGTTTTTCAATACGCATTGATGATACATCAAATAAGGCTCTAATCACGATTGTACATGTGATAAAGATCATGTATCACGAGAAACATAAACTTCAATCTTAACACGGATAATAGGTCCAACCAAGAAAGCCCAAAGAGGCAGGCCCATTTATTAAAGCCCAAAAGGGCCATTCACACAGATCGTAATCAAACGCCCGAATCCAAACCCAACAAATATCTTCCATTAGAAAAGAGAGATGTTACAAATGAGACAAGTTATGGCAGGAATCACTCCCCCAATGACGTATTTTAATAAAGGAGGAAATTGTTACAAAGAAGGTCTCCCCTCATGACGCCTTACATGCTTAAGTCACATAGAGAATTAATGACGGACATTATAATTTAACTAAACTATACCTTGTCCAAATTTAGTCATCTTTCACAATTAACTGACTTAAGCATTGGAGTACATTCGGCCACAAAAAATGTAGTCTTTGGCAATTTAACCTTATTTTGCATATAAAATCTCTAGGAGAACGAATTTGGATGCAAACATGATACAATATAGCCCTTGTTACATTTTCATTATGTTGGCAGAAGAAGACTTGGCAGATGATGGACAGAGCGAAGGACAAGGTGCTGATGGCCAAAGACAACATCTTCGGCACAATGCAATCAACGAAGGGCAAGACATCAACAAATGTGGACAGTGCGAAGGAGATCGAGCACTGACGGTATGCAGGGAAGCAAGAGGAATCCAAAATAATGAATTGGTGGTGGCGTGCTGGTTCCTTTGGAGCTAGGCTGTGCTGTAGTTGTTGTAAGTTGTAATAGTTTTGTTAATTCACAAATGATGAATATTGGTCATATTGTTTCACTTTCTGCTGAATATTGCAAATGGGATAGTTTTTCAACACGACTTATGCTCTTGGATCTGCGGGAGAGAGTTTCCTTTAAGATTGTGGTCCATACAAAGAAGTTTTCCTGCCCGACTTATACTCTTGTATTTGTCTCCTAGTCGGATCCAATGTATTATTGGTCTGCCTGTCTTGGGTGGATCTCTCAGATACTTGCCCAGGAGGATTTATGAGTATTGGACCTGACCGCGTGACGTGTGGACTTACTGGCTCATTGCCACTCAGGTTTGACCTTCTAGATTCTGCCAATGATGGCCTTGATGTTGTTTGGGCCTTGCTGGACTTCATACAGTTAGACCTACTTAGCTATGTTGACGAGATTATCATGACACGTGTACAATGTTGATAAGAGGATGGTTTGATGTATCATTAGCAAGAAATGTGATTTTTCGAAAAATGTCGAAATTTCACCGAATTTCTCTTTTTTTAGTTACCAAAATTTCTTTCGAACCGAATTTTTTTTATTTTTTTCATAAAACAATCTCAATGTCGGCACATTTTAACCCGTTATAATTTTAGTTTAATATTAAAATTTGGTTTTATAAGTGATTCTTATGCAATATGTAGTTTGTATGACATTACGAGTCTCGTGGTACTTTTTATGTAATTTGTAAAAGTTTAAAATACTTAACTTATATCGATAACTTCAAAATTATAATCGAAAATTTTACATTTTTTCTATACACAATGAAATATTTATTAAAATCAACTTACCAAAATTACCTCGAAAAACGAAATCACAATCCTTAATCATCAGAGGGTATGCAGGGAAAATAATGAATTGGTGGTGGCGTGCTGGTTCCTTTGGAGCTAGGCTGTGTTGTAGTTGCTGTAAGTTGTTTGTTAATTTGCAAATGAGGAATATTATTCATAGTGCTTCACTCACTGCAGAACTGGTCCTTGTTGACCTTAATTACTTTGCATCAATTAATTCTTAGTAGCTAGTTTTATATATGATTTACTAGTTCTATCAATAACGTAGTCATATGTAGCTCATAAAGCATGATCTAAATTACCACAGTCGATATAAAATGCTGTAGGTTTGTATTCTTAATTTGTACATACAGGTGATAAAATTCATTTACCAAAAAGAAATTAGAAATTGACACACTAGGAAAAAAAAACATTTTACTTCTCAGTTTTAAATATTTTTAAGAGATAACGAGTCAGCTAAACATGAGCCAGCCAATCAAATTGTAAGAGGATGAGTTTGCAAGTTACATTATAATAGACTTCAAGAGATTAATAATACAGTTGATTAGTTGATATTTTTGAAAACCACATTGCAACAACTGAAAACGAACCCAGAACTCTTGGATTCTTCTCATCAATTCATTATTATAATATAACCTGATCTATTATTGAAGAAAATGACTTGCAATTTGCGTTAGAATAGAATTCAAAAGTATAAGTAGGTGTTTTTTTTTTAAGTGCTTAAAAGCTAACTTTTAATTGGAGTTAGAAGTTTTGAACGAGTTTTTGAATGAACTATTTGTTTTGTTTTTAAATTATTAAATGACGATGGGTTAAGAGCGGTTGTTGATCTTTCATTCGAGCTATCATGTGATTGGCTCAATGAGTATAGACATCTGCAAGTCACAATTCAAATCGTACAGGAGACAGAGGTAAGCTGAATTTTGCATGAACTATGACAATTTGACATGGGAGGAAAAAGACATTTAATTGTTAATAGGCAGTAGCAATCTGATTATAACATTTAATGTGAAAATACGTCGCTTGTATGCGAAGTTGTTGAAAGAGTCGATTGGGAAGACTACAATGATGAAGTTGTTGCACAATTATATATAAGTTTTCAGCTTCCGGACAACTAAACCTGAGTCAGCCTCAAGACAATTACTTGGAAGTTGCATTGTAATACAGCTGATTATTTCACTTTGATAACAACTCCAAAAGACTAATAATACAACAGCAGATTAGTTAGATTTTTTTTTTTAAAACTCTTTGATTCTCCTCAAGTTGCATTATAATATAAGCCGAAGGCTGTACTGTTGGAGACAATGACTTGCAATTTGCATTAGAATAGACTTCAGAAGTCTAATACAACTCTTTAATTGACTTGGACATAGTGCCATGAACATTTCATTTGTGGATCTAGACCCGAGTTTTGTGTTGTTGAACAGAATTTTTTTTGAGATTGTGAGTCTTGCTGTTGAGCATCTGATTCCGTTTTTGATTGGCGAAGCAAAAATATTGAAAGGAGTGCGGGGCGAGGTGGTGGCCATCAAAGATGAAATCGAATCCATTATTGAGAGGAGGTTGAGCAAAGAGGGATGGTAGGTAGAGGAGAGGGGTAACAATTATTACGAATTTATTGTAAAGTTATTATTGAAATAAATTTTTGTTAAACACTCACTATCAAGTGATCAACACTCCCATGATGCTTACTCAAATTAGAACTTTAACTTATCATCAAAACTAAAAACAAACTTTTTTTTTAAAGTGTCCCACTTTTTATTAAAATTTCTAAGTCTATTCAGAACAAAAATATGAGTTATGCATTTTAAACTCTTAAATGCTACATAAAAAATCTCACACGACTTATAGTGTCAAACAAACTACACGTTACATAAAAATCACTCACATAACAAATTTTTAAGCAAAGTTGATGTAGATTACTAAACAAAAGGAGAAATATCAAATTTCCTAAAAAAAAAAAAAGGAGAAATATCAAATTTCCTAAAAAAAAAAAAGGAGAAATATCAACTCAAAAGTTAGGAGACAAACAATGCAATTTCCAGGATGGGCTCGGAATTGGAACTAATAATCCATTGCGACTAAACCAAATAAGACCGGTGGACTATTAAAACAAATAAAAAGGCCAATTGCTTAGTATACTCATCCATGTTCAACTTTCTTTTGCCCACTGCTTAAGCTACAGTGCGGGTAACTCAATCGAAACTGGTTTGCAAATACTGTTGTGAAAATATGTTAATAGCCAGTGGCATTCCTATTATAACATTTAATCTGATTATTTCACTTTGATAACAACTCCAAAAGACTAATAATACAACACCAGATTAGTTAGATTTATTTTTTAAAATTCTTTGATTCTCCTCAAGTTGCATTATAATATAACCCGAAGACTTTACTATTGGAGACAATGACTTGCAATTTGCATTAGAATATACTACAGAAGTTTAATACAGCTCATAAGTGACTTCGATCGATATAATGCCATAAACATTTCATTTGTGGATCTAGATCTGAGTTTTGTGCTGTTGAACAATTTTTTTTTTTGAGATTGTTGAATTGAAGAGCTAGTAACTAAAAGAAGAAATGGCTGAAGCTGCAGTGAATCTTGCTGTTGAGCATCTGATTCCGTTTCTGATTGAAGAAGCAAAATTGTTGAAAGGAGTGCGGGGCGAGGTGGTGGCCATCAAAGATGAAATGGAATCTATTGGTGTTTTGCTCAGGGATGCTGATGCAAGGGCAGAGATTGATGAAGATGTCAAGGTCTGGGTGAAACAGTTACGACAAGTAGCCTTTCGAATGGAGGATGTCATGGACGAGTTTCGTCTCCGTGTAGCACAACAACCTCCTCGCAATGAAGGAGTTGTTGGTTGGGTTAGCAAGACTTTTGGATGTGTCAAGCGCTTGAAGCCTCGCCACATGGTAGCCAGTGAAATTCAAGACATCAGAGCAACGTTGATGCAGATTAGTGAGCGGAAGGAGAAGTATCAACTCAAAAATTTGGCTCCCGGGGGGTCCGACAATGCAAGTTCCAGTACCTCTTACAGTGCTGGTACCGCTACTGCCTCCTGGCGAAATGTTAACGCTCGTTATGCTGATGACATGGAACTCGTGGGCATTGAAAAACCCAAAAATCAATTGACAGACTGGTTAGTAAAAGGAGCAGAGAAGAGATCTGTATTTGCAGTGGTTGGAACTGGTGGAGTTGGCAAAACTACACTTGTGAGGAAGGTCTTCGACAGCGATCCAGTGAGGAGTCATTTTCAGTATCGTGCTTGGGTCACAGTTTCGCAAACATTCAAGATTGATGATGTTCTTGTGAAGCTTATCAGTCAATTCCACGAATCCAGGCAGGAATCATTTTCTCCTGAAAGAGTGGAGACGGATTACCTAATTGAAGTTCTAAGGAACTACCTCCAAAACAAGAGGTACGTGGCAATTCTCGATGATGTTTGGAGCACTGAACTATGGGATTTATTAAAACATGCTCTGTTTGATAGCAAATGTGGTAGTAGAATCATGGTCACGTCACGTGAAAATGGTGTTGCACTTTCTTTTCTGCAATCTCCCTCACATATTTTCCGTCTCGATCCTTTACCTTTGGAAGATGCTTTGTTTCTTTTTTACAAGACAGCTTTTGGAACTGATTTCAAGGGGAAATGCCCACTGGAGTTAGAGGAACTATCAGAGGATATTGTCAAAAGAAGCGGAAGGTTGCCATTGGCCATTGTTGCCATTGGCGGTCTCCTCCTAACAAAGGACAAGACCGTGAGGGAATGGAAGAAATTTCATGATAGTCTTTCTTCTGAGTTTGGAAAGGATCCTAAACTTAAAACTATTATGAAAATAATTTCCCTTAGTTACTATGATCTCCCTTATTACCTCAAATCTTGTTTCTTGTCCTTTGGTCTAATTCCAGAGGATTGGGCATTTCCGTCTTATTTGCTGATTTCGTGGTGGATAGCTGAAGGATTTGTGAAAGAAGAAACAGGAAAAACATTAGAGGAAGTAGCAGAAGACTATCTTGATCAACTTATTAGTCGAAACTTGGTACAGGCTGGCGAAATTCAATCAGGATGTGAAATAAGATGCAAAGTGCATGATCTGATGCATGAGTTCATTCTGTCAAGAATCACCGAGGAAAATTTCTGTGAAGTTTTTGATGGAAAGAGAACTCCTATTTCACATGAGAGTTGTCGGCGACTTTCGATCCAGAACAATACTGGTCTAACCAGTTTTATGAACAACACAAGTTCGCTCTCTCTTGTTCGTTCAGTTATCGTGTCCAGTGTGGATGAGTTGCCAATCTCATTTGTGCATACGATTCTTTCTACTTCCACCCAATTAAAAATATTGGATCTGGGTGGTACACTTTTGGAGAGTCTCCCTGATGAGATATCAAATCTGTTTCACTTGAGATATTTGAATCTATCTCGTACACGTATCAAGGCACTTCCAGATACTATAGGTAGACTTCCAAATCTTGAAGTATTGTTTCTCGTCGACTCCCATATTGTTGAATTGCCACTTGGAATCTTGAAGCTTAGGAAACTGCGGCACATTACAGCTGGCAACAGAAATAATGAGGCAGTTAAAGTACCAGAAGGAATTGGGAGTTTAACTGAGTTGCAAACTCTGTCCATAATTGATTTAGAGCGAAGCCCAAGTCTGATCACAGATTTGGAAAAGTTGGTCAAACTGAGAGATCTACGCATCACAAACTTGAGAGCAGAAGATGGGAGAAAAATATGTGCTGCAATTACGAAGATGAACCACCTTAAAACTTTGACTTTAAATTCAGAACTGTCTGAAGAAGTCATTGATTTGCAGTCTTTGTCATCGCCTCCACCGTCTCTTCTGTCGCTAGATCTGAGAGGGCCTCTAGAGAAGTTGCCTGATTGGGTTGTCTCCCTTCCTAACCTTGTATATTTGGACTTAACTAAGTCACGTTTAAGCAATGATGCCTTCAACATGTTACGGGGATTGTCTAATCTACAAGTTTTTCACCTCTTTCACAATGCGATTATGGGAGAGGAGTTGCATTTTCAAGGTTACGATTTTCCAAAGCTCAAGGTTCTAAAACTTGTTTGCTTAAATCAGTTGCAATCAGTGATGATAGAAAAAGGTGCGATGCCCCTCCTCAAAGAGATGATGATTGTTCAATGCACACAGTTAAAGGTGGTTCCTGAAGGCATAACTCACCTCTCCAATCTCAAAGCTCTTACGATTATCGATATGCCCAGAGATTTCACAAGGAGACTTGAACAAGATGAAGGCGAAGACTATTGGAAAGTGAAGCAATCCCTGATATCGGTGTATCTCACATCAACTACGTCATTGCGACTCTAGATCGGTGAGCATGTCAAATTCTTTTTTCTTGCTTTTTGTTCTTTCTTTTACATGTAGAAATGTTTGTGGCACAACATTACCAATATTTTGCTAATTGTCAGTCTTGGATATATATGGCAGTCAGACTCACTCTTGCAAATTCCCGAGCAGGTTTCAAGATGCGACTATTGACTTCGTCAAGCAGTTGGATCATGTTTCTTTTCTGATGATTCCTCTACGCTAACCGATCTGCGAATGCAGCCTCGCTTTCACCCTCCTCTGAGTCTTGAGTGGATTGTAGTTTCTTTTCCTCTGTGTTGGTTTTCCAGCTTGGACATAATGTTTTTCTGTTTAATTTGTGGACAACTGGTCATTTATTCGGAATTCACAAGTTGTTTGGGTTGTAGCCTGTTTAAAATGTAAGGATGCTTTGATGTTTTGTTATCTACAAATCAATTTCTCCATCATGTTTTGCCTGCTTGTAGCATTCTCAATGGCTTGATTTGTGTATGCTCTGACTCTTGACTGTTTGACAGTTTTTCTTCTTTAAATATGGTGGAATTGATGTCGTAAATAGGTATGGATTTGTAAATTCTATAACTTTTCTTCAAAGACTCGATCGCACATAAATTTCCAATTACTATAATGTGACATCAACACTGAATGGATCAGCAAAAATCATTATGTATTGATGCTTCATATTTAAATAGGAATCACAGAACCATTATTACAACATAAGAGGGTTCGAGATAGAATGTTTCTTTTCCAATTCTTCATATACTCTGCAACTGTCATACAAAAAATGAGATATAATTTAATCTCAAAAATTATATTTCTAAACAGGAAGTGCTTGTCTTCATTATAAGTTATGTCGACAGGAAATGCACCACCACGTGCCACTAAAAAATAGTCCCAGAAATCTAATAAATTTTGAGTATATAGGTTCCAGTCTTTTGCCTGTAACTGTTGTTGGGATGGTTGGGATTGTTAAAGGCAAGAATTTGGTCCAATATCGGGCTAATTCTAGTAAATGAAGATTGTGATTATATTTTGATATGAATTAGCATGATTCTTGGATCTTGATTAGAATATAATTATGTTAGTTTACTTAGAATAACATTTTAACTCTTATAAAAATTCTTGTACATTATTTAGCAAGTTGTATTAATGAATTACACAATTAAGGCCTTTCATGGCATCAGAGCACCAATCTTGATGACTTTACCCAAAACACCTTTCATCACTCTACATATAAATACCCAAACTCTGCCCAAAACACTTTCTGCTACTCTACACACAAACAACCAACTCCCAAACAACATGCATACCATCGACATGGGCGACAAATCGGAGAACAATCCATCTGATCCCCTTGCCCTGCTCAGACTCACCGAGCCTTATCCTTGTTTCAAAACTCCTCGAAGGCCATAATTATGGCCAATGGAGCTAATCAATGCACATAGCTTTAAGCGCTAAGAACAAAATTGGGTTTGTTGATGGAAGCCCCATGTGGCAACGATGCAACGACATGGTGCCATCATGGATTTTGCAGTCCATTATTATTCTTTTGGATGTTAACAATTGTACGTACAAGGAACCCAAATAAGGTCTTTTGGATGCTGAAGCTCTGATATTTTCATAGATATTTTTTCTCATTCTTCTTTTTATGATATGTGTTGAGATTAGCAACACCAACTTGATTGGTGTTTCAAGAATTCTCTAGAGAAATTGAGAAAATGGAGAAGAAGAGAAGATAGAGGAAGAATTCTCTAAAAGAAGAAGAATGGAGAATGTTGGAGAAATTTAGAGGGTCAAATATTGAGGCTATCTAGAGCATTCATCTACCTCCATTGTGAGACTATAAATAGGGGGACAATTGTTGAGGTTGAGGCATCCAGGCTTATGAGCCTTGGATCATTGTGAGGAGAAGCTCAATGATGAGTTTTTTGTGTGTGTAAGAGATTTATATGTTTATGTGTTGTATTGTTGTAATATTGTCATTGTAATGTAAGATTAGTGTTTGTAATTGATCCTGGGAGCTCGAATACTCAACAATTTGGTATCAGAGCGAGTTCGATCCAATACAACTATCAAAGTCTCTTGGTGTTACTCTGTCCAAGGTATTTGTAAAATCATGGCAGATTTTACTATGTCCATTGAGAAGCTCAATGGTAACAACTATGGATCATGGAGTACTCGTATGAAATTCTATCTGCTTGGACAAGATTTATGGGATATTGTCAATGGAAGTGACACAACACCACCAAGGGAGCCAAGAAGCACAATCTCAACCTCGGAGACGACACCATCGACACCGGCACGACAAGAAGGTCCTGCTAAAAAATCCGACCCTGACGAGTTGAAGAAATGGAAGGTTAAGGCTGGTAAAGCCATGTATGCCTTAACAGTAGCTGTTGAAAATGAATTCTTGGAGCGGATTAAAGATGCTAGAACGCCGAAGGAAGCGTGGGACACTTTGGCATCAATCTTTGCAAAGAAAAATGATGCGAAGTTACAAAGGCTCAAAAATGAGCTTTTGGGAATCTCCCAGAGAAATATGTCAGTGAGTGAATATTTCTCAAAAGTGAAGTCTTTGTGTGACGAGATTTCGAAGCTAGATCCGGAGAATGGTATTACACAAACAAGGATGAAACGAATTATCATCCATGGGTTGAAGCCAGAGTACAAGAGCATTGTCACGGCAACTCGGGGCTGGGCCACCGAACCAACATTAGCAGATCTTGAGAATTTGCTAATTAATGAAGAGGATCTAGAGAAATCCATGTCTAGCAAAGCTACCTTCCAAGAAGAAACTGCCTTGTTCACTAATAACAGAGGCCGACGAGGACGAGGTCAAGGTAGAGGACGTGGTGTAGGGAGATTCAACAATGAAGATCAAGATGAACGACAGAATCATGGTAGAGGTTACCAGTCAGGGGGAGCTCGAGGAACTCCAAATAGAGGAAGAGGAAGAAACCATAACAAATGACAACCAAAACATTGGCAAAGTGGTGAATGTTTTAATTGCGGAAAGAAGGGGCACTACGCAAGGGATTGTTGGTCTAAGAAAGTTGAAGGAAATATTGCAACATCCTCCAAGAATCAGAGTCATGGAGAAAAAGATTGGGACTTAGATACATCCTTCCTTGTGGAGGAGGTTCATGTTGATACACAAAAGTTACAAGAAAAGCTTCAAATGAAGTTAAAAGACTCAAGTGAATTGGAGGAACGAAGGTCCACAACAGATGGGGAATCCCAAGAGCAAGAGCTGCAATCCAAAACAAGAAGTCCTTGGAAGACAGGCATACATGAGACACCAGAGGAGGTGCATATTAGTCAGCCAGAGATGCAACAGGAAGAGCAAACACAAGGTGAGTTGCGAAGGTCTACAAGAGTGAGAAGACCAAATCCAAAGTACATAGATGCTGCCTATGCTGAGCTCAAAGAGCCAACTACCTTCCAAGAAGCCTCAAAGAGTCTAGAGTGGAGAAAGGCTATGGAAGAGGAGATTATGGCCCTGAAGCAGAATCAAACATGGGATTTAGTACCAAAGCCTGAAGGCGTGAAACCAATATCCTGCAAATGGGTTTACAAGTTGAAGATTCGCCCTGATGGAACGATAGAGCGATACAAGGCTCGGTTGGTTGCTCGTGGGTTTTCTCAAGAGTATGGCATTGATTACGATGAGACATTTAGTCCGGTGGCTAAGATTACTACCGTACGAGTCTTACTAGCCATTGCAGCTAGTAAATCATGGATATTGTGGCAGATGGATGTGAAGAATGCTTTTCTACATGGAGAGCTTGATCGAGACATCTATATTGATCAACCTCAAGGATTTATCAATCATGAGAAGCCAGAGTATGTGTGCAAGTTGAAGAAAGCACTATATGGCTTAAAACAGGCACCAAGAGCTTGGTACGGGAAGATTACAGAATTCCTAGTTCAAAGTGGTTATCATGTTGCCCCAGCAGATTCGAGCTTATTCGTGAAAACTCAAGGAGGTAAGCTAGCAATTGTACTTGTATATGTGGATGACTTAATTATCACTGGAGATGATACCAGCGAAATCCAACGAACAAGGGAGAACCTGTCAGTACGATTCCAAATGAAGGAGCTTGGAGAGTTGAAACACTTTCTCGGTTTGGAAGTCGAAAGAACCGATAATGGCATATTCCTTTGTCAACGAAAGTATGCAAGAGATCTACTTTCAAAGTTTCGAATGCTCGAGTGCAAGCCAATATCAACACCAATGGAGTCGAACTTGAAGCTATGCACCGATGAGGGAAAGGAGTTGGAAGATACAACAATGTATCGCCAAATAGTAGGTAGTCTTATCTACCTAACTCTATCTAGACCAGATATTTCATTCGTCGTCGGAGTCGTCAGCAGGTTCATGCAAACTCCAAGAAAGCCACATCTAGAAGTCGTGAGAAGAATCATGAGGTATATCAAGGGCACACAGGAATTGGGACTCTTCTACGAAAAAGGAGTACAATGTAAGATCATTGGTTATTGTGATGCCGACTACGCTGGAGATCATGATACTCGCCACTCAACTACAGGTTATCTTTTCAGTCTTGGTTCAGGAGTTATCTCATGGTGCAGCAAGAGACAACCAACCGTGTCCCTATCAACGACGAAGGCAGAGTATAGAGCAGGTGCCATGGCCGCACAAGAATGTGCTTGGTTGACACAACTTATGAAGGATTTGAAACAGCCAATCGAAGATGGAATCACTATGTATTGTGATAATTTGTCAGCAATCAAGTTGGCTGAGAATCCAGTCTTCCATGCTCGTACCAAACATGTTGAGGTGCAATATCATTTCTTACGGGAAAAGGTTCTTCAGGGAGATATTGAAATGAAGCATGTCAAAACAGAAGATCAAGTTGCAGACATCTTTACTAAGAGCTTACCAGCAACAAAGTTTTTGGAGTTTCGTAAAATGCTTGGGATGACGATACGTATGAGGAAGGTTGGCAATGAGGGGGAGTGATGAATATTACATTGCCAACCAAACTAGAAAAATATAGAATAGTCTAGAAAGTCCCGGAGTGTACTAGAAGATTCCGGAAGGGTCCGGAAGAATATGGAAAATTGTGGAACACACCGGAGTATTCCGGAAGAGTCCGGAACATTATGGAGAACTCATAAACGTCCTAGAAGAGTCTAGGACCTTATAGTATGTACTGGGTCATCCTAGAGCCTAGTGGAGACATGTACTTAGTACTAGAGCATGGTAGAATACTCTAGAAGTCTTTGTATCTAGAGAAGTTCTTGTGTAGGCTTGAGTTTGTAAGAATTCTCTAGATCACTCATGTACTTATCTAGTAACTAGTAGGATCTAGAACCTTCCCATAAAGAGGTGGAAGGTTAAGCTAAGTAGTATAAATAGGAGAGGGGATCATTTGTTTCATGTATCACACAAGAAAACATCCTACTAAGGAGAGATCCCAAGATAGAATTAAAGAGAGTGTTCCTTTTGTAAAGCTATCTAGTTCAATAAAATAGTTTGTTCTTAAATCCCTTGTGAGTTCTTATCAAAGTCCCTCTTCAAAGTTTCTTGTGTCGAGTGCTTCTTTGATTTATATAGTTAAGACTATTATATTGTTGCGTATTCATTATAATACCAACCATATTGTAGCCCAATTTATCCCCAACATTTGGTATCAGAGCGGGTTCGGCTGAAGTGATATTCTTCATCGGAGCTTACAATAGTATTCCTTAGAAAACGACACTACTCATAAGTACTGTACACTCTTTATATGTGCGGTATTGTTCACTGTTCATACATACGATCATAGTGAGATTTTCGATGAGATGTTTATGGAGATTGTGAAGCCGATTGGTCATGGACAAGTGAAGCCATATTTGAGGTGTCACGCTAAACGCCAACAGTGTGTTCGTGTACGTAGATGTAGCGGGTCCCCATGAGTGGACTGGTAGACAGGGTGATGAAGGCGACATAGGCTACGACAAGGGATCTAGGGTCGCGTTGTGAGACGAGACGTCTGAGTTTTGTCACCATATCATAGAAAATGGTTATGCGGCGTAATCAAAGTGACAGGGCGATGTCTCGTAGTGCCATGGAGCACGTTGTGTGATTGTGCCATAGAGCACGTTGTGTGATTGTGCCAGGAATCACGTTGTGCGTGAAGGTGCTAGAGAGCACATTGTTATGTGAAAGTGCCAAAGGAGCACGGAGTTGTGAGTCTGTGTGCCAAGAGACCACACGAAGTTGATGATGTGTGCAGATTGTATCCGTGAATCAATTGGTCGAGATGTTGGTGGATCGTGATATTGGAAGAATGCAATGTGTGAACAAGAAGGTAGTGTGAATGTGAAAATAGTGTGTGAACGTGAAGACCGGCAAATTGATGGTGAGTGAGAAGATAAAGATGAGCAAGTTGGTGTTGAGGGGGGATGTTGAGATTAGCAACACCAACTTGATTGGTGTTTCAAGAATTCTCTAGAGAAATTGAGAAAATGGAGAAGAAGAGAAGATAGAGGAAGAATTCTCTAAAAGAAGAAGAGTGGAGAATGTTGGAGAAATTTAGAGGGTCAAATATTGAGGCTATCTAGAGTATTCATCTACCTCCATTGTGAGACTATAAATAGGGGGAAAATTGTTGAGGTTGAGGCATCCAGGCTTATGAGCCTTGGATCATTGTGAGGAGAAGCTCAATGATGAGTTTTTTGTGTGTGTAAGAGATTTATATGTTTATGTGTTGTATTGTTGTAATATTGTCATTGTAATGTAAGATTAGTGTTTGTAATTGATCCTGGGAGCTCGAATACTCAACAATATGTACTACATTTCTTATGATATCTAATCAGCAACATTATTTGCCTGATCCCCAAGCTTTCCCTCATCCATGGCTGTCTCTACACCCACAATGATGGCGTCTTCGGCTTGGCCAGTTAGAAAGGTGGGATCTTTGCCTCAATTCAATGGCTTGAAGGTTCAATTTGGGTCTCAGGAGTGGAGCATATTGAAAAGCAAGAGGATCACTTGTCGTGGTGGAAGTATTGTTTGTGAGGCTCAGGCTCAGGAGACCACTCTTCAAGGTTAGGCTTCTTTTATTTCTTTTCAGTTCATCGTTTTGGGTTTTATTTCTGTATCATCTATGTGTCTATCATTTTGTTATCAAATTATTTTATTTTTTGGGATTAGTGATTTATTTATGGGTTTTATTTAACTGAGTCAAAATTAAAGGTCAAGATCCTAGTCAAGTAAATAACCTTACACTCTTGTACAGCTCGAGTTTGTTGGTTGCCAAAAGCTCGAGTTGTCCAAGAGTGGAAGGTTAATTACTTAGACTAAGATCATGACATTAGATATATTAAGGGGATTGTAGTTTTGATCAATATGGGATTAGTCAAATAATCAAAATTCTTAATTTGTTGAGGAATAAGAGTTTGTTCAAATGCATGCATTAAAATGTCATCACTGTTTCACTGTCTGTGCAATTCGATGAAGTAAACATGGGGAGTCTTGAATCTGAGAGAACAACAGTAGGATGGGCAGCAAGAGATCCATCTGGGGTTCTATCTCCTTACACTTACACTCTAAGGTAACTCACTCTAATAAATACTCTTTTCCTAAGCTGTATTATAAGCCGAAGACTTTACTGTTGGAGACAATGACTTGCAATTTGCATTAGAATATACTTCAGAAGTCTAATACAACTCATTAACTGACTTCGATATAGTGCCATGAACATTTCATTTGTGGATCTAGATTAGGGATGGCAGTGGGGCGAATTTTCACAGATATCCGTCCCACTCGCCCCGTTTGGGGCAGATTTGGTAAAGGGTCCCTGGATTTTGGGGCGGATACAGATCAGAAATCTGTATCCGCTTATTAATCGGGGTGAATACGGGACACAGATTTGGCCATATCCGCCCCACGGATATCCGTTTAACCGGTAAATTTACAAAATTGCCCTTCAACTATATAAAAGGATTAACCCTTTCACAGTTTCACTCACACACACAGTCGCTCTCTTCCCCTCCCTTCTCACAGAGATATCACCCTCACACCGCCTCCCTCCCTCACAGAGATATCACCCTCACACCGCCTCTCTCTCACAGAGTCACAGATCTCCCTCCCTCACACCGCCTCTCCCTCGACCCTCCCTTCTCACAGAGAGAATGAGAGATCTCCCTCCCTCACACCAGGGGTTTCGCCTCTCACAGAGAGAATGCGGGTCAAAGCCTCTCACGAGTCACGGCCAACATCAGATTCTCAGTCGAAATTGAAGCTTCCCACCTTCCTCTCCCCATCAGAAATCAGATCTGAGATCTCAGAGATCGAATTTTTTAGATTGAAGTTTTTTATGTAATTTTTTTTAGATCAGAGATCTAAACTTTAGATCGAAATTTTTTTTTTGTAATTTGTTGTAATTTTATTAGATCAGAGATCTGATCTTTTAATCGACTTTTTTTTTTGTAATTTGTTGTATGGTTTTTTGTAATTTTTTGTATGTATAAATGATCGTTTACCTATCTTTTACTGTGTATGTATGAATGAAGAAAAAAATTTAACGGATATTTTGGGCGGGGCGGATATCCGTCTATCCGTGCGGGGCGGAGACCTTTTTTTAATAAATTTATAAACGGATTGGCGGGGAGGATTTGGGGATCCGTTATTCCCGATGGATCGGGGATGGATTTGCTCAAATCTGCCCCGTTGCCATCCCTAATCTAGATCCGAGTTTTGTGTGTTTTTAACAGAAAACGTTTTGAGATTGTTGAATTGAAGAGCTAGTAACTAAAAGAAGAAATGGCTGAAGCTGTAGTGAATCTTGCTGTTGAGCATCTGATTCCATTTCTGATTGAGGAAGCAAAATTGTTGAACGGGTTCTTGACCGAACCGAGGATGTAGGACTAGTAGTCCCCCTGACTTGGGTGCCACAAGTGGAAATCTTGAACCATCCATCAATAGGCACATTTTTATCACATTGTGGATGGAATTTCACACTGGAAAGTATACCACATGGGGTGCCCTTGATCACTTGGCCATTATATGTGGAGCAGCATTAGAACGCCTTGTTGCTGGCCCAAGACCTCGGTGTGGCAGTTCAACACTGATATTTGGATCAGAAAATGGTGCTATCAAACCCAATGAGACTGAAAAAACAATCAAATTGATGATGGAAGGAGAGGAAGGAGAGGTTATGAAGAATGCAACCAAGAAACTCAAAAGCAATGCAACGAGAGCTGTGGAAAAAAGATGGATCTTCATATAATTCACTCTCTGAGCTAGTCAAGAAATGGAAATCCAAGTAGACTAGTGAGAGAAAAAAATGTCATTTTGATATACGAAACTGTCTTAAGCATACAGAACAGGGGAATAAGTATGTGTAGTGTATTCCACATTAGGTAAAACTAGTTTTGAGCAAGAAGTTGGAACAGACTTATCCAATTTTAGCATTTTGTTTTAAAAAATTCTAACCTAATCAATTTTACAAGTAATGCTCTCTTTGGAGACATACGAGAAAGAGGAGATTAGCACGACCACTGCAAAAATTATTCATTTAAATTGAGAAGTGGATCAAAATCTACAAGTTACTTTCTAATTGCTCTGTCATGAATTTTTTTTTTTTTTTTGGAAAAATGAGCCAGGGCTTATTAAGGATCCCTGAACCTATAAAAACTGATCATGATTACAATCTTATGTATCTTCTCCCTATAGCATCTTCATGAATAAATTTCTTTACATTCTCATCAAATGAGTTCGGGTCTAATTCATGGAATTCAAAAGGTGGGAATAAGCCTGCTAGGTAGTCAGCAACTCTGTTTGTTTCCCTGAAATGGTGTTGAATGATGCAGTCTTCAAGCCCATTGATAGCTTGATGAATGCGATTGGTAAGGTGCCTCAGGTCCCATGGGGTGCCTTGTTTCCTTGTTAGGATAGAATGTGCATATGCGGAATCAGTGCTGAAAATGACTTTCCTGATGCCATGTAACTCAATACCTTGCAACTCATGCTTGATTACAGAGTGACCAACAGTAGCTACTGTACATGCTGCTACCACAATGGCATGCTCATCTCTAATGACTGCTCCATACCCTCCTATTGAGCCCTGAAGCGAGCCGTCTGAATTAGCTTTATGCCAGCCATCTAGAGGTTTTGACCAGTTACAATAAATAGGATTTCTGTGTTGGAACTGAATATTTGTCCCCCATGCACTGAAAAGTTGCTGGTTAGCATCAGTGTCTTCAACTTTCTTATTGATACTGGCTAGTTTAAGTCGTAGTTCAGCGTAGATATAATTTGTCACCTCCTCAGCTGTAGAAAATGAATTCTGATAGATTCTCTTGTTTCGTTCAGCCCAAATATTGTAGATAATGGCACTAAACGTAAGCTTTCTCAGAGTGGCCGCCAATGAGCTACCAGAAAATCGCGTGCTACACCACCTGACCTCTTCAGTCCAGTTAAGGATTGGCCTACTATATCCTAATAAACCCAAGAAATGTTTCCATATGTAGGCAGAGTAGGAGCAGCCAAAGAATAGATGGGAAGTGCACTCAGTTTCTCTATAACAGAGAACACAGAGATCTAAAGTTACTTTTCCCCACTTCCTAAGCTTATCCAGGGTCTTCAAAGCATTGTTAACAGCTAGTCAATCTATGAAGCCATGTCGTGGAATGTTGTTAGTAAACCAAAACAGATGACTCCATTCTACTTTACTTTTCTTGGGTCTCAGCTCCTCATAAGTGGCCTTCATTGTATATACCCCATCATTGCCAACAGTCCATATAACTTCGTCTGCGATATCAGTGTCCAACTCAACCTGGTCAAGGTCAGCTGCAATATCAGCAATAGATGGCTGAATGTCGGCTGGGATGTGCCATTTTCCATCACGAATGAGAGCGCTTACCTTAGCATCCTTGTGCAACAATGAGTCGTATAAAAGCTCCTGTGGAAACCAGTTTATAAGTATCCCCAGAGGATGCCATGGTTGCTTCCAGAATGATGTGCATTCTCCATTGCCAATGGAGTGCAAGCTGAGTGCTCTCTTCCTACAACCCCGTATCTTGTTCCAGGCCCATGATGCGTCCTTGGGTGGTTCGAGGAGCCAAAAATGTTTGTTCTTGATTTTAACTCTTAAGTAGAAGAAAAAATACAGGTTAAAGGTAGTGAAAGATTACAAATGTTTGTTCCAAGCTGTCATATAAAAATGAGTCGTATAAAAATGTTTGTTCTGTCATGAACTTTTGCTTTTAAGTAGAAGAAAAAATAAAATTTTGAACTCTTAGGAAAAACAAAAGGTGGTGAAAGATTACAAATTCTATCCCTACTCACCAAAGGATACAGGTTTAGCTCAAGCGGAGGCTTTGTCGAAGACTTACGATAGTACCATTTTACCTTGAAGACTGAAAGCTTTGTTATGTTTAGATAAATTGCATACTGCTTACATTTGGCAGGCCGATTAGAGGGTTTTGAATTTATTTCAGTTTTTCAGAAGTAAAGTCGTGGTATACCTCTGTTTGTATTTCATCTTTTTTACAAGTAATAAAGATCTGACATCCTTTAAAAAAACGGATACATAAAGCAACGGAGACATTAGTTCACTATAATACAAAATTACTAGTATGTTATCCATAATGCCAAGTAGTTCTATGGGGTTACTAATTTTTTTTTCCAAAAGTGAGCTTTTTATTTATCCCTTAACCCTCGAACACTGAACTTGTAATTCTATCTGTCACAAGTCTCATCGGTGAGCTAGTACCCCATCGGCCAGGGGTGAACTCATAGATGGGCAATTTAGTCCTTGTTGTATGCTCACATCGCTTATGCAATTGAATACAGAAGTGGGGAACACGGATGTCTATTATAGATCAAATCAACCAATTCAAGGAATTACCAGAATTGGAAGAGAGTGCTTGAACAGATAAGGACGTTCTAACGAAGGCTTTTGAGTGAATTTGCACACATGTTTCATCCATAAGCTCATTCAACTCTGCTATAGTTATACAACATTTATCACTACATTTCAGTTGGATTACAGACTATCAATGAGCTAGATATCGACAAGCTTCATCAAGATTTTGATGGGTCTTTCTTACTTTGTAATTTGTTTGTAGCTTTTGCTTGGTATTATAAGAAAGACAATAAAACAAAGTACACCGAATAACATGAATAGTAGCTTTTGCGTATGTATAAATATTAAGAACAGTAACTGCTCACCAGCCTGTTGGTTTGTCTCGTAAATATGATAGAGTCTAGCCTTGTTAGAAGGACGGTACAATCACATCTACGAAAACGACCAAAGAAATGAGGGGATTATCATGCCAGTGGACAAGGACACTGGTTTGTTGGTCATGACCAAGGACTGTGATTTTTTGAAATATGTCAGAAATGTCACAAAATATTTTCTATTTTGAATGTCATAATGTTTTTTTTGTATCAAAAGTTTGTTATGTGAGTCATTCTTATGTAACATATGGTTCGTATGACACTACAAGTAGTGTGAGACTTTTTATTTAGTATTTAAGAGTTATGTCTGCAAGAAGATGTATGTTGGTACATGTTATTTTGCAAATGATATTGTCTAAATTGATGAGACTAGTGAAGGTTTAAGTCAGAAATTAGATAGGTGGCGGGAGGCTTTAGAGAGTAAGGGTTTTAAAATTAGTTGTTCGAAGACAAAATATTTAGTGTGCAACTTTGGTGGTGAATCACAAGGGAGGAGTAGTGCAATTGACATCGTAGGCGTGGAGGTCTTAGAGTGTGAGGTTTTTCGATATCTATGATCTATAATAAAAAAGAATGGGATTATTGGAGAATATGTAAAGCAATGTTAAAAGAGAAATGATATAAGACAATTGTTCTACCAACCATGTTATATGGTTAGGAATGTTGGGCTACTACGGAACAACATACGCATAGGATGGCAGTACCAGAAATGCATATGTTAAGATGAATGTGTGGTACAACGCGTAAGGACAAAATTAGGAATGGCATAATTAGGAGATATTTAGGTGTCGCGCCTATAGTGGACAAAATTAGATAAATGGCGTTTAACGTGGTTTGGTCACTTGCAGGGAGACCAAGCACGTCTCCAATTAAAAAATGTTTAGATTGGCAAGTTAATGGAGAGTGTAAACGGAGATGACGACCATTAAAAATTTGGATGAAGGCAGTGAAGGAAGACATCATTGGGCTTGGATTAGGTGAGAATATGTAGGAAGACCGCATTGCTTACACTACGCCATTATTGGTAATCTGTAACCATAATTAGCATCATATTTTTCGTGATACTCATTGTATTATATTGTATCATGTATTTTTTTTGTTACTAATCAAAATTGTGACATTATTAAATTGTCACGTGATATGCACGTGTAAATAATGTGTTACTGATTGGGAAAAACTCTCAACACTCACGGTAGACTCCAAACTCTCAGCGCTTAGGGCGTGTTTGGTTATCCCATTGACCGTCGTAATGTAATGATTGACCATTGTAATGTAATGGGTCAAAGGCATTCATGCGTTTGGTATCACATAAAACCATCGTAATGGTCATTCCCATTACAGATTTCGTTGTAACGACCATTCATACCTCCCACCCTATGAATGGCGATTACGATTCCCATTGTAATGGTCAAGATAAGCATAATGACTTGTTTGCCCTCCTCACCCTCCCTGTAATAACCCCTCATCTCCTCTCCTCATTTGCTCCACCAGCAGCAGCGGTAGATGGAGAAACCTCGACGAGCTCCTCCCCTCCCTCTCTGATCGCAGTCGTCGTCACCGTTGACTCACCACCACCCACCTACCTCCTCTTCAATGGTTTTCTCCTCCACAACATCATCATACCCAACCTTCCTTGATCTTTATTGTTCCTCTGGCGATGATTCAGGACCGAAGTTCCGTCACATCTGCTGTAACAATGCCCGCCAAAGGACCATTGAACCCTCTCCTCCAAACGATCCAATTTCATTCTCAACACCCTCACCGATTCAAAATCGCCCCAACTCAACGACCTCCACCTCACCTTCCCCAATGCTCCTTTCTTCTCTGCTTTCTTCTGCAGAACAAATAAATGCTCTCTCTGAAATCCCACCCCCTTATTTATTGCCTCAGTCAATGCTCCCCTTGTTATCTCGCATCCCAGCAATCAATCAAAACTACTCCCATCACTTTGATCCAACGCTCACAAACTCCTCTGATCATCTTTTTAATCCAATGGCTTACATCAATGACCCAAGCCTGAACCCAACTTACGACCTATAGTTATAATAATTGAGGGTATTTCGGAAAATGCACAAGTCATTCCCATTCCATTCCTACCATAAATTCACATACCAAACAATGTCATACACTATTACCATTGTCATTCATAGGTATACCAAACATACACATTCCTATTACTATTACCATTCCCATTCCATTTCCATTACCGCAGTCATGCTCATTCCCATTCACATTCCCATTCCATCGAGTAACCAAACGAGGCCTTAGTGTTTCCATTTAAATGAAAAACTCTTTCTTCTCTCTTTTGATGAAATACTCATCTGTTTAATCGTGTCAGAGTCTAAAAACGCACAGCAATGTGTTTCTGTTTTAGATGAAAGGCATCTTCAACTCAAACGATATTCTCCAAAAACACACAGTAGAATAATTTTTTCGTTTCATCTTCGCATTTTTGTGCAATCGATGGCTCTCTAATCTTCTCCATCTCTCTAATCGATATCGATCTCATAAATCGACTCTCAGAGTAATCGATCTCTAGTCTACTCCAGCTCTCCAATCGATCTTGCACTTTATCTTCTCCAATCGTTCTCTCGTATTTGTGGAAACCCTAGCTCTTGCTAGAGGTTGAAGGTGAGTTTTCTTCTTATTTGATTGGTTGGACTCATCATGTCGATATGTTATGAAAGTTTTTCTGATAATCCTAGAAGTTTGCTTGTATATGCATTTATGTAGGTTCTAAACTTCCATATATACCATCTCAAATTTGTACTATATTTATGCTTTGAATTTGAAATGAACTTTAATATCCATGGTTAATTTGAAAGTTCATTTCAAACGCTCTGCTTTCCCCCATTTCGATGATATTGGATGCTAATGTTTTGTGTTTTCTTACATTTGAAGTGAAATGAAGTGTTTCTACTTCCTCCTCCTACTCTTTTGATCTCATTGTTTTATAGTTTGATGAAGCCTTTGAGAATAGATGAGGTTTACAAAGAAAATGAAATTCGGAAAACAATCCTGAGAATACTTGTGTGTTTGGTTTTGATTGGTCTTAATCTAGTCTGCATTTGTGCTTTTATTTTACTTTGAATGGGTATTTTCTTTGAAAGTAATTTGTTATTGTTGTTTGTTTACTGGGAGGATGGAATGGAAGGTGACTCGAGGTTAATTTAAAGATGAGTTTCTCATGGAAATATATCTTGCAATTTAGCTTTTATAACAATAAACAAATGGCTTGTGGTGGTCTTATGTAGAGGACTTAAAAGAGTTTTAATAGTTGTGGCATTAAACCATAATGATGAAATGGTTTGATAACCTGGTCTTCATTCTCAGTAAGGCCCTGTTTTAGCTCATGTTGGAAGACCTAAGGGGGCACATTCTATCAACAAATTTTTTGTCATAATGTTATACTTTAGAGCATTGACAATTTCCTTTGTAGCACGCATGTTACTGTACTGTTTTAGCTTTACAATTTCATCAATTGAGATTAATTGAAGAATTCAGGGACCCGTGCTTTATTTCCAGAACTTATAGACTTGTTTTGAAACATATTTTGTATAGTTTTGAAATTTATAGACTTGTCTGTAATTTTTAATTGTCGAAAGTTGAAACTCTATTGATTGTTTTTAGTTTTGTTGACTTCTTTCTTTGTGTGATTCCATGACCTATGTAGTTTCACCATATATAATTGCGATAATCGAACGATTCTATGTATCTTGTTGTTTGGTTTTATCACTTATTGATTGAGTATTCTAATCTGTTTAGGATGAAAATTTTTTCTTTCAAATTCTCAGGTTCTGAAATTTGATTTTGATAGGATTTTATATAAATTTGTAAGTAAGAATGTTTTGAAGTAAGCAATAAATAGTTTGTAACCTTTTTGGTTTTTGATGTAAAATGCTAATTGTGATTAAGAAAAGGGCAAAGAAGGAGATGTAGTGGATAGACTACGATGAGCGGTAAATTTAATTTACATTAAGGATTGCAGTAACGTACTGATGTTGTAATGAAATGATAGACTGAAGTAAAACGACTGATGGAACTAGAACGACTATTTTTCCTTCTAAAGGAAGTTTCTATATGCCCGGGTCCCAGTGTTCTTCAATTAAGTCATCGGTTGTTTTGGTAGATTTTGGTTGTTTCCTTCTAAACTCACAAAATATAAAGTTTCCAGTACTTTATTTTCCTAAAATTCTAAATTTTTCGTGATCTCACACTGAAAAAAAGGGAAATTTACTAAACTCTCATTTTGCTTCAGACGATATACCCCGCAAACTCAACAAACACTGTTCCCAATTAAACTGCACACTTCTCACTTTCCTCATTCCTGCTTCTTACATGGAACGGGTTGCCATCTCACTTGCCCGAGCTAGTCTTGCCAACTAAGATACAAATGTTCAAAAAGAAAGTAATCAGTTACCGAACAAAGTGTCACCAACTTTAATCCATAATTTAGTATCAACAATAATGATTCAATAATGTGTGGAAGGACAAAAGTATATGGACACCTGAAAATAACTCTCCAATTTCTTTTGCAGAGCTGCATATTCTCTCTTCATTTATTGGAAAGACCTCCTGCATCTGCAAAATTTCATTCAAGCCATAATCAGTTCATATTAAACAACAGATAAAGAAAATCCTTGAGCAACCTTAGGTGTATAAGACCCATTCTCTTCAATTGTGGAAAATCATTGATCCTTATTGGAATTTGGAAATATATAAGTTGTTTTTTATTTAATGAAATATGTTTACCCATCAGCATTTCCTTCCTTGCGGCTTTCAGACTTCACATTCGCAGCTCCAATGCAGCAAAATATGGAATAAGGAATGAAAAACACTGATAGATAATCTTTTAAGTTCTGGAATATAGTGAGGTAATACAACCACCCTTTTACAATGTCCTTATCAATTTAGCCTGCAATCATGATGATCTGATTAGCAAATCAAGTAAACCAAGCCTGATTTTTATTCTTTGACCCCCCACCTTGTGAGCCAATATTTCTTAGCTAAATGAGGAAAAAAGCGAATAAATGAAGAAAATGGTGGTCAAGCATAAATTCTAGCCAGCCTTGGTTTGGCGTCTGGTTTTCACGCCTGGCCGTGCGTAATTATCCTTTTGCCCCTCCTTTGTTGTGATTATATTTAAAAGGTGTTTAAAGAAAGAGGTGAAAAAGTGTAAAAATGCCGATCAAGAGTAAAAACCAGGTGCCAGACCCAGGCCGGCTAGAAGGACTCGGTGGTCAAGATATCCAATATCAGTTCCCTGGAGCCTATCCAATGAGAATCCCATATTCTTTTTATTTTTATATAATACATTTTCTTGCTGATGTATTTGCAGTAGACTCGGTTGTCAATAGCTTGAGTGACAACTTAGTTGGGATGTCATACTTAAGCCACGATGCACATTTAGTTTTATCCAAGCACATGGCTTAATCTTATCCATTAAACAAAATGGTCTTAATAGCTAAATTAACTGAAATACCCATTGTTTCCTTCTTCTCCTATTGCTCTATTTTGTGCTCTAAGAGTTCAAGTATTTAATGAATAAGAATGTGCAATCAACAATTTATTCTATATTTATTTTATTTGTTTCCTTGATCACCTTTGTTTGTGAATATCTTTGTTCCAGATTAATTTTGTTTACATGTCATTTATTGAATTGATGTATTGTATTGTGTAGAATGTCGTCATATATGAGTAAAGAATGGATGGATGAGTCTGATACAATAAGCCCAAAATATAGGGTCGGGTTGCTCATTTTTTTTAAAATTTGTGGAGGAGAATGGTAGTGGGCAGCAACTGTTTTCTTGTCCATGTAATAAAAATAGAAATCAAAGGGGGATGGTTGACCTAGATAAAATTTCTTCTCATTTGCATCGGTATGGTATAGTGAAGACACATAAGGTTTGGTATTATCATGGAGAGCAAAATATAGAGAAAGAACAATCAACTACAGCATGTGTGAAAAAAAGTAACGATGGTTCTGACGATGCTAAAATGGAAGACTTTGTTAATGATGCTTTAGGCAATTTAAGTCAACTTTACGTAAAAATTTATATGATCTTTTTCTCGTGGATAAGAAAAGAGAGGCTAATGGACCTGCAAATATTAGGCTAGAGCATTGGAAATGATTTCTCAAGAATGAGTCTACCATTGCTGCCAAAGAGAAAAAAAAAACATGAAAAGTAGATCAAAAATTCAAGGTACCCACAACAGTGGCCGTTTTGGTTATGCTAGGGTAGATTACAAAATGGTATGTACTTTTGTTATACCTTTAATCTAAAATATGTTTTAAATGTGATATAAAAGGTTGACATATTACCTTTGAATTTGCAGAAAATGAAATGGACAAATCCAAAGCCAATCACACGGACAGATGTGTGGATTGAAGCTCACACCAAAAAAGATGGGATTGTCCCAGAAAATGTTGGCCCAATTATGGTAAGTTTGTGAGTTATTGTTCTTGCCTTGAGATGTCCTCAAGGCACATGTTTCACATGTTTATTAAAATATTCATTTTATTTGTTGGTTGTCTATCTTCAGGAGGTAAATATGAGACATGACTCATATTTTCAGAGTTTGTGGTTATGAGATTATTTACAACGACATGTGATACTATTCTCCTCTTTGAGAAACAATATTTAATTCGAGATTTATGGAAATATAGGAACAAGTAAAGAAAATTCAGTTGGACCATGGAAAGAACACCAGTTATTTATTGGAAGATGATCCTTTAGGGAAGGTGTTTGGTAAAGATTCTAGATGGCATGTTCGTGATGTTGGATCTAGTGTGTCAAGAACACAAATCGAATCTTCACTTCCTTCATTAATGAAGCTTCGGTTGATTTAGAATGAAAATAATGATCTTGCATCTCGAATGACGTCCATGGAATCACATATGGTGATTATGACCGCACAGATGCAACAAATGATGGTATGACTATGTTGCATACATTTCTTTTTTTATTTTTTTTATTATAAATAATAAGTCTGGAAGATCGATTGTTTTATAAATAAGTTTCATGGCATTTATTGGCTTTCAGAAATTTGTATTTGTATGTTGATAAGTTTGTGTATTGTAGGCCTTACTGAATGGATACATGGGTATGACCCCACCTGTGAACTCCAATGCTAATATACGACCTAGAAATGCTGAGATTTTTTTGTGAATTACTAAGTATGGTATCTGAAGTAGTAGCAGAAGGGAGGGTGGTCATGGATGAGACCCATGGAGTTTGTCATGGTCGGCAAGTTGAAGAGCTAGAAGAGAAGGTCTTGGTTGATTCTATTATGAATAATAATGTTGTTTTATACTTGGGAAGACAAGGAGGTGCAACATGTTTGGGAGATATAGGAAAAAGTGAATATGTAGTGTGGTTAAAGGCACTAATCAAATATGCATAGGTTAGTACTTGTTTCAATTTTTCTCACATATAATTTCGGCTCTAGTATATGGTTTTGCAACTTTATACCATTTAGATAGAGCTCTTATTATTCAATTGTCAATTATTTATTGAATGTTTTCTTTCCTATTTTCCTTGAATCATATTAAACTCTATTGATTTTTCTTTTTGATACAGGTCAAAGAGTTATTTGGGAAGTACTTAAAGTGTTTTTTTAATCACAATGTCGAGAATTTGCAAGGGCTGCTATATCCAGGTCAGTGTGTCTTTCTTTGTTCTCACCATCCGTTATCCAATATCAAACCTGAAGACTTTGTTCTCTCTCATTTTCTGATGGTTTCTTTCTGTTCTAGTTGGTGGACTGGAAAATGGAACCAATTGGATTTGGTCCAACTACTGGACATTTCAGTTTGCTTCCTTGTAATTGACAGTCTTTTCAATTCTATATCTTAGCCCTTGCTCTGATTCATACTGAGAGTAAGACTGCGAGCCATTGTAGGATAGAATAGGCTATGAAATTGGCAGAGTTTTGCACCCTTGTACCAAAGAACAAGCTATGCAGGAGAACAAGAGAATTGAAACAAAAGCATTCACCATTTTTGAGATAATTACAATTCTGTCTAAATATGGGAGTAGGAATCTAAGGTCTTTAGAAGAATTATGGTTCATGCTTCCCTAAGTGCTGAAGAGTCAAATTCGCCTATGTCTCGTCTTCATTGAATTGCCTAGGTAACCAACTGCTAATTAGCATAGCCTTCTAATGCCCCCATGAAGGGTTATCCTCGAACCAACATCACCATGGTGTTATGCTATGTTGGAAGGAGAGGCTTCCAATAGATTTAGGATTTTTTTACCAATTTCAAACCTTTCTATAAAGGGAGGGGAGATGTTACAACTCTCATCTCATATCACAGGTGCAGGGATATGGATCTTATCTTTTTGGAACGTACAAAAAGAAAGAAAATGTTTCTTTATAATTGAGACAAATATATGATTAGGCATCATACTGATTCTTAGGGATTTGCATTATGGGAGGGAGTTATCACAAATGGGTTTTGTTTTGGTCTGGACAGGTAACATGTTAGGCAAGAATATGTTTCAGACATTTGTTATAAGTTCTAACATAACAACAATTTGCTGAAATAAATATTGTATGTAGAATTTGTGCACTCTATTTCATATTTAGCATTTTGATTGAGCTTTATTTTACTTTATTTGCAGGGAATAATGTACAAGGACCTAGGAGTCCAGAGTATGCAATGGAGAATGTTCAATATGAGTCTGTCAGAGCATTTCACTCACACTGCATGAACAACTTTGGATTGTCTGGATGTTGGTGACTAGACCTGATTGTACTTTTGGTTTTGTTAGTGTAATGATTGTCTTACTGTTTTCATATGAGCAGTTACGTTGAAAGAATTTGTAAATTTTGTTGATGTTGGTCTTGTTATTGTAATGACTAAATTGATTCTAATATTTTCAGTAAGACATCTGCTAAGTCATTAGCTGAATAGCACCTTGAAGGGTAAAGCATTTTTCTTATTTTGTAAGTTGGGCATTTTTTTTTTGTAAGTTGTAAGAGATTAAACTAATGAATAAAATTTCCATTTTGTCAAAGTATCAGCTTCACTTTTCTATGTTGTTCAGGGATTTTGCAAGAATCATGTAGTGACAGTACTTTCAATAGTATAATTTATTGTGTGATGCTAATTTATACAATTGCTTCATCTAACAAAAATCAGTATCATGCACTATGTGATTCTCTTTTACAATTAGTATCATCTTTGTTGAGATGCAAATTTATAAAGTTGAATCATTTAGTAAAAATTAGTATCATTTGCCAAATGATACTAATTTTAAGTAGTATCACTTTCAACATGATTCTAAATTTAGAATCAACAAGAATAGTATCATTTGATAGGTGATTCTAATATTTTCAGCTACACTTCAAAACAGTTACAAAACACTGCTTTGGTGTAGTTAGAGAACCAAAATCTGTATAGCCGACCCCAAAAATATCGGGAATGTGATTTGATGATGATGATTTAAGAGCTTAAAATGCATAACTTACATTGTTAAATTCGAAATCATAACCAAATTTGTACTTTTTTTTACACAATTAGGAAATATTTATTAAAATCGAGGGACTGAAATTAAATCCAAAAAATGAAATCACAATCCTTGGTCATGATTCATGTGAGCTGATTTGAATTGTAAATATTTGAACTACGTAAATATCATTTGTCACTATTCACTTATATATTGATTTTACTCGCAAATATTAAAAACTTGTGAGGGTCCAATGGAAAGAAAAAATTGAAGTTAGAGACAAAGTAATGTTCATCGAAATAACAGAAATTCTAGGGAGCGAGGGAGGGGTGTAATTACTCATTCTCCTCGAGATGAACACATCGCCTTCGAGATACACACTGACGCTCATCTCGAGAAAGATGGGTGATCGCTCCCTAGAAGGGCTGTCGAAATAATGATTAAAAAATATTATATTCAAAATTAATCTTTAAAGGTAAACAACTAAGCCAAGTGTTTCCAATTCCATTTGGTCAAATGGTTTGGCCTCACACGAAAGTTGAATAGTTCTTCCACTTGATCTTTTCTGAGAGAATAAGAAGTACATACCAATTCCACTTGATCTTGTCTGAGAGAATAAGAAGTACATACTATGAAATTGAAGAAAGTGAGCTTGCATTCCTTACTTCAAACCCAATCCATTCTCATCAACCATCCACTTCAGCAGACTTCATACTACCAAGATACTCCTTTCTATTCCTTTACAACATCGGGACATAAAAATAAAACTAATAAGAATGAAAGTTGGATTCACCTCGAGATATCACTTGCACAAGTCTCTCCCCATCTATCGATTGATTCCCTTCATCTCTCGATCGAAAACCCACCCTAGCTTGATCTCTTCTTCACCAATTGATTGATCGATCCTCTCATGTTAAATCGATCTCTCCGTCTGTTTCTCTTTCTCTAGATTCTAATGGAGCCAACCCTACTACCTAGGTCGAAGAGGAATCCTGAAATCAACTTTTCAATTCACTTGAATCTCGACGAAGACGAAACACACATTTTCTTCTCTTAATCACATGCAAAGATAATTAGTGGATTTCAAATAAATTATTTTAGGGGCTTAGGTATAATTAGTTAATGTTTGAGAATGACTGGCTTGAATTATAAAAAGTATAAAATTTAGATGGCAAAATAAAAAATCCAAAAGTTAGATGTAAGAGCTTATTAGTTACAGTTTATTGATAATTAGGGGCTTCTAATAAATCAGTTAAAGGATTAATTATAATTAGTTATTATATGAGAGGCTGGTTTTAATTATAATTAGCATGAAATTTGAAGAACAAAATGGAAATCTAGAAATCATATTGAAAACAATTCACAATAGTAGAGATAGAGATAAGAACTGGTGGTCTAGTTTATTCCTTCCCCTCTCTTTCATTACAAAGACTAAGCTAGCAACTTTATCATTAACAAGAATTTAAGAATGACTTTACAGAGTCTAGTTTACGGAGGAGGTTGCGAGGGTGGTGAGGTTGATCATTGAAGGTGAAGAAGGGAAGGGGTGGATAGGAAGAGCTAGAGACTTGAAGGAGAAGGTTTTGAGAGGTTTAGAGGAAGGTGGGTGCTCTTACAATTCATTCTCTCAAGTGGTGGAACAAATGAATGGAAGACCTTAGGTATTAAAATTGTTTGAAATGGTAATATGTTATTATTGAATTCTTTTTCTTTCTTATAGATACAATAATCAAAGAAATTTTTATTAGTTAATGTGCATTGTATTGATATCATGTTCTCCTAGTCCAATTATTATTTAATAACAAAACCACATTGAAATACCAAAACAAAGTCTTTGTTCAACAACAGATGTAAGTCCCCGTTATAGGAAAACGGGAAGCATCTAATAAACAAGGTGTTATGCTTTGTTCTTTCGAAATTTGAAACTAATTATTATTAATATTTTTTAAAGCCATTGGCATAATATATATAGATCAATATAAGACTAAGTACAGTTAATAACTTGTTTGTTAACAAGTGGTATAAAACCTTCAAATATTTGAAAATAATATCTAAAAATAATAATTATATAATTCAATGAAAATATATTCCATTAGCCAACTCATACAAAATTTGAGGCTCACATAAACCACTTTTTTTTCTATGAAATTGTATTAGGATCTTATTATGTTCAAAAATTTTAGATTTTTTAAGCTTCAACTAGATATTTATCTTAATTATTTTGTGATTTTTGTTATATATTCTTGTTTTTGTCCTTGCTAAGGTTATCAATATTGTGACCTTATTTTGGCTTAAAATTGGATTATAATGGATTCAATTTTATATATGCAATGTACTTTAGTCGTGTTTTTTTATTAGTTACTAGCTCGAGTAGGAAAAAAAAATTTTAACTCTGTCCTTGATAACTACTATTATCAACTAATAATTATTAGTCATTTCGCTCCCCGACTAAAACCCTGAGTCCATTGTCACTGGATACAACTCATTTTGACTTGGATATAGTGCCATGAACATTTCATTATAAAAATAGAATATAGGGAGAATAAAGAGCCAGGATAGAGAATGTGGGATGAAAATAAATATAAGAGAAAGACTGAGAAGATGCATATTTAAGAAGAAGGGTCGAATAAAGAAGAAAAATATGCAAATGTGGTGGTGGTAAGCTTCAACTATATATTTATCCTAATTATTTTGTGATTTTTGTTATATATTCTTGTTTTTGTCATTGCTAAGGTTATCAATATTGTGACCTTATTTTGGCTTAAAATTGGATTATATTGAATTCAATTTGGTATATGCAATGTACTTTTAGCTGTATTTTTTTATTAGTTACTAGTTCGAGTGCCAATGGCATGACAGCTCAACGGTAAGAGCTTGGCGGATGATACTACAAGGTCATGGGTTCGAATCCAGCTTGCGGCATCTTTAGTGGGTTTTGAGATCCTATAAAAACCCTGTTTGCCTTTAAAAAAAAGTTACTAGTTCGATAGGAAAAAAAATTGATTTTACCCTTAATAACTACTATTATCAATTAATAATTATTTATCATTTCGCCTCTTAACTAAAATCTCAGGTCGACCACTGAATATAGCTCATTAATTGACTTGGATATAGTGCCATGAACATTTCATTATAAAAACAGAAAGTAAAGATTTCAATGAAGCAAAATCAAAGCAGCAAACAGGGTATCTTTCCTTCTCTTTTGTCTCTATAAAAGAAATTGGAAGATAAGTAGTGGTTACGACTAGGTAGAGTCAACAACGCCGAAAATAGTCGAGCCCATACACTAAATGCGAACTCTCAGGATCGTAGTTGTGCAAGGCACTCGAAGAGGAGACATACTTCAAGATTGTACAGACCGAGTGAATGGATTGTAGGATGTGTGCCGATTCACACTAAGGTGAAAATTGTTGGCTTGAATAGTTTCACATCAAGTAAGGATGATGAATTGTAGGATGTGTGACCATTCGCGCTCAAGGTGAAAATTGTTAAGATAGTGTTGACTTGAATAGTCCCACATCAAGTAAGAAAAAGTCTTTACTAAAGTTTATAAGAATGTAGTGTACTCCTTAATAGCAACGAGGCCTTTTGGATTAACGACCTTTAAATTACATTCAAAAGTAATATTTAAATGTAAACATAACCTTTTTAGAGAGCCAGACTCGCCTACCCATCACCATCCTTCATCCTAGAGATAGATAAGTGATGTAAACAACTACTTTTGGTTACTATGCATCATCTTTATTTATTTTATATTAAAAATATGAAATTAGCAACGTTTATTTGGATGGTCACAAGCCTTTCTTATCTTTTGATGGTCACATAAGGATGAAAGCAAAAGTGTTTCCATTTGGTTGAATGGTTTGGCCACATATTAAAGTTGAATAGAAGAAAGTGAGCTCAGATTCCTTCCTTCAAATCCAATCCATTCTCATCCACCTGCTTCAGCAGACTTCATACCACCAAGTTACTCCTTTTTATTCCGTTGCAACATTAGGACATAAAAATAAAACTAATAAAAATGAAAGTTGGATTCACCTCGAGATAGGGGTAGGCATCTCATTCTGCGATCCCAGTCTCACCCCGGTCTTATCCATTCCGCCCCGATCGATTTTTTCAGGTTTTTTTAGAATTGATCAAACTCATCTCGATCCTGGTCCGTCCCGATCTAGAGTGTGATGGGATCAGGATGGAGATTTTCAATCCCGTTCATCCCGTCCCGTCCCAAACTTATTTATTTAATATTTATTTTAATCAAACTAATATTCTAAAGAAAAGTTAATGATATGTTGAAATTAAATTAAAACATCTATTATTTGAAAACTTACTTGCGGTATTTTCTGTTTAGATAAAAACTTTAGTTTGAATATTTTAGCTCAAATATAACCCATAAAAATTATGTTTTTTCACATTTTAGATTGATTATAATTAGCGTGAAATTTTAATTAGCATGAAAATAATTCATTGTTACCTTACAGGTGTCACAATATCAGAGATAGAGGTAAGAACGGGTGGTCTAGCTTATTCCTTCCTCTCTCTTTCATTAAAATTGTTTGAAATGTTAGTATGTTTTTATTGAATTCTTTTTCTTTCTTATAGATGTGCAATAATCAAAGAAATTTTGATTAGTTAATGTACAATGTATCGATATCATGTTCTCCTAGTCCAATTATTATTTAATAACAAAAAAAAATTTAATAACAAAACCACATTGAAACACCAAAACACAGTCTTCATTCAACCACCGATGTAGGTCCCTGCTATATGAAAAACGCGAAGCATCTAATGAACAATGTTTAGTGCTATGTTCTTTTGAAATTAGAAACTAATTGATACTTGTTAGCATTAGTGTACTGTCCAAAGCAACCCAAAACAAAAGTGTCAATGGTAGCCTGATGCCTGATTAGTTGGCTAAGGCTGTAGGGGTTTGGCTGTTTATGTGCGAAGATTGGGGTTCCTTTTTACCACTTATACCACCCTAGTGCCGGCCCAGATTATATATAAAGGATGAGTTTAATTGACATACTGAGAAGAAGAAATTTGTGGCTGGAGTTTCAAAATAAACAGAAAAACGATCACCTAAACACATGGAGTGTGTAGATATGGCCAATACTGACATCTCAAATTTGGCTTCCCTTTCAAACTTATTTATAAATCAGTATCAAATATAATGTATCAATGTATTTCAATGAGTGCAAAACAAGTTACCCAATAATCAATGGTCATTGATGTTGTCCTGAAATTTTTTGTCAATGTTTAGATGGAAAAGTCACGGTATAAAATTCTACAAAAGACTCCAAAAGACTAATAATAATATAACCCAAAGATTTTCTGTTGGAGACAATGAAGGGAATTTGAACTTACAAAACACAATTTTATTGATTTTTCAAAGATGCTACAAACTCACACCTACTCTTGATTGAACTCACAATTGAGCTTATTTGCTCCTATATTATTTGCTCATATATCTTCACAACTCAACTTTCACCCCTATTTATACTAGTTCTAAGTAGGTGGAGGAAGTGTGTAGAACCTTAGATTTTCTTATAAAATTCTCTAGAAAACCAAATAGATCAACATTCTCTAGAAAAAACTTAGGCATTAGTTGCTTCTAGATAGATCTCGAGGGAAGTGGGAGAGAGACTTGAAGTCTCTAGAAAGCACAAGAGTCTCACTACACCATAAAGGGGTTTTTGTTATAGCTCTTACATGTTGCTAAAATGAATTCTAACACTTTTGAGCCCATACCAAATGAGATGATGCTAATATTTGTATCATCAACCAACCCATATTAATGGAATAATTGTACCATGATAAAACTAATACTGAATTTTATATAGTTACATACACTAGCTAATACTAATTTCAAATGAAGTTGATACTCAATTTTGCCTTGTATGATTTAGAAACTATAGCTAATTTAAAATATTTTTCAAATAAAAAAAAGTTAAAAAATAGATAGTACATATCCAAAATTACGCAAAACAACGCACATTCTTTGACTAGACACCGATGCTTTTCCCCACATCTTTTTATCAACTTTTCGATTCAACATGTTTTTTCATTAAGGGCTCCGATTAAAAAAATAATAGCAAAACATATCAAATAATCAAAACTCTCCAATGAGAGACATCCCACCTGTGCTAACATTATATTTTATTAAACTGCATCCGAATGTCTTGCACTCTTATCAAAATAACATACCAAGTGTAATCTGAAAATATATTGTTGAAACATGACAAATACCAAAAGTCTTACAACCAGAAAGCTCAATACAGGCAATTACACTAGTTTGTGGGTAGATAAGCTAAGAAAAGATTTATAGTCTCTACATTTGAAGAACCTTATTTTTCATAACAATCTTCTGAGAAACAAGCCTATCTATATATTCAACGCTTTCATCTCAGCTCAGGGTTCTTGCAAAAAAAGATACGGACAAATTGTCAAGTCAAAAGAATCCGATAAAAGCTTTTATATTGTTTTCAAGTTGTAGCTCGTGAATTTGGATACCCGTAAATTCATATGCCACAAAACTATATGAACCCAATTTCATTGTCTTTACGAAAGAAGATGTTTAATGACACCGGATGGTGATATCAGAAATGGATGGTGATATCAAAAATATTACTTATCACATTTTGTGAATGATATTAAATACAATCATGATATTCCAGCTTGCATGTAGTGAATAAATGGTATACACCAGGAATAACATTAAAACAGTACTAATGAATTTTCCATACTAATATTGCAGAAGTTATCGAGGTGTCACAAGTGAATAACATATTCAATTAAACAATTATAGCATCACACCCATGTATCCCATACATTTAGACTGCACATAAAAGAAAAACTGAGGGAGGGGATCCGTAAAAAAATTCTTGCATCACATAGTGCACATACCGTAATGATAGTAGAAATGCCACGAACACCTTGTCAAGTTGTAGCTCGTGAATGTGGATACCCATAAATTCATATGTTTTTTCATTTGGTTGTGGTGAAATGGTGGCAACAGGACCAGGGCCAAGACTATAGCACGCCCACGTGACTTTCCTCTGCCTCAGTTCCACCCTCCTTACTTTGATCCAGATGAATTATTATCTTCAGCCTAGCATCCATCATGATAGTATGAAAATATGAATGATAGTTCTGATTAGACAGTTTATACAGCTTTAGAATATGACATGCACAGCATGATGATCACTTACATTGACCCGATCAGTTGTTGGATTGCTTTCTGTCTATGAGTCTGGAGTTTTGTCAGGCTGATGATGAGGAGAGTTGTCCAATGATTCAGAAGTTGGTGGAGCCTCGTTTTCTTCAGAGTTCACACCGAAGTGATCATAATCATTTTTCCTGTTCCTTGCAACAGATCTTGGCTGAATGAATTGCAGATAACCAAAGGGATGTTGACATAGAAACAGTAACAATATTATATTAGCCAAACACTGCAAGCACTACGGAAAAATATTAACCAAAAAAATTGATGGTTTCTGATTATAAGAACATACTGAACGCCTTAAGCAATAAACGCACACCAAGGCCTTTCCTCCAGTTCATTTCATCAATTAGCTTTTCAACCTGTTCAAGGTAGCATATATAAACAATTTAAGATACAAATAGTTTGGAGAATATTGTTCATAGATGAATGAAGTATCAAGTTTTAACTGAACTTACAGCTTTCTCCGCTTGTTCGACATTCTCATATTCCACGAGTGCGTGAAGCTTAAACAGACAACTAATATGTATATGTAAATAACAATACAACAAATTTGAGAAAATTACTTCATTGGTTTCTATAACCGCGTGATCACATCATATATACCTTGTTACTGATGAGTACATCTCCTTTCAAGATAGAACCATTTGATTAGTATGACCCCATTGGAGCTAATTGATAATGAGGAGCGTAGTGTTTTCTCTAATATTAGTGATGATAATGAGGAGTGTAGTGTTTTCTCTAATATTAGTGATGTTTGCTTAAAGTTACTATGTCTAAATCAAAGACTACTCAAAGACCATTTTCTTGCTGAAAGGACCAATTATCTCAAAACTAATTTTTACAAATTAGTAAAGAAGATGATGTATCATGATCCCCGTGACCCCTATCTATATCTTTATCAACTAAAGATAAGACTGTCACTATTAAAAAATGTTAACTTTTCACCATACTGGACTCCCCACATGTAGTAGTATTTAGTAGAACATGAGCATAGCATCTCATGACAATAAACTCAATAGACCAATTAATGCACTTCATCAACTTAAATAGCTTATACAATTATCGGTTACTGTAATTAATCTAACAACTAACTTTGGTTGTTTTACTTCATTGTTGTTGTTTTTTTTTTTTTTTTTTTTTTTTCGAAAGGCAAGCGAGGGGTGTAAATGGGCTCCCCAGACCACAGAAAAAATGATCTTATAAATTACATGCGCTTATATTTCCTACCGCGAGCATCATCAAAAATGATTTTCTTTACATCTTCCGCAAACGAACTCGGCGTGATCTCAAAAAATACATGACTAGGCAATAGTTTGGCTAATTTGTCGGCCACTTGATTTGTTTCCCTGACTGTGTGCATAATCTTACAGTCAGCAAATTGAGTTATTGCTCTTTTAATCCGCCTAGTGGTGTGTCTTGCTTCTCTAGGAGCTGCTCTAGTGGTAGTGAGATAGGTGAACACTTTCTTAGAATCCATGCAAAGTTCGACTTTTTGGAGCCCATACTGCTGTGCTAACTTGAGACCCAGTTCCACGCCCTGCAGCTCATGAAGAGTGACCGAGCATCCCACTTGTGAGCCAGCAGCAACTGCTACTACCTCACCATTATGGTCTCGAATGATCGCACCATACCCGCCTCGGTTGCCGACGAATGAGCCATCAGAGTTTATTTTGACCCAGCCAGACTCCGGTTTTATCCACTGGTGGAACGTTCCAGTGTTAAGACAGAATCGGACATCAATGCGCCATTGTTCGAAAAACCTTCTGCTGTCGGCATTGTCGTCAACTAGGAGATCAAGAACTGATGCACGCAGTCTTACATCTGCGAGGATCTTGGAGATAACTTCAGTTGTAGACATATGTTTTTGCTGAAATCTTCTCCTATTACGCTCTGCCCAAATATGATATATAGTTGCATTCAATGCAATCTTCTTAACCATAGTATTAGGGGCCTTGCCTGCAAAGTGTGTTAGGCACCAATTGCATTCATCATTCAACCCCAAAGGCTGATGGTTATACCCCATATAATGAAGCATGTATGACCATATAAACCGAGAATACCGGCACTCGAAGAACATATGTTCCTCATTTTCAAGATCATCACTACACAATATGCATAGAGATCGATCAAGCTTTTTCCACTTCACCAATTTGTCTTGTGTTTTCATAGCCCGGTGTAGAGCTAACCAAGCAATGAAACTGTGTCGAGGGACTCTACCCTTGAACCGCACTAATCTGGCCCACGGTACAGGATTAGAGTGAAGTCTAATAGCATGGTAAGCACTCTTATTGGTGAAAACAGCATCATAGCCGCCATTCCATACCACCTCATCCTTGAATCTACTATCCATTTCCACCAAATGCAGGTCATCATAGAGCTCGTCAACTGCAGACCTAACCTGAGACCTTGAATCCTAGCTGTTGTCTCTGATAAGAGCTTTGACCCTGGCCTTCTTATGTAATTGAGAATGATAAAGGAGATGTTGTGGGAACTTATTCATCATTCCCATCTCCTATTGAGTGTGTAATCAGAGAACAAGCTGCTGGCCTACAGGCGAGAATGTTCCTCCAACACCAGGACACCTCATGTGGTATGTCCATGAGCCAGAAAGCCTTGTCTTTGATCATGTTACTCTTAATCCATCGGACCCATAAGTTGTCTTTATTGGATACAATGTTCCATATATGTCTAAGCATTGCAGCTTTGTTAGAAGCCTGGATACATCAAATGCCAAGTCCCCCTTCATTGTAAGGCTTACAAACTTGAGTCCAACTAATCAGTGGTGACTTGTTGTAGGTGTCTGATGCTGACCACAGAAAATTGCGCAATATACCTGTAATATCATTGGTAACAGTCTGAGGCAAGGCATAACATGAGGTCCAGTAGATATGAAGACTATTCAGGACTGATTTGATGAGCATCACCCGGCCTGCAAAGGAAAGGGTTTTGTTCTTCCATAAGAGGACTTTCTTCCTGATGCGATCAATAAGCGGTAAGCAGTGGTTGTAACTCAATCGAGATGAGATAAGAGGTAGGCCAAGATAGCGAACTGGCAATTCTGCCTGGCTGAAAGTGAGACAATTAGTAATAAGGTGAAGTTCATCACTAGGAATACCCGCAGTGAATAATCTACTCTTTGAGCAGTTTACATCTAGTACAGTACATGCTTTGAAATAGAGCAATACTTGAGCAAGGGCGGTGGCTGATCGAATATTACCGTGGAAGAACGCGATAAGATCATCCGCAAAGCTCAAATGTGTTACCTGAGGAGATGCACACCTGTGATGAAGCTTGTATTCCCCATCGTCGACCTTTTGCTTAAGCAACAAGTGAAATACCTCCATAATAATCACAAATATGTATGGGGGACGCCAAAGGGGTTATGGTCGAGTGGTTAAGGCCTTGTGGGATTAGTCCCCAAGTCCTTGCTTCGAGACCCTCCGGCGGCATCGTTTCTTTCGGGGTGATGTTGACCTGTAGGTGGCACCTCGAGGATAGGTTACGGGATCCTATACAAAACCCGGCTCAACTTTCATAAAAAAAAAAAATATGTATGGGGACATAGGGCACCCTTGTCTAATGCCTCTCGTTGCCTTAATAAATCCCTTCGGGGACCCATTCAATGAAATAGAGAAGCAAGGCGTCGAGATACATGTATGCACCCAATCTATGAACAGATCTGGAAAGAGCATCCTTCGCATCATATGCACAATTGCTTCCCACCGTACCGTATCATAAGCTTTCGTAAGGTCAATCTTTGCGGCGCCCCTCGGTGGTCCTTGGTCACGGTGATAGTTCCTTACCAGCTCATGAGCTAACATGACGTTGTCATGAATATATCTGCCTTTGATAAATGCTGATTGGTTCAAGCTAACCATCTCATGCATTACTTTTTGCATTCGGTGCATCATAATCTTTGTGATACATTTATATAGAACATCAAGAAATAGGCCTAAAATCCTTGAGATAAGATGCATTAGTAACTTTAGGAATTAAAGTAACAGAGGTAGCATTTATCTCTCTCAAAAGACGTTTGCTCCGAAAGAAGTTCAGAACAGCTTTGACAAAATCATCGCCTATCACGCGCTAGGCTGATTTAAAGAATAGAGACGAGAAACCATCTGGCCCCGGGGCCTTATTAGAATCAATAGAAGACAAGGCCTCTGTAATTTCATCCTTGGTCACCTGCTTAGATAAGTCATGTGCCTCATCAGCGGTAATGGTATTTTCAAGTTGCAACCCATCAATGATGGAAGTGTCATAGAGCTCCTGGGGGGGGGGGGGCGCTCCAAAAACTCCTTCAAAGTAACTAATACATTCAGATTCAATGTCATGCGGATCATCCAGTTTCTAATTTGCAGCAGTATAGAGAGACAAAATCTTGTTTTTCACAAATCTGTTCTTTCTCCATTCTATCAAAGCAGCCTTGACTTGTTTTAGCTTCTTGACCACCACGTACATGTCATTGCCCTCCACATTGGGTTCCCATGCATTCTTGATCACCTCCATATACCCGTGCTCATGTATCCAGAAACGCGCTACAGATGATATTGGCTTCCCTACGCAGCCGGCAGCCTGCAAAATAAGGTCAAATTTCCATTGTAACTACTGTTTTTCATCGTACCTATTTGTTGGGAGTTTAGTTTGACTGTTACAAACACCTATTACAAAGTTTATGGATGGTTTTGTACTTGGAGAATTTATTTTTATATAATCGTCTAATTTTCTTTGATTGCATATCTAAAAGAGGCTAGGAAAACCTTTTAGGATGTCAGCCAAAACTGAAATAACCGATCCTTTACTAATTTGTGGCAGAGCTCATAAAATGTCAGCCAAAATTGAAAAGTGATTCTATAGACAGAACCTTAGTTTTTCATGAACCATGTATTTCGAGATAAAGTAAATCTCTTAGGCACCCGTACACTTGCTGCGTTGACTTGAAAAGGTTGACTTGAAAAGGTCTGCTAGCAATATAATTTGACCGCAAGCATTCTGAGTGTACAAGGAAAATGCCTCTAGCAAAAGACCCAACCTACAAAACACCTTTTATGATAAGATTACAAAAACAACCAATTGTCAGTGAAGCTCAAATAGCAAATAGGTACTAGTAAAGGAACAATCGTAGAGTCTAGGAACAAACCAGAAGTCCTTCGCCAGGTCTTATAAGGCTACATATATCCACACATACCCTTTCCCCCATTCCAGCTATATCAACTCGTGTTACAGTCGCTTTAGTCAATAGTTTCGCCTCTGCATTTCCTTTGTCAACATATTCATGATAAACTTTACCGTGATGAGAGGTAATGCTTCATTAGAATTAAAAACCCACCCCTTGAGAAATTACCTTCAGTTCAAGGACAACATCAACATCTTTAGCTTTCAAGACAACTCCACCTAAATTAGTAATAAACTCTAATTAGATTGTTTCGCTTGGTAGGTTCCATTTTATGCAGTAGCACAACTGACTGGATCCTTAATTGCATCATTGACACTTAAACAACTACTGCATCCTATAGAGAGATTAGGCACCACATCTCCTTCTGGCACAACATTTCAAACCCTTATCATGGAGATTGTTGTAACATTTTCAATGATGTTCATCACATCGGCGGTGGCCACTTATACTAGAGCTGTAAATTATTTCTATCCTTTGTCATTCAGTTTATATATACACTTATAATCGACTTCTTGTTTATCAATTATAAATTTTTATTTTTATCCTCATCTATTTGTAGATCGGAGAATTGGCTGGAATTGCAGTTGGCTCTGCAGTTTGCATCACTTCCATTTTGGCAGGGTAAGAAAAATCACACAAAACATTCTCCTAGACTAATTAGGGGGTATTCAGTCATGTATTTTAATAGATTCTGAAAGATTTTAAAGTCCATTAAAATATAGGGGTATTCAATTAAGGATTTAAAACAATACAATGAAATCCAGGGGTATTCAATCATGAATTTTAAATGATTGTTTTATAATCCATTAAAATCATGGGGTATTCAATCATGGATTTTAAACAATACAATAAAATCTAGGGGTATTCAAACAACATGAGATTTTAATGGATTTTTTGACTTGATGGATTTTGAAGGACTTTGAAGGATTTATTTGTGAAAGATATAAATATCGAAGTCATTTCCAAATCCGGCCTGTTACCCTCGGATTTCAATTTCATCACTTGTCTCCACCACTGTTCTGTGCTGTTCTCTCTCTTTGAGATTTGCAGCAGCAGAATCAAAAATGGAGAATTCGATGGCTTTCAATTCTGCCACAGAGATTTTCTTCTTCTAGGGTTTCTCTCTCTCTTCACAACAGTTGTTCAGAAAGCAAGTAAGGTTTCTCTCACTCAATTTTCAACTGTTAAGAGGAATCCACCTTGCTTTCTTCCAGTCTCGCAATTTCAATTTCTAGGGTTTTGGGGGGATTTTGTGTTTGTGTTTGTTTTGGTTTTGTGATTGATTTGAGTTGGGTTGCTTGGTGTGAATTGGAAGAGTTTTTTGGAGTGGAGTTGAAATTGAAGTGATGGGGACCATTGTTTTGATGTTTTGATTGCTTGATCTTTGAGAATTTTGAGAATTTTCAGTTGGGAATGATGGTTGATTGTGTTTTTGTGTCAATTTTGTGTTTTTTGTTGGATTTTGGAGTTTGGGTATGATGCTTTGATGGTGGATTTTGGTATTTGGCATGAATTTGGGTGAAATGAATAATGGATGAATTTGGTATGATGCTTTCATGTTCTCAATCTTTGTTCTACCATTCTGTCTCATTCACATTTCCGCATCTGCATATTATCTCGCTGACAATGGATGATGTGTACATAAATCTTTGTTGGGAAAGTCGGGTTGCATATCATATATTAACACTTTTTAGTAGTTCCAAATTTATTTTAGTTGGTCATTTTTGAACTGGATAGAGAAACAATGCAGTCAAGATACTGTTTTATTGGATTTTTTTGGGGGGTGGGAGTGCATTTACTATGCTGGAAAAATGGAGCAATAGTATGCATATGCATAAAATAGTAATTTCATTGAATGGAGCATTCATAGTTATTCAATATGATCTATATGCGCTTATGTGCTTTGGAAAGCATTGTTTGGAAATGGTCGAATGATTATATGTGATGATGAATCATTGATTCATTAGGTTGGGGACATGCCTGCATATGGAGTGTGTTTTCCTTGGTATGTTCTCTGTTTGACCCCAGTTGTAGGAGTACAAAATGAGGAGTAAAATGTTGCATGTGTATCTTATGGATATTCTGTGTTACTGCATTTGTTAGGTTTAGTTATTGTGACGGACTTGGTTCTTGTTGGCCACTGTAATGAAATCATCTATCGAAGCATACGGTATCCTGTGTTTAGATTCTCATATGCACTTGTCATTATTTTGGTTGGTTTTGGTTAGATGACTACTGATCCATGAAATTTTGATTTTTCAGATGGAGTGGTCTAAATCGTAGATACAAGCCACCAAATTGGACTGAAATCCAACGAAAGCGACATAATAAGGTATCCTGTGAATTGATATAGCGTACTGTGATTGAAATGAATATTATTATACAAACCATCACCCCCTGCCACTCTCTTGCCGTCACAAACACATAAAATAAAAAGAAAAGAATATGGACTTTTTTTTTTAATGTCATTTTGCATTTTTCTTTAATATATCCAGGAAAGAACCATGGAAGAACACAGGAAGTTGGTGGAAGGTATTCTGAAACGAGACCAGAAGCGGAGGAAGAAGATAGAGGCTGCTGGCATTGACTATGTGCCTCCAGAAATTGTAAGCGATAACAAATTTTCATCATCACTTCCCAACAGAATAGTCTCCTGCTCATATTTTGATGTTAGAATACATGTTTCGGTCATTTGATATATGTAAGTTCTTGCATGGGACTTTACATCCTTGAACTTTGTCCAAGCATATGAACAAAGGTCAAGGAAATTATACTTTGGGATGGTCATATATCTCATTTCTTGTCACTTTGGATTGTAATCCATATCTCTGAGCTAGTATATCCAAATTATACTTTGTTGCTTTATGTTCATTTTCACTGTCTGTTTTAGATGCAATTTCTTTTTTGGTTTTATCTCAACTTTTGAGGTATGTGAATGTTGTTATGTTCTTATCGTGTGGACTCTTTTAACAGGTTGGTAGTGTTCAGCCGGCTCCAAAGAAGATTAGGTTTGAGTATTAGTCTACATGTGATGAGGTTTTACTGCTGCTGCAAGAACTACACATGAACTGCATGGGAGAACAGTTATAGCTATCCATTAATGTCAAAAAGCTTGCCAACTTTGGTTACACATGTTCATGTAAAAGAGGATGTGATGCAGGTTATCTTTTGTTTCTTCAGATGTAATCATACTCAGAAAAGCCCGCGACGCCGTAAAAGAACTTATTCAAGTGGTGGTGTTTTGTCGTGTAAAATTTTGGTTTCCAGATATAGGAAATGGAAATTACTTTCTGAAACTGAAGTTCTTCAGGTGCTCAATAATCCTAAACAAGGCACCGAGATAAAACAAAACTTTTAACTTTTTGAATTCTCGAACTCCAGTTGAATCTAACCAGGTAATACTGCGTTTGCTTGAGTGCAATGGTTGAAATAGGTAACACATCACGAGTTCACAACCAATGTGGATTGCTATCTGAGTAGCTAGTAGGCAGCTCTGCTACGACACTATCAGACTCTCCAGACGCTAGTTAGTTCAGTCTGAGCAAGTCTCCTAGTAGCTTCCTCTGTCCCTATCAGCCGTCCAGACGCAGACTCTAGCTGCAGCTTCTTCCTCTTGCTTCTTCTGCGTCTTCTCTCTCTGTCTATAGGAAGCAAGTGTTGAGGGGGGCTTCCATGTAACTAAGAGATGAGCAGACGATAGCCGAAAACCAACAAAACTTGGTGAATGAATTTCAAAGCTTACCTGATCTCCCTGATCTCTACCATTCTAAATGGTTGTTTTTGGTCTGTTTTGCTTTAAAGATGGGTGCAAAGATGTAGAAGATTGTGTAAAGATTGTGTAAAAAAGTGATGGTTGTTTAAAGATTCTGTAAAAGAGTGATGATTGTGTAAAGATGTTTTGCTTTAAAGATGGTTGTTTTTGGTCAGTGATGTCTTACTTATGGAGAAGATTGTGTAAAAGAGTGTAGTGGATGCAGGGAAAGTGGATCCTGCACTTGCCAAAAATAAGAGGGGTTGATCCAAAATAAGAGAATTTTTCAACTCAAGATCAACAACGAGAGAAGGCTAATGAATGGAGAGCAACTATAGCTTCAGATATGTGGGGAGATGCTGTGAGTGTTGGGAGTCAACGATGAGCAATAAAGAGAGTATTTTATTTATTTATGTATTTATTTTTTATTAGAGAATTTTTTTGCATTATTTCTTCTTTTCAAAAGAAAAATAGTTATTTGTATTACTTTTGCACCATATTCAATGTTCAGTGAATTTTTTTTAATTTGAAATAAAATTCACGTAGCATACAAACGATTGTTTTATTGATATTTGAGGAATATTTTATGATTTGTGTTGATATGGATGACAATGTAGGTGACATTATTTCATAACTTTCTATGATTAATAGCATATTCATAAGAATTTACAGAAATTTATAAGAATCAATAGAAATCCATAACAATCCTTTATAAAATTCAGAAAATCCAATAATAAAAATCCATTAAAATCCAGTGGATTTTGTAAATTCCACAAAATCCAGTCACTTAAAATCCATTAAAATCCAGTGAATTCTGTAAAGTCTTTCAGACTCTATTAAAATCCATGAGATTTAAAGTCTTTCAGACTCTATTAAAATCCATGATTGAATACCCCCTGTAAGTAGAATGTCTCAATGAGGCCAAATTAAATGGTTAAAATGAAAATATTACTGAATCTAATAAATCAGAGAACTTTCGCGCTGAAAATTTTCTATTGAATTGAATGTCTAGACTACATTTGAAGTTACCTCAAGAAAGATTTGTGCTTCTTTTGGAGTTTTTGAGGTGGCAAATATTGTTTTCTGACTGGCTTGAAATGCTGCAACAATATTTTCAGCAGGTATAACCTAGAAATCACAACTCAAGACTGAGAAAGAGAATGTAATGACCTCCGAAACTTTTTTTTTTTTTTTTTTTTTTTGGTCAAACATGAAACTTGACCTCCGAAACTTGACCGGTCATCATATAGGAATCACGAAATTCAAACAATTAGGTCAAAATTACTACTACAAGTTATCTTCATCACGTTTTTGCATCAAATTACTGCTACAATTAGGTCAAAAGCAATTAAACAAACAACTATTCATCATGTTTTGGCATCAAATTACTACTGCAAGTATATCAAATTAGATCAAGATCACGAAATTCAAATCAATTTGCAAAAAAACCTTCGTAAATCCTTCAACGGTGCCAGTCTGAGTGCCGAAGAAGATCAAGACTGATCTTCTTGCCATCATCCACAATCAAAGGCTTCTGCTGTTCGACCTTGCTCGATTTTGAACCTGATGATCACCTCCACACGAAGACGAACACACAGCCAATCAAAATCGCGATTGATGTCGTCAATATCACATTTTATTATTATTATTTTTTTTTTTTCAATCTGATCCATATTATTATCTCAAAATAAATTCAATGTTCAGATACATTGGGTCAGAATTGTATCATGTAGAAGCAGTTACTACTTTAATAAGCTGATACAACTATTGCTACATGCAAAAAAATGAAACGATTCTATTTTGGTTAGTGTTGCAAAACAGTTATTTTGGGGTAGTGTCTATGATGACTCTCAACACTCCCCTTCATCACTGACTCCTTTAAATGTCATGCCAAGTTGTCTTTGAAATTCTTCGAATTTTATTGCACCTAGTCATTTAGTAAATATATATGTCACTTGATTGTTTGTCTTGATTACTTGCATCTCTATCTCTTCTTGAAGTACATTTTCTCTTACGAAGTGGTAGTGGACTTCTACATGTTTTGTCCTTGCATGAAACACTGAATTTTCAGCTAGGCGTATTGCAAACTGATTATCACAATGCAATGGTATTGCATGCTTCACTGGCTGGTGCAAATCATTCATTAATTGCACTAGCCAAGTACTTTCTTGTGTTGCCATGGTTGCTGCTCTATACTCTGCTTTTGTAGTTAAGAGAGATATAGTTGATTGTCTCTTGCTACACCAAGTGATTGCTCCTGAACCAAGACTAAACACGTACCCGATAGTTGATCTTAGTGTGTCACGATCTCTAGCATAGTCAGCATCACAATAGCTGACTATTTTACATTCCTTACCCTTCTTGGTAAAATCAGTGGTTCCTTTCACATACCTTAATATTCTTCGGATTGCTTCAAGATGAGACTTCTTTGGCTTCTACATGAATCGACTTGCTATTCCAACTGCATAGGCTATGTCTGGTCATGTGAGTGTCAAGTAAATTAGACTTTCGACAAGCTGGCGATACATTATTGTATCTTCCAAATCTTTGCCTTTTTCAACACATAGCTTAGCATTAGCCTCCATAGGTGTTGAGCTCAGCTTGCACTCGAGCATCCCGTACTTTTTCAAAAGATCTTTAGCATACTTTTGTTGACAAAGGTATAAGCCTTTGTCACTTCGTTCAATCTCGAGCCTCAGGAAGTGTCTTAGTTCTCCTAATTTCTTCATCTGAAATCGGACTGCCAAGTTTCTTCGTACTATTCCTATTTCTTCTTTGTCATCTCTAGTGATAATTAGATCATCAATGTATACTAGCACTATTTCTTCAAAGACTCGATCACACATCAGTTTCCAATTACTATAATGGAACATCAACACTGAATGGAACAACAAAATTCAGTATGTATTTATGTCTTCATATATAAATATGAATCACAGAACAATTATTACAACATTCTGCCTAACTTGTCTTCATATATGTGTTTCTTTTCCAATTCTTCATATACTCGGTAACTGTCGTACAAAAATGAGATGTAATTCAGTATAAAAAATTATATCTTTCTGAACAGGAAATGCTTGTTTACATTACAAGTTATGTCGACAGGAAATGCACCACCACTAGCCACTCAAAAACAGTCCAAGCAAGCCAATAAATTCCGAGTATATAGGTTTTGGTCTTTTGCCGGTAACCATTGTTGGGATGGGAAGGGGAAGTGCCATTCTATGTAAGTTTATACTTGGCAAAACCGGAGGCGATTTGAGTAAATTCAGTGATTTGATACGAGTCTCGGGTTGCGAACCAATTCAAGTTGAAGACATTGGTGGGGATATGCTAGATCAACAGTGATGCTTTTTAGTGTATGTTGGGACATATAAGTAGGATGCGTTCTAGGCGGCGAGGAAACGGGCTAGGGAGGGGGTTTGACTCCCATCCCCCCCCCGAGATTCACATGGGTGCGCATCTGGAGGGGATGGAGGGTCACACCCCCCTCCCTCGCCCGTTTCCTCGTTCTTTTCCTCGCCATTTAGAATTACCGTATAAGTAGACATGCAAAGGCATCCGGAGTTTTGGTGAACACCTTTGATGATCTCGAAAAGGGTACGCTTCAATAACTAAGAAATGAGATAATTCCACTTGTTTATCCAGTTGGGCCTTTAAGTACGAATCCCACGGATACTAAGAAATCCGATTGTCTGATATGGCGGGACTCGCAACCGTTGGATTCAGTACTATTTGTGTCATTTGGAAGTGGAGGGTCCTTGTCAGCTGAGCAGACAATCGAGCTGGCCAGCAACGATTCTTATGGGCCATTCATCGGCCCCAATACATTGCCAACGCAGCTCTACCGGACCCAATGACCCGTCCATTTACCTACCGAACCGGTTCTTGACCCGAACCGAGGATGTAGGACTAGTAGTCCCCCTGACTGGGTGCCACAAGTGGAAATCTTGAACCATCCATCAATAGGCACATTTTTATCACATTGTCGATGGAATTTCACACTGGAAAGTATACTACATGCATGGGATTATATGTGGAGCAGCATTAGAACGCCTTGTTGCTGGCCCAAGACCTCGGTGTGGCAGTTCAACACTGACATTTGGATCAGAAAATGGTGCTATCAAACCCAATGAGACTGAAAAAACAATCAAATTGATGATGGAATGAGAGGAAGGAAAGGTTATGAAGAATGCAACCAAGAAACTCAAAAGCAATGCAAAGAGAGCTGTGGAAAAAGATGGGTCTTCATATAATTCACTCTCTGAGCTAGTCAAGAAATGGAAATCCAAGTAGACAAGTGAGAGAAAAAATGTCATTTTGATATACGAAACTGTCTTGAGCATACAGAACAGGGGAATAAGTATGTGTAGTGTATTCCACATTAGGTAAAACTAGTTTTGAGCAAGAAGTTGGAACAGAGTTATCCAATTTTAGCATTTTGTTTTAAAAAATTCTAACCTAATCAATTTTACAAGTAATGCTCTCTTTGGAGACATACGAGAAAGAGGAGATTAGCACGGCCACTGCAAAAATTATTCATTTAAATTGAGAAGTGGATCGAAATCTACAAGTTACTTTCTAATTGCTCTGTCATGAACTTTTTTTTTTTTTTTTTTGGAAAAATGAGCCAGGGTTTATTAAGGATCTTCATGATTACAATCTTATGTATCTTCTACCTATAGCATCTTCATGAATAAATTTCTTTACATTCTCATCAAATGAGTTCGGGTCTAATTCATGGAATTCAAAAGGTGGGAATAAGCCTGCTAGATAGTCAGCAACTCTGTTTGTTTCCCTGAAATGGTGTTGAATGATGCAGTCTTCAAGCCCATTGATAGCTCGATGAATGCGATTGGTAAGGTGCCTCAGGTCCCATGGGGTGCCTTGTTTCCTTGTTAGGATAGAATGTGCATATGCGGAATCAGTGCTGAAAATGACTTTCCTGATGCCATGTAATGAGATCAGTTTAAGTGCAGCTTCAATACCTTGCAACTCATGCTTGATTACAGAGTGACCAACAGTAGCTCCTGTACATGCTGCTACCACAATGCCATGCTCATCTCTAATGACTGCTCCATACCCTCCTATTGAGCCCTGAAGCGAGCCGTCTGAATTAGCTTTATGCCAGCCATCTAGAGGTTTTGACCAGTTACAATAAATAGGATTTCTGTGTTGGAACTGAATGTTTGCCCTCCATGCACTGAAAAGTTGCTGGTTAGCATCAGTGTCTTCAACATTCTTATTGATACTGGCTAGTTTAAGTCGTAGTTCAACGTAGATATAATTTGTCACCTCCTCAGCTGTAGAAAATGAATTCTGATAGATTCTCTTGTTTCGTTCAGCCCAAATATTGTAGATAATGGCACTAAACGTAAGCTTTCTCAGAGTGGCCGCCAATGAGCTACCAGAAAATCACGTGCTACACCACCTGACCTCTTCAGTCCAGTTAAGGATTGGCCTACTATATCCTAATAAACCCAAGAAATGGTTCCATATGTAGGCAGAGTAGGAGCAGCCAGAGAATAGATGGGAAGTGCACTCAGTTTCTCTATAACAGAGAACACAGAGATCTGAAGTTACTTTTCCCCACTTCCTAAGCTTATCCAGGGTCTTCAAAGCATTGTTAACTGCTAGCCAAGCTATGAAGCCATGTCGTGGAATGTTGTTAGTAAACCAAAACAGATGACTCCATTCTACTTTACTTTTCTTGGGCCTCAGCTCCTCATAAGTGGCCTTCATTGTATATACCCCATCATTGCCAACAGTCCATATAACTTCATCTGCGCTATCAGTGTCCAACTCAACCTGGTCAAGGTCAGCTGCAATATCAGCAATAGATGGCTGAATGTGGGCTGGGATGTGCCATTTTCCATCACGAATGAGAGCGCTTACCTTAGCATCCTTGTGCAACAATGAGTCGTATAAAAGCTCCTGTGGAAACCAGTTTATAAGTATCCCCAGAGGATGCCATGGTTGCTTCCAGAATGTGTGCATTCTCCATTGCCAATGGAGTGCAAGCTGAGTGCTCTCTTCCTACAACCCAGTATCTTGTTCCAGGCCCATGATGCGTCCTTGGGTGGTTCGAGGAGCCAAAAATGTTTGTTCTTGATTTTAACTCTTAAGTTGAAGAAAAAATACAGGTAAAAGGTGGTGAAAGATTACAAATGTTTGTTCCAAGCTGTCAAAAATGTTTGTTCCAAGCTGTCATATAAAAATGAGTCGTATAAAAATGTTTGTTCTGTCATGAAATTTTGCTTTTAAGTAGAAGAAAAATAAAATTTTAACTCTTAGGAAAAACAAAAGGTGGTGAAAGATTACAAATTCCATACCAACTCACCAAAGGATACAGGTAAAAGGATACAGGTTTAGCTCAAGCGGAGGCTTTGTCGAAGACTTAGTACCATTTTACCTTGAAGACTGAAAGCTTTGTTATGTTTAGATAAATTGCATACTGCTTACATTTGGCAGGCCGAGTGGAGGGTTTTGAATTTATTTCAGTTTTTCAGAAGTAAAGTCCTAGTAGGCCTCTGTTTGTATTTCATTTTTTTTTACAAGTAATAAAGATCTGACATCCTATGATCAAATACTCACTCATCTAAAAAAATGAAATAAAGTCGTAATATACCCCCTTTGATGTATTTCATCTTTTTTACAAGTAATAAAGATTTGGCATCTCAGGATCAAATACTCACTCATCTAAAAAAACGAAATAAAGTCGAAATATACCCCCATTTTAGAAATACCTCTAGCATGCAAAGCCAGCAATCTACCATTTGAGCAACATCCCCTTGATGCAAAATCTTTGAAGTTCATGATTGAGACTTAAATCTTGTATGAACATATTTGCTTATTCTTATAGGATCTATCACAATGTATCATAGTAGACATTACTGTTGTTCTAGTCAAGAACAATACAATGTGGCCATGATTAGCTTTTGATTCATGCTTTTTATTTCGAATTAATCAACATTAACAATGAAGGCTCATATTTTTGCTCTTCGAAGGATTCGGCCAGACGGTGCCTAACCATGCAACTTTTTTTTCATTTGGAATGTTTTATGCCAAGGGTCCTAAGAATGAGCTTTTGATAAATATTAGGATAGAAGAGATTCGAAAGGTTTGTTGAAGTTGCCTTACACTCTAAAGAGTAGCTTTGCACTTTGCTAAACACCATAAGTTTATAAGGAAAAAGTAAGCAACTTATTCGAGCAGTTTTGTCAGGCTTAAATCAATATGAAATTTGATTTGAGGCTATCTTTCTCGAACTAATAAGGTTCTCACCATTAACAATAAGAAGGAAAGGGAAGAACGGGTCTCTTCGTCTAATACCTTTAAAAAAAAATGGAACGAATAAATAAATTAAAGCAACGGAGACATTAGTTCACCATATTACAAAATTACTAGTATTTTATCCATAATGCCAAGTGGTTCTATGGGGTTACTAATTTTTTTTCCAAAAGTGAGCTTTTTATTTATTTATTTATTTATCCCTTAACCCCTCTAACATTGAGCTTGTAATTCTATCTGTCACAAGTCTCATCGCTGAGTTAGTACCCCATCGGCCAGGGGTGAACTCATAGATGAGCAATTTAGTCCTTGTTGTATGCTCTCATCGCTTATGCAATTGAATACACAAGTGGGGAATGCGGAAGTCTATCATAGATCAAATCAACCAATTCAAGGAACTACCAGAATTGGAAGAGAGTGCTTGAACAGATAAGGACGTTCTAACGATGGCTTTTGAGTGAATTTGCACACATGTTTCATCCATAAGCTCATTCAACTCTGCTATAGTTATCCAACATTTATCACTACATTTCAGTTGGATTACAGACTATCAATGAGCTAGATATCGACAAGCTTCATAAAGATTTTGATGGGTCTTTCTTACTTTGTAATTTGTTTGTAGCTTTTGCTTGGTATTATGAGAAAGACAATAAAACAAAGTACACAGAATAGCATGAATAGTAGCTTTTGCTTATGTATAAATATTAAGAACAGTAACTGCTCACCAGCCGGTTGGTTTGTCTCGTAAATATGATAGAGTCTAGCCTTGTTAGAAGGACGGTACAATCACATCTATGAAAATGACCAAAGAAATGAGGGGATTACCATAGTGGAGAAGGACACTGATTTGTTGGTCATGACCAAGGAATGTGATTTTTCGAAATATGTCAAAAATTTTACAAAATATCTTCTATTTTGAATGTCATAATGTTCTTTTTGTATCAAAAGTTTGTTATGTGAGTCATTCTTATGTAGCATATGGTCCGTATGACACTACGAGTAGTGTGAGACTTTTTATTTAGTATTTAAGAGTTTATAATAAATACGATGTCAGCAAGAAGATGTACGTTGGTGCATGTTATTTGCAAATGATATTGTCTTAATTGACGAGACTAGTGAAGGTTTAAGTCAGAAATTAGATAGGTGGCGGGAAGCTTTAGAGAGTAAGGGGTTTAAAATTAGTCATTCGAAGAAAAAATATTTAGTGTTCAACTTTGGTGGTGAATCACAAGGGAGGAGTAATGCAATTGACATCGAATGTGTGGAAGTCCTAGAGTGTGAGGCTTTTTGATATCTATGATTTATAATCCAAAAGAATGAGATTATTTGAGAAGATGTAGAGCAAGGTTAAAAGAGAAATGTTATAAGACAATTGTTCGACCAGCCATGTTATACGGTTGAAAATGTTGGGCTACTACGGGACAACATACGCATAGAATGACAGTAGCAGAAATGCATATGTTAAGATGGATGTGTGGTAAAACGCTTAAGGACAAAATTAGGAATGACATAATTATGAAATATTTAGGTGTAGCGCCTATAGAGGACAAAATTAGATAAAGACGTTTAACGTGGTTTAGTCACGTGCAGAGGAGACCAAGCACGACTCCAATTAGAAAATGTTTAGATTGACAAGTTAATGGAGGGTGTAGACGGAGATGATGACTATTGAAAATTTGGATGAAGGCATTGAAGGAGACATCCTTGAGCTTGGATTAGGCGAGTATATGTGGGAAGACTGCATTGCTTAGAGAACCAAAATCCATGTAGTCGACCCCAAAAGTACCGGAAATGATATTTGATGATGATGATTTAAGAGTTTAAAATGCATAACTTACATTGTTCAATTCGAAATCATAACCAATTTTTTATTTTTTTACACAAAAATGAAATATTTCTTAAAATCGGAGAACCGAAATTAAATCAAAAAAATGAAATCACAATCCTTGGTCATGACTCATGAGAGCTAGTTTGAATTGTAAATATTCAGACTTTGACGAGTAACTTAGTAAACACAAGAGGTATAATAGTGTTTACTGTTTTGAGTTGTTCATCCATCCTTACAAAAACGTAAATATTAAGAATTTGTGAGGATCCAACAAAAAGATAAATTTAAAGTTAGAGACAAAGTAATGTTCATCGAAATAATGATTAAAAGTATTATATTCAAAATTAATCTTTAAAGGTTAACAACTACCCTTGTCATTATGCATCCTCTTTATTGTTTTTGTATAAAAAGTATGAAATTAGCAACGCGCAAGGAGGCAAGCCTTAAGTATTTCAAATTCCATTTGGTCAAATGGTTTGGCCTCATACCAAAGTTGAATAGTTCTTCCACTTGAAATTGAAGAAAGTGAGCTTGCATTCCTTGCTTCAAACCCAATCCATTCTCATCCACCACCCGCTTCAGCAGACTTCATACTACCAAGATACTCATTTCTATTCCTTTACAACTTTGGGACATAAAAATAAAATGAAAGTTGGATTCACCTCGAGATATCACTTGCACAGGTCTCTCCCCATCTATCGATTGATTCCATTCATCTCTCGATCGAAAACCCACCCTAGCTCGATTTCTTCTTCACCAATTGATTGATCGATCCTCTCATCTTAAATCGATCTCTGCATCTGTTTCTCTTTCTCTAGATTCTAATGGAGCATACCCTAAGTTGAAGAGGAATTCTGAAATCAACTTTTCAATTCACTTGGATCTCAACAAAGACGAAACACACATTTTCTTGTCTTTATCACACACAAAAATAATTAGTGGATTTCAAATAAATTATTTTAGGGACTTAAGTAAAATTAATTAATGTTTGAGAATGATTGAATTGAATTATAAAAGGTATGGAGAGCAAAATAGAAAATTCAAAAGTTAGATGTAAGAACTTATTTACAATTTATTGATAATTAGGGGCTTCTAATAAATTAGCTAGAGGATTAATTATAATTAGTTATTATTTGAGGGAGACTGATTTTAATTGTAATTGGCATGAAATTTGGAGGACAAAATGAAAACCTGTAAATCAGATTGAAAACAATTCTTTATTACCTTGCAAGCGTCACAGTAGTAGAAATAGAGATAAGAACTAGTCTATTCCTTTCGGTGGGAGGGACCTCTTGTTTAATTTTTTTAACAAATGCTCTCAGAGGGACCAGATAGTTTGGGTAGACAAATGCTCTCAGAGGGACCAGATAGTTTGGTGTGGAAGGGTAAAGGTGTGGGCTTCTCGGTGAAAGAATTTTCGGATATGTTAGCTGCATCTCATTATGAGACCCACTCTAACTCCTTCATTTCCTCCCACAAAAATCTGGTATGGGTGAAAAACCTTTTTCCTCGGATTAATTTCTTTAGTTGGTCAGTTTTGCACGAGAAGATCTTGACTAAAGATAGGTTAAGGAAAATAGGAATCCTCACTGGGAGTCTTTGTGTGCTTTGCAATGAATTTGAAGAAACACTGGACCATTTGATGCTTCATTGCAGTTTCTCCAAATCCATTTGGAGCAGTTTCTTGGTGAAATTCGGTTTGAGTTTGATGTTTGAAGGCTCCATTTTAGATTGGCTAAGTTGGTAGTCTCAAGCTAATCCTTCCCGACGGGGGGAGTGGTTATGGCGTAGGGTCCCTCACGTTCTCATGTGGTGTGTGTGGAAAGAAAGAAATAAAAGGGTTTTTGAAGGACTACACAGATCGGAGCACTCTATCTTTATCGAGATTAGAGAATTGCTGTGGAGGATGGGTTCGGCATGTAATTTATTTAGGGATTTGGGTTTTGACACTTTTATAGTGTCTTGGCATTCCTTGATATAGGAATGTTTCTCGTTGTATTTTATTTCTCTTTCTTTCATTAATAAACATCTTCATGTTTGACCGTCAAAAAAAAAAAAAACATAAGGATGAAAGCAAAAGTGTTTCCATTTGGTTGAATGGTTTGGCCCCATATTAAAGTTGAACAGTTCTTCCACTTGCTTTGATCTTGTGTGAGAGAACAAGATGTACATACTATGAAATTGTAGAAAGCGAGCTCATATGCCTTACTTCAAACCCAATCCATTCTCATCCACCCGTTTCAGTAGACTTCATATCACTAGGATACTCCTTTCTATTCCGTTGCAACATTGGGACATAAAAATAAAACTAATAAAAATGAAAGTTGGATTCATCTCGAGATAGGGGAGGGTATCTCATTCTGCGATCCCGATCTCATCCATTCCGTTTCGATTTTTTTAGGTTCTTTTGGAATTGATCAAACTCATTCCGATCCTGTTCTATCCCGATCTAGAGTGGAATGAGATCATGATGGAGATTTTCAATCCCGCGCATCTCATCTCATCTCGTCCCAAATTTATTTATTTAGTATTTATTATTATTAATTTTAATCAAACCAATATTTGCATATATATTAACACATCTCTAATAAACCTAATAATCTGTCTTTTCTTACACTACGTACTTGGCTCTGCATTAGTAGAACAAAATCTATATACGCCTCTTTACAAAAACTCAAGCAAATTTATATACCCAATTTTCGAAAACACCTCATAATGAACACAACCCCATCTAACACAGGTAACAAGTATTACGTATTACTAATTTCAATGAACTTTTACATACAAATCATAATCAACAATGTTGCTATATACATTTATAGTAAGTTAATGCAAAACCCTTAACATTTTGCATAGGTCATAACATCCATCCACAATATTGTAAACCGCATTCTATACCATTAGAAGAGCAATGTACGAAAAATTTGATTGTGCAAAACAGAAAAGTTACAATTATTAAATAACAAATTTCAACCACCCTAGAAATCTGAAAGAAATTTTTTTTTAAGAAAACAAAATATCTATAATCATGATATTTTACTCATATTAATGATATAGCCAACAACTCCTATTTCTTATACAATGGTTCAAAATATACAACAAAAATGACTTGAAACAGCTGTAAGAGACCCTGCTATTACCTGAACTTAAGAATGCTTAATTTTCAGAATAACAAAAGCAAAATGAAAATCAAAGTAACTCATCCATAAGGTAAGGGATTCTCTTTTACATTGTCAAGGACAGCTCTTGCATTCATGCCAAACCTCTCAACAATTTGTACAATACGATCTGGTCGACTGCAATTACTAAGTTAAGGAGAAAGCACGAAATCTACAATTAAGGAAGAAAAACAAAGAGAAGGAACAAAAGAACACACGGCAAAGCATAGAGAGGTCATGTAGGAAAAGGATACAAAGTTCTTTCTGTGTCAATGTAAGAAACCTTGCCATTCCTCCATGCATTTGGGATAATTTTCCTACACGACTTGTGCTCCTAGATCTACGAAAGAGATCTCACTTTCTACGCATTATCCATGCAAAAAAGTTTTTTTGCCCGACTTATACTCTAATATATGTTTTCTAGTCGGATCTAATGTGTTACTGACATGCCTGTCTTGAGTAGATCTCTGATACTTGCCTTAGAGGTCTTATGAGTATTGGACCTGACCGCGTGACATGTGGACTTACTGGCTCATTGCAACTTAGACCTGACTGTCCGGATTCTGCCAATGTGGAGCTTATTGTTGTTTGGGCCTCGCTGGATTGTGCGTCCAATCAGACTTGCTTCGTTTTGTTGGCGAGATTATCATGACACGTGTATGGTGCTGATTAAATGACAGTTTGATGTTTCATAAGTAAATATTCTGAATTTGAAGAGTAGTGTAGTAAACATGAGGGGTATAATAGTGTTCGGTGTTTTGAACCATTCATCCGTACTTACAAGACACAAATTTTTTTTATCACTATTCACCCCACATATTGATTTTGTTCGTAAATATTAAGAACTTGTGAGGATACAATGGAAAGAAAAATTTAAAGTTAGAGACAAAATAATGTTCATCAAAATGATGATTAAGAGTATTATATTCAAAAAGTTGATGATACATCAATTTGTCCTCTGATCCGCACCGTACGCGTGTCATGATAATCTTGTTAACAGAGCTACAAACTCGTTCACGACCAATCCAACGAGGCCCAAACAACACTAAGTCCATCACTAGTAGAATTCAAATGGTCGGATCCAAGTTGCAAACAACCATTAAGTCCACATATCACGCGGTTAGACCTAATACTCGTAAGACATTCAAAGCAAGTATCTGAGAGATCTACTCAAGACAGGCAAGTTAGCAATACATTGGATCCGATTAGGAAACAAATACCGGAGTATATGTCGGGCATGAAAACTTTCTTGCAAGGACAACATTCCAAAAGGAAAATCTTTTTTGCAGATCTAAGAGCACAAGTCGTGTGGATAAATTTTTCCACATGGACAGTTCTCAACTAGGAAAGGACATTCAGCAAGATCTCTTTCCCTAAGCTGCACCTACAAAGACCTAGCCAAATCAGGACTCCCACAATATAAAAAGAGAGTTAAGGTCGATGAACAAATGTGCACTATAAAAATTCAATTTACAATTTTAAGCATCTCTTAAGTCTTATCTAACTTAAGTATCGGAGTGTTATCGGCAACCACACGATGATCTTTTGCTCACACATGCTACTTGTGCAGATCTAAGTAGGCGCAAAGAAGGAAAACAAAAATCCACTGCATCAAAAGTAATATTTAAATGTAAACAACTACCCTTGTCACCATTCAACCTCTTTATTATTTTTATATAAAAAATATGAAATTAGCAACGTGTTATGGAATCGAAAAATCATCACTGTTAATAATTTGAAAATTAATTGTTCATTCGGTGGATTATTTTATCTTTGGGTGGAAGGAACCACAATCAAACTCGTGTCTCCTCTTTCGGTGGGAGGGACCTCTTGTTTTTATCTTTAATGGGTTTTGTACTAGAAATTCTAAATGTCGAGGAAGTGGGTGAGGAAAACAGCGAGGGAAGGGCGGTGGAGGGGGTGGGACCATCCATCCCCCTCGGAATGTGTGCCATCATTTTTGTGCGTGCATCCCGAGGGGGATGGACGGTCCCACCCCCTCCACCACCCTCCCCTCGCTGGTTTCCTCGACAGCTAGCAAAGCTCGTTTTGTACCCTCATTTGGCCAAATTGGCAGACCTCCTAACAATAAATGTGTTTCCATTTGATTGAATGGTTTGGCCCCATACTACTAAGATATTCCTTTCTATTCCTTTACAACATCCGGACATAAAAATAAAAATTATAAAACTAATAAAAATGAAAGTTGGATTCACCTCAAGTAGTGGTGGGCATCACATCTCACGATCTGAATCCCATCCAAATTTTTAATAACAAAACCACATTGAAACACCAAAACACAGTCTTCATTCAATGATCGATGTAGGTCCCCGCTATAAGAAAAACGCGAAGCATCTAATAAACAATGTTTAGTGCTATGTTCTTTTGAAATTTGAAACTAATTGTTACTTGTTAGCATTACTATACTGTCCAAAGCAACCCCAAAACAAACATGTCAATGATAGCTTGATTAGTTGGCTAAGACTGTAGTGTTGATGAGAGGATGGTTTGATGTATATCATTAGCAAGGAATGTGATTTCTCAAAAAATGTCGAAATTTCACTGAATATTTATCTTTTTTTAATTATCAAAATTTCTTTCGAAACCGAATTTTTTTTTTCATTAGGTCAATCTAAATGTCGCACATTTTAACCCGTTAAAATTTTAGTTTAATATTAAAATATGATTTTATAAGTGATTCTTATATAATATGTAGTTTGTATGACATTACGAGTCTCGTGATACTCTTTATGTAATTTGTAAGAGTTTAAAATACTCAACTTATATCGATAACTTCAAAATTATAATCGCAATTTTTACATTTTTTCTATACACAACGAAATATTTCTTAAAATCAACTTACCGAAATTACCTCGAAAAACGAAATCACAATACTTAATCATCAGAGGGTATGCAGGGAAGCAAGAGGAATCCAAAATAATGAATTGGTGGTGGTGTGCTGGTTCCTTTGGAGCTAGGCTGTGTTGTAGTTGCTGTAAATTGTTTGTTAATTTGCAAATTAGGAATATTATTCATAGTGTTTCACTCTCTGCTGAACTGGTCCTTGTGATAAAATACATTTACCAAAAATAAATTAGACATTAACACATTAGGGAGAAAAAAAAATTTACTTCTCAATTTAAATATTTTTAAGAGATAATGAGTCAGCTAAACATGAGCCAGCCAATCAAATTGTAGGAGAGAATGAGTTTGCAAGTTCCATTATAATAGACTTCAAGAGATTAATAATACAGTTGATTAGTTGATATTTTTGAAAACCACATTGCAACAACTGAAAACGCACCCAGAACTCTTGGATTATTCCTCTCAATGCATTATAATATAATTCAAAAGTATAAGGACATCTGCAAGTAACAATTATTGAATTATTGAATAGCGATGGGTCAAGAGCGGTTGTTGATCTTTCATTCGAGCTATCATGTGATTTGCTCAATGAGTATAGACATCTGCAAGTAACAATTCAAATTGTACAGGAGACAGAGGTGAGCTGAATTTTGCATGAACTATGATAATTTGACATGGGAGGAAAAAGACATTTAATTGTTAATAGGCAGTAGCAATCTGATTATAACATTTAATTTGAAAATACGTCGCTTGTATGCAAAGTTGTTGAAAGAGTTGATTGGGAAGACTACAATGATGGAGTTGTTGCACAATTGTATATAAGTTGCATTGTAATATACTCCAAAAGACTAATAAAAATACAGCTGATTAGTTAGATTTTTTTTTTTTTTTAACTCTTTGATTCTCCTCAAGTTGCATTATAATATAAGCTGAAGACTTTCCTATTGGAGACAATGACTTGTAATTTGCATTAGAATAGACTTCAGTGAGTCTAATACAGCTCATTAATTGAATTGGACATAGTGCCATGAACATTTCATTTGTGGATCTAGATACGAGTTTTGTGTTATTGAACAGAAAACATTTTGAGATTGTTGAATCGAAGAACTAGCAATAGAAAGAAGAAATGGCTGAAGCTGCAGTGAGTCTTGCTGTTGAGCATCTGATTTTGTTTCTGATTGACGAAGCAAAATTGTTGAAAGGAGTGCAGGGCGAGGTGGTGGCCATCAAAGATGAAATGGAATCTATTGGTGTTTTTATCATTGGCCAAATTTGCGAGACCCCTAACAATAATATTGATGGTCACATAAGGATAAGAAAGAATAATATTGGTGTTTCCATTTGATTGAATGGTTTGGCCCTATATTACCAAGATATTCCTTTCTATTCCTTTACAACATCCGGACATAAAAATAATGCGATTTCCAGGATGGGCTCGGAATTGGAACTAATAATCCATTGGGACTAATGCGCATTAAATAAGACAAAAATAATTGTTAGAAAAAGGAGAAAGACTAAACCAAATAAGACCGGTGGACTATTAGAACAAATAAAAAGGCCAATTGCTTAGTATAATCATCCATGTTCAACTTTCTTTTGCCCATTGCTTAAGCTACAGTGCGGGTAACTCAATCGAAACTGGTTTGCAAACACTGTTGTGAAAATATGTTAATAGCCAGTGGCATTCTGATTATAACATTTAATCTGATTATTTCACTTTGATAACAACTCCAAAAGACCAATAACACAACACCAGATTAGTTAGATTTTTTTTTTAAAACTCTTTGATTCTCCTCAAGTTGCATTATAATATAAGCCGAAGGCTTTACTGTTGGAGACAATGACTTGCAATTTGCATTAGAATAGACTTCAGAAGTCTAATACAACTCTTTAATTGACTTGGACATAGTGCCATTGAACATTTCATTTGTGGATCTAGACCCGAGTTTTGTGTTGTTGAACAGAAATTTTTTTGAGATTGTTGAATTGAAGAGCTAGTAACTAAAAGAAGAAATGGCTGAAGCTGCAGTGAATCTTGCTGTTGAGCATCTGATTCCGTTTCTGATTGAAGAAGCAAAATTGTTGAAAGGAGTGCGGGGCGAGGTGGTGGCCATCAAAGATGAAATGGAATCTATTGGTGTTTTACTCAGGGATGCTGATGCAAGGGCAGAGATTGATGAAGATGTCAAGGTCTGGGTGAAACAGTTACGACAAGTAGCCTTTCGAATGGAGGATGTCATGGACGAGTTTCGTCTGTGTGTAGCACAACAACCTCCTCGCAATGAAGGAGTTGTTGGTTGGGTTAGCAAGACTTTTGGATGTGTCAAGCGCTTGAAGCCTCGCCACATGGTAGCCAGTGAAATTCAAGACATCAGAGCAACGTTGATGCAGATTAGTGAGCGGAAGGAGAAGTATCAACTCAAAAATTTGGCTCCCGGGGGGCCCGACAATGCAAGTTCCAGTACCTCTTACAGTGCTGGTGCCGCTAATGCCTCGGCTCCCCGGGGGTCCGACAATGCAAGTTCCAGTACCTCCTACAGTGCTGGTGCCGCTACTGCCTCCTGGCGAAATGTTAATTCTCATTATGTTGATGACGTCGAACTCGTAGGCATTGAAGAGCCCAAAAATCAATTGACAGACTGGTTAGTGAAAGGAGCAGAGAAGAGATCTGTGTTTGCAGTGGTTGGAACTGGTGGAGTTGGCAAAACTACACTTGTGAGAAAGGTCTTCGACAGCGATCGAGTGAGGAGTCATTTTCAGTATCGTGCTTGGGTTACAGTTTCGCAAACATTCAAGATTGATGATCTTCTTGTGAAGCTTATCAGTGAATTCCACGAATCCAGGCAGGAATCGTTTTTTCCTGAAAGAGTGGAGACGGATTACCTAATTAAAGTTCTAAGGAACTATCTTCAAAACAAGAGGTACGTGGCTATTCTCGATGATGTTTGGAGCACTGAACTATGGGGGTTATTAAACCGTGCTCTGTTTGATAACAAATGTGGTAGTAGGATCATGGTCACGTCACGTGAAAAAGATGTTGCACTTTCTTTTCTGGAATCTCCTTCTCATATTTTCAGGCTCGATCCTTTACCTTTGGAAGATGCTTTGCTTCTTTTTTACAAGACAGCTTTTGGGACTGATTTCAAAGGGAAATGCCCTCTGGAATTAGGGAAACTATCAGAGGATATTGTGAAAAGAAGCGGAAGGTTACCATTGGCCATTGTTGCCATTGGCGGTCTCCTCCTAACAAAGGACAAGACTGTGACAGAATGGGAGAAATTTCGTGATAGTCTTTCTTCCAAGTTTGGGAAGGATCCTAAACTTAAAACTATTATGAAAATAATTTCCCTTAGTTACTATGATCTCCCTTATTACCTCAAATCTTGTTTCTTGTCCTTTGGTCTAATTCCGGAAGATTGGGCATTTCGGTCTTATTTGCTGATTTCGATGTGGATAGCTGAAGGGTTTGTGAAGGAAGAAATTGGAAAAACATTAGAGGAAGTGGCAGAAGACTATCTTGATCAACTTATTAGTCGAAACTTGGTACAGGCTGACGAAATTCAAGCAGGATGTGATGTAAGATGCACAGTGCATGATCTGATGCATGAGTTCATTCTCTCAAGAATCACCGAGGAAAATTTCTGTGAAGTTTTTGATGGAAAGAGAACTCCTATTTCACATGAGAGTTGTCGGCGACTTTCGATCCAGAACAATACTGGTCTAACCAGTTTTATGAACAACACAAGATCGCTCTCTCTTGTTCGTTCAGTTAAAGTGGTCGGTGTGGATGAGTTGCCAATCTCATTTGTGCATACGATTCTTTCTACTTCCACCCAATTAAAAATATTGGATCTGAGTCGTACACCTTTGGAGAGTTTCCCTGATGAGATATCAAATCAGTTTCACTTGAGATATTTGAATCTATCTGCTACACGTATCAAGGCACTTCCAGATACTATAGGTAGACTTCCAAATCTTGAAGCATTGTTTCTCATCGACTCCCATATTGTTGAATTGCCACTTGGAATCTTGAAGCTTCGGAAACTGCGGCACATTACAGCTGGCAATGATAATGAGGGAGTTAAAGTACCGGAAGGAATTGGGAGTTTGACTGAGTTGCAAAGTCTGTCCATGATTGATTTAGAGCGAAGCCCTAATTTGATCACAGATTTGGAAAAGTTGGTCAAATTGAGAGATCTACGCATCACAAACTTGAGAGCAGAAGATGGGAGGAAAATATGTGCTGCAATTACGAAGATGAACCGCCTTAAAACTTTGACTTTAGTTTCAAAACTGTTGGAAGAAGTCATTGATTTGCAGTCTTTGTCATCGCCTCCACCGTCTCTTCTGTCGCTAGATCTGGGAGGGCCTCTAGAGAAGTTGCCTGATTGGGTTGTCTCCCTTTCTAACCTTGTGTATTTGGTGTTAGATCATTCACGTTTAAGCCATGATGCCTTCAACATGTTACGGGGATTGTCTAATCTACAAGTTTTTCTCCTCTATAACAATGCGATTGTGGGAGAAGAGTTGCATTTTCAGGTTGACGATTTTCCAAAGCTCAAGGTTCTAAAACTTGTTGAGTTAGATCAGTTGCAGTCAGTGATAATAGAAAAATGTGCGATGCCCCTACTCAAAGAGATGACGATTGCTCGATGTTCACGGCTAAAGGTGGTTCCCGAAGGCATAACTCACCTCTCCAATCTCAAAGCTCTTACGATTATCGATATGCCCAGAAATTTCACAAGGAGACTTGAAGAAGATAAAGGCAAAGACTATTGGAAAGTGAAGCATGTACCATCAATTGTCATCAAGCGAAATCCCTGATGTCGGTGTATCTCACATCAACTACATCATTGCGACTTTAGATTGGTAAGCATTTCAAATTCTTTTTCTGGCTTTTCGTTCTTTCTTTACATGTAGAAATGTTTGTGGCACAACATTACCAATATGAATTTTTTTTTCATGTATGCTTCGTCCCTGTATTTCGTTATTTTATATGCCATACTATTTTCTTAGAGAACTTATACTTAATTTATAGCTTTCAATATTTTGCTAATTGTCAGTCTTGGATATATATGGCAGTCAGACTTACTCTTGCAAATTCCCGAGCAGGTTTCAAGATGCGACTACTGACTCCGTCAAGCAGTTGGATCATGTTTCTTTTCTGATGATTCCTCTATGCTAACCGATCTGCGAATGCAACCTCGCTTTCACCATCCTCTGAGTCTTAAGTGGATTGTAGTTTCTTTTCCTCCGAGTCTTAAATGTTTTTTCCAGCTTGGACATAATGTTTTCTGTTTAATTTGTGGACAACTGGTCATTTATTCGGAATTCATAATGTAAGGATGCTTTGATATTTTGTTATCCACAAATTAATTTCTCCATCATGTTTTACCTGCTTGTAGCATTCTTAATGGCTTGATTTGTGTATGCTCTGACTCTTGACTGTTGACAGCTTTTCTTCTTTAAATATGGTGGAATTGATTTCTTAAATAGGTATGGATTTGTAAATTCTATAACTTTTCTTCAAAGACTCGATCGCACATCAATTTCCAATTACTATAATGTGACATCAACACTGAATGGATCAGCAAAAATCATAATGTATTGATGCTTCATATATAAATAGGAATCACAGAACAATTATTACAACATTGTGCCTCACCTTGTCTTCACATTTGTGTTTCTTTTCCAATTCTTCAGGCTATATCTTCGTTCAGAGCAAATAGGCTACTTCGACCGCCGATATTTGACCTCAGTACACTCGAGATTTCTAGTGATGACGTCAACTCAGAATCTGAGCTTGATCCACAGGTAGCGAACATTGAATTGGATTTAGGGGCTATGTCAGACGGAAAGATGAATAAGAGGCGCCACACCAAAGATATCAGTATTTGTCCCCGAAAATCCAATAGAATTAGGACAGAAAACAGAAGGTACATAGATTGATTTTGTCTAGGCTTGTATTGGTGCATCCTATCTTTTGTGAGGTTTTGTTTCGGCTTTTTTGGTTCACCCTATTGGGTCAGTCATGTAGCCTTCGGGCGTGGATTTTTATTTGAATAAAATGGGTAAACATCCCAAATTTTAATAAAATAAAATAAAAAATATATATATTCTTCATATACCTCGTAACTGTCATACAAAAAATGAGATGTAATTTAGTCTAAAAAATTATCTTTCTGAACCGGAAGTGCTTGTTTTCATTACAAGTTATGTTGACAGGAAATGCACCACCACGTGCCACTCAAAAACAGTCTCAGGTAATCCTCATGCACTTGTACAAACTCTATAGCAGTGTTCTAAAAATCGCTAGGCGCTGGGCGGGCGGCGAGCAGGTGCCTAGCGCCCAGGGGCCTAGGCGGCGCCTAGGCGGTCTTAGGTTGTGTATTATAACTTTAATAATTTACAAAAGTTAAGCATAATACTTTATCAATTACATCCAATTTAATGCCAATATACATATTAAGTATTAACAATCGTGAAAAAAATTTATTAAAACTCAAATGACTGAAGTTGGTCATGATGGGTACTTTATATAAATTTGAATTTGTGTACTCTTTTATTTTTCTTCAAATTGCATAATAACCTCAGTTATGTTTGATAAAATCTACATTAGTAAAATTGGTACCGGCAGATCCTTTGAGAATTCCATTAAGTAATCATCATTTGCTACATTTAGACATATACTGAATAAAAAACAATTAAATAGTTTATTTCTAAAAAATATGAAAGAAAAATAAAATAAAAACACGATCATCCTTATTAAAAAATTAAAAAATTAAAAAAAAATAAAACTCGCCCAAACCGCCTAGACCCCGCCTAGAGTCCGCCTAGGCTGCCTAGATCCCGCCCAGACTGCCCAGAACCGCCCAGACTGCCTAGAACCGCTCAGCCATTAATCTGGGCAGTTTTCCACCTTCTAGCGCCTAGGCGCTGCCTAGGCGGCCGCCCAGACCGATTTTTAGAACACTGCTCTATAGATATCTCATATTTATAATCACTAACCTTCCATAGATCAGGATCTCTGCAATCTTACTCCACTTTTCATTTTAATGGATCACTAAGTTTCAGACTTTTAGTTCTTGTTCCCACTTACCATTGCTGCAAACACACAAACAAAACAAAATCATATCATTTTCATTAATGCAAATAGAAGACTGAAAACAGACAAACGAAACAAAATCATACTATTTTCACTGATACAAACAAAACAAACAAACAAAACTATACTAAATCACAATAAATCATGCAATCAAACGTTGAATAGTAAACTGAAAAAAGAAGACAAGTACAACACTAAACCACACTAAATGAACATTGTTACTGATTTATGGAATTTCCAACCACTAGCAACACTAAACCAAACTAAATCATTTTCAGAAACAACATTTTCACTGATGCAAATAACAACCACCAAATAAACAGTGGAGAAACATGAATTTGTGCAAATGAACAAAATACTAACAAAATCGTATCATTCACACCATCTATTCAAACATGCATTAGATATAGAAACACCAAAATGAAAATCCTACAATAGCAAATAAGACTTACAATACATCACGCCAATAAACAAGAGGAGGTTTCACGTCCTCTTCAGTGTCTGAAGAAGTGAAATCTCGCCTCAGATTTGGCTCCTCATCGCTTGGCATTTGACTGAAGAAATCACTAAAATCACTAAACGAACTGCAATCTTCCCAGTGTATGCTAGAAGCGGTGCTCCCATCATCATCGTTGCTACTGATCGTGATTTTGACACTAAAAACAACCTTCTTCTCCTTCTTCATTTTGGGTTTCCTCTTCTTCGTTTCAGTATTACGCTTCTTCATTTCGGTGAGAAATTAGAGAGAACACAGGGAGAGAGGGAGAAACAAAACAGAGGGAGTTTTCCCTCCACTATTCGTCTCTTCAATGCTACGGGCTGACAGAGGGTAAACCCTAGCCATCCACGTGTCTGCTTCAGGTAATAGACGGTTGGGATTGACATGCTATTATATCAGGCGTGATAAGCACGTGAATGACATTTTTGTCATTCAAAATAGGAAGAATGGCGGCACATCAGGTGTTTGACAGTCAAGGCACGTTGACTGTTAACCTGATGGGAAAAGTGCAATATGAATGTTAATTGGGGACAAAGCTGAATTGGCTATATGTTTTAGGGGGCAAAGTGCAAATTACTTTTTTTTTTATTATATGCAATTTGCCCACCATTGGATGTGACCACCCTATCCCACCCCCATTTCTCCCTCTGTTCTCTGTGATGCTGATGACTTCGTCCCACCTCCTTCCTCTTTTTTGTTCCATCTCTCTATTTATTGCGAGACCGATAACCGCCCCATCTCTTCCTCTCCCTCCCTTTCTATTTGATTTATTTTCCTTTTCCACCATTACCACCGGCAGCAATCCCAATCTCTATTGTCTGCCTTGAGGAAAAAGTTTTTTTTTTAATATTTTCTCAAAATGAATTCATATCTTGAGGTCTAATTTCGCATTTTGTTCATAAGATTTTTCTGTGATACATAAAAAAATTTGATCCATCACATGTTTGTATCTCGAGGTTCATTTGTGGGTTATCGTTTGAAGGGGATTTTAGTAATCAATATGAGCATTTTAACAGTCAAAGCATGTTGACTGCTAGCCCTAGGTGAAACTACAATAGTGATTAATGATGAGGTAACATCTAATTAGTTGTTTTGAATAGGGGCAAATTGAAAATAACTCAATTAAATTGATCAATTTTCTTCCCCATAGATTAGATGGATTTTTGTTTAGCAATTGGTGTTTTGTACAGTGATTTATGTGTTTTTATTCAAATATTAAAAAAAATTGTAAAAGTAACTAATTAATACGTTATCATTAATTAAATGTGATTCATTAGTCATCACTTTGTCACTCTTTAACAAAAATCTTGACTCCGTCACTGACCACACAGATGCAATTATGCAAAAATAAAAGATAACTCATTTCTACAACACCTTTTATTTCCGGTGGGTACTCAAAATTTCCCACTTTCAATGCTTCTAGTGGTGGTGAATCAATGAAACACCATTCAAAAATGCTAGGAAACCATGTTTTTGCAATCATGTTTTGTAATCAGGATTACATGGCGTGATCTAAAAAGAATGATGAAATCTCTAAAGATTTTATTTGTATCTCAAGGTTGTAAAAAATTTCTCTAATGATGCCACATCATTCTAGTTGCAAAACCTGATTTCCTAGCCTCACTCAACACCATTTGAACTAAAGTGTCTATGATTAAAGGGTATGTAAACCCTTGCAACCACAAAACAAACAAAACACGAATAAGTTGATTCTTCCAAAGCGCATAAACTAGAAACAAAGAAAATACAAGAATGTTCAATCCAAAGACAAATAGCCAAAACAAAACAAAAATCAATGAACAAACAAAAAATGGAATTGAATATAGTTTTACTTTTGTAGAGCAAGAGCACAAAGTGAAAATTTTCATTCGAAGTAAAGATGTAGTAAAGTAATATACAAGAACAAAATCCATGAAGAAAAAACTCGCACCTTAGAAAGATAAAAACCACAGAGAAATTTCAGATAATTTGTAAGCAAAAGATGATCAAGAGATGTTTATTGTCTTAAATCACTCAAGAAACTCTGATGGCTTGAATATGAAAGAAAAAAAAAAAAAAAGTAGGAAGCCTTTTATGAGGCTCCTAAATTCCTTTTCACAAACTTCTTCAATTCCATGAGGAAACTGTGTCCGAATTTTTTATAGAGAAGATGGATTGGAAATTGTCCTCGAAATACCTATGCTAGATGAGGCTTTTGCGAGCACCAGTGGCAATAATGCCCTCGTTCAATTGCAGAATATTCATGATTGGATGAAAACTCAATCTTTAAGCAAACTCAGCGGAGGAGGGCGTAATCCTGAGTTACATCTTCTTCTCAACGTCGTAGGATCCCCTCTCATTCCTCTTCAAGTCCAGTCCGATCAAACTATTACCCATACCGTCAAAGATACATCTATCATAAGATCTTTCATTTTCTCAGTTTTAAATTATTTTTAATTTACGCAAAGTCTACAAAAACATTCCAAGTCCTATAGCTAGCTCGCAACATTTTTCTTCCTTAGTTGAGAATGGCATTGAGATGATTTTTTATTTTTTATTTATCAAAATATGAAGCTTCAACAGCGCAATACATTGTACAACAATATATTGCGCCCACATTGGACAATGTATTGCGCCCACAAGAGGGAAACAAGCATTGAACGTGGTAAGTAGCATATATGTGATCGGGCAAGTGAAGATGAGTGCATCAGAAATCTGCCCAGGTGACGAAAATGTGAATGTTAAGGGTGGTGAAATCGGAGGGTTTGTGTTATGGCAAAAGAACCCGGATTTATGGTTTTTAGAGCTAGTTGTATCTAGGTGCAATGTAAATGCAGGCAGCGACGGTAAGGTGACATGGAGGCAATTAGCTACGCAACAATCGCATGCCACAAAAGGTCCATTGCGTAGATTTTTACAGGTATATTTACAAAAACTAGTTCTAGAGTTTCGTTAATTTAGTTTAATCTTTATTTTATGATTAAAAATACTAGAAAATTAGGTTTTTGCAATCAGGGTGATGTGGTGTGATATTGAAAGAATTATTTTTTATTAGTACAAGCGCCGAGACCCTCCAGGCAAGAAGTAGTCTGAATTTTGAAATAATTCACCATACAATATGGGGTTATTTCAGCCAAAGATCAGGCCTTATGGTCCAATTTGAGGACTCACATCTAGTCCAATTGAGTGCTAAAGGGGACGATAGTAGTGTCTTCTGGGAAACGAGCATGGAATCCATTATCGAAGATTATAAATACATCGATGGTATCAATCTTTCTCATAGTGGTACTACGATGGTCACATTGATAAGATATGGTGCCGGGTCTGCAAATCACAAGAGGAAAATGATGGAGACATGGAGGATTGAGGAGGTTGATTTTAACATCTGTGGTTTGTCCATGGAAAGCTTTCTACCTCCTGCAGATCTAAAGCAAGCAGATGGATAATGGAAAAGGGTTAATGACACAAAGTAAATTATGAGCACCTACAAATTTCAGAATATATCGATATTTTGTAGGGATGATATCTTTACCATATAGATCACTCTGAGAAAGGTCATACTATATACGGTAGAGAATTTTCAACCGTTCAATTTCACCATAAATTTGATGGTTGCATTAGATGGAGCTAGAAATTTCAATAACTTCTGAATTTCTGTGAGGACGGTCTACAAAGCAAAACGATCATTCTCACTAAAAATCAACTCATTTTGAAAATTTTAGGTGAATAACATATGCGCGTGTAATTTTCTTTGTCAAGAATCTTTCTCTCCACCTACCCAATCCCACCATATATATATATAGATGCTCATAACGTATATGTGGAAATAGTCACATGTACATGTACATGCATGCTTGATATTATAGCAACAAATCTCCTATTTTTGTTTGTATTGCACACACTCTAAGAAAACATTAACTTATTTGGAGCTCATGTCCATCTTACACGAGGTAGAGAATTTCTAGTCGTTCAATTTCACCGTAAACTTGATGGTTACATCAGATGAAGTTCGAAATTTCAAAAACTTGTGAGTTTTTTGTGAGGATAATCTACAAGGCAAATAGATCATCCCACAAAATATCAATTCATTACAAAAAATTTAGGTGAGCAGACACGTATAACTTTCTTTGTAAAAAATCTACGTCTCTGCCTCCCTAAATCCCATTCGATATTCCCCAGATCCCCACTCGATATGTATATATATGCTTGATGTTGTAGCAACAAATCTCCTATTTTGTTTTGTATTGCACACAATTTTCTCTGCACCAATTACAAGGTCTCTTCCCCAAAATAAGAGCTTCCTGAGTCGTCGCATTCATGTCTAGCAAGCAAAAGCCTTATCATATCCATGCATCAATCACTCTTGGTCGACAGTCTTCTCTCTTCTCTCTTCTTCTTCTTCTTCTTCTTCTTCTTCTTCTTCTTCTTCTTCTTCTTCTTCTTCTTCTTCTTCTTAATGGATTCAAACCTCAAAGCTCTCACTGTAGAAAGGGTGCGCATTATGCAACCATGATGTCTTTTGCATCAAAAGGATATGGACTCCCACTTTTGACTTTTAAAGAGAAGTGAAACTAAAGGAACCAACATGTAGCATGAATGAATGATTTTGTTTCCTTGGATCCTAATTCCATGTGCTTTGTGGGGAGCTAGTAATTTGTACTTCCATTGATTGACTTGAAACTAAATTTGTATCATTCATTATTGGAGTCTTTTTATTTCATGTTTGGACCATGGTCTCTTGAAGGGTTGAAATGAAATGGAATGATATATAACATGCTGGATTGTGATCATATGGTCGCGTCTAGCTATGTTGTATAATGGATCTAGACTCGATTGGATATGCACCTAGTCCGATAGGATCGAATTGCTTTGGTTCGTATTCGAGCCAACAAGATCTTAAAACTTTAAGAGCATCTTCAATACACAAGATGTATAAGAGAATGTGGAGTTATGTATATTTTGGTAAACAGAAGCTAACAATGGGAAAAAGATTATACATTTGGTTAGTTGTCCAAAAAGTGTTAAAAATGTAGGCTACTTCTATGTGACACTTGGGGACACTAATTATTTTCAAGATGATTATAAACTTGTGAGGTTTAAAGAGTCCCTAATTGCGAGGATTTCCTTTGACTACGCTTTCTGGAGTCTCACGAAGAACAAGTGGACCACCTCTTTATAAACTTTTGTGACAATTTCTTATTTGCTTTGAAATTATTCAAGTCAACACTATCCCAACACGTTAGACATGATAATTTTTTATCAAATAGAGTCAATTATAAGATGATTAGACACAATATATGGTAATCTAAGACTAATCACTCATTAAGTCCAGATCTTTGGAAAGGTATTCGAACAAAAGCTTCAAGATTCAATCAAAACACAACCTCAATTAACAACTCTAGTTGTTGTATGTCCTCTGTAAGCCTCTCACACACAGACACACTCTGGAGCTTGAACTTGAGATAAATAACTTGCGGTGTAAATACTATTGCATGCATAATGTGTCCATGAAGATGATGACAATGTCAAGGCCGGAATTACTTAACATATAGCCATTGTTTCATGCATGGAGGTTGGTCTTGCATTCACACCACACCTCCCAAATCAAGACATAGAAAAGAAAGAAAATAAGGCACAAAGGAGAGGAAAGAGACAACAATTGCATCATAAAGAAAGAATCCATCAGTCAGTCAGCAGAGCAAAGCAATACGGCTGCTAGGATTCACCTCTGCAGAGAGAGTGAGAATTTTGTTGGATGCAACTGAGCATGGTTTTGGAAATTGTTTCTCTCTTTTTCTGGCTTTTCCTTCTTTCTTTTACATGTAGAAATGTTTGTGGCACAACATTACCAATATGAATTTTTTTTTTTCATGTATGCTTCGTCCCTGTATTTCGTTATTTTATATGCCATATTATTTTCTTAGAGAACTTATACTTAATTTATAGCTTTCAATATTTTGCTAATTGTCAGGCTTGGATATATATGGCAGTCAGACTTACTCTTGCAAATTCCCGAGCAGGTTTCAAGATGCGACTATTGACTCCGTCAAGCAGTTGGATCATGTTTCTTTTCTGATGATTCCTCTACGCTAACCGATCTGCGAATGCAACCTCGCTTTCACCCTCCTCTGAGTCTTAAGTGGATTGTAGTTTCTTTTCCTCTGTGTTGGTTTTCCAGCTTGGACATAATGTTTTCTGCTTAATTTGTGGACAACTGGTCATTTATTCGGAATTCACAAGTTGTTTGGATTGTAGCCTGTTTAAAATGTAAGGATGCTTTGATGTTTTGTTATCTACAAATCAATCCATCATGTTTTGCCTGCTTGTAGCATTCTCAATGGCCTGATTTGTGTATGCTCCGACTCTTGACTGTTGACACTGCAATTATGGGAGAAGAGTTGCATTTTCAAGGTGATGATTTTCCAAAGCTCAAGGTTCTGAAACTTGTTGTATTAGATCAGTTGCAAGCAGTTGGATCATGTTTCTTTTCTGATGATTCCTCTACGCTAACCGATCTGCGAATGCAACCTCGCTTTCACCCTCCTCTGAGTCTTAAGTGGATTGTAGTTTCTTTTCCTCTGTGTTGGTTTTCCAGCTTGGACAGAAACTCATGGTGTTTGCAGTGGTAACATAAATGTTACTTCAAGAAATAAATATTCATTAAGCAAGAGAAAGATGACAGACTGTTGCTTGGATTTCCAATAAAAGTTACTCCAATTATTTAACTTACAAATATTGATAATACTCAGGTGAAGATGAAAAATAAAAATTAACTAGTAATACATATTCATAAGGGAACATTCAGGGGCGGAGCCAAAATTTTGAGATGCCCCGGACTGTAAAAAAAAAAAAATTTATAATTACAATATATGTATTGATGGTAAACTATTACGAATATGTTAGAGCATCACCAATAGGTCTATATTTCTTCCCTAACAAAAGATGAAATGTCATTTTGTCAGGAAACCATGAATTTTGTTTCCCATGGTAATGAAATTGTAAAATCAGTTGGGAGACCATCACAGCGACACAATACTCTTAGTGGGTCCCATTTATCATGTCATTTTCTAAAAGTCAGCCCACTCGACTTCATTGTTAGGGGATTTAGTAGCTACCCTTATATTTGCATTTCACATCTATATCTAATTATAAGAAAATTATTTTTCACGCTCTTATATGATGATAATCTTCGCAGCAATCACAGGCAGCACGCTGATCCCGTCCCGTCCCGATCCCGAATGAATGGGATGGGATAGGGATGAGTATATCTCGTCCCATCCCGTCCCATGCCCACCCCTAATTAAAATTATGAGTTGGAAATTGAGCTTACAGATTATATCAAAATTTCAAAAGATATAATCCACAATTTGAGAGGATTTTCTCAAAAAAATTATTTTGTCAATTTTTTTTCTTGTTGTTGATAATCCTTTAGTTTTCAGTTACAATAAAATATTTCATCTAAATAATGAGTTGTAAATTGAATTCACAAATTTTGATCAAATTTCAAAGGCTAATCCACATTTTAGGAGGGTTTTTTTTTCTTTATTTTTTTATTTTTCACTTTCGTTCTCATTCTCGATAATCCTTTAATTTCGTTGTCTAGTCAATTTTAAGTCAACATAAAAGATTTCATCTAAATTATGAATGAAAATGAAACTTACAGATTTCGATAAATTCAAAGATTGTCCACAATTTGGGAGGATTTTCTCAAAAAATTTATTTGGTCGCTTTTGTTCTCATTTTTTATGATCCTTATTGCCACTTAAATTCAGTTATTATGAGCCAGAAACTGAAATTACATATATCAACTGAGTTTCATTTCAAATATGTTTCTCATATATATTTTATTTTCATTTTGTCTCCTTAGTTATTTTTCTAAAAATCCTTAAATCATTTCCATGGTCTTCTTAATTTTTAAGTTAATTAAAATTTTAGTTCAAAATGATGAAACGAAAACTGAATTGACACATTTAGTTTGAACTGCAATGGCTATAATCCACGCTTTAGTTGTTTTTTTTTTATTTTTTTAATTTTGTTGCTTTCGTTCCTGATCTCGATAATCCTTTATTATTTTGTAACATACTTGAAAATCGGCTAATATATTAAGATGCATATATTTATTTTATGAAATATCTTAATTAATTTAGTTAAGCATGACTATGTAGAAAAACACGACAATACAAAAGCACAACAATGTAAATGGATAAGATTAATTGTGGATAACATTAAATAAGCACGAAGATGCGAAAGCACAAAAATACAGATAAGAATGATTATGGACAAGAGCGAATGTGGATAAACTGCGAATAAGATTGAATAAGCATTACAATGTGGATATGATCAATAGTGGATAAGATCAATTGTGAATAGGGTCGAAGAAGTACAATGATGTGGATATGATTGAAGAAGTATGACGATGCAGATATGATCGAATAAGCATGATAAGAATGAATGAGATAAAATGTGGATATGATCGAAGAAGCACGACAATGTAGATATGGTCAAGGGTGAATAAGGTCAAAAGTGGATAAGATCAATTGTGGATAGGATAGAAGAAGCACAATAATGAGGAAAATATCAAATGTGGATAAGTTTGACGACAATATGGATATGATCGAATAAACACAACAAGAATAAATACGATTATATGTGGATAAGATCGAAGAAACATGACAATGCGGATAAGATCGAATGTGGATAAGATATATATATAATAATAAAAAAAACACGACGATGTGGATAAGATCTAATGTGGAGTAACTACTCTAATCCATTTTTGAATTATTAGTATGCCAAATGGTATTGGGCATGACTGGATCTAAGAATGAAGTAGAATAGCTACTCATTGGGGTTTGTTGCTCATGATATTACACTCAACATTTTCCATATTAGGCGTGCATATGTAGATTGTACTAGGAGGAGTTTTGGAAGAAAATTTACATTAAATAATTGTTTTTTAAGTCAGTTTTGTGGTATTTGTAAATGACGTGTTATTTTACATGTTTTAAGAATCAAATAACATGTAAATTCAATAAAGTACACCCTTATAGTTGTATTGAAAGTATTTATTTATTAAATAAAAGTGAAAATTTAGAGCTGCTTCGTGTATTGTCACAGTTTTCTACTATACTTTCAATATTTTTTCGTTGAAACTTGAAACAAAAAGTTCTGTGAAAAGCGAAAATTGAACTTGCTGATTTCGATCGAATTTCAAAGGCTATAATCAACAACTTTGAATGTTTTTTTTTTCTCAATTTTTTTTTTGACACTGTTGTTCATGTTCTTGATAATCCTTTATCCATTTCATTACCATTATAAAAGGGTTATTTAGCCAAAGGTGTACCAGCTGAGTTGGTAGAGGTGTGGCAGATGGAATCACACGTCACGAATTCAAACCCAGCCGACGGCATGGGGTGGGAGGGTTAAGGGTAAAAAAAAAAGGAAAAAAATGGATAAGCCATCCACAATTTTGGTTAACCCCGTTAATATCAGCCTTTAATTTGGCCATTGTAAAAATGAATATGAGTTCCAGTTACAAGTACTTGTTTAATAACATTTAATCGAATCAAACTATGTTATGTTTTTAACCAATCTAACCATGTAATCCATCTACTTGTAGGTTTGGGAGGTGGGTGGGTTTAGACGAGATAGGGCAGGGACGGTGGTAGTTTTGACGCAATAATGGTGGTGTACTCAAGTCAATTTGGTGATGGTAGTGAAGTTGTGGAATCTAGCAGGATTGGTGGTGTGGGCAGCATGGCAAATGGGGATGATGGGAGGGGGATGAATGGAGAATAAGACATTTTTTTAATAAATCTTCATCACTCAGTTGCACATCGAGATACAAGTTGATAATTACAACTGGCATAATCATTTGGAAAATACCAAGTAGTTGAATCTTCATTTTCTCACAGATAGCTTTTTCAATAATCACAACTGGTTTATTCATTTGGAGATACGTGTGATAATCCTTTACTGAGGGGTATATCGATCTTTACAAAATGTGGGAGCGTTGACTTTGGTCAACATTGTTGAACAAATGGTCGAGATCCAATTTTGTACCCAATTTAATTATGCACAATTTTAAGTTTTGTTTTTGGGTCATAATCATCATGAAACTTTATATTTAAAATTAAAAAATGAAAGGACACGAAAAAGGATAGTGGATTATCAAGAAATGTAACAAAAACGATAAAAAAAAAATTAGAAATATCACCCAAATCTTGGATTATCGCCTTTGAAATTTTGTCAAAATTTTTAGGTTTGATTTTTTGCTCATAAATTTGATGAAACTTTATGTTTAAGCTAAAAAAAATTGAAAGGACACTAAAATGGATAGTAGATTTTCGATAAAAAGTACAAAATTGAAAAAAAAAAAAAAAAAAATCAAAACCATGCAAATTTTAAATAATTTCTTTTGAAGTTTTGTCAAAATCTGTAATTTCAATTTCCAGCTCATAACTTTGACGAAACTTTAAATTTTAACGAAAATTGAAAGCACATTAGAATGCATAGAATATTATTGAGAAAAAGAACAAAAGAAAATAAAAAATCGAGAACATATTAGAAATTATGGATTAGAGCCTTCGAAATTAGTTGAAATTTTGAAGTTTGTTTTCGGGTCATAATCGTCATGAAACGTTATATTTAAACTTAAAAAATGAAAGGGCACGAAACATGTGGATTATCAAGAAAAGGAAGAAAAAAAAATGTCAAGAAAGAAAAATCGAGAAATTTTTTTTTTTGGAAGATTTTTTATTTTGTTTTTTTTCTAAATAATTCTTTATCATTTTTTTTGTACGTTAAATTTTCAGTTGAAATAAAGAGTTTCATCAAAACTATGAGGTGGAAACTAAAAAGTACAGATTTCGATCAAATTTCCCACTTTTTTTTTTTTTTTTTTTTTTGTATTTTGTATTTTGTCACATTTTTGTTTGTTGTCCATAATCCTAATCCATTTTACTATCCGCTTAAATTTTTAGTTAAAATAAAAATGAAAGTTGAATGAATTTCAAAGGCAACCACAATTCAAATGATTTTTCTAATTTTTTATTCTGTTGCATTTGCGTTTTTTCCCTCGACAATCCTTTATCACTATTTTGGTCCTTTTACATTTTCATTTAAAATACAAGGTTCCCTCAAAATTATAAACAAAAAATTGAATTTACAAATTTTGACCAAATTTTAAAGGCTATATAATCCACAATTCGGAAGATACTTCTCAATTTATTATGTTGTCTCTTTTGTTCGTTTTCTCGATAGTTCTTTATCACTTTTATGCTCCTCTTGAATTTTGACATTAAAACAAAATTACATCAAAGTTATGAGTCAAAAACTGAATTTAAAATTTTGACCATATTTCAAAGGCTATCCATAATTTGTTAGGTTTTTCTCGACTTTTTTTTTTTTTTTTTTTTTTCATTTTTGTTCTTCTTCCCAATATTCCTTTATCTTTTCTTTGTTCATTAAAATTGTGAAACAAAAATTGAAATTACCGGTTTGGCCAGAATTTCAAAGGCTATGTATTCTATGATCAAGGTGGTTCTCTATCCATATTTTATTTTGTTGAATTTTGTTGTTGTTTCTCGATAATCCTTTATCATTTTTATATTATTTTTGAATTTTTAACTAAAACAAAATTTTCAATAAAATTAAGAGATAGAAACTGAACTTACATATTTCAACTGAATTTCAAATAATACAATCCCACAAGTTTGGAGGTTTTTTTTTTCTTTTTAAATCTATAATGTTATTGTTCGTAATAATTCTTTATCATTTTAATTATAGGCTTAAATTTAAATTAAAATAAAGAGTTTCATCAAAATTATTACTTGAAAATTATACTTAAATTTCACCCGAATTTCAAATGCTTATAATCCAAGATTTGTATTTTTTTTTTTTACTAGTTTTGTTTTCACTTAATATCCATGTTCTCGATAATTCTTTGTCCTTTTTATTGTTCGCTTAAAATTTTTAGTTAAAATGAAGAAAGATGTAGTGCTATTTGGGACGAATCTGGCTACAGATTTCAACAACCTTCCTTAGATCTTCGCAACTCTTTACCAAGGTCAAAAAGAAAAAGAACAAGATCTCAGTCTGGGTTCTAAAATAAATTTTTATTCAACTTCAACTCTTATTTTCGTTTTTGCAAATGGAGCCAAGTTCTTTGATACTTCAATATCAACTCAAAACCTTGTAACAGACTCCTAATTTGATACTACTACCTGAAAAGAATTAAAGGTTACTTACCTAAAACACTAAATTACAACTTTATAATATCATAAAATTAAGTTTTTTTTCTAATAAATTTTAAAAATGAAATTACATAATATAAAACCATGAAAATAAAATAAACTACTTCCTAAACTAAGACCAAACAAAATCAGATATTTGGCCATATCAAAATCCTTTGAATACTCTTTTATGACTTACATTAAAGAGCTTTATTAAAATTATGAGTCTGAAACTGAACTTACAAACTTCACCCGAATTTCAAAGGCAACCACAATTTGAAAAAAATATATTCACGATTTTCTGTTTTGTCATTTTTTTTGTTATCCTATCCTCGATAATTCTTTATCATTTCTGTTATTGGCTTAAATTTTCAGCAAAAGAAATGAATTTCATCAAAATTATGAGGAAGAAAATGAACATATAAATTTAAGTGAGTTTCAAAGGTTTTAATCCACAATTTTATAAGGTTTTCTTGATTTTTTAGTCGTTGCTTTTGTTCTTGTTCTCAATAATCCTTTACCATTTTCTTCTATTATACTTTCAGTTTATTTTAGTTGGAATACAAAGTTTCATTAAAACTACGAAACAAAAATTGAATTTTCAGATTTTTCCAGAATTTCAAAGGTTCAATCTACAATTTGGGACTTTTTCTCGATTTTTTATTTTTCCACTTTAGTTCTTGATCTCGATAACTATCATTTTCTATTATACTTTCAATTTTTTGGTTGAAATAAAAAGTTAATTTCATAAAATTTATGAACCAGAAATTGTACTTATAAATTTTGTCCAAATTTAAAATGCTACAATCCACAATTCGGAAGATTTTTCTCAATTTTGTATTTTCTCGCCTTTGTTCTTTTTCTAATTTTTTTTTTACTATTTTTATGGCCATCTTAATATTAAGTTAAAATAAAATTTTACGTGAAAATTATGTGCCAGAAATTGAACTTACGATTTCGACTGAATTTCAAAAGTTATCATCCAAATTGTGGAAGGTTTTTCTCGACTTCTTTGCTTTTGTTCTTGATAAAAAAAAAATAAAAAAAATTAAATTAAATTATCCTTTTTAATATTGTTTAAATTTAGATTAAAATAAAAATTTTAAAAAAAAGCTGCATCAAATTAAGTTAGAAATTCACCTTACAGATTTTGACAAAATTTCAAAAGCTATAATCCACAATTTGGAAGAGTTTTCACGATTTTTGTCATTCTTTCTCTTCTTCTCGATAATCCTTTATCATTTTTATGGTGCTCTTAAATTTTCAATTAACATAAAGAATTTCATCATAACTATGACTCGAAAATTGAACTTATAAATTTCGACAGAATTTAAAAGATTATATAATCCACAATTGGGAAGAATTTTTATTTTATTTTATAACGTTATTCTTTTTCTCAATAATCCTTTATCATTTCTACGGTCTTCTTAAATTTTCAGTTAAAGTAAAAAAATTTACATCTAAATTATCACTACACCAAATTGACACTTTTGTAACAACCCCCAAAACAGTATCACTTTTGAAGTGTAACAATCCACCTAACAATTTTACACATTTATACAAAACAAAATGATACAATAATTGTATCACCATAAAGAATATGGTTATAAAAGTGATACTATTCATGGTGATCCAACTTATTGTATCATTATTTTTGTGTTACTGTTTTTCATTTTTTTGACTAAATTTAGTTTTGACTTGAAATTGTTTGGTGGATTGTAACATCTCAAAAGTAATACTGTTTTGAGAGTTGTTACAAAAGTGCCAATTTGGTGTAGTGTATGAGTCGTAAATTGAACTTACAAATTTATTTCAACCGAATTTCAAAGGCTATAATAAAAAATTTGGGAAGTTTTTTTTCTGGATTTTTATTTTGTTGCTTTTTTTTTCCGATAATCCTTCATCATTTTTATGATCCACTTGAATTTTTTTAACAAAAGGTTTCGTCAAAATTATGAGCCAAAAATTACACTTACAGATTTCGATTGAATTTCAAAGGATCCACAATTGGGAATTTTTTTTCTCAAATTTTTTATTTTGGTGCTTTTGTTAATGTTCTTGATAATTCTTCATCCTTTTCTATTATCTTTTTTATTTTTATTTTTTGGGGTTTAGAGAAAATGTTTCAAAGGCTATAATCCACTATTTGCAAGAATTATCTCAATTAATTTTTTTAACGTTGTCATTTTCATTCTAGTTCTCGATAATCATTTATCCTTTTAATGTTCATTTATTTTTCTTTAAAATAAAAAGATTAATCAAAATATGGTGCTAAAACTGAATTTAAAATTTTCTACAAAATTCCAAAGGCTATAACCCACAATTTGGGATGTTTTCTCGATTTTTGTTTTATCAATTTTGTTCATATTCTTGACAATCCTTTAGTCTCTTTATTTTGGTATAATTATGAGTAAAATGATTTTAAAGATTTAGCCCGAATTTGAAAGGTTGCAATCCACAATCTGATTTTTTTTTTTTTTTCTTTTTTTTTTGCTCTTGATAAAATTTCATTCTTTTATTGTATTTATATAAAAAAAAATTAGTAAAAGGTTTCATCAAATTGAACCGGAAACTAAACTAACAGATTTCGACTGAATTTCAATGGCTATATTCAACAATTTATGAGGGGTTTTCTCGCTTTTTTATTTTGTCGCTTTTATTCTTGTTTTCAACAGCCCTTTATTCTTTTTATGTTACTTTTGAATTTTTAGTTAAAATAATAGGTTTCATCAAAATTATGAGCCAGAAACTAAACTTATTTTACAGATTTCAAAGACTATAATCGATTATTTGGAGAAAAAAAAATTTGTCGAGTTTTTATTTTTTCTGTTGTTATCGATGGACCTTTATTCTTTTTATTTCTCTTTCAAATTTTCAGTAAAAAAAAAAATTAATCTAAATTATGAGTAAAACTGAATTTACAGATTTTTCCGAAATTTAAAAGGCTATATATATTAGGAATTTCACAAGGGCTTGAAATTCTTGTGATCTCCTCAAAGAGTACATTAGTACAATAGTTTAACCCAATGTAATATCTATAGTCCAAAAAAATATTATGACTGGATCGCTAAGTTTAATGGCCTTATATCTTAACGAACCGCATTTCGTATCAATTAGGAGATCACATCGACAGACAGTTTATTAAAAACATTTAACCATGCAAATATATTCTCATACATTTTCAATAATTTTGATACTTCTTTGTCTAGGTTTCAGGAGATATCTTGTGTTTTAAGTGACAAAATCCTATTTAGATCCGTCGCACGTACATATGTATGGTGTTCATGATTGAAATTCTCATATGTTTCGTAATATATCATCAATTTATAACCAATTTTGATAACTTCTAGTTTCTAAACATGGTTCTATAGTCAATCTGTGACCCCTGGATGCTGAAACCAGTCTTGCGGGTGAGCTCATAGACCACAGTTCTTAGTTCCTAGTTCCTGCAGGGTGGAGATGATGGGGTTGGTCTATGGATTTTTCTTCGTTTTGCCACATTTTACTAAATGGATTAAGGGAGATAAACCATAATGCATCAAGTGTAAATTCGTTCAACATGGCAACACATGGCACGCGGAGTTGGTAAAAAATTTCTGTTCAGTCAAGGAGCATGGAATTCTGAATGCATGGTTTTTTCTGTTACACTTTCAACATTCCAAGTGTCACCAGGCACATAATATTGTTCATTTTGTAGTCTATACTGATCAAGAGAGATAGAGATTCAGAGATTGAGAGAGATCAAAACCAGAGAAAGAGAGATAGAGCGTCGAAGAAGAATGGCTACAGCTAGAGAGAGAGATAGAGATCTAGAGCTTCTGATTCCAGTAGCTGCTGGTGGAGGAGGAGGAGGACCAAGTCCTGATGATGTAGGTTCTAAAACCTCTTCTACTTGCTCCACTCCTGATGCTTCTAATCACCACAATAGCAGCAAAGAGGTTCGCGAATTTGTCTCCCTGTTGATCAGTTTTTAAACTCAGAATTCAATTCTATTAGGTTTCAACATATCAAATTGTTCTTTTTATTAGGTCAAGTGTTGATGAAAAAAATATGTTTTGGAATGACGGCATTGTTTCACAGATTAGACCTAATTGAATCCTCTAGTACAATCTTCAAAATGTGGTAAGGTCAAGTGTGGCCTAATCCATACAATGCTGAAATGTGATTACTCCTGTTTGACCTTTTAGGTTTCGAAAATGTCTTTCGCCCTTTGACAAGACAAGGTGGACAGGACAAGCTGCATTTGTAAAGATAGGGTTATCTAGATAACAACTAAGGATTCCTAATTTGGGCATGAAATCGCCTTACGGAAAATGAATTGTTTACTAAGTGTAAGGTTTTAATATGTGCAGTACAAAAAATGATCCATGAGAATGGATATTGAAGATTTAGGAAGATATTTGAAGTAGAGACGTGATTATACATTCTGTGTGATTGAGGCATTCCAATCAGAAGACGGCGACAAGACTAACTATGTTCTCAAGGCATAAATATTTCGATTATTGATAAATAGCATGCATATGATTTTGTTTGCATTGGTTGATGGTAAAGCAAGGTAACAGGAACACATTTGCGCTGTTGTGCAGGCAGTTTCTAAAGTCATCAGGAGTTGGACATCAAAGAAGTTTATGACGGGATGGTAAGTTTTTCAACGTCCAGGTATACTTCTCTAATCGTCATAGTACTGGGAAACCTAATACAAGATATGTTACAACGTTTTTGCTGTTTTGCAGTGTCATTCTTTCTCCTATAACCATCACATTCTACGTGACGTGGTGGTTCATTGATTTTGTAGATGGTTTCTTCTCCCCGATCTATAATCACCTGGGTATTAATATATTTGGTAATGCTTCCAATTTTCTATGCATTAACAAAATCCCATGTCTTCAGCAATGGCATGCTAAATCTTATCTCTGATTTACATACGGGTAATCAAATGTAGGTCTTGGATTCATAACGTCTATCAGTTTCATCTTCTTAGTTGGCGTGTTCATGTCATCATGGTGGGGTGCTTCTGTTCTTGGTCTCGGGGAATGGTTCATTAAGAAGATGCCATTGGTGAGCTATATTTACTCTGCCTCAAAGCAGATAAGCGCAGCAATATCACCAGGTTTGTATATAACAGACTCTTTATTTACAGTTTACATCAAGCTCCTACAGTTCTGAACTCTTAAGAACTCAATAGCACTTCCGCAGATCAGAGCACCCGTGCATTTAAAGAAGTTGCAATCATTAGGCATCCAAGAATCGGACAATATGCATTTGGGTTTATTACCTCAACTGTGATTCTCCAGAGGATTACTGGTGAAGAGGAGCTATGTTGTGTTTATGTACCTACGAACCACCTGTACATTGGAGACATTTTCCTCATCAACTCAAATGATGTTATGAGGCCAAACTTATCCGTTCGAGAAGGAATTGGTGAGAGAGTTAGTATTAGCAAAATAACGAATCAAGATTGAATCACATTTCCAAACTAACAGAAAGTTCTTTGTGACTGTCTTGCAGAAATCGTTATATCGGGGGGTATGTCAATACCACAAGTATTGACCACAATAGATGCACAAACAATTATGGCATCAAGGATTGGCAGAAGCCCGATATTCACAGTTCCACAGGTCTGATGAAGAGTTTCATTTTATTAGTTTACTTTTCAGAGAATAGAGGAATGTTCGTTTCGAACAATTTTCACTCCTACGCTCTATGCTTTTGACGTTCGCTCAAAATATCTGGTAGAGAATAGTCATGAATCTTAATGCCACTAGTTACAGATTGCTCAAAATATCTTGTATATAAATGGAACTTATATGATTTGTTGCAAAAGGAAATTGCATTTCTATCTGGTTTTAATTCCGTAGGAGTGTAGGAAATTGCATTTCTATCTGGTTTTAATTCCGTAGGAGTGTTTGTTTGGGCAGGTTGAGCGGCATGAGGTCCCAATACAACCTCTAAATAACACAACAGAGTACAAGCTCAAGCTATTGAGTCGAGTCAAGTCGTGTTGATAAAGTTCCCAGTTGTAGGAGTAGGAGGTTATGATTATGTATTTCATTGTTATACAAACATAATAATTGTACAAAGAAATACATATATGTAAAGTGTGAATAGGATTTCTTTTTCTCAAAACTTCTCTAGCATAATTAGAAGAAAACCAAAAATTTCTTATGAAATATGGTTTGAAATAAATGAAAGTCTGTCATATAAAAAAGATTTTTAGGATGTGGGCATACTTGAAACTCGCTGGCAGTGCTTCATTAGTCATGTTGAATCACCGCGTAAGTTTGCATTTTACGTTTATGGCTTTTTCAGATCTTCTTTCAGTTTCTCTATCGTTCCTTTATCCAGATGTTTTTCGAGTTATATCAAGTATATCTATATCCAATATGATCGTCTTCAACATGAGGTCATTCTGGGCATTCTATATCCATTATGCAACCGTAGAGGCAATCTTACTGGACTTTCTCATTGCCTATCTCTCACTTGAACAATGTTAACACAACAAACTAGATGATCATCACGCTTCTGCTCCCAAAGATCATTACTTATACCTGACGAGATCAAATGTTTGAGCTCCCAGGAAACAGAACCAACTCTGATAATATCTACACGTCGAAGAAGTCCAATTATCTGTAATTGCAGTTCCGGGGGTAAGCTAGTGAAGCTGGTAGGCTTAGGCAAACCAAGGACCTCGCCAAGGTCTATATAGAGTGGTAATGCAATCCTATCCTTTACAATAGCCAAAAACTTCAAAACTTGCTTTAGATGGTTCCAAGAATCATGCCCATAATACTCACTGTCTTTGGCATTAATCTTTGAACTAAAATAAGCTAATGATGGAAGGAAAAGGGTTTTATTCAAAGACAGGCTATATGATTGTCGCTCTCGATACTTTAGATGGCCATTTACCTTCAATTCTTCTCCAAAACACTCAAACTTCAAACAAATGGAGGTTTTAAGAAGATGAGGGATGGTATATTGGATTTCAGTTGATGATAGTACATTGAAACCCTTGATGCATGCAAAACCAGAATCCAATAGGGCAGCATGACATGCAAGGATCATAAGCTTGAAATCTCCATGAATACTATCACTTGCAGCCTCACTTTTGTAAACCTCTGTTAGAATAGGAGGTTTAGAGAGCCTTGAACCCATCGTAATATTGGAGGTCAATGAAGTGTAGAGATTTGTTTTAGTTTCAGTTTGGTATTTATCACCAAGCTCAAAAGACAGACTTTGTGTCTACTACAAACTCTACTTGTGAGCAAGACTTTGCATCTACTACAAACTCTACTACAAACTCAAACTCTGTTTATGTATTGTATATATCCTCTCCTTACTTCTCGGAGAAAAATTGTATCCAAAACCCATCAATATGGGTTTCCTCATCAAACTTGAACACCTCGTTACAATTAGGAATGGACCATCTCCTTATAAACCTTAGCGACTATTTTTATGAACTGTTCAAGCAACAATTTAAACCAGCTTGATACCATGAAACAGTTTTAAACTCTTTTAGTGAAACGAGTTATCCTTGTTAACATTCAACAATTTCAGATTCAAATTTTACCAGCTATTATGAACCACTGCAACTTAATCTCCATCACTGACAAGGAAAAACAATTGCAATCATTCTACAGCACAGGTAGATGAATAAGATCGTCTCTGTTGAGATTAACAACACCAACTTGATTGGTGTTTCAAGAATTCTCTAGAGAAATTAAGAAGATTGAGAAGAAGAGAAGATGAATGAAGAATGAAGAGCTTACGAGAAAATGAAGAAGTCAAGAATGATGGCTCTACACCCTTCCACCACCGATATTGTGAGACTAAATAGGGAAAGGAACATTGTGGTTGAGGCATCCAGGCTTGTGAGCCTTGGGTCATTGTGAGAGAAGCTCGGAGGAGGTAAATGAGAAGCTCTAAGGACCTTGAATGTGTTTGTGAGTGATTTATGTGTTTACGTGTTGTATTGTTGAAATATTATCATTGTAATATATGATTGGTGTTTGTAATTGATCTTGGATGCCAGAATTCACAACAGTCACAAATGTAATCTAACAACAGCAATTTCTAAGCATCCCAATATAACTCAAAGGGGCTTCTGATCTGATAAAATATATTGCTTCCATCCCACTTCCAACCACCAAAACCAGTAACCAGAGTAATAATGATAGTGTTTTTCCAAATTCACCAAAAAAAATAAGGGACTTTTGTTAGGTTACTATCTATACAAAAAATTGGTGGGCAGTCCCACACAAGAAGCTTGAGCTCACAGAAGGAAATACTCACTCTTCAGCTATTAACTGTAGACAGCATGCCTCCACTCTTGGCTGGAACCACCACCTCCCAACCTGGTCCTTTCAATGGGATATTACCTATGATCTCACCATCAACCTCAGCAGGAGGAGCGCCAATTAGGTCAGTGCGGTCCAAAATCCTCTCAAGATCTTCGTCACTCACATCAGTCTGAATAAGCTTTTCTTCTTCATCTTCTTCTTCCTTTAGAAGAGCCAAGAGATCTTCTTCCTCCTGAAATATACACTATCCAGTTAAGAAACTAAAAAGTTGTAAATGCACAATAAAATCTAACACCGTGACCATGTAGTATTATTGTTGTCAAACAAGTAATGAAAACTATAAAATCTAACCACAATGAACAAGTACTGTGAGTTTACATATCATCACCATCCAAACATCTTCTCGTTTTAATATAAAACATGGAGTGCGTAAAGCTTATGATGCTCCCCATCAAAACATATTTTTGTTACAGATAAAGATAACTAAAAAGGTTATGTCCCTGCCAAAGGTGTACCAGTTGGTGTGGCGGATGGAATCACACGTCACAAATGCAAACCCGGCCAGCGGCATGCGGTGGGGAGGGTTAAGGGGTAAAGAAAAAAAAAGAAGGAAAAAGGTTATGTTCTAGATACAAGATATCATCACAGCAGTAAGTTTTGAACAAAAACTAACAATTATAGTGGGTATGGCTTTTCATTTGGTGGTAAACACGCTCACCAGGATATAAATAAACTGGTCATAATAAATCATCACTGCATTAAAATTTCTCTTCAGTAGAGATAAATCAATGAGGTAGAAAGATCTAACCATAACTAAAACTAATTGCCGCACAGACATTCATCCATGCATATTAAAAAAAAAAAAAATGATTTTATAGTACCAAGGAAAAAGCTGCAAACTGGATACCCAGCTAACAATTGAGAAAGCATAAGTGAACAAGACCACAAACCTGGAGATCCAAAGAATTAGACTTGGTTTTTTCCTGCTGGAACTGCCCTTTCCCAATCACAACATGCTCAAGCTTCAGTTTACTGAAAGCTCTCTTCAAAATCCTAATCTGTATGAATGAAGCACTCATTAATCACCATAGCTTCAGGAACAAGAAAAGAACACACAAAAAACCAAAAAAAAACAATGACCAACCTCCACAGATTGGGCCGTTGATAGCCTGTAAACATGAACTGGTTTTGTCTGGCCTATCCTATGACATCTATCCATAGCCTGCAAATCCATTTGAGGGTTCTGCAGAGAACATGCAGAAATCAGTCAGTCAAATAGCCTGAGAACTCCTTATTCCTTAAAACTGTTGAAAGAAGAAAAAGTGGATTTACCCAATCACTATCATACAGAATACAAGTGTCAGCTGAAGTGAGATTGATACCAAGTCCACCAGCCCTGGTACTAAGTAAAAAGATTTTGAAATTGCTGTCTGGATCATTGAATTCTTGAATCTGCTTGCCATGATTGATTCACCGCTATAAGAATCTTTTAAATATGAAGATAACAAAAAGCAGAACACCACTGACTACCATGCTTCAAACATAAAAGAAGCATTAAGACAAGCCATCAATTAATACTATCCTTCGAATGGAACACATAATGGAAATAAACAAACACCCAAAATGCATTTTTCATGGAAATGCTGAAGAACAAGAAATTTGATCCAAACATACAAATGTAACCATAGATCTATTGATGTTTCTCCGTAGGAGACAAATTTAAAGCTCATAATGAAATGGACTGATGCCCCCTACAAATTTAATGAAATAGACTAAAGCTCATGATAATATGCAGGCAGATCATGCTTCTTGCAGACCTTAAAAACTTTTCTATAATAGAAGGTGATACAGAAGATAATTTCATTTAGTATAGCAATAGCTACCTGTCTTCTTCTTTCACTCAGTTGCACACTGCCATCAATCCTACAGACCTCAAGACCTTTCTCGCTGAAATAATAATCAATAATATTCAAAACCTTTGTCCACTGTGAGAATATCAGAACCTGTAACAAAAAAAACTTCTGAAATAACGACTACACAGATAAATAATGACTATAGAGAAATCAACTTTTGAACTCTTGAGCATACTTTATGATTTCGGGCCAACAGTTCTGTTAATAGCTTGTCCAGTAAGCGAAATTTGCCACATTGTTCAACCAACTGATTGATGGGTGGATATACCGCTACAAAAGGAGGTTAAAAAGACTAATTACTTGTCCAATATAATTATCACAAAATGATTTTGATAAAAATAAGATTTTTTTTAATAAATCAAAATTTGCTTGTGAAGATAACTACTTTCTGATTTTGCTATCATGAAAAATGGAAAGATTGGGATGGTGTGCTTACTCGAGCCATCACAAGCTCCCTCCAACAGATCTGGATGGTTGCAGTTCTTCCTAAGTTGAACCATCAAATTATTCAACTTGCCTCTGACGCTATCTCCTGCAACTTGTCATGTTAAAACTGGCAGAAAATGGAATGAAGGAGATAACGCAGAATACTTATAGAAAGCTCAAGGAACCCAATCAACAGAGAACAAGGCCAAGCTACATTCTACCAACAACATATTTTGGCACTAGCTGCACATAAGGAAATGCGATGTGCAACATGTACACACGTCACTGATAGAGACCGTCACAAGCATGAATAACACAGCCGATACCTTGAATGCCCACTGAACAGGTTCCTTTTGTTGTAAATTTTAATATCTAATAAGTTCTACTTTCAAATAAAGGATATAAGTCACTTACTCCTGCCTCCATTCTCAATCAAATACTCCTCCATTGTCTTGTTGACTAAATGCTCCTGAATTTTCTTTTGGTGCTCAGTCATATTGGCATACAAAATTATTTCCTTCTTTCGAGGAAGCATCTGCTCAACGTCTGACTTTAATCTTCGCAAAAGAAATGGTCGTAATATTGCATGAAGCTTTGCTAACACCTGTGCATAATAAATTCCACAAAACGTAACAGTTATTTCACGACAATGACATTAAACCAAGTAACCAACATCAGCAAGGATGCATACATGGACCCTTCTTTTCTCTTCCAACTCTTCCTGCTGAGCTTCAGTTTTACATTTCCCTGATAGATCAAACCTGAATGAATACAAGATCAGATGTCAACATTAAACCATACAACTCATAGAAAGGGTTTAAAGAACATAATTTTGAATGGCATCAACCATCACTTCAAATGTCTACTCAATTAATTTTCCATGTGATTTATAGGTAAGTATAGTCTTTAATTATTAGGACAGCACTTAATGGCGGACACCAAGGATGCTGAGAATTCACACATTGTTTATGCAGTTTACACAAACATTACTCGCTAGTCAGTTTGGACCGAGTAGCGAGTTACCCAGGAAGTAATAGGGAAATCACTCAGCCCAACTATGGCTTTTCCATCCTCAAAATAACATTTAATTAGTCAAAAAAAAAAAATATATATATATATATATACACTTATTACTGTCATTACATATCAACATACTACTGAAATGACAAAAAGCCATGTACATAACAAGACATGACCATAAAGAAAAAAGATAAACAATTTACAAATCTGGAAGATTATAGTGAAATGCAAACTAACATTAACAAGAACAAGAGTTATGTTAGTATCTCAAGTGGCAAAGCGTAAGTACGTGAAATTTCAATATCCACATCGATATTGTCATCATAAAACTAAATGAAGGAAGTTACAAGTTAAATAATTGTATGAACAAGCAGTCTTTAGCTTAAATACAGTGTATGTGGTAAAAAAAATTAGCTTAATATGATAAAGAATATATTTTCAGAAATTAAAGTGTCGTACTGAAATATGACATGAAATGCTAATTCTAAAAAATGTACTTTGATTGTTGAAAAAAAAAATTCAGACTTTTTGTGTGTTTAAGTCAATATTCATTATAAAAGCCTTTAACATGGCAATGATGTCAACAAAGAGTCAATATCATGATATAATATAACATGGAGATAAAGACTCAAAACACTACCAATTTTCAGTGTTTAGCATAAGCAAGAAGAAAATCTTGCTGATTGCTAAACAACTAGTTTGATCTAAACAAAATAAGTTTGTGCCTCTGACTTCGAAAACATAGCTACAGTTTGATCAGAGAATTGTGCTTAAAGCCTTAAACTGATATTGTTTACCATGACTCAAACTCTTCATGGGACGAAAAGATATCAGGCAAGATGAAATTCAGCAACGACCAGAGTTCAGCCAAGTTGTTCTGCAGAGGTGTTCCGGTGAGAAGTAGCTTATTTTCCATTGGGATGAGCTTCAGTTCTCTCAGTAGTTTGCATTTCGAATTTTTCAACCGGTGTCCCTTCAAGAAGAAATATGGGGTAAATACCACAAAAAAGGAAGACATTAACGGAATATGAGTTGTGAGGATAGTGTATATGATATGCCTAGTTAACTAACCTCATCTACTACAACATATTTCCAACTGTAATGCCTCAAGTATGATTTTGCATCATTCATTGCAACCTCATAAGAAGTGATTACAATGGGAAATTTGGGGCCTATTTGTCTTGGCATATGCTTCTTTCTTATTTCCTGCCTTTCGTCCCTATTCCCGTGATAGATAATTGCATTGATCGAAGGAACAAACCTGAAACACCCAGTTTTCACATAAGCACATATGTTGACAGAAGTTGGACAATGGAAAGCAGGAATAAACATGGTAACTTTACCTTGTTATCTCATTCACCCAATTCGAAAGTGTAGAAAGGGGAGCTATCACTAAATAGGGTCCATCCATGCCTTTTCCTTTCAAATGAGCAAGAAATCCAATGGTTTGGATAGTCTTGCCAAGTCCCATTTGATCTGCTAGAATCCCATTGAGTCCATTTTGCCATAGTGAAATTAACCACTTCACCCCTTTGATTTGATACGGCTTCAATTTTCCACCAGTCAATAATGGTACAAGTTCAGCTTGCTCTTTAGCAACTCCTTCCTCCTCTGTGAGATTGGGGTCCATTGGCATTCTTCGTTCTTGGGACCTAGTCAACATTGCTGCAACTGCTCTCTGGGCTTTCCTCTGACAGCAATCACCACAACAACATCAATTATTGCAGATATTTTTTTTTGAAAAAATACCTAAACAAATTAAATTGCCTGACTTTTACATCCCTGGGAATCCACCAATAGAAAGTAACTGCCAAATTGCCATCTACTGAGAATCATATTCAATGCAGTATTTAAAGCATTTTGGTATCATGTTCATTTCATAGAACGTGAATAAGCTATCATGTACATTATGTGATACACTTCATTAAGACTGCTAACATGAAAAGTTAAAACTTGTTTTGTTCCTCTAATCAAACATCTTCCAGTTCTACAAGCAGAATAAGAAATTGCAACAATACGAGATCATTGTTTTAGTACATGAATGCACATGAAGTAGAATTAACACATATATAAATAAACAAAAATGCTAGAAAACTTTGCAACCAGGTAAATAATCTCTCCAAAGAGATTTAAACAACTTACACTGCCTGTTTGTGAGATGGCTTTCCTCTTTCGACCCCCTTTCTTTCCCTTTGTTGGCTCGAGCTCGGGCTCGGGCTCAGGCTCAGGCTCTTCCTTCTTATTCTCTGTTTCCTGAGAACACATCGAATTAAATTAATAAAAAAAACATAAATTGACTTCATAAACCAGACTCCAAAATGAACAAATGGGTATCTGAAAATTTACAAATGTTATGTCATCCATTTTTTCCAGCAGGAATTGAGAGTACAACTGAGTCTGCGTAAGAAGCTCGTCTAATTTCGAGAACTGGGTATCGTTCAAAACCAGTTCCTCTTCCCTCTTAACCTCCCCATTCGCGCTCTCTTCCCTCTTAACCTCCCCATTCGCGCTTCGGTCCTCCTCCTTAGCGCGGGCTACAAGTAGTTTCTCTTCCTCTTCGGCCATAGCTTCCGATATGAGACTAGTATCTCCATTCTTAGCTTCCAGTTCCAGGTCTAGTTCAATCTTGATTTCCTGCACATACATGAAGAAGCTTCACATCCTTGAAATACAAACCACACAAGCAAATCCTAGAAACCATTAAAGGCCATGTTTTGAAAAAATATTGTTCCTAATCTCATGAAAAACTGAACAATTTCAACCAAATTAACCCTAAAATCGAAATGGGTAGCGAGAAAACCTCGTCTTCAAGCACGGAAGTGGGAGAATCTGCAACCCCATCCTCTTTCATCTCTGCTAGAGCGGCCATTTCCCCTTGTAAAACGCTAAAAACCTTCAGAAACTCTGTTTCACAGAAGATGTTTGAAGAAATATCAGATTGAAAAAACAAACTTGAAATTCTCAGTAACCTAGGGTTTTCTAGTAGATCTTCGTACAGAAAACCAAAACCCATTGTTGATCTGTGCAAATGAACAATAAATGTGCGGTAGACTGGTAAAAAAAAAAAAAACAACAACAACAACCGTTCAAGGAGTAAAACTGTCTTTAAAGAAAAGGGGTTTTCAGTTACCTGTATGTTTTATTGAAGAAGAAGAGACAGCAACTGTGTGAGAGAGATTGGGTACATGAAGAAATGGAGACCACTAATGGTGTTAATGGAGGTTTTGGCGGGAAAGTTGATAATGGAATGTACCTTGAAAAGTTGGGCTAATTACGGTTTGTGTCCCTGTGATGGATCTGTGGACTCTTGATTGATGGACTGATAGGGCTCCTAGAAAAACGGGTGAAAATAATTAGGTAGATGGTAAAAATGAATCATTTTTTTTTTAAATGTTACTAACAAAAATTGGCGTGTTTTAAGTTTGAGATAAAAGACCATCGAAATTTTTCCCGAACATAAAGATCTAACGGATGATACGGAGAAGGACTGAAGGGTATTTAACTGAAATTTATATTCACATAAAAGTGAAATACCTTTGGCCAAAGTTAAAAATTCTAATTCTATCAAATAATTTGAATGTCGAAGACTCGGGAAATACCCTAGTATTTAAATAGTTCGCAATGGAAAATTCTAGGGGTCGAGTGAGGGAGCGAGGGATGGGTGGAAGCCAACCATCTGCTTCGAGATGAGTGTCATCGCGCATCTCAAATTCAATGCACTCATCTCGAGGCCTCGCCCCTTTCCCTCGCTCCCTCCCTCGACATGTAGCAAAGCTCGTTCGCAATTAACTAATTACTAAAAACTTCCGACTTCTTCCTCTTTCCGACATCATTCCCTTCTGCACATCTCGATACTACCACTATTATTTTTATGCTTTTTTTTTCCACCTTTTGTGGTGCCCCGAACACTAGGTAGTGGCGCCCATGCCATCACCCAACTTCTGTCCAAACTCCACTCACACAAATTACAAAGTCTCATGTGTCCCCTTAACGTCCACTTCACAGAGTCGTCGCCCTCATTTTCCCGCTTGAAATCGAAGCTTAAATGGCTTTGTAACACTTTCGCTCGTAACACTTCGTTTACTAGTTCGCAATTGTTCAAGAACTCAATATATCCGTCGTTGAAGGAACCACATATGTGTCTGCAATCGAAGCTCTCAATGCTCTTGATTTAAGTTTTAAATAGTGTAGTATGTACCCTTTCATGCTTTTTTTTTTTTTTTTTTGGAAGGCAAGCCGGTGTTTGATAGGATCCGTAACCTATCTCCCGAGGTGCCGCCTATAGGCCAACATCACCCCGAAAGAAATTATGCTGCCGGAGAATCTCGAAGCAAGGACCTGGGGATAAATCCCAAAAGGCCTTAACCTATGACGAATGAATTAAAGTTCTACAACAATTTTAGACAGTTTGGAAATATAACCATTTTTTGTCAAGTTTGGAGATTTTTACTTTTCTATCTCTTTTACTCCTTTAATAGATAGTGTTTGTGATTGCGTTTTAAAAATGATAAATATAAAATATAAAAAAAATAAAAAAAAAATAGCAAACAAAGCTGAATAAACTTGCTCATTCAAATAACATGTTGTGAAATTTACAATAGGCTATCAAGATTGAGTACCTGAACTACTAAAAACCAGTCAAAAAATATTTCTAAAATAATCAAAATAACACTTTAAAAACTTTCTAAATCTAAAGGCCTAAAATACGAAAATATAATTTTTTTAAAAAAATTCAAATTGAAATAGAAACTTTGCTCATAGTAACTCAAGAAGGAAAGCCTCTCTGGGCTTTTAAAGTTCAAGTAATTAAACAAGTTTTCTCCAATCATCACAATCAATTTTTGATCTCCATGTCTTCTCCTCCTTCTTCCTCACTGCCTTTTTCCTCTCCATACTTTGATAAAGAGTTTTACAGTTTTTGTTTGATAATGGGAGGAATTTTGTTACTATGGTTTGTTTCTGAAATTATAAGAAAAATTCAAAAAATTATACTACCTATAATCAATCAACAATTAGATAATCATATTGATCTCGAAGCCGGGTTGTGGACTAGTAGAGTTGTAGTAGAGGAGGTGTGTTTGCAGGACAGTCATCAACAACATGGAACCCAGCTTTCGATCTATAAAGATACAGTGAAAGTTGTTAATGAGTTCAAGACTATTGAGTGCGCGATTTGCTTGGAGGAGTTAGAAACAGGGCAGGCTCTTGGTTTACTTCCACAATGTAACCATGTATTTCATAAAGTTTGTATTGATCTATGGATGTGTTCGCAGCCAAATTGTACTTGCCCGCTCTGTAGGCATTCTGCTGTTTTGAGTTGATGCATCGGTAAACAGCTTATGCAAGTATGAGTTAAATAACAATGTGGTTTTGTAGTTTTTCGCGTCAAAGATTTGTTCTATGTAAATATTTGTAGAAAGAGTTTGGAAATATAGAGATAATCGATTTTTTCACTCAAGATCATCAACTGATGTATATTTTACAGATTTCTATTGTTTATGTGATGGTTCATACATGAAATGTACTTAAGTTTTGTATCGATAACTATATAGATGAATGAGTTTGTGAGATCTCATGTTCTCAATGTGTTTAGATTCTATTGTTTGTGTGAAGTTTAGAATTCCATGTACCTTACTGAATACAGAAAGCTCATCTGCTGCAAAGTTAACATTGTTATCTTCCTCCATATTGAAGTATACAAATTAAAATTAGAATTCCACTCCAACAAAATAAGAACTGACGAATTAGGATCCACATTGGATAATAACTTTTCCAAAATTCAATAGTTTTATTAGTCATGCACAAGGGATAGTAATCCATGCGAAAAATCTGAAACAAGTAACATAAGGAAGTGCTTAATTAGGTCTACCTCTAAGTAATCCAGGCCTCAAATCGCTACCATCCTACATTGGCGCGATAAGATTCTGGGTGTTAAATTTAAATATATGCATATATATACACCTGCGTCCACTATACATAGTAACGGCATTGTTCCTTTTAAATATATGCATATACTTGCATTCACTATGACACTATACATAACAATATACTTGCGTCCACTATGGGTTGCCCAGTTGATAGGATATCTATACATAACAATATACTTGCATACATAACAATATACTTGCGTCCACTTGACCTATAGGTCGCCCAGTTGATAGGTTATGAGATCCTTAAAAACCCAGCTCGCCTTCCAAAAAAATATATATGTATACTTGCGTATACATAACAACGATATTGTTAACTAAACTAAGTTTAAACTAAGGACTATGACACTATACATAGCAATGGCATTGTTCCTTTTAAATATGTGCATATACTTGCATTTACGGGTGTGTCAATTAGGATGATATTTTATGATATTGTCCACTATCCATAGCAACGATATTATCTCAAACTCGTAGAATACTTATTATCTATGCTGGGATTGTTAAGCCTTCCGAGGAATCGCACAGGGCAGCCTTCGAGGAATCACCATCAGACCATAAACATTGATCTAGAGGTTGGAAAAACGAGTAGAGTTAACCAGTATTGTGACTCCAGCACGGAATAGTTCTGGGACAAATCAAGAATGTGTGATTTGCTTGGAGATGTTGGAAAGATTGCCGCAGGGGTTGATGGAGAAGAAGCTTCATTGCGGTCACGATTTTCACTAGGCTTGTATTGATCAATGGATATAGCGTAATGTAGGTCATACATGCCCTCTATGTAGGATTCATATTTGAGTTTTTACATGAAATTTCATGTCAGATCAAGAAGCTTGATTGCCAGGGTTTCTTGTTTATTAGCTTTTTTTATGGTTTCACTTCCCTCAGATTGTGTAATTTCTTTCTTTAATAATTTTTTGATAAATTACTAAGTAATAAATATTTCAATCTCCTTATATATGAATCTGCTATAATGTTATTTTGATATCAAAAAATTGTTATATAAATTATTCTTATGTAGTATGTAGTGTATGATACTAAGTCATGTGAGACTTTTTACTTAGTATTTAAGAGTTTAAAATACAAACTTATATCAAAATTACAATCTAAATTTTTACGTTTTAATATTTCTTAAAATCAGGAAACCAAAATTAACTCAAAAAATGAAATCACTATCTAACATTCCCAAATGCTAAGTGTCAACCTAGCATCTATCGCGATGGTGGTTTTTTTTGTTCTATTTACCTAAATTCTAAATCAAAACTATGTTGTTCATCAGTCCATTTGTTCTTGTTGGAAAGATCTTTTGTGGCCGGGGTGCATCACATATAATTTTGGTACATAAGTCAGTCATGGATGTAAGTTGTCTGAACAACGATAAATTTTATTTATTTTTATTAATATTGTGGTGTGCATAACTTCTTCAAATTATAGTCTAAATTCAAGATTAGCATAAAATTAAGTAGATAAGTCTTATGAAAAGATGAGAATTGTAAAAACTTAGTTAAAGAATCCTTACTAGCTAGTTTCCTACTCCATCACTAATTTTGTTTCCTCAAAATCAGTTTTATATTCCAAATTTTTTTCTTCTCTTTGTTAGAAGTTCTCTCTCACAATGGACTCTTCTTCTTCACCTTCCAATGATTTCATTGATGAATATCAACCTTCTCCACACACAGACAATGATGATCATGGTGGCTTTTACTCCATTTTCTATATATTACTATTTGTCCTTCAATTCATCATCTTTGTTATTATTTGGTTAATCATTCTATTCGACGAGAAGCTAATAATGATGATGATAATAGTATAACTCCACCACATATTCATACTGCACAACCCCCAGTGAATCATCAACAACAACAACAAAATGATGATATCGAGTTGGGGCCTAGAGTCTCCGAGGAAGAGGTGGAAAGTACACAACAAAGTGGCAATGACTGCGCGATTTGCTTGGAGAAGTTGGAAATGCCTGGAGGGTACACCATGAAACTTCGATGTAGTCATGTGTTTCATATGGCTTGTATCCATGAATGGGTATTTAATAATTATGGTAGAGATGATAGTAGTTTAGTTCAGAATCATTGATTAGTTCATTTGATCCTATAGATTTTGATGGAGGTACTTCTGGTCAAATAACAACCTAACATACTATTTTTCGGTAATATAAGCTACCTATTTTACATACTCTCTGAGGAGAGAAACAAGAAGGTATATGATGAACCCCAAGACTTTGTAATTCTAATTAGGGGCATTTTTTTTTTTACAAAGAGAAAGAACTGGGCAAATATAACTTATTGATGAAAATGATAAAATAGATGGCTAATAGTACTGATAACACAAGCTTTCAAATCCCATGTACTGGTTGTGTTCCAGCTTCTCAATCATGTTTGCTATTCCCACTCCACCTGCAATGTTTGATATCAGTTTTGAGATGATATAAGTAACATTAGAAGTCACAAGATTTTGTAGTAAATTTTTGAGAAAAAAAAATCTATTTACCTAAGCTAATTGCGCTAATGAATATGGTGAAAGAAAGGATGAAGATGATCAACGATACACGACCCAATAGCAATATTAATTTCCTCACTATGTGCTGCCCAATGAAGGCAGCCATCGCAGCTATTAAAACAAAATAAGTTGCTGCAACAAAAGTTGAAGTTTTCGATCCATGTTAGTTGCACACTATCTAGTCCACTATATAAGAAAATTGAACTTTGTTACTCACCTTCTGGAACGGGGAAGCGTTTGAGAAGATAGTATTGAACGACAGACATCGAAGATGAGAATGCCATTGCAAAGGTTGATGTTGCACTTGCAACCTGTGGAGGAATACCTAGTTCAAGAAACAGAGGTCCAAGAATAAAACCACCACCAAGGCCTAATAGTCCACCAACAACACCTGCCATTATCCCACAACAGCAAAACAGGAGAAGTTGGTGTACTTTCCAATATGTAATCTCGCTTCCTCTTGATGCAATCACTCGCTTTCCTTTGTATAAGCAGATGGCTTCGTAAAGCGATATGGACACAGCAATTGGTACCTTCATGAGCACATCTTATAAGTGTTTAGTCAAATTTCCGACGGGTTGTGTGAGCAATGCATTAAATTTAGGCCTTTAAGATTTTCATGGTATAAGATCGGAATTGCATGTCACCTGTAGCGAATTCAGAATCCAATAATTGGTGGAACAGGTCACGCTATACGTCTGCACAAAAGAATGAAGAGTATTACTACCAGTGTCATATATCTTAACCTACAAACGAAAATATTAGAGCAACATCTGAGATGCTGCCCTACGAAACAACTACCTCTAGGACCGAATAGTTGATGGTGCATCAGGATGCATAACACAACTCAATACACCTCCAACGACCATCATTTTGGCACTCCTACTAACATTTCTCGAAGAAGAAAAAAAGTGATATAACTAAGAACTAACCTTAACTATTTGAACTGCAAGGAAGGCTACCCAGACAAAAACTAGCATTGCCAACTCCTTCCAGTAAATGTTTTTCACCAAAGGAATCTGAGTATTAACCAAGATTATGTTGCGGATAAGAATAGAATTTAAAACGCGTTATTAGCCTTTGGGTGTTGTTGTGTGATTACCTCTGCAATGTAGCCTTCAGACATGAAATAGATAAATAATAAAAACACTAAAAATTTACCTCCTCGTCTGGTGGATGAGCAGCCACAGGACCATTGGGCAGTGGTTTGTAAACCGGCACCAGGTAGTTTTCTGTAATTCTCATCCAAAAAAAATGTCAAATTTAGTTCTAAAATCATATTTTAGCTAGAAAAACTCTTGATATGGATCCTAGAAGTCTAGATTCGAATTCGTAAACTCTGGAGGATCAAATACAACTTTTTTCTCATCAACATTCACAAGAAAGTTTTGTTGGTGGCCGGCCCCAGAAGGAATGAACTCACCAAAAGGTTTTGTTTCTGCCTCCAAAAGCTTGGTCATTTGCTGAAAAACAAAAGTAGTAGAGCCAAAAACACACCACATTCATGGACTCAAAACAAAGAATATATAATTGAAAAAAACTTATAAACTGTATGGAAAGGTACGGTATAAGAGACTTGCCATCATTAGAGTTTCTTTCTTCCATGTCTCGATGCCTTTGATTAGTGCTTTAATCGATGTACCTATTAGCATGCATGAGGTTAATCATTTTGATTTTCACGAGGTTAGGTTTTAACTTAAGTCACACAATTGTGGAAAAACCTACACTTCTATACAAGAAAAGCGTGTTTACATGCAGACTGGCGTAAAATTGTATCAGCCAACTCAAGAACAAAAAAAAAGGTTCCAACAAAACTTTTACACAGAAGTCAGGTGCAACAAAAATCAAATATTGATCAAAGTGTTTAAGCTGTTACCAAGAAATAAGATGATGAGGAGAATTGTGACCATCCAATCTGCAAAAATGACATTGAAGGCAACACCAATGCTGATACCCAACATGAGCATTGGTTGAAAAAGCAAGGCCAAATCATAATCGATAATGGGTAAATTCAGTGTTGGGTGCCTCAATCTCAGGTTATAATACACTGTCGATCCTGCTGCACCCATTATCATACCTGCAATAAATATTAAAATTGTATATATGCTTGAGAATACAGAAGTCGAAAATTTTAGTAAAAATTATGGAAAAAGATGGAGAGAAGTATACACTTGGAAATGGCAGTAGAAGATTTGGGGTCAAAGCCAATGATCAAGGTGAGCATAGGAACAAAAATGCCACCACCACCAACTCCTCCAACACTCCCCAAAGCTGCCCCCAAGAATCCTATTATCGACCCTGCCACAAATCTCCATCCAAACTCCATGTCCTAGCAAAGATTTCAGTGTAAACCAAGATGAAAATAACCATGATAAGTAAAGATATGACTGAAAATACTCATATTTAACGAGTCCGGATATGTGTAGGACTAAATGGCTCATTCTTATTAAATTTTTCTAAAAGCGAGCAAGGTTTTTACTGGATCCCAGAACCAATTAAACGACGTTTTTTTAGCTATTATCTTTACGCTTAAATAAGTTGTTTGGCTATTTACTCAATATGTTCTTTGTTCTGGTATATGTCAGAGAGAATAGAAGATATAATAAGAGTTTACTCACTGGCCAAACATGATGATAAGAAGACCTGCCATTCTGCCACAGAAAATGAACAATCTCATGCAAAAATTCATGTTGTTCATCACCACCAACTACGTAGGTTTTTGCATGAAGAGATCTCAAGAGCTTCTCAGCTCTACTCAAATGAATCACCATTACAATGCTCAACAACAACATCCATGTTGTTAGAACTCTCTTCTTCACCTTTACATCATCCATGAAAATTGTCAAGAGAAAAGAGATGGATCAGCCTTTTCTGTATAACTTGTAGAAACAAAGAGGACTGACGATTCAGCTGTCACCTTAACAAGTTTGGTTTTCTTTTGTATCCACTAGAGGTGTATTTATAAGCAAAATATATCATCATATATTATGATTCTTTTTCTTCTTTTTTTCCTTTTTTTTCTCATTCAGAAATTTCAATACTCCAAGATTTCATGAGTTTACCCTTTAGTTAAGAATATGCAAAATGATATACTAAGTTGGTACTTCAATAATTTAATTGTATACCCTTTAGTTAAGACCATGCAAAAATTTTTGCAAAACCAAGGATTGTGATTTCGTTTTTCGGACTAATTTCAGTGAGTTGATTTTAAGAAATACTCGTTAAATATTTCATTGCTGTATAGAAAAAGGTAAATATTTTGGTTGTAATTTTGAAATTATCAATATAATTTAAGCATTTTAATCTCCTACATACTATGTAAAGAGCCCCACAAAACTCATAATGTAATACAAATTTCATATTGCACAAGAACCACTTCTATAACTAAATTTTAATACTAACTAAGATTATAACGGGTTTAAATGTACGGAAGCTGAGATTGGACTAATAAAAGAATAATGATTTCAGATTTTGAAATAAATTTCGGTAACTCGGAAAAAAAAATTATTTCATGAGATTTTGATATTTTTCGAGAAATCACAATCCTTGGGCAAAACTACATTAGTACCCTCTTAGGCAAGACCACCTACCTTTAAGTGAGCTTAGTAAACTTTGAATTTATCAAAGCCAATTTGTTATTGCTCATGTAGGTAATAAAAAAAAAAAAAAAAAAAAATTGAGGATATGTTTGGTTCATCATCATTTTCCTTGGAAAATAGAATCTATTTTCCTTTTTATGCAAAATCCATTGTTTGATTGTCTATTTACTGACATAAATTTTATTCTTCATAAGATTATTTTCTCACTACTCATGTGAATTCAAATCCGAGGGAAAGATCTCAAAATCGATTTCACCAAAATAGTTTCAACAAAAGTGCATGGTAGATCTCCTCAAAGTGGATACATACCTAAAGAAGTGTTGTGTGTGCGGTGCTGTGAAGGTAATTAATCAAGAAATTTTGTTTATTTTCAACAAGGGAAGCTTCATAGTTGCTTCTTGTTTATTGGCCTCTTCTCCATCACCTAGAACCTAATTTTGTCACTCAAAAGGAGCCTATAAGAAGTGCATGTTTCATGTTTTCAAAAAAAAAAAAAAAAAAACCATGAAAAAGAGCATTTTCTTTTCTACATGAAAATAGGCAAACAAACAGGAGCAAAACCTTTCATTTTAGTATCCATTCATTTCAAAAAGTGATCATTAACACATCACATGGGAATAGAGTCGTTCTAGGCGGCGAGGAAACGGGCAAGGGAGGACCCCCATCCCCCTCGAGATTCACATGGGCGCGCATTTTGCACCCCCTCCCTTGCCCGTTTCCTCGCCATTTAGAATCACCGCATGGGAATAATATAGTGGGAAATGCTCTCTTGGTATATGTACAAAAAAAAAAAAAAAAAAAAAAGATGAAAAGTGAAGGAGAAGATCACCTAAATTATTAATGAGGACAGCCTCAACTTTGTTTCCATATGCCAATGTACATTGATAAGTCCACATCTATATCAATGCTACGTGTCGAGTGTCGAGTGTCGAGGTCCAAAGAAATAATGACCACTTAACAAAGTGTTTACCATCTCTCGATTCTTAGTACAATAGACATCAACTTCAGCATGGATCATGATCTAACTTGGTAAAAATATTAAAAGATTGGGAAACTTCGGGGAAATAGAGTACTAGTATATAATTTGAAGAAAGATCATAGTTGTTATAGGATCTTTTGTCTAGTGTGAAATGATAGATCAATCATTCATCTATCTCTTAACTAAAACTATATTTACTACCCGTAACTCACGCTAGTTTATGCATGAAAAAATCTATTTAGTTCGGTCTTTGTGCTAGGATTAGTTAGGGCTGAACAAAAAATCGATCAAATCGATTAAACCGATCGAACTGATCTAAACCGAATCGATTGGTTCGGTTTGATTTAAATTCAGTTCGGATCGGTTTCGGTTTTAAAAAATTCAAAATCAAAGTAGTCAGTTCGATTTTCGGTTTCTATGTAATCAATCCTAGGAATAGTGTCTGGAGAGGATGTCTAGCACGTAAGTGCCAACTCTACCATTCTTTTCATGAATTTGGAGAAAATGAAGAAGGGTAGAGTTGACACTTATGTGCTAGACACCCTCTCAAGCACTAATCAATGTTCTCTCCCCAAGCTGCATAGAAAGGTTATATGTTGATAGTAAGAATTAGAAATTGCCCAACTACTACCGAAGCAAGTTCTAGCTCATTACAGGGTTCAAATCCCTTCAGCCTTAAATTACCAAACCATTATAAACTTATTGCACAATTCCTTACTCAATAATTGGCTTCTTCAAGATGATCCCCCAATAATGATAAGAAGCTATAGTCGATTTTCTTAAGGAACGGTTCTTAGAACAATTTTAGTAACAATAGTTTCTTGCCATCATAACATATGGTGTTGGCACAATTCCTTTCCCTCCCTATCTAGAAGGGGTCCTTTTTGAATATTCCAACCAAACGAGCTGCCTTGTGGGCTGCCTCTTGAGATTTTGAGTGGTGCACCTAGGTAGAAACGTCACAAGCATCAAAATGACCAAAAAGCCCTTCAACTACTCTACTAGTCTACTTCACCTCGATAAACCCAACCCACAACATCACCACCAGAAAATGGATGGACATACAAACAAAAATTTCAAATTTTCTTTGATTTCAAATGGTAGCGGGAAAATTGGCGCTAGTTTTTCCAAACATTCGATCCTCATTTTTTCTCTATTTAAACCCGTCAATTCCTCCTCCAACTCCCCACAAATCCCCAATTCGAGAACCCCATTTCGTCAATTTTGTTCATCTCTCAAAATGACTCTCCAAAACCCCCAAAACAACAGCCCAAAAGTGAAAGAACGCTCCCCAAAGGTTCAAAAGATCCATCAAAATGGTGCTTCTGTAGGAACACCAATCGCTCTGCCTCTCTTCAAGGTCAAGAAGTTGTCGGAAAATGCGGTCTTGCCTTCTAGGGGTTCAGCCCTCTCTGCGGGTTACGATCTTTCGAGGTAAGGATTCGAGAGTTGATTTTTCATATGCTGGGGTTTATGAAGTTTGGATTAAAGTATTAATTGTTTGGGTTTATCTAATTTTTGGTTTAGTGCGACTGAGACTAAAGTTCCAGCAAGGGGGAAAGCATTGGTTCCGACTGATTTGAGCATCGCCATACCTGAAGGAACATATGCTCGTGTTGGTAAGCCTACGCTTGTTTGTAGATGTTGGTCTAGATCCTTTAATGGTTATGGGTTTGCATTGTTTGGTCGAATTGGTGTCTCTACTATTTCATCAAACATTCATAGTGTGTTCTGTTTTACTTTTGTTGGTTGTTTTTGTTGATGTTCATTTAGATCCTTTAATGGCTAATGATTGGTATCTTAACATGTTAATGGGTTTGCACTGAGTTTATTTGTTTGCTGATGTGTAGCGCCGCGATCTGGATTGACGTGGAAGCATTCGATTGATGTGGGTGCTGGTGTGATTGATGCTGATTATAGAGGACCTCTGGGGGTGATCTTGTTCAACCACTCTGATGTTGATTTTGAAGTGAAGAAGGGAGATAGAATTGCTCAATTGGTTATTGAAAGGATAATGACACCTGAGGTTATGGAAGTTGAGGATTTGGATTCAACTGTTAGGGGTTTTGGTGGTTTTGGATCAACTGGGGTTTGATCATATTACTGTGGTTTCCATGTTTTAATGAAAACTGTGGTGGTTTATGATGAAGTGATTTTGGTTGAAATTGATCCTTTTGTTGAAGATCATTGTGATGATGCATTGTAGGTTTATTTCATCTAATGAAATGTTGATTATACTGGGTACTTTGTTTAAGTTCTGTTTTACAGTTCTGCGGAAATATCGTCCAAGAACAAGTTGTGAATGTAAAAGCTGAGACATAACTTTGACGAACCTGCTCTAGCATATACTAACCACTCTAGGGTTAAATGTCATGCATTCCTCTCAATTTTACATAACATGGAAGCAAAATATAATAGTTAAGATGATCAATGTCACAAATAGTTTGGCCCCTAGTAAACCATCCTTTTGATCTTGCAGCATACAAGATTTTCTTTTATTTGATAAAGTTCAAGTTGCTTCTTAAGCTCGAGAAGATAGTAGCCTAACATGTTTGTAATATTAATCATAAATTAAGCCACTCCCCAACACCTGAAACAAGTTCACCCCCTATTTCAGTCAGCTTGTGATGATGAAAGGTAGACAAAGAGAAAACAGAAGAGTCGCAAAGATTTCGAACTGGAAATTTCTCTATTACGTTGCTTATCACTTGCCACACCAGGCAAGTTGGGTAGGTAAGATAATAAGGTAAGGTGCTCAGCATTTTCCTTGTTGCACTAATCATATATCAAGTAATAACTCGATTTCCGAAAGAGGAGATAATTAAACAGAAACGTAAGCAAAATATCAAGTCTCACCTTACATATCATTTTCACCGACAAGTTCATAAAAACAGAATGATAAAGGACAGTTTCCAATGAGCTACACGAGAACATAAAAACTCCATTGACATACTTAACAAAAAAGGGTATCCAGCAAAATATGAAGTCTTCATAAACACCAAGGTTGAGCAGAGAACAGCAAATGGTGAGTTCTACAACATATGCTCCTCCACAACATGCCAACTGATCACACCTGCTCAATGAAATCGAAAGTTAGATATAGCATTCCTAGAGTAAATTCAAAATAAACTTGAAATAAAAATGCTGTCATAGGCACAGAACTTACTAGTGCACACGAAAAACTTGTTCTAATGTTCATATTCTCGTGAAAGAGACCTCTCGGAACGCTGATAGTCCATTTCATGATCGCGAGTTCTCTCCCTTTCTCGAGGCTCAGAAACTGCACGATCATAGCGGTAGTCCTCAGGCTCCATCTGCTCATAGTGGTCATGATCACGTTCATTACCACGATCACCCTCAGGTTCAAGATGATCGTACTGACCAAGGCCTTCTTCATGCTCATAAGGATCATACTGTCCATGCTCACGTTCAGGTTCTGAAACTCGATCACCATGTCTGTCGCGTCCACGCTTAGATTCAACACGGTCATAGTCAGCATCCCGATCACGAGAGCGCCCACGATCATCTGCTTCTACCCGGTCATAATCCCTTTCCCTCTCACGGGGACGATCACGATCCCTATCACGAGACCGCTCATGATCACGGCCACGATCCCTGTCTCGGCCACGGTCTCTATCACGAGACCGCTCATGATCACGGCCTCGATCTCTGTCTCTTTCCCTGTCCTTGTCCCTGGCCCTTTCACGATCTCTGTGATGATGTCGTTCTTCTCTTGGTTCACGGTCCCTTGTCCTGTCACGAGAGCGCTCCTGGGACTTCTCTAGTTCCAGGTCTCTATCTCTTCCTCTTTCACGAGATTTTTCCCTTTCCCTATAACCATATTGTTTTAAGACAATCATATTTCCATTACAAACTGTAGTATTGTCAAGGAAAGCCCTCTGCTTGCAACTAACTTGTATACAAGGCAACTGACTGAGTAATTGTAGAACAACATGCACTTGAACTTCTAGCAATACAAACCAATTACAATCAACAATATAACATGGGGTAAGACTTACCGGTCAACAAGACGATCTTCCCGCACTCTTGGCTCTTCAGAACGAGATGGAGGACCACCAGCAGCCAACTGCTGTGGCTCCCTGAGAAATTATTTAAGAGAAATCGGCACTTAGGATTTTAAAAATTGGGTTCAAATCAGGATTTTCCACATTAAGAATTAATCAGTCATATGGTAACTTGGTAGAATGCTAACTTGAATGTGCTTAGTAGAATGCTAACTTGAAAGATGCAATTAAAATGAAAGAAAAAAAATCAAGGGGAAAAATTGATAACATGAATTCTGAGAGCAAGAACAGATAATAATGACTTCGCATTAGTTGCAACTTGCAAATGTGAATCATGCTAAGATATTCTTTGTCGATTTGCAACTTCGGAGCAGGACTACTGTAACTTGAACAACCATTATCATTGACTATTCATAAATAGTTAGATTCTAGTCAAATACTCTATTTACCCAATCGAGTCAGCATAGGTAAGTTATGGTCTTTGATTGAGATCCATGGGACATGTTGTAGTGGTGTTATTCAAAGTTGGACTCTACAATTTATAGTAAAATCAGAGCTTCCAACGCTTTTAGCCCTTGGAGTAGCCCTTACGGTGAACCACGTAAATCTTTGTGTTGTGGTGTGTTGTTTTTTCTGTTATTTGCACTTAGATTTGTTCTTCTAGTCTCAGTCAATTGCATCCTAAAGGGGTGCTGGAATTTATTCACTACAACTACAAGTGACAGTTACCAATTAAAGGTTGTATGGGTAGCAGTATAATACTGCATTATTACCGATCATCAATACAGTCTTCAAGTTTATTCTAAAGAAAAAACATTCTACACTGCCATTCCCCTCCTTAACTTCAAATCCTCAAACGGAAAATTGAGAAATACACAAGACTAGCAAGTTACCTGCCAGAGTATTTCTGATTGACATCCTCACCTCCAACCCTAGTAGTTCCAAGACCACCTCCAAGTCTACGAGGCCTCCAATTTGGGACAGTCCTACCACGTTCAACATCAACAAGAACCCTTCTGTTATCAAGCTTCCTTCCATCAGCTTGTTTATACGCGGCTGTGTGGAACACAAAAGGAGAAACCAGAATCAGAAGCCATTTCATCTTTATCCTAAAAGGGGATTGTCCAAAAGCTAGGGAAATCGTGTAACAACAAACCTTTCATATCCCGAGTATGTGCATACTCGATGAAAGCATAGCCTCTAGGCTTATTTGTCAGTTTGTCGGTAACCATTCGAACCTGAAGAATTCACAAGATTACAACTGAGAGCTTCATTAGGAGCAGAAATCACATAGTACAAATACAAAGTCCTACTCAGATATCATTGTCATAAAAGGCTAACAAAATTTTATAAATACTAAATCCTAAATGGCACGGCAGACAGGCACTATGCCTCACTTAGCCGTGCTCACCTTTCAAGGTGTACAGCTTCGTCCACGCAGGATGCAACACCACCATTGCTAGAATTTGGCAGAAAAACCAATGCATGTGGCCGATTTACCAGCAAGAGATTTACTGTCCCCTTACCAGGGAAAAACTTTAAAAAATAGCAAATCAAGTATAAATTGCATAGAAAATACCCGGTACCCTCTGAACTGCTGAGACATTTTTTGTTGCCCTTTGAAGTAAAACCAGTTTTTTCAGTAAAAAAAAATAACCACAATTACTTAGAATTCAAATGAGAGGAAAAGGTGACAATACTCCCTACTTGTTTTTACCTAGCACAGGAAAATGGAAGATGAAGCTCTCCATTGATATGGCTTGACAAATGAAGGCAAAAAGGCATTATGCACCACTACCATGCTCACTAAAATTTACAGCTTTACCATGCAGCACGATCTTGCAATCTGTTTGCCATTAAGGTGGTCCAAAGCTGAACATGATAACCACCCCCTTACCAGGGAATTTTCTTAATACAAAACTATAAATCAACACCAAGCTAGGATAAGTCCTAAGTCTCTAGGAAAATTTTGTGGCCATTAGAATCAGGGAGACTAACAAAGGAGGAGGGATAGAGCAAACCCGTAGCGCATTAGCAATAATGCGCAAGAAAATCTGTCATTATTCCCTTGTCGATACATACCATCATTTTGGGATAAATATTCAACAACTCTCTTCCATAGTTGTCATTAAACTAAAAAAACTGAAAGCTTTCTGTGTTCAGATTAAGGACCAAAGCTTCACCACCAAATACATCAACCCGCCGCAGTCAAGCTTGCATGGAGAAGCCAGTTACAGCTTACTTACCAATTTGAAAACACACATAAGAGACCATCTCACCAGATTCATTGATTTACGAGAACCAGTTCCCATATGTCCAGAAAATCATGTTTTAAATTTAAGACTTATTTGAAAAATCAACAAAGCTAGAAATCAGACTATCTTAATAAATACTATATATATCATATTGAAATGTAATAATCAAACCGGAACAACAATGTTGCCCCTCATCTCTGGAAAGAAAGGAATTTTTTTTAAGCAAGTTGGGTATCAATCATCAATAGTTATGCTAAAATATCATAAATGTAAAGGTACATCACTTACAAGACATCATATTTTGTCCAAGCAGCTTGAGAAGAAAAATTAATCAATTTTATTCTATGTTTTTAGGCTGATGATAGAGTTATACATTAAAAAGTTTAACTTCGTGGAAAAACTCAGAGAACCACAAACAAGAATTTGGTTAACAGAAAGTGGTACTACAACCTGGTCGTCCATTCAATGCATCAGGTTCAGCACCAATACTAAATTAGAAATGAAAATAACAAGCAATAATGTAGAAGGAATACTAGTATCCTGATTTGTTTTGTGAAACAAGCATTTTTTAAATCTGCGATGAAGGGATAGAATTTTGAAAATTTAAAACAAATTTTTGGGTTAAGGAGAGAAGGGAGGAGAATAGAAAAACAACTTAACCTCTTACCGAGTAAACCAAAAGGGCAATCCCCTCGGGATTGCTCTAAAGTACCTACCCTTTTAATTGGTCCATATGTCTCAAACTCCCTTTTAAGTCTGTGCTCACTTGTCTCATAGTTCTGCAAGAAACCATCAAATTTTGTCAGTTTCCATAAGGATACATGCATCAACACAAATGAAAGAGGTTTCTGGAGATTACTCACAAGCCTAGCCACAAACAATGTCTTGTATGGATCTCCTGATACATTTGGATCATTCGCTGGATCGTCTGTGAAACGAGATAGTAGAGTCAGAAAAAGAAAAAAAAATGCTTCAGCTGATAAATTTCATGGAAAAACTTGAAATACTTACATTTCTCAAGCTCCTCAACAGCCTTCTTTGCACCATTTTCTAACCGTAATTGGTGTACTCTTGCTCTTCTTTGTGCCTGACAGCAATAGATTGAATCATGAAACCATAACGTCAGAACTGACTTAGCAATGGACAGCAAAACAAATTAACATAGGAGCCGGCAATCAAATATATTCGTATTTCAAAACAAGGTAAAATCCAAAATCTTGATCCCAGATACGACCCGAAAATTCACCAATTCCAAGTCCATTGAGCATTAAGTGAAGAAAGGTGGCGAAAGCCTTTCTGATTCAATAATTAAAACCATAATATTATAAGAATACCATAATAAGGCATGAAAACAAACAAATCACAGGACATCCATAATCTCCTTTACATCATGATGTAGCAAATATCTTCCATATAAGAGAGATAACAGTGCTTAAATCATTTATGTAGAACTTAGATGTGAGAACTTACAGATGTGGTAAGTTAACACAGCCTCTACATATACTTAGAAAAATAAATAAATAACAACCCCTTCTCCGCCTATAGCGAGAAGCGAAACACACCCATTGTGCATTATAATAATTGCAACTTAACATCGTACATAACACAGAATTAAATTTTACAAATAAAAAAGTTGTAAAAATTTAACAAGGCAGCGGCAAATAAAAGTATTTACATAAGCAGATTATGAAATATACGCTCAAATAGGCATATTAAAATTGTGCTCGAGTGCATTCTTCATAATTTGTGTATTTTCTAATAAAACATTAAATGTTGAGTACGGGCTAATATTGTTGCGGAAGGGAAATGGAAGTTGACTCACTGAAGTTTCAGCCTTTTTGGCAGGTGGAGCATATTCAGGGTCCCCTGGTTCTGCAAAGTTAGTCACAAATTGCGCCATACCTTGAAAGAGAAAGACATACAAGATTAGTAATGACCGCAAATCACTAACAAGAAGAAAACCAAATAAGTGCACAAAGATGAACCAACCTGAATATGGAGGACATTTCCTTTTTTCTGGAGGCGGTTTATGCTCCAATGGAGGTCGGGGCTCAAACAACTTCAAAAGATTGGATGTAAGACCAGTCGGATGACTCTGCCCAATCTGCATCGCAGACAAAAAGAGCGTTAAACAAACTTCTACCAAGCACCAATTGATAAATCTTTACAAAACTATGGATTTAAATCGCTTAATTTGTGAAATAATGATCAAATTAGAACCTGCTGAATGAAACCCTAGCAACACTAAAACCTAAGAAGATTCAAAACGAAGAAATCAGAAAACAAGTAGATAGGTCTAAATAAGCTGCAATTAAAATATAATTATCTGCACTTTTTTAAAACCTAATTACTGATTCAATAGAGAAGCAAGGAAAGCGAGAAGAAGAACGAACGAACGAACCAGCTTGAGTTGAAGAACAGTAGCTCGATTTTGAGCTTTGGCGCGAGCCTGCAAGTTGGCGGTGTTGTTCCGCATGAATGGATCGTTGACGTCTCCCATCTTTTCAAAGATCGAACGATCGATCGACCAACGAAACTAAAAACTAGGGTTCTCCAATCAATCGATGTGAACGAAGGAGAGTAAGAGATCCCTCTATCTCTGGAGCTGAGTGAGTTCGTACAAGGTGGCGAAGAGAAGGGTTTAGGTTTGGGAATTTATAATGTAGATCGGATCTGACTCGAGGTGGTTCGATCGATCCTGACTCGCTTCTGAGTCAGTGAGTTTGGTGAGCCCAAAAAATAAAATAATAATTTTTATTTTTTTTATTTTTTTAGGTTTTACTATCCCATTTCCCTTTTTTTTAATAAAAAAAATGTGGTGTTTGAAGAAGAAACTCGGACGTTTTGATGTTTTTATAGTGCTATAATTAGTTTATTCTTTTACACTATTGGGTTATTGATTCCATCCATCACAGGTCTACCGTCTACCACTGAACTAGTACCCGATTGACCAATTACAATTCTAATGTTTGTTAGAAAAACATTAATTAGAATATCAAAAAAATATCAAAAATGCTAGGAAATCTGATTTTTGCAATCATGTTTCGTAACTAGGGTGACATGGCGTGATCTTGAAAGAATGATGAAATCTCCAAAGTGTTCATGTGTATCTCGAAGTTGTAAAAAATCACCTCTAATTAAGACACACCATTCTGGTTGCAAAACCTGATTTCCTAGCCTCACTTAAAAAATATAAATATATGTAATGTTCTACATGGTTCACTGCAAGTTCGTTGTAAATGTAATTGATTTGCTAAAATTTTCATTTTCAGGTGCTTGATTGGTTCCATAAAATTTTTTTTTTTGAAACATCGATTTGCAGGACTTACCATATATGCAACGATTTTTTTGTAAAACGATTTCACCACTCAAGACACCGAATTCAAATTTTTGCCAAATTATATTTTAAGTCAATATTAGACAAGAAAAAAATATTTTCTAGATGATTTTCATCCACTACCAAGCATATTGAAAATGTATTTGTTTTGAAAAAAAAAAATGCACTTTGCCATTCCGAGGAAAAGGTCCGAGCTATGTACTCTGCGAAATCATCTCATGCTAATTTCAGGTTTATGTGTTTGTCTTGTGCATCTTCAAGAATTTAACAATCACTAATTGTGCAGTGGAACAAAAACAAAACACTTACCCTTTTTTCAAAACATGATCTAGGCTTGAACAATCTAAAAGCTACATAGGCACCACCAGCATGATCATCAATGCAACAACTTTCTGAGCTGCGGATTGTCACGTACAATCACGCAACAAAATCACTGTAACTTGGCATTACAGAAAATAAAGAGCACCCAACAATCAAAATGCAATTTTGTCATAAAGCAACCATATAACGAAATCCTGATAACCATAGCATCACTGTAACTAGATCAGAACAAACTGTATATTAAAAAGCATTTTAAAGTTGAGACAGAACTGAGACAAGCTCATACAAATACAAACGGGTAATCCTAAACTTCTTGGATTTAAACGATTTGTTGAGTACCAATGGAATTGTAAGAAATAAACACGATACAAAAAATAGTCTATATTATGTACTCATATCGAGGAAATCCAGATCCCAGCTTCTCATTAAGCTCTTTTTCTTCCTATGACTCAAGTGATTGTTCAGAGCAACTAGCATCTTGGGGGATTACAAAACTCAACTTTCCTACAACTGCTTCACTCTTTAACCCAGACAAAAAGGGTAAAGCCAAAACCAAATGCGATCAAACAGATTCCACAATCAGCCACTGGCAACAATCTCGTGGATGGCGTCACTAACTGCTTGGTCTTCAGATCTAACAGCGAGCTTCATGGCTACTTGCTTGGGCCCATCAATTCCAAAGGACAAACGGACTAGCACCTTCACGTTGCCTATGAACACACCAGACAACAGACATTGGTGCGACCTTGAATTGCTTGGAACAACTTCAGTACCCTGCATTGGACAATATTTCAGAAAAGTAAAATCACTGACAATAGTACTGCCACAAGTTACCCAAAGACATGATTGCTACCTTAAAAATGACGAGAATCTTACAGTCATGCAGCAGAACAGTTGAAGATTACTAAAATGAGTATAAGGTTCAACAGAATCTCACTAGAAATTGGTAAGACTTGTCCAATTAACATTTTTGTCAAGTAGACAACCTTGGTCACTCCGAAGCCACTAGGCTCCTGATATGTCACACCGGGACATAACTTTCTCCCCTTTCTATTAAATAGATTATACACTATCTTGGAAAGTTAACAGCCATGAACCCTGCCGGTAGCATCTGGGGTGGGAGGGGTTGAGGGATTTAAAAAAAAAAAAGCCACGAGAGGTAAATGTTCTCACCTCACAGGGCTGCATGCCAAGAATGCTAATGACTGCACTCACAGCCTCCGCCAAGCTTTCCCTTACACCAAGACCGTACTCATCAACTCTCTCAAAGTCTGGTCCCAAGCTTTCCCATGCATTCCTGAAATTGGAAACCCCCACTTTCAACACATAATCGGCTGCAACAACCTCAACATCTTCAAGCTGGTATTCATCTTCAACTCCATCATCCTCTACCTCACCACTTGAATCAACCTGAAGGACACAAATTCATTAAGCATCAAAATGATAATACACAAAATAGAATTTGCCTTTGTAGTAAGTATGTAGCTTGTGGTTTAAAAGTTCAAAGAAGATGAGTTTGTTAGTTACTCGGTGAAAAAAAAATTTTCAAGTTAAATAACTTATCGCAACTTGACGAAATCCACTCTTTTTAGAATAGCATTCAAGTGAACAAATACCTTTACAGTGGACCTAAGTTACAGAATCTAATTCAAGAAAAATTTCTTCATATGGAAATCAATTAACCTTTAAAATGAAACCATCTGACCTGGTCAAAATCAAAGCTTTGATTTGCCTTTACATGGAAGTGGATTAATTTTTAAATGTTGATCACAATTTAGCCATTACCAAAGCAAGGTAATAGGAATAAGTGGACAGATTAAGTGGCAACTGTACCTCTTTAACAACGAACTTCAACGTGTTAGAGAACTTCCCAAGAACTGCACCTTCTGGCTTCTGGAATGCAATATATGTCTGCCCTGGAGAATCATAAGGAAGTGAGCTTAAAGCCTTGCATGCTACTTCCACAAAATCCTCAGCTTCGGAAGCATCAACAATAACAGACACCTGAAAGCAAGCCAGAGCATAACTGTCAAAGAAGTTTTATTCAAAGGAAATGGACATTGAATATTGCATTTCAAAATGGATAGTTACATTTTCCAGCAGTTGTTGAGGAATGGTATTTGTGCAGTTATACTGAAATACAACATGCTCATCATAAATGTGCTTCACAACATTGACAGCATACTCCGTCTCAGGTTCTGTCAGCTCTACTGGTGGTGAGGACTGAAGCGCACCAAAAAAAAAAGTGAGCATCATGTCAACACACAATAATTATGTTGTCAAGATAAGTCAGAACCTTGAATAGTGTTCCAAAGTTTGCAAACTCGGGAATGGAAGAAAGTGTTCTCTCATATGCATCAACAGTGGATGTTGGAGCACTGGGAGGAGCACCAAGACTAGGTTGCTTTTTGCCAGGGGCTTTCTTCTCAGCTAATGGCTGTGACTTAACTTCCTTAGGTACCGAATCAATGTCAAAACGTTCTTCTGAAGGCTCCTGCATGCATGCCAAAAAGAGTTAGCAGTAAAATAATGATAAACCTAAAATAAAGAGCTGGAAGAAGACCTACATAGTTCCTCAAGCTAGCCTCCAGGTTGACTAACGGTACATCAAGTGACCCAAAGAGAAAGTCTTTCACATAGCTCTCAGTTTCACCAACTGGACCATCACCTCCGAGCATACTCAAATAGAGGGTTGCCCTATCCCGCACCTGTGAGGACAAAATACTCAGAAAATTCTCCACAAGTAGAATCATACCATGAATTATGGTGATCTTAAAAAGTAGAATGTTGAGAATCAATTTTATTACTGTTTACATCTTAAATTGGTAAATTTTCACCTTTAAAACAAAGAGATGATAAAACAAAGATTATTTGCATCTATGTCGAGCTTTGTCAAAAAACTATCACTTCATTTGGTTTAGACAAATTTTCCTGATTATACTAGAAAAAGTACAATGTAAAACTGTGACTGTTTTTTTTTTCCCTTAATTTGGAATAATTGCATCATTTCCAGAGAACAAAATATCATACTAATGTAGCTATAAGCCGACCACTCCAAAACAAAAATCGGCACCTCGAAAGTGTAGTAAACTCACCTCATCATCACTGTCAAATAGGCAACGCCTCAACAAGATAAATATACGAGGCTGCAACAGATAATTAAGAAAATCTTAATGCATTGTTGATAATCAGCATTAACCACATAAATAGAAAGCAATATACATGAAAAACTAGAACATTACACTACCTTCAAGGAGTCGACCAATGCACCAAACTTTGCCAAGGTACTCACAGCACTAGCCCGAACAGTTGCATTCTCAAGGATTACACGATTATAGATATACCGTATGTACTTGCTGGGATCTGCTGTTTTGGGCCCTTCGTTACCCAAAAAGTGTAATATCTGAGACATACAAGGATATAGAACATTTCAGATAAATCATGCCAACCATTTGGAGCAACTGAAACAAAAGAAATGAGAAGTAAATCAAGAGATATGTCTACCTGAGTAGAAAGATATGTGAATTCACAATCTTCGATAAATTCACAGAGATGAAATAAGCCATTTTCTTTGGCATCTGGTATATCACGTATAAGAATGACAATTGAATCAACAATTGCCTTCTTATACTCGAAGCCCCCTTCTTCTCTGAGAATGTTACTCAAAAAGTTCATCCTGGGAAATCAAATATAATGCAGACGATGTATTAGTGATCCATATGAATAAGAAAAAAACTGATGTATAAATGAAACATTTTTCTACATAGCTACTCACAGTGATCTATACTTGAGAGGAAACTTTAAGCATAGGGATCGAATAGCTTCAACAACAACAATCTTGAACTCATCTGCAATATCAGACATAAAGTTTGTTATCTGTTTCATCAAGCGATCTACACTTGACTCATTGCCTGTCTTCAAGAGTGTCGTGATTGCAAGTGTAGCGATGCTTCTGTTCTGATCAGAAATTAAGCTCTCCATGTCTATATTGCAGTTCGTAACTGCCATGGGATGAGTCATTGCAACCTGCAAAAAAGTACATGACAACATCAAACAAGAGAAATTTACGCAGCTAATGACTGAACTATATCCGAAAACCACAAAGCCTGGCTAAAAACAGGTGATGAAGCTACATCTTTGACTTTTGATTCTTGCAATTTGACATTCTACCGCACACACACAGACAAAGATATATATACATATGTTATTGGGTGTCAATTTTTCTGGTTGTGATTTGTGAACACTACTTTGCACTTACTGTCAAAAGGTATTTCTCAGAACAAAAAGAGTATGGCATGATGAGTGAGAATGAAACAGCATACTAGGTTGTCTCTTTATTGTGTTGATAGAAATTGATTTTTCTAATTGTTTGGCTGCATTATGGAAAATATAAATTGATGTAACAAGTCAATATAAACCTATATTTCATTTTCTCTTGAACAACCTTAGTATGGAAAATACAAATGCATAACCAAAATTCTAACAACAACTCTCTCCATTTAGATAGCAAGAAATCTAGATGCAAGGTGGGTGCTTCAAAAAAGCACAATTGAATTTTCTAATCCAAACCAAACCAACCCCCACACCCCTCCCCCCCCCCCCCCCCCCTCCCCGGTAAGAGGGCGATGGTGCAGGTTGGAGAGAATCAATCAAATTTCGAGGAAAAGTGCGTACACCACAATGATCTTATGTGGAAAGAAATCTACCTTATTCAGAGTGCGGACAGCAGCAAAACGAAGCACTGGTTTGGATGAACTTAAAAAGAGTTGCAGAACAGTGATAGCAGGAGTTAATTCCCTGTTGGTCACATTGCTTAGTTCTGTTATTGCTTTAGCAGCTTCAAATATCACCATTTCTGCTTTGTGTCGCAGACAACTCTCCAGGTAATCATAAAATGGGCGGTCTCCAGTTTGGGTGTTGTGGCTTGACTCACGAATAACCTGCAAAACATCATTTCAAACCATACTAAGAATGATACACAAGACAATGTCACATTCTTTGCAATGTTTGAAAGAAAGACGTGTACCTGACTAGCATAACGGATCAGGAGGCACTGAGCCAGTGGTGAACGAACTGCACCTCTCGTTAAGCTGGTAACCAGCTTGCTAACAGCTAATCTATCATTTTGCCGGATCTGCAAATTCCAGTTCCACTAACATAATCAGTATATTGATGACTTGCACTTTAGTTTGGCTTAATCAGATTTCATTTTTATGGATTCAAAGGTTGCTGCAGTGATGTGCTCTTTGTAAACATCGCCTACAGATTCGTTTCCAATCTTTTCACCATCTAATTAAAAGAATTAAGGTAGCTCCATATAACCAAGAGAGATAAACCACCTAACCACACGCCCAGTCATCCACACTTCTTGACCATAGGACACAGTGTGTGAAAAAAAAAAAGGTCAATAGGTAATTGATGTTTTTCTAGAGTACGTGTGAAGGTTCCCAAATGGAAATAGGTACTCCAAAAAGTAATAAAAGGTTGAAATAAGTAAATGAAATGGCAGTTATCCATTAACTAATTTCGAACAATAGTGTTTTTTCGCATTAAATTAAAAGCAACAAATAAAAAATTAAAGAAATGTCAGACCACATTATTGGATCTTAAACAAGAATGTAACTACCATCCTTATCTCAAAAGACACAACAGAGAAATGATCTCTGACCTGGTGGAGAAGAGCCAGAGCGTGGAACTGCACAAGAGCAGCTCTTGATTGAACAGCTTCTTGTACTTCGTTAGTCCATCTTTTCACGATGTCTGCATTTGTCTGTGCAACATACAAAAAGAAAAAAAAAATCAGGAACAAACAATAACACAAGTAACATATTAATTAATAAAAAATAGGGCATGAGATGAGCACCTGAAGTAAGTGAATTCCACTAACAAGAGCAGCACTAGCCACAACTGGGTTCTTGTCGACAATTGCTTGCTTCAAGTATCTTTCTATTTGAGTAAGAAGAGTTCCATCGGTAATTCTACACAAAACCCGGATAGCATTGGCCCTATACATGTCAGTCTTGCTATTCATATCCTTCATCAATGAGCTTGTGACTATGATGACCTTCGATGAACAATATCAAGTGTTAATAATTAATTAGAACAAAAAAAAAAAAAAAAAACCTCCAATATATAGTCTAAGCAACATAATGCAACAAATAACCTCATCTGCAGAAGGACAAATCTCCTTGATCATCACATAAACCATTCTTCTCAGACCTATGTCCTTGGACTGGAAAAGCTTAGTGACCCCAAAAAACACTTCCGTTGCTTCAACCTAGATAGTCACCAAAACCATTGACTCACAATTTAAAATGAAAAGTTCGCAATTTGCGAAAATAGTAAAAATGCATACGATATTACATCAAATCGAGAATAGCTATATTCGTAGAACTCTAACCTTAGTGAAGACTTCTCCTTGGTTGAGTAGATACAACAGTTTAGTGATGACCTGCCGAGAAAATGTTAAATCCCAATCATCAAGGAAACAAACTAAACACAACTGCGGAATCAATAAAAGAAACCAAACCTGTGAACATCTTCTTGGATCAAGTTGAGGATCATTGAAAACCCTAGCTTCTTGAAGGACCGCTCCCTTCTCTATTCCGAGAAACGGCGAATACTCTGTTGGATAACACATTTTACATCAAATGACAATTCAAAAACAACACTTTCATCTACAATTTTCTCTTCAAACAACAAGCACTAAACAATCTACATTCCACACTAATCCAAATTGTAAGCAATCTTTTAAAAAGTGTTTTCCAATTTTCAGTACTAAGGTGACTAGGCTTTTCTCAATGCGAAGCCGCGCATTCAATGAAAGAGAAAACATGAACCGATCTTAAAGGCAGTTTAGATGTTAAAGAATATGAACAATCATTTGCGCATTATAGCCAATATTCAACTCGTATGCATCAATAGCCTTATTCGTATGCATCCACAGTGATTGTAAGAAATCACAACACAAAGCATTCTCCGCAAAATTTCGCTAAAAAAATTTCAAAAATCATCGCCAGATCTGCTAATTTCCACAGATCTTACTCTAATTCCAACGATTATTTCACCTCCAAATCCGTAAACGAATCAAACTGAAACACAAACGCAGATCTAAAACAAGAATAACTGATATCTACATTCGAATCTCGAAACAAGTAACCTAATGCGAATTCGAATTCGAATTCAAATTTCTCAACTAATCTGTTCGGAGCAAATAGATCTAACAAAATTAATGAATTGAATGAAATAAAAGTTGAATCTCTAGGGTTTGAGATCTCACCTTCGTCGTCGCGATCGTCGTCTTTCTTTATGAGAGGCTGAGCCATGGCGGAATCAGATATCTGTGAATTGGAGAGCTCACGAAGAAGAAGAAGAAATCTCTCTCTCTCTCTCTCTGAAGGGAGCGAGTAGTGAAGTCGACGTTTTACGGGAAACGGAGAAGAGAGTGCGAAACTGCAAATGAGAATGTAAAGAGTAGCAATTGTTGTGAAGGGTGGAATTTGTTTGCACCATCATTTTTGGCAGCGACTACTCCACACCATCGCTTCCTCTTTCTCACACCATTTTACCATCGTACACCACCTACTTTATTTCTCACACCACCTATATAAACAAAAATCCAAATTTTTTCCCCTCACCAGGCACGGATCTACTAGGGGTCAAGTGGGACTTGCCCCCACTGACTTTTAAATAATTTTTTGTTATTTGTGATTTTTAGACGCTCCGATGCGGGTGACGTCATCCCGTCCCACCCCTTCTTCTCTTCCTCCCCCCTTATTCTCTTCCTCCATTCTCTGTGACGCCGACGATCCTGCTCCGCCCCCTTTTTCTACCCCCTCTATCTATTTACTACGAGACTGACAACCACTCTGCCCCCTCCTCTTTATCTCCATATCTTTCTGCTTGATTTATTTGCCTTTTCCACCATTGCCACTAGCAACCTCAACCTCTCTTGTCTACTTTAAAAAATAAAATAGTTCTTTTTTTTGTATTTTCTCTAGATGAATTCGTATATCGAGGTCTAGTTTTTTATTTTATTCATAGGATTTTTCTGGAGATACGTGAAAATTTTGACCCATTAATTTTTCCTCAAAATACAAGCTTGTATCTCGAGATTCATCCATAAGTTATTGTTTGAAAGACATCTTGTTAATCAACGTGAGCCTTTTGATAGTCAACACACGTTGATTGCTAATCCTGAGGGAGGCTACAACAATGATTAATGTTGGGATAACCTTTAATTAGTTATTTTTTATAGGGCACAAATAACAAAAAAAAATTATAAACATATAATTTACATTTGAAATTAATTTTTGCCCTTTAATTTTATATACCAATTTGAATTGTCCTCTATATATCTATCTTTTGCGCTTCTACAAAATAGCTTGTTGGATCTTTTTTCCCCCCATAAATTAAATGGAGTTTTGTTTAGTAATTGGTGTTTTGTATAGTTATTTATGTATTATTCAAATTTTTAAAAAAATATTAAGTAATTAATTATTATTAATTAACTATGATTCGTCACTTCGCCCCCCTTCAACAAAAATCCTGCCTCCATCACTGCCCCTCACCATTCTAATTGACAAACCGTTCCTCCCTCCCTCATTCGAAATTTCTCTCTCACACACATTAAAATCTCTCATCACACTCAAATTTCTTGCAAATATCCTCTCTCCTTCGAAAATCTCTCAAAATCCCCTAAAAATCGAAACCCTCAAACTCTTCAAAATGCAACAGCTCAACACGCCACCTCTTAAAGTGCAAAACGCAAGTACATTGGGATACTTACGTGGAGTCCAAGGAAAACGCTATCTTTCGTGGCATCACATCGTTCACAAGTCGAAGTCTTCCACATATGGAATCTTATCAGGTTGCCCATAAACGGTTGCTGATGATGAGAAGACCATCTATGTCTCACAAAAACATATAATTGTTTCATGTCAGTGCCTAAAAGAAATAAAACATGAGATAAGACAACCAAATATGCCAGAAATGAAGCATACACGATCTCGGAAAATAAGCAATTACAATCATCAACAGAAGTTTCATGGAAGCCATCAAATGCAATAAGGTCGGTAAAAAAAATTTAGAAACAAAATCTCAAAAAGCTAAACATCATAAAAAATAAAAAATAAATTGCAGCATTTGCTTTGTTCTTAGAGAACGATGTGGATTATTTTAAAAACCCCGCAGTGAACTCCGCGAACAAAATCTTTTTTGGACAGATTTGTTCGACTTTAGTAAAATGACCATAACTCGCTCATTTCATAACATTTTCAAGTGATTCAAGTTGTGTTTATTAGATAACTCAACTTTTGTGTTTTGATCAACTTAAGAATCGGCCTCGATCGAGTACATAAGTTGCCCGAAAGTAAGGAACACTATCCCATTTTCATTGTGAGACGGATTTGCGCGACTTTAGTAAAATAACCATAACTTGCTCATTTCAAAACATTTTAAAGTAATTCAAGTCGTGTTTATTAGGTAACTCAGAGTACTACAACTTTTGTGTTTTTATCAACTTGAGAATCGGTTTCGATCGAGCACAAAGTTGGCCGAAAGTCAAAAACACTATCCCATTTTCATTGTGAGACAGATTTGCGCGACTTTAGTAAAATGACCATAACTTGCTCATTTCAAAACATTTTAAAGTGATTCAAGTTGTGTTTATCAGATAAATCGGAGTAGTACAACTTTTGTGTTTTGATCAACTTGAGAATCGGTATCGAATCGAGCACATAAGTTGGCCAAAAGTCAGGAACATTATCCCGTTTTCATTGCGAAACAGATTTGCGCGATTTTAGTAAAATGACCATAACTTACTCATTTCAAAAGTGATTCAAGTTGTTTTTATCAGATAACTCGGAGTAATACAACTTTTGTGTTTTGATCAACTTGAGAATCGGTATCGAATCGAGCACATAAGTTGCCCGAAAGTCAGGAACATTATCCCGTTTTCATTGCGAAACAGATTTACGCGATTTTAGTAAAATGACCATAACTTACTCATTTCAAAACATTTTCAACTGATTCAAGTTGTGTTTATTAGATAACTCATAGTACTACAACTTTTGTGTTTTGATGAGCTTGAGAATCAATTTCAATTGAGGGTTTAAATTTATTGAAAATTACCCTGTTTTGCATTTTTTTATTTTAAGTTTGGATTTCTCTATTATGTTAAATTGTGCATATTTATTGGTGGTGTAAGTAATTTTTTTTTAAAAACTCAATGGTGGTGTGAGAAAGAGGAAATGGTGGTGTGGAGTAATCACTGCCCCCATTTTTATCACGAAAAATTTTCTATTTAAAATATCTTTTAAAATTTAAAAAAAAAATATATATATATATATATATATATATATATATATATATATATATATATATATATATATTAATTTGGTTAGCCATTTTCTTAGATAATTTCTCTGTTGTTTTGTTGTTTATGCCACTACTAATGGGAATTCAAGCCTAAGGGGTGGCCTCGTAATCGAATTCACAAAAAAACTGTTTCAATTTTCATGTTTATTTTCCATGTAACAAAATAAACCATGAAAAAAAATTTCTCCGTATATTTTAATGCTATAATGTTATTTTAGTTAAAATTTAAAATACACAACTTATATTGTTAAATTCGAAATTACAACTGAGTTTTTTTCGTTATTTTTAAACAAAACAAAATGTTTCACAAAAAGGAACCGAAGTTGGCAATGGCAATTTACAAAACTTCAATTTAACTTCAAAAAATTATTTACTATACTCAACATGTTAGATTATTGCTTCCATTAAAATTCCTCTATATTCTATCTTCATAATTAATTGCATGCGCTGATCCGCAGAAATTGTAATGATATGAAATTGGACCGGGTGAATCTCATATGGTGCATTGCAGCACAGGCAACCCGTAATCAAGGTGAATACCCACTTCAAGAATGAAACTCAAAAAAAAAAAAAAAAACTCAAGTTTTATAACACACATTGTAGTTAAGGCGTTGAAGCGGAGGTGAGACGGACAGACTTGAAAACGCCTCAAGCGTGAGGCGTCCGCTACGCCTCACTTCACTGATGCGGTCTTTAACTTTTTTGTAAATATTTTTTTATAATAAATTGAAACATATTAGCGTAGTATTATACATCATCATTTTGATAAGTATCATAAACAAATATGTATAAAAAGTGACACAACTACCTAGAATCAAAATATTTTATAATAAATTGAAACATATCAGCATATTAATATACATCATCATTTTGATAAGTATCACAAGCAAATATGTACAAAAAGTGACACAACTACCTAGAATCGAAATGAAAATATAATAAAGTTGCATAGTATAGTGAAAAAGATGCACTACATAAAGTGTCAAACATCCACTAAATCATTAAAAATCAATAATCTTAAAATAATAGAAACTTGAGAATATTGAACATCTGTTAGAAGAATCCAGTATAATCACTATGCGTATTACAAAAGCATACAAATTATTGAATTAAGATATGTCAAATCAATATTGATGTTGATCACATATTGATAAAAACATGATATGTTTTCTCCAAAAAATAATATAAAAAGTCTGACAAATTTATCAAAACTTAAAAATGTTTTATCTTGTTTTTATCAAATTGATCAAAAAACATAAAACTTTATTATAGAATAAGTTGCAACCTCTTTTTGCAACAATTAGACTGCAAATGGACTAAAAATGAGTTGCAATTGAACTGGCTATAACCAATTTTTGGCTGAAGCGATTGAGGCAGAGCAAGGCGATCTGAGGCAGACGCCTCATTTCCCTACACTGCATTGCCTCACTTTGAAGTAGAATTTTGTAAGAACGCCTTAAGGCGCGCCTAGGCGGTCACCTTGACTACACTGATAACACAAACACTAATATCATCATTGTCATCATACCCACTATAGAAGATACCAACAGTAATACTTCCGAGACCATAATATAAGTCGTGAAGAGTTTACATATAATGTCACTGTTTGAAAGCTGCGGAGAGAAACCAAACTAAACTAGTAACAACTCTACACGAGAGGCTGCGGAGAGAAACCAAACTAAACTAGTAACAACCCTACACGAGAGATTGACTGTTGCTAAGAATCTGGTATGTTACAGTAAATGGAGAACGACAAGGATACAGATCATGAAATTGGTTAGTTAAGCATCGTATTCTCCCTGGGAGAACTTGTTCTCAGGATAGTAGACAGCTACAACTTGATTACCGCCAAATTTCCTTCCATGCAGTCCTGCCCGAGCTTTTGAAGCTCCGTCAGTATCAGCATACTCCAAAAATACCTATGCAGACAACGAATAATCAGCAAATTAGGGTGAATAGGTAAAATACGTACCCTGCTGCAACAAGAAGAAAAAAGGGGACTAAAATGCATGATATCAAATTGCACCACTAACCTTGCCAACTCCTGGAGATGGTTCGCCATTTGCATTGGGACGCGGGATGACAATATTCACCAATTTACCTGCAAAAATTGTTAGTGGAGTTTCTTTGGGGGTTTCTATAAAACAGTGGTAGATTTTGCCATCTTAAACTCTTTAAGAACTTTAAAATAAATAAATAAGTTAAATATATGTAAAAATAAGGAACTAAGGAATGATAGTAAAGTCATGCAATCTGCTTGGGTTAAGCCTGATTCTCGTGGAACACAAGGCTGTAAAACAGAAAGATAAAAAAAAAAAAAAATGCAGAAAATTATTAACTGTGAGGTACTCAACAAGAAAAACAAGACGTGACACAAGGAATTACTGAATAAAACTTACCATATTTACTGCCTTCTCCTCTCATATCTTCCAATATGTCTTCATACTCCTCATCATCTCTCAGCTCATCTGCACTAACCACCTGGGTTAAACACACAACCTTGGTAGGGAGGGCGCCAGTGCTACCTTGCAGTAGCATCTTCTGCAATATGAACAACGGATAAGCTTCCAAATGATGTTCATTTTATAAAACGAAAAAATAAGACATAGGAATGATGCCCACTACAAGTATTCCATAAACACCACGAATGATGGCCACTACAAGTATTCAGTAAACAACAGTTCTCCGGTATCAAACATACTGTAGAAAATTAGGATGCATCCAATGCAAATGCAGTAACACAACTTCTCATTATGCCTTATCTTCTGTCACATCAACAATTACTTGTACATATCACTGACAATATTGTGCAATGCACTGGGCTGCACCTATAACACACTAAGTTATTTTAATTGTTTTGTGATTGGATCGTCAAAGTTAAATTGCAAGGTCTCAATTCTTTGTGTGATTATCACTGATTTACGCAAACTCAAAGTCATCGTTAGTTCCTACAGAACATATAAACCAACTCAAGAATTTAAATACATTACAAGAAGAGTCACCTACCTGCAATGCAACTTGCTGCTGTGCATGTAATAATATAGTCTCCTGCTCAGGTTTGGGTTGGGAAGTACCCTGATTCGCACGCCTAACTGTGAGAGTTTTATCTCCCATCTTTATTCCATTAAGAGCCGCACAAGCAATGTCCGTAACTGACAGATCCTGGTAAACACAAAAGGCATAGCCTTTGGAATTGCCAGTTTCCCTGTCCTTCACTAGATCAAACCCCCGAAGAGGCCCAAATGATTCTAGAAGCTCTCTTATTTGTGCTTCTGTAAAATAGTATGGGAGCCCACCCACAAAGATGCGATCAGGTCCCTCAAGTCCACCAGCAGAACCCGGAGTTAGACCAACAGCAGCCAAGTTCAAGTTAGGATTAGGTTGACTTGGACCAAGTGCGGCAGCAAGTGAAGGATTGTAATCACTGGGTCTCCTCACCTTCACTGGTGCTCCCTGGACAATACAAAGTATTCAATGAGTATTCTTAAGTATAATTAACTGCTAACAACAAAAGTAGTAAAATACGTACCTCAAAAATGATACCGTCCAAAGCCATTGCATTACTGGCTTCCTCAACAGACCTCATTTCCACAAATGCAAATTTCTTTTCATGATTTATGTAGACATTAACAACAGCATCCCCTGATCATGCCAAATAGAAACATACGCAGAAGATAAACAAGGTCACAAAACAATCCACTGAACTCACTCAAACTAAAAGGTAAACAAACTTATTATGTAAAATGCAAATAGAAGCAAATTTCGCCACATACCTGGACCAGCAGTGTTTCCCCCAATCGCAGACATGACCTGGCTGAAAAAGGTAGCCACAGACTGCATTCGTAGATTGCAATGCAAGTCAGGAATTGAAAAGTGAAAACACTAAAATAACTTAATAAGATGAAAATTAGGGCGATAAAAAGTACATATTATTTAAAAAAGACGGAATAAACAACCCAAGGAAACTCTTGAGACCAGAGGAGATTAAAGGCAGGTCGCAACACGACTGTATTACCTGTTCATTAGCTGTAAGAGAAAGGCCACCAACATACACCCGGCGAGCGTGACGTGTAGCCTAATCGAGCAAATACAGGCTCATTAACATTTTAAATCACCAATAACATGATGAGAAAAGCAAATTTTGGTAGAGTGTAATAAACAAGCCAACCTGCTGGGTCATGGCTTGAACTGGCATCACAGGGAGTGTGGGAAATGCCTACACACAAAAAGAAAAAACCAAAATTCAATGAAGGAACTAAAATAAAAATCTCACAACAAATGAAAATAGTACCTGTCCAGTAGCTAATGGAAGCATATTTGGAAACATTCCAGGAATGGCAGCAGGAGTTCCGGCTATTTGACCTGCACAAGTCAATGACATTAAATTCAGATACAAAAGTTTACAAGTCATGCTAATTTTGCTATTATCATAGGCACCAAAAGCAGTGTCCACTGCCACTGCCTCATCATCGCACGCCCTCTGATTTTGGCCTGTCCTTGCCTCTCAAAAGTCATAATAAATTACATCAATGATAAGAAAGGAATACATCATTCTCAATTACTGCAGGAAATATTTGTAAGACTACCAAAAAAAAGCTACAGTTGCCGGTTGAAGACGAACAAGATAGATCAAACCGGTGCAATGGTTCCTCCTTGTTCATTAAAGCTACAGTAGTCGGCTCACGCCCATTGGCAGCACAGTGGGACAAGTAGCCCAAATTTGCCTTCTTAGAACAACATAAAGACACAAAAACAAAGAAACAACCAACAAAAACAAGAAAACAACCAAAAACGGCTTTCAGTTTCAGAATTAATTCATGAAGTAAATAAGAAGGGTAAAAAATATTACATCCAAACATTGCAGATCTAAGTTTATAACAACACTAATAACAGTAAACAACAGTCTTACCCAAATGACACCACGTAATCTGATAAGGACTTATCAAGTGAAACACAAAAAAAGAGATGAGAACAAACAATCATATTGAAAACGGAAGGATGTGTACCTGCAGCAGCAGCAGCGCCAGCTAGCATTGCAGATGCAGGAGGTGCCATGTCAAAACCACTTATCCGTTTGCTGCAGAGAGAAATAAAATCAACGTTGAAGTAATATTTAGTACCACAAGAAAGAAAAAAAATACGAAATTTAGGAAACACCACTTACGCAATACATTAACATCTAAAAGATTTGTTGATTTTATAGATACAATCTAGTGCCAATTGAAGCAACAACAAAATGGCCTCAACAGATACACTCTCAAGAGTTGTATGCAGATAACATTGTTTACCATGGTGCTAGCCCATATCATATCCAATCCGACAAATGTCATTTCAACCAGGCTCTAATAAAAATTTACCCTGCCAAGGACTGCATTTTCTATAACAATTAACAAGTACTCTGATGAAATAACATGACATTCAATTCAGTAGCACTAGCAATTTGATTGAACAAAGCCAAGATATGACAGCAAGGGCCTGCTACACCTATCAGAACTAGGACCAATACCAAAATGGCTTGCATTGTGTCACTTATCTTTCTTCGACAAGGAGGGAGGGGGGTTCATGGAACGAGCAAGAAAGGACACTTTGAGCCTATTTGAAAAGAGACCATTTTGTTTTGTTTTGTTTTGTTTTGAAGGAGTTAACCCGGCAAGTCAGATATATGCAGACAGAGCACAGGGAGCACTACCTTTGCAAATGTATGTGTACAGGTTGCATGAAATCAGATAGAAACTAGCAATTGTGATCATGCAACTGATGCCTCAAATACAGGTATCAAATCAAATAACAGATGTGCAGAGGGGGCATCAACAAGTAAAGCAATTTTCTGGTTCTTAAGAAAAAACTACAAGTCTAAATTCTACACTGTCATACGATCTGTGAAGCTCTAGCATGCTTGAAAGGCTACCTAGCCCTTCCTGAGACATCTGTCACCGATTCATACATAATCTCATAATACCTTCAAATTTCCTTATAAAAACATTGGTTGGAGTTCATTTGTTATCAAATAATCATCACATGTAATAGCAAGATCGACAAGGAAAACATCTACTCATAAAATTGTCAACAATTCGAGAATACAAATAACTCAAAAGATGTCCCACAATCTACTCAGGAATACATTTGAGAGCTATAGTTACCTTTTTGATCTGGATCGAGAACGAGATCTTGACTTATGAGAAGATCTACCTCTGGAGAAAGACCTCGATCTATGTCTATGCCTCCCCTCCCTATCTCTATCGTAGTCCCTGTGCCTGTATAAATGACAATGGAACAAATATAGTTTAAATTAGAACAGGATGACATTTATGAAATCAAACATGACAAATGGAATTAAATTTGTTGCTAATATGCTTCAGATAAGTTTGGTAATTCATAATTGCAAAGGGTGTGAAATGAAATGGACTGCTTTACTACAATAAAAAGAGATGAGAACAAACACGTAAATAAAGGTCTTGCCCATTCAATTATCATGGAATGCTGTGACAAAATAATTAGAAATATAGCAACTATTTATAGAGTAAGGACACTATAAATAATCACCTTTCATAGTCTCGACTACGATAATGATCATCATCATAGTCTCTACTTCTGCCTCGCTCCCTTCTATCACTTCGATCTCTATGATGGTCTCTGTGACGATGTTCACGATCACGGTCTCGAGATTTCTCCCTTTCCCTGCCTCTATCCCTGTCTCTGTCTCTATCCCTATCTCTGTCCCTTACCTTTTCCTTCTCCCTGTCCCTGCTCTTAGAAGATCGTTCACGATCGCGCGAATCATGCTGCATAACATCATATTATTACAAAATGTCAGTATCACAAAACATATCAAACTCTCCTTCACAAACTACAAATCATACACTGTTACTTAGGCAGCTACGCTCCCAAATTCACCCCATCAATAATCCCAGATTAACTTTCTCTCCTCGTTAATTTCATTTCTTTCCATCAAATACACCACAACAAAACCCTAACCCTAATTTCACATAACAAACATTAAACACGTTTAATTAAAAAAAAAATCTCCACCCACAAAATCCAGCTCAAACCTACTTCAAATACAAACCACAAGCAAAACCCTAACTCTAATGCACGAAAAAACAATCTCCGATGCGAAAAATAACTCAGAATTTCTAACTCTGCTAAACCTAGATCAAGCCCTAATCCTTAAAAAACTATCCACCAAATCGATTTATACAAAATAGCACAAAAATACTGCATTTTGAGCACAAAAATACTTATTTTATCTTAAAAACTCCGCCTTTTTTACACGCAAGATCTTAAATGTTACCTGAGATCGAGACTCAATGTTTTCATGATCGTTATCGTTGTTGAAACCATCTCCGTTCCCTTCGTATCGCCCTTCCTCAGACATCTTCGTCGTTCTTCGATTCGCTTCGCCCTTCTCGTTCTCTAGAGAGTCTGAAATCGAAGTAGATTTTTTTAGGGATTTTGATGATTCGTGTGTGTTTTTATAGGGGTATTGTTTCTCTTGTTGTCTCCTTGAAGCAACTAGGTATTCTTGAAGACGTCCTTAGTGTTAAAGGTATTAAAGTCTAGTCCTTATATTGTTGACCTTAAGCATAGTCAACACTGTTAATTTTTAAAGATAGATATTACCTATCCCTTTTTCCTCTTTCAAACGAGTTAAAATGATTGAAATTTTACTTAATCGTATTAGGTTTAATTCCTATTACTTTGGGTGAAAATGAAGAGATTGAGGGCAAGATAAAATATTTAAATGTGGGCCTTGGCTCAAGTGGCAATTCAAATGGCTTTTGATTAGCGTACTGTGGGTGATCTTTCTAAAAAATATTGTATTAGAGATGCTCCCAGACTAGCGGTTCACATCCATCAATTGTTTTTTTTTTTTTCTTTCAAATAAGCGAAGTTTTAAAACTAAAATGTCCCTAAATGATTAAAGGGTTGTAATTAAAATGTTGGCTTTGACAAATGATAATTGATATCTCCAGATGAATCGATGGTTCAAAATGTTAAAATAAATAAATTAATAGATTGCATAACACAATAAGGAGAAGAAAATTTTGGATTAAGAAAAAAAATGATTTCTTAGCTAATATTGAATATTTTCACTCTTTTTTTTGTGTTAGATTCGTGGGAAACAGTAGAACAAGTGGGAAATGAAAAATCTAAAAGTTAGTTACATTTTTAGGTGATTTTTATTGTGCATTCTAGATGTTCAACAAAATGTCCTCACCAAATTCTCAACTACATGCACGAAAAATTAACAAATGTACGCAAAATAGGAGTAGATTACGAGCATGGAGAGAGTTTTAGTGCAGCAAATATGCAGCCTCCCATACAAAATCCACATTCTCCAAGTATTACCCAATTTCAAAAATTGGTTAATTATGAGAAAATGGAGACTTGTAAGCATGCTACTAGGCATCGGCAGATAGGAACATTGCAAACTATTATCGAGGACGAGGGTGTTGTCCCAATCCAAATTTAACCACAAAGCAGTTAATTTCTTACCAACACCTTATGTGTAACAAGTTTAGAGTTCTTAAGCATGTGTTTTGAATTTTATAAGTCATGATCATATATATAATTCGTTTGAAAAATTGACTATTTTTACTATTTCTATAAATTTCAGAAGAAAACTATGAAAAAAACTTTCTAATTCATCATGGAAGAACATAATGCAATCTTATAATGCAATTTAAAATGAAATCCTAAAATATGATTGATATTTACAACATTATTGAACAAGATCAATAGAAAGACTGCATTTTTCATTGACAAGTTGGGTGTTTGCATATGTGTGTGATGTTGCAATGCCACAACATACTTGACGATTTAATTTTTGTTATAAGACAAATTGTTTGACTAACCATGCTCTACAGCTGAAAATGTTGAGTTATTATGAGACAACATGCACATAAGATGATGATAGCAGAAATGCGTATATTAAGATGGATGTGTGATAAAACCTGTAAGGATAAAATGAGGAATGAAAGAATTACGAGATACTTAGGTGTAACGCCAAAATAAGATAAAATTAGAAAATGACGTTTAACATAGTAAGATAAAATTAGAGAAAGACATTTAACATGGTATGATCACATGCAAAGTAGACCAAACATGGTCAATTAGAAAATGTCTAGATTGATGAGTTAGTGAAGGGAGTAGACGAAGGAAACGACTGTTGAAAACTTGGATACGCGATAGAAGAAGACATCCTCGAGCTTGAATTAGATGAAAATATGTGAAAAGACCGCATTGCTTGGACAAACAAAATACATATAGCCAACCCCGAGAGTATCGAAAATGGGCTTTGATGATGATATTAAATTATTCTCAAGACTCAACTCGATTTTCCCCAGTATTTGCATTAAGAAACTTCACCACTAAATACTCTAGAACAAAGTTACTGCAATATTACTAAAATCTACTTGCAGGTAAAAACTACACTATTTTTCTTCCTGTAAGCATTGTCACTATACAGAGATACAAGGGGTCTTTCTTTCAGGAAAAATTCCTTCATTCCATCTTGGACCCTCGACTACCTATATGTTGAATAATTTAATATGCTAAACCCATGTATTGAACCCAAGGGAAGGGAACCCTCCCATCTACCTTCCTCGCTACCATTTTCATCGTTACAATTGTTCTAATTGTATCACTGGATAAGAAACAAAGAGCTAGGGGTCTGGGCCTCTTGCTGGCGAAGAGCAATTTGATGGACCTCTTTGTAAGAGAACATCGTAATTGATCTTTGCTAACTGCGACAAATTCTGCAATTAAAAAATTCTCATTAGCAATCAAAACTGAAGGGTAATAAAAAAAAAAAAATTGTGGAAATTTTGTATAAGGATTACCTCTTCGAAGATAAATATTTGAAACTAAACCGACTCTAATAGCAAAACTTATTTAGAACAGGTGCCAAAATAATGTGCCCTTTGTGTACTTATGCTAAAATCCGCACAACATTTAGAAGGTGTTTGTTTGAGTTATAGACGTCTATCCTCTAATTAAGGAAACCCTAGAGGTAAATCTATCTAACAAAACAACTAGGACTTGGACTGGTAGTAACTAAAAACATAAGTTTGTCCAAAGTTAGTTCGCGGCTCAATTTCGTTGAGATCTTAAACATCCATAGATAAGCTACTCAAATTAAAGCAATGTAATAAAGCCTTTTTACATCTTTTTGTTCTAGACTTGCATGAGTCTCAAACCTCACCTGTGTGCCTCCTCCATCTCGAACCTCTCGACTTCTCTTCATCTCTTCACTTTGCTTCTCAACAATTCTCTTTCAAAGGGTTTAATCGATCTCCATGGGTCACTGCTCTACTACTCTTACACACTGAATCAACTGGTTCGTCCCCCTTCTTGAATCTCTTTCAAATTTGGGTTCATTTCCACTCCCCCTTCTCTTTCACACTCATCTTCCACTCCATCAAGAAGTCAGGCTCTCTCATGTCCATCTTGACACTCTCCCACTTGCTGTCAAGGTTTGTTATTCTCCTTAACCTCTATCATGTATTGGAATTTCATCAATTGGTATTCCAAAATGTAAATTTTAAGGTTTGGGATTTTTTTTCCTAAATCCTAGGTGAGATTTTAAGATTGTCAAAGTACTTATAGATTTTGGTTCAAAATTCTAAGACCTGGAGATTGGCAATTTAGAATTGGGCTTTCAGTTCAGTTTTTATTGAATCCCATGTTGCAAAGGCTTAACAAGATTTTTGAAGGTGGAATACTAAGAGAAGGGGACATTCTTTTTCTTCAATGTGTATTATAATTTGGTTTGAAATAATCTTGGCCAATTTAGATATACGGGTTTCGTAGCTCATGTATCGCTATGTACATCCCACATTTCATGCCCCCAGACCAAGTATACAGCAACTAAGAATGCATCAATCCATACAGTTGAACAAGATCGAACAGAAAGAGCTAAACGACATGGAAAGAATAGACAGAACATCAATCGGTAGAATAACTTTCCTTTTATCTAATGTCTAAAATTGCTCATTATGGTTTGCAGGTTCAAGGGATAGATTATGTGGAATTAAGAAAATGGAGGAGGCGAAACTTGAAGAAAATGGCTGTGTTAAAAATTGTGGATTGTATGGTGGTGGATTTCGAAGTTTGTCGGTTTTGTGGTTGTACACAATGTGTTATAAAATGAAAAGTTTGTCGAGATATAACTACAAATAAATAAATAAATAACCCAGAAACAAAACAAAAAAAAGTAGCCCGATAAGAGGCTTTTGTTGCATGCTAGAGACGAACCCAAGCGTATTGTAGTGCCAACGGCAGGGGTAATATACTAGTGTCTTAATAAGAGGGAATGAGAAGTGTTTGTTTAGGCTCTAACTAAAACCTCTAACTCATGAAAATTATTGGTTTATAGGATAAGAGACAATGTCTAAGTCAGACATTTTACCAAACATATCAGTAAGAAAGTAACCAACATATTTTCAAATTTTCAGAGATTTATGGCTGAATCAGCAGTATGCTATTATGTTATCAGTTATTCCACTCCTTATGTAGCGTTCACAAGCTATCAACATCGGCTAGTCTCAATAATCACACATCAACTGTGTTTGGTTTGACAATTGAACCTTCTGCCACCATCTCATCTATGCGTTTTTAGTGATGATTTTTATACCTTACAACTAACTTAAAATTATATGTTTATTTTAAATTTAAAGCAAAAGTTACAGCTTATAGTTATAAGAAAAGAAAAGACACAGACGAAGATTGTTTCCAAGACATAAGGACGAGTAATAGGTGCGGAAGCATCAAAGGCACTATTTAAATATTAGATGTGCAAACACACCTTGAATGAGAAATTGAGTAATGATAGATTCAGAGGAGAAGAATTAAAATCTGTCAAATCACCACATTCGTCCATCTGTACCAAAAAACAAAAGAGATCATATTATATGAGAAACCAAATGGTGAAAATAGATTGATTATATCCCAAACTTCTATGAATATTTTTACGCAAGGTATACATCTTGTAGAATGCAACTTACAAGTGGAAAATGTTTGGTTGCTAACATGTTAAAGATCTGCCACTAAGAATGAACCTCAGGCAGTATAAATACTCTGGTATTTTCTATTTAGGGCGTGTTTGCTTCCAAAGAAAAATTTCCATGGGAAAATATTATCAAATGAAAGAAGAAATAGGAGAGGAATTGGGGAAATTTTCTCCAACTCGAGGTTGAAGATGACTCTGTTTTAGCAAAATAATTTTATAGCTTCCACCTCCTTGTAGTGTCGCCCATTGAGCTTCACATTTTCCCCTAAGAAAATATTTTCCACAACTTCATAACAAACCAAGAGGATAGTGATCATCACAAAACTTATGTTCTTCATTCTCTCTTCCTCTTTCCTTTCTCTCCCTCCTCACTTTTGGCAAATTTTCTTGAGAAAAGTTTCCTTGAAATCAAACACACCCTTAGTTGTTGTAAGGTTCCTTCCAGACACACTATTCTATAAGATTTGGCCTCATAAACTCAAATAAAAAACCTTTACGTTCTTATAAGCACCAAAATGCCTACAACGCATAGTGCACCCAGCTAAAACTTAAAACAACCTGTGCAGAACATGGGAGTTGCAAACTTCAAAACTCTTGTTGCCTGGGAGTAAAATGAACCCTTCAAGCAGAACAGAATTATCTTGATACACCATATTCTAAAATTTCTATTTTGATCTAAATAATTTTGTGAACAGAATAATGCTTGATGTGAATGTGCAAATACCTCGAGTCCAGAATTTGAGCAAGAAGCAGTTGAGTCAGAGCTACATTCACTATAATTTTCATCTTCTGGGACTGGTATTTCAGTAGACATTTGAGAATACCGGGACAAAAAATAGCTCGTGTCTTCTGCACTATCAGGGTGTGGAACAAAAGCAGCCTACAAACAAAGTTATTTCAAAAAAATGTTAGCAGATGGACAGAAGTTGCAAAAGTTTGCGAGCTAGAGATGACCAAACTCTTATCGTTAAACTGAAAACCATATATATGTACGTAGGGAGCCACAAGATTACATAGTTTGTTACTTCAGAGAATATGGAAGTTCAAATGAGCCACAAGAAGCAAGTAGAAGTGTAGAACACTCAACTCTGAAAGTAATAATCTACGCATATTACATTTGTTTGACCTTAATCAAATTGATATTCTACCATCCAACCATAGAAACTAGACGAAAATGTTATTGGAATATAAAGTTTCAACTCGCGAGAATGCAATTACAAAATCTAAACAGAAGATAGTGTTCATTCTTAACCTTATTAAAGTGAAGCACCCCTTTGAGCCAAAAAAGTACCCCAAAGACTGCTTGTCATTAGCATCCGTACTAATTTTCGATATTTGTAATTTTTGGAAAAATAATCAAATTTCAAAGTGTTGGACATGAAAAGATCTTATTTAGATTCATCTACTTGTTACACAATAAAATTTAGGATGTTAACAAAAACATGCTTTGTCAAATAGGATTCTTGGACTGAGCTATTCGTACACAAAATATATGTAGATGTTCTCATGTTTGATGCTTTCGCCCACACTCTCAGTCCCTCACATCTCCAAAAAGTGGTTCAGAGCAATTTCTAAAGCTACTTGTGAAGATCTGCTATTTGATTCCATAAAATACAATATGCCTAGCTGATACCAAAGTTCAGTAATATTATATCTATGATTCGAAGAAAATGATTTCCCTGAAGTTATTTCCTTTAAAGTGATTCCCATATGGCAGGAGAATCTAACAATACCAGTATAAATAAAAACTACAGGCTTTTGTGGTTGAATGTGAAAAATGTGATGAATTAAATGCCAACAGCAAGAGGAACATGAATTAATACCTTCTGCAATGCAAGGGTGTCCCAATTGACTCCCGCAAAGAAAGGATGCGATTTTACCTAAAAAAAATGTCCACAAAAGTACTGAAGTTAGAGAGGATAAGCACATCACACATCAGTTTCAACTACTTGAGGACTGATGAGTGGAAAATTCTATTTCCAGAAACTATGCAAACCAACCTCTGATGCTCCATTTGCTCCTAGCCGCTGATTCGGATCATGAATAAGGAATCTGATACAAGATTTTGGAACACGTAATCAAACCCATCCACTTGTACCAGAGCCAAATATTCTAAAAGTAAATGAAAGCATCAAGCCTAACCTGATATTATCTAACTAATTTCCTTATCAGATTGGATTTGGAATAGTTCCTTATATGTTAAGACCTATATCAACTAGAGCACTTGTGCACAAGGTAGCCAGGCAAACTAAGAGGGGAAAACTCAAAAACCAACCTGTTAATCAAGTCTTGAGCCTCATGGGACATATCATCAGGAACAACAGGCCATGGCATTTTCTTGTTCAGAATGTTGTCAAAAATTATCTGCCATACATGCAGAAGCGGAAATTAAATAAAACAGAGTATCCATTCCTTTGGAAATAATTACATCATATCCATCTATAGAAACATGGTTCATATTCCAGTATTCAATATGTTATCTCCAACATATTTCCAAAAAATAATTGAAATCGAATGGTACAAACTTCAAATAAAATTTTAACATAATAAAAACAGGAAATTTGCAACCAAGCTCTTAAAGTGGGCTCCATTCTTTTGGACTTACTCTATCTAAGAATAATACTTCATTTTCAAAATAAGTTTGTGTTGAACACTCTAACACCCAGATTGAAAACTCAAATGGTTACTCCATGCTTGGAGTGTATTCCAACTGAGCTAGCACCCGGTGGCATGTCATGATATATTATAGCAAAACAATATTACATAAGTAGCAATATTGATCAACAAGTGAAAACTATGACTACAAAAAGTGAGGTTTGAAACTGAATTAAAACTAATATTCTCAGGGCATGCTCATAGGTGCACGAACCAAAATCATTTTACGTACCACTTAAATTATGTCCATCTCATTCAATCATCATATCAGACCATTAACAAGACCTAACCTATATACTTGAAAATGGCCACGAGCACACTGACTCTTTGAGAATCATAAAGTAAACAAGGCTATGCACATTAAGTATTCATACTCTCTGCGCACATTTAACGTTCACGTCTATATTTATAACAAAAAGTAGCTAATAGGTACTTCGAGGCAGTGTAGTTAAGGCGGGGCGAGGCGCACATGGTTGAAAATGCCTGAGGCACGAGGCGCAAAGCGATGTGTGTGCATCAGTGAATTGAGACGAGGTGCACTTAGCTTTTTTTTTTTTCTTTTTTTGTTTCTTAATAAATCACAGTAGCTTACTAGCATACATAATCCATAACCAATATGTTTTAGATTTCTTTTCTTAATAAATAGTAGCATACCACTAATACTAGCATGCATATACATAATAATAACAAACAAGTATAAAAAATTGCACAATTACATAGAATCCACTAAGTCATACACAAAAACAACAAAACATAAGGAACCTAGTCCTCAAACTTCTCATTTCTCACTGAGAAAGGAGAGTGGAAGAAGAGGAGGATAAAGATGGAAAAGAAAACAAGGAAAGCCTTCTTTAACTATTGTTAACCTTGTTAGCAGCTAGGTTTGAGGATTTGATGGAAGGAGGTTAGATTTGAAGTTATGTCTCCTTCAACCAACCCTTGATGCCAATAAGTTTTATTTGTCTAGCAACTCAAACCTTAATCCATCAGCAAAGAGTGGGTTTTGGACTTTTATCTTTATATATCTAAACTAACTTATAAGTATGTAAAATTAAAGATGATAAAAATAACTATGTAAAAATAGTGAGGTGTCACGCTTGAAGCGCTAGGTGAACCGAGGTGAATGCCCCATTTTATTGCACCGCATTGCCTCATCTTGAGGCGGATTTTTGTAAAACCGCCTCAAGTTGTGCCTCAAGTGTGCCTAGATGATTGCCTTGATTACACTTTTTCGAGGTATGTTAAGTTTCATTTGAGGAGAAAAAAAAATCATCAAATATTTCTGCCAACCGCTATTAGTGATTGGTCTCTATCAAATATCAATAGTCCATGAGCAGTCTCAACAAGTAATTTTGCCACTGGGCGTCATGGAACAACTCTGGACTAGCTCTCGTGAAGATAAGCCAAATATCTAGTCTGAGGGGGAATGATAATGATAAATGTGTGATAGGATTCATAAATAACTACATTGGGTAATTAGCAATAGGAATACTATTGTTATGGTTGATACAATCAATTTTACTTTAGGATCAAAATATAATTAGTGTTTTCTTTCCATTTCAGTCGGGTAAGGTTACTTATATAAACCCTCTTAGGGATCAATGAAACATATCAAATAATTCTTCAATATAACTTGTTTAACTTTAGCAACACCAAAGATTAAAGGATCAGAAACACTAATATTTCCTAGTAATTTAGTTATGGGCTTAATATTACATTTGTTTTTTTTCTTTTTAAAAGGTAAAAACCCTATTAAGCAATACTTGGAGTAATACAAAACATTAACCTTAGAAAATTAAGACCCTGACACTAGATAATCCCAATTAGCAATTAAATCTCAAAAAAATCCCTTTGAAAGACGGAACATGCGACACCCATTCCTAAAGTGTGACGAAGACCTCCATGATCACTTGCCCATTATCAGATTCTTTGAAGCAAAAAAACCTGCTATTGTGTTCCATACCATCCGGACGCCTTTAGAAAAAAGATAGTTTGGCGTCTCCAACTTCTGTAGCGTCTCTACAATACCAGGCATCACCCAACTAATACCACACATCCCGCAAAAATGCATCCCATCCAAGTTGCTTCCCTCTTAGAGTGCGTTTGGTTTTAAGGAAAATTGCCACAAGGAAACTACAAAAAATAGAAGAAATTGGAGAGAGTGGGAAAAGGTTTTCCACCTTGAGGTTGAAGATAAGCATTTATTTTGGCAATCATTTTCTTTGCTCCCCCACAATAAAACATTTTCCATAATTTCGTAGAAAGAACAAGAGGAGAGAGACCATCACAAGATTCATTTTCTTCATTCTCTCTTCCTCTTTCTTCATCTCTACCTCCTCTCCCTTCTCACTTTTGGCAAATCTTCTTGAGAAAACTTACACTTCAACCAAACACACCCTTAGCGTAGCACAACATCCACAAACCTCCTTAAGAGATTGAATGGAGATGGACACGGAAGTGAAAATATGCTGAACAGATCTAGGCAACGATGGTAAGCACGAAATTGTGAGTCTTAGCAGTGAGACTCAGGCATCCATGACTCAGTTCAAGACTGTTTCGGTTGCTCTGCTATTTGCTTCACTGGCTAATAAACAATGTTTCGTGAAATAGGTGTTGGCAAAGAGATGAGTGATCATGTTGAGCATATCAATAACCAAAGGGGTGCTTACCTATCATTTATGTTTACCTATGCACCACTACACCAGTGCTGCTTGATTTATGCAATAGGCATCAGATTAAGCTCAAGAATATGTAAACCAGAGTTGGTACTAGACACAGTATTACCTTTTCTATACTATAGCCAATCACATTCAGATTTGTGGAATAATATCTGCCTTGATGCACACCAATACATAATCACATACAAACAACACTACATGATGGAAGAAAACTGTACCGAACTTCACACTTTAAACTTGAATATAGATTATTTATAGATAGTGGGAGTACCTCTGGACTTTCAGCGCTGAAAGGTGGAATTCCTGTAATTAACTCAAACAAGATGATCCCCACTGACCACCAGTCTGCAGCATAACCTGCAGGAATTCCCAGGGAGGTAATTTCAACTGCCTAAGTTACTCATAAAGCCATAAAAGAACTGAATGTAGACTGCAAGTCCAAACCATGCTCAGTTCCAAGAAGGATTTCGGGAGCCAAATAGTCAGGTGTTCCAACAGCAAATCGCTGATTTCTATCCTCTCGTTGGGTCGTATGTTCAAAAGAAGGATGTAGGTCATCAGCTTCTGTTAAGGCAGTGCTATCTGTCTCCAGTCCAGACAAGTCAACCGTGCTATTAATAAGGCCAATTTTTGACAGCCCAAAATCAGTAAGCTGGTAAGACATGTGAAATAGCAAAACATAAGAAATGACAGAAAGCTTTGCCAATGACATGTAACATAGCAGGTAACATAATTTAATTTAGATCAGCTAATATACAAGAAGCAACAAAATCATAAAAGCCAATGCTTCAACTGAGGAACAAGTGTCTCAATCAACATTACATGGTAAGCAATAGAATCTCTGTAAAGGAATTTGAAAGGAAAAGAACAAACATGTTTGACTGGAGATGAAACCGAGTGTGGGAGAGCTGACCTTAATGTGCCCATCCTGTGCAATCAAAATGTTGTCTGGTTTCAGATCACGATGCACAACTCCCAAGGTGTGTAGATATTCCAGAGCAAGAACCTGGAAATAACTCACATAAGATACCAAACAAGAGAAAGATGAGCACCCCAGTGCAATCTATTTCAAACTAACCAATTCAGCGATATATGTGCGAGCAACATCCTCCTCCAAGCAACCAACTTTCCTAAGCAAGGAATACAAATCACCTCCATTGAGGTACTCCATAACCAAATAAAGGTTATCTCTGCAAGTGAATGAGTAAAAGAATCTCACCTGCATAAACAATAATAGTATTCACATTACCATCAAACTACCACTTCAAGTGCTAAAGAATGAAACAGTTAAGCACCATCCTCCAAGAAACCAGCTGTCATGATGCTTATTAACTATATACACAAAGGTTGAAAGGTCGTTCCCATCCCACACTTGAGAAGTAACAGATAACTAAAGATAGAAAGAAAGGAATAAAAGAAGAAAAAGGTATAAAATAGAGATGCACAGCTAATATTGGATGAAAGAAATATTAACAGATATGTAATGAATGCTAGAACATTACCACAAATGGGTTTCTGACTGTAATTAATATGTTGCGCTCTGCTAATATACGTTCAACATCATTTTTCCGTATCATATCCAATTTCTTGAGTACCTGCAAAACGGAGAAAAAATTTGACGTCCATATAAATGAAACATGCAAAACCAGCCTTCTTGATTACCAAGAAAAATATGATACTCTCAGAACTTCTGACCTTGCATTAACAACAAAGCAAGTATCAAATAAAGAAAACTTAACATATAAACAACAGAAAACTATCATGGAGGAAGTCTAGTACATAAACTTAAAAGTAGTAGTTTTTCCAAGTTGTATGAAAATTTTCAGTACTTCTGCCCCTGCTGAACCAAAGAAGAAATGTGTCCTACAAGACCCGCATGTCTATTAAGCAAGGCTGTTCAAGGTAATTCGGTATAGAATTACAACACCTGCTTTTTATGAAGGAAGTAAAAGTGTGTACCAACAAAATAACATTTACCTATAACTTCCTCTTGTTTTTGACAAGTAAAACTTAAAGGCATATATGAAACGCAGGATTTTTACATAAATAAAGTGAATAATGTATCCCAGGATCTTTGTTAATAGATGCAAGCATCTCCAATATTCTGCATTTCATGTGAACCAATAGGGAATGCAATCTCCAAAAATAGTGGAAAAAGTGTATCATTTTACACTGTAACCTAGAAACAGCTATGAGACAAAACTCAGGCAAATACATAGTTTACATATCACATGAAGATCAAATATAACCATGTGAATCATCTTAGCTAAATAAATGTCTATTGTGTACTTAACTAACGAAAGTATGCTAATTTTTTAGTTGTCTCTTAAGTAAATACAATACAAACATTTCGAACTTATCAGGTTATGGAGGATCAGAATCAAACACCAAAACAGATGATAATGTTCTGTATAAAGTAACAATAACGGGTCTCGTTATGATAAAATGCACACCTTTATTGCAAATAGATCTCCCGTTGTTCGCTTCCTTGCAAGAAAAACTTTACCGAATGCACCTTTACTAATGGGCTTGATTATTACAAAATCATCAATGCTTATTCGATCTTTGTGTGTGGGATGCACAGGGGTTGACATCACACTGCTTGGAGAAGCCAATAAGGATTCTATGCTATGTTTGCTTGCATGCCTGGGATTTTTGTTATCCATAAGCTCAAAGGCAAGTAGATATTTTTCCCTGGTAATGTTGTAAGGGAACATAAGGTAGGAAAGAATGATCATTCAAACAGTTTGTTATAGTGCAACATCACATAAACAATTCCAATATGAGCTAATATCAGAAATCACCTCAAGAGATTTTCTATACGGCTACCAAATGTGTCTATTACTAGAGCCTTGAGCTTGCTCTTCTGTAAAATATCCTGTAAATTGTGCATGTATTCCAGCAAATGCTCTGAGGCTGCTTCACCTGTAAGATTAACATTTGACACTTGCCGAGCAATTTCTGCAAGTTCAGTCATCTGCAAAAGTAAATTCCGAAATGATACATTATAAGCAATGATTTATTTAATTAATGATTTTAAGATCAGTTCTCAGGTGCCTCTATATAGATGACCACAGCATAAGTGAACATTTTTCCTGAATGAAATACCTCTAACTTCTATTACCAGAACTACTACTAGAAACCAATTAACATAAAGGAATGTAGACTAGACAGGTGTAATGAACATCAGTACACCGAGTAATATTGGAATCCCGAAAAAGTAACAGAAAATAATCAAACAAGTATCTAACCACACACCTGCTGCACATCCTCTGGCTCAGAAGAATTGTTGTGTTCTAACCAGAACAAGTCAAAATGGCTTGCTCTAGGGGTGTTTGTAGATGACATAGAAGTCAAGCTCCCATTAGAAGAAGTTGCACCAAAGTGGTTGTACTTGAGACCGAAAAGGCCCTTCAGATTACTTGTACCCAAAAGGTGAGACTCATCTATACAAGCGGTATCCATCTCATGAAGATCTTCAAACATTCCTTCTACACCTTTATTGTGCCATTCAATTACTTTTGGAGACTGGCATCCCGAACCAACTGCAGAGTTTGCAGTTTGTACTTTCGATAAATCAGGGCTGCCACAGGATGCATTATAACTAAGGGTACTTGAATCTATGATTTGTTCCAGTACATCTGCAAGTTTTGAAAGGCGTTCATCTACATCAAAGCCTTTTAAATCACATTTTTCTGCGTAAGCACATATATAGGAATGTGTTTCTAAATGAGAAGTCGGAACAACTTCCTCACATATTCTGCAGATTACAGAGTCAGAATCATCTGAAACTCTATCTTGCTCATATACTAAACCATTACTGGGCTTAGGAGACAGCCTTCCAGGCGAACCAACTCCTCCAGCATGATCACAGAGTATTAAGTTATCCTCCTGATTCGAGGATAAAAATTTTCCCTGCAGAGGAACGTTACGGTTGTGGGAATCGAATTCCGTTATGCTACTTTGACCTGACTGGACATTAACCTGGGACTTTGGGGATAATGGGTTCTGTGTTAAAGCAACTGACTTGTTTTCCAAAGATGTTTCGCTCTCATCTGGAAGCTCCTCAGTCCTGTGCCAAGTTCTGTCAGGGAATGTAAATGCCATGGCCATGTTCTTCCTCTTCATTTGACGTTTGTTTCCTCTTTTTTTCATGGTATCTTTTGATGCAACAACAGTACCCTCAGGCTTAGGCACCCAGTTCATTTCGACAGCAGGAATATTTTCTAAACATTGCCTGAATTTATGAAGAGAACTCTCGTCGATTGGTTCACTGTCTTTCTCAAATTGTAACAACCTGGTGCAGCGTGTCAATATGAAAAGCATACGCGTGAATAGCTGCTTAACTAATCCAGCTTGACACTGCTGCCTCTTCTCGGCCAAATCCTGGACAATGCCTTCACATTTTTCACGGAGCTCAGAGGACGTCATTTCTATACAATTCTTTGCCAGATTCAAAAGGTCAGTCACTGTTTGCCACCTAGCAGAAGGTGAAAAGCTCTGTTGTGCAAGAACCTCTTCAACATCTTCAGCAAAAGTAGCCAGTTCCGAGTTCACCATTTCTTTAGCTGCATCAAACCTTGAACGTAGTGACCCCAACATCTCCTGAATATCAGCACAATACAGTTATAAAGGAGCAGAATGTGAAACTATTCATAGAGAAAAAGGATCATCAAATCAAACATCTTGTATGGCAATGACATTCACTTGCTAAAGTTTAATAAAAAAAAATGAAGTTTGATACTTTTCATCCATAAAAATCTTAGGTAAATCACAACTGAGTAATATACCTTCAAATCATTATAACTGTGGGCTCGGGTAGGGGGAGGGGCAGGTCGCAAACCTCCCTTGGGTCCTAATTCATGAGAGAAACTCTTAAAATTAAGTGGCAGTTTTCTCATTCCTGCAATCTCTTGTGACAAGTCTTTTTGAGTTGGTTGTTGAGTTATTCCAAACCCTTCCTTGTTGAGAATCTTAACTTCTGAGCCACTGACCTGAAAAATCAGTGACATGATAAATGTACATAGTTTAATAATATGCAAGCAGAAAGTAAAGTATGGGAAATGGCACAAATATTTTGCATATGAACTAGATGTTACCTCTTTATTTCCATGAATCGACTCATGACGAGAATCTTTAGCGAGATGGGATGTGAACCAACGAGCAATCTTCTTTCCTTTACTCATTCCTGACACATCAAAGAAGTTTCTTACAAGGTATAATTTATGCTTAATCTCTCATATTCACCATTAGTGTTTATATAATACATTTTAACATCAATATGCAATCCTAATTAAGAAAACACTGATAATTTTCACTTTATATGAATTTATTTATTTTTCACGTGGGGGGAGGGAGGTTAGCAAGGTCAAGAGTTGCAAATTAATGTGTACGAGCATTTGAGCTATGGGGCCAAAGCCTTTTTTGTCTGGATATTGAGTAAATAACTATGCAAAAGCATTTTTGTCGAAAACTGAATTATCTTATTCTGAAATTATCATTTAAAACACAGAGATGAAAATATAATATCCTCTTCACTTGTTCTTTCTCTATGACTATTTTTGGTTCATCGAATAAACGAAAGCGTTCAGGCTGCAAATCATGAAAAATCTCAATCTGGTATCTGCACCCACTAGAAATTACAACAAGATGGATGCAATATGTTTCCATCTGTTCTTTAAGTTATTGAACAATATTAAATTTGTGGTGTCAGTTCTACTTCTAGGATCGAAATCACAACTGCAAACACTAAAAAGGAAAAAATTAAATTAAAATAAAACCGTAATAATTCATCGAATATTTCTTCTCCCACATACCCATCCCCTGTTTGATCCCTTCTCCTTTCAGCTACCAAAAAATAAACAAACTCTTTTCTCTATTGTTTGAAACTCAACTTCAAAATTAAAAATCAATAAAGCAGCTTTCTGACCTACAAACACATCCTAAAACTTCAATCTTTCATCGAAAACATTATTTTCTTTTTTCACGCAAACTCTATTTATCGAAACATAATTTTTCCAAGAAACAACCAAATTAAATAAACAAAAAATCATTAAAATGAAAGAAATCAAACCTTCTTTGTTTCCATCAATCTTCCAGTGTCCATCACTATCCTTCCTCCTATGTCCCATCGGCGGTAGCCTCGACATAACTCCTCCTTCACCACCACCACCACCACCTCCTCCTCCACCTCTAGAAGCAGCAAGGTCAACTGAATGAACTGAATCATCATCGGAACTCAACCGCTTCTCCTTCTTCAACTTAATCCGATTCAACCCGGAGGGAATCCCCTCACGAGAAATATTCTTTAAACCGGTTTCTGACATACAAAACCCTAATCCTTCCTTTCGTTAGGCTCTCTTTTTTTTTTCTTGATACTCGAAACTTATTTCCTCGTTCCTCAATCGGATTTGTAAACGATTCAAGAAGAGCGATTCAAGAAGAACGATTAAAGAATTCGAGAAATGTTTACAACAACGAAATCGAGAGATAGAGATTTGAAAGAAAAAGATTGAAAGAGGTTTTGGGGAGAGGCGGGAAACTAGAAGGGGGTTTTGGGAGCGAAAAGATGGAACGGAAAATGAATAAAGAAAGAAAAAATAAAGAAACTGTAAAGCTTCTATGAAAAGGGGACACGTGTCGACGTTTGAAGCACGCAATTACTATGGAAGTGTTTGTACTGTTTGGAGTAGGTGAGTAGGTTGGCGGATTTCTCGTTTATATATATAGCGAGTGATAAAATGAAGGATTCTACAAGATTTTTTTTTTTTTTTTTTCCGAGCTATCTAGTTTGGGTTTGTCGACCAAACAAAAGATGTAATTTCGTATTCAAAGTCACAAGAATGGTTAGGAACTTTAGGTAATGAGGTATGAAAAGATAAGCGTTTACACGAGACATGGATGATTTTTAATATAATGCATTCAAAATGGTTTATAACTGTGTCATGGTCATCATTCTTTGAAGATCACATTACCTCGTTCTGATTGCAAAAATCTGATTTTTTAATATTTTTGTTCGATTAGTCTTAATTAATAAATGAGTAAAAGCCAAAATTTAGATTTGTTGTTTTCCATTTTTGTTACCAAAAGGAAAGATATGACTCGAGCACAGCTTCAGTACAAGCTCAAGTAACTCATACAAGTGTTTGTTGCAAGAGAAAAAATAATAATAATAATAATAAAACATTTTTTTGTGTTTCAATTTTGCTTGATTAATTCAAGGTAGCCAGAGAACACAACTATTTTATGGTCAAATTTGAGGTTTTTTACACTTTTACCCCTTTTATAAATAATGTTTGTGATTATGTTTTAAAGAGAAGTGGTAAAAGTGTAAAAAAATACAAACCTAACTAAAAAATGATTATGTTTCTTGACTGGCTAGACTTACTGGTTTTGGTTTTGGTTTTGCTTATTAATGGTTGTAAACACCTAAAAAATCTTAATTTAATTTTCTACCATAAACAATGAAAATGCGAAAAATCTTTGTAAATGGCATATAATTACATTTTTACAACCAATACGACCCATAATATGACCTGTATATATGGAGATCACTCCTATTTTAGCAAGTAAAGATGAGCAAGAGATATAATTTAATGCGTTCCCAAATTATCGCGAGATTATCTCAATCGGATAAACTCGTAGCAATTTATCGCGAGATGATCTCAACTGGATAAACTCGTGAAAGGATTATTTTGGGTCATTTTCAGTTTTTAACAGCATTTGACTTCACATCGGCCCCACCATCCGTTAGGCTAAAAGCAAACTTCGAGATACGCGTCAATGTAACTGCCCGCACGTGGGAAACGTGATGTTTTTGTGGGATTTAAATGCACGTGATGTAACTGCTCGCACGTGTTTAGTGGAGTTAAGAGGAAATTTGTACAGGGACTCTTTGGTTGCCTTATTTGACTCTGTGGATAATTATTGACCAAGTCAACAACAAGATAAGGGTACGTTTGGTTGCACAGAAATAGAGATGAAAATTGAAACCGTTTGTGAGGCCACCATTTCGAATTTGGATTCCGATGAGTAGTGAGAAAGCAGTTTTATGAAAAATCGATTTTCTGTTAATAAATAGACAACCAAACAGCAAAAATTTGCATAACAAGGGAAGTGAAATTCATTTTCCAAGAAAAATGGCTAACAAAACAGACCCTAAGACTTGCGAAGAGAAGTTGTGTGGTTTCAGTCCAGACTTGACCTAGTTGGATCATCCCTAACTTTGGGTGCAAAATGCACCACCATGGAACAAAACGATACAAATGCCATAATGCCTTTCACGCGCCTTCAATAGTCAAATTCAACACAGGTACACTTACCGGGCCCATGACGCAAACGATTGATCAAGGGCTGCAGTCTGCACATATTGGTCTTTCTACATAAAGAAAAACAAAATTTCTTAGCAAAATGTAGACATAAGGAAGTATATTATAGTTAGAAGCCATGCTGCAGTTAGTTAGTTGGGCTGTCAACAAGTAGTTAGGTGAACAAAATAAATATTAATTAAGGAATTGAGAGTGACAGATTGGTTTATTATATGAGGCCTTGAAATCCAAGTATCGATATCATGGCGTCGATGATCAAGTTACTTAAGAAATCACTACTACTAATCAACAAGCAATATCTAAAACAGCAGAAGAAGTTGTCAACACTGACTTCTATTGGTTAAGGAAACAATCAACTATAGACTAACAAACAATGGGGACCAACCATATCGTCTATATACTCTATACTATGCAGTTCAATGCATTGACAAGACCAAAGATGCTTTGATAATATCCCGAGACATGTCAGAAAAATTGGATGTGGGAATAATATTGGAGTGTAGGAAGTTCTGTTGAAATTAGATTATTAAAGCATGACTCTTGCAAGTTGACTCAGGACTATTCCAATCGAAAACCAAACTCATGACAGACCATTCAGAATGAGGAGATGCAGGGGTCCTTAGAGCACCATAAAGAAGACGTGGGAGTTAGTTCTATATGCTCTCTTTGACAATCCGAGAAAATTTCTGTAAAAATTGCCCTGAAAACAAGTTCGGAAGTTTGTTAAGATTGCCAATCAGTACATCTTTCTCTTAGCAAAGACACTACTACAGCATCATCTTTCTATCTAGACACCCTACTTTTATTGTTTCATGTAAACAAGAATAAGGAAAGAAAAACAAAAACATGGGTACTGGTGTCTTCGAATACTAACCCAAATAACTTCTTAAAATGCTGAACATAGAACGATTACCTTATAAACTAAAAAAATGGCTGGTCACAAATAACTTTCGCCATGCAGTATATCATCCTTGCATCTTCTGCAAAACAGCAAAGGTTTAATTTGGAAGGGGCTCAACTAACATGACTTCAAACATCAGAATGAGTGGAAATTAATTCATTTCATTGTTATCTTTGAAACATTAAACTTGGAAAAAAAAAAAAAAAAACATAATAATAAAAAGAACCCTCACGAGTTATAACAATACTCTTTAAGACCATTCCTGATATCACTTGAAGATATCTACTCTTCATAGAATGGTCACATGTTTGATTCATGACATTTTAACACAGTTTTGTTTGTGAAGGACACTAGTTTTGGCACGAAACATGACAATCCATAAATCATTTGAGATTTGGACGTTATAGAACATTAGGTTTTGCAAACATCTTTCATTTTTTCAACCATTGTTGTAGTCTGTGATCACACTACGGAGAATTCATGAGGTAATAATTGCGTAAGGAACCATCGTAACCCAGTTTTGCTAAAGGTTTCATGATCCAACTATCAGAATCAGTTCAATGAATTCTTCACAAGTTTTCTCATAAATAAAAAAGAAAGAAAGAATAATAAGTACAAATGTTTGGGATCGGTTGAATCCACAATATCCTAGAGAAACATAATAGTTCATGAATCTTGAATTAAGGCATATAGCTACAGTTGACTGTATAAAGTTCCTGAGAAAACGGCGGCCAACAACAAGAAGGGGAGATGAGAATCAGGGTGAGAAAGAGAATTTGAGGTTGAAGATGTGAAGCTCTCTTTCAAAATTGTGGATAGAACTGTTTGGAAGGCAAGAAGTGTGTGTGTGTGTGTGTGTTGTTTTTTCTTTGGAAACTAAAAATGCTATCTTCATCTTCAATCTCATCCCTCATTTATCTCTTTATGCCCTGTCCCTTTTCTTTCGACTATCTTCCGTGAAACTTTTTCTTTAAAACCACACGCAGCTTAAAGGTATATGCATTTTTAACTTCAATTGTAATGTTTCAAAACCAAATAAACATGACAGATCATGCGTGGAAAAACATAGAATCAGTTGGTTATACAAGGAAAAAATATACCAGGCAAGAAAAACTATCCTAATACTACTGCTCTATCAATAGGTGCTCAATAGTGGCAAAGATCTTTGCTAGTTGCCTAATGATGGAAATCACATAAAACTATTTAAACTTACCTGCCATTGCTGCAAGAGAATAACTGGAAGGTACATTAGTTTCCACCTCAACAGTTGCTTTTGCAGCTGCCATACCAACTGCCACACTTTGCATCACATCTAAACCCGCACATATAGATGCAAGGGCCCCACCAACCAAATTATCACCAGCCCCTGTAAGCTTCACAACAGATGCAGGAAGTGCAGGAAAATGCACAACATACAGATGTGAACTTTTCTCAGACTTGTTCACAAACTTGCTGGAAGGACAACTTGCAGAAATAGTAGCATGTAGCCATCTCCCAAAGCTACTAGAATTAAACTTCTTTTGGTCCTTGATCAAGTTGGGCCCACCTTTAGAGCATACGAATACCCCATCTGACCCTACAGTCACAATGACTATCTTTACACCCTTTTCCAACAACAGCATTATGGCTGGTTTTAGTAATTGGAACAACTGTTCTATGGATCCTCGACTTCCACCATTATCGATGTTTTGAAATGGAGAGAATCCAGCTCCAGATGACAATGTATTGGCCATGGAAATTAGTTCATCCTCATTAGGTGAAGTGAAAGTTACCTGCAAAAGTTTCTCACATCAGTTTGAGAAACCTAAAAGGTCAAGAAAATTAGGGATAGTGGAAACTAGAAACAAAATTGAGAAGATGGAAACTCTAGTATTCTCCATACTTCTAGAACACTATGGGTACATAACATAATCGGAATATCTTATAGCTTAAGTGTCTCCAAGTTTAGAATCGTGCATTGTTCAGTTGTCAAAATCATATAACTCCAAGGTCCTTATAGACTTGTAAGTCGTGTGTATTGTACAGCACAAGTAGAATAATACCAGAACTTTAATCATGTATACGCCATATGTCCTTTCTTCACTGTGTTTGGTGATAAAAGACATTAAAAATGTGCAACTTGCAAGAATATTGTACTTACATGCTTGACAATGGAATTAATTCTTTGGGATTTTGCAACTGAGACAGGTTCAAACCACACAGGAATACCAGATTCTGCTGCAACTACAAAATTGGATGCATCAATTAATAAAAATTCATCCAAAAGCTGATAGAATATGAAAAAGTAAATAAGTTCCAGCCACACAAATAATGATTAAGATCAGATGAATTGTCGTATAAGCACTAGCTACTGTTAGAAACAAAAGTGCAAACTTAAAATTAAATTGTTAAGGTATAGGTCTTATACTTGCAAATACAGATACATTATATGTAAATATTTTTGAAAATAATTAAAGCAATTTTGCATTTAAAAGCTTAATCGCAACATGCAAGAAAATATTTCCACCACAAAAGGCAAGTGTAATAGTTCTCTAAAGGACATATACATACTCATGCAAGAAGCTTCCAGTGCAACGGGGGTCAGATTCGCATCAATCATAGCTACTGGAGCAGAACTTATATTGCTCCTGAACTGCTGAATCCATTCTGGTGTCAGAAAATTCTCCTGTCGACATATAAACACTTCAGATATTTTAAGCTCATGCATCATCTAATCCAAGATGAAACAAGATAATTGATTACAAATAACTTACAATGGCATCTACACTAGCAACAGCTGCTGCCGACTCTCCTTTAGCATCAAACATGTTGCATACTGTAGGAGTACCGACATCTTGACGTTGTTGAATTCCTAATTCAAAACCAATATACAAGAAGATATTAGACAATAAATTTCATTACTTTCAGTCACCAAATGCCTCAAACCTTCTTGGCATTGTAGGTTTCCACATAGTTAAACTTTACGTGGTAAATATAATACAATTTACCTTCTGTAGCAAGTCCGGCATATTTCCAGTGTTCCAACAGTAAAGTTCCTGCAAAAGGTATCAATAGATTTCAGCTATGCCTCTTATGGCAGAGCTTAAACTCAAAGTACAACATGTGGCTGTAAACAAGTTCACAGTGATACATCTGGAAAACTTGGTACTGACCAGTAATAAACATAATGCTTTCTTCATACATATATTTCCTTTCTTCCTTAAGCCCACACAGCCCAGAGAAAAAAAAGGATAGTTATAAAATAAATAAACAGTGATAAATGAATCTGGATATAAAGATTAGGGGAGCTCAAGATATGATGAGGAGGACCAAGGCTTTCATGCAATGAATTAGGATTAGAATGTATGCCTAAGGAAGGGGTCGACTAGGGATCAGGATGAACAAAGCTTTGCTTTGTAAGTGGTTATGGAGATATGGTATACAAGGGGAGTGTTTAAGTAAGGAAGTGATTAGAATTTACAACGAATTACGATCCAATAGGGTTGAGTTGGCTTCCTAAGCACCCAACGCGATCTTATGGTACAAGTACATGGAGAACTACATCATAAGGTGGAGTTTGTGCAAAGGATTGAAGTGGGAGTGGGAAGAGAAGATAAAGTCAGTTTTGTGGATGGGGAGCGTGGCACTCACAAAGATATGCCCCAGCATGTTCGTGCTTCTTCTAGCAAGCAGGTGTATTGATGGAGTTTGGTATTCTGATGGGGGGATATGCACTAGGATTTTCACTTAGAAGGAATAATCTTTCAATGCAAGAGGGGAAGTTCGCAGTTCTCAGTGATATCTTGCGGGGTGTTGGGTTGGACGATGGGGATGACAAATGGGTGTGGATAATATAGAAAAGGCAATTTTCAGTGTGCTCATATTTTGCGAGTTTGTCAATAAACCATATGTGCATTGAATGTTGCAATTCATAATATTCCAATGAAGTTAGTTTGTAAGAAAGGTTTCCCTCTAGAATATCTTTCTTTATGTGGATAGTTGTGTGGAACTCTCTAAAGTTGAGTTAATGCATAAAGGAACGGACATTGACGTGGTTTGCATGCTTTGCGTGCAAAATTCGGAAATCCCAAACCATCTTGGAGCAATTCATAATCTCACTCTTTTCAGTGGGATGTATTTTGAATGTCAGTATGCTAGTTGAGATGGTATCACTTTGGAGCCATAATACTTTTAAGGTTGTCATTGCAGTACAAATCAATGATTACCAATAAAATTCTACTTCTGCGAAGAAAAAAAAAAAAAGGATATATGGAACGGTAGCAAGACCAACATTCGAAATGTCATGTGCTGGTGAGACGAAAACTCGATATCTTGGCATATTGCAGGCTTATATTTCCAATATAAAAACGTGATACATCATAATATTTTAGGTAATGCATGAGATGCCGCAGCCTACTTGCCTGCCACATAAAAAGTTCACTCCTGAAATTCATGAAGTTATTGGGACTTGAAAAGTAGGTCACCTGCCATATCAAGTCCAATAACACTAATCATAAAAGGCTTAGCTCCAAGCTTTGACATGCTCTCAGCAATATTCCTTGCTACACCTCCAGTAACATACGTAACCTGAAGGGAAACAATACTTAACGACAGATCAAAATTAAATCAATTGACCAAATACTTGTTGATGCATTTCAGCTTCTCCTGATCTCATATACTATTAGTATTAGGAATTATTTGGGGTAAACCAATTTAAACAAGACACATTGCATTCTACGTAGTCTGGAAATCCAAATGAGGCGAAGGGATAGAGGGTGATCTAGGCACCCAAGCCGCGTAGCACCAGCCTTTTCTTTGGGTTTTCTTGAGTATTTTTATGTATGCAATACTATGCATCAGTCCAAATGAAAATTAACACTTCTTCAGCTAAAACATGAAATTTAAGCATTGATATTCATAATCCAAATATCCAATAACAAGCATAAAAAAACTACAAGTCAAAAATCAACAACAACAACAACAACGATAACATAGAGTTTAGACATCATTCAATGACTCAAAAGCAACCCAAAGAGACAATAAACATCAGACGTAAACATAAGTTAAATTAAGAGTGCAATACTATGCACAGTCTTTATGTAGTGTGTCGTCGCTTGCGAGTGGGGTCTTTGTGTGGAAAGAATTGAGTCAAAAGAACTTTGACTATTAAAAAAAATGACCTGCGTGTAGGCCAAAAACTGTGGTTATGGGCAGCTGCCTAGCTAGCATAGTAGCATGGCTGACCGCCTTTGACTATAGTCTTTTGGTTGTAATCTTGGCAACATGAGGCACTTTAAATTTTGTGCAGGTGCCTAGGCGTCACCTTTAACTACGCAGATTGTGTTAGAAGATACTCTTGAACTATATAACAAGGACACTTCACTTAAAGAAAGTCATTTGTCCATACGTATTGAAGATTCCAACATATGCATATGATGGACACACCAAGGTTAAACATCAAATTATCCACATTATCTCTTGAACACTTCAATTCTTTATACATATTTATGAGTTTATTGTTGAAGATACAACAATTTATGTAGCAATATTTATCTGCAAGTGAAAAATTTACTAGAGCTAATTTTCTAATGTATGGGCATGTTCTCTTAAGGGTGAGTAATTGGGTTGACATATCGGACACCCCGAACATGTGTCAGACACTGACACTGGTGTCCAAATTGTCACATAGTTTTTGAACACCATTATCCTGGAAAACTAGGGCAGTTTACAAATGATTTTCTCATCCCAAACATAGACCTAGAGACCATGTTAACATCACTTATTACGCCTTAAAACGATTGTAATGAGCCGATAACTTAAGCCAAACTACAACAAGCAAACAACATTGTCATTTATTCATATACATACCTTGCCCGGCGTCGTAGTCCTAGGCTGAGAAGGGATAGAAGGTGTTGCATGGATGTCCAATACCATCCCCCCTATAACTACCGGCGCTGAACCCGAATTCAGCAATCCTTCCAACGCACTCACTGAACTCTGAAAATTCAATCAAAATTCAACTCCCAATCTTTTTTTTATTCCAATTATAAACAAAGAAATCAATAAAAACAATGTAGCTTCTGAAACTTACTAAATGAACATCTTGATTAGCTTCATTTGGTACCAAGAAGTGGCGGGAAAGCAAGCTCAATCGCCTCAAGACACTGTTTTCCATCTTCAATTCTAGTAATTTAAGCTCCGCATTAGTTATAATTTGAAGTAAAGTTTGTAACTTTGTTCAATGTAATTCAATTCTAACTATAAAATCAAAGTAAAAATTCAATCTTTAAGTGAGAAGAACGATTTTCTCACCTGTTTGAACCGAAAAAGAAAAACCCTAATGGATTGATTGCCGAACAGCGAAGCGACTTTCGAGCTAACTCTATGGAACTTCAAGAATCTCGCCCAAATGGATAGCGGTGATTTAGAGAATTTCTGGGGGTGTGGATTGCGAGTTTTTTTTTTTTAGCCAATAAGGATAGTGGTGATTTAGAGCATCCACTATCGTAAGATCGGCGCTATCTGTTAGACATCTAACACAGGTATTCTAGGAGAGGTGTGTGACATCGACTAGGCATGGCAATTTGGATCGAATCAATAGGTACATACACTAATGGTTAATATCTAGATTCGAACCTATTCGGTTTCGTTTCGGATCCGGTTTCTGGTGTTCAAAATCAGGCATGAACCGAGAATGTAATATTATGTGTAGTTGTGCATAAAATTGTGAAATTTTGTCCCACGTCATCTAACGAAGCAGGGAAATGAAATGTCACTGTTGAAAAAAATTAAAACTCCGCTTGGTGTACTGTAAAAAAAATGCATCATTTTACAGTGCATTACCTTGTGGTTGTTTGGTATTAGTTAAATAAAAATAATGCTAGTTTCACAGTTTTATTTTTTTCATTGGCGTGCATTTCACATACCTTATGTTCTCCCATATATATTATATTACATACATTTTCTTCAAATACATAACTGAATAATATGTAAAAAAAAAAAAAATAAGGACTCTTTGAAAGAGTTATAATTACTCTTGTAAATGTGGACTCTAATGAGTTCCACATAATAATAATCTGAAATTCTAAGGGGGCTGGACCTGGGGCGAAAATACAAAATTCCCCCCCCCCCCCCTTTTCTTAAAACACACTCTCCAAAAAGGTGTTTAAATAGGGGGGCAAAATTGTATCCCCCCCCCCCTCCTCAGGCTGGGAAATCAGACATGGTTTCCAGGCTTCCTAAAAGAGTTGAATAATAATAACTCTTAAAAATATAAACTCTATTAAGAAGTATAGTCCAACATGTGAACGTGAGAGTTCTCTGCAAAATAGTTCTCTACAAAATAATTCATGATGTTTTATCCCATAAAAATAATGTGGGATCTCATAATGTGAAGATATAGAGGTTATGCATTTTAATTTCATAACCGCTTTACGTAAATTTTATGAAACACCTATTTTTTGTAAATGCCAGCAAAGTAATGTGTTTACATTATTTTACGGGATACTAAGCGGAGCCTAGGTTTTATAATTGTTTTAGTTTCACATTTAGGGGGGTGTATTGTATCTGGATTCTGTGGGCAATTTAATAAATTTCATGGATTCTGAAAATCCAAGTGTATTCAATTTGGATTTTAAAAAGTCCACAAAAGTCTAGGGGTATTCAATCAGGATTTTAAAAAGTCTTTCTGAAATCCACAAAGTCCAGGGGTATTCAATATGGATTTCAAAAAGTCCACAAAAGTTTTAGGGTATTCAAAATATCATTCATATTTATGGATTTGGAAACTCATGGATTCTCATGGACTTTGTAGTGTTAGGTATAAATAACAAAGTTCAATAGTTTGCCAGCCTCCATATCAAAGATTTCAACGTGAAAAAAAAGTATTTCAAAGTTCTTCCTTGTGCCACCCGTGAAGAGGTTGGTTCACATCCTCTTGTTTTCTTAATTCTTTTTCTATCTTTGCATAGTGTTCATAGTTGCATCATTGATGATTTTGGATTAGGGTTTGAATTAAATTATTAGGGTTTATAAGTTGTGTTAGGGTTTGGATTAAATTAAAAAACGTATGCTATCATAATGGTAACATCTTTTTGCTGTATGGTAAAAGGATTCTTTGATTTATCATGATGACATAATGAAATTGGTGATGATGTTTGTGAACCTATTGTCACAGTTAGTTTTTCACTTTTTATGAAAAAATTGACGTCTTTGCATTCTTCGAGAACTTCTTCCTTTCTATAGAACAGCAGGATATTTGAGCTATTCTTCCTAAAGAATGGTTTTTATGGGTGTTTTGTGCTCTTCTCATTGTGTTTTCAGGGAGTCAATTGACGGCCTTTGTATTATTGTTTTCCATGTTTTCTTGTTCGTTTTCTGTATATATTACCTCTTGTTTCGCTTTGGAAACTAAATAAATAAAATGAAACATAAGAGATTATTTTGGAGTTTGCACCAAGTACCCTACTCACTTTGCTTTATGCTGTGGCCCTTCCTAAGTTACCAGTGACATTTGAGCATGACATTCGAAACATCAATTTGAGGACAAAATTCACACTTATCTGACATGGAGAAACCATAACCTCGTGAGATGCATCACATGAACTCACCATCATTCACCTGAAGCTTCTTCTACTTTGATGGATACCTAATAGCTTTTTGGAGATTTCGACCATGGTGAAGATGAAAACCCCCAATCTTAATAAGTAATTGGAAGATTTTGAACCCTTGGGCTTCATAAGGGGGGGGGGGGGGGGGGGGGGGGGGGGGGGGGGGGGTGAAGAAATGGTTTGCTAATATCAGCAGTCTAAATCCAACTATTTGCTTGCATAGCTGTTAGCTGCAGAACAGCGCAGAATCAACTACAAGACAACCAAGCATTCCATGATGCGAAATTCACATGAAAAACATGGTTATGTAAAGCCATCTAGATAGCCCTGTTTGTATCAAACCCAAGAGCAGCAAAGAGAAAATGCTAATCAATGGAGAATGAGTATTGCTAATCAAATGTGGGCAGCAGCTCAAGCAAACATCAACGTTGCTAACAATGATAATGAAGAAAATGACCATAATCATGAAGGAGAAGAATGATCATATACAATTTTATGGACGTTTACTTCTTATTTTAAAGATGCTAATTAATGACCTTTTATTTTTCTAGTTTTTTTAGCACATGTATCTCTATTTTATGGACGTTTTTTTTGTTTCATCACTATTTACCAACTTCTTTTTTATCTTGCAAATAATTAGAAATCTGTAAAAGTCGTTCATACAAAGTCCGTGGATTTTCATAAATCTCTAGAAAGTCTGTAGCAAAAGTCTATGGATTTAAAAAATCAGTAGAAGTCCGTGGACAATTTAAAGAGTCTGTGGACAATTTAAAGAGTCCGTGGACTTTTCAAATTATTTATCAATTCCATAAGAATCCATATACAATACACCCCCCTTAGTATAAATTATTAAACTTTTATTTCTATAGAAAGACAAAAAAAACACACACACACACACACATTCATAAAAGTTACACATTGGTGCTCAGTGTCACGACTTGATTCACAGAGTCAACTAATTATACACCTACTAAATAATAACAGATTTGCATATATTATATCAGTACTTTGTAGATCAAAACTTGTACATGTATAGCACATCACCCTTCTGCACGCAGGCGATATGGGACTATGATATTTTTTTTGTAACTTACCAACCCTTTTGGGATTTATGAGTTATTGGGCTTCTCCCTCACCCTTCCTCTTAGGTCCACCCACACAAGAGTATCACACCTTGCCTAGAGTTTAAGTGGGCATGCCTTGAATTGGATGGTTTAGCAGGAACCACAGTTAGACCCGAATCGAAATCGGACCTGAAGGTGTTCAGTTCAGTTATGGATTCAGCAGACACAAACCGAACCCACACAGTTGCATAGACCTATTGCTAAATTACCTACATGGTTTTTCAAAGTTTGTTTTAATATGAAAATTATAGCTAAACCAGCCTTTGAATGCGCTCTATGTGCATGCACAACTGTAGTTGACAACCGGACCATAAGAGTGAAATACTCATGAAGTAAATGATTTAAAAGCAAAATGTGCATAAAAAAAAGGGGCATTCCATGATCCAACTATTGACTAATTGTGCGTTTGAGAATATGGATTTATAGTCTCACATTGCCTGTGTCAGGAGTCTCGAACCTAGGACGTGGGGTTGGATGTGAGGAATAAACCCACACAGCCTTAACCACTCGACCATAACACCATTGGCAAAGATATGCTACTTATAGGAAGTGTATGGACTGAGTTTGTAAATGCACTAAAGCATGGTTTACACCTAATAAGGTGCTCAAAATGAATGGTTTGATTGTTTAATTTTGTGAAACAAATTTTTGTCTCATTTTTCATGATTTGTGTAAAAAAAAAATTCGTCTACAAATGCTCTTAATTCAATTATTTTAATTTGTAATTTTCGTTAAGTCTAAACCATAGGTTTTTGCGAAAACTATTGTGTTCTAAATCATTTTTGCCTAGCTTCTATCAGTATAGTTTTGGTGCTAACGATTAGGATGCAATTAAGACAGTTATTTATTATCTTTTTCTTAATACAATACCTTAAAAAAAAGGCGTGCAACTCATCCCAAAATTTCTTCCTACGGGCTAGTAATTGAATACCCTTCCATATACCACGGGACGTGTAGAGTTTAAGTGGTGCAGACGATGCATAATCAGAACTAGGACCTTTAATTTATTTTCTGGTTTTATCTTCAGGTAATTGACCTTTTTCCATTCATAGAACAAACAATCTGAATTAAGTTGCAAGTAGTAGTAGTACACTTAAATGGACAGAAAGAACATAGCATTTCAAAATGTAACAATCAAAGAAACCAAACATTCCTTCCTCCTTGCTTCCAAGATGAACTGATATCCACACATAAGGTAATGCTAAGCCATCAGTGTTATCGCTACCATCTTTACTGCCATTATCATTGAAGTTAGAGGTCGCTTGCATTCAATTGAGCATCCCCATCATGAAATAATTGAAAAAAAATGATACACTGTGCATTTTTCTCGCAAACCATAATATGTTCTGCTAAGGACAGAGGACCATCACACTTTAGCTGTGTGTGGTGTGGTCACATTACTTCAATGACAATGAAGAATGAAGCCATGGACCGCTTATGATTGTGAACATCCCTGCTGATTGTACGCATTCTCTATAAGACTCTTCTAGGCAAAAGACTATTGAAAACTCTGAAAACGAAATCTGCAATGACAAATGATAGGTTTTTAAATGTGTTAGTTAGCGAATCATATCCCTTATTTTTTGTTTTCCATTGGATGATTTGGCGTTCTGATCTTGTACTATTAGTTGATTCAATAGATATTATCAAGTCGACACTAATATTGTTTATATGTGAAACTGTTTTTACTAGCAACCTGATTTGTTCATCAATACTATGAGGTTGACTGGTTGAGAACAACAGCTTAGGTTAACCAAAAGTGTAAGGAGCCTATATGTTTAAGACTCGGACTTTTACTGAAGGAACTCCCTCAACTCATAGTGACGCGAGTATGCCATGCTCATGACAAGTACAACCAGAATCATTGGTTGTTTTGAAAGCTATAATGTCATATTCAAGCCAAATTATTGAATTAGTCTGATATCTTAAATTACATGCTTATTGCTTATTGGTCAATTGCTTCCGAACACAACAATGAGAAGACGACAAAGTACTAAATCTTCGGTTAACTACATTCACATATTTTAATAGTATCGTTTCTTTGGATTATGATCGGTTTAAGAAAAGTTAAGTTAGGAGTTGCCTGCTTTAGTAGGATATGAATGATTAAGACCTCAATATATCATTCTGTTTCATTGATGGATTAGAGGACCGCCTTTATGTCAGAATTGACAGGTTATTAGATCGATCTTTGAAATGATTTCATTAGCAACCAAAATTTTCTAAAAATACACTCAACGAGAAAAGCTAGGCCTATTTATGCATAAACATTTATTGTTTTAAGTTAAAGCAAAGTAGGAAGTGCAGTTTTAGTTAGGTATGTAATCCATGATTATAGTTTATCTTGTCATTAATGAATAATGCGTGGATCTCAATTAGTGTTGTCCTTAGGAGAATTAGTAACTTATATTATAGACACAATGGTAGACACCCAAATCTAGTGCTGAAAAAACTAAACAAAACGATGTAAACAGTCATCAATTCATTTGTAAGAGAACGAGCTCATTGAAATCCTATCTCATCCTTCTACCAAACCCCATCTGAAATAGGCTAAATGAGACTGATCTTTTATATGCTACCCCATCAATGTAATGGTACGTAGTCTATACTCAAAAACTTTACTATCTAATCTGATATAAGCTGAGTCAGCTGATATCTGTCTATCAATCCATAACTTTGGAACATTAGTGATGAAAGCATGGATTAATACTAATTTCATCAACTTGTCCTTTAACTAATCACCTAATTAGAGCTCTGTCCCTATTATTACAGGTTCAGTACTATCTGGCGTTCTGAAAGAACATTATTGACTTCTTCACCATGAAACCGATAGTTGGGTGATTAATCCTTTCACCTCCCTACCTCTACATTAAGGACTACAGCCACATCACCAACCCACATGGACTTAATAAAGTTTTTCACGACGTGGAACCCTCCCTCTACTTGGAATGAAAGTTTCTTTCCTGCTAGATGTAGACTACTCAACCTAAATTCACCATGCAAAATGCATATATTCAAATATCAGGCCACTGTCATGGTTGCTATATCGGGGTTTATCAATGTACTCAGTTCTTCCCTCTTTTCTTTAATTATACGAAGCAGAAACTAGTGGGGTCTGATTACCTCTGAATGCTCCCCACCACCCAAAATATGCCGAAGATTGAGCTCAAGCCATAAAACAGGATGCAAGTTCAGTTTGATTACTACAACAAATATAACACAAGAGTGTTGTATTATATTTATACCGATACACAGAGGAAGCACATGGTGCATAACACAATGTTAATTTGTACAAACAACCACCACTTACCCATTGAATATTGTTACCATCGACAATTCTAGGGGGCATAGTAGTCATTTGAACAACGTAAGTTTTGGATTTCAGGTGGAGGGAAGTCTAGTTTAGATATGAGGTATATGGGCTTCCTACTTGTAAGTATCAGATCAGTTATAAACTTTTTGCTTGTTTTGAGTTCCGTAGATTCTTAAGTTCTTATCTTTAGTTGTTGTTTTCCTCAAGAAATCACCATTTCACAGCCACAAAAATTAGTATCTTGGAGTTTCTCTTCTTCCGCACTTTTCATATGCAAACAAATCCAAACTCTCATTCAAACTTTGATATTTATATGAGCTATCCGTATTCATACCGTGCAGGACCAAAGAAAAGTCACTCACAGTTTTTCTTAGAAGCTTTATTCCTAAGCTTAACTAGTTGTTCTGTTTCTTTGTCTTGCTTCTTGTCATATCGAATCAAGTTTTTTGGGTCAGTTCTACTTGGTTGCTACTCTTCTTACTACAACGGTTCTCTTTGATTAAGTTCAAATTCATGCCAAGAACATTGAAGTAGTGTTAGTTGGAGAAAAAAAGGGAGAACTTCATCAGGCATGATTTCAGCATCTCAACTTGTCATACAATCTGAATGGAGTACACTACCATGAGCTCAGAACTTAATCGCGTTTGGGTTCCAGGTCCAGTGATAATAGGAGCTGGACCTTCAGGGCTAGCTACCGCTGCATGTCTTAAGCAACAAGGAGTGCCTTCGTTGATCCTTGAAAGAGAATCGTGTCTAGCCTCCCTCTGGAAATTGAGATCTTACGACCGTCTAAGGCTTCACCTTCCTAAAGCGTTCTGTCAGCTCCCTTACATGGTATTCCCCCCAGAATTTCCAACATACCCAACTAAGGAACAGTTCATAGACTACTTGGAGGTGTATGCTAAGCGCTTTTCAATTGAACCCATATTCAAGGAAGAAGTTAAATTGGCTAAGTACGATTCAACCATGGGTGTCTGGTTAGTCCGAGCAAATAAGACTGAGTACATCTGCAGATGGCTCATTGTTGCAACAGGGGAAAATTCAGAGCCAGTGTCACCCGAGATAGCTCAAACTTCAGACTTCCAAGGCCGAGTACTGCACACTAGTTCATACAAAAACGGGGAAGAATTTGAAGGACAGAAGGTTTTGGTTGTGGGGTGTGGAAACTCAGGAATGGAGATTAGCTTGGATCTTTGTGATAGTGGTGCTCAAGCTTCAGTATCAGTTAGAGATACAGTAAGTAATTTTCTTTCTTATTGTTTCCGTTCTAATTTCTCCATTTCCTAGCATCTGATTTCCAGTTTCTCAGGTCCAATTGAACAAGTCCTCAATGATTTTCTATCTTGCAGTTGCACATTTTGCCGAGGGAGATACTTGGTAGATCAACCTTTGAGATTTCAATGTGGTTGCTTAAGTGGTTCCGTGTACAACTAGTAGACCGGTTCCTCCTCCTCTGTTCATGGTTTATTCTCGGCGATACAAGTAAAATAGGCTTGAGAAGACCTGAAGTAGGACCTCTTGAATTGAAGACCAACACCGGGAAAACTCCAGTTTTGGATGTTGGTATTCTTGACAAAATCAAAACCGGCAAAATCAAGGTCTGTACAAGTACATTTATTTTGTAAGATAGATTGTATTGATGTCATGTATATACATCATCTAATTGTTAATCTAATCTTCAGGTGGTTCCTGGTATAAGAAGATTCACAACTAATGGCGCAGAGTTCATTGATGGAGAAGTAGAGAAGTTCAACTCTATTATTTTAGCAACCGGTTACAGGAGCAATGTACCTTCGTGGCTCCAGGTAAATTAAGATTAAGCAAAAATGATTCTATGCACGTTTACATTTTTTTAAAACATTCTTAGGCTTAATTATGGGTGTTGTTCTTTTTGAAGGAAGAAGAATACTTCAGCAAAAAAGATGGATATCCAATGACACCATTTCCGCACAATTGGAAAGGAAAGAACGGTCTTTACAGTGTAGGCTTCACCAAGCGAGGATTGCTAGGAGCATCTCTAGATGCACAGAAAGTTGCACAAGACATTGCCCGGCAATGGAACTTAGAAACAAAACACTTGTGTTTGGACCGATCAAGTTGTAGTTGTAAATAGCAAGTAGTTTATTTTTTATTTTTTATTTTTACTTGAACAATTTTCATGTGTACATTTCTCATCCAAGCTAACCAGTTTTTACCATGTACGTAACTCAGCGATGACATTATAACAACAAACCCTTCAAGCTCACTGTTTGATCACATTAATGAATGATGCCTATATCAGAAAATAATTCAGAGTAGAGTTGTGGTTCTTTGAGCCTGAAAGTTTGGTCCCAAATGGAATGGGTGCCACATGCATTTAGGTAGTGTGTACGAATGCATTTTTATTCTCTATATATATAGCCCTATGTTTGAATCTTACAATACCATACGCCCTTCCTCGTCTCTGGGTGCCTAGGTATCCACCGTAAGTCTTTCCTCGTTTGAACCTCGCCATTAACTTTAAGGCTATGTCATCCTAAGGTGCTGCTAAATGGAAGGATCTTATCAACGTCCATAAATGAAAAATCATAAATCGAACGGCTATATATATATATAATCACTTGCAACCACTTGTAAGTGATACGCCCCTTCTAAATTGTTCAAACAAACATGCCCCCCGTGAAAATTTAGGGCGCCTTTTGACACCATCCCAACTTCCCAAGTCATATTTGCATGTGGTACATAGCTTGCAAATTTTTTCTTTTACGCGGGGAGAGGGGCTCTAAACAAAGTATTCGGTGCCTGTAACATCTGCCTAGAATCCGTCCCACTAAAAAAAAATTAGAACGTTTTCTCCCGCCAACATTGTGGCGCCAGATCTCTCTCTTTTATATTCTCCTCCCCCCCCCCCCCCCCCCCCCCCCCCCCCCAAATCCCTCACAAAACCCTTCGCTCGCTCACTCTCTCGAACAGGTAAAGAGAGAAAGAGAGAAAGAGAGAGAGAGAGAGATTGTAAGAGAGCTTTGGATCTCCACACTCTCAGGTGAGTTTTCTTTCCATTTTCACTATCAAGATCTGTTTATTTTATTTCAATAATAGTTAGCTTTTCAGATCTGTTTGGTCAGCTTGTTCGATTCGTCTTCAACTTTATCTTGTTCGCGATTAGGGTCGAGATCTGTTTGCTTGTGATCGAATCGGAGGATGAGTTTCGTAGATCTGTGTGATTACGGTTTCTGCTGGTGTGTTTAGAAACTAATCGATGGGTTTTAGGGTTTTAGATTGGGTAAATTCGGGATTGTTTAAATAGATTTAGGGTTTGTATTAGTTGACATTTATTAGCGTCAGGGAAAAGATGTCTTCTTGCACCAATAAGTTCCTCTTTATGTGTGTTAAATTGGGTTTCCGCTCCTTGACAGCTCAGGCTTTGGAGGAGTATCGGTCTGTTCTTAACCATGTAAGTGGGTTGAGAGTGTTCAATCAATGTTTGTGACTTTCATCAGAATTCCATGCTCTCAAACTAAAAAATCTCGGAAGGTTTAGCTTAGGAATTTTTTTTATCGAGAATATTGTACTCTATGGCATTTGGGGTTTAGACGCACAATTTAGTTTCTAAACTAATGGGCAGTCACATAGTTAAAGTCAACATTAGTTCATGCCATTTGCTTGGTATTCATTTGTATAGAGCATGCGAGAACATAAAGAATGGATTAGTGGCTATCCTCACTTTACTTGGAAATTTTAGAAAATAAGAGAGCCTTTGTAAATTATGTAAAACAGACATGTATGCATGCTTTGCATGTTGAACAGATGAGTTTTAACTGCACATTGTATTCGCTGTTGTTGATTTCTAACTAAAGCCAACTGAGGATATGATCTCCACAAAATTGTGTAGCCTCCATGTTGGGTATTGCTATAATTATTTGCAATTGTGATTTAGTTGTTTGTTGATCTTTCTATCTTCACACTTATTTCTTTTGGCGAATTCTTTGCTTTTGTTGATACCCTTACTAGCAATCTTAAGAAATAAATAAAAGAGAGATTATTAGTATTGTTTGTTTGTGTTACTACCGAAATGAACTGTGCACCATACCCTCAATTTACGCCCTCTTTCCTAATCTTGTGATTTCCTTTCGAATCAGAGAAACCTATTTGGCAACTTGCATCCATACAGAACAATGAGTTTATATATCAATCCTTCAAAACTTCATACTTTTACAAGAACTTAAAACTAGCAGTTGTGTTTCATGTCATTTTTTTTCTGGTATGCTTTGTATTCCTTTACAGTCTCCTATCAGCATAAGTGATTTTTTTTTTTTTTTTTTTTGCTTCAGGTTGCATATTCGATATTTGCAAGAGTTTTTGTTGTTTTCAAAATAAAATAAGTACTATTGCAAGGTAGGATATCTTTAGTCAATGAAGCCCAGAGATTGCAGTCATGTGACTCATGTGCATTTCATTCAAGCTATTAAAGGGAGTTCAGTGGTGAAAATTCTTAGCACTCATGGAAGGCCAGCAATTAAGTTCAAGGAGCTCGAAGATATATACAAATTCGAGGATGCTATGAACTTAGGTTCCAACTCAACCTTTAAGCGACAAGAAGCTGGGTTCATGGATAGGTCATGTGATCATCCTGAGGTCCATAATGAAATGCATACTGTGGTTAGATCTGTCAAGAAGGAACCTGAAACTTATGATTTAGATAATGATGGTGGTGATGTTAAATGCAACAGTGACTCAGATGAGCTTAGATTCATTGCAATGACATTGGAGGAGTTAAAACACAGGTGCAAAAGGAAGAAAAGAAAAATTCCAAAACTTGATGATTCCAAGGAGTTAAAAGGCAGAAGCAAAAGTAAGAAAAGAAAACTTGAAAATCTTGATGACTTAATGCAGGAAAGTCAGACTTGCTCCCTTGATGCTTTATCTTGTGGAGGGCAGGATGAGAAGGTGCAATCTAAGGAAGATGATGACCTTAATAAGCCTCTTATTCTTTTAAAAGTAAAACGGTCGAAGAAGTCAAAGAATAGAAATGCTCATGGTGCAAGTCTCACTTGTGCAGTTTCAAATTCTACAGTTCTGGTGGAAACTATAACTGCTAAACATTCACTGCAACCCATTGGGGAGCATGGACCTATCCACATTAAGTCTGAGATTTTTGAACTGGATGATTTGGATACCCATAATGCCCCCATGACCGGCATTTCCACCTTTGGTTCATGTTTGGAAATGATTTCTTGCAAAGACCATGAAATGCCAGAGGGAGTTGCTAGAAGTGAGTTGGAAATGAAAGAATTAACTTCTTGTGCTGAAGCCATATCATGTTGTGTCAATGAGGTATCTTATGAATATGTAGATCATGACAAGTCCTCCATCTCAGGAATGACTAATCATAAGTCTAAGGTGTCTGAACTCGATGATACAGATACTGAAAATACCCATATGACTGATGCTTTCACCTCTGGTTCTTGTTTGGAAATGATTTCTTGCAGAGAGTATGAAATGCCAGAGACCAGAAGTGAGTTGGAAATGGAAGAATTAACTTTTTGTGCTGAAGCCACTTCATTTTGTGTCAACGAGGTATCACACGAATATGTAGATCACGATGAGTCCTCCATTTCAGGAATGACTAGTCATATGTCTATTCCTTCACATGTGTCTGAACATCTTATGAAAGGAAACACGATCAAATCACTTTCCTCTTATAGCACTTTTGAAGCAGTCCCCAACATAAATGATTCGAGTTCTGAGATATATTTTAGCCACGCAAGTGACTCCTCTCGGCAGGGGGAGATACCATGCCTTACGGGTACTATGACTCAAATAAATGACATGGCTATCAATGATATCCTTCGGTGTACGGAACTTAACCATGGTGGTAATGCTGGGCTTTATAAGATGGATAACGAAGATAACAGGAAAGAGGACCCGCCTTCCAATTCCAGACACAATGTACACACATTTGCTGGTGTCAATGGTGAATTTAAATGCTCTGAAGGTGCCCATTCTTCTTGTTCCACTGATTGGCTGAAAGATGTTGGACAGGACAATCATCTTGGCATGAAGATGGCGACCCTTCCGAAAAGAATTTTTTCAACGAGAAAGGTGTGTTTTCGTTTCTAGCTAATATCATTTGGTCTTTACGGATGTTCTCTAGATATCTTCGTTTTATATAATTGATTCTCTTTGTAGGTCATTTCCCCAACCTCTCAGGAAAAGCTTCGTCGGGCGGTGGATGTTGAAGAACTATATGCCAAAATTAGAACTTCTGGTGAGTATTAGTATATACATATTTGTTCTTGTTTCGTAAGTGTATAGTTACCCATATTCCTACTTCCACGCATGGGCTTAAACCAAGCCAATAGATTTTCATTTCTATGTTATGGTTTTATAATTATATAAACCAGTTCCAACCTACTACTTTCAAAGTTGAGATAAACACAAAGACCTCTATTGGAGTGTGGAAATTGTAATATCTTCCATCTGTAGACATGGGTTTGCTTCCCTCGACATGGCATCCATCTATTAGTGATATGTTGAGTGCTTTATATTTCATGAAGAATATACAATTTGCAGTTTAGGTGGAGGCAAGACTTCATTTTGTATTTTGTTGACATTGTTTTATGGATACAAACTTTCAGGTCTTAGGGGAAGAATATGCTTTCAGAATCTGACAAAGAGTGAAGATTCATCAAAATTAGATATTGAGGAAGCTGCCATCCCAGTAAGCTCTGACAGGAAAGTTAAGAAGTTAATTAATAATAAGAACAAATCTCCGCAGGAGGTTCTAAAAGGGATTCTCAAGGATCCAAATGTTTCTAGTGAGACACCATATACTAGAAAAGAGCCGTCCTCTATCTACTCCTGTGCACAGAGTGCGATGAAATTCTCACAGAGGCAGATGGGTGACATCGAGAATCTTGTAATGAAACTTACCAAGGAGTTGAAATCCATGACGGAGATTGTCGAAGAAATTTTGTGCCCTGAAGCTTGTCTATCAACGTCTTCAAAATATACTGCTGATGAGGTATGTGCGATTATGTACTATCTGTTCTAATTGTTACACATACTTGTCAACATTTTGTTGCCCATAAATACATGAGATCACCGGATTTTAGAGACATCATTCATTTTCTAAAGTTGCAAATTTTGAACTAGGGAATCTGAGTCCTTTCAATTTTGGCAAAATGTACTTAAACTCACTGTCATTGCAGAGAACTTAGAAGTCAATGTACTTTGCAGCTGGTGTGAAGTTTTTTGAGAAATTCTTCACAAGCTACAACCTAGGAAAGTACCAATCAAAATTCTGTTCACAACTCTTGAAACCCTTATTACAAACCCTTTGCCAGATTATCCATATTAACCTTAATAGTTTTCTCAAGTAATTTAACTTTTTTAGATAAACCATGTGGTTTCTACTATTCTCAAAATTTGTTCACAGAGAAAATAAGTTCTGAAGTAGAAAGGCTACAAGTTGAGCAACATGTGTGATTCTCATGCTGCATTATAGTACATGTAACTTTTCACTTAGGCAGTTCCATACAGGTACACGTATGATACACGCTAATCTTGATTTTTCTTTATTTTTATATATTTATTTTGCTTTGCAATCTTCAACAGATTAGAACGGCTATTAATGATGCAATTGGAATTCAAGAGACAACAACAAAATGGCTTTCCATCATGTCAAGAGACACTAACCGGTTCTGTAAAATAATGGTTTGTTTCATTTGCTCTTCTTGATCCTAACGTTCGTTAATTCAGTCAATGAAGTAGTACTAATATTCTACTTATTCAAAAAATTTCAATGTCATATCCTCTGACTACAATATGTGGTTGACAGAAATTAACCGCAAAGAAGGCTGCTCATGCATCTAGTAATGGAATTGACAAGGACAAAAAGAAGCTTACCTTTGCAGATGAAGTTGGTCGCACACTCTGCCATGTCAAGGTCATTGATGATCCCTGTGAGTCTTCCTTGGCATCTGAAAGTCATGAAAGTTTAATATTAAGCCCATAAACAAACATATTTGTACACTATGTATTGATCTTGAAAAATGCTAATTTAAACTCAAGCTGCTCGAATGTTTGTGGTGTGATGTACTAGTCAGATGCATTCTAGTTTCTACTTGGCAATGTAATGTAATTGAATGTAGATTTTGATGAAATAATGTGTGAAGTTTTGAATTGTTGGAATCTTGATAATCCACGAATGATTAAAACACAGAATATGCAGAAAGAAATACATTTTTTCAATAATGTCAGAAAGTGTTCTGTAAGAGGTTGCCACTGCTAGGATCATATCTTCAAATACAGTATTATTCCGCCAAGTATTATAAGTGCATAGTGAAGAGTATTACTGTCAAAAACAGATGTAACCAGGCATACATAATTCTGAACTTGAGTAGGTCTTCACAGTCATTTGTGGTTGGATCACATAGCATTGCATTCTCCTGGATGAGTAGATGGCCCAAGTATGCCTATTTTGCGCAACTCCATTTTTGTGTGAATTAGAAATAGGTGAACAAACGCAAAGCGCTGGGGAATGGGCCTCCTTCTCAAGCCTATGTTCATTTTGCACAGAATACTTTTGGTATTTTAGTTGGCCTCTTAGAAACACTTGCTGTTTCTGCTCTAGTTTTGGTAAGTTGATTTTAAGAAATGTTTCTTTTGTGTATATTTTCTGATTTTAATTTTAAAGTTATCCGTATAATTTAAATATTTTATATTATTACATACTACATAAAAAGTCCTACAAAACTCATAATGTTTTACAAACTATATATTGCATAAGAATCACATATATAACATAATTTTAATACTAAACTAAAGTTATAACGGGTTAAAATATACAAAATTTGGAGTGGCCTAATAAAAGAAATAAATATTTCGGATTTTAATAGAAATTTCGGTAATTCGAAAAAAGAAATATTTCTTGAAATTTTGATATTTTTTCGAGAAATCACCTTACTTGCTTATGATACACTTCATCATCAACTAGAGTTTGTCTAGGCAGCCAGAAAACCATTTTTTTGCTAGACTTGAGTGTTTTTACATTTTTACTCATTCTCTTTAAAACACAATGACAAACATTATCAATAGAAGGGGTGGAAGTGTAAAAATCTCACAACTCCAATAAAAAGTGACTATAAAACTACCTAGAATTGAAGTATCAACTATACACATCTATCGATCCATCAATCTATCTTTTCTCTACATCTATATCTACCACTTCAGGTTAATTTTGGGGCTGCAGTAAAAATCTGATTAAGTATCACTCTCTTCTGGTAAAAGTGGATTCGTGCATGCACGAAAAGGACTGTCAGTTATTCCACTTCAGTTTTTACTGTACAACACCCAGAGCTTGAATAAGTGAAACAGTTTTAACCATTGCAACAAGAGATAGGTAACTTGCTCCACTTTAGATTTTCTGACCAATCCCCATCTTTGCTTGCAAGAGCATCCACATCCATAGTCAGGCCTGATTGATCTAAAATAAGTCTATATTTTGTATTTTACAGACTTGAGAATCTATACCATCTATAGAAGAATCTGTATAAAAAAACACATGGTGGATTACTGGATTGTATCACCATGCTGGCAAGCTACCAAGGGCGGTTATAGTTCTACATTTTTTGGGTGAGAAAATGGATGTGTTATTTATGTGTGCGAATTTGAATTAATGGTACAATGCATTTAAAGTCGTGCGAGGCTTTATTTTTTTTTTAAAGGCAAGCTTGTCGCCGGAGGATATAGAATCCAAGACGTAGGGGTTAAATCATCATAGCCTTAAACATTCAACCAGACTACAATTGGCAAGTTGTGCGAGCCTTGAGCCCAAAATGAATATGGATCGGGTTGTCACGCAATGATATGACATTATATTTGGCCTATATAACTCATCTTCCCCTAATAAATAGTAAAAAATATGTATTCAACTCTAACTTCCAAGGGTATGTATTTCATTTTATTAAAAAAATACTATTACATTTTTTACACTTTTGCTTTTCTAAATTCACATTATTTATAATCAAACTCAATCTCCCTAAATATTCATTAATTACACCTAATCTCTTAACAGAATGTATTTGAAGCCATTTACTTATCTATAAATTATAAATAGACATTTACAACATTATTACAAATTTTACTATTTTACCCTTTCAAAATTAAATTATTTATAATAAAAATCAGTTCCGATAAACATTCAATAATTATACCTAAGCTCTTAATATAATTTATATGAAGTCTTCAAATTATTTATAAATTAAAAAAAAACCTTTACATATAACTTTTGAATTTTCTTCACATTTCATACTTTTACAGATTGGACCCTGTTTTTCCAGTGATGCAGAACACAAAGAAATGAAGAACATCAACCAAATGAATAACAAAACATAATATTCACTATTTACTTTATGAAATTTTCGTAACTAAACATTCTACTTTCAAGCACATTGATTCGAATCAGAAACACAGAACAATCCTTCCCAAATTTCCGAAAACGCATCAACAATCACCCCATGATGATGCTTGGAATTCAAAGACAGAAAACATCTAAGCAACTCTTCCAATTCGACAACATCGAACATTTGCTTCTCTAATATCATCTCAAGCATGGATCTTTTGAAGTCCTCAAAAGGGTCTTCAGATCTCTTCACAATTGCAAAGCTCTCCTTCACTTTCCCTTCCATCTTCTTTTCAGCCTTACAAGGCATGAGCCGCTGAAACACTGAAGACAATTTCGCTGGTGACTCTGTTTCTGGCAATGGGTGTTTGAAAGTCTTATTCACCTTTCGAACTCTTTTCACCTTTTTCTTGTTGAACACAGGAGGTGGTGATTCGCAAATTGTGGCTAAATGGGTGTCGAAATCGATCGAAGAGTCAGTGAAGAAGGTTTTGGTGGAAGAGAATAGCGTCTCTGTTTCCTCTTCCGAGAATAAACCACCACCACTGTCAGCTGAAGATGTGCTGAATCGAACCCTCTGTTTCTGCTTCCTCTGTTTTGACTTCCTCTGTTTTTGCTTCCTCTGTTTTGACTCCTTCTTCATTATAGCAAGTGGAGATGAAGCAATGTCACAGTCGGATTCATCAATTTTAAGACGATGGATGGTATTGTTTATGTCGGAAATTTTGGAGATTACATGGTATTTCTCTTCTTGCTTCCATTGAAACTCTCTAGATGATTCAATTTCGAAGTTTGTTGGTGCAGAGCAGTGGGGTTTGGATGATTTGGGTGGTGGTGGAGGAGGATAGTCGATATCGATAGATTTCGGGTTTACAGGAGAGAGCATGAACAGGAGAGGTAAAGGTGTTGGATTGGAAGGAAGAGATAATGGGTCTTTGGATCTGCATGAGTTGAATACTGGAATGACTCGGCCGAATCGAAGCTTGAATCGTTTCGACATTTACAGGCTTTGAAGGTTCAGAGGAGCTCTGTTTTGCTCTGTATTGTGTAGAGAGGTGAAAGTGGAGAGTGAAATACAGATAGGAGGAGAGTTTTTTAGGGTTATATTTGAAGTGAAGTTTGTGTCTGGTTTTTTGCTTGTTGGATGATTGGTAATTAGGCCTGCAGAATTGGCAGTAATTTAGATATATAGTTTGATGAATTTTGATATAATTTAATTTGGAAAAAATTTGTTAAAAGTTTAAGTTAATTGAGTATGTTTAAGGAATGCTATGTAGCAATGGTCATCGATCGGCTTTTCGGTGTGTATTATTAGCTTTCGAGCATTGTTTTGATCATCGTTTTGGGGGCAGGGTGTTTCCTTGGAGCGTTAGTTACTTTAGCAGATTGAATTATTACACTTATGATTGTAATAATGAGATTGTAAAAAAATGATTAATTAGATTGAACCATGTCTTAGGAAGGGGAAAAACAATAGTGCAACTGATATTGGATCCATAAGCACCATCAAAATGTTTTGAGTTTGGTATGTATGTTTTAGAACTGAATTTGTTGAAATTAGATTTTTATCCGACAAAGTGTTATGGTCGTAGTAAAGTAAATTAGTCTTACACTCATTAGAAACTCGAGCTTTTACCGAGTGAGGAGTATTGGTTGGTTCTTAACACAAAACATGAATACAATACTCTACACTAAGTTGAATTGGTAGTAACCCCACCCCACCCCACCCCACCCCACCCCACATTCAATTAATCATTTTGTAGGTTAAATTCTTGGTATAAATTATTCGAAATGGATTATATAGCACCCTCCCTAACCTCTCGAACTCTGAATGTCGTTGGCGGAGCTCAAACCTTGTACTTGTGATTATATCCGTCACAAGTCTATTGCTGAGCTGTTACCTTATTAGCTTATGGCAGCAATTCCATATCCTGGTAATAACTATATGTGGTCCTTAACAAAATTTACTACTAAACCATCAAACTTGAACTTAAGAAAAATGACAAGAAGATAGTAGTGAGCAAGGAATGTGATTTCTCGAAAAATGTCGAAATTTTACCAAATATTTCTCTTTTTTCAATTACCAAAATTTCTTTCAAAATCCGAAATATTAATTTCTTTCATTAGACCAATCTCGATTTTCCTACATTTTAACCCATTTTAACTTTAATTTAGTATTAAAATTTTATTGTAAAAGTGATTATTATGCAATATATTGTTTGTATGACATTATAAGTCTTGTAGTACTCTTTATATTGATAAATTAAAAAATACAATTGAAATTTTTACATTTTTTTCCTATATACAACGAAATATTTCTTAAAATCAACTTATTAAAATTACCAAAAAACGAGATCACAGTCCCTGGTATTGAGATGCATTGTCACCTTGATATTATGTTTCAAAAGGAGAAGAGAGGCATAAATTGTTTTTCTATCAAGAAAAGTAAAGAAACAAGGGAAAATGGAAGCCGCCTTTGGAAGAGAGAAGCAGTTTCCAAAACCATGCTCAGTTGCATCCAACAAAATTCTAACTCTCTCTGCAGAGGTGAATCCTAGCAGCCGTATTGTTTTGCTCTGCTGACTGACTGATGGATTCTTTCTTTATGATCTGCCAAAACACAAAGAAGAAAATACATACAAAAGATAAAAGCTATCGGATTGGATTTGGATTTGGATTTGCAATTGTTGTCTCTTTCCTCTCCTTTGTACCTTCTTTTCTTTCTTTTCTATGTCTTGATTTGTGTGGTGTGGTGTGGTGTGAATGCAAGACCAACCTCCAAACATGAAACAATGGCTATATGTTAAGTAATTTCAGCCTTGACATTGTCATCATCTTCATGGACACATTATGCATGCAATAGTGTATTTACACTGCAAGTTATTTATCTCAAGTTCAAGCTCCACAGTGTGTCTGTGTGTGAGAGGCTTACAGAGGACATACAACAATTAGAGTTGTTAATTGAGGTTGTGTTTTGATTGAATCTTAAAACTTTTGTTTGAATACCTTTCCAAAGATCTGTGGACTTAATGAGTGATTAGTCTTAGATTACAATATATCGTGCCTAATCATCTTATAATTGACTCTATTTGAAAGGGAATTATTATGTCTAATGTGTTGAGATAATGTTGACTTGAATAGTTTTACATCAAACAAGAAGTTGTTATAAAAATTTATAAAGAAGTGGTTCACTTGTTCTTCCTAAGACTTCAGAAAGCGCAGTCAAAATAAATCCTGGCAATTAGGGATTCTTTAAACCTCACAAGTTTATAATCATCTTGAAAATAATTAGTGTCCCCAAGTGTCACATAAAAGTAGCCTAGACATCAACACTTTTTGGACAACTAACCAAATGTATGAACTTTATCCCATTGTTTGCTTCTGTTTACCAAAATATACATAACTCCACATTCTCTTATACATCTTGTGTATTGAAGATGCTCTTAAAGTTTTAAGGTCGTGTTGGCTCGAATACGAACCAAAGCAATTCGATCCTATCGGACTAGGTGCATATCCAATCGAGTCTAGATCCATTATACAAGATAGCTAGACGCGACCATATGATCACAATCCAGCATGTTATATATCATTCCATTTCATTTCAACCCCTCAAGAGACCATGGTACAAACATGAAATTAGAAGACTCCAATAATGAATGATACAAATTTAGTTTCAAGTCAATCAATGGAAGTACAAATTACTAGCTCCCCACAAAGCACATGGAATTAGGATCCAAGGAAACTAAATCATTCATTCATGCTACATGTTGGTTCCTTTAGTTTCACTTCTCTTTAAAAGTCAAAAGTGGGAGTCCATATCCTTTTGATGCAAAAGACATCATGTTGCGCAATGCGCACCCTTTCTACAGTGAGAGCTTTGAGGTTGGAATCCATTAAGAAGAAGAAGAAGAGAGAAGACTGTCGACCAAGAGTGATTGATGCATGGATATGATAAGACTTTTGCTTGCTAGACATGAATGCGACGACTCAGGAAGCTCTTATTTTGGGGAAGAGACCTTGTAATTGGTGCAGAGAAAACTGTGTGCAATACAAAACAAAATAGGAGATTTGTTGTTATAACATCAAGCATATATATAAGATATACTCATCGAGTGGGATTCAGGGGATATTGACAAGTTTAAGGTCAAATCATCCTCTTTCATTCATTCATTAGCAATATAGCTAATATAAATACTGTAGTCAAAATACAATAGGAAACCACCATACATTAGGAAACCTCCCAAACAAAGGAAACAAATCACTGGCCATCGGAAAGTCTCCTAACCTGTCATGAACCAACCAATTCTCCCAAAAGCCCGAGCTGTCCAGGAGGGGAAAGTCCATGACTAGGATCGTAACATTGCCCCACGCTTCCAAAGTCGACGTCCTCGTCGGCCCACTCTATCGACACTGGCCCGATGAGCTTTTCTCACCTACCAGTATTCAACAACTTAGTACTATGCTCATACATAATTCTAAATTATTTTAATCCAGCCTATAGGTCGCCCCTGCCGGGAATCGAACCTTGGATGTGGGGTTTGGCTCTGATACCAAATGTCATGAACCAACCAATTCTCCCAAAAGCCCGAGCTGTCCAGGAGGGGAAAGTCCATGACTAGGATCGTAACATAACCCCATAAAACTTCTAACCCCATAAAACTCTAACCAATATGCTAAAATATATTTTCCTAACAATAGGATATATTTTCCTAATACCCTCCCTCAAGTTGGAGCATGAGGGTTAAAAATGCCCAACTTGCCAAGGAGATAATCGAACTGCGATTTGCCCAAAGCCTTTGTGAAAATGTCGGCCAACTGATCAGTCGTCGGCACATAAGAAGGAGCAATAAGACCATCCTGAATGGCATCACGAACGAAGTGACAATCAACCTCAATATGCTTCGTACATTCATGGAAGACGAACTTCTGCGCAATGTATATGACAGACTGACTATCACAAAAGAGGGGAACGACCTTGGAAGTTAGAATATAGATAGATTTTAGGTTTACAGGAGAGAGCATGAACAGGAGAGGTAAAGGTGTTGGATTGGAAGGAAGAGATAATGGGTCTTTGGATCTGCATGAGTTGAATGTTGGAATGACTCGGCCGAATCGAAGCTTGAATCGTTTCGACATTTACAGGCTTTGAAGGTTCAGAGGAGCTCTGTTTTGCTCTGTATTATGTAGAGAGGTGAAAGTGGAGAGTGAAATACAGATAGGAGGAGAGTTTTTTAGGGTTATATTTGAAGTGAAGTTTGTGTTTAGTTTTTTGCTTGTTGGATGATTGGTAATTAGGCCTGCAGAATTGGCAGTAATTCAGATATATAGTTTGGTGACTTTTGATATAATTTAATTTGGAAAAGTTTTGTTAAAAGTTTGAGTTAATTGAGTGTGTTTAAGGAATGCTATGTGGCAATGGTCATCGATCGGCTTTTCGGTGTGTATTATTAGCTTTCGGGCATTGTTTCGATCATCGTTTTGGGGGCGGGGTGTTTCATTGGAGCGTTGGTTACTTTAGCAGATTGGATTATTACACTTATGATTGTAATAATGAGATTGTAAAAAAATGATTAATTAGATTGAACCATGTCTTAGGAAGGGGAAAAACAATAGTGCAACTGATATTGGATCCATAAGCACTATTGAAATGTTTTGAACCTGTCTAACTATCGAGGAAAGGGTCGAGGAAATCAGCGAGGGGGAGGGTGTCACCACTCATCCCCCTCGAGATTCGCACTGCTGCGCATTTTGAGGATGCAACTGTGCATCTCGAGGGGGGTGAGCGGTCACACCCTCCCCCTCGCTGGTTTCCTCGCCATTTAGAATTTCTGGTATGTTTTAGAACTGAATTTGTTGAAATTAGATTTTTATCCGACAAAGTGTTACGATCCTAGTAAAGTAAATTAGTCTTACACTCATTAGAAACTCGAGCTTTTACCGAGTGAGGAGTATTGGTTGGTTCTTAACACAAAACATGAATACAATACTCCACACTAAGTTGAATTGGTAGTAACCCCACCCCACCCCACATTCAATTAATCATTTTGTAGGTTAAACTCTTGGTATAAATTATTCCAAATGGATTATATAGTACCCTCAACCACTCACCTTGAATTGGTTTCACCTAAAAAGAGAGTTGGAACCCATGTATAAAAATTTCGTCTCAACTTGTAGGGGTATTTGGTTGGGTAAATTTTATAGCAACAACTTCTTTTTTCCTTAATCTCTCCCATTCTGAATGTTGTTGGCAAAGTTTGAACTCTGAATTTGTGATTCTATCCGTCACAAGTCTACTGCTGAGCTGTTACCTTATTAGCTTATGGCAATAATTCCATCTACTGGTAATAACTATATGTGGTCCTTAACAAAATTTACTACTAAACCATCAAACTTGAACTTAAGAAAAATGACAACAAGATAGTAGTGAAAAATGTGATTTCTCGAAAAATGTCAAAAATTTACCGAATATTTCTCTTTTTTGAGCAAGAAAAGTAAAGAAACAAGGGAAAATGGAAGCCGCCTTTGGAAGAGAGAAACAGTTTCCAAAACCATGCTTAGTTGCATCCAACAAAATTCTAACTCTCCCTGCAGAGGTGAATCCTAGCAGCCGTATTGTTTTGCTCTGCTGACTGACTGATGGATTCTTTCTTTATGATCTGCCAAAACACAAAGAAGAAAATACATACAAAAGATAAAAGCTATCGGATTGGATTTGGATTTGCAATTGTTGTCTCTTTCCTCTCCTTTGTACCTTCTTTTCTTTCTTTTCTGTGTCTTGATTTGTGTGGTGTGGAGTGGTGTGAATGCAAGACCAACCTCCATACATGAAACAATGGTTACATGTTAAGGAATTCCAGCCTTGACATTGTAGCCTAGACATCAACACTTTTTGGACAACTAACCAAATGTATGAACTTTATCCCATTGTTTGCTTCTCTTTACCAAAATACACATAACTCCACATTCTCTTATACATCTTGTGTATTGAAGATGCTCTTAAAGTTTTAAGATCGTGTTGGCTCGAATACGAACCAAAGCAATTCGATCCTATCGGACTAGGTGCATATCCAATCGAGTCTAGATCCATTATACAAGATAGCTAGACGCGACCATATGATCACAATCCAGCATGTTATATATCATTCCATTTCATTTCAACCCCTCAAGAGACCATGGTACAAACATGAAATAAAAAGACTCCAATAATGAATGATACAAATTTAGTTTCAAGTCAATCAATGGAAGTACAAATTACTAGCTCCCCACAAAGCACATGGAATTAGGATCCAAGGAAACAAAATCATTCATTCATGCTACATGTTTGTTCCTTTAGTTTCACTTCTCTTAAAAAGTCAAAAGTGGGAGTCTATATCCTTTTGATGCAAAAGACATCTTGCGTAATGCGCACCCTTTCTACAGTGAGAGCTTTGTGGTTTGAATCCATTAAGAAGAAGAAGAGAGAAGACTGTCAGACCAAGAGTGATTGATGCATGGATATGATAAGACTTTTGCTTGCTAGACATGAATGCGACGACTCAGGAAGCTCTTATTTTGGGGAAGAGACCTTGTAATTGGTGCAGAGAAAATTGTGTGCTATTTATATTACAATTTAGAGTGGTGTTTTACTATTTATTGCTGATCAGGACAAAGTTAAATCGAAATGATTAAAGATAAAAGATGGTTAGGATTGAAAGTTGGAAAATGTATTGAATTTGAAGGTTTAGATTCATTTCCTATGATGACATATTTGTAAATATAAAATATGTAGAAAGGCAAAAATAATGAAAAAAAACTTTTGAAAAAGGTTGGTGGAATGTACATGTGGCGGAGAGAGAAAATATTGCAAAATGAAAATTATCATAGCTATCTACATCGTTGTCGGATTTTGATAAACTTAGTATCGTTGAAATGCATTTTTGAAGATCTTTCGAACAAAATTAATGATCAATATAAGGGCCAAAATATTAAAAATATATATTACACGTCTTTAATATTTTTCAATATTTTTAAAAGCAATGAAACGAGTCGATCATACCAGAAAAATTAAGTCGGGCATCTTAATGAACATTTAAACAAAACCCCTAAATTTCATGTTTTGGCGAATTCAAAGATTGGGGGAGAACTCATTTTCGGTGTTTAAAATTTTTTTCAACTGATTCAAATTTGATTAAACATGCTTACACTTATAATCGGCTTACACTTTAATACTGATTGAAAGCGAAAATGAGGATGGTGACGGAGATGCTCAGTACAAAATAATTAGCAAAAATAAAATTATGTGGAGTGCCAACGGCACGGGGCATACTCTAGTACAAAACAAAATAGGAGATTTGTTGCTACATATCGAGTGGGGATCTGGGGAATATCGAATGGGATTTAGGGAGGCAGAGACATAGATTTTTTACAAAGAAAGTTATACGTATCTACTCACCTAAATTTTTTATAATGAATTGATATTTTGTGGGATGATCTATTTGCCTTGTAGATTATCCTCACAAAAAACTCACAAGTTTTTGAAATTTCGAATTTCATCTGATGTAACCATCAAGTTTATGGTGAAATTGAACGATTAGAAATTCTCTACCTCGTGTAAGATGGACATGAGCTCCAAATAAGTTAATGTTTTCTTAGAGTGTGTGCAATACAAACAAAAATAGGAGATTTGTTGCTATAATATCAAGCAAGCATGTACATGTACATGTGACTATTTCCCCCTTATCTGGGTGTTGCTAACTAGCTACTTTAGATGGAAATCATAGTTAGTTCTTGTAATTTGTGTTTCCACATATACGTTATGAGCATTTATATATATATATATATATACACACACACGGTGGAATTGGGTAGGTGGAGAGAAAGATTTTTGACAAAGAAAATTACACACGCATATGTTATTCACCTAAAATTTTCAAAATGAGTTGATTTTTAGTGAGAATGATCTTTTTGCCTTGTAGACCGTCCTCACAGAAATTCAGAAGTTATTGAAATTTCTAGCTCCAACTAATGCAACCATCAAATTTATGGTGAAATTGAACGGTTGAAAATTCTCTACCGTATATAGTATGACCTTTCTCAGAGTGATCTATATGGTAAAGATATCATCCCTACAAAATATCGATATATTCTGAAATTTGTAGGTGGGTGAAGTAGGTGCTCATAATTTACTCTGTGTCATTAACCATTTTCCATTATCCATCTGCTTGCTTTAGATCTGCAGGAGGTAGAAAGCTTTCCATGGACAAACCACAGATGTTAAAATCAACCTCCTCAATCCTCCATGTCTCCATCATTTTCCTCTTGTGATTTGCAGACCTGGCACCATATCTTAGCAATGTGACCATCGTAGTACCACTATGAGCAAGATTGATACCATCGATGTATTTATAATCTTCGATAATGGATTCCATGCTCGTTTCCCAGAAGACACTACTATCGTCCCCTTTAGCACTCAATTGGACTAGATGTGAGTCCTCAAATTGGATCATAAGGCCAGATCTTTGGCTGAAATAACCCCATATTGTATGGTGAAGTATTTCAAAATTCAGACTACTTCTTGCCTGGAGGGTCTCGGCGCTTGTACTAATAAAAAATAATTCTTTCAATATCACACCACATCACCCTGATTGCAAAAACCTAATCTTCTAGTATTTTTAATCATAAAATAAAGATTAAACTAAATTAACGAAACTCTAGAACTAGTTTTTGTAAATATACCTGTAAAAATCTACGCAATGGACCTTTTGTGGCATGCGACTGTTGCGTAGCTAATTGCCTCCATGTCACCTTACCGTTGCTGCCTGCATTTACATTGCACCTAGATACAACTAGCTCTAAAAACCATAAATTCGGGTTCTTTTGCCATAACACAAACCCTTCGATTTCACCACCCTTAACATTCACATTTTCGTCACCTGGGCAGATTTCTGATGCACTCATCTTCACTTGCCCGATCACATACATGCTACTTACCGCGTTCAATGCTTGTTTCCCTCCTGTGGCCGCAATATATTGTTGTACAATGTATTGCGCTGTTGAAGCTTCATATTTTGATAAATAAAAAATAAAAAATCATCACAATACCATTCTCAACTAAGGAAGAAAAATGTTGCGAGCTAGCTATAGGACTTGGAATGTTTTTGTAGACTTTGCATAAATTAAAAATAATTTAAAACTGAGAAAATGAAAGATCTTATGATAGATGTATCTTTGACGGTATGGGTAATAGTTTGATCGGACTAGACTTGAAGAGGAATGAGAGGGGATCCTACGACGTTGAGAAGAAGATGTAACTCAGGATTACGCCCTCCTCCGCTGAGTTTGCTTAAAGATTGAGTTTTCATCCAATCATGAATATTCTGCAATTGAACGAGGGCATTATTGCCACTGGTGCTCGCAAAAGCCTCATCTAGCATAGGTATTTCGAGGACAATTTCCAATCCATCTTCTCTATAAAAAATTCGGACGCAGTTTCCTCATGGAATTGAAGAAGTTTGTGAAAAGGAATTTAGGAGCCTCATAAAAGGCTTCCTACTTTTTTTTTTTCTTCATATTCAAGCCATCAGAGTTTCTTGAGTGGTTTAAGAAAATAAACATCTCTTGATCATCTTTTGCTTACAAATTATCTGAAATTTCTCTGTGGTTTTTATCTTTCTAAGGTGCGAGTTTTTTCTTCATGGATTCTGTTCTTGTATATTACTTTACTACATCTTTACTTCGAATGAAAATTTTCACTTTGTGCTCTTGCTCTACAAAAGTAAAACTATATTCAATTCCATTTTTAGTTTGTTCATTGATTTTTGTTTTGTTTTGGCTATTTGTCTTTGGATTGAACATTCTTGTATTTTCTTTGTTTCTAGTTTATGCGCTTTGGAAGAATCAACTTATACGTGTTTTGTTTGTTTTGTTGTTGCAAGGGTTTACATACCCTTTAATCATAGACACTTTAGTTCAAATGGTGTTGAGTGAGGCTAGGAAATCAGGTTTTGCAACTAGGATGATGTGGCATCGTTAGAGGAATTTTTTACAACCTTGAGATACAAATAAAATCTTTGGAGATTTCATCATTCTTTTTAGATCACGCCATGTAATCCTGATTACAAAACATGATTGCAAAAACATGGTTTCCTAGCATTTTTGAATGGTGTTTCATTGATTCACTACCATTAGAAGCATTGAAAGTGGGAAATTTTGAGTACCCACCGGAAATAAAAGGTGTTGTAGAAATGAGTTATCTTTTATTTTTGCATAATTGCATCTGTGTGGTCAGTGACGGAGTCAAGATTTTTGTTAAAGAGTGACAAAGTGATGACTAATGAATCACATTTAATTAATGATATCGTATTAACTAATTACTTTTACAATTTTTTTTTTAATATTTGAATAAAAACACATAAATCACTGTACAAAACACCAATTGCTAAACAAAACTCCATCTAATCTATGGGGAAGAAAATTGATCCATTTAATTGAGTTATTTTCAATTTGCCCTTATTCAAAACAACTAATTAGATGTTACCTCATCATTAATCACTATTACAGTTTCACCTAGGGCTAGCAGTCAACATGCGTTGACTGTTAAAATCTCATGTTGATTACTAAAATCCCCTTCAAATAATAACCCACAAATGAACCTCGAGATACAAACATGTGATGGATCAATATTTTTTATGTATCACAGAAAAATCTTATGAACAAAATGCGAAATTAGACCTCAAGATATGAATTCATTTTGAGAAAATATTAAAAAAAACTTTTTCCTCAAAGCAGACAATAGAGATTGGGATTGCTGTCGGTGGTAATGGTGGAAAAGGAAAATAAATCAAATAGAAAGGGAGGGAAAGGAAGAGATAGGGCAGGTTATCGGTCTCGCAATAAATAGAGAGATGGAACAAAAAAGAGGAAAGAGGTGGGACAAGGTCATCAGCATCACAGAGAACAGAGGGAGAGATCGGGGTGGGATAGGGTGGTCGCATCCAATGGTGGGCAAATTGCATATAATAAAAAAAAAAGTAATTTGCACTTTGCCCCCTAAAACATATAGCCAATTCGGCTTTGTCCCCAATTAACTTTCATATTGTACTTTCCCCCTCAGGTTAACAGTCAACGTGCCTTGACTGTCAAACACCTGACGTGCCGCCATTCTTCCTATTTTGAATGACAAAAATGTCATTCACGTGCTTATCACGCTTGATGTAATAGCATGTCAATCCCAACCGTCTGTTACCTGAAGCAGGCACGTGGACAGCTAGGGTTTACCCTCTGTCAGCCCGTAGCATTGAAGAGACGAATAGTGGAGGGAAAACTCCCTCTGTTTTGTTTCTCCTCTCTCCCTGTGTTCTCTCTGATTTCTCACCGAAATGAAGAAGCATAATACTGAAACGAAGAAGAGGAAACCCAAAATGAAAAAAAGAGAAGAAAGTTGTTTTTAGTGTCAAAATCACGATCAGTAGCAGCGATGATGATGGGAGCACCGCTTCTAGCATACACTGGGAAGATTGCAGTTCGTTTAGTGATTTCTTCAGTCAAATGCCAAGCAATGAGGAGCCAAATCTGAGGCGAGATTTCACTTCTTCAGACACTGAAGAGGACATGAAACCTCCTATTGTTTATTGGTGTGATGTATTGTAAGTCTTCTTTGCTATTTTAGGATTTTCATTTTGGTGCTCTATATCTAATGCATGTTTGAATAGATGGTGTGAATGATACGATTTTGTTAGTATTTTGTTCATTTGCACAAATTCATGTTTCTCCACTGTTTATTTGGTGGTTGTTATTTGCATCAGTGAAAATGTTGTTTCTAAAAATGATTTAGTTTGGTTTAGTGTTGCTAGTGGTTGGCGATTCCATAAATCAGTAACAATGTTCATTTAGTGTGGTTTAGTGTTGTACTTGTCTTCTTTTTTCAGTTTACTATTCAACGTTTGATTGCATGATTTAGTGTGGTTTAGTTTAGTTTTGTTTGTATCAGTGAAAATAGTTTGATTTTGTTCTGTTTTCAGTCTTCTGTTTGCATTAATGAAAATGATATGATTTTGTTTTGTTTGTGTGTTTGCAACAATGGTAAGTGGGAACAAGAACTAAAAGTCTGAAACTTAGTGATCCATTACAATGAAAAGTGGAGTAAGATTGCAAAGATCCTGATCTGTGGAAGTCAGTAATTATAAAGATGAGATATCAATAGAGTTTGTACAAGTGCACGAGGATTACTTGAGACTGTTTTTGAGTGGCACGTGGTGGTGCATTTCCTGTCAACATAACTTGTAATGAAAACAAGCACTTCCTGTTCAGAAAGATAATTTTTTAGACTAAATTACATCTCATTTTTTGTACGACAGTTACGAGGTATATGAAGAATTGGAAAAGAAACACAAATATGAAGACAAGGTGAGGCAGAATGTTGCAATAATTGTTCTATGATTCCTATTTATATATGAAGCATCAATACATTATGATTTTTGCTGATCCATTCAGTGTTGATGTCACATTATAGTAATTGGAAATTGATGTGCGATCGAGTCTTTGAAGAAAAGTTATAGAATTTACAAATCCATACCTATTTAAGAAATCAATTCCACCATATTTAAAGAAGAAAAACTGTCAACAGTCAAGAGTCAGAGCATACACAAATCAAGCCATTGAGAATGCTACAAGCAGGTAAAACAGTATAATTCTAGGCAGTCCGCTTTGATGGCCTTTTTTGACAGCCTTGGAGGGCGAAAATACAATTTTGCCCCCACTCTTTAAACACTTAGGGAGACAAAATTGTATTTTCGCCCCCCAAGGCTGTCAAAAAAGGCCACCGAGCGGGCTGTGTAGCATTACTTGGAGAAATTAATTTGTGGATAACAAAATATCAAAGCATCCTTACATTATGAATTCTGAATAAATGACCAGTTGTCCACAAATTAAACAAAAACATTATGTCCAAGCTGGAAAACCAACAGAGGAAAAGAAACTACAATCCACTTAAGACTCAGAGGAGGGTGAAAGCGAGGTTGCATTCGCAGATCGGTTAGCGTAGAGGAATCATCAGAAAAGAAACATGATCCAACTGCTTGACGGAGTCAATAGTCGCATCTTGAAACCTGCTCAGGAATTTGCAAGAGTAAGTCTAACTGCCATATATATCCAAGACTGACAATTAGCAAAATATTGAAAGCTATAAATTAAGTATAAGTTCTCTAAGAAAATAATATGGCATATAAAATAACGAAATACAGGGACGAAGTATACATGAAAAAAAAATCATATTGGTAATGTTGTGCCACAAACATTTCTACATGTAAAAGAAACAACGAAAAGCCAGAAAAAGAATTTGAAATGCTCACCAATCTAGAGTCGCAATGATGTAGTTGATGTGAGATACACCGACATCAGGGATTTCACTTGATGACAATTGATGGTACATGCTTCACTTTCCAATAGTCTTCACCTTCATCTTGCTCAAGTCTCCTTGTGAACTCTATGGGCATATCGATAATCGTAAGAGCTTTGAGATTGGAGAGGTGAGTTACGCCTTCAGGAACCACCTTTAACTGTGTGCATTGAACAATCGTCATCTCTTTGAGGAGGGGCATCGCACCTTTTTCTATTATCACTGACTGCAACTGATTTAATACACCAAGTTCTAGAACCTTGAGCTTTGGAAAATCGTCACCTTGAAAATGCAACTCTTCTCCCACAATCGCATTGTCATAGAGGAAAAAACTTTGTAGATTAGACAATCCCCGTAACATGTTGAAGGCATCATGGCTTAAACGTGAATTATATAACACCAAATACACAAGGTTAGAAAGGGAGACAACCCAATCAGGCAACTTCTCTAGAGGCCCTCTCAGATCTAGCGACAGAAGAGACGGCGGAGGCGATGACAAAGACTGCAAATCAATGACTTCTTCATGCAGTTTTGAAATTAAAGTCAAAGTTTTAAGGTGGTTCATCTTCGTAATTGCAGCACATATTTTTCTCCCATCTTCTGCTCTCAAGTTTCTGATGCGTACATCTCTCAATTTGACCAACTTTTCCAAATCTGTGATCAGACTTGGGCTTCGCTCTAAATCAATCACGCACAGAGTTTGCAACTCAGTCAAACTCCCAATTCCTTCTGGTACTTTAACTCCCTCATCATTTCCTTTGCCAGCTGTAATGTGCCGCAGTTTCCGAAGCTTCAAGATTCCAAGTGGCAATTCAACAATATGGGATTGGAGGAGAAACAATGCTTCAAGATTTGGAAGTCTATCTATAGTATCTGGAAGTGCCTTGATACGTGTACCAGATAGCTTCAAATATCTCAAGTGAAACAGATTTGATATCTCATCAGGTAAACTCTCCAAAAGTGTAAAACTCAGATCCAATATTTTTAATTGGGTGGAAGTAGAAAGAATCTTATGCACAAATGAGATTGGCAACTCATCCACACGGACCACATTAACTGAACGAACAAGAGAGAACGAACTTGTGTTGTTCATAAAACTGGTTAGACCAGTATTGTTCTGGATCGAAAGTCGCCGACAACTCTCATGTGAAATAGGAGTTCTCTTTCCATCAAAAACTTCACAGAAATTTTCCTCGGTGATTCTTGACAGAATGAACTCATGCATCAGATCATGCACTTTGCATCTTACAGTAAGTCCTGCTTGAATTTCGCCAGCCTGTACCAAGTTTCGACTAATAAGTTGATCAAGATAGTCTTCTGCTACTTCCTCTAATGTTTTTCCTGTTTCTTCCATCACAAACCCTTCAGCTATCCACCACGAAATCAGTAAATAAGACGGAAATTCACAGTCCTCCGGAATTAGACCAAAGGACAAGAAACAAGATTTGAGGTAATAAGGGAGATCATAGTAACTAAGGGAAATTATTTTCATAATAGTTTTAAGTTTAGGATCCTTCCCAAACTTGGAAGAAAGACTATCATGAAATTTCTCCCATTCTGTCACAGTCTTGTCCTTTGTTAGGAGGAGACCGCCAATGGCAACAATGGCCAATGGTAACCTTCCGCTTCTTTTCACAATATCCTCTGATAGTTTCCCTAATTCCAGAGGGCATTTCCCTTTGAAATCAGTCCCAAAAGCTGTCTTGTAAAAAAGAAGCAAAGCATCGTCCAAAGGTAAAGGATCGAGCCTGAAAATATGAGAAGGAGATTCCAGAAAAGAAAGTGCAACATCTTTTTCACGTGACGTGACCATGATCCTACTACCACATTTGTTATCAAACAGAGCACGGTTTAATAACCCCCATAGTTCAGTGCTCCAAACATCATCGAGAATAGCCACATACCTCTTGTTTTGAAGATAGTTCCTTAGAACTTTAATTAGGTAATCCATCTCCACTCTTTCAAGAAAAAACGATTCCTGCCTGGATTCGTGGAATTCACTGATAAGCTTCACAAGAAGATCATCAATCTTGAATATTTGCGAAACAGTAACCCAAGCACGATACTGAAAATGACTCCTCACTGGATCGCTGTCGAAGACCTTCCTCACAAGTGTAGTTTTGCCAACTCCACCAGTTCCAACCACTGCAAACACAGATCTCTTCTCTGCTCCTTTTACTAACCAGTCAATTGATTTTTGGGCTCTTCAATGCCTACGAGTTCGACGTCATCAACATAATGAGAATTAACATTTCGCCAGGAGGCAGTAGCGGCACCAGCACTGTAAGAGGTACTGGAACTTGCATTGTCGGACCCCCCGGGAGCCAAATTTTTCAGTTGATACTTCTCCTTCCGCTCACTAATCTGCATCAACGTTGCTCTGATCTCTTGAATTTCACTGGCTACCATGTGGCGACGCTTCAAGCACTTGACACATCCAAAAGTCTTGCTAAGCCAACCAACAACTCCTTCATTGCGAGGAGGTTGTTGTGCTACACGGAGACGAAACTCGTCCATGACATCCTCCATTCGAAAGGCTACTTGTCGTAACTGTTTCACCCATACTTTGACATCTTCATCAATCTCTGCCCTTGCATCAGCATCCCTAAGCAAAACACTAATAGATTCCATTTCATCTTTGATGGCCACCACCTCACCCCGCACTCCTTTCAACAATTTTGCTTCTTCAATCAGAAACGGAATCAGATGCTCAACAGCAAGATTCACTGCAGTTTCAGCCATTTCTTCTTTTAGTTACTAGCTCTTCAATTCAACAATCTCAAAACGTTTTCTGTTCAACAACACAAAACTCATTGCAAGTCAATTAATGATTTGTATTAGACTTCTGAAGTACATTCTAATGCAAATTGCAAGTCATCGTCTCCAATAATAAAGTATTTGGGTTATATCTAGAATATTATAACGATCCTTCACATGAATGAACAGTGATTTTGTTTTCAACCTGATTTTCATATTTCAATTTTGCCCTCTCTAATTCTCAATAATTACAATAAAAACTGACAAGTGTGTGAATAGTGTCTAATTGTATTATTGTCTTTTACATTAAAAAATATTACAATTTGTATTCATCTTAATTTTTGGATTTTCATTTTGTTCTTTAATTTCTTGTTAATGACAAACAAAATAAATATGTATGTGAACATTGAACAAGAGTATTTGTGCTTTTTAGATAAAGAATACTATTACATATTTTTACCAAATTCAGACTATTTACAATCAAAATCAACATTTAATTATTCATTAATTTGAAATCTTTAAATTATCTATAAATTATAAATATGCACTTATATCTAATTTTCTATTTTTCATTTTGCCCTCCAAAATTAATATTTTCTACAATCTAAGCAAGCTCCTTATAAATATTTGTAAATTATACAAACACATTTTTACATATTATTAAATTTTGTAATAAAATGAAAAATATTGAATATTCACTCAGATGAAAGGTTAAAAATAAATCATTATATTGGCTTATCAAATTATATTGAATATTGTCTTCAACCTGATTTTCATTTCTGATTTTGCCATTTAAACTCTATGTTATTTACCAAAAAGGTTAAAAGTTGGTAAAAAGTGCAAAGGGGTGTTTATGTAATTTAAATAAAAAATACTATTAGACATTTTTACTATTTTACCCTTCCACATTTAAGCTATTTACAATAAAATCAACCCCTCAAAATATTAATTAATTACACTTAAGCCTCTAATATAATTTATTTAAAGACCTCCAATTATTTATAAACTATACAAATGCCCTTACATTAACTTTTGTGTTTTTCTATTTTGCCCTCCACATTTCATATATTTACATTGAAACCCAGCCCCTCTCAAACATTGACTAATTATACATATGCCCCTAACATAGTTCATTTAAAACTCTTATTTATTTATAAACTATATACAGGCCCTTAAAATTATGTATTATTATATTTTTTAAAATTAAATAATAATTTTTTCTTAATATTGAATTGATATAATAAAATAAAAAAACATTGAACATCTGCATACGTAAAGCGCGTCGACACCCTATATTGATAATGCTAGCTAGATCCCTTAAATCGTTCATTCCTGAAATAAACTCCACATATTGCCTGCCTACCTCCAATGCGTCAACGCCGAAATGAAGCAATCACATCTCTCTCACCAAAAAAGTCCCATTTGTCTTTCTAGTTTTGAAAATCTCTACTACTATAACTCCTCTTCTTCAAATGAATAGTGAAAATTGTATATCTTCGACTTTAACTTTACTTTTCAATTTTGCCCTATTTTGTTTTTAATAATTACATGTTAAAATAAAAAACGAATGTATAGTTCTTAGGGTATTTATGTCTTTTAATTAAAAACTACTATTACATTTTTTTTACACTTTTGCCCTCACAAATTCAGATTATTTATAATCAAACATAATCACTCTCAATATTCAATAATTATACCTAAGCCCCTAATATAATTTATTTAAAGTCCTTCATTTTTTTTTAAATTATAAATAGGCCCTTAAAATGAAAAATATTATTACACATTTTTAAAAATTACTGAATATCCGCCATGCAAAGCGCATTGACACCCTAGTTATAATAATGCAACTTAAGGAGAATTAAAGAGTTTTCATTAAAAAAAAAAAAAAAACCAAACCAATCAATTGTATTATTATTAGTCATTTGTAGAATTTTATACTATAACTTTTCCATCTAAACATTGACAAAAAATTCAAAACAATATCAATGACCTAGTAAAATAGTGAGGCAGAATGTTGTAATAATTGTTCTGTGATTCCTATTTATACATGAAGCATCAATACATAATGATTTTTGCTGATCCATTCAGTGTTGATGTTCCATTATAGTAATTGGAAATTGATGTGCGATCGAGTCTTTGAAGAAAAGTTATAGAATTTACAAATCCATACCTATTTACGAAATTAATTCCACCATATTTAAAGAAGAAAAACTGTCAAGAGTCAGAGCATACACAAATCAAGTCATTGAGAATGCAATACACAAGCAAAACATGATGGAGAAATTGATTTGTAGATAACAAAACATCAAAGCATCCTTACATTTTAAACAGGCTACAACCCAAACTTGTGAATTCCGAATAAATGACCAGTTGTCCACAAATTAAACAAAAAATATTATGTCCAAGCCGGAAAACCAACACAGAGGAGAAGAAACTACAATTACATTTTTTTTAATTAAAAACTACTATTACATTTTTTTTTACATTTTTGCCCTCACAAATTTAGATTATTTATAATCAACCTAATCACTCTCAATATTCAATAATTACACCTAAGCTCCTAATATAATTTATTTAAAACCTTCAATTTTTTTTAAATTATAAATAGACCCTTAAAATGAAAAATATTATCACACATTTTTAAAAATTATTGAATATCCGCCATGTAAAGCGCGTTGACACCCTAGTTATAATAATGCAACTTAAGGAGAATTAAAGAGTTTTAATTAAAAAAAAAAAAAAAACCAAACCAATCATCTGTATTATTATTAGTCATTTGTAGAATTTTATACTATAACTTTTCCATCTATACATTGACAAAAAATTCAAGACAACATCAATGACCAAGTAAAATAGTGAGAACTAAACAAAGAGTGAAGAACATGAAAACTTACTTCTTTAATTTGAAGTGTTGCTTGGCAAGCTTGTAGGGGGAGTTGAAAGCGTAACACAATTAGAGGGAGAGATACATGAGGTTTTGGAGAAATCAAAATGAATTGTGAGAACAAACCATATGCTTCTTTTATCTTCCAATTTCTTTTATAGAGACAAAAGAGAGAAAGAAAGATACTCTGTTTGCGGCCTTGATTTTTGCTTCATTGAAATCTTTACTTGAATTTTAAGCTTGGCACCTTTGTGTGACTTTACTAACTAGCCAGGTAAGGCATATTATCAAATACCACCATCACCTTTGCATATTTTTCTTCTTTATTCGCCCTTCTTCTTAAGTATGCTTATTCTCAGTCTTTCTCTTTATATTTCTTTTCTTCCCCCATTCTCTCCTGGCCCTTTATTCTCCCTTTATTCTGTTTTTATAATGAAATGTTCATGGCACTATATCCAAATCAATTAATGAGCTATATTCAGTGGCCGACTTGAGATTTTTGTCACGAGGCGAAATGATAAATAATTATTAATTGATAATAGTAGTTATTAAGGGTAAAATCAAATTTTTTTCCACTTTTTTTTAAAGGTAAGCAGGGTTTTTATAGGATCTCAGAATCCACTAAAGATGCCGCAAGCTGGGTTTGAACCCATGACCTAATGGTATCATCCGCCAAGCTCTAACCGTTGAGTTATCATGCCATTGGCACTCGAACTAGTAACTAATAAAAAAATACAGCTAAAAATACATTGCATATACCAAATTGAATTCAATATAATCCAATTTTAAGCCAAAATAAAGTCACAATATTGATAACCTTAGCAAGGACAAAAACAAGAATATATAACAAAAATCACAAAATAATTAGGATAAATATATAGTTGAAGCTTACCACCACCACCTTTGCATATTTTTCTTCTTTATTCGACCCTTCTTCTTAAGTATGCTTCTTCTCAGTCTTTCTCTTTATATTTATTTTCTTCCCACATTCTCTCCTGGCTCTTTATTCTCCTTATATTCTGTTTTTATAATGAAATGTTCATGGCACTATATCCAAGTCAAAATGAGTTGTATCCAGTGACGATGGACTCAGGGTTTTAGTCGGGGAGCGAAATGACAAATAATTATTAGTTGATAATAGTAGTTATCAAGGACAGAGTCAATTTTTTTTTCCTACTCGAGCTAGTAACTAATAAAAAAACACGACTAAAAGTACATTGCATATATAAAATTGAATCCATTATAATCCAATTTTAAGCCAAAATAAGGTCACAATATTGATAACCTTAGCAAGGACAAAAACAAGAATATATAACAAAAATCACAAAATAATTAAGATAAATATCTAGTTGAAGCTTAAAAAATCTAAAATTTTTTAACATAATAAGATCCTAATACAATTTCATAGAAAAAAAATGGTTTATGTGAGCCTCAAATTTTGTATGAGTTGGCTAATGGTATATATTTTCATTGAATTATATAATTATTATTGTAGATATTAATTTCAAATATTTGAAGGTTTTAAACCACTTGTGAACAAACAATTCATTTTTTATTTTTTCCCCTCAGTTCCCCAAATCCTTGTATCTGCTCGGGCAAACAATTAGATCGCCCATTTCCCCATACATCCCATCACCAACACCCTCTAGGCCCCTTGTTTGAATTAGTATCCTCCCGATGGCCTTGACCCAAGCCCAAATCCAGTCAGCACGCCACCACAGACTCAACTTGATATCAAATCAGTTTAGGCCAACTCCCCATGTTCTGGACCCGGATGCGATATTCATTAGTTTTGACGCATGCTTCTTTGACTCATCTAAACGAGAACCTTTCGGTGTCGTTGCGATAGAAAAGCATGGAGAAATACTGCCACTAACAGCTGGCCCAATTGCGGGCAAGATTTTTGATAGCACCATGGCATAATGCTACATAGCAGAGACAACTTACTCTAATTCAGGCTCAGTGGTGGCAAACATGTTTTCTTTTTGGTGACTTGGCAACCCTCATTTCTCTTCTTCAGGATGAAGACTCTCCACTTTATTTTGCTATGAACTGGGTTTGGCGACCGATTATTCACAACATTAGACGCATGCTCCTTTTGCTTCCTCTATGGAATTGTAATTATATTTATAGAAGACCTCAATAAATAGGCTCATAACTTGGCTTCAGTCGCAGGGTGACAAGTTATTAACTGTACTTAGTCTTATATTGATCTATATATTATGCCTATGGCTTTAAAAAATATTAATAATAATTAGTTTCAAATTTCGAAAGAACAAAGCACTACACCTTGTTTATTAGATGCTTCCCGTTTTCCTATAACAGGGAGCTACATCTGATGTTGAACAAAGACTTTGTTTTGGTATTTCAATGTGGTTTTGTTATTAAATAATAATTGGACTGGGAGAACATGATATCGATACAATGCACATTAACTAATCAAAATTTCTTTGATTATTGCATATCTATAAGAAAGAAAAAGAATTCAATAATAACATATTACCATTTCAAACAATTTTAATACCTAAAGTCTTCCATTCATTTGTTCCACCACTTGAGAGAATGAATTGTAAGAACACCCACCTTCCTCTAAACCTCTCAAAACCTTCTCCTTCAAGTCCGTAGCTCTTCCTATCCACCCCTTCCCTTCTTCACCTTCAATGATCAACCTCACCACCCTGGCAACCTCCTCCGTAAACTAGACTCTGTAAAGTCATTCTTGAAGTCTTGTTAATGATAAGGTTGTTAGCTTAGTCTTTGTAATGAAAGAGAGGGGAAGGAATTAACTAGACCACCAGTTCTTATCTCTATATCTACTATTGTGAATTGTTTTCAATATGATTTATAGATTTCCATTTTGTTATTCAAATTTCATGCTAATTATAATTAAAACCAGCCTCTCATATAATAACTAATTATAATTAATTCCTTAACTGATTTATTAGCCCTAATTATCAATAAACTGTAATTAAGCTCTTACATCTAACTTTTGGATTTTTTATTTTGCCCTATAAATTTTATACTTTTTATAATTCAAGCTAGTCATTCTCAAACATTAACTAATTATACCTAAGCCCCTAAAATAATTTATTTGAAATCCACTAATTATCTTTGCATGTGATTAAGAGAAGAAAATGTGTGTTCCGTCTTCGTCGAGATCCAAATGAATTGAAAAGTTGAATTCAGGATTCCTCTTCGACATAGGTAGTAGGGTTGGCTCCATTAGAATCTAGAGAAAGAGAAACCGATGGAGAGATCGATTTAAGATGAGAGGATCGATGAATCAATTGGTAAAGAAGCGATCAAGCTAGGGTGGGTTTTCGATCGAGAGATGAAGGGAATCAATCGATAGATGGGGAGAGACTTGTGCAAGTGATATCTCGAGGTGAATCCAACTTTCATTCTTATTAGTTTTATTTTTCAGCGAATCTCTTTATTTTTATGTCCCGATGTTGTAAAGGAATAGAAAGGAGTATCTTGGTAGTATGAACTCAGCTGAAGCGGATGGTTGATGAGAATGGATTGGGTTTGAAGTAAGAAATGCAAGCTCACTTTCTTCAATTTCAGTAGGTACTTCTTATTCTCTCAGACAAGATCAAGTGGAATTGGGTTTGAAGTAAGGAATGCAAGCTCACTTTCTTCAATTTCACAGTACGTACTTCTTATTCTCTCAGACAAGATCAAGTGGAATTGGGTTTGAAGTAAGGTATGCAAGCTCACTTTCTTCAAGATCAAGTGGAATTGGGTTTGAAGTAAGGAATGCATGCTCACTTTCTTCAATTTCACAGAATGTACTTCTTATTCTCTCAGAAAAGATAAAGTGGAAGAACTATTCAACTTTCGTATGAGGCCAAACCATTTGACCAAATGGAATTGGAAACACTTAGCTTAGTTGTTTACCTTTAAAGATTAATTTTGAATATAATACTTTTAATCATTATTTCGACAGCCCTTCCTCCTCGAGATGAGCATCAGCATGTATCTCGAAGGCAATGCGCTTATCTCAAGGAGAATGGGTAATTACACCCATCCCTCGCTCCCTAGAATTTCTGTTATTTCGATGAACATTACTTTGTCTCTAACTTTAATTTTTTCTTTCCATTGGACCCTCACAAGTTTTTAATATTTGCGAGTAAAATCAATATATGAGTGAATAATGACAAATGATATTTACGCAGTTCAAATATTTACAATTAAAATCAGCTCTCATGAGTCATGACCAAGTATTGTGATTTCATTTTTTGGATTTAATTTCAGTCCCCAAATTTTAATAAATATTTCCTTTTTGTGTAAAAAAAAATACAAATTTGGTTATGATTTCGAATTTAACAATGTAAGTTATGCATTTTAAACTCTTAAATCATCATCATCAAATCACATTCCCGATATTTTTGGGGTCGGCTATACAGATTTTGGTTCTCTAACTATACCAAAACAATGTTTTATAACTGTTTTGAAGTGTAGTTGAAAATATTAGAATCACCTATCAAATGATACTATTCTTGTTGATCATAAATTTAGAATCATGTTGAAAGTGATACTACTTAAAATTAGTATCATTTGGCAAATGATATTAATTTTTACTAAATGACTCAACTTTACAAATTTGCATCTCAACAAAGATGATACTAATTGTAAAAGAAAATCACATAGTGCATGATACTGATTTTTGTTAGATGAAGCAATTGTATAAATTAGCATCACACAATAAATTATACTATTGAAAGTACTGTCACTACATGATTCTTGCAAAATCCCTGAACAACATAGAAAAGTGAAGCTGATACTTTGACAAAATGAAAATTTTATTCATCAGTTTAATCTCTTACAACTTACAAAAAAAAACGCCCAACTTACAAAATAAGAAAAATGCTTTACCCTTCAAGGTGCTATTCAGCTAATGACTTAGCAGATGTCTTACTGAAAATATTAGAATCAATTTAGTCATTACAATAAAAAGACCAACATCAACAAAATTTACAGGTTCTTTCAACGTAACTGCTCATATGAAAACAGTAAGACAATCATTACAATAACAAAACCAAAAGTACAATCAGGTCTGGTCACCAACATCCAGACAATCCAAAGTTGTTCATGTAGTGTTAGTGAAATGCTCTGACAGACTCATATTGAACATTCTCCATTGCATACTCTGGACTCTAGGTCCTTGTGCATTATTCCCTGCAAATAAAGTAAAATAAAGCTCAATCAAAATGCTAAATATGAAATAGAGTGCACAAATTCTACATACGATATTTATTTCAGCAAATTGTTGTTATGTTAGAACTTATAACCAACGTTTGAAACATATTCTTGCCTAACATGTTACCTGTCCAGACCAAAACAAAACCCATTTGTGATAACTCCCTCCAATAATACAAATCCCTAAGAATCAGTATGATACCTAATCATATATTTGTCTCAATTATAAAGAAACATTTTCTTTCTTTTTGTACGTTCCAAAAAGATAAGATCCATATCCGTGCACCTGTGATATGAGATGAGAGTTGTAACATCTCCACTCCCTTTATAGAAAGGTTTGAAATTGGTAAAAAATCCTAAATATGTTGGAAGCCTCTCCTTCCAAGATAGCATAACACCATGGTGATGTTGGTTCAAGGATAACCCTTCATGGGGGCATTAGAAGGCTATGCTAATTAGCAGTTGGTTTTTTTTTTTTTTGAAAGGCAAGCCGGTTTTTTCAGCATAGGATCCGTAACCTACTCCCGAGATGCGACCTACTGGTCGAAATATCACCCCGAAATAAAGATGCCTCCAGTGGGTCTCGAAGCAAGGACCTGTGGAACAAGTCCACAACTCCTTAACCACTTGACCACTACCCCTTTGGCAATTTTTTTTTTTTTTATTAGCAGTTGGTTACCTAGGCAATTCAATGAAAACAAGACATAGGCGAATTTGACTCTTCAGCACTTAGAGAAGCATGAACCATAATTCTTCTAAAGACCTTAGATTCCTACTCCCATATTTAGACAGAATTGTAATTATCTCAAAAAATGGTGAATGCTTTTGTTTCAATTCTCTTGTTCTTCTGCATAGCTTGTTCTTTGGTACAAGGGTGAAAAACTCTGCCAATTTCATAAACTATTCTATCCTACACTGGCTCACAGTCTTACTCTCAGTATGAATCAGAGCAAGGGCTAAGATCTAGAATTGAAAAGACTGTCAATTACAAGGAAGCAAACTGAAATGTCCAGTAGTTGGACCAAATCCAATTGGTTCCATCCATTTTCCAGCCCACCAGCTAGAACAGAAAGAAGCCATCAGAAAATGAGAGAGAACAATTTCTTCAGGTTTGATATTGGATAACGGATGGCGAGAATAAAGAAAGACACACTGACCTAGATATAGTAGCCCTTGCAAATTCTCGACATTGTGATTGAAAAAAACACTTTAAGTACTTCCCAAATAACTCTTTGACCTGTATCAAAAAGAAAAATCAATAGAGTTTAATATGATTCAAGGAAAATAGGAAAGAAAACATTCAATAAATAATTGACAATTGAATAATAAGAGCTCTATCTAAATGGTATAAAGTTGCAAAACCATATACTAGAGCTGAATTTATATGTGAGAAAAATTGAAACAAATACTAACCTATGCATATTTGATTAGTGCCTTTAACCACACTATATATTCACTTTTTCCTATATCTCCCAAACATGTTGCACCTCCTTGTCTTCCCAAGTACAAAACAACATTATTATTCATAATAGAATCAACCAAGACCTTCTCTTCTAGCTCTTCAACTTGCCGACCATGACAAACTCCATGGGTCTCATCTATGACCACCCTCCCTTCTGCTACTACTTCAGATACCATACTTAGTACTTCACAAAAAATTTCAGCATTTCTAGGTCGTATATTAGCATTGGAGTTAGATGTAGAGGCAATATCGCATGTTGCATTTCCTTGAATCATAGGTGGGGTCATCCCCATGTATCCATTCAGTAACGCCAACAATACACAAACTTATCAACATACAAGTACAAATTTCTGAAAGCCAATAAATGCCATGAAACTTATTTATAAAACAATTGATCTTCCAGACTTATTATTTATAATAAAAAATAAAATAAGAAATGTAACCAACATAGTCATACCATCATTTGTTGCATCTGTGCGGTCATAATCACCATATGTGATTCCATAGACATCGTTCGAGATGCAAGATCATTATTTTCATTCTAAATCAACTGAAGCTTCATTAATGCAGGAAGTGAAGATTCGATCTGTGTTCTTGACACACTAGATCCAACATCACAAACATGCCATCTAGAATCTTTACCAAACACCTTCCCTAAAGGATCATCTTCCAATAAATAACTGGTGTTCTCTCCATGGTCCAACTGAATTTTCTTTACTTGTTCCTATATTTCCATAAATCTCGAATTAAATATTGTTTCTCAAAGAGGAGAGTAGTATCACATGTCATTGTAAATAATCTCATAACCACAAACTTTGAAAATATGAGTCATGTCTCATATTTACCTCCCGAAGATAGATAACCAACAAATAAAATGAATATTTTAATAAACATGTGCCTTGAGGACATCTCAAGGCAAGAACAATAACTCACAAACTCACCATAATTGGACCAACATCTTTTGGGACAGTCCCATCTTTTTTGGTGTGAGCTTCAATCCACACATCTGTCCGTGTGATTTGCTTTGGATTTGTCCATTTCATTTTCTACAAATTCAAAGGTAATATGTCAACCTTTTATATCACATTTAAAACATATTTTAGATTAAAGGTATAACAAAAGTACATACCATTTTGTATTCTACCCTAGCATAACCAAAACGGCCACTGTTGTGGGTACCTTGAATTTTTTATCTACTTTTCATGTTTTTTTTTTTTTTTTTTTTTTTTTTCTCTCTCTCTCTATGGCAGCAATGGTAGACTCATTCTTGAGAAATCATTTCCAATGTTCTAGCCTAATATTTGCAGGTCCATTAGCCTCTCTTTTCTTATCCGCGAGAAAAATATCATAAATTTTTTTTATGTAAAGTTGACTTAAATCGCCTAAAGCATCATTAACAATGTCTTCCATTCTAGCATCGTCTGAACCATCGTTACTTTTTTTCACACATGCTGTAGTTGATTGTTCTTTCTCTATATTTTGCTCTCCGTGATAATACCAAACCTTATGTGTCTTCACTATACCATACCAATGCAAATGAGAAGAAATTTTATCTAGGTCAATCATCCCCCTCTGATTTCTATTTTTATTACATAGACAAGAAAACAGTTGCTGCCCACTACCATTGTCCTCCACAAATTTAAAAAAATTGAGCAACCCGGCCCTATATTTTGGGCTTATTGTATCAGACTCATCCATCCATTCTTTACTCATATATGACGACATTCTACACAATACAATACATCAATTCAATAAATGACATGTAAACAAAATTAATCTGGAACAAATATATTCACAAACAAAGGTGATCAAGGAAACAAATAAAAATAAATATAGAATAAATTGTTGATTGCACATTCTTATTCATTAAATGCTTGAACTCTTAGAGCACAAAATAGAGCAATAGAAGAAGAATGAAACAATGGGTATTTCAGGTAATTTAGCTATTAAGACCATTTTGTTTAATGGATAAGATTAAGCCATGTGCTTGGATAAAACTAAATGTGCATCGTCGCTTAAGTATGACATCACAACTAAGTTGTCACTCAAGCTATTGACAACCGGGTACACTCTAAAATAAACTATTAAGATTTTCAAAATCTTATCTCATATTGCTTCTAGAAAATATTGAGATCTCTAAAAAAAAAAAAAAATCTTTCACTCACATTTGTATCTTTTTCGTGAATCATCGAGATTATTAGGGATCTCCCAATTCAGATTCTAATCTCACCATAAGATATTCCAAAAAAAAAAATGTGATTTTTGGTATCCTATTCACATTCTTGTCCCCCCACCTCACACATTTAATGAAACAAATATTGAGATTTTTAAAATATTTAAATTCTATTAGAGTTAATACTATAAATCGAAATAGTATGTCTAGGTAGCTTTGTTTTGGGGGCTCTTTTGATTTTTAATTATTACATTTTTTTACTTTTTAAAAAAAAAAATATAACCACAAACAATATCCACAGAAATGATAGAAGTGTAAAAAAGAAAAAACCCAAAGAGGCCCCACTGTAAGTATGAGCGGTTAAACATACCCAAAGAGGCCCCACAGAAAATGTATTATATAAAAATAAAAAGAATATGGAATTCTCATTGGATAGGCCCGAGGGAACTATTATTGGATATCTTGACCACCGAGTCCTTCTAGCCGGCCTGGGTCTGGCACCTGGTTTTCACGCCTAACCAGCAGTTTTACACTTTTGCCCCTCTTTCTTTAAATACTTTTTAAATATAACTACAACAAAGGAGGGGCAAAAGGGTAATTACACCCAGTCAGGCGTGAAAATCAGGCACCAAACCAAAGCCAGCTAGAATTTCTGCTTGACCACCATTTTCTTCATTTATTTGCTTTTTCCTCATTTAGCTAAGAAATATTGGCTCACAAGGTGGGGGGTCAAAGAATAAAAATCAGGCTTGGTTTACTTGATTTGCTAATCAGATCATCATGATTGCAGGCTAAATTGATAAGGACATTGTAAAAGGGTGGTTGTATTACCTCACTATATTCCAGAACTTAAAAGATTATCTATCAGTGTTTTTCATTCCTTATTCCATATTTTGCTGCATTGGAGCTGCGAATGTGAAGTCTGAAAGCCGCAAGGAAGGAAATGCTGATGGGTAAACATATTTCATTAAATAAAAAAAACAACTTATATATTTCCAAATTCCAATAAGGATCAATGATTTTCCACAATTGAAGAGAATGGGTCTTATACACCTAAGGTTGCTTAAGGATTTTCTTTATCTGTTGTTTAATATGAACTGATTATGGCTTGAATGAAATTTTGCAGATGCAGGAGGTCTTTCCAACAAATGAAGAGAGAATATGCAGTTCTGCAAAAGAAATTGGAGAGTTATTTTCAGGTGTCCATATACTTGTGTCCTTTTTTTTTTTTTTTGTTCAAACACGAAGATGTTTATTAATGAAATAAAGGGAAACAAATTACAACGAGAAACATTCCTATATCAAGGAATGCCAAGACACTATGAAATTGTCAAAACCCAAATCCCTAAATAGATTACAAGCCGTACCCATCCTCCACAGCAATTCTCTAATCTCGATAAAGATAGAGTGCTCTGATCTGTTTAGTCCTTCTACACATTATTGAATCATTATTGTTGATACTAAATTATGGATTAAAGTTGGTGACACTTTGTTCGGTAACTGATTACTTTCTTTTTTAACATTTGTATCTTAGTTGGCAAGACTAGCTCGGGCAGGTGAGATGGCAACCCGTTCCATGTAAGAAGCAGGAATGAGGAAAGTGAGAAGTGTGCAGTTTAATTGGGAACAGTGTTTGTTGAGTTTGCGGGGGGTATATCGTCTGAAGCAAAATGAGAGTTTAGTAGATTTCCGTTTTTTTTCAGTGTGAGATCGTGAAAATTTTAGAATTTTAGGGAAATAAAGCACTAGAAACTTTATATTTTGTGAGTTTAGAAGGAAACAACCAAAATATACCAAAACAACCGATGACTTAATTGAAGAACACTGGGACCGGGGCATATAGAAACTTCCTTTGGAAGGAAGGATAGTCGTTCTAGTTCCATCAGTCGTTTAACTTCAGTCTATCATTTCATTACAACATCAGTACGTTACTGCAATCCTTAATGTAAATTAAATTTCCCGCTCATCGTAGTCTATCCACTACATCTCCTTCTTTGCCCTTTTCTTAATCACAATTAGCATTTTACATCACAAACCAAAAAGGTTACAAACTATTTATTTTTTACTTCAAAACATTCTTACTTAAAAATTTATATAAAATCCGATCAAAATCAAATTTCAGAACCTGAGAATTTGAAAGAAAAATATTTTCATCCTTAACAGATTAGAATACTTAATCAATAAGTGATAAAACCAAACAACAAGATACATAGAATCGTTCGATTATCACAATTATATATGGTGAAACTACATAGGTCATGGAATCACACAAAGTAAGAAGTCAACAAAACTAAAAACGATCAATAGAGTTTCAACTTTCGACAATTAAAAATCACAGACAAGTCTATAAATTTCAAAACTATACAAAATTTGTTTCAAAACAAGTCTATAAGTTCTGGAAATAAAGCCCGGGTCCCTGAATTCTTCAATTATTCTCAATTGATGAAATTGTAAAGCTAAAACAGTACAGTAACATGCGTGCTACAAAGGAAATTGTCAATGCTATTGTTGGGGCACATTACATGGATCAGCACAAAATATGTCACAATAAGACATTTCTCATATACTGACTATGTTTGCTAGTTTATTGTATATGATGTCCTACTCAAGCAAATTCCTATATGCAAATATAAAGCATAAATTCCATGGAATTATTGAGCATACGAACAATAGCACATGCATATAAACATTCTAATGTAGGCAAACATACTTTGACAAACAAATGTAATCTATGAATTAAATTCATACGTAACATACCTGTTTGTCGTAACTGTTGTATAAGATTCCAATGCTGTAAATGAATCCAGAAATAGTTAGGCTCAATGGTACCAATATTTATTGGGTTGAGTCGCGGACTAGGTCGCTCTCTTTAAGACGTTTCGCGGCTCTGCCCAAGATTGTGCTAGCAGTTACTTAGCCCCGCCGTCCCCAGGATAAAACAGCCCAGAATCTTCTCTGTCTCGTTCAAATACGCACAATAAATGAACGGTATACTATTCACCCTCATTCTCATTATTTGCTCGGAATCAAAAATCTTGAAAAACACGTTCTGGATTTTTGCAAAAACCGCAAGAACTGTTTTCTGTATTTCGTTGAAGCAAAAAACTCCATTTCGAATTCTGTTTTACAAACTCTGTTTCTGCAATCACTTCCTGATTTCGAATAAAAACAAAACAGATTGAAAAAACATGTTTCTGTTTTTAAGAACTGAAGCTCTGTTCTTCGAAGAAGCTAAAATCTGCAAAATCAGATTTCGAAGAACTCTGTTTCAGAGCAGAAGAAGCTCACAAAATCAGTTTCGAAGAACTGCTACAAGACTTGAAGAACACTCTGTTTTCTTCATTCTCTCAAGCAGAAAACGAGCTTGCAATCACTCTGTTTTCTGTTGTTTTTATCTCTTAATTCTGTTTCTGTTTTGCAGGTTCAAAACTGGAAGAAGAAGAAGATAACAAGACTGTTTTTCGTTTTCAGAAGAAGATCAAAAACACTCTGTTTTTTCGGTTGAAGAAACAGTCAAGAACTGCTGCTCTGTGATCTCTCTCCCAACAAGAACTGTTTTAGAGGAAGCAAGAGGAAGCTCTGTTTTTATTTTCGTTGTTCAGTTTGGCAACGAAAATCAGTAAGACTGGACAGTGGGAAGCTCTGTTCTATTTTCGTTTCAAGAACTGGAAGAAGAAGGAGGAGTTTCTGAGCTGAAACAGAGTCTGGAAGAAGCAGGGAGCAGACTCTGTTTTCTTCTTCTTTTCTCTCTGTTTTCCTTGTTCTTTTTCTCTACTTACAAGCTCTGATTTGATATGTATAAATAGAATGAAAGCAAAACAAAACAGGGAGCAGAAATGGCTGAAAACATGGCGGGATTCCTGGAACCACTAAGCCGCCCACTCATTGTATTTAAATTCGTTTTTAATCAAATTATTTTAAAAACCCACATATGTTCCAACAATCCCCCACTTGAATTTTTAAAACAATTGTACAATCCTCCACTTGGATTGAAAAAACAATTTTACAATCCTCCACTTGGATTGAAAAAACAAATTTTCATCGAGCAATCGTTCAAACATAAGATTGTGCATAAACAAAAGTGTCTTTCGACTTGAACTCTTGCGTAGTGTTCATGCTTTAGATTATACTAGAGTAACTCGTAGTTTTGAACTCTATCTCTAACAGACATTACACGCACAACCTTTTCCTGGGTGAAGTCTAAAAAGCCCGTGCTTTTACGGCCATGCACGTATATCCCAGTAAGTGAAGGCTCTAGGAATTTTGCCCACAAATTCCATAGGAAGCGGCCAAACTTCCACAATCACTTAGGTGAGTCTATCAAGAGTACTCCTGTAGCTAGGTACTCCACTCCACATAGAGTATAGACATCATTAAGAGTTTTGAACTCATCCTACTATCGCTTCAGGAATTCATGCTGTATTCTAGGAATGAGATAATTATTTTTGGCAGCATGATTCACATCATATCATTCACAACTTGTTATTACCCATTGAACCTATTTCTTGGGATCTCCAGTCTATAGGTCGGGTTACCGTCATGAATGACTCATCAATCTAAGGGCTTTAGTCCCATTCCTTTCGAGGTTTCAAAAACCTTCTCTCTAGCTAATACTTTCGTCAAAGAATTAGCCGAGTTCACATCAGTTCGTACTTGATCCGATCTCACAGCACCAGTACATGGAATTCTCTATCCTTACTGTGCTTACGACGTATTTGTCGTTTCTTGCCGTTATCATAACGGTTCTGTATTTTTCTTGCAATAGCCGCGGAACTATCGCATTGGATCAAGACAACTGGAATCAGTCTTTCCCATAAAGGGTTCTCTGCTAGCAGGGTTCTCAACCAAACTGCTTCTTCACTAGCCGTAGCTAATGCTCTCTGACTCCATCGTGGACTGTGCCATCATGGTCTGTTTCTTTGACTTCTAAGAAACAGCTTCACCAGCTATATTGAAAATATAGCCACTGGTGGCTTTGGAGTCATCTGAAAGGGTGTTCCAATCAGCATCGCTATATCCTTCAAGGACAGCGGAAAACTTCTGTAATCCGAGGTTCGTAATCCTCTTAAGGTACCTCATGACCTTTTCAATTGCATCTATTAAGGCTCCTTGAAATTTAAGGAAACCCTTCTTTACTGAAAATACATAGTAATCGGGGCCAAGAAGTTCATTTCCGTTTACTTCTCCTAGGCTCAGATTCTATGACTTTATCAGTTTCATGCATCCTTATCATAGGCACGTTATTTGAGGATATACCCCCACTATTCCTCGAAATAACCCCCACTATAAATGCAATTTATCTTTTCATGAAAAATTCCTTGAGAAACACAAAAAATCTTTTCACAAAGAATCAGAATCCACAAAATTATTCTTAGCATGTATAAAAAATTATACGTAAGCTTCCCATTAAGGGACTTTTGAACTTTGGTCCTTCTAACTATTGTCAAAACAGGTTTAGCTACCTTTTTAATCCATATTAAATGACGGTCTTCTTGCTATCTGAAGATGACCATGCATTCAACTCTTAAGGACCCATAAAATGAGAATATCGAATAAAATACCCATTCTATTCATCTCGCTATTCTCATTTTTTCTTTTAAGTTCAAGGATCAACTAAGAATATCATTAGAACACTTATCTTAAATTCAGCTTCTGAATTTTTCAAACTTCGATGTAAACATCAAGCTATTTCAGCCTCTGAGAATTTAGTTGCAAACTTTGATAACAAAGTTTCGCAGCCAAATCAAGCAATAGCTTCAATTGATCTATATTGTCATCAACATCATCATCATGAGAACTTATCTTTTCCATAAGAATACATGTCCTCATGTGGAAGTCCGACCAACTTATGGTCTAAGCAAAATCATTTATGTATTGACATCAAGAATAAAATTCACAGGTCAATCTTTATATAAATGATTCCTTATAGCCTCCTTATGTCAGCTTAACATCAACTATAACATTAAACACAAGGTTTTTCTTTCCATCAATTGTATTGATAATTAGAGGCATTCTAATTTTCACAATAGATCAATTATTGTTTGTTTGCCAACCTATCCTTGGATCCCTTTGGAACAAGGAATAGTCCATAGCTAAAGTCAGTATCATAACTCAACTTCACTGCTAGTGTGATCACATGTGTGCATTCTTGTATTACAAATACATGCAAACTTTGTTTAGCAAATTTAGTATTTGTAATCATGGCAGAAAGAACGCGTCTTAAAAATTGTTGGGGCACATTACATGGATCAGCACAAAATATGTCACAATAAGACATTTCTCATATACTGACTATGTTTGCTAGTTTATTGTATATGATGTCCTACTCAAGCAAATTCCTATATGCAAATATAAAGCATAAATTCCATGGAATTATTGAGCATACGAACAATAGCACATGCATATAAACATTCTAATGTAGGCAAACATACTTTGACAAACAAATGTAATCTATGAATTAAATTCATACGTAACATACCTGTTTGTCGTAACTGTTGTATAAGATTCCAATGCTGTAAATGAATCCAGAAATAGTTAGGCTCAATGGTACCAATATTTATTGGGTTGAGTCGCGGACTAGGTCGCTCTCTTTAAGACGTTTCGCGGCTCTGCCCCAAGATTGTGCTAGCAGTTACGTAGCCCCGCCGTCCCCAGGATAAAACAGCCCAGAATCTTCTCTGTCTCGTTCAAATACGCACAATAAATGAACGGTATACTATTCACCCTCATTCTCATTATTTGCTCGGAATCAAAAATCTTGAAAAACACGTTCTGGATTTTTGCAAAAACCGCAAGAACTGTTTTCTGTATTTCGTTGAAGCAAAAAACTCCATTTCGAATTCTGTTTTACAAACTCTGTTTCTGCAATCACTTCCTGATTTCGAATAAAAACAAAACAGATTGAAAAAACATGTTTCTGTTTTTAAGAACTGAAGCTCTGTTCTTCGAAGAAGCTAAAATCTGCAAAATCAGATTTCGAAGAACTCTGTTTCAGAGCAGAAGAAGCTCACAAAATCAGTTTCGAAGAACTGCTACAAGACTTGAAGAACACTCTGTTTTCTTCATTCTCTCAAGCAGAAAACGAGCTTGCAATCACTCTGTTTTCTGTTGTTTTTATCTCTTAATTCTGTTTCTGTTTTGCAGGTTCAAAACTGGAAGAAGAAGAAGATAACAAGACTGTTTTTCGTTTTCAGAAGAAGATAAAAAACACTCTGTTTTTTCGGTTGAAGAAACAGTCAAGAACTGCTGCTCTGTGATCTCTCTCCCAACAAGAATTGTTTTAGAGGAAGCAAGAGGAAGCTCTGTTTTTATTTTCGTTGTTCAGTTTGGCAACGAAAATCAGTAAGACTGGACAGTGGGAAGCTCTGTTCTATTTTCGTTTCAAGAACTGGAAGAAGAAGGAGGAGTTTCTGAGCTGAAACAGAGTCTGGAAGAAGCAGGGAGCAGACTCTGTTTTCTTCTTCTTTTCTCTCTGTTTTCCTTGTTCTTTTTCTCTACTTACAAGCTCTGATTTGATATGTATAAATAGAATGAAAGCAAAACAAAACAGGGAGCAGAAATGGCTGAAAACATGGCGGGATTCCTGGAACCACTAAGCCGCCCCACTCATTGTATTTAAATTCGTTTTTAATCAAATTATTTTAAAAACCCACATATGTTCCAACAGCTCTAAAGTGTAAAATTATGACAAAAAATTTGTTGATAGAATGTGCCCCCTTAGGTCTTCAACATGAGCTAAAACAGGGCCTTATTGAGAATGAAGACCAGGTTATCAAACCATTTCATCATTATGGTTTAATGCCACAACTATTAAAACTCTTTTAAGTCCTCTACATAAGACCGCCACAAGCTATTTGTTTATTGTTATAAAAGCTAGATTGCAAGATATATTTCCATGAGAAACTCATCTTTAAATTAACCTCGAGTCACCTTCCATTCCATCCTCCCAGTAAACAAACAACAATAACAAATTACTTTCAAAGAAAATACCCATTCAAAGTAAAATAAAAGCACAAATGCAGACTAGACTAAGACCAATCAAAACCAAACACAACCAAACACACACAAGTATTCTCAGGATCGTTTTCTGAATTTCATTTTCTTTGTAAACCTCATCTATTCTCAAAGGCTTCATCAAACTATAAAACAATGAGATCAAAAGAGTAGTAGGAGGAAGTAGAAACACTTCATTTCACTTCAAATGTAAGAAAACACAAAACATTAGCATCCAATATCATCGAAATGGGGAAAGCAGAGCGTTTGAAATGAACTTTCAAATTAACCATGGATATTAAAGTTCATTTCAAATTCAAAGCATAAATATAGTACAAATTTGAGATGGTATATATGGAAGTTTAGAACCTACAGAAATGCATATACAAGCAAACTTCCAGGATTATCAAAAAAGCTTTCATAACATATCGACATGATGAGTCCAACCAATCAAATAAGAAGAAAACTCACCTTCAACCTCTAGCAAGAGCTAGGGTTTCCACAAATAAGAGAGAACGATTGGAGAAGATAAAGTGCAAGATCGATTGGAGAGCTGGAGTAGACTAGAGATTGATTACTCTGAGAGTCGATTTATGAGATCGCTTGTTTCTGATATCGATTAGAGAGATGGAGAAGATTAGAGAGCCATCGATAGTAAAAATGTGAAGAAGAATAGAGATTAGAAATCACCTTGTTAACCCTAAATTGTTTCTGAGATCGATTAGAGAGCCATCGATTGCACAAATGCGAAGATGACACGACAAAATTATTCTACTGTGTGTTTTTGGAGAATATCGTTTGAGTTGGAGATGCCTTTCATCGAAAACAGAAACACATTACTGTGCGTTTTTAGACTCTGAAACGATTAAACAGATAGGTATTTCATCAAAAGAGAGAAGAAAGAATTTTTCATTTAAATGGAAACACTAAACACTGAGAGTTTGGAGTCTACCGTGAGTGCTGAGAGTTTTTCCCAATCAATAGCACATTGTTTACACGTGCATATCACGTGACAATTTAATAATGTCACAATTTTGAATAGTAACAAAAAATACATGATACAATATAATACAATGAGTATCACTAAAAATATGATGCTAATTATGGTTACAGATTGCCAATAATGGCGTAGTGTAAGCAATGCGGTCTTCCTACATATTCTCACCTAATCCAAGCTCAAGGATGTCTTCCTTCACTGCCTTCATCCAAATTTTTAATGGTCGTCATCTTCTTTTACACTCTCCATTAACTTGCCAATCTAAACATTTTCTAATTGGAGCCGTGCTTGGTCTCCTCTGCACGTGACCAAACCACGTTAAACGCCTTTATCTAATTTTGTCCTCTATAGGCGCGACACCTTAATATCTCCTAATTATGCCATTCCTAATTTTGTCCTTACGCGTTGTACCACACATTCATCTTAACATATGCATTTCTGCTATTGCCAACATTCCTAACCATATAACATGGTTGGTCGAACAATTGTCTTATATCATTTCTCTTTTAACATTGCTCTACATATTCTCCAATAACCCTATTCTTTTGGATTATAGATCATAGATATCGAAAAACCTCACACTCTAGGACCTCCACGCCTTCGATGTCAATTGCACTAATCCTCCCTTGTGACTCATCACCAAAGTTGCACACTAAATATTTTGTCTTCGAACGACTAATTTTAAAACCCTTACTCTCTAAAGCCTCCCGCCACCTATCTAATTTCTGACTTAAACCTTCACTAGTCTCATCAATTAAGACAATATCATTTGCAAATAACATGTACCAACATACATCTTTTTGCAGACATAACTCTTAAATACTAAATAAAAAGTCTCACACTACTCGTAGTGTCATACGAACCATATGTTACATAAGAATGACTCACATAACAAACTTTTGATACAAAAAGAACATTATGACATTCAAAATAGAAAATATTTTGTGAAATTTCTGACATATTTCAAAAAATCACAGTCCTTGGTCATGACCAACAAACCAGTGTCCTTGTCCACTGGCATGGTAATCCCCTCATTTCTTTGGTCATTTTCGAAGATGTGATTGTACCGTCCTTCTAACAAGGCTAGACTCTATCATATTTACGAGACAAACCAACAGGCTGGTGAGCAGTTACTGTTCTTAATATTTATACATACGCAAAAGCTACTATTCATGCTATTCGGTGTACTTTGTTTTATTGTCTTTCTTATAATACCAAGCAAAAGCTACAAACAAATTACAAAGTAAGAAAGACCCATCAAAATCTTGATGAAGCTTGTCGATATCTAACTCATTGATAGTCCGTAATCCAACTGAAATGTAGTGATAAATGTTGGATAACTATAGCAGAGTTGAATGAGCATATGGATGAAACGTGTGCAAATTCTCTCAAAAGCCTTCGTTAGAATGTCCTTATCTGTTCAAGCACTCTCTTCCAATTCTGGTAATTCCTTGAATTGGTTAATTTGATCTATAATAGACATCCGCGTTCCCCACTTCTGTATTCAATTGCATAAGCGATGTGAGCATACAACAAAGACTAAATTGCCCATCTATGAGTTCACCCCCGGCCGATGGGGTACTAGCTCAGCGATGAGACTTGTGACAGATAGAATTACAAGTTCAATGTTAGAGGGGTTAAGAGATAAATAAATAAATAAATAAAAAGTTCACTTTTGGAAAAAAATTAGTAACCCCATAGAACCACTTGGTATTATGGATAAAATACCAGTAATTTTGTAATATAGTGAACTAATGTCTCCATTGCTTTAATTTATTTATTCGTTCCATTTTTTTTTAAAGGTATTAGACAAAAAGACCCGTTCTTCCCTTTCCTTCTTATTGTTATTGGTGAGAACCTTATTAGTTCGAGAAAGATAGCCTCAAATCAAATTTCATATTGATTTAAGCCTGACAAAACATCTGCTCGAATAAGTTGCTTACTTTTTGCTTATAAACTTACGGTTTTTCGCAAAGCTACTCTTTAGAGTGTAAGGCAACTTGAACAAACCTTTCAAATCTCTTCTATCCTAATATTTATCAAAAGCTCATTCTTAGGACCCTTGTGTTGCGCCTTATTGCGGAAGCGGGTAGACACCAACAATTGCACACAAGTACCACAAGGATCCAATCAATTAAATAGAGCAACTAGCAATGAAAGAAATTAGAGAAAATTAAGAACATACCACAAGAGACACAAGGTTTACGTGGTTCAGCAAATTGCCTACGTCCACGGTGAGGTGATTCCACTATATTCAAGAACAAGGTACAAGAAGATGACAATTCTCACACAATCTCTCAACAAGAGATGAAACAATTTCAGCAATTGTCTTTCTCTATTCCCTGTGCTTCACAGTTTTTCTACATGGAATCATCTAAACAAAACACCTACAGTTCCTAGTATATATAGGAACAACAGTTTCCTGTTTCCTAGAATTTATTTCCTGTTCAAAAAACAGTTTCCAGAAGTCCAAACAGTTTTTCCTATTTCAAACAGGAGTCCAAACAGTTTCCTGTTTCAAACACGTTTCCTATTTCACAAAACAGTTATGTGTCCTGTTCCTGTTTGTGAAACAGTTTCCTGTTTCACAAAACATGTTGTTTCCTGTTTCACAATTCTCCACCTCGGCAAATTTTTTATAAGGAAAAAATGAGCCGAAACAAGGCATAAGAATAAACTGGTCAACACTCCATCATAGGTTTGTCACCTCACGAAACCGCCCCGAAGGGCAACGCTCCAAAGGGCCCTCAATCAACATGAGTCAATGTGGAGTAAGTCCAAACAATGTTGGAACTTAACTCCAGGAACAACCTTTGTCAACATATCAGCAGGGTTGTCTTTTGTGTGTACTTTCACCAAAGACACATCACCATTCTCAATTTCATACTTCTCCACATGTACCTTGCTCACCTTGGATGCCATTGCAAACAAAACCTGTGACTTTCTAGACAAGAAGTTTCACTAGGGTTTTTCTTCAAACAACTTGTGCACAAACAAACCCTAGCACTTTTGAATCTTCACAATCTTGAGTAGAACAATTCAAGATCAATTTCCCTTAGTGCTCTGATACCAATTGTTGCGCCTTATTGCGGAAGCGAGTAGACACCAACAATTGCACACAAGTACCACAAGGATCCAATCAATTAAATAGAGCAACTAGCAATGAAAGAAATTAGAGAAAATTAAGAACATACCACAAGAGACACAAGGTTTACGTGGTTCAGCAAATTGCCTACGTCCACGGTGAGGTGATTCCACTATATTCAAGAACAAGGTACAAGAAGATGACAATTCTCACACAATCTCTCAACAAGAGATGAAACAATTTCAGCAATTGTCTTTCTCTATTCCCTGTGCTTCACAGTTTTTCTACATGGAATCATCTAAACAAAACACCTACAGTTCCTAGTATATATAGGAACAACAGTTTCCTGTTTCACAGAATTTATTTCCTGTTCAAAAAACAGTTTCCAGAAGTCCAAACAGTTTTTCCTATTTCAAACAGGAGTCCAAACAGTTTCCTGTTTCAAACACGTTTCCTATTTCACAAAACAGTTATGTGTCCTATTCCTGTTTGTGAAACAGTTTCCTGTTTCACAAAACATTTTGTTTCCTGTTTCACACCTTGGCATAAAACATTCCAAATGAAAAAAAAGTTGCATGGTTAGGCACCGTTTGGCCGAATCCTTCGAAGAGCAAAAATATGAGGCTTCATTGTTAATGTTGATTAATTCGAAATAAAAAGCATGAATAAAAAGCTAATCATGGTCACATTGTATTGTTCTTGACTAGAACAACAGTAATGGCTACTATGATACATTGTGATAGATCCTATAAGAATAAGCAAATATGTTCATACAAGATTTAAGTCTCAAGCATGAACTTCAAAGATTTTGCATCAAGGGGATGTTGCTCAAATGGTAGATTGCTCTTGACCCACACAAGAAGGCTTTGCAATACATCGACATCACTATCAATGGGTTCCCTTCCCAAACATTGTTGGATTTCGGAGCGACAGACAATTTTATTGCCCCAGATGAAGCTAGACGTGTGGGTCTGAACTTAGAAGGAGATGTGGGTAAGTTGAAAGCTGTCAACTCTGAGGCAATCTCCATTAATGGTATGGCTAGAGCTGTGCCACTACAGGTTGGTCCATGGGAAGGAAGATCAAACTTCTTGGCCGTTCCACTTGATGATTTTAAAGTGATTCTTGGCCAAGAATTCTTCCGAGGAGCTGCAGCAGGACCATTACCTTTCATGGACTCCTTGGGGTTTTTCGGACCCAGACTACGCATTGTACCAACCTCAATTCGACCAACAACTCATGATAGAATATTGTCGGCGCTCCAAGTCAAGAGAGGCTTGGCCAAATGAGAAGATACATACTTAGCTGTGGCAAAGCTAGAGATGGAAGATGATAATAGCAAAATCTCTGAGGAAGTTGCCCAAGTTATTGCTGACTTCAGCGAAGTGATGCCGAATGAATTGCCAAAGAATCTACCTCCCAGAAGGCTCATTGATCACGAAATTGAGTTAGTCCCTGGTGCCAAGCCACCCGCACGTAGTCCATATCGCATGAGCCCTCCAGAGCTGACCGAATTGAGAACACAACTAGATGGCTTGTTGGAGTCGGGATTCATTCGGCCCTCTAAAGCACCTTATGGGGCACCTGTTCTTTTTCAGCGGAAACATGATGGTAGTCTTCGCCTTTGTGTTGATTATAGAGCCTTGAACAAAGTCACTATAAAGAACAAATACCCGCTGCCGCTCATTGCATACTTTTTCGACCAACTTGGATCCGCCAGATACTTCACAAAACTCGACTTGAGATCAGGTTACCATCAGGTCCGCATTGCTGCTGGTGACGAACCCAAAACTGCTTGTTATACTAGATATGGGTCATATGAGTTCCTAGTAATGCCCTTCGGCTTGACCAATGCTCCAGCTACATTTTGCACCCTTATGAATGGCCTGTTCCGTCACCTTCTGGACAAGTCTGTGGTTGTCTATCTTGACGACATTGTGGTTTATAGTGGGACTATAGAAGAACACCTACATCATTTGCGAGAAGTGTTCCAAATCCTTAGGGATAATCATCTCTTTGTCAAGAAGGAAAAATGCTCATTCGGTCAGACCCAGATCAATTTCTTGGGTCATGTTATTGGCAATGGCAAGATTCGGATGGACATGGAGAAAGTCAAGGCAATCCATGATTGGAACTCTCCTAAGAACGTGTCTCAACTACGTTCTTTCCTTGGACTCGCAAACTATTATCGTCGCTTCATAAGGGACTACTCTAAGAGAGCTGTTGCCCTGACAAATTTTTTGAAACAAGACCGAACATGGGAATGGGATAGGCAGTGTGAAGCTTCATTCCAAGACTTGAAATTGGCCGTGATGAAAGATCCAGTATTGGCCTTGCCAGACATCACCAAGCCCTTTGAAGTACAAACAGATGCATCTGATTATGCCTTAGGGGGAGTTTTACTTCAAGATGGTCACCTGGTAGCATATGAGAGTTGAAAGTTGAATGATACAGAGTCTCGTTACTCAGCTCAGGAAAAGGAATTGCTAGCCATTGTACATTGTTTACGGGTGTGGAGACACTACCTCTTGGGATCTCAAGTCCTTGTTAAAACGGATAATGCTGCAGCAAACCATTTTCTTACTCAAAAGATGCTAACCTCCAAGCAATCTCGATGGCAGGAAAAATTAGCAGAATTTGACTTAGTATTGGAATACAAGCCAGGGCGTACTAACAATGTAGCTGATGCACTCAGTAGAAGGGCAGACCTTGCAGTGCTAACCCATACTGATCCGAGTCACACCATCTTGAAGAAGATCAAAGTAGGCCTACAGACAGATCCACAAGCGAAGGCGATTACAGAGTTGATCAAGCAGGGCAAAACTCGACGGTTCTGGATAAAAGATGGAGCAATACTCACAACTGGTAATCGCCTCTATGTTCCGAGAACTTCGGGTTTGAGGAAAGAACTTTTGATAGAATACCATGACACCCATTGGGCGGGACATCCAGGTTGGAGACGAACACTTGCATTGCTAGAGAGGGGGTACTATTGGCCGCAGATACAGGAGGATGTAATGGCCTATGTTCGAACATGTCTTATTTGCCAGCAAGATAAAGTTGAAAGAGATCGACCAGTAGGCTTACTAGAGCCCCTGCCTGTTCCAACTCGTCCTTGGGAAAGTGTTTCCATGGACTTCATTACGGGGTTACCGAAAGTGGAGGATTTCAGGAGTATCCTTGTAATTGTTGACCGATTCTCAAAGTATGTGACCTTTGTGCCGACCGGACTGACTTGCACAGCCGAAGATACGGCGCAATTGTTCCTCAAGCATGTAGTGAAGTATTGGGGACTGCCCGAAAACATTGTTAGCGACCGTGATGCTCGCTTCACAGGAAAGTTCTGGAAGGAGTTGTTCAAGCTCTTGGGATCCAAACTTAATATGTCGACAAGCCAACATCCCCAATCTGACGGACAGACTGAGCGCTTTAACTCTATGCTTGAAGAATACCTTCGTCATTTTGTAAGTGCAAACCAGAAAAATTGGGTGGGACTACTTGATGTTGCACAATTCTGTTTCAACTTACAAAAGAGCTCAGCTACTCACTCCAGCCCCTTTCAGTTGGTTACTGGTCAGCAACCATTGACACCACATACAGTACTTACCGGATACCAAGGACCCAGCCCAAGAGCTCTTGAATTTGTCAAAGCCTGGCAGAAAAACATTGAAGTTGCTCGAACCTATCTTGAGAAAGCCTCCCGTCACATGAAGAAATGGGCCGACAAGAAACGACGAATTGATCCTTTTGAAGTCGGGGACTTGGTATTGGTGAAGCTAGATGTTCAACAAGTATAAAAGGACAGCTAGAGCACACAACAATCTGTTTCGCAAGTATGAGGGACCGGTACAGATTATTGAGAAAGTCGGCAAAGTCTCCTATCTCGTCAAGTTACCACATTGGCTCCGTTTCACCCATCTTGTCTTCCATGCAAGTAACTTGAAGTCCTACCATGCAGATGCCACTGATCCCACAAGAAATGTATCTACACGAGCATTGCCTAAGCATCCTACTAAGCCAGATCGAGAAGTGGAAGAAATCTTAGCTGACCACCTCATCAACAACACAGGCCCGGATAGAGAGTATTTGGTCAAGTGACAGGATGAACCTCCTTCAGAGATCAGTTGGGAGCCAGTCGAGCATATGCTGCCATACCTCTCAAAGCTGGAAGAGTACTTGGAAAAGTTCGCTGCGAGGGCGTCAGCGAATTGAGTGTGGGAGAGTGTCAGGACTAGTACTGTTGGTCCGGGAAACCAAGGTCAGAGGCATTTCAAGACTTTCCTAATGGTCTCAAAACTCAATGTTCCCTTTTGAAAAGTGCCCAAATGCTTAGCATCTATATTATAGGGGGAAGATTTGAGCTCTTGACTGTGAGGACGTGTTGCCTCCATTGCATAGTCGGGCCAGACTGTACCGCTAGCATTTTTATTGTTTTCTTTGCATTGCTTTTCAACTTCAAACTTGTATTTCCATCGATCGATAGCATCGAACTAGTCTTGAGCAACGTCCTTCCGAACGTTCCTCCCCATTGTAATCTATTGAATGTGAATGAGAGCTTTTACTGACTATTGTGCATTGTTATATTGTCTACAGATTGATATTGTGCATTCTCAAGTTAATATTTGTGTCCGTCAAAGTAACTACTCATAGGCTTACTAGTGAATTGGATAGCTAGTGCCGCACGGATTACTAGTCCGTGACACTCGCTTTGCATGCGAGAGGTATTTCTAAAATGGGGGCGTATTACGACTTTATTTCGTTTTTTTAGATGAGTGAGTATTTGATCCTGAGATGCCAAATCTTTATTACTTGTAAAAAAGGTGAAATACATCAAAGGGGGTATATTACGACTTTATTTCATTTTTTTAGATGAGTGAGTATTTGATCTTAGGATGTCAGATCTTTATTACTTGTAAAAAAGATGAAATACAAACAGAGGTATACTACGACTTTACTTCTGAAAAACTGAAATAAATTCAAAACTCTCTACTCGGCCTGCCAAATGTAAGCAGTATGCAATTTATCTAAACATAACAAAGCTTTCAGTCTTCAAGGTAAAATGGTACTATATATCGTAAGTCTTTGACAAAGCCTCCACTTGAGCTAAACCTGTATCCTTTGGTGAGTAGGGATAGAATTTGTAATCTTTCACCACCTTTTGTTTTTCCGAAGAGTTAAAATTTTATTTTTTCTTCTACTTAAAAGCAAAATTTCATGACAGAACAAACATTTTTATACGACTCATATTTATATGACAGCTTGGAACAAACATTTTTGACAGCTTGGAACAAACATTTGTAATCTTTCACCACCTTTAACCTGTATTTTTTCTTCTACTTGAGAGTTAAAATCAAGAACAAACATTTTTGGCTCCTCGAACCACCCAAGGACGCATCATGGGCCTGGAACAAGATACTGGGTTGTAGGAAGAGAGCACTCAGCTTGCACTCCATTGGCAATGGAGAATGCACATCATTCCGGAAGCAACCATGGCATCCTCTGGGGATACTTATAAACTGGTTTCTGCTGTGCTCGGGGGTGAAGCAGCGAAGCCCCCCGGCACCACCACTACACGATATGTCTCGAGCAACGATATTGTCCCCAATTTAGACACCCGCCACCGCCCGGGTATGGGTTTTTACGAACGGAGCTCAACTTTTCAAATGCTCCCAAAACGCCTCGTCGCTATTAAGACATATCCAACTTCATATATACTTAACTCTACTTGGTCCCTTAGTTGATGTGGGACTAAGTTGAGCCAACCCCATTTTTAACAATCTCCACCTTGGCGAAACTTATTGAACTTACCCGGGCCCAAGGTAAGCTCCACCACAACGTGCTATTCTGCACTTCCAACTCGCCAAGCCCAAGGCCGAACCATCGGCTCTGATACCACTTGTTGTGCTCGGGGGTGAAGCAGCGAAGCTCCCTGGCACCACCACTACACGATATGTCTCAAGCAACGATATTGTCCCCAATTTAGACACCCGCCACCGCCCGGGTATGGGGTTTTTACGAACGGAGCTCAACTTTTCAAATGCTCCCAAAAGGCCTCGTCGCTATTAAGACATATCCAACTTCATATATACTTAACTCTACTTGGTCCCTTAGTTGATGTGGGACTAAGTTGAGCCAACCCCATTTTTAACAGTTTCCACGGGAGCTTTTATACGACTCATTGTTGCACAAGGATGCTAAGGTAAGCGCTCTCATTCGTGATGGAAAATGGCACATCCCAGCCCACATTCAGCCATCTATTGCTGATATTGCAGCTGACCTTGATCAGGTTGAGTTGGACACTGATAGCGCAGATGAAGTTATATGGACTGTTGGCAATGATGGGGTATATACAATGAAGGCCACTTATGAGGAGCTGAGACCCAAGAAAAGTAAAGTAGAATGGAGTCATCTGTTTTGGTTTACTAACAACATTCCACGACATGGCTTCATAGCTTGGCTAGTTGTTAACAATGCTTTGAAGACCCTGGATAAGCTTAGGAAGTGGGGAAAAGTAACTTCAGATCTCTGTGTTCTCTGTTATAGAGAAACTGAGTGCACTTCCCATCTATTCTTTGGCTGCTCCTACTCTGCCTACATATGGAACCATTTCTTGGGTTTATTAGGATAAAGTAGGCCAATCCTTAACTGGACTGAAGAGGTCAGGTGGTGTAGCACGCGATTTTCTGGCAGCTCATTGGCGGCCACTCTGAGAAAGCTTACGTTTAGTGCCATTATCTACAATATTTGGGCTGAACGAAACAAGAGAATCTATCAGAATTCATTTTCTACAGCTGAGGAGGTGACAAATTATATCTACGCTGAACTACGACTTAAACTAGCCAGTATCAATAAGAATGTTGAAGACACTGATGCTAACCAGCAACTTTTCAGTGCATGGGGGACAAACATTCAGTTCCAACACAGAAATCCTATTTATTGTAACTGGTCAAAACCTCTAGATGGCTGGCATAAAGCTAGTTTAGACGGCTCACTTCAGGGCTCAATAGGAGGGTATGGAGCAGTCATTAGAGATGAGCATGGCATTGTGGTAGCAGCATGTACAGGAGCTACTGTTGGTCACTCTGTAATCAAGCATGAGTTGCAAGCTATCGAAGCAGCACTTAAACTGATCTCATTACATGGCATCAGGAAAGTCATTTTCAGCACTGATTCCGCATATGCACATTCTATCCTAACAAGGAAACAAGGCACCCCATGGGACCTGAGGCACCTTACCAATCGCATTCATCGAGCTATCAATGGGCTTGAAGACTGCATCATTCAACACCATTTCAGGGAAACAAACAGAGTTGCTGACTATCTAGCAGGCTTATTCCCACCTTTTGAATTCCATGAATTAAACCCGAACTCATTTGATGAGAATGTAAAGAAATTTATTCATGAAGATGCTATAGGGAGAAGATACATAAGATTGTAATCATGATCAGTTTTTATAGGTTCAGGGATCCTTAATAAACCCTGGCTCATTTTTCCAAAAAAAAAAAAAAAAGGTTCATGACAGAGCAATTAGAAAGTAACCTGTTCCAACTTCTTGCTCAAAACTAGTTTTACCTAATGTGGAATACACTACACATACTTATTCCCCTGTTCTGTATGCTTAAGACAGTTTCGTATATCAAAATGACATTTTTTTCTCTCACTAGTCTACTTGGATTTCCATTCTTTGACTAGCTCAGAGAGTGAATTATATGAAGACCCATCTTTTTCCACAGCTCTCGTTGCATTGCTTTTGAGTTTCTTGGTTGCATTCTTCATAACCTTTCCTTCCTCTCCTTCCATCATCAATTTGATTGTTTTTTCAGTCTCATTGGGTTAGATAGCACCATTTTCTGATCCAAATGTCAGTGTTGAACTGCCACACCGAGGTTTTGGGCCAGCAAAAAGGCGTTCTAATGCTGCTCCACATATAATGGGCACCCCATGTAGTATACTTTCCAGTGTGAAATTCCATCCACAATGTGATAAAATGTGCCTATTGATGGATGGTTCAAGATTTCCACTTGTGGCACCCAGTCAGGGGGACTACTAGTCCTACATCCTCGGTTCGGGTCAAGAACCGGTTCAACAATTGTGCTTCCTCAAACAGAAATGGAATCAGATGCTCAACAGCAAGATTCACTGCAGCTTCAGCCATTTCTTCTTTTAGTTACTAGCTCTTCAATTCAACAATCTCAAAACGTTTACTGTTAAAAACACACAAAACTCGGATCTAGATTAGGGATGGCAATGGGGCGGACTGGGGCAGATTTGAGCAAATCCATCCCTGATCCGTCGGGAATAACGAATCCCCAAATCCACCCCGCCAATCCGTTTATAAATTTATTAAAAAACCGCCTCCGCCCCGCCCAAAATATCCGTTAAAAATTTTTCTTCATTCATACATACACAGTAAAAGATAGGTAAACGATCATTTATACATACAAAAAATTACAAAAAATCATACAACAAATTACAAAAAAAAAATAAAAAAATCGATCTAAAAGATCAGATCTCTGATATAAAAAAATTACAACAAATTACAAAAAAAAAATCGATCTTAAGTTTAGATCTCGGATCTGAGATCTAATAAAATTACAACAAATTACAAAAAAAAAAATTCGATCTAAAAAAAATTACAACAAATTACATAAAAAACTTCAATCTAAAAAAATCGATCTCTGAGATCAAATCTCAGATTTGATCACATAGATCTGAGATCACAGAGATTTGAGATCTCAGATTTGATCACAGAAATTTGATCACACAGAGATCTGATCACATAGAGATCTGATCTCTGAGATCGAGATCTCAGATCTGATCTCTGATGGGGAGAGGAAGGTGGGAAGCTTCGATTTCAACTGAGAATCTGATCTTGGCCGTGACTCGTGAGAGGCGAAACTGACTTGTGAGAGGCTTTGATCCTCATTCTCTCTGTGAGAGGCGAAACCCCTGGTGTGAGGGAGGGAGATCTGTGACTCTGTGAGAGAGAAGTGGTGTGAGGGAGGAAGGCGGTGTGAGGGTGATATCTCTGTGAGGGAGGGAGGCGATGTGAGGGTGATATCTCTGTGAGAGGGGAGGGGAAGAGAGCGACTGTGTGTGTGAGTGAAACTGTGAAAGGGTTAATCCCTTTATATAATTGAAGGGCAATTTTGTAAATTTACTGTTTGGATATGGCCAAATCTGTATCCGCCCCGATTAACAAACGGATACAGATCGGAAATCCGTATCCGCCCTAAAATTCAGGGACCCTTTACCAAATCCACCCCAAACGGGGCGAGTGAGGCGAAAATTCGTGAAAATTCGCCCCACTGCCATCCCTAATCTAGATCCACAAATAAAATGTTCATGGCACTATATCGAAGTCAGTTAATGAGCTGTATTAGACTTCTGAAGTATATTCTAATGCAAATTGCAAGTCATTGTCTCCAACAGTAAAGTCTTCGGCTTATAATACAGATTAGGAGAAAGAGTATTTATTAGAGTGAGTTACCTTAGAGTGTAAGTGTAAGGAGATAGAACCCCAGATGGATCTCTTGCTGCCCATCCTACTGTTGTTCTCTCAGATTCAAGACTTCATCGAATTGCACAGACAGTGAAACAGTGATGACATTTTAATGCATGCATTTGAACAAACTCTTATTCCTCCACAAATTCAGAATTTTGATTACTTGACTAATCCCATATTGATCAAAACTACAATCCCCTTAATATATCTAATGTCATGATTCTAGTCTAAGTAATTAACCTTCCACTCTTGGACAACTCGAGCTTTTGGCAACCAACAAGCTCGAGCTGTACAAGAGTGTAAGGTTATTTACTTGACTAGGATCTTGACCTTTAATTTTGACTCAGTTAAATAAAACCCATAAATAAATCACTAATCCCAAAAAATAAAATAATTTGATAACAAAATGATAGACACATAGATGATACAGAAATAAAAGAAGCCTAACCTTGAAGAGCGGTCTCCTGAGCCTCACAATCAATACTTCCACCACGACCAGTGATTCTCTTGCTTTTCAATCTGCTCCACTCCTGAGACCCAAATTGAACCTTCAAGCCCTTGAATTGAAGCAAACATCCCACCTTTCTAACAGGCCAAGCTGAAGACGCCATCATTGTGGGTGTAGAGACAGCCATGGATGAGGGAAAGCTTGGGGATCAGGCAAATAATGTTGCTGATTAGATATCATAAGAAATGTAGTACATATCATAAAAAGAAGAATGAGAAAAAAATATCAGGTATGCTGCTTCTTTTTTTGCTTTTTTGACGTCGTATTGCTAGCTCTATATTTTTGTAAATTATGTATTTATAAATAACAGCTAAAAATATAACATTGGCTTATTTCCTAAAAAGTGTTGTCACTAATATGGTTACTTTTCCTTTGCCAAAGATGTACAGCTAAGTTGGTAGAAATAAAAGAATTAAAAACTTTTTCCTTTAATCTATGTATGCTATTGTATATTGCTTATGAGGACTTCTACACAGCGAGGAAATGGGCGAGGGAAGCGACGTGGCGGGGTGGGGACCGTCCACTCCGTTTGGGATGCGTGCTGTCATTTTTTGTGTGCGCATCCCGAGCGAGGTGGACGGTCCCCACCCCGCCACGTCGCTTCCCTCGCCCATTTCCTTGCCCGTTTCCTCGACATTTAGAATTCCTCATTGCTTATGGTTAATAGTGTATATTAGTCTTTCATTAATCAAATAGTTCTAATATTTTCTTTTTTAAAATAAATACCTTGATATTTGATCTCATAATATGTTTGTGGCAATTAATTTAATTTTTTTAGTGTGAGATCTCTGTTATTAACAATATTGAAACTAATTTTTGTTTTCTTCAACTAGTTTTTATATTGTCATATGTAATACAAACACTATAATAAATAAATAATATAAAATAAAATAGTTATTCATTATACTCCTAAAAATTGAAGAATGAATCAGCTTCTTGTTTGCTGTGAATGTTATCTGTTATTAAGGAATGTGATTTTTTTTTTCTGAAAAATATAATTTAATGAAATATTTCATATTTTGAAGTGACCGAAATATTTTTCAAAATTTGAAATATTTATTTTTTCATAGGGGAATTTCCCTAAGAAAAGAAATAAATATTTTGATTCATGTATTTTAACATGAACAATGTTATTTTATGGGAGAAATAAATATTAAATCTCCGTATATTTTAGCATTATTTATGTTGTTTTAGTAGATTTTCTCTTGAAAAAAAATTCAATCTCTTATATTTTGACGTGCTATAATGTTATTTAAAATTTTTAATATCAAAAGTTTTTTATTTTAGTGATTCTTATGCAATATGTAGTTTATACAATACTAATAGTCGTGTAAAACTTTATATATAATATATGGTATAACATATTTTTAATAAATTTATTTGAGTAATTCTCTTTTTCTGCTTTAATTATTGTATAACATTTTTAATCGCCAATGGTGTGACAACTAAATGGTTAGAGATTGGCGGATGAAACTATCCTATACTGAAGTTTGCTTATTTTATTTTAATTCTCTGTGTGACTGAAGCATGTAAGGCGTCATGAGGGAAGACGTTCTTTGTAACAATCTCCTCCTATATTGAAATACGTCATTGGGGAAGTGATTCCCGCCATGACTTGTCTCCTTTGTAACATCTCTCTTCTCTAATGGAAGATATCCGTTGGGTCTGAATTCGGGCGTTTGATTACAATCTGTGTGAAGGGCCCCTTTGGGCTTTAATAAATGGGCCTACCTCTTTAGGCTTCCTTGGTTAGGCCTATTATCTGTGTTAAGATTGAAGTTTATGTTTCTCGTGATACATGATCTTTGCCACGTGTACAGTTGTGATTGGAGCCTTATTTGATGTATCATCAATGCGTATTGAAAAACACATGATATATGCTGGATGAAGATAATAATATTATTTTTTTAGTTAAGATGAATTACCTGAGCTTGGCCTTTGGCTTCACCAACTCAGACTTTGATCATGAGGTGCCATTAGAAAAACAAAGTCGGCTATTAGAAATAGTCATTGCATTGCAACAACTGCTAAGAACATCTCCAATGGGAAACTCCTACTCTCTCCTACTAAAAAATTCAGGGGTCTGGCTGAATTAATGATTGGTATTTCACTTAATGAAAACCTGAAAATGTCTTCACAGATCTTTTGGCATCATCATCATTGAAGCGATCCAATACTTTGGCTAAATCAATAGTGTTATCCAAGAGTTGGCCATTAGCAAAAAGTCACCAACACAATTTTAGTCACACTTTTATTAGATTTAGTTGCAGAAAAATTCATATTTGGTAATAAGACGAGGATGCAATATAAAACATGTTTAACAAAAACTCAAAACACTAAATGCAGAGATTTCTGCTGTGCTATTTTTGAAATTTTACGTCATTAGATATGGTGTTTTACGCAAGTAGGATTCTATTTTCACACCATGATTCGTGAAATAATATAAAATATGAAATGATTCAGAACTAGCGAACCATTTGATTAGCAATGTCATTGGCTTTGAGCTTATGATCATCGATTCCAAAATGAGATATTAGGATGCAGGCGAAACTTGAAGTACATGTCTCTTTGTCTCAAGAACTTAGAACCCCAAAGAGTAGCGATAGTCAAAATGAATAACAAACTTAGAAGAATATGTTGTCCAAGAAGGAAAACTAATACAGAAAAAGAAAACACATTCCAACTATAGATACTTAGAAAAAAGAATGATGGGTCCCTCTCAGCAGCGGTGAAAACAGAGCCTGATTCCGTAGCAACAACACAGCAAATGACCAGCCTCTTCGAACACCTAGTTTCTGGTGTACAAACCGTTGATCCCAAGACCTCTCCCTTATGTTCACCTGCAAACAAATGCAATCTCCTCTACATGATAAAAATGTTGCAGGAAAAATAGAAGAAGAGGTTTAGCCACAGCAAACCAGATCTCCCAAATTCGATAAACATTTTGCAAAAATCTGAACAAACAAGGTAAAAAGACTCATTTTCTGACCATGTACTTTCCTTCTTGCAACCAAAAAATTCCTGCATATTATTAATAGAAAAATCCTGCATGCTATCGAGATCTTCTGATGTATTTCGTTTTCCTCCTGTCTAAGATAAGTAAAGATTTAGGCTTGTTTGGGAGGGATTCCCAATTATAATTTCTTGTTATCCCCTCTTGTTGAGCCAAACCTGCTAGTGAGTCAGCAACAGAGTTTGTCTCCTGAAAAATATGCCTACAATGGCACACTAAGTGCTACAAATGTCCCAAATCTCTTCCCACCAATTGTTGAGGAACCAATAGACCTTTATTTCCCTAAAAACCCATTGTTTCACCAACAATGAGTCTGTCTAAATCATACAATTCCGAAAGTCACTCCATTTACACATGTTCAAACTCTCCAATAAGGCACGAGTTTCCGCCACATTATTAGAGCCATGCCCAAGGTGAACCTGACGTGCTGCCATAAAGTCTCCTAATGAGTTTCTGATAATAATTCGCCACATTTTTCACCGAGAAACCATCCACACTCAAAGCATACCAACCAGTAGGGGGAGGTGTACAAAATAACAACCTTTTGAGTTCTTTTCACCTTCTTCTTGTTGAACACAGGAGGTGGTGATTCGCGAATTGTGGCTAAATGGGTGTTGAAATCGATCGAAGAGTCAGTGGAGAAGGTTTTGGTGGAAGAGAATAGCGTCTCTATTTCCTCTTCCGAGAATAAGCCACCACCACTTGTTGAAATACAGAAACAGAAGTTGACAACAGAGAGTTCAAGAAGAACCTGTGAGGTCGGTGAGGCATGTCAGCTGCAGAAATCGTTGAAGACGAGGCTTGCAATAGCTGGAACGGTTGAATCTTTGCTGACTTTGTGAAGAATCTGCTGGATCTGAGTTGGAATTTGAAGGATTTGAAGATGAAATTAGGTGGAACAGCTGGAAGAAAATAAAAGAAGGAAGAAGAAGGTGGTGGAAAGATCTCCACCGCCTTCCACCACCACCTGTGAAGGCTATAAAAGAAGGAGGGGCCTCCCCTTCTCCTTCATCCTCCATCCTGCTTGTGTGTTTGTGAGATCTGTGAGTGTTTAGGGTTTATCCCTTTTGGAATGAGAGAGAAAGAAGTAAGGGGTGAGGGGAGAGAGTGTATTTGTTTTGTTTGTGTTATACGCAGCCAGCGTATCTGTGTAGTGTCATTTAGACACCTTGTATTTGTAACGTTCCTGACGTTTTGTAGCTCTCTTCATTTGTAATCTGTCTCTCTTACTAGTAAAGTTGATATTTGTCGTGGACGTAGGCGAGTTTGCCGAACCACATTAAATTGGTTGTCTCCAGTATTTGTTAGTATTTTGTTTGTAGCTTCGCATTTTGACATTTATAATACTTTCGCCTGTAACAAATTTGTATCAGAGCAGCGTTGCGCGTAACACCACTGTCAGCTGAAGATGTGCTGAATCGAACCCTCTGTTTCTGCTTCCTCTTTTTTGACTTACTCTGTTTTTGCTTCCTCTGTTTTGACTTCTTCTTCATTATAGCAAGTGGAGATGAAGCAATGTCACAGTCGGATTCATCAATTTTAAGATGATGGATGGTATTGTTTAGGTAGGAAATTTTGGAGATTACATGGTATTTCTCTTCTTGCTTCCATTGAAACTCTCTAGATGATTCAATTTCGAAGTTTGTTGGTGCAGAGCAGTGGGGTTTGGATGATTTGGGTGGTGGTGGAGGAGGATAGTCGATATCGATAGATTTCGGGTTTACAGGAGAGAGCATGAACAGCAGAGGTAAAGGTGTTGGATTGGAAGGAAGAGATAATGGGTCTTTGGATCTGCATGAGTTGAATGTTGGAATGACTCGGCCGAATCGAAGCTTGAATCGTTTCGACATTTACAGGCTTTGAAGGTTCAGAGGAGCTCTGTTTTGCTCTGTATTGTGTAGAGAGGTGAAAGTGGAGAGTGAAATACATATAGGAGGAGAGGTTTTTAGGGTTATATTTGAAGTGAAGTTTTGTGTTTGGTTTTTTGCTTGTTGGATGATTGGTAATTAGGCCTGCAGAATTGGCAGTAATTCAGATATATAGTTTGGTGAATTTTGATATAATTTAATTTGGAAAAATTTTGTTAAAAGTTTGAGTTAATTGAGTGTGTTTAAGGAATGCTATGTGGCAATGGTCATCGATCGGCTTTTCGGTGTGTATTATTAGCTTTCGGGCATTGTTTCGATCATCGTTTTGGGGGCGGGGTGTTTCATTGGAGTGTTGGTTACTTTAGCAGATTGTATTATTACACTTATGATTGTAATAATGAGATTGTAAAAAAATGATTAATTAGATTGAACCATGTCTTAGGAAGGGGAAAAACAATAGTGCAACTGATATTGGATCCATAAGCACCATTGAAATGTTTTGAGTTTGGTATGTATGTTTTAGAACTGAATTTGTTGAAATTAGATTTTTATCTGACAAAGTGTTACGATCCTAGTAAAGTAAATTAGTCTTACACTCATTAGAAACTCGAGCTTTTACCGAGTGAAGAGTATTGGTTGGTTCTTAACACAAACCATGAATACAATACTCTACACTAAGTTGAATTGGTAGTAACCCCACCCCACCCCACATTCAATTAATCATTTTGTAGGTTAAATTCTTGGTATAAATTATTCGAAATGGATTATATAGCACCCTCAACCACTCACCGTGAATTGGTTTCACCTAAAAAGAGAGTTTGAACCCATGTATAAAAATTCCGTTGCTCAACTTGTAGGGGTATTTTGTTGGGTAAATTTTATAGCAACAACTTCTTCATTTTTCCTTAACTCCTCTCATCCTGAATGCCGTTGGCAAAGTTCGAACTCTGAACTTGTGATTCTATCTGCCACAAGTCTATTGCTGAGCTGTTATCTCATTGGCTTATGACAACAACTCCGCTTCCTAGTAATAACTATATGTGGTCCTTAACAAAATTTACTACTAAACCATCAAACTTGAACTTAAGAAAAATGACAACAAGATAGTAGTGAGCAAGGAATGTGATTTCTCGAAAAATGTCAAAATTTCATCGAATATTTCTTTTTTTTTTAGTTACCGAAATTTCTTTCAAAATCCGAAATATTAATTTCTTTTGTTAGACCAATCTCGATTTTCCTACATTTTAACTCATTTTAGCTTTAATTTAGTATTAAAATTTTATTGTAAAAATGATTATTATGCAATATATTGTTTGTATGACATTATAAGTCTTGTAGTACTCTTTATATAGTATTTAAGAGTTTAAAATGTTTAAATTATATTGATAAATTAAAAAATACAACTGAAATTTTTACATTTTTTTCTATATACAACGAAATATTTCTTAAAATCAACTTATCGAAATTACCAAAAAAACAAGATCACAATCCCTGGTATTGAGATGCATTGTCACCTTGATATTATGTTTCAAAAGGAGAAGAGAGGAATAAATTGTTTTTCTAGCAAGAAAAGTAAAAAAACAAGGGAAAATGGAAGCTGCCAACAAAACCATGCTTAGTTGCATCCAACAAAATTCTAACTCTCTCTGCTGAGGTGAATCCTAGCTGCCATATTGCTTTGACTGATGGATTCTTTCTTTATGATCTGCCAAAACACAAAGAAGAAGCTGGGCTTGTCTAATTGGCGAGGAAACGGGCGAGGGAGGGGGGTGGAACCCTCCATCCCCCTTGAGATGTGTGCCCTTGTGCATCTCGAGGGGGATGGAGGGTTCCACCCCCCTCCCTCGCCCATTTCCTCGCCAATTAGAATTTCAAAAGCTATCGGATTGGATTTGGATTTGCAATTGTTGTCTCTTTCCTCTCCTTTGTATCTCCTTTGTACCTTCTTTTCTTTCTTTTGTATGTCTTGATTTGTGTGGTGTGGTGTGAATGCAAGACCAACCTCCATATATGTTAAGTAATTCCAGCCTTGACATTGTCATCATCTTCATGGACACATTATGCATGCAATAGTGAATTTACACTGCAAGTTATTTATCTCAAGTTCAAGCTCCACAGTGTGTCTGTGTGTGAGAGGCTTACAGAGGACATACAACAACTAGAGTTGTTAATTGAGGTTGTGTTTTGATTGAATCTTAAAACTTTTGTGGACTTAATGAGTGATTAGTCTTAGATTACAATATATCGTGCCTAATCATCTTATAATTGACTCTATTTGATAGGGGATTATTATGTCTAATGTGTTGGAATAATGTTGACTTGAATAGTTTCACATCAAATAAGAAGTTGTCATAAAAGTTTATAAAGAAGTGGTCCACTTGTTCTTCCTGAGACTCCAAAAAGCGCGGTCAAAATAAATCCTGGCAATTAGGGATTCTTTAAACCTCACAAGTTTATAATCATCTTGAAAATAATTAGTGTCCCCAAGTGTCACATAAAAGTAGCCTAGACATCAACACTTTTTGGACAACTAACCAAATGTATGAACTTTATCCCATTGTTTGCTTCTGTTTACCAAAATATACATAACTCCACATTCTCTTATACATCTTGTGTATTGAAGATGCTCTTAAAGTTTTAAGATCGTGTTGGTTCGAATACGAACCAAAGCAATTTGATCCTATCGGACTAGGTGCATATCCAATCGAGTCTAGATCCATTATACAACATAGCTAGACGCGACCATATGATCACAATCCAGCATGTTATATATCATTCCATTTCATTTCAACCCCTCAAGAGACCATGGTACAAACATGAAATAAAAAGACTCCAATAATGAATGATACAAATTTAGTTTCAAGTCAATCAATGGAAGTACAAATTACTAGCTCCCCACAAAGCACATGGAATTAGGATCCAAGGAAACAAAATCATTCATTCATGCTACATGTTGGTTCCTTTAGTTTCACTTCTCTTTAAAAGTCAAAAGTGGGAGTCCATATCCTTTTGATGGAAAAGACATCATGGTTGCGTAATGCGCACCCTTTCTACAGTGAGAACTTTGAGGTTTGAATCCATTAAGAAGAAGAGAGAAGACTGTCGACCAAGAGTGATTGATTACCTTGTAATACATGAATGCGACGACTTTTGCTAAGACTTTTGCTTGCTAGACATGAATGCGACGACTCAGGAAGCTCTTATTTTGGGGAAGAAACCTTGTAATTGGTGCAGAGAAAATTGTGTGCAATACAAAACAAAATAGGAGATTTGTTGCTACAACATCATGCATATATCGAGTGGGATTTAGGGAGGCAGAGACAGAGATTTTTTACAAAGAAAGTTATACGTGTCTTCTTTACTCACCTAAATTTTTTATAATGAATTGATATTTTGTGGGGATGATCTATTTGCCTTGTAAATTATCCTCACAAAAACTCACAAGTTTTTGAAATTTCGAACTTCATTTGATGTAACCATCAAGTTTATGTTGAAATTGAAAGACTAGAAATTCTCTACCTCATGTAAGATGGACAGGAGCTCCAAATAAGTTAATGTTTTCTTAGAGTGTGTGCAATACAAACAAAAATAGGAGATTTGTTGCTATAATATCAAGCATGCATGTACATGTGACTATTTCCCCCTCATCTGGGTGTTGCTAACTAGCTACTTTAGAGTCATGGAAATCATAGTTAGTTCTTGTAACTTGTGTTTCCACATATACGTTATGAGCATATATATATATATATATATACACGGTGGGATTGGAAAGGTGGAGGGAAAGATTTTTGACAAAGAAAGTTACACGCGCATATGTTACTCACCTAAAATTTTCAAAATGAGTTGATTTTTTGTGAGAATGATCCTTTTGCCTTGTAGACCGTCCCCACAGAAATTCAGAAGTTATTGAAATTTCTAGCTCCATCTAATGCAACCATCAAATTTATGGTGATATTGAGCGGTTGAAAATTCTCTACCGTATATAGTATGACCTTTCTCAGAGTGATCTATATGGTAAAGATATCATCCCTACAAAATATCCATATATTATGAAATTTGTAGGTGGGTGAAGTAGTTGCTCATAATTTACTCCGTGTCATTAACCCTTTTCCATTATCCATCTGCTTGCTTTAGATCTGCAGGATGTAGAAAGCTTTCCATGGACAAACCTCAGATGTTAAAATCAACCTCCTCAATCCTACATGTCTCCATCATTTTCCTCTTGTGATTCGCAGACCCGGCACCATATCTTAGCAATGTGACCATCGTAGTACCACTATGAGCAAGATTCATACCATCGATGTATTTATAATCTTCGATAATGGATTCCATGCTCGTTTCCCAGAAGACGCTATCGTCCCCTTTAGCACTCAATTGGACTAGATGTGAGTCGTCAAATTGGATCATAAGGCCTGATCTTTGGCTGAAATAACCCCATATTGTATGGTGAATTATTTCAAAATTCAGACTACTTCTTGCCTGGAGGGTCTCGGCGCCTGTACTAATAAAAAATAATTCTTTCAATATCACATCACATCACCCTGATTGCAAAAACCTAATTTTCTAGTATTTTTTAATCATAAAATAAAGATTAAACTAAATTAACGAAACTCTAGAACTAGTTTTTGTAAATATACCTGTAAAAATCTACGCAATGGACCTTTTGTGGCATGCGACTGTTGCGTAGCTAATTGCCTCCATGTCACCTTACCGTCGCTGTCTGCATTTACTTTGCACCTAGATACAACTAGCTCTAAAAACCATAAATTCGGGTTCTTTTGCCATAGCACAAACCCTCCGATTTCACCACCCTTAACATTCACATTTTCGCCACCTGGGCAGATTTCTGATGCACTCATCTTCACTTGCCCGATCACATACATGCTACTTACCGCGTTCAATGCTTGTTTCCCTCCTGTGGCCGCAATATATTGTTGTACAATGTATTGCGCTGTTGAAGCTTCCTATTTTGATAAATAAAAAATAAAAAATCATCACAATACCATTCTCAACTAAGGAAGAAAAATGTTGCTAGCTAGCTATAAGACTTGGAATGTTTTTGTAGACTCTGCGTAAATTAAAAATGATTTAAAAAATAATTTAAAACTGAGAAAATGAAAGATCTTACGATAGATGTATCTTTGACGGTATGGGTAATAGTTTGATCGGACTGGACTTGAAGAGGAATGAGAGGGGATCCTACGACGTTGAGAAGAAGATGTAACTCAGGATTACGCCCTCCTCTGCTAAGTTTGCTTAAAGATTGAGTTTTCATCCAATCATGCATATTTTGCAATTGAACAACGACATTATTGCCACTGGTGCTCGCGAAAGCCTTATCTGGCATAGGTATTTCGAGGACAGTTTCCAATCCATCTTCTCTATCAAAATTCGGACACAGTTTCCTCATGGAATTGAAGAAGTTTGTGAAAAGGAATTTAGGAGCCTCATAAAAGGCTTCCTACTTTTTTTTTTTTTTGCATGGAAATGGAAATGGGAGGTTGGTGGTGTCTTTTTTATTTTGCTTTGGAGGTTCTCCTTTTTTTTTTTTTTTTTAAGATATTAAACAGATTTTTTTAAGTCAATGGTCATTGACTCTTCATCCCAAAAATTCGAACTGGTCATTGACTCTTTAGTGTACGTTGACATAAAGTGGAAATTAGTAGGGGTGGGCAATGTCGTTTCGGTTCGGTTTTGAGCCCCGAATCGATTTCATTTGGTTTTTGCTCAAAGGCCAAACTGAAATCGAATTTTGTATTTGTAAACCGATGAAATCGGTTGAACCAAATTTTGGATCGGTCCGGTTCTCTTGGGCCAAAATTTCGGGCTCAAGCACTTGAAAGGCTTTCATTAAAACATGCCCAATTTTTAGTCAAAAATTGAAAACTAGAGAGAATGGGGTGGAAGGGGGTGATTACGTGCAACAAGGTGCACTGCAGTGCATTTGTTGCACTAATTAGGTATGGACACCTACATGTTATTTATTTATATATATAATAAATCGATCGGTTCGGTTATTATTCGGTCTGTTCAAAATCGTAGACCAATTTTGAACAATTTATAACCAGTTCGGTTCTACATTTTCTTTTATCCGAACCTCAAGTGGAGAGGGGGAGCTTTGGTTTTCTAGACATTTTATTACTTTACTCAAAACAAAATTCAAAATGGAGGACATAAATAAGCCCTAAAATAAAAACAATTTATTACTCAAAACAATTTATTACTTTGGTAATGTGAATTCACTTTACCCTAAAATAAAAAAAGAAACCAAATAGATCAAGATATAAGCCCGGGCCGACGGTAGCCTGGTAAGTTGGCTGAGGCTGTGGTGGTTTGACCTCTCACGTCTTGGATACAATACCCACCAGCGACACGCTTGCCATTAAAAAAATCTAAGCCCGACCCATAGTTTGTCTTCCAGGTCCAGCCCATGAAACTCTTCATATACAAGTCATCAGAGTTTCTTGAGTGGTTTAAGACATTAAACATCTCTTGATCATCTTTTGCTTACAAAGTATCTGAAATTTCTCTCTGTGGTTTTTATCTTTCTAAGGTGTGAGTTTTTTCTTCATGGATTCTGTTCTTGTATATTACTTTACTACATCTTTACTTCGAATGAAAATTTTCACTTTGTGCTCTTGCTTTACAAGAGTAAAACTATATTCAATTCCATTTTTTGTTTGTTCATTGATTTTTGTTTTGTTTTGGCTATTTGTCTTTGGATTGAACATTCTTGTATTTTTTTTTTTGTTTATAGTTTATGTGCTTTGGAAGAATCAACTTATACGTGTTTTGTTTTGTTTTTTTTTTTGAAAGGCCAGCTGGGTTTTTTTAAGGATCCCATAACCTATCAACTGGGCGACATATAGGTCAACACCCATTAGAAAGTAACCATGCCGCAGGTGGAATTTGAAGCTAGGACGTGGGAAACAAACCCACAAACCCACACAGTCCTATACGTGTTTTGTTTGTTTTGTGGTTGCAAGGGTGTTTCATTGATTCACCACCACTAGAAGCATTGAAAGTGGGAAATTTTTGAGTACCCACTGGAAATAAAAGGTGTTGTAGAAATGGGTTATCTTTTATTTTTGCATAATTGCATCTGTGTGTTCAGCGATGGAGTCAAGATTTTTGTTAAAGAGGGGCAAAGTGATGACTAATGAATCATGGTTAATTAATGATAACGTATTAACTAATTACTTTTACATAGATTTTTTTTAATATTTGAATAAAAACACATAAATCACTATATCAAACACCATTTGATAAACAAAACTCCATCTAATCTATGGGGAAGAAAATTGATCCATTTAATTGAGTTATTTGCAATTTGCCCCTATTCAAAACAGCTAATTAGATGTTACCTCATCACTAATCACTATTGTAGTTTCATCTAGGGCTAACAGTCAACATGCGTTGACTGTTAAAATGCTCATGTTGATTACTAAAATCCCCTTCAAAGGATAACTCACAAATGAACCTCGAGATACAAACATGTGATGGATCAAATTTTTTTATGTTATCACATAAAAAATCATATGAACAAAATGTGAAATTAGACCTCGAGATATGAATTCATCTCGAGAAAGAAAAAAAAACTTCGTCTTCAAGGCAAACAATAGAGATTGAGGTTGCTGCAAGTGGTAATGGTGGAAAAGGAAAATAAATCAAATAGAAAGGGAGTGAGAGGAAGATATGGGGCGGTTATCGGTCTCGCAATAAATAGAGAGGGAAAACTTTGTATGTTCGTTTCAGGGAAAACTTGTTGTTGTCTTCCCCACGAACTGCGCCAAACTAATGCATTCAAATCTGTCATTGCAGATCCAGATGATATCTAACTTGCAAAAACGAGCAACGGTTAAGCCCAGTACCACTGTTGTGGTGGCCGAAGACACTCTGATGCTTAAGTCAAATATCGGTTCGAGAAAGAGTGAAGACTGTATGTAAAATTGCAAAGTGTATACTTGCGTACCTTTCTTCCTCATTTCACCGACTCTTATAGTGAACTTTCTCTCCCCAACTGTCCCTGCGATCGAAGGCATGATGGAGGGAGGATGTCTCGCATAAGATCTTACATGTGCATGATTGAGTACTTCGGCACTTGGCTATGTTTTATGACCCAATGCTTGATTGGGCTAGAATGGATTTCATGCAAGTGGATCTCGGGCATGTGACAATTCTGAGATTAATTGTTCGAGCCTTATTGTCCAAAGCCAAGCCCTAAGACCCGTGCCTCTGGGTTGGTGTGTCTTGGACATGGGTACCCGAGTTACAGGCTGAATAATAGTCTTGCACATGAGTCTACTTAGGATTGCGCTGAAGCCTTTTACGTGCTAGGATTAGTCCATGCCACATGTACGACTGTGATTGAGTGACTATTTGATGTCTCATCAAGGGTTATATTAGAAATTTAGGATGTTTGTTCTTATTATTGTTCAGATTAAAAAGGTTTATGTAAATGCATTTGAGAATTGATGAAATGAAAAATGACATGGCAATTTTTTTTTATTCTAATCATTGAAGCAGCATAATGTAACTTACCCATTAATTGAAAAATACAGTACTACCCAGGGGGTGTTTGCAATCGGTATGAAGACCCTGGTGAAGACCACCTTTTAGATCTTGAAGCAGCTGATCCATTTAAACAAAATTTAGTCAAGATTTTTAGTCGAAATTAGTTCTGCAACCACGATTAGTTCAATGAGTCTGTGATAGCAAGTAAAATCTTTAAGGGGATCACTACCTGCAGGCAGCAACGTTACATTTGGATCCATAGGAATATTGGGGGGCTTTGCACCAAGTAAGCATGCTTCCTCTAGGATATCTAATGTGTATTTGCATTGGCAAAAGGAATCCCAGCTTTGGACCATGCAATTTCAACGCCAAGAAAGTATTTCAAAGGTCCAAGATCCTTGATTTGAAAACAGTGGCTTAAAAACTGTTTGAGTTCACAAATGGCTTCATCATCGTTCCCTGTAACAATATGACAGTGAGAGAGTTATTGCAAACTTGTGTGAATAGAGAGTAATCAACTTTAGATTGCACAAAGGCAACATTCTGAATGGAAGAAGAAAACTTGCGAAACCATTTCCTAGAGGCTTGTTTAAGACCGTACAAAGATTTGTGGAGTCGACATACAACCTGCTCCCTCTGTCAATGAAATTTGGGTGGTGGCAACATGTAAACTTCTTAATTAAGGTCGTCATGGAGGAAGGCATTGTGAGCATCCATTTGGTGTAAAGGTTAGTGACGAGCAGTGACCACAGTGAGCAAGCATCGAACGGTGGTGAGTTTAGCAACATGAGCAAAAGTCTTCTTGTAATCGATGCCCTCATGCTGAGTAAAACCCTTGGCCACTAAGTGAGCTTTGTAACGTGAGATAGTGCCATCAAAATTGTACTTGTTCTTGAATACCCACTTACAACCAACGGGACGACGACCATAGGATAATTTGATCAGGGACCAGATATGATTATCTTCCAAAGCTGTAATTTCATATTGCATAGTAAGATAATGAATTTTTGTGATAGTGCCATCAAAATTGTACTTGTTATTCATGGTCTTCTTGTGATAAATTGGAGAAAGGGAAAATATTCTCATGAAAAATAACATCCCGATATGAATTTTTTTTGGGTAGTAAGATAAAAAAACTCTAATATCCTTTCTGACCAAGTGGGTACCCAAAGAAAATGCATTGGCAAGTCCGTGTATCAAATTTGTGCTTAGGAAGGAGATTGGTAGCATAACATAGACAACCAAAAAGTCGCAAATGTGAGTAATCGGGTTTGCTATGCTGTAAGAGTTCATAAGGGCTGGTATGGTCAAGTAACGGTGTTGGTAGGCGGCTAATAAGATAACAAGCCATCTGAATACTTTCTCCCCATAAATGTAATGGCACGTTGGCTTGGAAACGGAGAGCTCGACCCACATTCAAAAGATGGCGATGCTTTCTTTCAACGATACCATTTTGTTAAGGTGTGGATGTACAAGAATGTTGACAATGGGTACTTTGTTTATGGAAAAAGGTTCGAAGGGACATGTACTCACTTCCGTTATCCGTTCGTAAAGTTTTAATAGGAATATTAAATTGTGTTTTAACCCAAGAAAAGAAAGATTATAGTAGAGATGGTGTTTCTGATTTAAAAGCCATAAGGTGGATCCAAGTAAAACGAGTAAAATCATCTACAATGATTAGGAAAAATTGAGCCCATGTATTTGTGTGAACTCTATGCCGTCCCCAAATATCATTGTGAATCAAATCAAACGGCGCATGAGATGGACAAGAATTAGAAAGGGGAAAAGGTAAGCGAGTTTTCTTTGTTAATGGGCAAACATCACAAACATAAGTGGAATTAAAAACAATTTATGAATTATTCTTCGATAAACATTGGAGAGGTGCGGAGGATGGGTTTCCCAAACGTTGGTGCCAAATGTTGGATGTGTGATGAACATGATGAGCAAGGTATGGATTTCGAGTTGCTTTGATGTAGTAAAGCACATTAAAATGCTTGCCCAAACCAATCGTCCTCATCGTAGCCACGTCATGCACAATACAAAAATCATCATAGAAAATTATGATACATTTCAATCCCCGTGTCAACTTGTTCACCGATAATAAGTCACATGAAATTTTGGCACATGAAGAACTTCGTCAATTGTCATATCATCCGATAATTTAATGGATCCAATGCTTTTAATTTCTGCTTGTTCGCCATTTGGTAATCTTATAAAAATTATTGTGGGTATTATTTTTGTTATATGAAGGGGCAAAATGAAACATGGTTCGTTTCTCCACTGACTACTATCCAATATAATAAGGAATGTGAATCATGTGACGTAGGATTGGAGTCGGGAATAATACATGTTGCCTTTGCAAATGGTGGGAAATTACCATATTTGTTATGTAGCAGTGCTAGTAATTGCTTGTATTCTTCATTAGTGAAGGTGGGTCCCACAGAAAGAGATTTGTCGCTTGGTTCAGCGATATGAGAGGCGTGATTGATTATTTATGTGTTATAAATATGTATCTTTTATTTTTTGGCTTGACATCCTTCCCATGCCATTTCCAGCCTATTGGGAAGCCTATGAGATAAAAACAACGATCCACTGTATGGGTATCGCCATCACAATAGCTGCATTTGAGAGTTTTGCGCAAATTGGAAGTCACTCCTCCATAACCGCCAGCTCCACTTGATCCCAAAGGCAATTTCGCCATATCGCAACTGGATTTTACCACTGTGTGGCGGCTGCTTTGCATTGCATGACTGTCTGAGCGGTGATCTTTGCGATTAGTCACATCCATCTGCCTCTCATGTAGAAGGACGACGCCATGAACACGTCTGATATCTGGGAGGGGCACCATCATCAAGATTGATCATCTCACGATTGAAAAGAGTCATTCAGTCCCATCAAGAATTGCACGACCCGTTCCTTTTCTTCTCTCATAACAATTTTATCTCCTCCATCACAATTGCAGATAATTGGCTCATGGTACGATGCCAATTCATCCCAAAAAGTCTTGAGTTTGGTATAATATTTCGAGACTGAGAGATGTCCTTGCCAAAGCGCAACAATCTCTTGGCGGATTTGGTAAATCCTTGAATCATTTTCCTGCGAAAATCGATCTTAGAGATCGTTCCACACCGTGAACACTGTGGTGCAATAGAGGACGATGCCGGCAATGTTGGGGTGCATGGAGTGCAAAATCTATGATAGCACCATGTTGTTGCATCGTTGCCACATGGGGCTTCCATCAACAAACCTAATTTTGTTCTTAGAGCTTAAAGCTATGCGCATTGATCAGCTCCATTGGCCATAATTATGTCCTTCGAGGAGTTTTGAAACAAGGATAAGTCTCGGTAAGTCTGAGTAATGCAAGGGGATCTGATGGATTGTTCTCCGATTTGTCGCCCATGTCTATGGTATGCATGTTGTTTGGGAGTTGGTTGTTTGAATATAGAGTGGCAGAAAGTGTTTTGGGCAGAGTTTGGTTATTTGTATGTAGAGTGGCAAAAGGTGTTTTGGGCAAAGTCACCAAGATTGGTGCTCTATACAATGAAAAGGTCTTAATTGTGTAACTCATTAATACAACTTGCTAAGTAATGTACAAGAATTTATACAAGAATTAAAATGTTATTCAAAGTAAGCTAACATAACTACATTCTAATCAAGATCCAAGAATCATGCTAATTCATATCAAGATTCAATCACAATCTTCTTTTACTAGAATTAGCCCAATCATAATATTGGACCAAATTCTTTCCTTTAACAATCCAAACAACAATTACAGGCAAAAGACTGAAACCTATATACTCGGAATTTATTGGATTGCTGGGACTGTTTTTGAGTGGCATGTGGTGGTGCATTTCCTGTCGACATAACTTGTAATGAAAACAAGCATTTCCTGTTCAGAAAGATAATTTTTGAGACTAAATTACATCTCATTTTTTGTATGACAGTTACGGAGTATATGTGATGCAGGAGGATCCGAGTCAGATGATGCAAAGCTTTCAGATAGCACGTTATTAGCACTAAGATATCTCGAATTAGCAGATCAGCGCAAGAATGGCAGGAAATCATAATTCTATTTCAAATTTGGCAGTTTAGGGTGTGTTTTAGTATTTTGGCCATAACTTTGGCTACGAGCATCAGAATCGCGCAAAGGACCCCAATTCGGAAAGCTCTTTTCAACGCGCACGTCATGGTCAACATGCTACGCTCATTGCACATCTTCTTGAGGCCAAAATCCACCATTTCCATTTTCGAATCCACAAATTTAGTAATTTATTTCGCTTTATAGTAATATTTCAATTGTTGTTTAGGAAGTGATTCTGAACCAAATTTGGGCCAGATTTCTGCCAGTATATTTCTTTTATTACGTATTTTGTTTTAACATGATTATTGGAGTGTTGCCATTTTTAGTAAAATTTCAATATTGATGAATTTTAGCTATAAAGCCCGGCTTGTGGGCTAATTTTAGAGATACATTTGATTTGAGTAATTTGATTAAACATTAGAGTTATTTCTCTATGTTTTGGGCTATCATCTTGTGTTTTCCCTGTCAATTATCTGTTGTTATTAGCCTGCAGAATAATCGCTATTCTGCCCGACGTCAATATGAAGAATTGGAAAAGAAACACATACATGAAGACAAGGTGAGGCAGAATGTTGTAACAATTGTTCTGTGATTCCTATTTATATATGAAGCATCAATACATAATGATTTTTGCTGATCCATTCAGTGTTGATGTTCCATTATAGTAATTGGAAATTGATGTGCGATCGAGTCTTTGAAGAAAAGTTATATAATTTACAAATCCATACCTATTTAAAGAAGAAAAACTGTCAACAGTCAAGAGTCAGATAATACACAAATCAAGCCATTGAGAATGCTACAAGCAGGTAAAACATGACGGAGAAATTAATTTGTGGATAACAAAATATCAAAGCATCCTTACATTTTAAACAGGCTACAACCCAAACAACTTGTGAATTCCGAATGAATGACCAGTTGTCCACAAATTAAACAGAAAACATTATGTCCAAGCTGGAAAACCAACACAGAGGAAAAGAAACTACAATCCACTCAAGACTCAGAGGAGGGTGAAAGTGAGGTTGCATTCGCAGATCGGTTAGCGTAGAGGAATCATCAGAAAAGAAACACGATCCAACTGCTTGACGGAGTCAATAGTCGCATCTTGAAACCTGCTCGGGAATTTGCAAGAGTAAGTCTGACTGCCATATATATCCAAGACTGACAATTAGCAAAATATTGAAAGCTATAAATTAAGTATAAGTTCTCTAAGAGAATAATATGGCATATAAAATAACGAAATACAGGTAAAAGAAAGAACAAAAAGCAAGAAAAAAGAATTTGAAATGCTCACACCGACATCAGGGATTTCACTTGATGACAATTGATGGTACATGCTTCACTTTCCAATAGTCCTCACCTTCATCTTGTTCAAGTCTCCTTGTGAAATCTCTAGGCATATCGATAATCGTAAGAGCTTTGAGATTGGAGAGGTGAGTTATGCCTTCAGGAACCACCTTTAACTGTGTACATTGAACAATCGTCATCTCTTTGAGGAGGGGCATCGCACCTTTTTCTATCATCACTGATTGCAACTGATCTAACACAAGAAGTTTTAGATCCTTGAGCTTAGGAAAATCGTCACCTTGAAAATGCAACTCTTCTCCCACAATCGCATTGTCATAGAGATGAAAAACTTGTAAATTAGACAATCCCCGTAACATGTTGAAGGCATCATGGCTTAAACGTGAATGATCTAACACCAAATACACAAGGTTAGAAAGGGAGACAACCCAATCAGGCAACTTCTCTAGAGGCCCTCTCAGATCTAGCGACAGAAGAGACGGTGGAGGCGATGACAAAGACTGCAAATCAATGACTTCTTCGTACAGTTTTGAAATTAAAGTCAAAGTTTTAAGGTGGTTCATCTTCGTAATTGCAGCACATAATTTCCTCCCATCTTCTGCTCTCAAGTTTGTGATGCGTAGATCTCTCAATTTGACCAACTTTTCCAAATCTGTGATCAGACTTGGGCTTCGCTCTAAATCAATTATGGACAGAGTTTGCAACTCAGTCAAACTCCCAATTCCTTCTGGTACTTTAACTCCCTCATTTTCTTTGCCAGCTGAAATGTGCCGCAGTTTCCGAAGCTTCAAGATTGCAAGTGGCAATTCAACAATATGGGATTCGGCGAGAAACAATGCTTCAAGATTTGGAAGTCTACCTATAGTATCTGGAAGTGCCTTGATACGTGTAACAGATAGATCCAAATATCTCAAGTGAAACAGATTTGATATCTCATCAGGGAAACTCTCCAAAGGTTTACTACTCAGATCCAATATTTTTAATTGGGTGGAAGTAGAAAGAATCGTATGCACAAATGAGATTGGCAACTTATCCACACGGGACACGATAACTGAACGAACAAGAGAGAGCGAACTTGTGTTGTTCATAAAACTGGTTAGACCAGTATTGTTTTGGATCGAAAGTCGCCGACAACTCTCATGTGAAATAGGAGTTCTCTTTCCATCAAAAACTTCACAGAAATTTTCCTCGGTGATTCTTGACAGAATGAACTCATGCATCAGATCATGCACTGTGCATCTTACATCACATCCTGCTTGAATTTTGTCACCCTGTACCAAGTTCCGACTTATAAGTTGATCAAGATAGTCTTCTGCCACTTCCTCTAATGTTTTTCCTGTTTCTTCTTTCACAAATCCTTCAGCTATCCACATCGAAATCAGCAAATAAGACTGAAATGTACAGTCCTCTGGAATTAGACCAAAGAACAAGAAACAAGATTTGAGGTAATAAGGGAGATCATGGTAACTAAGGGAAATTATTTTCAGAATAGTTTTAAGTTTAGGATCCTTTCCAAACTCAGAAGAAAGACTATCATTAAATTTCTTCCATTCCCTCACGGTCTTGTCCTTTGTTAGGAGGAGACCGCCTATGGCAACAATGGCCAATGGCAACCTTCCGCTTCTTTTCACAATATCCTCTGACAGTTCCTCTAATTCCAGTGGGCATTTTCCTTTGAAATCAGTTCCGAAAGCTGCCTTGTAAAAAAGAATCAAAGCATCTTCCAAAGGTAAAGGATCGAGACAGAAAATTTGAGAGGGAGATTGCAGAAAAGAAAGTGCAACACCATTTTCACGTGACGTGACCATGATTCTACTACCACATTTGTTATCAAACAGAGCATGTTTTAATAAATCCCATAGTTCAGTGCTCCAAACATCATCGAGAATTGCCACGTACCTCTTGTTTTGGAGATAGTTCCTTAGAACTTCAATTAGGTAATCCGTCTCCGCTCTTTCAGGAGAAAACGATTCCTGCCTGGATTCGTGGAATTGACTGATAAGCTTCACAAGAAGATCATCAATCTTGAATGTTTGCGAAACTGTCACCCAAGCATGATACTGAAAATGACTCCTCACTGGATCGCTGTCGAAGACCTTCCTCACAAGTGTAGTTTTGCCAACTCCACCAGTTCCAACCACTGCAAATACAGATCTCTTCTCTGCTCCTTTTACTAACCAGTCTGTCAATTGATTTTTGGGTTTTTCAATGCCCACGAGTTCCATGTCATCAGCATAACGAGCATTAACATTTCGCCAGGAGGCAGTAGTTGAATGTACCAGCACTGTAAGAGGTACTGGAACTTGCATTGTCGGACCCCCCGGGAGCCAAATTTTTGAGTTGATACTTCTCCTTCCGCTCACTAATCTGCATCAACGTTGCTCTGATGTCTTGAATTTCACTGGCTACCATGTGGCGAGGCTTCAAGCGCTTGACGCATCCAAAAGTCTTGCTAACCCAACCAACAACTCCTTCATTGCGAGGAGGTTGTTGTGCTACACGGAGACGAAACTCGTCCATGACATCCTCCATTCGAAAGGCTACTTGTCGTAACTGTTTCACCCAGACCTTGACATCTTCATCAATCTCTGCCCTTGCATCAGCATCCCTGAGCAAAACACCAATAGATTCCATTTCATCTTTGATGGCCACCACCTCGCCCCGCACTCCTTTCAACAATTTTGCTTCTTCAATCAAAAACGGAATCAGATGCTCAACAGCAAGATTCACTGCAGCTTCAGCCATTTCTTCTTTTAGTTACTAGCTCTTCAATTCAACAATCTCAAAAAAAATTTGTTCAACAGCACAAAACTCAGATCTAGATCCACAAATGAAATGTTTATGGCACTATATCCAAGTCACTTATGAGCTGTACTAGACTTCTGAAGTTAAGTCATTGTCTCCAATTGTAAAGTCTTCGGGTTATAATATAATGCAACTTGAGGAGAATCAAAGAGTTTTAAAAAAAAATCTAACTAATCTGGTGTTGTGTTATTAGTCTTTTGGAGTTGTTATCAAAGTGAAATAATCAGATTAAATGTTATAATCAGAATGCCACTGGCTATTAACCAGTTTCGATTGAGTTACCCGCACTGTAGCTTAAGCAATGGGAAAATAAAGTTGAACATGGATGAGTATACTAAGCAATTGGCCTTTTTATTTGTTCTAATAGTCCTCCGGTCATATTTGGTTTAGACTTTCTCTTTTTTCTAACAATTATTTTTATTTTATTTAATGCGCATTAATCGCAATGGAATATTAGTTCCAATTCCGAGCCCATCCTGGAAATTGTATTGTTTGTCTCCTAATTTTTGAGTTGATATTTCTCCTTTTGTTTAGTAATCTGCATCAACTTTTCTTAAACGTTTGTTATGTGAGTGATTTTTTTTTTTAACATTTAGTTTGTTTGACACTATGAGTTCTGTGAGACTTTTTATATAGCATTTAAGAGTTTAAAATGCATAACTCATATTTTGGTTCTGAATAGACTTAGAAATCTTAATAAAAAGTAGGACACTTTAAAAAAAATGTTTGTTTTTAGTTTTGATGATTGAGTAAGCATCATAGGAGTGTTGATCACTTGGTAGTGAGTGCTTAATAAAAATTTATTTCAATAATAACTTTACAATAAATTCGTAATAATTGTTACCCCTCTCCCTCTACCTACCATCCCTCTTTGCTCAACCTCCTCTCAATAATGAATTCTATTTCATTTTTTATGGCCACCACCTCGCCCCGCACTCCTTTCAATATTTTTGCTTCGTCAATCAAAAACGAAATCAGATGCTTGCTCAACAGCACGACTCACAATCTAACATTTAATTGTGGTAAAAACAAGAGGTCCGTAATATTATTGTGACCATCAATATTCTTATCCTTATGTAACCATCAATATTATTGTTAGGGGTCCCGCAAATTTGGCCAATGATAAAAACATGAGGTCCCTCCCACCGAAAGAGGAGACATGAGTTTGATTGTGGTTCCTTCCACCCAAAGATAAAATAATCCACCTAAAGGAGGGGCAAAGGCATGTGATGTGGGTCGCACGTGTCCCGAATTAACAATTAATTTTCAAATTATTAACAGTGATGATTTTCCAATTCCATAACACGTTAATTTCATGTTTTTTATATAAAAATAATAAAGAGGTTGAATAATGACAAGGGTAGTTATTTACATTTAAATATTACTTTTGATGCAGTGGATTTATGTTTTCCTTCTTTGCGATTACTTAGACCTGTACAAGTAGTATGTGTGAACAAAAGATCATCGTGTGACTGTCGATGACACTCTGATACTTAAGTTAGATAAAACTTAAGATAGGCTTAAAATTGTAAAGTGAATTTTTATAGTGTACATTTATTCATCGACCTTAATTCTCTTTTTATATTGTGGGAGTCCTGATTTGGCTAGGCCTTTGTTGGTGTAGCTTAGGGAGAAAGATATTGCTGAAGGTCCTTTTCTAATTGAGAACTGTCCATGTGGGAAAGTTTTTCCACACAACTTGTACTCTTAGATATGTGAAAGAGGTTTCTCCTTTGAAATATTGTCCATGCAATAAAGTTTTCATGCCCAATGTATACTCCAATATTTGTTTATGTCACTGTATCCAAGTCAATTAACGAGCTGTATCAAACTTCTGAAGTCTATTCTAATGCAAATTGCAAGTTGTCATTGTCTCCAACAGAAAAGTCTTCGGGTTATAATATTATTAGTCTCTTGGAGTCTTTTGTAGAATTTTATACTGTGACTTTTCCATCTAAACATTGACAAAAAAATTTAGGACAACATCAATGACCATTGATTATTGGGTAACTTGTTTTGCATTCATTGAAATCCAATGATACATTATATTTGATACTGATTTATAAATAAGTCTAAAAGGGAAGCCAAATTGTTGAGAATCATTAGAGAATCTTGTGCTTTCTAGAGACTTTAAGTCTCTCTTCCACTTCTTTCAAGATCTATCTAGAATATAAGGTATCTAGAAACAACTAATACTTAAGTTTTTTTTTCTAGAAAATGTTAATCTATTTGGTTATTTAGAAAATTTCATAAGAAAATCTAAGGTTCTACACACTTTTTTCACCTCCTTAAAACTAGTATAAATAGGGATGAAGGTTGAGTTGTAAAGATATAAGAGCAAATAAGCTCCTTTTTTTTTTTTTTTTAATCAAATTGGGATGTTGACCCATTTTATTCCTTTAAAAATCCACGCCCGAAGGCTACATGACTGACCCTATAGGGTTAACTAAAAAGCCGATACAAACTCTCACAAAATATAGGATTCACCAATACAAGCCTAGACAAAAAAACAAACTCAGTCTTTGTACATTTTGTTTTCTTTCCTAGTTCTATTGAATTTTCGGAGACAAAAGCTGGTATCTTTGGTGTGACGCCTCTTATTCATCTTTCCGTCTAACATAGACAAAAATTTATTTCAATAATAACTTTACAATAAATTCGTAATAATTGTTACTCCTCTCCCTCTACCTACCATCCCTCTTTGCTCAACCTCCTCTCAATAGTGAATTCTATTTCATTTTTTATGACCACCACCTCGCCCTGCACTCCTAATCTAACATTTAATTGTGGTAAAAACAAGAGGTCCCTCCCACCGAAATATTATTATTGCTAGGGGGTCCGCAATATTATTGTGACCATCAATATTCTTATCCTTATGTGACCATCAATATTATTGTTAGGGGTCCCGCAAATTTGGCCAATGATAAAAACAAGAGGTCCCTCCCACCCAAAGAGGAGACACGAGTTTGATTGTGGTTCCTTCCACCCAAAGATAAAAGGAGGGGCAAAGGCATGTGATGTGGGTCGCACGTGTCCCGAATTAACAATTAATTTTCAAATAATTAACAGTGATGATTTTCCGATTCCATAACACGTTGCTAATTTCATATTCTTTATATAAAAATAACAGAAATTCTAAGTGTCGAGGAAATGGGCGAGGGAAGTGAGGTGGCGGGGTGGGAACTGTTCATTCTGCTCGGGATGCGTGCATTGACTTTTTGCGTGCGTATCTCGAGCGGGATGAACGGCTCCCACCCCCGCCACCTCACTCCCCTTGCCCATTTCCTCGCTGTGTAGTCTCTCTCTAAAAATAATAAAGAGGTTGAATGGTGACAAGGGTAGTTGTTTACATTTAAATATTACTTTTGATGTAGTCGATTTTTGTTTTTCTTCTTTGCGCCTACTTAGACCTGCACAAGTAGCATGTGTGAGCAAAAGATCATCGTGTAGCTGTCGATGACACTCCGATACTTAAGTTAGATAAAACTTAAGAAATGCTTAAAATTGTAAAGTGATTTTTTATAGTGTACATTTGTTCATCGACCTTAACTCTCTTTTTATATTGTGGGAGTCCTGATTTGGCTAGGCCTTTGTTGGTGTAGCTTAGGGAAAGAGATCTTGTTGAAGGTCCTTTCCTAGTTGAGAGTTGTCCATGTGGGAAAGTTTTTCCACAAAAATTGTATTCTTAGATATGTGAAAGAGGTTTCTCCTTTGAAATGTTGTCCATGCAATAAAGTTTTCATGCCCAACATATACTCCAATATTTGTTTATGTCACTGTATCCAAGTCAATTAACGAGCTATATCAAACTTCTAAAGTCTATTCTAATGCAAATTGCAAGTCGTCATTGCCTCCAACAGAAAAGACTTTGGGTTATAATATTATTAGTCTCTTGGAGTCTTTTGTAGAATTTTATACTGTGACTTTTCCATCTAAACATTGACAAAAATTTTAAGGACAACATCAATGACCATTGATTATTGGGTAACTTGTTTTCCTTCTTTGCGCCTACTTAGACCTGCACAAGTAGCATGTGTGAGTAAAAGATCACCGTGTGGCTGCCGATGACACTTCGATACTTAAGTTAGATAAAACTTAAGAAAGACTTAAAATTGTAAAGTGAATTTTTATAGTGTACATTTATTCATCGACCTTAACTCTCTTTTTATATTGTGGGAGTATTGATTTGGTTAGGCCTTTGTTGGTGTAGCTTAGGGAAAGAGATATTGTTGAAGGTCCTTTCCTAGTTGAGAGTTGTCCACGTGGGAAAGTTTTTCCACAAAACTTGTACTCTTAGATATATGAAAGAGGTTTCTCCTTTGAAATGTTGTCACTGCAATAAAGTTTTCATGCCCAACGTATACTCCAATATTTGTTTATGTCACTGTATCCAAGTCAATTAACGAGCTGTATCAAACTTCTGAAGTCTATTCTAATGCAAATTGCAAGTCGTCATTGTCTCCAACAGAAAAGTCTTTGGGTTATAATATTATTAGTCTCTTGAAGTCTTTTGTAGAATTTTATACTGTGACTTTTCCATCTAAACATTGACAAAAATTTTAAGGACAACATCAATGACCATTGATTATTGGGTAACTTGTTTTCCTTCTTTGTGCCTACTTAGACCTTCACAAGTAGCATGTGTGAGCAAAAGATCACCGTGTGGTTGCCGATGACACTCCGATACTTAAGTTAGATAAAACTTAAGAAAGACTTAAAACTGTAAAGTGAATTTTTATAGTGTACATTTGTTCATCGACCTTAACTCTTTTTTTATATTGTGGGAGTCCTGATTTGGCTAGGCCTTTGTTGGTGTAGCTTAGGGAAAGAGATTATTATGGTTGTTTGCAACTTGGATCTGATCTTTTGAATTCTGCTAGTGATGGACTTAGTATGTAACTCTGTTAACAAGATTATCATGACACGCGTGCGGTGCGGATCAGAGGACAAATTGATGTATCATCAACTTTTGAATATAATACTCTTAATCATCATTTTGATGAACATTAATTTGTCTCTAACTTTAGATTTTTCTTCCCATTGTATCCTCACAAGTTCTTAATATTTACGAGCAAAATCAATTTGTGGGTGAATAGTGATAAAAAAAATATTTGTGTCTTGTAAGTACGGATGAATTCAAAACACCAAATACTATTATACTCCTCATGTTTACTACGTTACTCTTCAAATTCAGAATATTTACTTATGAGACATCAAACCGTCATCTGATCAGCACCATACATGTGTCATGATAATCTCGCCAACAAAACGAAGCGGGTCCGATTGGACGCACAATCCAGCGAGGCCCAAACAACATCAAGCTCAACATTGGCAGAATCCGGACAGTCAGGTCTGAGTTGCAATGAGCCAGTAAGTCCACATGTCACGGTCAGGCCCAATACTCATAAGACCTCTAAGGCAAGTATCAAAGATCTACCCAAGACATGCATGTCAGCAACACATTAGATCCGACTAGAAAACATATATTAGAGTATAAGTCGGGCAAAAAAACTTTTTTGCATGGACAATGCTTAGAAAGTGAAATCTCTTCCGCAGATCTAGGAGCACAAGTCGTGTAGGGAAATTATCCCACATGGACAGCTCCTAATCAGGAAATGATCTCTACAACAAGATCATTTTCCCTAAACTACGTCACCAAAGGCCTAGCCGAACATGGATTCCTTCACTATAAAAGGGAGATAAGGTCGATGAACTAGAGGTATACAATACAACTTAGTTTACAATTTTAAGCCTCTCCTAAACCTTATTTAACTTAAGCATCGAGTGTCATTGACCACCACACAGTGGTCCTTGGCTCACGTTTGCTACCCGTGCAGATTTAGGTAAGCAACGAGGAATGAGAGCAGAAATCGACTACATTAGTTTGGCGTCGTTCGTGAGGAACAACATATTTCCTCAATAAGAACTGCAGATCCACATTTTCCAAAGAATCAACGAGATGGTGACGACAAGGTCTCGCAACAATGGAGATATTGTCAAGCCTTCGAACGCTCAAACCAGTTGAGCGCCGCCAGTTCCACCATCGCCACGAGCGGAACCTCTTCAACCCCACGCCAGATACGGCCGTAGCAGACCCAAGGGTGAACCTACTCTCAACACAGATATGTTTTTTTTTGTTTTTTTTTTTTAATTTTTTCGTACATTTTCCCCTCATGGACATTAACTACAAATATGTTGTATCTGATTTTTGTCAATACGTTTTCACCCACATGCATGGAGGAATGGCAAGGTTTCTTACATTCACCCACATGCATGGAGGGAATGGCAATGTTTCTTACATTGACACAGAAGGAACTTTGTATCCTTTTTCTACATGACCGTTCTATGCTTTGTTGTGTGTTCCTTTGTTCCTTCTCTTTGTTTTTCTTTCTTAATTGTAGATTTCGTGCTTTCTCCTTAACTTAGTAATTGCAGTCGACCAGATCGTATTATACAAATTGCTGAGAGGTTTGGCATGAATGCAAGAGCTGTCCTTGACAATGTAAAAGAGAATCCCTTACCTTATGGATGAGTTACTTTGATTTTCGTTTTGCTTTTGTTATTCTGGAAATTAAGCATTCTTAGGTTCAGACAATAGCAAGTCTCTTACAGCTGTTTCAAGTCATTTTTGTTGTATATTTTGAACCGTTGCATAAGAAATAGGAGTTGTTGAGTATGTAATTCATATGAGTAGGATATCATGATAATAGATATTTTGTTTTCTTAAAAAAAAATTTCTTTCAGATTTCTAGGGTGGTTGAAATTTGTTATTTAATAATTGTAACTTTTCTGTTTTGCACAATCAAATTTTTCGTACATTGCTCTTCTAATGGTATAGAATGCAACCCTTTTATGGTTTACAATATTGTGGATGGATGTTATGACCTATGCAAATGGTTAGGGTTTTTGCATTAACTTACTATAAATGTATATATCAACATTGTCGATTATGATTTGTATGTAAAAGTTCATTGAAATTAGTAATACGTAATACCTGTTACCTGTGTAAGATGGGTTTGTGTGTTCATTATGAGGTGTTTTTGAAGATTGGGTATATAAATTTGCTTGAGTTTTTGTAAAGAGGCGTATATAGATTTTGTTTTACTAATGCAAAGCCAAGTAGTGTGAGAAAAGACAGATTATTAGGTTATTAGAGATGTGTTAATATGCAAATATTGGTTTTATTAAAATTAATAATAATAAATACTAAATAAATAATTTTGGGACGAGATGAGATGCGTGGGATTGAAAATCTCCATCATGATCTTATTCCACTCTAAATCGGGACAGAACAAAATCGGGATGAGTTTGATCAATTCCAAAAGAGCCTGAAAAAAATCGGAACGGAATGGATAAAATCGGGTTGAGATTGGGATCGCAGAATGAGATGCCCACCCCTATCTCGAGATGAATCCAACTTTCATTTTTATTAGTTTTATTTTTATGTCCCAATGTTGCAACGGAATAGAAAGGAGTATCCTAGTGATATGAAGTCTGCTGAAGCGGGTGGATGAGAATGGATTGGGTTTGAAGTATGACATCTGAGCTCACTTTCTTCAATTTCATAGTATGTACATCTTGTTCTCTCACACAAGATCAAAGCAAGTGGAAGAACTATTCAACTTTAATACGGGGCCAATTTAACCAAATGGAAACACTTTTTCTTTCATCCTTATGTGACCATCAATATTGTTAAAAAAATTAAACAAGAGGTCCCTCCCACCGAAAGGAATATACTAGTTCTTATCTCTATTTGAAGTAATAATGAATTGTTTTCAATCTGATTTACAGGTTTTCATTTTGTCCTTCAAATTTCATGCTAATTAAAATTAAAATCAGTCTCTCTCAAATAATAACTAATTATAATTAATCCTCTAGCTAATTTATTAGAAGCCCCTAATTATCAATAAATTGTAAATAAGTTCTTATATCTAACTTTTGAATTTTCTATTTTGCTCTCCACACCTTTTATAATTCAAGTCAATCATTCTCAAACATTAATTAATTTTACTTAAGCCTCTAAAATAATTTATTCGAAATCCATTAATTATTTTTGTGTGTGATAAAGACAAGAAAATGTGTGTTTCGTCTTTGTTGAGATCCAAGTGAATTGAAAAGTTGATTTCAGAAATCCTCTTCGACTTAGGGTTGGCTCCATTAGAATCTAGAGAAAGAGAAACAGATGGAGAGATCGATTTAAGATGAGAGGATCGATCAATCAATTGGTGAAGAAGAGATCGAGCTAAGGTGAGTTTTCGATCGAGAGATGAAGGGAATCAATCGATAGATGGGGAGAGACCTGTGCAAGTGATATCTTGAGATGAATCCAACTTTCATTTTATTTTTATATCCCAAAGTTGTAAAGGAATAGAATGGAATATCTTGGTAGTATGAAGTCTGCTGAAGCGGGTGGTGGATGAGATTGGATTGGGTTTGAAGTAAGGAATGCAAGCTCACTTTCTTCAATTTCAAGTGGAAGAACTATTCAACTTTGGTATGAGGCCAAACCATTTGACCAAATGGAATTTGAAACACTTGGCGTGCCTCCTTGCGCGTTGCATGAACATTATTTCGATGAACCATTTGAACACTTGGCGTGCCTCCTTGCGCGTTGCATGAACCATTTGAACACTTGGCCAAACCATTATACAAAAACAATAAAGAGGATGCATGATGACAAGGGTAGTTGTTTACATTTAAAGATTAATTTTGAATATAATATTTTTAATCATTATTTCGATGAACATTACTTTGTCTCTAACTTTAAAATTTTCTTTCTGTTGGATCCTCCCAAATTCTTAATATTTATGTTTTGTACGAATGGATGAACAATTCAAAACAGTAAACACATACTATTATACCTCTTGTGTTTACTAAGTTACTCGTCAAAGTCTGAATATTTACAATTCAAACTAGCTCTCATGAGTCATGACCAAGGATTGTGATTTCATTTTTTGGATTTAATTTCGGTCCCTCGATTTAAAGAAATATTTCATTTTTGTGTAAAAAAATAAAAATTTGGTTATGACTTTGAATTGAACAATGTAAGTTATGCATTTTAAATTCTTAAATCATCATCATCAAATATCATTTCTGATACTTTTGGAGTCAGCTACATGAATTTTGGTTCTCTAAGCAATGCAGTATTCCCACATATACTCGCCTAATCCAAGCTCAAGGATGTCTCCTTCAATGCCTTCATCCAAATTTTCAATAGTCGTCATCTCCGTCAACACCCTCCATTAACTTGTCAATCTAAACATTTTCTAATTAGAGTCGTGCTTGGTCTCCTCTGCACGTGACTAAACCACGTTAAACGTCTTTATCTAATTTTGTTCTCTATAGGCGCTACACCTAAATATCTCATAATTATGTCATTCCTAATTTTGTCCTACAGGCGCACATTAATGCAAGAGTTGTCCTTGACAATGTAAAAGAGAATCCCTTACCTTATGGATGAGTTACTTTGATTTTCGTTTTGCTTTTGTTATTCTGGAAATTAAGCATTCTTAGGTTCAGACAATAGCAAGTCTCTTACAGCTGTTTCAAGTCATTTTTGTTGTATATTTTGAACCGTTGCATAAGAAATAGGAGTTGTTGAGTATGTAATTCATATGAGTAGGATATCATGATAATAGATATTTTGTTTTCTTAAAAAAAAATTTTCTTTCAGATTTCTAGGGTGGTTGAAATTTGTTATTTAATAATTGTAACTTTTCTGTTTTGCACAATCAAATTTTTCGTACATTGCTCTTCTAATGGTATAGAATGCAACCCCTTTATGGTTTACAATATTGTGGATGGATGTTATGCCATTTAGAATTTCTGCTGGATAAATGGTTATGCTAATAATAATAGTATAAATATATATAGGCAAATAATCATTATGTAATCAAAGCCACCAAAAGATAATTTAAGAAGAATAATGATAAATCGAATCAATCACTTTAGCCCGCCTTGTTTGCTAGCTTTTTTTTATTTTATTTTTGATTTTTTTACACTTCTACCCCTTTTACAAATAGTGATTGTGTTTTAAAAATAATAAATAAAAAATGTAAAAATACAACACCAAAAAACCAAAAAAAAAGCCAAAAAATACATGGCTGGCTAGACAACACTGGCTGGTATGAAAGTTTGCTTAGCCAACCAGCAATTAGTGCTCTTTCTACTAAAGTTACTTTACGAAAACTGTGACATGGTTCCCATTCAATACAACCCCACACAAATATAGCAGGAGAAGGAGACGCCTCAGTTTGTGACAATCACAGAAGTTTCTTCCAATCTAACGACAATTACAATAATTCTTGGATGCACAAAGACACTACCTATACATTAAACAAGTCCGAGCCAAAAAAGAAAACCTTACTCCTGATAGTAAAATGATTATCAGTTGAGTTCCTCATCAAGGGTTCATGTTTGGCTGTTTCAAAAAAAAAAAAAAAAAAAAAAAACTTCCAGAATTATTAATTAAGGAGTTTTCTTAATTATATAGTTTAGTGCATGCAGCCCTGTTATATCATACGTTGTTTAACTTTATTATGCATAATCAACAATATTTTAACAAATGTGGCTTGAATAAACAATCACACAAGTACATCTTACTCTGACGTAAGGGTGTGTTTGGTTGCATGAAATCATATGTCATGGAAATTTATGAAGGGACCTCTATATTTTAGGTTAATTTGAAGTATCACTTCACATCCATCATTTAATTTTGTGATCAATGGTGGAAACAAAAGTCCATGAACATGAGAATCATATGCCTTGGGTGACCAAGGAGTGAGATTCCCATGTTCACGAGACTTTCATTCTCACCATTGACCACACAATTAAATGGTGAATGTGGAGTGATACATCACTTTAGCCTAAATTATAGGAGTCCCCTCATATATTCTCATGACATAGGATTCCATATAACCAAACACACCCTAAATTGCCCCAATCAAAGTGAATCATGTTTGCAATTTTTTCTTGCCAAATACTGTGGCTTAATATTATACCATTAGTGTCAGAGGAGCAACTTAGGGATGCTAATCCAAATCCAACAAAATAAAATAAATTTTAACGACTATATATAATGTGATGGTAACCCATATAACTTGAGAGTGTAAACTATAAATTAAGCAAAAGGTAGCCGAAAGCAACCGCAGTACTGCACTAGCTATTTTTTGTGAAGAAGAAGAACATGTAGAGATGGACAAGTTCACATATTCACAACGGGCTCAGTCTCACTCTCTTTTCACTGTTCAGTGTTCAGCGGCATTTGAGATCTGGCCGTGCCTTTTTGAAGGTTAAGTAACATGCTTGCATGAATGCAAATAAGTAAACTATATATTATTGCATCCTTTGCCACTGCATGTCAGCCTGTACATGTGTGATGAGATCTGATTAAGGAATTCATCTGTCACGCCCCAATTTTCGAAGGAAAAAAAAATCCTAAAATTTATGTAGAATTATTCGTTTTTCCCAAATTTCGGAACGTGAAAAATTCAATAACAACATAAACAAATAGCAGCAACAACTAAAACATGATTAAGTTACTGAAACAAATAAAACTCTAACCCGGAGAGACTCTGACATTGCTAGCTCCACTAGCGAAACTTCAGTAACACTGCTCAAAAGTCTCTAAACCTGAAAAGCTAATCGGCTACATTTCCAAAGGAATGTACCCAAGAAGCAAAAGCTCACTTGGGTCAGCAATAAAGCTGGTGTGAGAAATCTTTATCCCAAAATCAATAAAATCGCGCATGATAAACATTAAGCTAAACACAAACAACAACATCACACCAATAGGTAGTTCCTCAATGAAGCAAAAGTGTCATCATCCTAATAAATAATATGCATTTACTAATACTTACGCTATAGAAGTTGACTATGGCAAGTCTGACCTGCAGAAATTGTTAGTAAACTTACCATCCTGCACAAAACTGTTAGAAACAAACAAATAAAATTTATGAGTTATCAATCCTTATAAATGCAACAACAATACAAATCATAATCATATTAGACTATTATTGAAATATTAACAAAACACATTTTCTACCTTTAGGAAGACTTGTAGTTCTCATTCAATGGTTGAATGAGCATTTAGTTTCTTCCTTTAAGGTAATCATGCACATACACAAAAAGAAATCTCGCTTCTTTTCCTCAATCGCACTATCCTCCATGTGTCGAACACACCTTACCCAAGTGTGCCTCCCTTGCCATCGAAACCACTCGGAGTGTACATGTTCCAAGTGGGTACCACCTCGAGGAACATGTCATCTCACCCGAAGTTCGATCACTGGCAAGTATTCTTCCTAAATCTACACATACAACCGAACTCACATGGAACGGTACACCGATATGCAAGCAAGTTTGCATACCCATAATAATATCACACGTATACAAGCAAGTCTGTATACAAAAATTTCTTTTCTTTTTGACATTTTTTTTTTCTTTGGAGTTGTGGAAAAGAGCATAAAAAAATATCAACTAAAACTCAAAACTCTTTTATGGTGACACTTTGTCAACCATAAGTATATCAACCACAGTATCCACCATTCTTTTGGGAACAAGTAATATTTGACACATTGCCAATTCACATATCCCATCTCTTTGCATCATATGAAAAATAATATGCATACCAATTCGCATAACAATACAAATACTCAAGCTAAAACAAGTGCTCAGTTAAATTCCAGCCAATATCTATTACTAGAAAATTTTCTTCTAGCCCTAAACTAAATAAGGGTTTAATCATACATAAAACTAATACAGACAAGACATTATCCCTTAAGCTGCCACTTCTAACAAGTTGCAAAGAATGACAGGGATAACAGATGCTTTCTAAAATGAAATATTGAGCTTACGAGCGCCACCCAAAAGGGTAAAACACTGCTTACAATGTCAAGTTGAAGTTCAAATAGCCATATCAAAGTTTTTGTAAATATTTCCTACTACATAATCAAATGAGAAAACAACAGTTTTTATATCGTACCCCAGTTGAAACTATGATAAGACCGTGGCAGCTAGGTATACTCCAGGATGCAACATGGAAAGTGTTTGATCACTTCAACAAATCATCTATTTTAATTGGATTTACATTGAAATAGACACTCAACCAGAATCAGTTGCTTGCTGCATTCCATTGTTTATAGATAGACAAATTCCTTTTTGTTCCTTCTCTACTTAATTAAACTAGTTTATTGCTGATCAAACCCAACACAAGTAGCAGTGGTAATCAAATGAGGTAACCATTCAAACAATAGTAATCAAGGGCCCCAATCTGCTTTCTGCTTTCCACATCCCCAAAATAATAAAGCTTAAAACTTGACAATGTCAGGCATGGGCTTTGAGAAAAATTTAGCAGAAGTTGGTGAGTTCCAACTCTGCCTGCACATACAGACATGCGTTTAAAAATCAAATGAGGACGAAGAATACCACCTAAAAGAGAATATGAGTATATACCATCAAACATACAAAAACAAAATTCTTACATTTAAGCATTCTAGGGTTCATCATGGTATTTATTTAAGTTCTCTCAATAGGATATTAGTTATCACTACTACAAATATAGGCTTGCATAGCGCTTAAAAATAGGCTTAGATAGCGCTCAAAAAAGCGTTATGCAAGGCGCGTACTTGAATAGCGCTTCGTTAGATAGCGCTAATTTTTTTTTTTAAATTAGCTTGCATAGCGCTTTTATGAGCGCTATTTAATTTTGTTGATTTTTTTTATTTTTATTTTTATTTTTTTTTAATTAGCTTCTAAAGCGCTATTTAATTTCGGTGAATTTTTTTTATTAACTACCATATAATATTTTTTTATATAATATTTAATATAATAATGACAACGTTCAATCAATCAATAAAAACACAACATGATAACTAACTGTTTCTCATTCATTCAAAATATAATTTAAGCATTCATACAAAATTGTTAATATGCTATCATATATATACACCAACTTTTTTGGCCACGAAATGAAATGGCCAACAGCTTCTCCTACAGTCCTAACTTCGTCTGTACATTGCGGCACCGCTGAATGTTTCTCAGATTCTACCGCCACTTCAAATTGTATCCTCGCATAACCTGAAATTGCATCATGGCATTGTATAAGTATAACAACACACACACACACTAAGTCGGTATATAAATCTTAACCTGAAATACAAGAACACCTATTACTGCTACTATATATATGCAAACCACTGCCAAACACAAAGGGTTTTGTATCAGTAAGATAAATGTAAATGACTAAAGGTCCAACTATATTTCTTGATAGCACCCTTCTCAACTAATATATATATATAGTAGCAGTAATAGGTGTGGAACTTACCCCAGAATAACCAATTCCAACGAGCTCAAGAACTCCGGGAACTAAAGGAAGCCTATCAATGGCCTGCATAAACAGAATGCACAAATTAAACTTTCGTTCAATAAATATCATACAAGCTATCAATAACTCTTAAGCTCGCATATAACAGATATGATCAGTATTAATCTTTTAACTGCAATGAAATCTGAAGGGCAGTAAATATTAGAAAGATTTTATGCTCACAGAAATCATCCCTGTAGAGCCCCATAGAGCAACTCCACCAGCAACTACAAGTGAAGTCGTGGCATCTGCAAAAACAATCAGAAAACTAAACTAATAACACTATTGTTTAACACAAATAATGTCAACATTTTACTAATCAAACTTTTAAGTTCCAAAACCTTTCAACTTTCTATCTGCTGTTTTTCTCCAGATTCATCCCCAATTGCAAAATGACAGTTGGATAATTCTGATAATAAGGTAAGCCTTGCATAGGGTAGGGATGATAGACTGGTGGCACACCAGGCGGCCATTGAGGATACATTGGATGCTGTGGAAATTGGCCTTGAAAATAGTCCTGATTGCTTGCTGGTACTTGGGCATCCAATGGAGGTTTTCCATCTAACCAAATATAAAAAGTAAATAAAGTTCTTAGTTGCAATTAATTATCTTTTTTCCCCTGGATAATTGAAGTTGCTCGAACTCAATTAAGGAAAAGAACAAAACAGTGCATGGCCCAATTTACATTATTATACTTTGTGTTTTATAGATGTAGTGTACAATGGTTTTAAAATATGGATATATTTCTAAGCCAAAGATGTGATGGTGTAATTTGTACTAGACCAATAATTTGTTTCCTTCATGGCATACTTCTCCAATGGGAGTGCTACATGCAATGGTTGTATTAAACATGGATATGTTTCTAAATGAGGGAAGAGAAAGAATAATATTGACTATCAATTAAGAATTGTTAAAGGCGAAGAGATTAAGAACTTGTCGTACTGTTAACACAAAAAATTTCTATTCTACCAGCTAATTCCTCCAAAGGAAATACTTTAATAATTTTCTAATGACATTTTGTTATGGGCTTCCCAGAGCTTTCAGAGGTTTAGTCCATGTTGGAATATGGGTCACGTAAAAGAAATGTAAATAATCACTATGTGCCTCCAAAGATCAGAGCTTATACCTGTGCTACCATTATTGGCCGCCTTCCCATTACCATCAACTTCCAATTCAGAAATGGACCTAGGCCATGCTACTATTTGTGTTGGACTTTCCTGCAAAAATCATGTCATCACTCCACTCACTCAGTTATGCACACTCCAGTTCCAATATGAAGAGAGAATGTGGTGTTCAAAGACTAAAAACTAAGACGTAAAAATACTGCAAAAAAAAAGTAAACAATAGCAGATTTTGGGACTTACTGCAAGGGACGATCTGCTGATGATGCGAGGTACGCACTGCTGCTGCTGCTGCGAGGGATGAACTGCTGCTCTGCGAGGGACACACTGATGCGAGCTTGCTGCTGGTCGCAAACCAGAGTGCGCTCTGTTTCACTGCAGAGTACGCACTGGCCAAATCATCGAACCACTTGCGTTGATGCCATTTCAGCTGCCATTGTCCTTTGCCATACTTCAACAAATGTAATTTTTCTCTTCAAATGTTCTGCTTATTCAGTGGATCTGGTATTGTTCTTCAATGGCATTGAAATTGCAGTAGTTGCGCCTTTTCATCTTCTTACGGATTGTATAGGAAACCCAGGAAAGCATAATATAGCATGGTGATGGGCAGTGACACAATCATTCCAAATATCACTCTGCAAGTCAATATAGATACATAAAGAATTCACAATATAAACGGATGCTGATAAACAAAATAAACATGAATATATGAGACTTACGCGGTGCTTAATACGTCTGGGTGTAGGTTATACTCCCTTGCAAATACAAAAGGAACTATTCCTTGTGGTAGAGCAGCCTGCTCAAGATAGATTTTTTTTCCAGTATTTCTCCCAGCAATGTGACCCTTTGTTTATCTGTTCAAGAAGATCCCAATGAGAACTGAACCTACACATAAATGAGTGACCAAGGGCACTTACAATTTGCTAACAACTTTCTGACAACCAACATGTATCAGACACATGACATATTATCTATATATCAAACAAAGATGATGATGATTCACATAACAAAGTATTGGTATATGCTTGTCTAACAGTATGTAACAGTATGTTAAATCAAATAGGAACTCTTGTACACACTAAAATCTATGGAACTCTTATCATAAATGTAACAGTATGTTAAATCAAATAGGAATTCAAAGCAAATGTATGTCATCAAGCATCCCCTGCATCTTCTTGTACTCTGTTTTTTTGTTGAAAATTATGGGATTCAAGCAAATGTATGTCATCAAGCATCCACTGCTTCAGAAACAAAATTAGTAACACATACTTTTATGTTGTATCCATTTGAATAGATGAAATTTGCGAAAACAGAACAACAGTGTATGTATCAAAGTACGCAACAGCCCTAAAATTACTTTCCACCACACGACAATCTTACAAATCCAAAGTGTAGTTCTTAGCAAAATTTATAAGCTGGAGTTCAAAAAAAACAATCTTACGAATCTGATGAACATACCCAAAGATTAATAAGCTGGGTGTATTACAATTTTAGGCGAGCAAGACATCTCTCTCTAACGGTTCAGATTTAGAATTAGCTCACACGATACATAACCTTGCAATTCTGTCACTTGAGAATATTTTAGAAGCTCCAAAACAACCAAGAAATTCAACTGGAACTTAATAATCATTTGAACAGACGAAAATCAGTAAACACTGAGTGAGAGTCGAGCGAGAGAGACGAACCTGGTCCTTTCCCTACGATTCCTCGGTTCCTCGCCTCCTCGCCTCCTCTGGTTCCTCGCCTGAGTCGCCTCCTTCCTCGGTTCCTCGCCTGAGTCGCCTCCTTCCTCGCGTCCTTCCTCGGTTCCTCGCCTCCTCGATCTGGTTCCTCGCCTCCTCGCCTCTGTTCCGTCCCTCCTCTCTCTGTGTTTGAAAAAATGGCAAAAGCAAAACCAAAATACATGAGGTCGAGATTTAGGTTTTTATTAGGGCTTTTGATATAAACCGTCCGATCATATCAAGATCTTAAAAAGCGAGATTTAATTTGATATTTGAAGCGCTATACAAGAGGAAAGTAGCATAGCGCTTTTAAAGCGCTATGCAAGCACTTTAAAAGCGCTATGGTAGTTTTGGTAACGTTTTTTCACATAGCGTTTTTTAAAGCGCTATCTAAGACATAATTAAGATAGCGCTTAACTGAAAAAAAAATTTAAAAGCGCTATTGTAGCGTTTTTTTTGATTATTTTTTTTTTAAAGACAAATAAGCGCTATCCTAGCGCCCACTTGGATAGTTCTTTAAAAAAGCGCTATCTAAGTGGCGTTACCTAAGCTAATATTTGTAGTAGTGTATATAAGTTGTATTTTAACTGAAGTAAGTATGAATATATATATATATATATATATATATATATATATATATATATATATATATATATATATATATATATATATATATATATATATATATATATATATATATATATATATATAGTAAGTCAAAGGGATTCTCTTTTTCTACTTTCATTTACTCGAACATCCAGACCAAAATCATGTCCATAGTATATAGATATCATCCATTAGCCTGAAATGAAGGCAAATCATCTCATCCTCAGCATCCCATAGCTTCACACCTAAAACTAAACAGTCTAAGACTTTCTTTGCATTCAAGCCCTCCTTTTACTCTCAGCAACTTTACATCAATAATAGCAAACGAGAATCAGATAAAGAAGGCGAAAATGCATCATCTTACGAAATCAGTAAAACAAACAGCGCGAATCACAGTTCAGGCAACACTCTGTACTGGATATCAACAATAGCAACCAAAAGCCAGAAAAAGATCGATGAATCAGAAACACTCACTGACTACAAATGCTTCAACTATAAACTTAAACAATCAAACACCAATCAAATTGATCAAACAACTACAACATATTCTGGGTAAACAAAGAAATGCATCCAAAAATCAAAGCAAGAAGAGATTGAAAATGAACTCACTCCTCTAATCGCCACATCGATTGTTCTCTGCCGCAACACCACACACCGTCACATGATTGATCGGAGCTGGCTGCTCGGGCAGCTGGCGACAACTCCGATCGAGCTCTCTCTCGATTCCACTCCTCTTTTATTCAAAATCCACCCATTCGTCTCCCTAAATCACCCCTGCAACAACTCTTCTTTCACTCCCTGGAACAATCCTTGAACACCCTGCAATCAACCCTGGAACAACCTGTAACGCAGCCCTTCCACGCCCTCAAAACCACTGCAACAACCCTTCAAAACCCACTACAAACAACACCTCCAACAACCCCTCTCTGCTCGTTATCTCATCGCAACCGCCCACTGCCCTCGCACAGACACAACATCATCACCACGCAGAGAAAAACACTCACGCAGAAAAATCCCTCTCTCGCCGATCCATTAAGAAGAAAACGCAAAGAAGGGAGGGAGAAAGAAGAAAAGAGGATTTGCACAAGAGAAGAAAGAAAGAAGGGTTTTGGTTTTATACTATGGGTGATTATTCGCCCCCCACTAAAATTTTGAGGGCACCCACCCTCTAAACACACTAAATAAAACCCTAATCATTAGTTTAATAAAAACCCAAAATCAAGCCCAAATACAATTGAGTAACAACCCATCAACATTAGGGTTTATAAATTTTTGGCTAAATACACACACTTTATCCTATTTAGCCATGGCAAACAAAATTATTTTTTTTCCAAATAATTGAGATTACAATGTATGCTCCAATTAATAAATAAGAAATTTTTATATTTATTTAATTAGGCGGGTATTACAATATATACAACTCAAAAGAATCTTGTCCCGAGATTCGGTAGAGGAAAGAAAGTTAAGCGAATTTTGAAAAATATAACTTGTCAAACGAAATAAGATTTTTAAAACAAAATTTCAATTGAATTTTTAGTTGCATAAATTTTAATTGTCATTAAAAAAGTATGGGTGTTACAATATATACAATTCAAAAGAATCTCGTCCCGAGATTCGCAAAAAATGGTTAACTAAAGATTCAGAATAACAAACCGCTACAAGGAAACTACACGGAATAATGTCATCCAGTATTGACATTAAAATCAGTTAGCCACAGAAATCTCATCTCGAGATTCATGAAGAAAAAGAAACAATAATAAAAGTTCAAGGTTCGCCCTTGTCACTTTGTCTCTAGATAGTTACACTATTACTCTCCCATATCCACATTCCGATGATCACTTAGACTCTACCCCAGCCTAGGCTAACCAAATGCTCTGATACCAAACTGTCACAATTGTAACACCCCTACTTTTTTATAAGATATTAAGCATTCTTAAGTTCAGATAATAGCAGGTCTCTTACAGCTGTTTCAAGTCATTTTTGTTGTATATTTTGAACCATTATATAAGAAATAGGAGTTGTTGACTATATCATTCATATAATTAGGATATCATGATAATAGATATTTTGTTTTCTTAAAAAAAAAAAATCTTTCAGTTTTCTAGGGTGGTTGAAATTTGTTATTTAATAATTGTAACTTTTCTGTTTTTCACAATCAAAATTTTCGTACATTGCTCTTCTAATGGTATAGAATGCAACCCCTTTATGGTTTACAATATTGTGGATGGATGTTATGCCATTTAGAATTTCTGCTGGATAAATGGTTATGCTAATAATAATAGTATAAATATATATAGGCAAATAATCATTATGTAATCAAAGCCACCAAAAGATAATTTAAGAAGAATAATGATAAATCGAATCAATCACTTTGATCTAGGGGTTTGGGTTAGCCTAGAGGGTAAAGCAACAGTAAGTACCGGCTTTGATCTAGGGGTTTGGGTTAGCCTAGAGGGTAAATATGTCTATTTCTGTTTTTTGGTTTTTTCCTTACCAATTTGTTATTATATCCCGTTTTGGGACAAGTAATTTAGGCCTGACATACCATAGCTGTCTCTCCATAGCGGAGATTTAATTTAAAAAAAAAAAAAAAAAAAAAAATCAATCACTTTAGCCCGCCTTGTTTGCTAGTTTTTTTATTTTTATTTTTTGATTTTTTTTTATACTTCTATGCCTTTATAAGATAGCGGTTGTGTTTTAAAAATAATAAATAAAAAATGTAAAAATACCAAAAAAAAAAACCAAAAAACCAAAAAAAAAGCCAAAAAACATACATGGCTGGCTAGACAACCCTGGCTGGTACGAAAGTTTGCTTAGCCAACCAGCAATTAGTGCTCTTTCTACTAAAGTTACTTTACGAAAACTGACTTCTGAATGTCACATGGTTCCCATTCAATACAACCCCACACAAAAACACTCATACCAAACTTGTACGTCCAACACAAATATAGCAGGAGAAGGAGACGCCTCAGTTTGTGACAATCACAGAAGTTTCTACCCATGGGCGGACCTACTAAGGGGCGAGAGGGGGGCCGCTGTCCTCTCTTAACTTTTAAAATATTTTTAGTAAATATATTTTAGTCTTACAAAATTGATTATATAATGTAGAATACAATATGATAATTGTTTATGAAAATATTTAAACATCTCTTTGTTTGTGTAGTGATTGGAAGTTTATCACTTTTAGTAAAAGATCTAAGTTCGATACTCTTCGTGTGCATTTTTTATTTTATTTTCAATGCAATTTTATTAGTAATTGCAAACATTAAAGAAATGAATTATTTTTCACAAGTGATATTAAACCCCTGACAAAAAAATATTTAAAATAATAACGATAAAATTCAATGAAAATATATACCATTAGCTAACTCGTATAAAATTTGAGCATCATATAAACTATTTTTTCTTTGAAATTGTATTATGATCATATTAGATTCGCAAATTTCAAAAAAAATTTAGCTTCACCTACAACTTATCGTAATTATTTTGTGATTCTCAATTCTAGACAACCAGGTTTTATAGCCACTTTTTGGTCAGATTTTAAGTTTTTTACATTTCTATCATTTCTATAGATAATGTTTGTGGTTGTATTTTAAAGATAATGGGTAAAGGTGTAAAAATGCTCTAGCCTGGCTAAAAAATAGCTTTAAAGTTTGACTTCCTAGACAAACTCTTTTGTGATATAATTATATATTCTAGTTATTATGTTTGTTTGCTCTTTGTTAAGGTTATCAATATTGATCTTATTTTGGCTTAAAATTGACTACACTTGGATCCAATTTGATATATACATTGTATTTTTTATAGTTGAATTTTTTTTATTAAAAAAAAAATTGGCTTTACCATTGATAACTACTATTATCAACTAATAAGTATTTTCCATTTCACCCCCCCCCCTCGACTAAAATCCTGGATCCGCCCCTGTTTCTACCAATCTAACAACAATTACAATAATTCTTGGATGCACAAAGACACTACCTATAAATTAAACAAGTCCAAGCCAAAAAAGAAAACCTTACTCCTGACAGTAAAATGATTATCAGTTGAGTTCCTCATCAAGGGTTCATGTTTGGCTGTTTTAAAAAAAAAAAAAAAAAAAAAACTTCCAGAATTATTAATTAAGGAGTTTTCTTAATTATATAGTTTAGTGCATGCAGCCCTGTTATATCTTAAGTTGTTTAACTTTATTGTGCATAATCAATAATACTTTAACAAATGTGGCTTGAATAAACAATGACACAAGTACATCTTACTCTGACTTAAGGGTGTGTTTGGTTGCATGGAATCATATGTCATAGAAATTCATGAAGAAAATTTACTGTTCAGTGTTCAACGGCATTTGAGATCTGGCCGTGCCTTTTTGAAGGTTAAGTAACATGCTTGCATGAGTGCAAATAAGTAAACTATACATTATTGCATCCTTTGCCACTGCATGTCAGCCTGTACATGTAGGGGTGGGCACGGTTCGGTTCGGTTACAAATTTTGAGGAACCTAACTTGAACCGTTTAAAATTTTATCGGTTCCGATTCGGTTCGGTTACTCTATTTTGAACGTTGGAACCGAACCTAACTCGAACCGTTTACAACGGTTCGATTCCTACGGTTCCAAACGGTTCCTTGAAACAAATGCATGAAAGCAAGTAAAATGCTAGAATCTGCATGAAAGCAACAGACTGCAAGTCTGCAACAGTTCCACAAACAACCACCCTCATGCCATGACATTAAATCAACTTCTTGACTTCTGGACTGATTTCTAGAGATGTTAATTCCTCCTTGGGTGAAAGCTAACAATGAACTGATTGTATTATCAAATAATGACCATAGTAAAAACAGATATAATGATCTCCATGCCAAGTAGCTATATCACTTGCACACACAAAAAAAAAAGTTCCTAAAATTTCACCTATCTCCTTTGATTTTTGTGACTCCAGTAACTTCCCATTATTCACCTCAATGTCACATGGCGAGTTGTCTTGTAGTTGTTCTTGGTCTATTGACTTCCTAATGGACTCTTCTTCTGCCAAGAAAACAGAAAAACAGGACACAATTAGTAACATAACAATCTCATTTACTATAATGTAAGTTTTCATCCTAGTAAGGCAGAACTAACAGAAGATTCAGCAACAGCTAACAGAACTTGACTGCAAGGAGGTTGAGATTAAAAGAAGTGCAGCTTTATCTGCCGCTAAATACATAGAAGCTTGTCAAGAGCTTGGTTTGCAGGTTAAGATTCTTGGGGCTTAGCATACAACTGCTTCCCAACATCGGCTTGTTCTCTATCATTTAACATATATTGTTTTTGAAGTCTCAGTCATTTGTAAATTGTAATCAAGCTAGAACCACAATTGTTTCTCTCTGCAGGGTAAAAATGTAAGATGGGAACTTCTAGAGACTGCAAAATCACTGCCAGACACATTCAGCAAGATTCTTGAAGTTATAAATGGTGATTCCGTGTCACAAGCAATGGAGTATTACTCAAACTTTGTCAGAGATGCCCATACAGAAAAAGAGGTAGAGTAGGTGAAGAAATGGAAGCATCCTCTTAAGTTTTCATCCTAGTAAGGCAGAACTCAAGAAAATTGAATATCATACATACCACATGATATTTGGCAAGAAATGGAAGCATCCTCTTTTGAGTCTTGAGCTGCAAGCCTGCAACAATTTGTTGGCGTTCTCGACAACAATCTGCAACAAGAGGGAGCTGCTGCTTCTCGACACAGAGACGGAGAGAGGAGAGGGAGCTGCTTCTGCTTCTTCTCTTCGACAGAGACAGAGAGATATGTTGCTGCTGCTTCTCTCTTCGACAGAGACAGAGAGAGATCTCGCTGAGGGAGCTGCTGCTGCTGCTTCTTCTCTTCGACAGAGACAGAGAGAGGAGAGGAGAGGGAGATCTCGCTACTTCTTCTCTTCGACAGAGACAGAGAGAGGAGAGGAGAGGGAGATCTCGCTACATGTGTGATGAGATCTGATTAAGGAATTCATCAATATGTACTTTGGGTTGGTTATTTATTTCATCATGATAAACATTTTCTTGGAGATTAGACACACAGAGATCTGATGGGCCATAGGCAACAAGTTATTTTATAGAATTAAATATATATATATATCTCCCAAGAGCATTTCCAATGTTTCCCACCCCTTGTATATTTCCTTCTCTCTTTTTTTATTCATAGTTTGGACCTATGGAACCTCCATTTTATAAGTTTCGAGTTTCCTTTGGGATAACATAGATAAAAATGTTCCATGGATGTCTCATCTTTATCATTTCTCATGTCTTGTAGTCGGAACCATATCAATTACATTTCACTTAAAATGAAAATGATATGATTGAATAAACAAAATACGGTGATTCTTCTTACCCAACAATCCAAATGCTAACCACCAACCTACAAGGCAATCACTCTGCTAAAAAGTCCATAATTCTTCCCTCCATAGCCATGGATAAAAGGAATATACTCTGTAGTCCCCATTGAAAATGACCCGTGGTAGTGGATATGCTCGCTAAATATTTCTGTCTTTTCCCCTTTAAATGTTAATGGTTATAAATTTTGATCCCATAATTTATCTAATGAGCTCCCAACAATGATTGATGTGGTCTTAATACCAATTCCAAATGGATTTTCGGAGAAAAGCTGTGAAATGGGGGAAGCCAGCTTAAAGTAGATAGAACTTCCTTTTTTTTGTAATTCCCTTCGTCTCTGGGTATCTTGTTGTGGCCCATTTAGTATCTTGCTTCTAAAACATGTGGGTAATTTTGTTAACATGATTGCTTTTGCTACAGTCCCCTAGCTAGAGGACCGTTTAATCATTTACATCGAGATGTTTTCTACACCATGATGAAACTATATGCTAGCTACTTGTTGAAATCCGACGCTGGGTTCCGTGATTGTTGTATGAATAGTAGAATCTTACAACCCCGCTATTGGAGGCAAACAAATTTTAGGGTATGTTACAGCATGTTTAGTGTTTAGTTACTCAGTGTAAAGGGTTTGACCATTGTAATGATAATGATCATTACAATGGATTACAATGGTTTAAGCCGTTCCTTTCTTTGGTTGAGTATAAAAATGGCGTAATGAAAATGATCATTGCAATTGTAATGGGCACACTACACTAAATTGACATTTTTATAACAAACCCTAAAACAATATCATTTTTTAGCTGCAATAATTGTATCATCATGAATAGTATGGTGCTACAAGTGATACTATTCATGGTTATTCAATTTATTATATCACTTTTTTTGTTAAACAATTTTTCAATTTTTTTTACTGAATTTAGTTTTGACTTAAAATTATTTGGTGGATTGTTACAGCTCAAAATCGATATTTTTTGGGTTTTTATAAATATGTCAATTTGGTATAGTGGCATTTCTTCTCAAAACTCTATAAATGTCAATTACAATGCCCATTGTAATGTTCAACACTTCATTTGTCTTTTTTGTCCTTCTTACCTAACATAGATGCATCCTTATCCACCACAAATCCAATATTCATCGCTGATAATTGAGGACATAATACAAATCCAATAACATAGGTTTGGCATGAATGCAGAAGTTGTCCTTGACAATGTAAAAGAGAATCCCTTACCTTATGGATGAGTTACTTTGATTTTCATTTTGCTTTCGTTATTCTGAAAATTAAGCATTCTTAAGTTCAGGTAATAGCAGGTCTCTTACAGCTGTTTCAAGTCATTTTTGTTATATATTTTGAACCGTTGTATAAGAAATAGGAGTTGTTGGCTATATCATTCATATGAGTAAAATATCATGATAAAGCGGGGGTTGAAATTTCTAGGGTGGTTGAAATTTGTTTTTTTTTTTTTTGGAAAATGAGCGGGGGTTAAAGCGGACCCTAAACCGCGAACAAGGAAAGAAGATTACATTCTGATATAACTTTTACCTATCCTATCTTCATATACAATTTTTTTCAGATCTTCAGCGAAGGAGCTAGATGTTATCTCAATAAATTCGGAGCTCGGGAATGTGCTTGCTAGGAAATCAGCCGCTCTATTAGCTTCTCTATAGTCGTGGTTGAAATTTGTTATTTAATAATTGTAACTTTTTCTGTTTTGCACAATCAAATTTTTCGTACATTGCTCTTCTAATGGTATAGAATGCGGTTTACAATATTGTGGATGGATGTTATGACCTATGCAAATGGTTAGGGTTTTTGCATTAACTTACTATAAATGTATATATCAACATTGTTGATTATGATTTGTATGTAAAAGTTCATTGAAATTAGTAATACGTAATACTTGTTACCTGTGTTAGATGGGTTTGTGTGTTCATTATGAGGTGTTTTCGAAGATTGGGTATATAAATTTGCTTGAGTTTTTTTTGTAAAGAGGTGTATATAGATTTTGTTTTAGAGTACTTCTAGCTGGCTTGGGTAACCGGCCTGGGTTGACTGCCTGGGGGGTTAAAATACATTTTTGCCTCCCTCTTTAAACACATTTTTGGAGAAAAGTGTTTAAAGAGGGGGGGACAAAAATGTATTTTCGCCCCCCAGGCAGTCAACCCAGGCCGGTTACCCAGGCCATTAAGAATTTCTGTTTGTTTTACTAATGCAGAGCCAAATAGTGTGAGAAAAGACAAATTATTAGGTTATTAGAGATGTGTTAATATGCAAATATTGGTTTGATTAAAATTAATAATACTAAATACTAAATAAATAAGTTTGGGACGAGATGAGATGTGCGAGATTGAAAATCTCCATCATGATCTTATTCCACTCTAAATCGGGACAGAACAAGATCGAGATGAGTTTGATCAATTCCAAAAAAACCTGAAAAAAATCGAAACGAAATGGATGAGATCGAGATCGCAAAATGAGATACCCGCCCCTATCTCGAGATGAATCCAACTTTCATTTTGATTAGTTTTATTTTTATGTCCCAATGTTGCGACAGAATAGAAAGGAGTATCCTAGTGATATGAAGTCTGCTGAAGCGAGTAGATGAGAATAGATTGGGTTTGAAGTAAGGCATCTGAACTCACTTTCTTCAATTTCATAGTATGTACATCTTGTTCTCTCACACAAGATCAAAGCAAGTGGAAGAACTATTCAACTTTAATATGGGGCCAAACCATTCAACCAAATGGAAACACTTTTGCTTTCATCCTTATGTGACCATCAATATTGTTACAAATATATTAAATATATTAAACAAGATCAAAGGCTTGTGGTCTATATGAACAGATAAAAATCAATTAATTTTCAAATTATGAACAGTAAAGGGTAGTTCTCAGTCTTTCTCTTTATATTTCATTATTTCTTCTCTTCCCACTTTCTCCTGGTCCTTTATTCTCCCTATATTCTGTTTTTATAATGAAACGTGCATGACACTATATCTGAACGGATCAGGATTTTAGTTAGGGGTGAAATGATAAATAATTATTAGTTAATAATAAAGTTGTTAGTTAGTCTTATCTCTATTTCTGCTACTGCAATGCTTGCAAGGTAATAATGAATTATTTTCAATCTGATTTACAGGTTTCTATTTTGTCTTCCAAATTTCATGCTAATTACAATTAAAATCAGTCTCTCTCAAATAATAACTAATTATAATTAATCCTCTAGCTAATTTATTAGAAGCCCCTAATTATCAATAAATTGTAAATAAGCTCTTACATTTAACTTTTGGATTTTCTATTTTGCTCTCCATACCTTTTATAATTCAAGTCAATCATTCTCAAATATTAATTAATTATACTTAAGCCCCTAAAATAGTTTATTTGAAATCCACTAATTATTTTTGTGTGTGATAAAGACAAGAAAATGTGTGTTTCGTCTTTGTTGAGATCCAAGTGAATTGAAAAGTTGATTTCAGAATTCCTCTTCGACTTAGGGTTGGCTCCATTAGAATCTAGAGAAAGAGAAACAAATGGATAGATCGATTTAAGATGAGAGGATCGATCAATCAATTGGTGAAGAAGAGATCAAGCTAGGGTGGGTTTTCGATCGAGAGATGAAGGGAATCAATCGATAGATGGGGAGAGACCTGTGCAAGTGATATCTCGAGGTGAATCCAACTTTCATTTTATTTTTCAAAAATTCTAGTTGGCCTGGGAAAACCAGCCTGGTTGCTGCCTGGGGGGGGGGTATTTTTGCCCCCCCCCCCCCCCCCCCCCCCTTAAACACACTCCAAAAAAGTGTTTAAAAAGGGGGGGGGGGGGGGGGGGGCAAAAATGTATTTTCGCCCCCAGGCAACAAATCAGGCTAGTTTTTCCAGGCCAGCTAGAATTGCTCTTTATTTTTATGTCCCAAAGTTGTAAAGGAATAGAAAGAAGTATCTTGGTAGTATGAAGTTTGCTGAAGCGGGTGGTACGGATGAACAGTTCAAAACAATACGGATGAATAGTTCAAAACAGTTCAAAGTTACTCGTCAAAATAGTAAACACTATTATACCTCTTGTGTTTACTAAGTTACTCGTCAAAGTCTGAATATTTACAATTCAAACTAGCTCTCATGAGTCATGACCAAGGATTGTGATTTCATTTTTTGGATTTAATTTCGGTCCCCCGATTTTAAGAAATATTTCATTTTTGTGTAAAAAAATAAAAATTTTGTTATAATTTTGAATTGAACAATGTAAGTTATGCATTTTAAACTCTTAAATCATCATCATCAAATATCATTTTTGATACTTTTGGGGTCGGCTACATGGATTTTGGTTCTCTAAGCAATGCAGTCTTCCCACATATACTCGCCTAATCCAAGCTCAAGGATGTCTCCTTCAATGCCTTCATCCAAATTTTCAATAGTCGTCATCTCCGTCTACACCCTCCATTAACTTGTCAATCTAAACATTTTCTAATTGGAGCCGTGCTTGGTCTCTTCTGCACGTGACTAAACCACGTTAAACGTCTTTATCTAATTTTGTCCTCTATAGGCGCTACACCTAAATATCTCATAATTATGTCATTCCTAATTTTGTCCTTAAGCGTTTTACCACACATCCATCTTAACATATGCATTTCTGCTACTGTCATTCTATGCGTATGTTGTCTCGTAGTAGCCTAACATTTTGAACCGTATAACATGGCTGGTCGAACAATTGTCTTATAACATTTCTCTTTTAACCTTGCTTTACATCTTCTCCAATAATCTCATTCTTTTGGATTATAAATCATAGATATAAAAAAGCCTCACACTCTGGGACCTCCACACCTTCGATGTCAATTGCATTACTCCTCCCTTGTGATTCACCACCAAAGTTGCACACTAAATATTTTGTTTTCGAACGACTAATTTTAAAACCCTTACTCTCTAAAGCCTCCCGCCACCTATCTAATTTCTGACTTAAACCTTCACTAGTCTCATCAATTAAGACAATATCATTTGCAAATAACATGCACCAACGTACATCTTCTTGCCGACATCGTATTTATTATAAACTCTTAAATACTGAATAAAAAGTCTCACACTACTCGTAGTGTCATACGGACCATATGTTACATAAGAATGACTCACATAACAAACTTTTGATACAAAAAGAACATAATGACATTCAAAATAGAAGATATTTTGTGAAATTTCTAACATATTTCAAAAAATCACATTCCTTGGTCATGACCAACAAACCAGTGTCCTTGTCCACTGGCATGGTAATCCCCTCATTTCTTTGGTCATTTTCGCAGATGTGATTGTACTGTCGTTCTAACAAGGCTAGACTCTTATCATATTTACGAAACAAACCAACAGGCTGGTGAACGATTACTGTTCTTAGTATTTATACATACGAGTAAATCTGAGGGTGCTCTAACATATACATATGTACATCAAACTCACAAGATCATGTAAATCTGAGGACTTGATGGAGTTGCAACACACCTTAGTCCATCCTACTTGCAACAAAACATACAAACTTAAATCTCATATTTGACATTCTGGTGACTGTTCCACTCTAATGTTTTCAATCATCCTTGCAACTTCCAACATTGAAGGCCTCTTCTCAGCTTGAGGAACCACACATGCCAGAGCCACATATAACATTGCCATCAACTCCTCCTCAATGTTCTTGTACCTTAGCAGCTCTGGGTCGAACACTTCAGCCGTCCATTCTTCTCTAACCACTAATCGCACCCATTTTGGAAGATCGACGGCTTGTTCATCTTGAACAGGCCGACCAGGAGGCAGATATAATGCTGGAGCTTTCCCTGTGAGCAGTTCTAACAACAGAACTCCAAAGCTGTACACATCTGCCTTCTGCGAAAGTCTCCTTGTTTTGGTTTGCTCAGGTGCCTGGTATCCTCCTAACCTTGCAGTGGCATGAACTGGATTTTAAAAGTAATGACAACCCGAAATCAGATATGCAAGCAACACCATTCTTGTCAAGAAGCACATTCGATGATTTCATTAAAAAACTAAAATTAAAAAACAAGATCTGAGCTCTGGAAAGCTGAAATTAAAAAACCAGATTTGGAGAGATCTGGAAAGCTGAAATTAAAAAAAATAAAATTTGAAGCTCTTACCTCTGGAGCTTCTTCTCTTCTCCTTCGTTTGAGTCGATGACGATGATGGGGAGAGGGTGGAGAGGGAGAGCTTCGTTTGGGGGAGAGGTAAGGGGCCTTCTCTATCTGTGTCGAGATGGAAACTGGGAAGAGGGAGAGGGAGAATGAAAATGGGGAGAAAGCTTTCGATTCCCTCCTTCTCCCCCAAATTTTAGATTTCCCCCTTTTTTTTTTTTTTTACCACGTCACCGCCTGCACGTGCGACCCACCCTCCCTCGCCCATTTCCTCGACAGGTAGAATTACTCTTATACATACTTACGCAAAAGTTACTATTCATGATATTCGGTGTACTTTGTTTTCTCGTCTTTCTTATAATACCAAGCAAAAGCTACAAACAAATTACAAAGTAAGAAAGACCAATCAAAATCTTGATGAAGCTTGTCGCTGTCTAGCTCATTGATAGTCTGTAATCCAACTGAAATGTAGTGATAAATGTTGGATAACTATAGCAGAGTTGAATGAGCTTATGGATGAAACATGTGTGCAAATTCACTCAAAAGCCTTCGTTAGAACGTCCTTATCTGTTCAAGCACTCTCTTCCAATTCTGGTAGTTCCTTGAATTGGTTGATTTGATCTATGATAGACTTCCGCATTCCCCACTTGTGTATTCAATTGCATAAGCGATGTGAGCATACAACAAGGACTAAATTGCCCATCTATGAGTTCACCCCTGGCCGATGGGGTACTAGCTCAGCGATGAGACTTGTGACAGATAGAATTACAAGTTCAATGTTTTTTTTTTTTTTTTTTTTTTTTTTTTGAAAGGCAAGCCGGTGTTTGATAGGATCCGTAACCTATCCCCCGAGGTGCCGCCTATAGGCCAACATCACCCCGAAAGAAATTATGCCGCCGGAGGGTCTCGAAGCAAGGACCTGGGGATAAATTCCACGAGGCCTTAACCACTCGACCATAACTCCTTTGGCCAAGTTCAATGTTAGAGGGGTTAAGGGATAAATAAATAAATAAATAAAAAGCTCACTTTTGGAAAAAAAAAATTATGAACCCCATAGAACCACTTGGCATTATGGATAAAATACTAGTAATTTTGTAATATAGTGAACTAATGTCTCTGTTGCTTTAATTTATTTATTCGTTCCATTTTTTTTTAAAGGTATTAGACAAAAAGACCGTTCTTCCCTTTCCTTCTTATTGTTATTGGTGAGAACCTTATTAGTTCGAGAAAGATAGCTTCAAATCAAATTTCATATTGATTTAAGCCTGACAAAACATCTGCTCGAATAAGTTGCTTAACTTTTGCTTATAAACTTATGGTGTTTAGCAAAGCTACTCTATAGAGTGTAAGGCAACTTCAACAAACCTTTCGAATCTCTTCTATCCTAATATTTATCAAAAGCTCATTCTTAGGACCCTTGGCATAAAACATTCCAAATGAAAAAAAAAAAGTTGCATGGTTAGTGTAATACCCCTACTTTTCCAATAACAATAAATAATTTTTGTTTCTAAAATTCAATTGAAATTGTGTTTCAAAATCTTCTTTTGTTTGACAACTAGTATTTTTCGAAATTCAGTTAACTTTCTTACCATCCGAATCTCGGGACGAGATTCCATTTAACGTGTGTATAATGTAATATCCCTAAATTTCATAAAGATAATTTATTTTATTTTTAATTAAATAAAATAGGGTTACATTTAATTGAATGTGAATTTCGAAATTAGGGTTTGATTTGGTGAATTAAAGGGCGGGTGCTCTCAGAATGTTAGTGGGGGCGAATAGCCACCCACCCTATAAAGAGAAAAACCCTCTTTTCTTTCTCCTTCCTTCTTCTTTTCTCCTTCTTACTTCTTTTTTTCCTTGTGTTTTCTTCACGATGGCGGCGCTGAAAATGGTGGTTTTGATGGGGCGAGTCCGAATTCTGAGGATTTTGTTAGCATGGGTTCTTCTTCTTCTACTACTGATGGTTAACCATCTGGTTTAAATTTTGCATCAGAAGGTTCCCATTCTATGACTTATTATTGGATGCTTAGACAAGCCATGTCTTCTTAGCGATACATTATTGATAATGTTGATGACGCCCCAGTTAAAGATTGTAATCATTGGGATGAGATGGTCCAACCTGAACAAAGCAGTGAAGCAGAGCTAGAGGATCATGGTCGGAAATGCCATTGTTCTGCTCCTCAGTATGATAGTGGCACTGCATTAGAGGAGTTCCATGGAAAGAATTCTGAGGATTTGCAACTGCTAGATACCATGATAGAACCCAGTATGACTGTAACTCAGTCAAAACGTGTTGGTGAGGTCCCTTCTGAATTCAATTTTGAATCTGTTTCAGTAAATACAAATGAGTGGTTTGCTCAATCTCACATTGCCACCCATGGTGGGTCCCTTTGGAAGAGCAACTAGAGGTGTCACAAAGCTTTTGATATCATTTCTTGGAGTTATCTCTATGACATGATATATAGATTTGGGATGGGTCAATTGAATCCACACCATCCTTGTCCTGCATCTTGCAGTATCTCCATCAATGGTACACCTTCGGGTCACTTCAAAGCAAAAGGAATGGAACAACTCTATTTTCATAGAAAGTTTTATGAACAGATCTTTAGCATTCTACTTGGACTTGCCCAGTCCAATATGGATTGGATTGTTCTTTTAACCCATTTATGTAAATTGGCTTTCACTATTAGAAAGCCTTAGTCTCCGTAACCTCCTTGTTGTTCTATTGCTGCTCCTCTCCTTGATAATACCGAGTTTGTTGCTGAGTTTTGAAGGGTTGTCCCAGATGCTCTTAGCGATGTAATTGTGAATGGTGATGGCGTTGACTATGAAGGGTTATTGCGTGGATCCTTTGCGAAATCAGTGAGTTTTCTTCATTCTTTCTCTTTTACTGTGTGAGTTTTTCTTATTCCCTATATTTTGCAAATCCTTATTTCTTGACTGAAGTAGTGATTGTATTTGTGAGGATTTGATGATGGGGTTTGTGAGTTTTGTTGCGAGGATGTGTGGTTATGATTTGGATTTTGGTTTGGCGGTGTGATGACCTGTAGTTGTGTGTCCTTGATGATTTTGGATTGAATTCTTAGGCTTGTTATATTGCTTGATTTAAATTCCATTTCAAAGGTTTTGGGTGTAAGGTGTAAGTGAAACTCTTAGCCCTTTATCTCTTTGGATGAGCAATTCAGTATACTGTATGTATATTGCTTGTATGGAAATGACGAGTTTCATTTCAGGTAATCCAATTGTGAGATTTTAGACATGTTGAGAATGAGGTTGCCTTATTTGTGGTGTTTTGTGTTGCAAACGCTTGCTCTCCAATATTTGTGATCTGTTTGATGTGTGAGATTTTTCTAGCTTGCTGGGTTCATGTTTGGGGTCACCCATGTTTACCATTTTATTGATTGGGTGTGACTTTGTTTGGTTGATGTTTGAATGGTTGATGAATATTAATGCATTGTGATAAATTTGGAGATTTATATGCATATTGACTTGTTTATGCATTATGAAAAATTTGGATATTTGAATCAAGGAGTGGCTTGATTGCCATATTGTTACATAGCATGATTAATGAATATGCTATGTTTTCCCCAAAAATGTGGGTGAATAGATTGTGAATCAATTCATGTATGACAAAATGTCATTGTGAGGAATTCTGAAGTACCAAAAATAAATAATATTGGTAAACCTTGATTTCTGAAAATATAAACCACTTGGGCTTGTATCACTTAGAACTACCACATCTCTTTTGTTTATGATTTCCCCTCTCTTACTAGAGAAACTAAATAACCTGCGGGTCGTCTTGTGGAGTTGGGGCACCCATTTCTTACTAGAGAAACTAAAATAACCTTCGGGTTAGTCTTGCGGAAATGTGGTGAGTTTGTATGCCTAAAATAGGCTTTGATATTTATCCGTCAAAAATGTGACGTGAGTTATGCGCATTGATAGCCCAATGGTGGCTTTTGGTACTCATATAGTTAGGGGTATCCGCGATGCATGCCTGTATGTGATGTCCCCACTTAGGCATGGATGACGGAGTAGTCCTCCTTTATATGAGAGAGACATACGGGCATGTATGTTCGGCACGGAGGTGGTGCGAATGTGGTATCGTCTAAGTGATCAATCCGTTAAAAAGAGATGAACCTAATTCAAATAAAAAGAATAAATGACGTTGCATTGTTTCTAATTCTTTTTATGCAGGATGGCAAGTCCACTAATATTTCTGCAGGTCCGACTTGCCATAGTCAACTCCTATAGGGTAAGTACAGGTAAATGCATATTTACATATTAGGATGATGATATGATTGCCTCGTTGAGGAACTAAATTCTTTGGACTGTGTTTTCTTGCATCACACCTTTGCCTCGTTGAGGAACTACCTATTGGTGTGATGGTTTGTTGTTTGTGTGTTAGCTTGATGTTTATCACGTGCGATTTTATTGATTTTTGGGATGAAGATTTCTCACACCAGCTTTATTGCTGACCCAAGTGAGCTTTTGCTTATTGGGTACATTCCTTTGGGAATGTAGCCGATTAGCTTTTCAGGTTTAGAGACTTTTGAGCAGCTTTACGGGAGTTCCGCTAGTGGGGCTAGCGACGTCAGTTTTTCCTGGTTAGAGTTTTGTTAAAATTTTTAGTTTGTTCCTATTTTTCTAAATTATATTTTGTCATTGCTGCTAAATGTGTCTGTTGTTATTGAATTTCACGTCCCGAGTTTTGGGGAAACGGATAATCCTACGTGGATTTTGGGATTTCGTTTTTCTCGAAAATCGGGGCGTGACAGTTAGGCACCGTGTGGCCGAATCCTTCGAAGAGCAAAAATATGAGGCTTCATTGTTAATGTTGATTAATTCGAAATAAAAAGCATGAATAAAAAGCTAATCATGGACACATTGTATTGTTCTCGACTAGAACAACAGTAATGGCTACTATGATACATTGTGATAGATCCTATAAGAATAAGCAAATATGTTCATACAAGATTTAAGTCTCAAGCACGAACTTCAAAGATTTTGCATCAAGGGGATGTTGCTCAAGTGGTAGATTGCTCACTTTGCATGCGAGAGGTATTTCTAAAATGGGGGTATATTATGACTTTATTTCGTTTTTTTAGATGAGTGAGTATTTGATCTTGAGATGCCAAATCTTTATTACTTGTAAAAAAGATGAAATACATCAAAGGGGGTATAATACGACTTTATTTCATTTTTTTAGATGAGTGAGTATTTGATCCTAGGATGTCAGATCTTTATTACTTGTAAAAAAGATGAAATACAAACGGAGGTATACTACGACTTTACTTCTGAAAAACTGTAATAAATTCAAAACCCTCTACTCGGCCTGCCAAATGTAAGCAGTATGCAATTTATCTAAACATAACAAAGCTTTCAGTCTTCAAGGTAAAATGGTACTATCGTAAGTCTTCGACAAAGCCTCCGCTTGAGCTAAACCTGTATCCTTTGGTGAGTAGGGATAGAATTTGTAACCTTTCACCACCTTTTGTTTTCCTAAGAGTTAAAATTTTATTTTTTCTTCTACTTAAAAGCAAAAGTTCACGACAGAGCAAAATAGAAAGTAACTTGTAGATATTTCGATCCACTTCTCCATTTAAATGAATAATTTTTGCAGTGGCCGTGCTAATCTCCTCTTTCTCGTATGTCTCCAAAGAGAGCATTACTTGTAAAATTGATTAGGTAAGAATTTTTTAAAACAAAATGCTAAAATTGGATAACTCTGTTCCAACTTCTTGCTCAAAACTAGTTTTACCTTATGTGGAATACACTACACATACTTATTCCCCTGTTCTGTATGCTTAAGACAGTTTCGTATATCAAAATGACATTTTTTTCTCTCACTAGTCTACTTGGATTTCCATTTCTTGACTAGCTCAGAGAGTGAATTATATGAAGACCCATCTTTTTCCACAGCTCTCGTTGCATTGCTTTTGAGTTTCTTGGTTGCATTCTTCATAACCTTTCCTTCCGCTCCTTCCATCATCATTTTGATTGTTTTTTCAGTCTCATTGGGTTAGATAGCACCATTTTCTGATCCAAATGTCAGTGTTGAACTGCCACACCGAGATCTTGGGCCAGCAACAAGGCGTTCTAATGCTGCTCCACATATAATGGCCAAGTGATCAAGGGCACCCCATGTAGTATACTTTCCAGTGTGAAATTCCATCCACAATGTGATAAAAATGTGCCTATTGATGGATGGTTCAAGATTTCCACTTGTGGCACCCAGTCAGGGGGACTACTAGTCCTTCATCCTCGGTTCGGGTCAAGAATAATGTTGCTGATTAGATATCATAAGAAATGTAGTACATATCATAAACAGAAGAATGAGAAAAATATCTATGAAAATATCAGGTATGCTTCTTCTTTTTTTGCTTTTTTGTATGTACAATTGTTAACATCCAAAGAATAATAATGGAGTGCAAAATGCATGATAGCACCACGTCGTTGCATCGTTGCCACATGGGGCTTCCATCAACAAACCCAATTTTGTTCTTAGCGCTTAAAGCTATGCGAATTGATCAGCTCCATTGGCCATAATTATGGCCTTCGAGGAGTTTTGAAACAAAGATAAGGCTCGGTGAGTTTGAGTAGTGCAAGGGGATCAGATGGATTGTTCTCCGATTTGTCGCCCATGTCAATTGTATTTATGTTGTTTGGGAGTTGGTTGTTTGTATGTAGAGTGGCAGAAAGTGTTTTGGGCAAACTCACCAAGATTGGTGCTCTGATACCATGAAAAGGTCTTAATTGTATAATTCATTAATACAACTTGCTAAGTAATGTACAAGAATTTATACAAGAGCTAAAATGCTATTCTAAGTAAGCTAACATAATTACATCCTAATCAAAATCCAAAAATCTTGCTAATTCATATCAAGACCCAATCACAATCCTCATTTACTAGAATTAGAATTAGCCCAATCATAATATTGGACCAAATTATTTCCTTTAACAATCCCAACAACAGTTACAGGCAAAAGACTGAAACCTATATACTCGGAGTATATGAAGAATTGGAAAAGAAACACACATATGAAGACAAGGTGAGGCAGAATGTTGTAATAATTGTTCTGTGATTCCTATTTATATATGAAGCATCAATACATAATGATTTTTACTGATCCATTCAGTGTTGATGTTCCATTATAGTAATTGGAAATTGATGTGCGATCGAGTCTTTGAAGAAAAGTTATCGAATTTACAAATCCATACCTATTTAGGACATTTAATTCCACCATATTTAAAGAAGAAAAACTGTCAAGTGTCAGAGCATACACAAATCAAGTCATTGAGAATGCAATACGCAAGCAAAACATGGAGAAATTGATTTGTAGATAACAAAACATCAAAGCATCCTTACATTTTAAACAGGCTACAACCCAAACTTGTGAATTCCGAATAAATGACCAGTTGTCCACAAATTAAACATAAAATATTATGTCCAACCCAGAAAACCAACACAGAGGAGAAGAAACTACAATTACATTTTTTTTAATTAAAAACTACTATTACATTTTTTTACACTTTTGCCCTCACAAATTCAGATTATTTATAATCAAATTTAACCACTCTCAATATTCAATAATTACACCTAAGTTCCTAACACAATTTATTTGATGCTCTTCAATTTTCTTTAAATTATAAATAGGCCCTTAAAATGATTGCATGGTTAGGCACCGTTTGGCCGAATCCTTCAAAGAGCAAAAATATGAGGCTTCATTGTTAATGTTGATTAATTCGAAATAAAAAGCATGAATAAAAAGCTAATCATGGCCACATTGTATTGTTCTTGACTAGAACAACAGTAATGGCTACTATGATACATTGTGATAGATCCTATAAGAATAAGCAAATATGTTCATACAAGATTCAAGTCTTAAGCACGAACTTCAAAGATTTTGCATCAAGGGGATGTTGCTCAAATGGTAGATTGCTTGCTTTGCATGCGAGAGGTATTTCTAAAATGGGGGTATATTACGACTTTATTTCGTTTTTTTAGATGAGTGAGTATTTGATCCTGAGATGCCAAATCTTTATTACTTGTAAAAAAGATGAAATACAAACAGAGGTATACTACGACTTTACTTCTGAAAAACTGAAATAAATTCAAAACCCTCTACTCGGCCTGCCAAATGTAAGCAGTATGCAATTTATCTAAACATAACAAAGCTTTCAGTCTTCAAGGTAAAATAGCACTATCGTAAGTCTTCGACAAAGCCTCCGCTTGAGCTAAACCTGTATCCTTTGGTGAGTAGGGATAGAATTTGTAATCTTTCACCACCTTTTGTTTTTCCTAAGAGTTAAAATTTTATTTTTTCTTCTACTTAAAAGCAAAATTTCATGACAGAACAAACATTTTTGACAGCTTGGAACAATCATTTGTAATCTTTCACCACCTTTTACCTGTATTTTTTCTTCTACTTAAGAGTTAAAATCAAGAACAAACATTTTTGGCTCCTCGAACCACCCAAGGACGCATCATGGGCCTGGAACAAGATACTGGGTTGTAGGAAGAGAGCACTCAGCTTGCACTCCATTGGCAATGGAGAATGCACATCATTCTGGAAGCAACCATGGCATCCTCTGGGGATACTTATAAACTGGTTTCCACAGGAGCTTTTATACGACTCATTGTTGCACAAGGATGCTAAGGTAAGCGCTCTCATTCGTGGTGTAAAATGGCACATCCCAGCCCACATTCAACCATCTATTGCTGATATTGAAGCTGACCTTGACCAAGTTGAGTTGGACACTGATAGCGCAGATGAAGTTATATGGACTGTTGGCAATGATGGGGTATATACAATGAAGGCCACTTATGAGGAGCTGAGACCCAAGAAAAGTAAAGTAGAATGGAGTCATCTGTTTTGGTTTACTAACAACATTCCACAACATGGCTTCATAGCTTGGCTAGCTGTTAACAATGCTTTGAAGACCCTGGATAAGCTTAGGAAGTGGGGAAAAGTAACTTCAGATCTCTGTGTTCTCTGTTATAGAGAAACTGAGTGCACTTCCCATCTATTCTTTGGCTGCTCCTACTCTGCCTACATATGGAACCATTTCTTGGGTTTATTAGGATATAGTAGGCCAATCCTTAACTGGACTGAAGAGGTCAGGTGGTGTAGCACGCGATTTTCTGGGAGCTCATTGGCGGCCACTCTGAGAAAGCTTACGTTTAGTGCCATTATCTACAATATTTGGGCTGAACAAAACAAGAGAATCTATCAGAATTCATTTTCTACAGCTGAGGAGGTGACAAATTATATCTACGCTGAACTACGACTTAAATTAGCCAGTATCAATAAGAATGTTGAAGACACTGATGCTAACCAGCAACTTTTCAGTGCATGGGGGACAAACATTCAGTTCCAACACAGAAATCCTATTTATTGTAACTGGTCAAAACCTCTAGATGGCTGGCATAAAGCTAATTCAGACGGCTCGCTTCAGGGCTCAATAGGAGGGTATGGAGCAGTCATTAGAGAGCGTGGCATTGTGGTAGCAGCATGTACAGGAGCTACTGTTGGTCACTCTGTAATCAAGCATGAGTTGCAAGGTATTGAAGCTGCACTTAAACTGAGCTTATTACATGGCATCAGGAAAGTCATTTTCAGCACTGATTCCGCATATGCACATTCTATCCTAACAAGGAAACAAGGCACCCCATGGGACCTGAGGCACCTTACCAATCTCATTCATCGAGCTATCGATGGGCTTGAAGACTGCATCATTCAACACCATTTCAGGGAAACAAACAGAGTTGCTGACTATCTAGCAGGCTTATTCCCACCTTTTGAATTCCATGAATTAGACCCGAACTCATTTGATGAGAATGTAAAGAAATTTATTCATGAAGATGCTATAGGGAGAAGATGCATAAGATTGTAATCATGATCAGTTTTTATAGGTTCAGGGATCCTTAATAAACCCTGGCTCATTTTTCCAAAAAAAAAAAAAAAAGTTCATGACAGAGCAATTAGAAAGTAACTTGTAGATTTCGATCCACTTCTCAATTTAAATGAATAATTTTTGCAGTGGCCGTGCTAATCTCCTGTTTCTCATATGTCCAAAGAGAGCATTACTTGTAAAATTGATTAGGTTAGAATTTTTTAAAACAAAATGCTAAAATTGGATAACTCTGTTCCAACTTCTTGCTCAAAACTAGTTTTACCTAATGTGGAATACACTACACATACTTAATCCCCTGTTCTGTATACTTAATGCCCTGTTCTTCGTAACCTTTCCTTCCTCTCCTTCCATCATCATTTTGATTGTTTTTTCAGTCTCATTGGGTTTGATAGCACCATTTCCTGATCAGTGTTGAACTGCCACACCGAGGTCTTGGGCCAGCAACAAGGCGTTCTAATGCTGCTCCACATATAATGGGCACCCCATGTAGTATACTTTCCAGTGTGAAATTCCATCGACAATGTGATAAAAATGTGCCTATTGATGGATGGTTCAAGATTTCCACTTGTGCCACCCAGTCAGGGGGACTACTAGTCCTACATCCTCGGTTCGGGTCAAGAACCCGTTCGGTAGGTAAATGGACGGGTCATTGGGTCCGGTAGAGCTGCGTTGGCAATGTCCTGGGGCCGATGAATGGCCCATAAGAATCGTTGCTGACCAGCTCGATTGTCTGCTCAACTGACAAGGACCCTCCACTTCCAAATGACACAAATAGTACTGAATCCAACTCTTGCTTTTCAATCTGCTCCACTCCTGAGACCCAAATTGAAACAGTGATGACATTTTAATGCATGCATTTGAACAAACTCTTATTCCTCAACAAATTCAGAATTTTGATTACTTGACTAATCCCATATTGATCAAAACTACAATCCCCTTAATATATCTAATGTCATGATCCTATTCTGAGTAATTAACCTTTCACTCTTGGATAACTCGGGCTTTTGGCAAATAACAAGCTCGAGCTGTACGAGAGCGAAAGGTTATTTACTTGACTAAGATCTTGACATTTAATTTTGACTCAGTTAAATAAAACCCATAAATAAATTACTAATCCCAAAAAATAAAATAATTTAATAACAAAATGATAGACACACAGATGATACAGAAATAAACCCAAAACGATGAATTGAAAAGAAATAAAAGAAGCCTAACCTTCAAACAATACTTCCACCACGACCAGTGATCGTCTTGCTTTTCAATCTGCTCCACTCCTGAGACCCAAATTGAACCTTCAAACCCTTGAATTGAGGCAAAGATCCCACCTTTCTAACAGGCCAAGCCGAAGACGCCATCATTGTGGGTGTAGAGACAGCCATGGATGAGGGAAAGCTTGGGGATCAGGCAAATAATGTTGCTGATTAGATATCATAAGAAATGTAGTACATATCATAAAAAGAAGAATGAGAAAAATATCTATGAAAATATCAGAGCTTCAGCATCCAAAAGACCTTATTTGGGTTCCTTGTACGTACAATTGTTAACATCCAAAAGAATAATAATGGAGTGCAAAATCCATGATAGCACCGTGTCGTTGCATCGTTGCCACGTGGGGCTTCCATCAACAAACCCAATTTTGTTCTTAGCGCTTAAAGCTATGCGCATTGATCAACTCCATTGGCCATAATTATGGCCTTCGAGGAGTTTTGAAACAAAGATAAGGCTCGGTGAGTTTGAGTAGTGCAAGGGGATCAGATGGATTGTTCTCCGATTTGTTGCCCATGTCAATGTATTTATGTTGTTTGGGAGTTGGTTTTTGTATGTAGAGTGGCAGAAAGTGTTTTGGGCAGAGTTTGGCTATTTGTATGTAGAATAGTGAAATGTGTTTTGGGCAAACTCACCAAGATTGGTGCTCTGATACCATGAAAAGGTCTTAATTGTATAATTCATTAATATAACTTGCTAAGTAATGTACAAGAATTTATACAAGAGCTAAAATGTTATTCTAAGTAATCTAACATAATTACATCCTAATCAAAATCCAAAAATCTTGCTAATTCATATCAAGATCCAATCACAATCTTCATTTACTAAAATTAGAATTAGCCCAATCATGATATTAGACCAAATTATTTCCTTTAACAATCCCAACAACATTTACAAGCAAAAGACTGAACCTATATACTCGGAGTATATGAAGAATTGGAAAAGAAACACATATATGAAGACAAGGTGAGGCAGAATCTTGTAATAATTGTTCTGTGATTCCTATTTATATGTGAAGCATCAATACATAATGATTTTTGCTGATCCATTCAGTATTGATGTTCCATTATAGTAATTGGAAATTGATGTGCCATCGAGTCTTTGAAGAAAAGTTATAAAATTTACAAATCCATACCTATTTACGACATTAATTTCACCATATTAAAAGAAGAAAAACTGTCAAGAGTCAGAGCATACACAAATCAAGTCATTGAGAATGCAATACGCAAGCAAAACATGATGGAGAAATTGATTTGTAGATAACAAAACATCAAAGCATTTTTACATTTTAAGCAGGCTACAACCCAAACTTGTGAATTTCGAACAAATGACCAGTTGTCCACAAATTAAACAGAAAATATTATGTCCAAGCCGGAAAACCAACACAGAGGAGAAGAAACTACAATTACATTTTTTTTAATTAAAAACTACTATTACATTTTTTTTAATTTATAAATAGTATGTCTTTTGATTAAAAACTACTATTACATTTTTTTTACACTTTTACCCTCACAAATTCATATTATTTATAATCAAACTTAACCACTCTCAATATTCAATAATTACACCTAAGCTCCTAACACAATTTATTTGATGCCCTTCAATTTTCTTTAAATTATAAATAGGCTCTTAAAATGAAAAATATTATTACACATTTTAAAAAATTACTGAATATCCGCGCATGTAAAGCACGTTAACACCATAGTTATAATAATGTAACTTGAGGAGAATTAAAGAGTTTTCATTAAAAAAAAAATAAACAAACAAACCAATCAATTGTATTATTATTAGTCTCTTGTAGAATTTTATACTGTAACTTTTCCATCTAAACATTGACAAAAAATTCAAGACAACATCAATGACTTAGTAAAATAGTGAGAAAGAAACAAAGAGAGAAGAACATGAAAACTTACTTCTTTAATTTGAAGTGTTGCTTGGCAAGCTTGTAGGGGGAGTTGAAAGTGTAACACAATTAGAGAGAGATATATATGAGGTTTTGGAGAAATCAAAATGAATTGTGAGAACAAACCATATGCTTCTTTTATTTTCCAATTTCTTTTATAGAGACAAAAGAGAGAAAGAAAGATACTCTGCTTGCGGCTTTGATTTTAAGCTTGGCAAAATGAATTGTGTGACTTCACTAACTAGCCAGGTAAGGCATATTATCAAATACCACCACCACCTGTGCATATTTTTCTTCTTTATTCGCCCCTTCTTCTTAAGTATGCTTCTTCTCAGTATTTCTCTTTATAAATGTTCATGGCACTATATCCAAGTCAATTAATGAGCTATATTCAGTGGCTGACCTGGGATTTTAGTTAGGAGGCGAAATGATAAATAATTATTAATTGATAATAGTAGTTATTAAGGGTAAAATCAATTTTTTTCCTACTCGAGGTAGTAACTAATAAAAAAATACAACTAAAAGTACATTGCATATACCAAATTTAATTCAATATAATTCAACTTTAAGCCAAAATAAGGTCACAATATTAATAACCTTAGCAAGGGCAAAAAAAGAATATATAACAAAAATCACAAAATAATTAAGATAAATATCTAGTTGAAGCTTTAAAAATCTGAAATTTTCGAACATAATAAGATCCTATTACAATTTCATAGAAAAAATGGTTTATGTGAGCCTCAAATTTTGTATGAGTTGGCTGATGGTATATATTTTCAATGAATTATATAATTATTATTTTAGATATTAATTTCAAATATTTGGAGGTTTTATACCACTTGTGATCAAAAAATTCATTTTTTTAATTTTGCAATTACATATAAAAATGCATTGAAAACAAAAAAAATATGGGCAAGTCACGATGACAGAAATAGTAATTGTCAATAGCTATAAAAAATATACATTCCAAGAGAACTGAAAATAAGTTTTTATTAAATTAAACAATTTTTTAATTTTAGCAAGTACTAATAAAATTGCATTGAAAAAAAAATTAGGTGAGCTCTAAGAGTATCGAACTCTGATCGTTTATTAAAATGTTAAACTTCCAACCAATAAATCAACAGACATGTTGAAATAGTTGAATACACAATTATCATATTATATTATACATTATTTAATTGATTTTTTATAAAACTTAAGTATTATTAAAAATATTTAAAAAATTGAGGAACGACAGCTGCTCCCCTTGCCCCTTAGTGGATCGACCTTGACTGCATCAAACTTCTGAAGTTTATTTTAATGCAAATTGCAAGTGGCGGTCAAAATAAAGAGGTGGTCCACTTGTTCTTCCTGAGACTCCAGAAATCGCGGTCAAAATAAATCCTGGCAATTAGGGACTCTTTAAACCTCACAAGTTTATAATCATCTTGAAAATAATTAGTGTCACATAAAATTGGCCTACACTTTAACACTTTATCCCATTGTTTGCTACTGTTTACCAAAATATACATAACTCCACATTCTCTTATACATCTTGTGTATTGAAGATGCTCTTAAAGTTTTAAGATCTTATTGGCTCAAATACGAAGTACGAACCAAAGCAATTCGATCCTATTGGACTAGGTGCATATCCAATCGAGTCTAGATCCATTATACAACATAGCTAGACGCCACCATATGATCACAATCCAGCATGTTATATATCATTTCAACCCTTCAAGAGACCATGGTCCAAACATGAAATAAAAAGACTCCAATAATGAATGATACAAATTTAGTTTCAAGTCAATAAATGGAAGTACAAATTACTAGCTCCCCACCAGTGACGGAGCCAAGATTTTTGTCGAGGGGGTGGAGTGATGTCATAATTAATTAAATATAATATAAAAATTAGTTATTTTAACATGAATTTTTTTTTAAATCCGAAATTCTTCCTAGCCTAGAAAAACCAGCGAGGTTGCTGTCTGAGGAGGCAAAAATACACTTTTGCCCCCCTATTTAACAACCTTTTTGGAAAAGGTGTTTAAAGAGTGGGGCAAAAATACACTTTTGCCCCCCCTCTTTAACAACCTTTTTGGAAAAGGTGTTTAAAGAGGGGGGGGGGCAAAAGTGTATTTTTGCTCCCCAGGCAGCAAACCAAGCAGGGGGACCTAAGCCCTGTAGAATTACTACTATATTCATTGATTACTACTATAGCAAAAAGGGGAGTACAACAAAGACAGTCATTGAAGATGATTACTATCATATTCATTGAAGATGATTACTACTTATAGAAACACAACAGAAGAGAAGGGTTTGAATCATTGATTACTACTACATGAAGAAAATGAGAAAGAGATTGAGTTGCTTACGATTTTTTTTGTGAAGATGACCAACACAGTGATTAATGAAGGCACCTGGTACCTAGAAGAAGAATAATAAGGTGGTTTGGATCCTACTCGATCTTGTGAAGATGAGCTCAAATAACTCAATAGTTATAGATCTTTGAAGATGATGAAATATAGGGGTTTCCCTCATCTTATCCAATAACTGGTCTGGAAAACCAGCCTGATTTCCCTGCCTGGGAGGCGAAAATACATTTTTGCCCCCTCTTTAAAACATCTTTTTGGAGTATGTGTTTAAAGAGGGGGGCAAAAATGTATTTTCGCCCCCCCCCCCCCCCCCAGGCAGGGAAGACTCGCTAGAATTTCTGTTCTTTGAGAGATTTGAGGGATTTAACCTCTATCTCTAACTCTAAAAGTATAGTTTGAATTCCCAAATTCTAGACAGCCTGGGAGAGGCTGCCTGGGGGGCCCAAAATACAAGTTTGCCCCCCCCCCCCCCTCTTTAAATACCTTCTCCAAAAGGTTGTTTAAAGAGGGGGGGGGGGGCAAATTTGTATTTTGGCCCCCAGACAGCAAACCAGACTGTCTACCCGAGCTGTCTAGAATAACTCGTTTGAATTTGATATGTATATGATTTGAAGGATAAAGTCCTGGTTAAAGTGAAAAGTGAGAATAGAGAGGCACATAAAAAAACTAATTGGGGGACAAATAAATTATAAAAAAAAAAAAAAAAAATTCTCAAAAGTCAGTTTGCCCCCACTCGCCCCCTCGTAGATCCGTGCCTGCTCCCCACAAAGCACATGGAATTAGGATCCAAGGAAACAAAATCATTCATTCATGCTACATGTTGGTTCCTTTAGTTTCTGATGCAAAAGGCATCATGGTTGCGTAATGCGCACCCTTTCTACAGTGAGAGCTTTGAGGTCTGAATCCATTAAGAAGAAGAAGAAGAGAGAAGACTGTCGACCAAGAGTGATTGATGCATGGATATGATAAGACTTTTGCTTGCTAGACATGAATGCGACGACTCAGAAGCTCTTATTTTGGGGAAGAGAAAACTGTGTGCAATACAAAACAAAATAGGAGTTTTGTTGCTATAACATCAAGCATACATATAAAATATACTCATCCAGTGGGATCTACGGAATGTCGAGTGGTTTTTTTGGGAGACAGATTTTTTACAAAGAAAGTTACACTTGTTTACTTTATTCACCTAAAATTTTTAAAATAAGTTGATTTTTTGTGAAAATGATCTTTTTGCCTTGTAGACCGTCCTTATTGAAATTTCTAGCTCCATTTGTACAACCATCAAGTTTATGGTGAAATTGAACGGTTGAAAATTATCTACCTTATATAGTGTGACCTTTCTCATAATGATCTATATGGTAAAGATATCATTCCTACAAAATATCATTATATTCTGAAATTTGTAGGTGGGTGAAGTAGGCGCATGTAATTTACTTTGTAAAAAATCTTTCTTTTCACCTTTCCGATCCCCCATATATATATAGATGCTCATAACGTGATGTGGAAACACAAGTTACAAGCATGTTATATTTAGGCAAAAATGCATATTATACATGTATAAGAGGCCATCTGGGTCGTGATGGATTTTGAGTCATTGATCATTATTAATTAGTGAATATTGTGTACGTCTAAAAATCAACGGTAGTTAAAAATATAAAGTTTAGGGATCCTTAAAACCTCTGCTCGCTTTAAAAAAAAATGATATTTAAAAATCAAACCTAGAACATGATGTACTCTTCTGATAAGAAATAACCACTAATTATTTTACATTTGGAGCAAGTATGATAACAAGTAACAATCTAAATATAATTACTGATCATGGAAACAAAAAAAAAGTGAAAAAATATAAAATCGAAGAAGAAGAAAACTTTGATTCTACTATTGTTTCAAATTTTCTCCATGTGTACCTCAACTGAAATGTACATGAAAAAAATACAAAATTGAGCTTCTCCTTTTTTTTTCCCTCCTATTAAATTTATATGTATTTGTGTGTCATTAACCCTTTTCCATTATCCATCTGCTTACTTTAGATCTGATGGAGGTAGAAAGCTTTCCATGGACAAACCCAGATGTTAAAATCAACCTCCTCAATCCTCCATGTCTCCATCATTATCCTCTTGTGATTCGAAGACCCGGCGCCATATCTTAGCAATATGTGACCATCGTAGTACCACTCTGAGCAAGATTGATACCATCTATGTATTTATAATCTTCGATAATGGATTCCATGCTCGTTTCCCAGAAGACGCTATTGTCCTCTTTAGCACTCAATCGGACTAGATGTGAGTCCTCAAATTGAATCATACTGAAATAACCCCCATATTGTATGGTGAATTATTTCAAAATTCGGACTACTTCGTGCCTGGAGGGTCTCCGCGCCTGCATCTAGCTTCAGTATGAATCAATCCTCGCTTTGAATAATCTTTTCACCAATGCAAACTGCATCTAAAAATAAATTTGAAGTAGATCTAGGATCTAATCCCTGAAAATAACATATAATTCATATAGTTATTAGTCTGGTAATGACATTTTCCGGCATTGTCCAAAGTTGTTAGTCTGGTAATGACATTTTCAGTCATTGTCAAATAATTTTGTACTAATAAAAAAGAGTGAGGCTAGGGAACCAGGTTCTGCAATCAGTTTTGCAACCAAGATGGCATCACCAGAGGATTTTTTTTTACAACCTCGATACACATAAACACTTCAGAAATTTCATTATTCTTTCAATATCACACCACATGACCCTGATTGCAAAAACCTGATTTTCTAGTATTTTCGAATCATAAAATAAAGATTAAACTGAATTAACAAAACTCTAGAACTAGTTTTGTAAATATACCTGTAAAAATCTACGCAATGGCCTAGGAGGACCTTTTGTGGCATGCGACTGTTGCGTGGCTAATTTCCTCCATGTCACCTTACCGTCGCTTCCTACACTTACTTTGCACCCAGATACAACTAGTTCTAAAAAACCATAAATTCGGGTTCTTTTGCCATAGCACAAACCCTCGGATTTCACCACCCTTAACATTCACATTTTCGTCACCTGGGCAGATTTCTGATGCACTCATCTTCACTTGTCCGATCACATACATGCTACTTATCGCGTTCAATGCTTGTTGCCCTCCTATGGCAGCAATATATTGTTGTACAATGTATTTCGCTGTTGAAGCTTCCTATTTTGATAAATAAAAAATAAAAAATCATCACAATACCATTCTCAACTAAGGAAGAAAAATGTTGCTATAGGACTTGGAATGTTTTTGTAGACTCTGCGTAAATTAAAAATGATTTAAAAAATAATTTAAAACTGAGAAAATGAAAGATCTTACGATAGATGTATCTTTGACGGTATGGGTAATAGTTTGATCGGACTGGACTTGAAGAGGAATGAGAGGGGATCCTACGACGTTGAGAAGAAGATGTAACTCAGGATTACGCCCTCCGCTGAGTTTGCTTAAAGATTGAGTTTTCATCCAGTCGTGAATATTTTGCAATTGAACGACGACATTATTGCCACTAGTGCTAGCAAAAGCCTCGTCTGGCATAGGCTCGTCTGGCATAGGGACTTCGAGGACGGTTTCCATTCCATCTTCTCTATCAAAATTTGGACATAGTTTCCTCGTGGAATTGAAGAAGTTTGTGAAAAGGAATTTAGGAGACTCATAAAACTCTTTCTAAATCAAAAAAAAAAAAAAAAAAATCCTCAGATTTTTTTGCATCGTGCATGGAAATGGGAAGTTGGTGGTTCTCCTTGTTTGTAGTTTTTTTTTTTTGGATTAAACAGATTTATTTAAGTCAATGGTGATTGACTGTTCATCCCCAAACATTTGAACTGGTCATTGACTCTTTAGTGTACGTTGACCTAAAGTGGAAATTAGATATACATTTTTCTTTTGTTCGAACTTCCAATGGAGAGGGGGAGCTTTGGTTTTCCATACATTTTATTACTTTACTCGAAACAAAATTCAAAATGGACATAAATTTTACCCCTATATCACGATGTGAATTCACTTTACCCTAAAATAAAATAAGAAACCACATAGATCAAGATGAACCATTCTTAAGTGTCAGACCCCTAACTTCAGGGGAGCCTCAAGAACATGATGAAGATGAAAAAAATAGATGAAGATGAAAAACAAATAAAGAATAGAAGAAGAAGAACAAATGCAGAAAATTGGATGATGGAGGGTTTTGAGGCTCCCCTGGTGCGGATCTGACACTAGGGGTTTGGCTCTTAAAAATTGTTGGATCAAGATATAAGCCCGGGCCGACGGTAGCCTAGTTAGTTGGCTGAAGCTGTGGTGGTTTGATCTCTCATGTCTTGGGTTTGACATTCACCAATGTCACGCTTACCTTTCAGTAAAATAAAAAAATCTAAGCCCGGCCCATAGTTTGTCTTCCAGGTCCAGCCCATGAAACTGTTCATGTACAAGTCATCAGAGTTTCTTGAGTGGTTTAAGACAATAAACATCTCTTGATCATATTTTGCTTACAAATTCTCTGAAATTTCTCTTTGTGGTTTTTATCTTTCTAAGGTGCGAGTTTTTTCTTCATGGATTCTGTTCTTGTTTATTACTTTACTACATCTTTCTTCGAATGAAAAATTTCACTTTGTGCTCTTGCTCTACAAAAGTAAAACTATATCGAATTCCATTTTTTGTTTGTTCATGATTTTTGTTTTGTTTTGGCTATTTGTCTTTGGATTGAACATTCTTGTATTTTTCTTTGTTTCTAGTTTATATGCTTTGGAAGAATCAACTTATGCTTTGAAAGTGGGAAATTTTTTAGTACCCACTGGAAATAAAAGGTGTTGTAGAAATGGGTTATCTTTTAGTTTTGCATAATTGCATTTGTGTGTTCAGTGACAGAGTCAGGATTTTTGTTAAAGAGGGGCAAAGTGATGACTAATGAATCATAGTTAATTAATGATAACGTATTAACTAATTACTTTTACATAATTTTTTTTAATATTTGAATAAAAACACATAAATCACTATACAAAACACCTGCTAAACAAAATTCCATCTAATCTATGGGGAAGAAAATTGATCCATTTAATTGAGTTATTTGCAATTTTCCCCTATTCAAAACAACTAATTAGATGTTACCTCATCACTAATCACTATTGCAGTTTCACCTAGGGCTAGCAGTCAACATGTGTTGACTGTTAAAATGCTCATGTTGATTACTAAAATCCCCTTCAAAGGATAACCCACAAATGAACCTCGAGATACAAACATGTGATGGATCAAATTTATTTATGTTATCACAGAAAAAATCTTATGAACAAAATGCGAAATTAGACCTCGAGATATGAATTCATCTCGAAAAAATAAAAAAACTTCGTCTTCAAGGCAAACAATAGAGATTGGGGTTGTTGCCAGGGGTAATGGTGGAAAAGGAAAATAAATCAAATAGAAAGGGAGTGAAAGGAATAGATGGCGCGGTTATCGGTCTCGCAATAAATAGAGAGGGAAAACTTTGTATGCTCATTTCAGGGAAAACTTGTTGTTGTCTTCCCCATGAATTGCGCCAAATTGATGCATTCATATCTATCATTGCAGTTCCAGATGATATCTAACTTGCAAAAACGAGCAGCGGTTAAGCCCAGTACCACTGTTGTGGTGGCCGAAGGCACTCTGATGCTTAAGTCAGATATCGGTTTGAGAAAGAGTGAAGACTGTATGTAAAATTGCAAAGTGTATACTTGCGTACCTTTCTTCCCCATTTCACCGACTCTTATAGCAAACTTTCCCTCCCCAACTGTACTTGCGATCAAAGGCACTCGCATAAGATCTTACATGTGCATGATTGGGTACTTCAGCACTTGGCTATGTTTTATGACCCAATGCTTGATTGGGCTAGAACTGATTTCATGCAAGTGGATATCGGGCATGTGACAACTCTAAGATTCATTGTTCGAGCCTTCATGTCCTAAGCCAAGCCCTAAGACCTATGCCTCTGGGCTGGCGTGTCTTGGACATGGGTACCTAATTTACAGGCTGAATAATAGCCTTGAACATGAATCTACTTAGGATTGCGCTGAAGCCTTTTACGTGCTAGGATTAGTCCATGCCACATGTACGGCTGTGATTGAGTGACTATTTGATGTCTCATCAAGGATTACATTAGAAATTTAGGATGTTTGTTCTTATTATTGTTCAGATTAAAAAGGTTTATGTAAATGCATTTGAGAAATGATGAAATGAAAAACGACATGGCAATTTTTTTTAATTCTAATCATTGAAACATAATAATGTAACTTACCCATTAATTGAAAAATACAATAGTACCCAGGGGGTGTTTGCAATCGATATGAAGACCCTGGTGAAGACCACCTTTTAGATCTTGAAGCAGTTGATCTATTTAAACGAAATTAAGTCAAGATTTTTTGTCGAAATTAGTTCTGCAACCACGATTAGTCTATGATGAGCGTTGCCCATGACAGTGAGTTGGTAAGGTATGGAATGCAAAACATTTAGAACAAAACACACTCAATACCTTTGTATTAGTAACTTACATAGAATGGCACTTTCCCTTCCCATCCCTGATAAAGGTTTTAATCATGTAATTCATTGATACAACTTGCTAAGCAATGTACATAAATTTATACAAGAGTTACACTGCTATTCATGGATGTCGATGATTCTCAACTTGGCAAGATTCGAATGAAATAAGGGCGCTTGTAATGGCTTGGTAAAGATATCGACAATTTGTTCTTTAGCTTGTATGTGCCCGATTCTGACTTCACCATTCTGGATGTGTTCACGAACAATATGACAATCCAATTCAATATGCTTTGTACACTCATGATAAACTGGATTAGCGCAATGTAGAGTTCAACTTGGTTGTCACAAAACAAAGTCGCTGGTTGTGGGTGATCCACTTGTAAATCTCGTAATAGATAACGCAACCAAGTCAATTCACATGTAGTAGTTGCCATTGAGCAATATTCAGCTTCAGATGATGATCTGGAGCCCCTTTAAGATAATGCAAGAGACGATTAGCTATGTCCAAATGGTGTCTACGAGGCTCATGCATGAACTAGCTAAGTGTATTTACAACATATGTAATCTCTGGTCTTGTTATTGTAAGATAAACTAGCCTTCCAATGAGTCTGCGATAGCAAGTAAAATCTTTAAGGGGATCACTACCTGCAGGCAACAACGTTACATTTGGATCCATATAGGAATATTGGGGGGCTTTGCACCAAGTAAGCCTGCTTCCTCTAGGATATCTAATGTGTATTTGCATTGGCAAAAAGAATCCCATCTTTGGACCGTGCAATTTCAACGCCAAGAAAGTATTTCAAAGGTCCAAGATCCTTGATTTGAAAACAGTGGCTTAAAAACTGTTTGAGTTCACAAATGGCTTCATCATCGTTCCCTGTAATAATCATGTCATCAACATATAACAATATGACAGTGAGAGAGTTATTGCAAATTTGTGTGAATAGAGAGTAATCAACTTTAGATTGCACAAAGGCAACATTCTGAATGGAAGAAGAAAACTTGCGAAACCATTCCCTAGAGGCTTGTTTAAGACCGTACAAAGATTTGTGGAGTCGACATACAACCTGCTCCCTCTATCAATGAAACCTGGGTGGTGGCAACATGTAAACTTCTTAATTAAGGTCGTCATGGAGGAAGGCATTGTGAGCATCCATTTGGTGTAAAGGTTAGTAACGAGCAGTAAGCAGGCATCGAACGGTGGTGAGTTTAGCAACATGAGCAAAAGTCTTCTTGTAATCGATGCCCTCATGGTGAGTAAAACCCTTGGCCACTAAGTGAGCTTTGTAACGTGCGATAGTGCCATCAAAATTGTACTTGTTCTTGAATACCCACTTACAACCAACGGGATGACGACCATAGGATAATTTGATCAGGGACCAGATATGATTATCTTCCAAAGCTGTAATTTCATATTGCATAGCCTCAACCCAATGGGGGTCAGTCCGAGCCTCTTCATAAGTTGACAGTGCAATTAACTGGGACACATTATGAATGAATTTATGATGAGCAATAGAGAAATTAGATAGAGTAACATACCTATGAAGCAGATGTCGAGTGCCTGACATGGTGGGAAGTGCGGCGTCTGAGGCAAGCAAAATGCATGATTGGTGACAAAATCTACGAGATGTGGAGGATGTCATGTCAGTCTGGTGGAGCGACGATGGGGTGTAGGCGCGAAGGCAGTGGGGTTGGATGGGGAATAACAAATAGTGGAGGTGGGACTATAGGAATGGGGAAATTGAGTGGTGTTGTAGATTGTGGAGAGTTGAGATCATTGGGGTTGGAAGTCATCGGTGTGGGATCGAGTGTAGGAAGTGGAAGTGACACAAGCTGTAGAGGTGGTTGATGAGGGTCCTGTGTGTTTGGTGAAGGTGGGGGTGGGATGGAGAGAGGTGTTTGAGGTCTAGTGTTGAGTCGGTGAATGAGATTGGAAGTACTGGACTATCCTCATGGTCTTCTTGTGGTAAATTGTAGAAATGGAAAATATTCTCATGAAAAATAACATCCCGATATGAATTTTTTTTGGGTAGTAAGATCAAAAACTCTAATATCCTTTCTAAGCAAGTGGGTACCCAATGAAAATGCATTGGCGAGTCCGTGTATCAAATTTGTGCTTAGGAAGGAGATTGGTAGCATAACAACCAAAAACTCACAAATGTGAGTAATCAGGTTTGCTATGATGTAAGAGTTCATAAGGGTTGGTATGGTCAAGTAACGGTGTGGGTAGGCGGCTAATAAGATAACAAGTCGTCTGAATACTTTCTCCCCATAAATGTAATGACATGTTGGCTTGGAAACGGAGAGCTCGACCCACATTCAAAAGATGGCGATGCTTTCTTTCATCGATACCATTTTGTTAAGGTGTGGATGTACAAGAATGTTGACAATGGGTACTTTGTTTATGGAAAAAGGTTCGAAGGGACATGTACTCACTTGCGTTGTCCGTTCGTAAAGTTTTAATAGGAATATTAAATTGTGTTTTAATCCAAGAAAAAGAAAGATTGTAGCAGAGATGGTGTTTCTAATTTAAAAGCCATAAGGTGGATCCAAGTAAAACGAGTAAAATTGTCTACAATGGTTAGGAAAAATTGAGCCCATGTATTTGTGTGAACTCTATGCCATCCCCAAATATCACTGTGAATCAAATCAAACGGCGCATGAGATGGACAAGAATTAGAAAGGGGAAAAGGTAAGCGAGTTTTCTTTGTTAATGGGCAAACATCACAACCATAAGTGGAATAAAAAATAATTTCTGAATTATTCTTCGATAAACATTGGAGTGGTGCGGAGGATAGGTGTCCCAAACGTTGGTGCCAAATGTTGGATGTGTGATGAACATGATGAGCGAGGTATGGATTTCGAGTTGCTTTGATGTAGTAAAGCCCATTAAAATGCTTGCCCAAACCAATCGTCCTCATCGTAGCCATGTCCTGCACAATACAAAAATCATCATAGAAAATTACGATACATTTCAATCCCCGTGTCAACTTGTTCACCGATAATAAGTCACATGAAATTTTGGCACATGAGGAACTTCGTCAATTGTCATATCATCCGATAATTTAATGGATCCAATGCTTTTAATTTATGCTTGTTCGCCATTTGGTAATCTAATAAAAATCATTGTGGGTATTATTTTTGTTATATGAAGGTGCAAAATGAAGCATGGTTATGGTTCGTTCTCCACTTACTACTATCCAATATAATAAGGAATGTGAATCATGTGACGTAGGATTGGAGTCGGGAATAATACATGTTGCCTTTGCAAATGGTGGGAAATTCCCATATTTGTTATGTAGCAGTGCTAGTAATTGCTTGTATTCTTCATTAGTGAAGGTGGGTCTCACAGGAAGAGATTTGTCACTTGGTTCAGCGATATGAGAGGCGTGATTGATTATTTATGTGTTATAAACATGTATCTTTTATTTTTTGGCTTGACATCCTTCCCATGCCATTTTCAGCCCATTGGGAAGCCTATGAGATAAAAACAACGATCCACTGTATGGGTATCGCCATCACAATAGCTGCATTTGAAAGTTTTGCATAAACTGGAAGTCACTCCTCTATAACTGCCAGCTCCACTTGATCCCAAAGGCAATTTTGCCATATCGCGACTGGATTTTACCACTGTGTGGCGGCTGCTTTGCATTGCATGACTGTCTGAGCGGTGATCTTTGCGATTAGTCACATCCATCTGCCTCTCATGTAGAAGGACGATGCCATGAACACGTCTGATATCTGGGAGGGGCACCATCAGCAAGATTGATCATCTCACGATTGAAAAAGAGTAATTCAGTCCCATCAAGAATTGCACGACCCGTTCCTTTTCTTCTCTCGTAACAATTTTAACTCCTCCATCACAATTGCAGATAATTGGCTCATTGTACGATGCCAATTCATCCCAAAAAGTCTTGAGTTTGGTATAGTATTTCGAGACTGAGAGATGCCCTTGCCGAAGCTCAACAATCTCTTGGCGGATTTGGTAAATCCTTGAATCATTTTCCTGCGAAAATTGATCTTAGAGATCGTTCCACACCGTGAACACCATGGTGCAATAGAGGACGACGTCATGTTGGGGTGCATGGAGTGCAAAATCCATGATAGCACCATGTTGTTGCATCGTTGCCACATGGGGCTTCCATCAACAAACCTAATGTTGTTCTTAGCGCTTAAAGCTATGCGCATTGATCAGCTCCATTGGCCATAATTATGTCCTTCGAGGAGTTTTGAAACAAGGATAAGTCTCGATAAGTCTGAGTAATGCAAGGGGATCAGATGGATTGTTCTCCAATTTGTCGCCCATGTCGATGGTATGCATGTTGTTTGGGAGTTGGTTGTTTGTATGTAGAGTGGCAGAAAGTGTTTTGGGCGGAGTTTGGCTATTTGTATGTAGAGTGACGAAAGGTGTTTTGGGCAAAGTCACCAAGATTGGTGCTCTGATACCATGAAAAGGTCTTAATTGTGTAATTTATTAATACAACTTGCTAAGTAATGTACAAGAATTTATACAAAAATTAAAATGCTATTCTAAGTAAGCTAACATAACTACATCCTAATCAAGATCCATGAATTATGCTAATTCATATCAAGATCCAATCACAATCTTCATTTATAATATTGGACCTAATTCTTTCCTTTAACAATCCAAACAAAAATTACAGGCAAAAGACTGAAACTTATGTACTCAGAATTTATTGGATTGCTGGGACTGTTTTTGAGTGGCACGTGGTGGTGCATTTCCTGTTCAGAAAGATAATTTTTGAGACTAAATTACATCTCATTTTTTGTATGACAGTTACGGAGTATATGAAGAATTGGAAAAGAAACAGAGGCTGAATGTTGTAATAATTGTTCTGTGATTCCTATTTATATATGGAGCATCAATACATATTGATTTTTGCTGATCCATTCAGTATTGCTATTACATTATAGTAATGGGAAATTGATGTGCAATCGAGTCTTTGAAGAAACGTTATAGAATTTACAAATCCATACCTATTTACGACACCAATTCCACCATATTTCAAGAAGAAAAACTTTCAACAGTCAAGAGTCAGAGCATACACAAATCAAGCCATTGAGAGTGCTACAAGCAGGTAAAACATGATGGAGAAATTAATTTGTGGATAACAAAATATCAAAGCATCCTTACATTTTAAACAGGCTACAACCCAAACTTGTGAATTCCGAATAAATGACCAGTTGTCCACAAATTAAACAGAAAACATTATGTCCAAGCTGGAAAACCAACACAGAGGAAAAGAAACTACAATCCACTTAAGACTCAGAGGAGGGTGAAAGCGAGGTTGCATTCGCAGATCGGTTAGCGTAGAGGAATCATCAGAAAAGAAACATGATCCAACTGCTTGACGGAGTCAATAGTCGCATCTTGAAACCTGCTCGGGAATTCGCAAGAGTAAGTCTAACTGCCTTATATATCCAAGACTGACAATTAGCAAAATATTGAAAGCTATAAATTAAGTATAAGTTCTCTAAGAAAATAATCATCATCATCATCATCATCAAAGCCCATTCCCGAGATTTTCGGGGTCGGCTACATGAATTTTGGTTCTCCAAGCAATGCGATCTTCCCACATTTCCTCACCTAATCCAAGCTCAATGATATCTTCATTCACCGTCTTCATCCAAGTTTTCAACGGTCGTCCTCTCCGTCTATACCCTCCATTAACTTGCCAATCTAAACATTTTCTAATTGGCGCCGTGCTTGGTCTCCTCCGCACATGACCAAACCAAGTTAAACGTCTTTCTCTAATTTTTTCCTCTATGGGCGCTACACCTAAGTATCTCCTAATTCTTTCATTTCTAATTTTATCCTTACGAGTTTTACCACACATCCACCTTAACATACGCATTTCTGCTACTGCCATCTTATGCGTATGTTGTCCCGTAGTAGCCCAACATTCTAAATCGTATAGCATGGCTGGTCGAACAATTGCCTTATAGCATTTCCCTTTTAGCCTTGCAGGCATCCTTCTATCGCACAATACTCCTGACGCCATTCGCCATTTCAACCAACCAGCTTTAATCCTGTGGTCTACATCTGCTCCAATAGCCCCATTCTTTTGAATTATAGACCCTAGATATCGAAAAGCCTCACACTCCGGGACCTCGACACCTTCGATCTCAATTGCGTTACTGCTCCCTCTTGGTTCACACCCAAAGTTGTACACTAGATACTCCGTCTTCGAACGACTAATTCTAAAACCTTTACTCTCTAAAGCCTCCTGCCACTTAACTAATTTCTGACCTAAACCTGCACTAGTCTCATCCATTAAGACAATATCATCTGCAAATAACATGCACCAAGGTACATCTTCTTGCAGATGTCTCGTCAACTCATCCATGACCAAAGCAAAAAGATATGGACTTAACGCCGACCCTTGATGTAGTCCTACTGTCACTGGAAATTCACTAGACATCCCACCTACTGAGCGAACACTTGTTACAACCCCTTCATACATATCCTTAATGATATCGACATAACATTGAGACACTTTCTTCCTTTCAAGCACCCACCAAATTAACTCCCTGGGGACCCTATCATATGCTTTCTCCAGATCAATAAAAACCATATGCAAACTCTTACGTGCCTCTCGATATTTTTCTACAGTTTGCCTAAGCAGGAAGATGGCCTCCGTAGTAGACCTACCTGGCATAAATCCAAATTGATTCTCCGAAATCGTGGTTAAACTCCTAAGTCTGTGTTCTATAACCCTTTCCCAAAGTTTCATCATATGGCTCATAAGCTTTATCCCTCTATAGTTCGAGCAATTCTGGATATCCCCTTTGTTCTTATAAATTGGTACCACAATGCTATGCCGCCATGAATCTGGCATTCTTCTAGTTTCCAAAATCCTATTAAAGAGCTTAGTTAGCCATTGAATCCCAACTTCTCCCAGACATTTCCATGCTTCAATTGGTATATCATCCGGTCCAATGGCCTTCCCTGTCTTCATTCTTTTTAAAGCTTCTCTCACTTCTGTGGCACTAACTCTGCGATGGAACACGCGATCGCTCCCTTCCTGTGAAGCATACCCCTCCAGGTTTAACTCCCCTACATGTGTTCCATTGAGTAGATTCCAAAAGTAATCCTTCCATCTATCTAAAATAGCTTTATCCTGCATTAAGACTCTTCCATCTTCATGCTTAACACACTTAACATGACTCAAGTCCCTAGTTTTTCGTTCTCTAGCCTTCGCTATCTTGAAAATATCCTTCTTCCCTTCCTTCGTACCTAGCCTATTATAAAGAGCATCATACGCTCTCTTCTTAGCTTCCCCTACTGCTCTACTACTCAACTTCTTAGCCTGCTTATAAAGCTCATAAGACTCTAGGCACCTATCTTTTTGCCACACCTTAAAGCATCTTTTTTTTTCCGCAATGGTTTGTTGCACATCCGCGTTCCACCACCATGTCTCCTTATCATAGAAACCTCCTCTTTTGGCCTGTCCTAACTCTTCCTTCGCACATCTTCTTATTCGGTTTGCCAAATGTTCAAAAAGATCCGCGCTACTAGTCCTATCCTTTTGTTCTAGATTCTCCCCACCCTCTGAAACTGACTGGCCACCCAAAATTCTCTTTCGAAATCTTTGGCATACATCTCCCCGTAAGGTCCACCACTTAATTCTCGGTCTAACCTGTTCTATAGCAATACGACCCCTACTCTTAAGACAAAAATTAATCGAGAACTAACAGCCTATGTTGGGATGTCAGACACTCTCCTGGTATAACCTTACAATTTTTACACCTACCTAAATCATGTCTCTGCACAAGAAAATAATCAATTTGACTTCTATTATGCCCACTCGCAAAGGTCGGCAAGTGATCTTCCCTCTTCTTATAAAAAGTATTTATGATCCCAAAATCCTGAGCTAAAGCAAAATCTAGAATAGAAATCCCTGCAGTGTTTCAATCCCCAAAGCCCTGACCTCCATGTACCCTCTCATACCCAACTCTATCCTTACCGACATGGCCATTCAAATCCCCGCCTAGGAAAACCCTATCGGAAGAGGGAATTCCAAGAACTAACTCCTCTAAAGAGTCCCAAAAATCCTTCTTAGTCTCCTCGTCCAAACCAACTTGGGGTGCATACACACTAATAACATGCACTATCTCTAATTCTAATGCTAATTTAATACTTATGATTCTATCCCCAAACCTCCTAACGTCGACTACTGCATCCTTAAAAACTTTATCTACCACTATTCCCACCCCGTTCCTAGTGCCATCTTTACCAGAATAGAAGAGTTTGAACCCTCCTCCTAAATCTTTAGCCTTGTTCCCCTTCCATTTTGTCTCTTGAAGACAAACTATGTTTACTTTCCTCCTACGCATGACATCCACTAATTCTATTGTCTTTCCCGTCAAGGTTCCTATGTTCCAAGAGACTAATCTAATCATTCTATCTCTAGCTCTAACCTGGACTAGCTTCTTTACTAGCCCCCGTCCAGAAAGGTGCGAGAACCCTTGCCTATTTAACACTACAGCCGGGCGCCGCTGCAGCACGCCTTGCTCATTTGTCACTACACCCGAGCGTAGGTGCAGCGCGTCGCTTATAGCGGGGGACGCCCTATCCTTCTGCATTAATCTTTTTGAACCAATATCCATGAAAAGGGATGTGATGGGTTTTTTTACGGTTGGCTATCACAAGCCTAACACCAACCCTCCTCCTTTATCCGGGCTTGGGGCCGGCCGTTGCAACGGGCGGAGTTTCTCTAAGAAAATAATATGGCATATAAAATAAAGAAATACAGGGTCGAAGTATACATGAAAAAAAGAACGAAAAGCCAGAAAAAAGAATTTGAAATGCTCACCGATCTAGAGTCGCAATGACGTAGTTTACATCATTAGATATTTAGAAAGAACTAAATATATAGATTTCTGTTGTGCTATTTTTGAAACTTTACATCATTAGATATGGTGTTTTACGCAAGTAGGTTTCTATTTTTCACACCATGATTCGTGAAATAATATAAAATATGAAATGATTCAGAACTAGCTAACCATTTGATTAGCAATGTCATTGGCTTTGAGCTTATGATCATCGATTCCAAAAGGAGATGTTAGGATGCAGGCGAAACTTGAAATACATGTCTCTTTGTCTCAATAACTTAGAACCCCAAAGAGTAGCGATAGTCGAAATGAATAACAAACTTAGAAGAATATGTTGTCCAAGAAGGAAAACTAATACAGAAAAAGAAAACACATTCCAACTATAGATACTTAGAAAAAAGAATGACCGGTCCCTCTCAGCGGTGAATTGCTCTGTTTTCATAGCCTGATTCCGTAGCAACAGCACAGCAAATGACCAGCCTCTTCAAACACCTAGTTCCAGGTGTACAAACCGTTGATCCCAAGACCTCTCCCTTATTTTCAGCTGCAAAGAAATGCAATCTCCTCTGCATGATAAAAATGCTGCAGGAAAAGTAGAAGAAGAGGTTCTGCCACAGCAAGCCAGATCTCCCAAACCCGATAAACATTTTGCCATCAAACTTCGCCAACAGAGATGCAAAAATCTGAACAAAATAGGGGAAAAAAAGTCATTTTCTGGCCATGTGCTTTCCTTCTTGCAGCCAAAAATTCCTGCATATTATTAATAGAAAAATCTTGCATGCTATCGAGATCTTCTGATGTATCCCGTTTTCCTCCTGTCTAAGATAAGTAAAGATTTAGGCTTGTTTTATATCTTACATGTGCATGATTGAGTATTTCGGCACTTGGCTATGTTTTATGACCCAATGCTTGATTGGGCTAGAACGGATTTCATGCAAGTGGATCTCGGGCATGTGACAATTCTAAGATTCATTATTCGAGCCTTATTGTCCTAAGCCAAGCCCTAAGACCCATGCCTCTGGGCCGGTGTGTCTTGGACATGGGTACCTGACTTACATACAACAATTAGGCATTTTTCAAGAAAAGAATTCCTTGACAAAAATCAAAATTTTGTTGGAAAAAACTTTTAACAAGGAAAAAAATTCATTATTGGGTTCGTGGAGGCATCCCCGTAGCTAAAGGTTTTTACCAAGGAATTACATTTTTGTTGGTAAAACAATTGATAAGTCAAGGAAATACGATGTTGGTAATACTGACAACTACCAAGGAAATTCTTTGGTAAAAATCAAATAGTTTTACTGACAAATTGTTTTCTGGCAAGAAAACTTTTGTTTACCTATGAATTTTTTTCTCGAACAAACTTAGAATCTTCAAGGAAAATTGTCATGGAAAAATGTAACTAACTTTATCAAAGAACTTTTTTGTTTGTAAAATGAATGTATATCAATGAAAGTAGTCATATGTATTGTTAACAATTACCAAGGAAATTATTTTCAATAAAAAATTTATATATTAAAATGATCATTCTCATGAAATTCCATATATAATATATTTATTTTTAGGCTCAACGGGAACCAAACTCCTGACCTATAGTAAAATCTGTTGCAATATCTATCAATTGAGCTATTTGAATAATTGTGTTGTGTGAAACAACTTTATAGCTTATTAAATCAAATTACTCATTTTTTGCAATAAAAAAAATTATTGTTATGTATATAATAGAGACCAATATATAATATTTTGTCACTATAAATTAGAACTAAATATTTTCACGATTATAAGATTTATGTTAAATATCTACCACTTTTAGCAATGACAAAAATTCACAATAACACCATTATAATTAACAACAAAATAGTAATAGCATTTTAGTGCTTTATGTTATTGAAATTGGTTATATCCCCAATGAAATAAAATTAAATTGTTGTAAATAAGAAAACAAGCCTTAATAAGAAAAAGTTCATGAAAATTTTATCAATATTTAGCAACGAAATAAATTGTTACCATTAATATTATAATTAACAGTAAAATAATGTTGTACTGTTAAATAAATTTTATTTGATTTTTCAAATGAAATAGTATCAATGCTACTAAAAAAAATTTAAACGAATTGATATTTTTCCACTATAAAGAAGCTAGGTGCTTTAAATATAAATAAATTTCATGAAAACAATTTCATTACAAGTAACCAAATAAATCGTTTCAATAAATGTGGTAATTAACTAGAGAATATTTAGCTTCATTGTTGAAGAGACACGAATAAGTGTTATAGTGCATTTACTAAGAAAATGTTTGTCAATAATATTAATATTTATTAGCAATGAAATAATTTATTGTAAATGACATCATTATAACTAACAAAATAAAATTTCGTTGAAATAGAAATATTTTGTTGCTAAATAATGTTGGTGGGAAATTGGTTTTGGAATGAATATTTTTCGCCACCTTTTTACAAAGAAAGTTGTCAACAAAATAGATTTTGTTACAAAAAGTGACAACTCTATGGTTTTTTCAATGAAATTTATTTTTGTTAAAAATAGTAACATATTAAAAAGGAAAATAAAATTGTTAGTAAATAAAACATTTTTTGTAGTGAGTATACCAATTTTCAGCAAAATAATGACTTGTCGCTATAAAATAGTTAGTGAGCTTTAATGAGAAACAAATTTTCATGAAAATAATTATCAGCTTTTAGCTAGAAAACAATTTGTTACGAACAAGGTTATAATTACCAACAAAATCTTATTTCATAGCTACAAAGATTTCATTAAAAAAGATATTGTTTCAAACAAAATAAAAAACGTTGTCAATAGTGTGACAATTCTCAACGAAATATTACTTTGTTGCTATAAATTAATAAACGAGTTTTAACAAGAAAAAACCTAATGGAAAAAATTATCAATCATTATCAACGAACCAAATCATTACTAATAATGTGATTATTGTCTAGGAAAACATATTTCCTTACTAAAGAGAGATGAATAAGATTTAATATCCGTTAACAAGGAAAGTGATTTGTTGTTAAAATTAGTCTCTTTTAGCAACAAAATATTTCATTCCAGATGATGCCATAATTACCAATGAACAAATATTTTGTGGTCATAAAAATAACTTCGTTGTTAAATCAATTTGGTGAGAAATTGGGTTTGGAGGGAATGTTTCCCGCCACCTATTTAACAAAGAATGTTTCCTACAAAATATATTTTGTTGGAAAACAGTAACAAGTTTACGGTTTTTTAAAGGAAATTTTTTATTCGTCGACAATGCTACAATATTAACAAAGAAATTAATTTTCGTAGCAATAATTTTGTTGGTAAATGATAGATTTCTTGTATTACAAGCTGAATAATAGTCTTGCACATGAGTCTACTTAGGATTGCACTGAAGCATTTTACGTGCTAGGATTAGTTCATGCCACATGTACGGCTGTGATTGAGTGACTATTTGATATCATCAAGGGTTATATTAGAAATTTAGGATATTTGTTCTTATTATTGTTCAGGTTAAAAAGGTTTATGTAAATGCATGCATTTGAGAAATGATGAAATGAAAAATGACATGACAAATTTTTTTAATTCTAATCATTGAAGCAAAATAATGTAACTTACCCATTAATTGAAAAATACAGTAGTACCCAGGGAGTTTTTGCAATCGGTATGAAGACCCTGGTGAAGACCACCTTTTAGATCTTGAAGCAGCTGATCCATTTAAACAAAATTCAGTCAAGATTTTTAGTCGAAATTAGTTCTGCAACCACGATTAGTCCATGATGAGCGCTGCCCATGATAGTGGTAAGGTATGGAATGCAAAACATTTAGAACAGAAACACACTCAGTACCTTTGTATTAGTAACTTACATAGAATGGCACTTTCCTTTCCCATCCCTAATAAATGTTTTAATTATGTAATTCATTGATACAACTTGCTAAGCAATGTACACAAATTTATACAAGAGTTACAATGCTATTCTAAGTAAGCTAACATAATTACATGCTAATCAAGATCCAAGAATCATTTCAATCACAATCTTCATTTACTAGAATAAGCCCAATCATAATATTTGACCAAATTATTTCCTTTAACACTCCCCCTCAAGTTAGAGCATGGATGTCGATGATTATCAACTTGGCAAGATTCGAATGAAATAAGGGCGCTTCTAATGGCTTGGTAAAGATATCGACAATTTGTTCTTTAGTTTGTATGTGCCCGATTCTGACTTCACCATTCTGGATGCGTTCACGAACAATATGACAATCCAATTCAATATGTTTTTTACACTCATGATAAACTGGATTAGCTGCAATGTACAGGGCAACTTGGTTGTCACAAACCAAGGTCGCTGGTTGTGGGTGATCCACTTGTAAATCTAATAATAAATAACGCAAGCAAGTCAATTCACATGTAGTAGCGGCCATTGAGCAATATTCAGCTTCAGATGATGATCTGGAGCCCCTTTAAGATAATGCAAGAGACGATTAGCTATGTCCAAATGATGTCTACGAGGCTCGTGCATGAACTGGCTAAGTGTATTTACAACATATGTAATCTCTGGTCTTGTTATTGTAAGATAAACTAGTCTTCCAATGAGTTTGCGATAGCAAGTAGAATCTTTAAGGGCATCACTACCTGCAGGCAGCAACGTTACATTTGGATCCATAGGAATATTGGGGGGGTTTTGCACCAAGTAAGCATGCTTCCTCTAGGATATCTAATGTGTATTTGCATTGGCAAAAAGAATCCCCGCTTTGGACGGTGCAATTTCAACGCCAAGAAAGTATTTCAAAGGTCCAAGATCCTTGATTTGAAAACAGTGGCTTAAAAACTGTTAGAGTTCACAAATGGCTTCATCATCGTTCCTTGTAATAATCATGTCATCAACATATAACAATATGACAGTGAGAGAGTTATTGCAAACTTGTGTGAATAGAGAGTAATCAACTTTAGATTGCACAAAGGCAACATTCTGAATGGAAGAAAAAAAAATTGTGAAACCTACTCCTAGAGGCTTGTTTAAGACCGTACAAAGATTTGTGGAGTCTACATACAACCTACTCCCTCTGTCAATGAAACCTGGGTGGTGGCAACATGTAAACTTCTTCATTTAGGTCATCATGGAGGAAGGCATTGTGAACATCCATTTGGTGTAAAGGTTAGTAACGAGCAGTGAGCAGGCATCGAACGGTGGTAAGTTTAGCAACATGAGCAAAAGTCTTCTTGTAATCGATGCCCTCATGGTGAGTAAAACCCTTGGCCACTAAGTGAGCTTTGTAACGTGCGATAGTGCCATCAAAATTGTACTTGTTCTTGAATACCCACTTACAACCAACGGGACGACGACGATAGGATAATTTGATCAGGGACCAGATATGATTATCTTCCAAAGCTGTAATTTCATATTGCATAGCCTCAACCCAATGGGGGTCAGTCCGAGCCTCTTCATATGTTGACGGTTCAATTAACTGGGACACACTATGAATGAATTTATGATGAGCAACAGAGAAATTAGACAAAGTAAAGTACATATGAAGCAGATGTCGAGTGTCTGACATGGTGGGAAGTGTCGCGTCTGAGGTAAGCAAAATGCATGATTGGTGACGAAATCTATGAGATGTGGAGGATGTCGTGTCAGTCTTGTGGAGCGACGATGGGGTGTAGGCGCGAAAGGCAGTGGGGTTGGATGGGGAATAACAAATAGTGGGGGTGGGACTGCAGGAATGGGGAAATTGAGTGGTGTGGTAGATTGTGGAGAGTTGAGATCATTGGGGTTGGAAGTCATCGGTGTGGGATCGAGTGTAGGAAATGGAAGTGACACAGGCTGTAGAGGTGGTTGATGATGGTCCTGTGTGTTTGGTGAAGGTGGGGGTGGGATGGAGAGAGGAGTTTGGAGGTCTAGTGTTGGGTCAGTGAATGAGATTGGAAGTACTGAACTGTCCTCATGGTCTTCTTGTAGTAAATTGGAGAAAGGGAAAATATTCTCATGAAAAATAACATCCCGATATGAATTTTTTTTGGGTAGTAAGATCAAAAACTCTAATATCCTTTCTGAGCAAGTGGGTACCCAAATAAAATGCATTGGCGAGCCCGTGTATCAAATTTGTGCATAGGAAGGAGATTGGTAGCATAACATAAACAACCAAAAACTCGCAAATGTGAGTAATCGAGTTTGCGATGATGTAAGAGTTCATAAGGGCTGGTATGGTCAAGTAACGGTGTGGGCATGGGCGGAGCTACTAAGGGGCGAGGGGGGCAGCTGCCCCCCCTCAATTTTTAAAATATTTTTAGTATATATATTTTAGTTTTAAAAAATCCATTATATAATGTAAAATACAATATCAGATTTGTTTATACAAATTTTTCAATATGCCTTTGCTGGTGTAGTGGTTGTAGGTTTGTTATTTTTGGTAAAAGACCTGAGTTCGATACTCTTCGAGTGCATTTTTATTTTATTTTTAATGCAATTTTATTATTAATTACAAACATTAAAAAATGTTTAGTTTAATAAAAACTTATTAACATTAAAGAAATGAATTGTTTTTCACAAGTGGTATAATTGTATAAAACTTCCAACAAAAAAATATTTAAAATTAATATCTAAAATAATAACTATAGAATTCAATGAAAATATATACCATTAGCTAATTCGTACAAAATTTGAGCCTCATTTAAACTATTTTTTCTATGAAATTGTATTATGATCATATTAGGTTCGCAAATTTCAAAAAAATTTAGCTTCACCTAGATATGGATACAATTATTTTGCGATATTAGTTATATATTCTAGTTATTATGCTCAATCTTTGCTAAGGTTATCGATAGTGACCTTATTTTGGCTTAAAATTGGACTAAATTGAATCCAATTTGGTATATGCAATGTATTTTTGATAGTTGTATTTTTTTATTAGTTACTAGCTCAGGTGGAAAAAAAATTTGGCTTTACCATTGATAACTACTATTATCAACTAATAAGTATCATTTTGCCAATGGCATGACAACTCAATGGTTAGAGCTTGGCAGATGGTACCAAAACCCAGCTTGCAGCGTCTTTAGTGGGTTCTGGAATCCTATAAAAACCCTGCTTGCCTTTCAATAAAAATAAAAAAAATATTTTTTCCATTTCGCCTCCCCTTGACTAAAATCCTGAGTCCGCCCCTGGGTGTGGGTAGGCGGCTAATAAGATAACAAGCCGTCTTAATACTTTCTCCCCATAAATGTAATGGGACGTTGGCTTCGAAACGGAGAGCTCGACCCACATTCAAAAGATGACGATGCTTTCTTTCAACGATACCATTTTGTTAAGGTGTGGATGTACAAGAATGTTGACAATGGGTACTTTGTTTATGGAAGAAGGTTCGAAGGGACATGTACTCACTTCCGTTATCCGTTCGTAAGGTTTTAATAGGAATATTAAATTGTGTTTTAACCCAAGAAAAGAAAGATTGTAGCAGAGATGGTGTTTCTGATTTAAAAGCCATAAGGTGGATCCAAGTAAAATGAGTAAAATTGTCTACAATGGTTAGGAAAAATTGAGCCCCTATATTTGTGTGAACTCTATGCCGTCCCCAGCGAAAATCGATCTTGGAGATCTTTCCACACCGTGAACACCGTGGTGCAATATAGGACACTGCCGGTGATGTTGGGGTGCATGGAGTGCAAAATCCATGATAGCACCATGTTGTTGCATCGTTGCCACATGGGGCTTCCATCAACAAACCTAATTTTGTTCTTAGCGCTTAAAGCTATGTGCATTGATCAGCTCCATTGGCCATAATTACGTCCTTCGAAGAGTTTTGAAACAAGGATAAGGCTTGGTGAGTCTGAGTAATGCAAGGGATTCAGATGGATTGTTCTCCAATTTGTCGCCCATGTCGATGGTATGTATGTTGTTTGAGAGTTGGTTGTTTGTATGTAGAGTGGCAGAAAGTGTTTTGGGCAAAGTCACCAAGATTGGTGCTCTGAAACCATGAAAAAGTCTTAATTGTGTAATTTATTAATACAACTTGCTAAGTAATGTACAAGAATTTATACAGGAATTAAAATATTATTCTAAGTAAGCTAATATAACTACATCCTAATCAAGATCCATGAATCATGCTAATTCATATCAAGATCCAATCACAATCTTCATTTACTAGAATTAGCTCAATTATAATATTGGACCTAATTCTTTCCTTTAACAATCCAAACAATAATTATTGGCAAAAGACTGAAACAATAGTTATTCTGTCGACTTCACCACCTTCACCTCCTCCCAATCCCACGATGGCAAAATTGCCTACATCGACGCCTCCACCTCCACCGAGCACCACCATCTTGAATCTCCCCTCCAGTGTCATCCCTCCACTCGACACCATCTCAGTAAACTGCCACCAAACACCGTCGCCATCTCCGTCGACCACCACCACTTCATTCTCTCCACCCAAGTCAGTCGCCTTCGTTGTTGTCATCGTTTCCTCGTCTTCCTCCACCTCGCCAAATTTGGAGGAGACAATTTGTTGAAGTTGGTGTTGTTGTGAGATTGTAAAGTTATAGGATGGGATGAATTAGGGTTCTTTAATTAAGGTTTGTTTAAGAGATGTTTGAGATGATGTAAGAAAGAAGAAGAAAGGGAGGAGAATATTCCAGAAAGATTTTGAAGCATGTTGCTACCAATCTCAAACAATAACATATGAATTTGCTTTCTAGTGGTGAGTATGAATGAAATGGAAGGAGTAGGATGCTGGGGATTAAAATCATCCATAAACCTTCACACCTTTAGTATCCATAAAGGTTGAAGATGATCTGAAGATTGGTGAAAACTGAATCGAATCAGATGATATTGTTTTGGGGTGACTTAAGCCAACTCTGCAACAGCCCAAGCAACCAAGTCTCGACTCTTCATGGGTTCTTGATTGAATCATGTGTTCTACACTCTCTCCCAAGAAGCCCAATTGCTCACACGATGTTATCTTGCTCTTCCACTCTCCCAAAATGGTGGTGGTTGGCGGCGATGGTTCAAGAGTGTAGAGGAGTGGCAAGTGGGCTAATGGATTGCGTTTGCTAATAGAGACAAGGTTAGAAAGAGGACAGGGTCAAGTAGGAAGAAGATGTAGATGCCTATGAGGAGATATAAAACGGGTCAACTTGTTTTTACTTTTTTTTTTTCTTTCTTCTTCATCGTGTTAATGACGTAGATGTCCACGTCAACATGGTTATCAAACATGTTTACTAAACATGTTTGCCTAGCCCGACTCTATGAAGAATTGGAAAAGAAACAGAGGCTGAATGTTATTGTAATAATTGTTCTATGATTCCTATTTATATATGGAGCATCAATACATAATGAATTTTTGCTGATCCATTCAATATTTCTGTTACATTATAGAATTTACAAATCCATTCCTATTTATGACATTAATTCCACCATATTTCAAGAAGAAAAACTTTCAACAGTCAAGAGTCAGAGCATACACAAATCAAGCCATTGAGAATGCTACAAGCAGGTAAAACATGATGGAGAAATTAATTTGTGGATAACAAAATATCAAAGCATCCTTACATTTTAAACAGGCTACAACCCAAACTTGTGAATTCCGAATAAATGACCAGTTGTCCACAAATTAAACAGAAAACATTATGTCCAAGCTGGAAAACCAACACAGCGGAAAATAAACTACAATCCACTTAAGACTCAGAGGAGGTTGAAAGCAAGGTTGCATTTGCAGATCGGTTAGCGTAGAGGAATCATCAGAAAAGAAACATGATCCAACTGCTTGACGGAGTCAATAGTCGCATCTTGAAACCTGCTCGGGAATTTGCAAGAGTAAGTCTAACTACCATATATATCCAAGACTGACAATTAGCAAAATATTGAAGCTATAAATTAAGTATAAGTTCTCTAAGAAAATAATATGGCATATAAAATAACGAAATACAGGGATTTCACTTATTTGTAATGTTGTGCCACAAACATTTCTACATGTAAAAGAAAGAACGAAAAGCCAGAAAAAGAGTTTGAAATGCTCACCCATCTAGAGTCGCAATGATGTAGTTGATGTGAGATCAGGGATTTCACTTGATGACAATTGATGGTACATGCTTCACTTTCCAATAGTCTTCACCTTCCTCTTGTTCAAGTCTCCTTGTAAAATCTATGGGCATATACATAATCGTAAGAGCTTTGAGATTGGAGAGGTGAGTTATGCCTTCAGGAACCACCTTTAACTGTGTACATTCGCCAATCGCCATCTCTTTGAGGAGGGGCATCGCACCTTTTTCTATTATCACTGATTGCAACTGATGTAATACACCAAGTTTCAGAACCTTGAGCTTTGGAAAATCGTCACCTTGAAAATGCAACTCTTCTCCCATAATTGCATTGTTATAGAGGGAAAAAACTTGTAAATTAGACAATACCCGTAACATGTTGAAGGCATCATGGCTTAAACGTGAATGATCTAACAACAAATATATAAGGTTAGAAAGGGAGACAACCCAATCAGGCAACTTCTCTAGAGGCCCTCTCAGATCTAGCGACAGAAGAGACGGTGGAGGCGATGACAAAGACTGCAAATCAATGACTTCTGCATACAGTTTTGAAATTAAAGTCAAAGTTTTAAGGTGGTTCATCTTCGCAATTGCAGCACATATTTTTCTCCCATCTTCCGCTCTCAAGTTTGTGATGCGTAGATCTCTCAATTTGACCAACTTTTCCAAATCTGTGATCAGACTTGGGCTTCGCTCTAAATCAATCACGCACAGAGTTTGCAACTCAGTCAAACTCCCAATTCCTTCTGGTACTTTAACTCCCTCATTTCCTATGCCAGCTGTAATGTGCCGCAGTTTCCGAAGCTTCAAGATTGCAGGTGGCAATTCAACAATAGGGGATGGGGAAAGAAACAATGCTTCAAGATTTGGAAGTCTACCTATAGTATCTGGAAGTGCCTCGATACATGTACCACCTAGATTCAAATATCTCAAGTGAAACAAATTTGATATCTCATCAGGGAAACTCTCCAAAGGTGTAAGACTCAGATCCAATATTTTTAATTGGGTGGAAGTAGAAAGAATCGTATGCACAAATGAGATTGGCAACTCGTCCACATGGACCACTTTGACTGAACGAACAAGAGAGAGCGAACTTGTGTTGTTCATAAAACTGGTTAGACCAGTATTGTTCTGGATCGAAAGTCGCCGACAACTCTCATGTGAAATAGGAGTTCTCTTTCCATCAAAAACTTCACAGAAATTTTCCTCGGTGATTCTTGAGAGAATGAACTCATGCATCAGATCATGCACTGTGCATCTTACATCACATCCTGCTTGAATTTCGTCAGCCTGTACCAAGTTTCGACTAATAAGTTGATCAAGATAGTCTTCTGCTACTTCCTCTAATGTTTTTCCTGTTTCTTCTTTCACAAACCCTTCAGCTATCCACATCGAAATCAGCAAACAAGACGGAAATACCCAATCCTCCGGATTTAGACCAAAGAACAAGAAACAAGATTTGAGATAATAAGGGAGATCATAGTAACTAAGGGAAATTATTTTCATAATAGTTTTAAGTTTAGGATCCTTTCCAAACTCAGAAGAAAGACTATCATGAAATTTCTTCCATTCCCTCACGGTCTTGTCCTTTGTTAGGAGGAGACCGCCAATGGCAACAATGGCCAACGGCAACCTTCCGCTTCTTTTCACAATATCCTCTGATAGTTCCTCTAACTCCAGTGGGCATTTCCCCTTGAAATCAGTTCCAAAAGCTGTCTTGTAAAAAAGAAACAAAGCATCTTCCAAAGGTAAAGGATCGAGACGGAAAATATGAGAGGGAGATTGCAGAAAAGAAAGTGCAACATCATTTTCACGCGACGTGACCATGATCCTACTACCACATTTGTTATCAAACAGAGCATGTTTTAATAAATCCCATAGTTCAGTGTTCCAAACATCATCGAGAATTGCCACGTACCTCTTGTTTTGGAGATAGTTCCTTAGAAATTCAATTAGGTAATCCGTCTCCACTCTTTCAGGAGAAAACGATTCCTGCCTGGATTCGTGGAATTGACTGATAAGCTTCACAAGAAGATCATCAATCTTGAATGTTTGCGAAACCGTAACCCAAGCACGATACTGAAAATGACTCCTCACTGGATCGCTGTCGAAGACCTTCCTCACAAGTGTAGTTTTGCCAACTCCACCAGTTCCAACCACTGCAAACACAGATCTCTTCTCTGCTCCTTTTACTAACCAGTCTGTCAATTGATTTCTGGGCTTTTCAATGCCCACGAGTTCCATGTCATTAGCATAACGGGAATTAACATTTCGCCAGGAGGCAGTAGCGGCACCAGCACTGTAGGAGGTACTGGAACTTGCATTGTCGGACCCCCGGGGAGCCGAGGCATTAGCGGCACCAGCACTGTAAGAGGAACTGGAACTTGCATTGTCAGACCCCCCGGGAGCCAAATTTTTGAGTTGATACTTCTCCTTCCGCTCACTAATCTGCATCAACGTTGCCTTGATGTCTTGAACTTCACTGGCTACCATGTGGCGAGGCTTCAAGCGCTTGACGCATCCAAAAGTCTTGCTAACCCAACCAACAACTCCTTCATTGTGAGATTGTTGTGCTACACGGAGACGAAACTCGTCCATGACATCCTCCATTCGAAAGGCTACTTGTCGTAACTGTTTCACCCATACTTTGACATCTTCATCAATCTCTGCCCTTGCATCAGCATCCCTGAGCAAAACACCAATAGATTCCATTTCATCTTTGATGGCCACCACCTCGCCCCGCACTCCTTTCAACAATTTTGCTTCTTCAATCAGAAACGGAATCAGATGCTCAACAGCAAGATTCACTACAGCTTCAGCCATTTCTTCTTTTAGTTACTAGCTCTTCAATTCAACAATCTCAAAAAAAAAAATTGTTCAACAGCACAAAACTCAGATCTAGATCCACAAATGAAATGTTTATGGCACTATATCCAAGTCACTTATGAGCTGTACTAGACTTCTGAAGTATATTCTAATGCAAATTGCAAGTCATTGTCTCCAGTAGTAAAGTCTTTGGGTTATATTATAATGCAACTTGAGGAGAATCAAAGAGTTTTAAAAAAAAAAAAAATCTAACTAATCTGCTGTTGTATTATTAGTCTTTTGGAGTTGTTATCAAAGTGAAATAATCTGCTGTATTACAATGCAACTTCCAAGTAATTGTCTTCAATAAATATTCGGGAGGCTGACTCAGGTTTAGCTGTAATTACAACTTACAGCAACTACAGCACAGCCTAGCTCCAAAGGAACCAGCACGCCACCACCAATTCATTATTTTGGATTCCTGTTGCTTCCCTGCATACCCTCAGTGCTCGATCTCCTTTGCACTGTCCACATTTGTTGATGTCTTGCCCTTCGCGGATTGCATTGTGCTGGAGATGTCGTCTTTGGCCATCAGCACCTTGTCCTTAATTCACTCTGTCCATCATCTGCCAAGTCTTCTTTGCCAACATAATGAAAATGTAACAAGGACTATATTGTATCATGTTTGCATCCAAATCCGTTCTCCTAAAGATTTGATATGTAAAATAAGGTTAGATTGCCAAAGACCACATTTTTGGTGGTCGAATGCACTCCGATGCTAAAGTCAATTAACTATGGGAGAAGACTAAATTTGGACAGAGTATAGTTTAGTTAAATTTGCATACATTTATCGAATATTCCCTTTACCTTATAGTGTCCGTCATTAATTCTCTGTGTGACTTAAGCATGTAAAACGTCATGAGGGGAGACGTTAATTCTTTGTAACAATCTCCTCCTTTATTGAAATACGTCATTGGGGGAGTGATTCCCGCCATGACTTGTCTCCTTTGTAACATCTCTCTTCTCTAAAGGAAGATATTCGTTGGGTTTGGATTCGGGCGTTTGATTACAATATGTTTGAAGGACCCTTTTGGGCTTTGATAAATGGGCTTGCCTCTTTGGGCTTCCTTGGTCGGACCTATTATCCGTGTTAAGATTGAAGTTTATGTTTCTCGTGATACAAAATCTTTTCCATGTGTACAATCGTGATTGGAGCCTTATTTGATATATCATCAATGCTTATTGAAAAACACATGATATATGGTGGATGAAGATAATAATAGTATTTTTTAGTTAAGATGAATTACTTGAGTTTGGCCTTTGGCTTCACCAACTCAGACTTTGATCATGAGGTGCCATTAGAAAAACAAAGTTGGCTATTAGAAATAGTCATTGCATTGCAACAACTGCTAAGAACATCTCCAATGGGAAACTCCTACTCTTTCCTATTAAAAAATTCAGGGGTCTGGCTGAATTAATGATTGGTAACTCAATGAAAACCTGAAAATGTCTTCACAGATCTTTTGGCATCATCACCGTTGAAGCGATCCAATTCTTTGGCTAAATCAATAGTGTTATCCATGAATGTACCTGGTAGGGAAATGGTAAGTGTCAGTCATCATTTGTCATGTATACAAGAGTTGGCCATTAGCAAAAAGTCACCAACACAATTTTAGTCACTTTTATTAGATTTAGTTGCAGAAAATTTCATATTTGGTAATTAGACGATGATGCAACATAAAACATGTTTAACAAAAACTCAAAACACTAAATGCGGAGATTTCTGTTGTGCTATTTTTTAAACTGTACATCATTAGATATGGTGTTTTACGCAAGTAGGATTCTATTTTCACACCATGATTAGTGAAATAATATAAAATATGAAATGATTGAGAACTAGCTAACCATTTGATTAGCAATGTCATTGGCTTTGAGCTTATGATCATCGATTCCAAAAGGAGATATTAGGATGCAGGCGAAACTTGAAGTACTGTACATGTCTCTTTGTCTCGAGAACTTAGAACCCCAAAGAGTAGCGATAGTCAAATTGAATAACAAACTTAGAAGAATATGTTGTCCAAGAAGGAAAACTAATACAGAAAAAGAAAACACATTCCAACTATAGATACTTAGAAAAAAGAATGACCAGTCCCTCTCAGCAGTGAAAACAGAGCCTGATTCCGTAGCAACAGCGCAGCAAATGACCAGCCTCTTCGAACACCTAGTTCCTGGTGTACAAACCGTTGATCCCAAGACCTCTCCCTTATGTTCAGCTGCAAACAAATGCAATCTCCTCTGCATAATAAAAATGCTGTAGGAAAAATAGAAGAAGATGTTCTGCCACAGCAAACCAGATCTCCCAAACCCGATAAACATTTTGCCATCAAACTTCGCCAACAGAGATGCAAAAATCTGAACAAAACAGGGTAAAAAGAGAGTCATTTTCTGGCTACGTACTTTCCTTCTTGCAGCCAAAAATTCCTGCATATTATTAATAGAAAATCCTGCTTGCTATCGAGATCTTCTGATGTATCCCGTTTTCCTCCTGTCTAAGATAAGTAAAGATTTAGGCTTGTTTGGGATGGATTCCCAATCATATTTCTTGTCATCCCCTCTTGTTGAGCCAAACCTGCTAGTGAGTCAGCAACAGAGTTTGTCTCCCGAAAAATATGCCTACAATGGCACACTAAGTGCTACAAATGTCCCAAATCTCTTCCCACCAATTGTTGAGGAACCAAGAGACCTTTATTTCCCTAAAAAACAATTGTTTCACCAACAATGAGTCTGTCTAAATCATACAATTCCGAAAGCCACTCCATTTACACATGTTCAAACCCTCCAATAAGGCACAAGTTTCCGCCACATTATTAGAGCCATGCCCAAAGTGAAACTGACCTGCTGCCATAAAGTCTCCTAATGAGTTTCTGATAATAATTCCCCTGGTCGCCACATTTTTCACCGAGGAACCATCCACATTCAAAGCATACCAACCAGTAGGGGGAGGTGTCCAAAATATCACACCAACTAGTTGCCTACCCACCTCCTTTGCCTGGATACCCAGCCTGCACAATAAAATTTGATTCCTTTTCTTCTTCTTTTTTTTTTTTTTTTTTTTTTAGAATAAAGAGTTTGGACACACATCTAATCCAATCATACGTTTTAACAATCACATAGTTAGCAGAAACATCTCTTCCTTCATACAACTTTTTGTTTCTCTGCAACCAAATCTCCCAAAGTATAAAAAGAGGAATAAGCTGAAAAAGAATTACAGACAAGGTCGTATCCCTTGCCAGCAAGAACCAACTTCTTTGAATTGTGCCTACCTCCACCGGTGTATGTATGTGTACATAAAAAACCTACTCAAAGTGCGCCCATACTCTCAAACCATTTCTCCCTCCATAATTGGTTTCATCCACATGTCTAGAGCAACAGCTACACTTAGACGGCAGTTTGAAACCTATTCTTCTTAGTTCCCCATCCACAGGATAGCTCGCTTAAGAATTTTCCATATAAAAATTGAGATTTTGGAGGCATTAAAGGGTGCCACAACCTTCTCCCTTCTTCTCACAACCATATCCCAAATTTGTTTTGACTTATTCTTATATCATCATCATCATGAAAGCTCATTTTGGATACTTTCGAGATCGGCTACCCGGATTATGGTTCTCCAAACTATAAGGTCTTCACACATATTCTCAAATAATCCAAACTCAAGGATGTCATCCTTCACTGCCATCATCCAAGTTTTCAGCTGTCGTTCCCTCCGTCTACATTCTCCATTAATTTGTCAGTCTAGACATTTTCTAATTGGCGTCATACTTGGCCTCCCCCGCACATGACCAAACCATGTTAAACGTCTTTTCTTTAATTATGTCTTCTATGGGTGCTACAATTAAGTGTCTTATAATTATTTCATATCTAATTTTATCCTTGCGGGTTTTTTCACGCATTCATCTTTACATACGCATTTCTGCTACCGTCATCATATGTGTATGTTGTCTTGTAGTAGCCCAACATTCTGAACCGTATAACATGGCTGGTCGAACAATTGTCTTATAGCATTCCCCTTTTAACTTGCAAGCATCCTTCTATCGTATAATACTACTTACGTCATTCTTCATTTTGTCGAACCAGCTTCAATCCTATGATACATCTTCTCCAATAGCCTCATTTTTTTGAATTATAGATCCTATATATCGAAAGGCCTCACAATCTGGGACATCCACACTTTTGATCTCAATTGCATTACTTATCTCTCGTGATTCACAATCAAAGTTGCACACTAGATATTTTGTCTTCGAACGACTAATTATAAAACCTTTACTCTCTAAAACCTCCCGCCACGTGTCTAATTTCCTACCTAAATCTTTACTAGTTTCATCAATATGCAAATAACATGCACCAAAATATATCTTCTTGCAAATGTCTCATCAACTCATTGGATCCATTACCGTTAGACAAGTAAGCAGCGCTGGCAATAACTAAGAGTCGTTGCTAACTCAGTTGTAGTCCTCATGCCAGCTCGATTGTTTGCTCAGCTGACAAGGACCCTCAAGGTTGCGAGTCCAACCAGGTCAGAATATTGGATTTTCTTAGTATTCCTAGGATTTGCACTTAAAGGCTCAACTTGATAAACAGGTGGAATAGGTATCTGCCATCGAATTATCTCATCTCTTAGTGATTAAACCATACCCTTTTCGAGATCATCAAAAAGCGTTCACCAAAACTCCGGATGCCTGTGTATACCTACTTATATGTCCCAACATATACTTAAAAGCATCACTCTGCTGATCTAGCATATACCCACCAATGTCTACAACCTGAACTGGTTCGCAACCCAACCCGGGACTCATATCAACTCACTAGAGTTTACTCAAATCTTCTCCGGTTTTGCCAAGTAGATTTGGCATGTAGGCCATATAAGAGAGTACTATTGCATTAGAAGTGAAGAAATACTTGCCAATTCCAAGCTCATCAGCAACATCAAACCCATTGATTGGTACCAAAAACATGGACAATGAGCACCATTGGTGGGCATGGGAACTAGAGGATGGCTGACTGTAGGCAGTGATGGACTCCCTGACAAATGTACAAAATTTTGACAAAAAATGCACAAAAATGGGGTTTTGTAAGATAAACTTATAGGCATTATTAGGCCAAAATTAGAGATTAATCTTTTCTTTCAGATCATCTATTAATGGGCAAACCAAATAAGGTAGATATCTTTAATTATTGGGTAACTTGTTAGGCATTCATGGAAATACATTGATACATTATATATCGTTTCCTGTTTATTTTGGAACTCCAGCCACAAATTTCCTCTCTGTATGTCAATTAAACTCGATCTTTATATATAATCAGGGCCTACCCTAGGCTGGTGCAAGTGGTAAAAATGAACCCCTATTTTTAATCTTCACATGTAAACAATCAAACCACTACAGCCTTAGCCAACTAATCAGGCTACCAAGACATGTTTGCTTTGGGTTACTTTGGACGGTACAATAATGCTAACAAGTAACAATCAGTTTCAAACTTCCAAAGAACAAAACACTAAACATTGTCTATTAGATGCTTCACGTTTTTCCTATAGCGCGGACCTACATCGATTGTTGAACGAAGACTGTGTCTCATGTTTCAATGTGGTTTTGTTATTAAATAATCACATAATTGGACTAGGAAAACACAATAACGATACATTATACATTAACTAATCAAAATTTGTTTGATTATTACATATCTATAAGAAAGGGAGAAAAAAAAAATTCAATAAAAACATATCAACATTTCAAACAATTTTAGTGCCTAAAGTCTTCCATTCTTCCACCAATTGAGAGAATGAATTGTAAGAGCACCCACCTTCCTTTAAACCTCTCAAAACTTTCTCCTTCATGTCCCTACCTCTTCCTCTCAACCTCTTCCCTTCTTCACCTTCAATGACCAACCTCACCACAGTGTGTTTGCTTATGAGTTATGAGAAGATATGATTGATGCTTAAAGAAGAAAGCTATGTTTATGTTTATCATTCAACACTGTAGACTTATTTTGCTTAAAGATATGATTATGGGTATCTGTAGTTGATGCTTAAAGCAAAATGGCTAGGTTTATCATTCAACACTGTAGACTTATTTTGCATTGGTGTGTAATGTTCTTCTAATTCGATGTTTTGTATCTGTTTGACAGAGTTAATAACTTCTGATTAATGATTAGAATCAAGCCCCATTTGAGTTAGGTTAAGCTGTCTTTGGTTTGTTACTTTTAAGAGGTTACACTTACACCTCTAACTAGATGGATGTGTTTTTTTTCCTAGTGCCATCCAGGCACGCATCAGGCATGCCAGACTAGGTACCGTAGTCTTACTTCTCCAATTAGAGGCTACTTCTTACTAGATGCTAGTAAATGTGGCACCTTCCTAAGAGGTTCCACTCTGATTTTCTAGAAAAATCGGATCTTTGACTAGATGTAGAGGCTAAAAACAGACACCCCCTAAGTATGATGATCATATTTGAATTACTGTATGTAGGTATTGTAAGGGAAAATACTAGCTAATGCAAATAATTCCAACACAAGTCCTAGATCTAGTTGGTGATAGTGAATGGCTAAAATTGTTATGCAAGTAATAGCAAAGAACAAACAATGTGCAGAAAATAAAGATGACACCGAGATTTACGTGGTTCGGCTTTGCCTACTCCACGGACGACAACTCTATAACTTTCTTATTAATATGGAAGCACTTACTTGAAGATTACAACGTTGTCAAATAACAATCTTTGAGATTACCCAATCTCAAGCCAACAATACCGCCAAAAGTTTGATGAAAATCGCAAACGAAGAACACCCGAAATCACTCGATTCCAATCCTTTTGTTTGGCTATTTTTTTACGCTACACACACACCGAATCACGCCCTTATCGCAGCCTGTTTCACGCCCTTATCCCAGCCCGTTTCACGCCGCACTCACACCACACTACTGCTATGTCTCAGCGATGTATTTGCAGCCAATCTGACGCTGCGTTGTTGATGCGATGTTGCTGATGCGTTTTCACGTTGTGTACTCTGATTGTTATGCTGTGTTTTTCCATAGCTGCCTTATATTTACTTTTTATACAAGTAGTTGTTGTATGCTTGCTTTAATTGGAAAAAGAAAAGGACATTGAGTCTCACATGAATTGTGAACCAAACACTCCATCACACAAGGACTCTTGTGTTTGAGTCCTTGTAATTGTCTCACAGGTATGTTAGAGCATCACTGTGCTTATGACTTCCTTTACCGCTTAAATATTCTAAGAAACTAGAAGTGTCATAAAGGTGACTACTTGTGTACACTAAGAGCATCCACAATAGGAGGTTTTGAGATGTATAAAGGGCTTCCTACTGACACCCATAGAGCCCTGCCTCCACGTTCAGTCCCAAAACACCCCCATTAACCCTATCTGACATGTTCAAGCCACACACAGTCACACAAGCCTTTCTGTAGAAAGGCTTGTGGACTGCCTTGCATAGGCCTTGTGCAGCCAATGAAAAGTTGTGCGACCTTTCATTAGCTACACACTCATCTAGTGGATAAATTATTTGCCTCTGTGGTGGGAGGTCCTTGGTTTGAGTGTCGTTTCAAATGTTTTTTTATTTATTTATTACTACGCGGACTATCATTAGCTGCACGAAAACAAAACCAACTAGCACATGTTTGCCAAGCATCACTTTTGAAGAACATTCAATTACTTCCTAATGCATTTAGTCATCATTTCTACTTTGCTACACTCTATTTGTTATCAAAAATGTTAGGAAACTAGGTTTTTGCAATCAGGGTGATGTGGGTTGGTCTCGAAAGAATGTCATGTATCTCGAGATTGTAAAAAAACTCTTCATGTCACATCATCCTAGTTGCAAAATCTGATTTCTTAGCCTCGCTCATTTGTTATATATGTTCTAGTCCCGTGGCTTAATTACTGCCCCGTGTTAATTTGATCTTAATTTTTATCTGGAAAGTTTACCTCATGAATAGGATCAAAGTGGACGAAGGAAGAGGAACGAACAGTTATCGTAAAGGTAATATTGTCTTCGTTGCGATGTTGTCTACTTGTATTGTGTATCAAAACAACTATATTAATCTAGTTCTTAAAATTCATATTCACAATTGGGCATTTGGTCTAGTGGTATGATTCTCGCTTTGGGTGCGAGAGGTCCCGAGTTCGATTCTCGGAATGCCCCTTTTTTTCCTCATTTTTTCTTCATTTCAACTTGTTTGCCATCACTTTGGGTTATTTACCTTTTGCCATCGTAATGGGTCATTTTTCTTCATTTTAAGTTGTTTGCCATCGTAATGGGTTATTTAACTTTTAGCGTCCCCATTAGTTCTTGCATATCCCTCTTTGGGTGTCATTTTTATTTAATTCACTTCAATTTTTTTTTTCAATTCACAAACAACTATTTTTAGCTTTGCGCTTTGATATTCAAACATTTTATATCGCTTCAAATGTATGACATTACGAGCTCGAGTGTCACTAGTAGCAAGTAAAATATGCCAAGATAAATGGCATAATAACCTCCCAAACATATCATTCAATTCAATAAGCAGTTTCTATGATATTGAAAGATATCTTCATATTAGCTACATATCATTGATTATCAAATGTATTACCAATCACTAAATATCTTAACAAACACTAAAGATAGCATTAGGTTTCATGAAACACAAGCAATTTATCTTAACTTCGATTCTTTGAATAATTCTGACTACCAATAATCCAATATCACTTAATTGAATTGGTAGCTTAGGGTTTGGATGGAAGCTAGGCGGGCGGATAGTAGCCCATGGATAAGGTGGTGGGTATATGACATTGTCTTCAATCTCATGACGACAAAGCTGGATGGCTGGAAGTCGTGGCGGTAATGGTATTTATGTAAGTAGAGTTGAGAGTCTAGGAGCAAGTTTGTCTTCATTGTTGGTGGAGTAAGTCTAGCCATCCATGTTTGCTAGTTTTTTTTTTTTTTTTTTTAATTTATTCTCTTTAAAACACAACTACAAACACTATCTATAGAAGGGGTAAAGTGTAAAAAAAAACTATAAAAAACAAATACTAGCAAACATGGTTGACTACAATTGTTGTTGTTGGTTCAAACATTTTAGAGAGTCAGGGCCCTAACGTCAGGGAGGCTCTGTATGTGTGTTTGTATTCGATTAGTGGATTATGAGGATATCTAGGATGATGGAGGGTATTGAGGTTCCCTAACACGCCTGACCTAGCTCTCTAGACCAACTGTGGTTGGAAACTTCATCACGAGGATTATGAATTGTGACACAAGTGGTTGGCTATCATGTTGGTCGAAAATTTGGCGAGTAAAGGTGGGGGTGGTGATCTTGGCAATGGTGTTGGTGGGGGAGGCGCTAGTGAGAGAGCAGGTCTCTCTTCATTGAAATGGAACTGACCAGTGGGTCTCATCATCTTTGATTAAACAAAGATTTCAATGGGACGGGAAAGTCGAAAGTGAAGATTAGAGAAAAATATGTGTTACTATTTATAAGACGCTCAACGTAACTTCTGGCCCATTGCTAATTGATTCCTTATCTTTCTCAATAAATCGCAATTATAGCACTCCAACATTCACTTACACTTGAAGAAAATAGGGAGAAATCAATGTAGATATTCAGGGGAGCTTTCTAGAATATGATTATGAGAAAGATAGAGTAATAAAAAATTTAAAAAAAAAAAAAAGAAGAAGAAGAAGAAGAAGAGAGAACGGACAAAAAAAAGTGCTAGAGAGCACGGCTTGGCGCTCTCCTGGCATCATGGGCCTGGCTCTCTAGACTGACTCACCAATTCTAGACAGTCAGGGTTATCAGCTATTTTTGGGAAATTCTTAAGTGCACTGGTGGTATGCCTAGTGGCTACCAGACACCCTCCATTTGCCTCAAGATATGCATTATTTCATATTTTGAGGTAAATGGACGGCTACCAGGCACTGTAGTAGTGTTCGCTATTTTTTTGTCAAGATTGAGGCTCTTTACATTACTTATTTATAAGTGATGTTTGTGATTGTGTTTTAAAGAGAATAAGTAAAAATATAAAAGCGCTCAATCCGAACAAAAAAAAATAGTTGATTGCGCTGGCTTCCTAAACTCACTTGTGGAACATATCACTAATAATTTATCTTGAACCATAACTCTTATGTGAAAGTTATCATTTCTCCGAACGATGTCACATTTGTTGTTCTCTAGTGCCTCAACATATTATGTTTATTTTTAATTAATTACTCGGATTTTATTTTACTGCGATCTCCTCTTCACCGTCACGGTAACTATTATAGCCCGGCCCAATTACCACTATGTCTTCATTTTTGTTTCCAGCAATCCCATCGTCTCTCCAAACTCTCCAAAGACCTAAAAAGCTCCACAAATTCAACGATTCGACCCGTCCGATCCAACGATGGAGAGCACAGTGGAAGCTCTGAACAATGCGTACATGGAGTTCATAGGAGCAGCAGCGGGAGTTCTCGAAGCTCGGGAGAGCTCTGGGGGTCAGAAAACAGCATCAACAGATGCAGCTTTGGAGAATTTCAAGCAAAGGTGGGAGCTTTTTAGAGTTGCTTGCGATCAAGCAGAGGAGTCGGTGGAGTCTTTGAAACAGAGAATTGGGTCAGAGTGTTTGGTCGATGAGGCCACTGGGTCCTCTGTTGTTGGGAAGCCTGCAACAACTGGGCTTCCACCCATCAGTGCAGTTCGATTGGAGCAGATGAGTAAGGCTGTGAGATGGCTTGTGATTGAGCTCCAACAAGGGTCTGGAGGGTCTGCTTCCAATACCCATTCTTCGAATGCGCCTTTCGATGCGAGGTTCTCTGAAGATGGTGGCCAATAGGTATGTTTTCTTGTACAATTTTGGTGATTTTTGGATTATTTTTTTAAGCAAAATTTACTGTATTAGAGAAAAATAATTAGACACAAAAATTCTAGTTTTTTACTGTTTTCAAAGAATACCCATTTCTTTGTTGGTGATCAAAAGCATGAGATTAGTTTATAAAGTGCAATTTAGGAGAACCCCAAATCAATTTTTAGTGCATTAATGTGGAAATAATTAAACCCCAAAAGTTGTTTTTTAATGTTATCATGAATACCCATTTCTTGGTTGATGTTTAGAAGCATGAGATTGGTTTAGAAAGTGTGATTGGGGTGATTTTTATCTTGGAGCTTTAATTGAAAGGAAATGAAATTAAGGGGATTGTTTAGTGAATCAGTGGAGGCAATTGGATTCAAATATGTGTTTTTGAATGTTATGATGAATACCCATATCTCTTTTTGTTAGCTTTAGTTGGTTACCATTTTTCTGGAGTGGGTAGGTTAGTACATAAATGGGCTTTCCAGTTCATTGTAGGTAAATGAGAGGTGTTTTGATGAGATGCCGGTACCGATTTCTTTGTTTTTTGTTCAGGAACATGAAATTGAGTTTAGTTGCTTATGTAGAATAGGAATTTGGTCTTAGTTCTATACTATATTTTTTGTGTTTATAGTTACATGCATACCCATCTCTTTTTATGTGTTGAGGAACGTGAAAGTGGATTTATTTGGTACCCTTTTCTGTGGACTAGGTCGCTTAGTGCACTGACAGAAAAAATAGTTCCCGACTAGGGCAGATTTTAGGGTAGGGCTGGGGATCGAGATTGCTTACCAAGTAGATCTTAGAAATAAGAAGCGGTTGCAAGGTTGACCGTTGGAGGAGGATGGATGTCAGTCCTTGCATCACCACCAGGATCTTGTGGAAGTTGAGTGGACGAAGTTTGTTGAGGAGTTAGGTTTTTCCGTTGGGTTGAAGGTTCATAGCAATGGGGGCATGAGCTGGCTCAGAGGTTAGGATCTATATAGTGGGTTCTTATCTTTTTTCAAGTGCCGAGACAAATTTAAAAGCGATGTAGCTGCTGAGAGAGCTTTGAATCTATGTTAGGGTCCATATAGATCATAGTTGTGAAATAGCTGAGGACTGTTGGAAAACAAAATGTAATGGTGGATGGTTGGGTGCTTCAAACTCGAGATGGTTCCGATCGTTGGGGTTTTAGGGTCAGCTACTTTAGTGGTCATAAACTAGATGAGATTGAAGACATCTAAGAGAGATCCCACCATGTTGAGAAGATGAAGAGAGACCAGTATTTCGACCTGCCACGACGAACATCTTGGTGAAGATCGAGGGAGCTGACAAAGGGTGCTTGGAGCCATTTGATGATTAAGGACAATGGCGGATGATCCATCAAGTGTCAAGTCATCGAACAACCTTCTATTTAGTTTTCTTAAGCTTTGCAACATCTTAGAGAACTCACAACAACTACTCCACCCAGAGGACTTGACATCTTGAGGATCACAAATCTGTCCAGACGAACCATTAGCTATGATACCAATTGCTAGGTCAAAGCTAAGCCCCCACATTGCATCATTGTCCCCAACTTAACCACCCACCAAGAAGGACCTCAGGCATATGTGTGAGATTCTATCGTACAAAGGCACCATAATTTAAGTGGTTGTGCTCTTTGATATACAATTCTTGGATTAGCTTCCCATCTATTGTGGAACTAATGGATTTGAAAGATTTTCCCAGCAATAATGTATCCAACCATCCACTGTTCATCATTTTGGGGCTTGTATTCGCAAGTGATTCTCTTGGGATGTGTTTTGTTCCATGGAGTTCAATTCCATGGAATCCATGCATGAGATTGGTCTTACTTAAGTTGCATTCTTTATAATGTAGATTTGCTTCAACTGTCTTTTTTCTTCTTCTTTTTTGTTATGTGCACATATAAAGGAAAAGGGATTGAAGCGTCCTCTCAGTGATTATGATAAGGTTCGTGTATGCCAATACGACACACCTGGCATCACATACACTGTCACCTGTTTACCTAGAAAGAAACAAAATGCTGAATCTGTATTTTCATGATAAGAATACCAGAATATCTTGTATACTCTCATGGGTAAATACATATTAAACACATGGAATAAACCCAAGTGAACATAGTTTTATTAAAAGATGGACTCTTGATAGTGAGTAACCCAGGACAGATAGGAATGGGTGGGATTGTGAGAGATACTTGAGGTCATTGCATCAGGGGTTAATATCCATGGCATGAATATTCAGACATTAATATCCTGTGTGGATAGCAAATTTAAAGCCAGAGGATTCAGATATGCAAGCACTTCCAATCGGAACATCTAAGATCTGGTGAATTTTCTCAGTGATAGGAAACAGGGCTATTGAGGTGATTCTCTAAATCTTACGCTGCAAAATACAGAAGAACTGTCCAGCAGATTGGCTGTGCTTAAATAACCCGTGTCAGGAGAGATTTTTGAGATTTCTTAGGGTCTCTTTGTCTCAATTTTCCATTGTCTTCTGATGATGCAAGGAATATCTAACCCGTTACAAAACGTGCCTCCTACATGCACCTGAGAGTTATGTAATTAAGCATTTGAGCTTGCACAATATTATTGCTAGTACTCTATATACTTTCACTTTAAATGCTTGGCCAAGATGCAAATTAGGGTCATTTATTTGAAACATTAGTTAAGCAATATGAAGTTCTTTCTCAATTGGTATTTAAATCTTAGACAAACAAGCTACTTTCCATTTTGACTGGTGAAATCTGAGGTTCATCTAGTTTGTTTTTGCAGCCTCGTACGTTTATACTCCTATGCATGTGCTTCTGCGAATATCAAGTTTTTAACCACTTGTATGAAACTATGAATCTGGCATGTTTTAATAATAGATTCTTGATCTATATACTGTACTTCTACTCGCACAACCCTAAAGATTGGCTCAATTAACTATAATTTCTTATCCTTCGCAGGCTTTCTCATTTTGTTCAAGGCATCTATGTAGTTTGGAAAGAATTGCATGGCTCAGTGAACAAGCTATTGTCAGAGATGCAGCTTCTGTGAATGACTGATCACAGTTACAGTAACAGGGTCCATTGTGAAGCACTATGAATATCTGTTCAAGAGCAATCTGTGTATAAAGGATGAAGAGAAAATTTTCTGCATAGCTACATTAAGTCATCTATGAATATCAAAAAATTGCAACTACGGTGATTTCGTTGTTGTATTGTCATTAGTGTATAATTGAATTGCATTGCTTTTTAAGTAATGGTTACTAGAAAATTGGAGTTCTTTCCTAAGAGATGCTGTTATTTTTGGATTAGAACATCCCCCTATCCAGTTGTAGAATTCAGAATTCACTTGTGTCAGCGTAATAAATCCTCTATATGACTTGGGCAATGAAAAACTTACTTCATCTCCACTTGGAGACCCGAAAAACTAGAATAGGGCATTAAGTGGTTTAGCCGGGAACCCTGTCCAGTGCAGTAATACTATACAGCGAAAAAGAATACAATAAGAAGGCCATCATCCTACAAAAGCTTTTAGGGCTTTGGCACACCGTATGATCTCTATCAGGAGGCCATCATCCTACAAAAGCTTTTAGGGCTTCGGCACACTATGATCTCAGTCTCAGTAATCTTTTAGGGCTTTGCACACTGTAAATCACACTGCTCCGCTTGGTATACGGTAAAAGAATGCATATGCAAAAGTTGTTATATAAACATGGGTGCTAGGTTGACTTTGAATTCTGAACCTCCACATCTTCTAGTTATAAAATTATGTAAAACTTTGCGGGACAAAATCTCCCGCATTAATTTGCAAAACTCTCATTGTCTCCTTTTATTTGAATTTTACTCCTAACTCCTTAAAACACCACAACCATCACCACCACCACCACCTCCACGATCACACTACCATATGTTATTAACCACAACTACCATAACATAACCACCACCACCAATATCACTGCTGCGACCATCATAGCCACCACAACCATCCACCACCACCACCATGACTGCCGCTACTACCACCCCCACCATTATATCAACTGAACCACCACAACCACCACCATTTCAACAACCACTATCATTGCCACCACCACCATCGCCCACATTCACTTTTTTTAATTGCCTTTAATTTTCTTTAATTACTACCAAATGCTTGTAAAGTAATGCGTTGCAAACTAATGCATTATTTTACAATGTGCCAAACGGAGCCTTAGTCGCAATGTTTTGCATACGTTCGCTTCTAAGTGCATCAAGACTGAAAAATGATTAAGTAGGAGAATATGAGGAAAACATTGGAGTTCCAAATGATAAAAAATTGATGAAATGTTTTGCTTTCAATGAGAGTTGAACTCATGACCTCCCGCTTACTAAACGGGTGCTCTAACCAACTGAGCTATGAAAGCTTTTGTTTTGCTTTTGGCTCGATAACTATCAATAATTGTAACAACTATTTGTAATGTAACTCTCCTCAACTGCAAATTTTTTTTTTTTTTTTATGAAAGCCTACTGCATAATATGTTAAGAAGCAATATTAGAAAACTATCGTCCGGCGACTGTAGCCAAATTATGAGCCTCTATATAGGAAGCAAAAGCGAGTCTTCTAATGTTTCTAATGAGTAAGCGCCAAACCCAGTCCATAGAAGCGCTAGATTTTGAAACCTCCTTGTGCAGAACAATAAAAGAGTAGCCGAATCCCCCAAAAGCAAACCCGTCCTCCACTGTTGAGCCTGTATCAAGAGGAGGATTGCCTCTGCCGCATGGCATTTTGCCATTGTACTGTCCAGAACCTTACTGGAGATCAGGAAAGCAACTCTGGTTAACACATGGCCATGAAGATCAACTGCCACCACCTCAAATGCTCCCTGTTTAGAGAAATTGTCCAAGTATAATTAGCAATACATTATTGCTTTTTAAGAAAAATTGCACAAGTATAATTAGCAATCTCGCTTTACTGTATTCTTCTTCAAAAGCATGTGTTATCCGGTTTCTTATCGGCTGTAAGACATCTGCAACTCTTTATCTTCTGCTTCAGAATTGTTTTTTGTTTAAGAAGTTGATGCAAATTCAAAGAAGCAACTGTTGAGTAATTGAGAAATTAATGAAATACAAAATTAATGTCTCTGACCAATATTTCTCTTCTCAGCTTATGATCGTTCATCGTTCTGTGCATTATTTTGTACCTGCATTAATTCACCTACAAAATAATGAGAACCTACAAAACTTGAAACATCAAGAGACAACAAAATCGTAAGCTTAATCATAAGTGGACGTCAAAGAAATTAGTTAACAATTAACACTATAACATTAGGAACCACATTTCACTAGCAAGTAGCAACATTGTCCTTCGACACCATTTGACATTTTTTTTTTCACCTCACGATCAAATATTACAGTCTGCCAAGAATGCCCATATCATATACTTATAAATGTTACAATAATCTGAATGAAGCTTGACAAGCGGAATTTGAGAACAGAATATTCTGTTCTGCACATTTGATGTGGAGATGCCGAATGACTTTTGTATTCTATTTCTACCAAGTACACCAAGTGTGTAGCAGCTAAGAAGCAGGGAAATGTTCCACGTGAAAGCACCGATTCTTCAGAATTCGGTTTCCAGCACGCCATCAATTAGACCGAAGTCCATGGCCTGACAATACAACAACAAGATGAGCTTTTTTTTTAATCAAATTCATAATAAGTAGTTTTTTTTTTTTTTTCGATAAAGGGGTCCAAGACACTGTTAGGCAGAATGAGCATCAAGGCTCTCATTAGAATGCTAATCTGGAAAAGGGCAGCACCAACTCATTTACAACGTCCTCTGACAAAAAGTCTTTTGAAAATCATCGAATCTATTAAACTGTACGAATAGAGAACGAATTGAATCAGCAAATTTGGGTTTTGATTGAAACGATCCTTTAGGTGTAGAAAAACATAGTAGCAGGCCTCGTCTCCATATAAGCATAAACACAAACATGCAGTTAAAAGGCTATCCTTTTGGTACAGTCCTAGCCTCCAGTTAACGTAGAAAGACAATCACCAATGTCTTGATTAAAAATCAGCATTACCTCAGCAGCTGAGAAGAAACGATCTCTTTCAGTGTATAGTTGTATTGTCTCAAGAGGTTGACCAGTAAAAGCAGCATACATTTTGTCAATTTTCTGCATCAAATATAAGAAAGGTACTAAGCATAATATAGAAGTCTAACAAACTCTGCCCAAATTGTAGATAACAAGTTTGGGTGTGTAACACAAATCTAGAACCTATTAGAAAAGAGCTAGAATCAAATTAAAATACATAGACAGCCAAAACAAGTTGAGCCAATTTTGAGCATGACTTTAGCTCACAGGAAAAAGGCTTACAAAGTTGCAAGAAATTGTAGCCTAACAGAAGTGCCAACATGAACAGTTCTCAATCTCTCAAAGAACACAACGATTTTCAAAAGAGAACTTACATGACGAGAAGAAACAACTTCATCAACTTGTCGTGACACCTGCAGTGAGTTACCCTACAGAACAAAAAAGACAAATGTCATGTATTAGTTTGTTTTTGCATGAACATGGTTACAGACTTACAGTCAGTTTACTTGTGATATGGGCGTACTGTAACGTGTCCAGTATCAGATTTGCAGCTCTATAAGGTGTAGCATGTGCTACACAAAAACATATAGCACATGATACCCCCAACCGCCACCGCCACATGATAAAAATCTAAAAAATATTTAAATTTGTATTTTCTTTCTTTTTCATCTCCCACCCACTTTTATCCTTCCTTAACCCCAATAGATTTTGTTAGGTGTTTATTGGAGAGAATAAAAACTTGCTCTCAACACCTACACCTCCAAATTCAACATAACTTCCTCCACAGTTTTCTGAAACAACTCCCATATCTTGCAATTGGTTTCTGCAAAAGGTCATACATGCTTAAAATATATACCAATACGTAAATAAATATATAAGTATCCCATGGTTTCCACAAAGTTTTATGATCATGATACCGTACACATATCTTAAGTTTAGGTTTCCAATACGTGTTTCCATAGGCATTCTCATAACAGCCAGATTAATTAATCCCACAGGATCATGCAAAATTTTCTTTAGAACACATTCTAACTCGTGTTTCAAAGGTTCAATGTCTAAATCAAGCAGTTCCAAAAGCATATAAGCGAATAATGTGGACACCAATATCTTGTAATCTTTTTATCAGCTCATTCAAAAACAGGTACTAAATTTGTGGACTTTACCCAATTCAGTAAGCTGGCACCTTTTAACAAATGTGGCAGAATTAGGATACTAAACAATGTTCAACTTGTTGTCAACAACAAGATGCCCTAATTAAGAGTTCAAGTAATCCAACCAATATAAAATGCCTGAATTGTAAAACCATTTCTTTCCATCATCCTGCCTCCTTAGTACTCTTCCTCCCTTCTTTTTATCCTCCTAAGGCTCTAACTCTATGCTTTCTATCACAAAAATAATGAATCACAACAATGAACCGCATAGTTAGGGAGGCAATGAAATTCTTAGTTTTGACTTTTGAGTTTTTCCACACAAACATCGTTAACTTCAAAAAAATTTATGAGGGCTTAATGAGATCTAATTCTCGTGAACCACTGAATAAGCCCGAGCTCCTGATAAGTACACTGTTTTTAAGACACGACAATGGGGGGAGGAGGATTATGTTAGCTCAAATTATTATTTTTTTAGAAAAATATCAATAGCAAAATTAAATATATCAGTAAGTTACTTTATGCTTTAAAATATCAGTATGGGAAAAAGCTAGGTTACTTTCTACTTAAATATATCAGTAAGTTATTCGGCAAGAAGCCGAAAGAGACAGCATACAAACACAGAGGGAGAAAAAACTAGAAAATATAATTATATACTAAAAATAAATAGTTAAAAATTAAAAAAATAAAAACAAAACTAGTAAACATCTCAGTAATTACCAAGCACCGAGACTCAAATAATTCATAACTGGCCTGATCTGACACATGTCTACAACCACGGCGAAACGATGATCAAACATAAGTGGATATGTAGCTCTAAAATGACTTAGAAAGCAAAATGAGCATGCATTGGTTGAGGAATGTAGCTATAGAATAACAAAATAGCAATGCTTCCCTATATGCACTAGTGCGAGGAATGATCTATCCTCCTCTATCTTACAAATTGGTGTTTCACTATTCATAAGGAATTGGAGATAAAAATGGCTATGATTGAAAGTTGGAAAAACTGTTGAGGGCTGAGATTCATTTCTTATAGTGACATCTTTGTAAATATAAAATATGTAGAAGAGCAAAGAAAATGAAAAAAATGGTAAAAAAGTTAGTGGAATGTAAATGTGGCGGGGAGAGAAAATTGTGTTTTTTTCTCAAAATTAAAATTTTCACAACTATTTACTTGGTTGTCGAATTTTTGTAAACTTGGTACCGTTTGAATACATTTTTAAAGATCTTTCCAATGAAACTAACTATCAATACAAGCGCTAAAAATTTAGAATACATATAATTTATTATTAAAAATGTCTAATGCATTTAACGTCATTAATATTTTTCAATATTTTTTCAAACGATGAAATATGTATCTTAATGCTCATTTAAACAAAGATTATGAATCTAAGTTTGGGGAGAACTCGCTCTTGCAGTTTTATTTGTATTTTTTCAAAAATTTCAATCGAGTTTGACCCTAATGCCATAACCAACTTCATATCGTGCCAACGGCACGGGAATTACACTCGTCTATATAACAAATTAGAATGGTGTTTAGGATTAGAGATAAAAGACGGTCAGAATTGAAATTTTGGGAAGATTTTGATGGTGGAGATTCATTATCAACAATGAAATGTTTGTAAATAAATTGCAACTATAAGGGCAACGAAAATGAACAAAAATGTGAAAAAGTCGATGGAATGCATATGTGGAGGAGAAATAAATTGTGTTTTCTTAAATGAAAATTGTTGTAAGTATCTACTTAGTTGTTAAATTTTAATAAACTTGGTATAGTTGAAATGCATTTTGAAGATTTTTCCAATGAAACCAATCTGTAACACAAACGCTTAAAGTTTTAAATATGCATTTTTTCAAAAAAATAACAGTAATCTAATGAACTTCACATCGTAAATATTTTCATTATTAAGACACATTCAAGCAAAAACCATGAACTCCATATTTTGGAAAATCAAAGTTTGTGGAGGATTAATTGTGGCAGTTTTAAAATGTGTTTTTTCCTACTTGTTTTTTCAATCGACTATTTTAGGGGTTACGCTCCTATAAACCACCCAAACAATGTAAGGATGACTAGGATTAAATCGTACACAGGTTGTTCAACCGGTCCATCGATCAACATTAATAGGTGTATAGCAGGAGGAAGAATAGTTTGTCACTTTATCCAAAGTATACTTTCCAAAATTAGAATAAATTTCATCTAAAGAAGTTGCATACCTCACATCCACTCATTGGTTGATGTATCATAATGCGAGCATTTGGCATTGCATAGCGCATTCCTTTTTCCCCTCCAGCAAGAAGAAGTGCTCCGTGGCTTGCCGCTATTCCAAAAGCGACCGTACCCACTTTAGGTTTTATCTGGACATATGGAGAGCAATTAAGTACTTGCTAAGAATAATATCAGATGGGCCCAAACAAAAACACACACAAAAAAAAAAAAAAAAAAAAAGGATAGAGATACAACTCAAAATAGACAATATGTTTTGCTTCTAAGACCGTACAATTAATTTTCATACTCATATATAAAAGCCACCTCTTATGTAATAAGCAAAAAGAAATCTCTTAAGGAAAGACAATCATGAATCCAGAAAGAGGAAGTATCTGCCCCGCCTCCACGGGTGCAGAAATACCACTGGGAAGTCAGCTGCTTGTTTTTGCATTCTACGAGATAGGGAGGACCTCAGATTCCTATCCACAAGAATAAAGAAGAGTAAAGTATGGGTAAGAAGGATGACTTCAGGCATCCAATGGCTTTTGTTGTATGAAATATGGTGATGAGTGTGAACCACCCCAACCGGATGATAACCGCTACACAGCTATAGATACAGTAAGGGAAACGAAATCACATAATGAATTAATGATAAAAGCGCCCCCTTCTGAATCAAAAGACACACACAAGAAACGACTTCATGGCTTCATCAGTGGCTTAACCACATTCAATCAGGTTGTTAGAAGCTTGATAGAATGAAGGACTGGACCCGGGCTTATATCAGACAAGGATTCGCAGCAAAATGTAGATAAGAGCAAAGAAATACTGCATCTGCACAGTGGGAAGTGGTAAGATGTAATATACATTCTCTTAATGCCTCCTCTTAATGGCTCAAAATCGCCTCGTAAAGCCATTTCGAACTAGGCCTTCAATTCAGCTATGTAAGTCTAACCTAATTTATTTTATGTATCAATGCTTGCAAGTTCATATACACTGATTAACATATATATATATAATAATCATACGTTTTTATCTAAAATACATCACCCAACCTTTTACACTCTTTAGCAAGCTAACGTGGAAATTTTTTACAAATCATCAATCCTAGCCTAGAAATTCGAGCAACCAAAATAGAATTGTCAACTTCAGAATAAACAGGGTGAGACTCAATCCCACTTATAAAGTCTGGTTGAAAAAAAATGAAGGTGCACATCCTCTTCACTAAATGGTAAAGCAGACAGCTCCAAAACATCAGAACTCGCATTGGAAAGCCCTGACATTCTTTGCAACCTCAATCCAAAAAAAAAGGATATGAACTACAAATCATTCAACGGAATTGTCTTAACTTGCAAAGATGGTCAAAATGTTGGTGCATTTTCCATAAGCAATAGTGTACAATGATTTCTTTACACAGTGAAAGATTCCCCTTGCAGTAAGTACATGTGATTTAGGAGTAGTGGGTTAGTGGATGGGAAAACTATTGATCATTTAGAGAAACACTGACAGCATAAACACGGTAATGATCCATGAATTATTTAGTTATGCTGTTATATACAACAAACTGCAAGAATGACGCAAAGCAAAAGGCTGAAATTCACACAAAACATTAAGTTCTTGGCCTCACCCAAGACATGCAATCATAAATTGCGAAGACTGAGTAGACACTCCCACCAGGGCAGTTTATGTAAACCTGAGAAAAAAAAAAGTATACAAGGACAAATTCCAATGCTCTGTGAGTACACTTGAATGAATGTGAAGTATCACAAAAAGGAGATTTCTATTTTTTTTAAGTAAATCAAAATTTTCATATGGTATTGAAAATAAGGACACACCAAAATATCTGCATTCTCGTCAACTGCCGCTAACGTTACCAGTTGTGTTATGACTCGTTGAGAAACTTGTGAATTGATTGGCTGTCCAATAAAGATTATACGATTTCTGAATAATACAGATGAAAGATCTAAAGGCCCCCCTGGAGTCATTACAGCAGGCATTATAGCTGGACTGCCCTTCCTGGCTTCTATTGCACCATGACTGCATTCAGAATTAAACAATATGACTCAATCAGGACCAAGAAAGTCATATCTACAAATTGTTGAGAATGCTAAAGAAGCAAGGATAAGAAAATTTAGACATTAGAAAATGAAATGAATTCAAACTACAGACTTTTCAATCGTTGACAGGTAGGTGTTTTTTTTTTTTTTTTTTTTTTTTGATCGGCAAAACAAATTATTGAATTATATATATTTGTGTGTGAGACAAAACAAAAGTATACAAGGAGGAATTGAGAAATCAGTGACATAAAAGCCACTGATCCCTACAAAAAGTATACAAATATGAGAAAGCTAGCTACCAGTATTCAAGACTACACCCTCCCAATTAAACATGCAAAAAGACAAAGGTTCTATGGAGGATTGGAAATAGAAAACCAATGTTCTACCCATTCTAGGAGGGAGGAAGCAAAAGAAGCTTGCACATGAAATTCTGCAAGTCGCTGAGACCCAGAGTTGGTGCACAATGAGATGGGAGACCTGCAAATGATCAATGGACTCTTCAGCTTGATCACATAAAACACAATGATTGGGCAGTGCCAAGCCCATTCTATTGATGTTGGCGACTGTAAGGACTCTGCTATGATGTACTGTTCAGACAACAAAGATAAGTCTAGCATGAATGTCCTCCATCCGGATGAATGAATGGAGCTTCCTGATTCTCTGGTCAAGAGTGGAGGGGGGACACATGGAGCTAACAGCTTTTACCATTCCTTAACAGTGAAGTCAAAGTCTTTACCATTCTAGAACCATTTGTCATTATCAGTTTATCACCATCCAAGGAAACTTGATCAGTCAAAGCCAGGAGCTGAATCATCTAAGGGATCCCCAGATCATTTAAATTTCATTTGAGCTGAAAGTTCCATCCTTGAATGCTGCTATCCCAGAATTCCCTTACCATGCCTTGCTTATAGATTTGCAGCATTACAAATAGCAGGAAAAGCCTCTTGACAACCTCACCAAGCCATTGTTGATCCCAAAATCTAACTCGGTCCCCATTGTAAGCTTCAAAGGAGATATGGTGTTGTACACAAGCTTTTTGTTTCATAATACCTTTCCAAGATGGAACACCCATATGAGGTGGTAGGGTCCCCAGTGAACCAGTCAGGTTGGTGCTAATTGCTTCATATAAATAAATGAAGCATCCAACCATGTTGCTTAGGTTGGACATCCATAGAGATGAACTGAATGGTCAGGATGTTACTACAATATTTACATTGGTTGAATAAAGTCAAGTAGGTGATAACATTTACGGGTATGTGAGTTAGGGCCAGAACCAGTAAAGATTGCCAAAATATGGTAACAGTTCTCAAATGATACCAGAAATGAGAAATTTTTCACGGGAAAACCCAAAAAATGATTACTATATCGCATATGCAAACCTGACCTTGCATAACTTGATTCTCATGTCTCTGAGAAATGCTCATGCAAGTGTGAAGAATGATGCGAAGACAAATGGCTTAAAATACCAGAGAGATTGTGGATGAGATTCCTGTTGCATTTTGAGGTAAAGCATAGACAATGAGAATGACTAATATAGTGACTCGAGTAAAAGCCCCTAAAAGTATCTATACGTTCGATTCCCAATTATGCAAAATATTTCTATTATTAAAGATGGAAGTTTTACTAGTTACATTAAAAACCAACAAATAACCCTCTAAAGCTTGAACTGTCAGGGAGTGGAAAGTTAATTACTTCGCTAGGATCGTAATGGTGTACTAGACGTTCAAAGTTGACACACTCCTAGGCCAACTCTATTAACATTGAACAGATGGTACCTAACTCCTCTTTGATAGCTTCCCTCACCTATCAGTGTTCACTGACTTAGTACTTTGCCTGTATAAAACCAAGACATTTAAATCCAAGCCTTTCACTTGCTCCACCCAGGAACCAAAAGTTGACCATGGATTGGCTCAGAAACCAAATGATAATAACCAACCAGACAATACCCTCATTATTTAACTCCGATCCTAACATTAACTCACAACGTCAAATCGGAAATCCTCTTTTATATAGAAAGCTGTATATATTCTAATTATAGCAACATGTATATATTCAGGATATTCTAATTTCATATTTAGGTAATCTAGAATATAATCTGTAAGATTGATTCTTGTAAGACAAGAAACTCTATTGTATATATTCCCCTGTTGTGGGATGAATCAAAAACACAAAAATTGAAGTATTTCTTTCTACATGGTATCAGAGCAGGTTCAATCCTTTGAACTTGTTTTGCATATTTTTCTTTTTTTTTTGAATCCCGAATCTCGAAGAACACCACAAAACCCCTGCGTACTACAACAGTGAAATCAAACCATCCCCGAATCCTTAAATCTCAAACCTGAATTCCTCAATGGTCGGATCTGTAATTGATGACAATCAGTCAAATCCCGAAAATTCAATTATGCCAGAAACTCAATCATCCTCACAAGTCATTCTTCACCACTACACCCAACTAGACAACTCTGCGTTTCCAAAAACTATTTCATTGGATGAATCCAACTACACCATATGGGCTCCCCTCATGCGGATGCGCATTGGAGCACGAGGAAAGATTGGTTATTTGACTGGCGCAAAGGCTGAACCCCATATGAATTCTCCAGGATATGAAGTTTGGTCCACAGACAATGAAAAGGTAAAAAGTTGGCTTATTGATTCCATGGAGACCTCTCTTATGAACTGAAACATTCGTCTTCCTACTGCAAAAGATATTTGGGAAGCTGTGGAGAAAACTTTTTATGACGACTCTGACGAAACTCGGATCTTTGAATTAAACAAGAAGTGTTTTGAAGCAAAGCAGAATGGTCGACCTATTCCTACCTACTACAACGAATTGGTGGCCATATTCCAGAAAATTGATCAAAGGGTGGCCTCTCAGAATAATAATGTTGCAAGTGTAGTCCATGAGACTTCAATGATGTCACGATTGCGTGTTCATATGTTTTTGAGTGGACTAGATTCAGAGTATGCTCAGGTACGTGGGGAGATCCTGCGCAAGGAATCTAAATTCTCCTTGGAACAGAACTATGCTTACATCCGTAAGGCGCAATCTGAGAAACATGCTATGGGGCGTTTTGTATCTACTAAATCCTCTGTTTTGGTTGTTCAGAGCAGGGCAGTTACTCCTCCAGGCTTCTCCAGTCCTCCTTCTCGTTGTCCTACAGGTAAATCAAATCCATATGCAAATAAGAAGTGTAATGTTTGTGGAGAATTAGGCCATAGCAAGGAGAGATGTTATGAAGTGATTGGTTATCCTGATTGGTGGGACTTCACCAAGAAGTCACAAAAGAATATAAGCAAGGCTATCATTGCTACTGCTGGGAATGAACATCTAGACAGTGCTTCTGCTAATGTAGCACAATCAGGTATGAATGATAAAGTTATTTCGAATAGTACATGGATAATTGATTCAAGTGCATCTGATCATATGACAAATGACCCTAACCTTGTGGAAAATTTTAGAGCTTCCCCTCAAAATGTTGTCTCTACTGTTGATGGTACTCCAACTCTGGTTAGCGGAGAAGGTTCTATTGTGTTATCTGATACCCTAACTCTTGAATCCGTCTTAGTTGTTCCATCACTAACTTATAACTTCTTGTCTGTCTGTCAAATTATTCTAACACTTGCATATTTCAGGATATTCTGACTCGGCAGATTCTTGGTTATGGTGTTAGAAGGGGGAAATTGTACTACTTGGATTTGACAGAGACTGGAGAGAAACGCAAGAATCGTTTGGGGCAAGCTAATCAGGTCATAAGGGTCGATAATGCGAAGGAAGTTGTATGGTTATGGCATCGCCGTTTAGGAGATCTGTCTTTTAGTTATCTTAAGAAGTTGCAGTCTCATTTGTTTTCGGTTGTTAGTGATTCAGAATTTTATTGTGACATTTGTGAACTGACCAAGAGCCACCGTATTTCATATTCGCCAAGTATTAATAGATGTCATGTTCCCTTTATGAAAATTCACTCCGATGTTTGGGGTCCTGCAAAAATTCTTTCATTTTGTGCAGCTCGATATTATGTAACTTTTATTGATGATTGCACTCGGATGACCTAGGTGTCATTACTGAAAAGTAAAAGTGGTGTATTTGGAATGTTTACTGATTTTTACAAAATGGTGGCGACACAGTACCAACAATCCATCAGAGTGTTTCAATCTGACAATGGTGGAGAGTTTGTAAAAGGCCTTATGTCTGAGTTTTGCCGGTCAAATGGAATTCGTCATCAAACCTTCAATTCTGGTACTCCTCAACAGAATGGTTTAGCAGAACAAAAGAACAGGCAATTGTTGGAAATTGTTCGTGCTTCCCTGTTTGGCATGAATGTACCTCGATCCTATTGGGGTGAAGCAGTGAAATCTGCAGCATTATCAACCGTACTCCCTCACGAGTAATTGAGTTCAAGAATCCTCATCAGAAGCTTCATACACTTTTGTCCATCCCATCTATGCCTAATTTGGAGCCCCGAGTGTTTGGGTGCACAGCTTATGTCCACATACCAAAACCACAACGGAGCAAGCTTGAGCCCCGTGCGAAGAAATGTATTTTTGTGGGTTATACAGAGCTCCAAAAAGGGTACAGATGTTATGACCCGCTCACTGACAAAATGCATATATTTCTTGATGTATCATTCCATGAATCTGAGCCATATTACTCAGGGGGAGTTTCCCAGTCTTCCCTTCATGGAGAGAGCGATAGTGAAGGAAATCCTCGTTCTATTGCTAATATTGATGTCTTTGAAGAATTGAAACACTTGGAGGAACAATTTGAAGTTCCTGTAGCAATAGAAATTGTTCCCGCAGCAGCAAAAAATGACTTGTCTCGAGAGATATACACTTCCAATGGGCAGACAATTGACCACTTGGTTCCTAGCGATCAATTCCCTCATGAGACATAAGCGAATGATCAAAATGTATCTGAAATTCACACACACGACATTCCCCCTTCTACATCAGCAACTGAAGATCTCGCTCAGAATGATCCACCTCAGGTACCTTTAACCCCTAATGAGTCTTCTGTGTTAGAAAGCGTTGAACCTAGGAAATCACAAAGGGTTACTAAGGGAGTTCCTAAAAATCAATATGAACCAGACATCAAAGCCCAAGCTAAATACCCTATAGCTAACTTTATGTCTAACCATAGGCTTTCTGAGTCACTTGCACTTGTTATTAATCAATTATCTACTGTATCTATTCCTAGTAACGTGCAGGACGCATTGAAGGATCCAAAATGGACAACAGCAATGAATGAAGAATTGGAAGCTCTTCAGAAGAATATCACATGGGAGGTAGTAGACAAGCCTGTTGGAAAGAAGACTGTAGGATGTCGTTGGATGTTTAATGTGAAGCTTAATGCAGATGGAACTATTGATAGATACAAGGCAAGATTAGTTGCCACGGGATATACACAGCGCCATGGAATTGATTATGAGGAGACTTTCACACCTGTGGCAAAGATTAATAATGTCCGAATTTTAATTTCACTTGCAGCAAATAAAGATTGGCCCTTGCACCAGCTTGATGTGAATAATGCATTTCTCAATGAAAATTTGGATAAAGAAGTGTACATGGATATGCCTCCAGGCGTGAATAATAACCCAAGAGACGCTGGTAAGGTGTGTAAATTGAAGAAGTCTTTGTATGACCTGAAACAGTCTCCAAGAGCTTGGTTTGGAAGATTTTCGAAGTCCATGAGAGTTTTTGGGTACAAACAAAGCAACTCTGACCATACATTGTTTATCAAACACAATAATGGTAAGATTACAACTCTAATTGTGTATGTTGATGACATGATCGTTACAGGAGATGATCCGAAAGAAATAAATGATTTGCAAAAGTATCTGTCGAAGGAATTTGAAATGAAGGATCTCGGGCAACTGAAGTATTTTCTGGGTATTGAAGTTGCAAGGTCGAAGAAAGGAATTTCACTTTCACAAATGAAGTATGTTCTTGATTTGCTCGCTGAAACAGGGATGTTGGACTGCAAACCAATAGAGACACCCATTGAGATGAATCATGGACTTGCTATTCTTCCTGATCAAGTCCCTACTGATAAAGGGAGGTATCAACGTCTTGTAGGAAGGTTAATTGATCTTTCTCATACTAGACCTGACATTGCTTATGTTGTGAGTGTTGTTAGTCAGTTTATGCATTGTCCTAGTGAAGAGCATATGAATGCAGTCTTTCGTATCTTGAAATATCTGAAGATGACGCCTGGTAAGGGATTATTGTTTGAAAAAAATGAATTGAAAGTTGTTGGATACACAGATGCGGATTGGGCTGGTGATAAAACTGATAGACGCTCTACATCAGGGTACTTCTCTTTTGTTGGTGGGAACCTTGTAACTTGGCGTAGTAAAAAACAGAAAGTTGTTGCTAGATCAAGTGCAGAAGCTGAATTTCGAGGTATGGCACATGGAGTTTGTGAAATGTTGTGGATCCGTAATGTCCTGAAGGAATTGGGTTTCAAGCTACAAAGGCTTATGGATTTACATTGTGATAATACAGCTGCCATTCAGATTGCACATAATCCAGTTTAGCATGATCGAACAAAGCATGTGGAGGTTGACCGTCATTTTATTAAAGAGAATCTTGACAGAAAAGTTATTCGCTTTCCATTTGTAACCTCAGAGGAGCAATTAGCTGATGTTCTTACTAGGGGTGGGCATCCCATCCCGCGATCCCGTTCCCGTTCCCGTCCCGATCCCGTCCCGTCCCGATTTTTTCGGGTCTTAATGGGATTGAATAATTTCATCCCGATCCCGTCCCGTCCCGATCTAGAATGGGATGGGATGGAGATTTTTAATCCCGCCAATCCCGAACTAATTTATTAATATTAATTATTAATATTTTTATTTAATTATTTATTTTAAAATTGTGGATGCCCATACAAATATACTAATGTATATAACATATTTAATTAGTGGTGTGCTAACAGTTATGAACTCGATCATTGTACAGTCTGTAGATTAAGCTTCCCACTGGGGAAGCAGACGGAATATTTAGTGTGACAGGTACTGTTTTGTATATGTTTCAACTCATTCAGTAATCAAACCTCCATCCGACAGATACTGTTTCCGTATATGTTTCAACATTCAGTACTCAATCTCCATACAACTTCAATGTCGTTCTTTGAGTTGTATGCATATATGTGCACTGCAGTTATACCTTTTATATGATGCACACTAGCAAGCATGGCAAACAGGATCAGATTTAAAAGACTGCCTTGACAGTTGATTTCTTTTGTAAGACCGTGATTAGCATACTCATACGGTGGGCTCGTCCCCATTTTAATTATTGCTATTATTTTTCCTTTTTGGCTTACATTTTTCTGTTGCAAGACTGAATGATATTGTAATTTTATTATTAAGGTGATATCATGAATTTGGTTGAAAGTTACTTGACGTGGTATGGCATTCAGGTCCTTTTTTTTCAATTGTTCTTTAGTTCCTACTTCTTCCAAGTGGGTTACCTAAAAGCTCAAAATTAAACTCCAAACTGGCAATTATAGTCAGTCAGCAGAAAATGTAATGACAAAGCAACACATACATGATCTGATGATTGGTGAGATGAGGTTCCATTTGAACAAAGCAATGCTACGCCAACATAACCAATAAATTGTTTAAGAAAAGATGTTGGACTCCAAAACCTGACTCTTCATGAACCAAATGAAAATATTGGCCGAGAATACTTCAAGTGTTCATATTTACATAAAGAATGCATTCAACTATTCAAGTGTTCTATGATACTGCAGTGAAGAAGCTCAGTATTTAAATTACAGGTATATATTGCTTCAAATTTTGTTTGTACTGCAGTGAAGAAGCTCATTATTTACAGTTTATCACTTCTTGGATGTTGCTTCAAATTATTTACAGAATTACAGGTATATATTGCTTCAAATTTTTTGGATGTTGCTTCAAATTTTTTGGCAAATGTTGCTTCAAATTTTTTGGATGCCGCTGATCCCGTCCCGTCCCGATCCCGTTTGGGATGGGACGAGGTCGGGATGGGGTTTTTCCCATCCCATCCCGTCCCGATCCCGTATGAATGGGATGGGATAGGGATGGGTATATCTCGTCCCATCCCGTCCCGTGCCCACCCCTAGTTCTTACTAAAGGGGTAGCTCAGAAAGTGTTTGACAACTCAGTTGACAAGTTGGGCATGATAGACATCTATGCACCAACTTGAGGGGGAGTATAGAAAACTGTATATATTTTAATAATAGAAACATGCATATATTCAGGATATTCTAATTTAATATTTAGGTAATCTAGAATATATTTTGTAAGATTATTTCTTGTATATATACCCCTGTTGTATTTATACCTCTGTTGTAAGACAATAAACCCTATTGTATATATACCCCTGTTGTGGGATGAATCAAAAACACAAAAATTGAACAATTTCTTTCTACATTTTACACCAAATGAGCACATCACAAATCGTTATATAACTCAAACAACTCCTAAATTCGTGCAATCACAAAATTACCAAGAATAACAAATGGGGTCATTGACATGAACTCTACAAATCACCAATTCGTTTCGCAAGTGCTCAATTCGACAAAACTTGCCAAATCTTACATAAAAATACATAATTTTATGAATACTAAACACACAAAAATTAAAATTAAACCCAATAATTAATCCATTGAAAAACAATACCTTTCTTCAACTGGATTAAGACGAAGCTGTTCATCGACCTTCAACGGGAATTCATTGCTTCCACTATAAAATCCTGCAACAAACACCACATAAACACACAACTTAGCTTCGATAAATTTCCAAAATTATTTTTTTTTTCTTTAATTACTGTGAAATGGATTTGTTTATCGTAAATGGGTACCTCGTCTACTCGGCAGGGCTGAAGCCACTAATCTGGTCGAATGTCTGCAAAAGATGAAAATCAAATGAGATTAAAGAACGAATTAGTTGAAATTACAGAGTAATTTAAAAGAGGGGTGTGAGAGTGCCTGTGGGTGGTAGATATGGAGGTGGACTTTAGACCCAGTGGGGTGGATATAGCGAACGAAGCTGCCATTAACACTCGAAAGAGTGATGCAAAGAGAAGGTGAGAGAGAGAGAGAGGAGCAGAGGTGGGTGGTCTGTTAATCTTCACTTCCCTTGAGCTTGGATATCGTACCTGCTTGTAGAAGGTGGCTCATGTAAGTATTGCCTATAAATAGGCTATTTTTTATAAATAAAAACATATAGCATAGATTAATAATACCGGTTACAATAAAGATGTCCTACTGCTGTTGAGGTCTCCAGTTAAAATTACAGAACCAGAAACCATGAATAGTGAGGAAGCGTTGAATACTATTGTGATAATGGGACGCCACATCTAGCACATGGTCGTCAAAGGTTCTTACCGGTCTTCTTGCAAAATGGTGTGAAGCATCCCGAAATCGCTAAAAAAACATGTCCTTCACTGACTAGCCTGGATAAGCTTAATGTATTTGATCAAAATGAATGAAAATGTGATAAAAAGTCAATAACTGAATAGTTACATATAATCAAATGAATGAATAAGAAAACGGAGATCTCGTATTTGCAACAGTGACACTTTGTGACTTGAAGTAATTACAATATGTTATAAGCACGAACTTCCGACCAATTAAGCGTACAAAGCTCTGACCAATTAAGTGCACGAAGTTTCGATCAATTAAGCATGCGAAGCTTTGACCCAATTGAGCGCACGAAGCTCCGACCAATTGAGGGATATGTGATTATTATATTTCACTTCGATCTAAGGGCATTTGAGCATGAAGCTTGGTTCGGATAATTTTTCTTAGCCTTCGTTTTCCAAACTCTTAACTTAAAAGAGTTTAGAGGTAAATAATTCAAATAAGAGCTTATATTTTTATGATTTTAATGTGACTGTTTTCATAATATATATTACATCTAGTAGATGTTGCCTCACAATAAAACATAGTTTCCATAACAACGTTTCATGCTTGAAATTCAAACTATGTATAAATCTCAGACCCATCATCACACACATCACAGTATCACACATGTTGGAACATAGGTTAAAATAACAATAGAGTGTCTGTCTCAACTCATGTGGTGTTTGGTAGTACCATTGATGGTGGTGTTGATATGTGGACAATTATAGGGTGGTTTTCGTTATGTATACACCACTCACACAAGGAGAAAAATCAAACCCACCAGAATAACCAAAAATAGAGAAGTTCAATACTAAGATAGCAATCAATACTTCTTCTCCTTCTTCTCTTGACATTGATTATCCCCAAAATTGTCTTCTATGGCCGAACTCCAACTCTTATAGGCAAAATTGTCAGTTTTCTCAAGGTCGGAAACTACGCCAAGTACGTCAGTGTTGGCACCCCATATACCTTTTCGCCATGCTCGAGTACCTTGCAATTGCGGACTTTGCTTATGGTTTTCAAATTGATTTGTTTGCCATCAAACTATTAGAGTATTTTCATTAATAACACCTAAATTTATAGGCTTTTTCACAATACTCAACCTCAGTATGTTTTATCCGTTGTAGCTCCCCATGTCTTTGTGTTGTTTATATTCTTCACTGATTTCTCTTAGAATCCAACACCTTGTTGAAAATTGGGTAAAGATACGAGACAGAAATAAGTGGGGTGATGAGCATACCAAACATCAAAGTATGTGCCAGATACCAACCTGCCTCTGAAACAATGAGTTTTCTTGATGATTTGGCAAATGAAACAAATATAAAATAAATATATGGGTGGTAAGCTAGGTGATGCTGAGTTAAGTTCATGTAGTTGATATGGGTAGGTGTGCCCGTGTGTTTTTACTGACCGAGATGTTGAATGTTATATTGTATGCTCTCAATGTGGTTTTGGGTTTCCTATGTAGAATTACCTCTTACATGTGGTAAATTCAGTTCATCAAATTACAGTAAAGTGTCGGCATAATTGTTGTCACCCAAATTGGTATTTATTATAGCCATTTTGTTATGAGAATTAAATATTTTGACAAGTATTGTTTTTTTTTTTAAGTAGGTAAGCAAATTAAGCACAAACGTTGTTTGCTTTAATATTTATTAAATTTATCACAATGATCATTGTGTTTTGTCATGTCATCCCATTAAAATGGACTTACTTAAAATAGTTACTGTGAAACAAAACAGATTTGGTATGCAAAACAAAGTTAACTATACGTGCATCTTATATACCTAAATATATAAATTTCATAAAATATTTTTATATGTGGGTTTTATTTTTCAAGTGTCATATCACGTGCATTACACACTTCATAGAGAGTTATTCCATTGACCAAATGGTGCACCTTTTACGGGTGAATAAATTATATAAAAGATTGCAACTTTCGAAGTAGTGACCAAGGTAATCACCTCTAAAGAGATAGTTAAATAACCAGCAGAGGTAGTCACAACACTTACCACACGCTTCAAAGCTCGTATCTGGTATAATGATAAAACTCTTGCGAAGGATATTGAGAATTTTTCTAGACATGACGCTTGTCATAGATATAGTAAATGCAAACATTGGTCACATGTTTGTCGTGCACCAGTAGAGGCAGTAGAGAAATATCAAATTTTCATTAAAATCAATGGGACAAATTTGATGCAATGAGAAGATTACGTTTTTTTGAAAATTACAAAAAGAAAAAAAAATTACATTTTTTTCGAGGTTTTTTCGTTAATTTCAAAAAAAATTCGTAAATTTGTTTTTTCTTAAAAAATACAAAAAATGACTTTTTTTAGGGTTTTTTTGATAAATTTTTTTGGGATTTTTCATAAATTTCAAGGTTTTTTTTTTTGTATTATCAATTTATCTAATTACTTATTGATTTTTGAAACCACTCCCTAATTTTCTTATATATTGATTCCATGTTTATTTCATTTATCGATATTTAGGCTTCATTTAATATGTTTAATAGATTTATTTAATAGATCCGTTTAATATATTTATTTACATGCATCTTATTTTTTTCATTTATTCCATATATCTTCGAAATTCATTATACATATTTTAGGTATCCTCAATTTTTTTTACGTTTTTTCTTTAAACACCGAAATATTTCTTAAAATCAGGAGACCGATATGTAAATCATCATTTATTCCATATATGTAAATCCATGTAGCCGAAATATTTAAACACCGAAATATTTTTCCATGTAGCCGACCCCGAAAATCTCGGGAATGGGCTTTGATGATGATGATGATGAGGAGACCGATATGTACTCGAAAAATGAAATCACAATCCTTGGTTACAACAATGTTACTAAATCTCTAATATTTATTTTATAAACCACCTGAAGTGGTCTAGAACACTTGCAACTTATGAAACATAAGCAATATATTATATTTTGATTTATTTATTGCATATATTTTCTTTGAAAGTATGGTTTATGAATTGCAAATGATGGACAACTATATTTGTTTAATTGTTAGTGTCACTACTCATAATTATTGACAAGTCAAAACTTTTTTCTCGAGACTGACCTTTAAGACACAAATGTTTCTATCATAGCTGAACCTATATAATTTATTGGAGGCCTCAACAGAGGCTATCCCAATTATTGAAGGCATTGACAGAATTTCATCTTCTATCATTAAATTACATACATTTATTTATATTATATTTTTCCGGTTCCTAAAGAAACTTGTTTAATTTCAGAATATATACATCATATCTAATATTGGAAGCCAACAACTTACATTGAAGATATATGCATTATATTATAGATGTATGCATTAACCTTTAAGCTTAAAATAGAGATAATTTTCTGTTAAGATAAATTTTTGTTAATTTATTAGGATTATACAACTCTCCGAGTTGTCACCATTAACACACACTTCACTTACAAATATAGATGTATCTTTGTTCACTTAGTAACTTCTTATTAGACGATCTCATATTTGTTTATGTGTTACACGTTATTTTGTTTAGTGCACAAGTTTCATCGCTTGCATCTAGTCTATATAATTTGACGATGCAGCTAAGTTTACTTTAAAAAAAATTATTGTTTTTCTCATCGATATGGATTGTGTCGCACAGTCCCGTCTTGTATGGACAAAATGGTTTGACGCACATTTAAGTTAACATTTTCACCTTGTTGGAAGACATTTATTTATGCAATTTATACTATTCCATAATGTGTGAGAAAATGCAATATTGAATAATTCAAAACTACTTAGCCTTAGCCATTACGCAGATTGTCAGCTTTAACTGGTAACATTTTTACTACTAGTTTGTAGATGTTAGTCTTATGAGACTATATTCTCGCCGTTAGGGGGAGATGGACAAGTTCTTACAGAATAACATAGTGGTATGAAACGGTGTGAATTATCGTCAAATATTTCAACTTTACCTCATTTGACAATTATTAATTACTTACTTGATGCATTTAATGATGTAGCCAAAATAACAAAGTCATTTGTAACAAGTACCAACTATGAATACATCTGCTCGAATTTGTATCTATAAAGGATAAAATTCGAATAAGGCAGCCAATGAATCTACGACACGCTAGAAGCGTGACACATCTATAGGTTCCAAAGATTCAACTCCTCGAAAAAATGAGAATTAGTAAAATTAATGCCCTAATAGTCTCAAATAAGTAATGATTGAAACTCCAGCAGAAGTTGTACATATTCCAAAAGAAGTTGCACATGAAGCTATAGAAAAACATTGTTTGACCTCTTATAGAGGTCATGTAGCTCCAAAAAAACAACATTACATGACGCTCTAGAAGAGGTCATGAAACTCTATAAGCAACATAAAATGACGTTCCAAAATAGGTCATGTTTGAAATATTCAATTTCTCCATTACCCCAAAAGTGGTTATTCATATCCCTAAAGTGATTTAAAAAACCCTCAGAGAGACTCAAGTACTAGATAATAATGATATCTCAATATATTAAGGGAAAATGTGAAATTAAATGAAGTGATCATCGATGACTTATTCGTATACATGATAGCTACCGCAATATCAAAGGGCCATGATATTCAACCATGAAACATCTATGAATGTCAACAAAAATGAAATGATTGGCAAAATAAAAAGATATTGTTTAAGTGGAATTAGATTTCCTTGAGAAATGTAGTGTCTTTCGGCCTATAGTGCAAACACCTAAGTGTGTAAACCATGTTGGTTTCAAATGAGCATTTGTAAGAAAACAAAATGAAATTGTCAGATATAAGATAAAACTCATGGCACAAAGGTTCCTGCAAAAACCCGTCATTTGATTTTTTGGTAAAATATATTTTTCGGTTTGGATATCACTACATTCTAAAAGTCTTGAATACGATTTATAAATGTCACAACGACTTATTTATATGGGATCTAGACAAATATTTATAGGAAAAATGTAAAGAGTTTATCTTGCTAGACACATATATTTACATGAAAATCCTTGAAAGATTTACTTTATCTTAAACAAAGTCAATAAATATTTACTCGATAAAACAAAGACATGTCTTATAAGGTTTGAAAGGGTGTGATATAACTGTCCTAATAAATATTTGTGCAAGACAACTTTTGCAAATTTGCTCATATGCCTTTATTAAGAAATTGTTTACTGTTTTTGTAATCATAGTTGTTTATTTAAATATAACTCTGCTTTAACCTTGAAAATACTGTTAGCTACAGAATTTGCAATGAAAGATTTTGGAAAAATAAATTTTGTCTCGGCTTGTAGACTGAGTTAAATAATAGTAGAATATTGGTCTATCTATTAAGGTATATTGACAAGATTTGTAGCACTTTTAAGATGGACAATTCTCATTAACTTAGTATGTCCATGGTCCTTCGATCTTTAGAACTCAAGAAACACTTGTATAAACCGATTAAAGTATAATTGGTCATGAGATACCATATGTGAGTATCGTTGGTACATTGTTGTATTTGGCATTAAGTGCATAACCTGATATAATCGTTTTACATGCATTTACTAGCAAAATATAGTTTTGCACCAAATTGTAGATATTGGAATGAAGTTACACTTATATTTTCTTGAAACCGTTGATCTAAGTTAATTCATGTGATTAATCTAACCATTCCCACCAGTTGGCTACATAGATTCAAATTTTGTGTTTGACCCTTATAAGGGTTATTCACATGCAAATTATGTATTTATAAGTTGCAGAACAGTTATTTCTTAAAGGTCTATTAAACAAACTTATTGTCGACCATTAACACACACTTTACTTACAAATATATATATATATATATATATATATATATATATATATATATATATATATATATATATATATATATCTTTGTTCACTTAATAACTTCTTATTAGACGATCTCATATCTGTTTATGTGTTACACGTTATTTTGTTTAGTGCACAAGTTTCATCCATTGCATCTAGTCTATCTAATTTGACGATGCAGCTAAGTTTACTTTAACAAAATTTATTGTTTTTCTCATCGATATAGATTGTGTTGCACAGTCCCGTCTTGTATGGACAAAATGGTTTGACGTGACGCACATTTAAGTTAACATTTTCATCTTGTTGGAAGACATTTATTTATGCAATTTATACTATTCCATAATGTGTGGGAAAATGCAATATTGAATAATTCGAAACTACTTAGCCTTATCCATTACGCAGATTGTCAGCTTTAACTGGTAACATTTTTACTACTAGTTTGCAGATGTTAGTTTTATGAGACTATATTTTCGCCGTTAGGGGGAGATGGACAAGTTCTTACAAAATAACACAGAGGTATGAAACGGTGTGAATTATCGTCGAATATTTCAACTTTACCTCATTTGACAATTATTAATTACTTATTTGATGCATTTAATGATGTAGCCAAAATAACTAAGTCATTTGTACCAACTATGAATACATCTACTCGAATTTGTATCCATAAAGGATAAAGTTCGAATAAGGCAGCCAGTGAATCTACGACACGCTAGAAGTGTGATACATCTATAGGTTCCAAAGATTCAACTCCTCGAAAAATGGATAATTAGTAAAATTAATGCCCTAATAGTCTCAAATAAGTAACGATTGAAACTCCTGCAGAAGTTGTACATATTCCAAAAGAAGTTATACATGAAGCTATAGAAAAACATTGTTTGACCTCTTATAGAGGTCATGCAGCTCCAAAAACAACATTACATGACCTCTAGAAGAGGTCATGAAACTCTATAAGCAACATAAAATGACGTTCCAAAATATGTCATGTTTGAAATATTTAATTTCTCCATTACCCCAAAAGTGTTATTCATATCCCTAAAGTGATTTAAAAAACCCTCAAAGAGACTCAAGTACTAGATAATAATGATATCTCAATATATTAAGGAAAAATGTGAAATTAAATGAAGTGATCATCGATAACTTATTCATATATATGATAGCTACCGGAATATCAAACGGCAATGATATTCAACCATGAAACATCTATGAATGTCGACAAAAATGAAATAATTGGCCAAATAAAAAGATATTGTTTAAGTGGAATTAGATTTCCTTGAGAAATGTAGTGTCTTTCAGCCTATAGTGCAAACACCTAAGTGTGTAAACCATGTTGGTTTCAAATGAGCATTTGTAAGAAAACAAAATGAAATTGTCAGATATAAGATAAGACTAGTGGCACAAAGGTTCCTGCAAAAACCCGTCATTTGATTTTTTGGTAAAATATATTTTTCGGTTTGGATATCACTACATTCTAAAAGTCTTGAATACGATTTATAAATGTCACAACGACTTATTTATATGGGATTTAGACAAATATTTATAGGAAAAATATAAAGAGTTTATCTTGCTAGACACATATATTTACATGAAAATCCTTGAAAGATTTACTTTATCTGAAACAAAGTCAATAAATATTTACTCGATAAAACGAAGACATGTCTTATAAGGTTTGAAAGGGTGTTATATAACTCTCTTAATAAATATTTGTGCAAGACAACTTTTGCAAATTTGCTCATGTGCCTTTATTAAGAAATTGTTTACTGTTTTTATAATCATAGTTGTTTATTTAAATATAACTCTGCCTTAACCTTGAAAATACTGTTAGCTACAGAATTTGCAATGAAAGATTTTGGAAAAATAAATTTTGTCTCGGCTTGTGGATTGAGTTAAATATTAGTAGAATATTGGTCTATCTATCAAGGTATATTGATAAGATTTGTAACACTTTTAAGACGGACAATTCTCATTAACTTAGTACGTCCATGGTCATTCGATCTTTAGAACTCAAGAAACACTTGTATAAACTGATTAAAGTATAATTGGTCATGAGATACCATATGTGTATCATTGGTACATTGTTGTATTTGGCATTAAGTGCATAACCTGATATAATCGTTTTACATGCATTTACTAGCAAAATATAGTTTTGCACCAAATTGTAGATATTGGAATGAAGTTACACTTATATTTTCTTGAAACCGTTGATATAAGTTAATTCATGTGATTAATCTAACCATTCCCACCAGTTGGCTACATAGATTCAAATTTTGTGTTTGACCCTTATAAGGGTTATTCACATGCAAATTATGTATTTATAAGTTGCAGAACAGTTATTTCTTAAAGGTCTATTAAACAAACTTATTGTCGACCACAATATACGATGGCAATGGTGCATGTAATAATAAAATGCAAGAAGGCTTCATCAAAGAAGATTGAACAAAACACATTCCATTAAAATTCTTCTACTCACACGAGTTTCAGAAGAACCATTTGATTGAATTCGAATAGATTTAATATAGTGACAACATTGCAAATATATTCATCAAATTGGTTTAGCCCCGACTTAATTATCAGAGTAATTCAAGTTTTATTAGGGGGAGTCATTATCAAGAAGTATAACACCCCCCCCCCCCCCCCCCTCTCTCGACGTGCATACAAAAATATGCTACGAAAACGTTCAGAAGTATGTTTCGAAATCACATTATTCTATGTATTTGTTTAACCAAAACAACTTCATTAAAGTAATTAGTTTTATTAAATAGAAGTCAGGATCTACCCATTTTTGCAACAAACTAAAATTACCTTAAAAGTATACTTAATTAATTTGTTTTACCAAAACAAATCCATGAATGTATTAATTAGTCTTATTAAATAGAAGTCATGGATCTATCAATTTTTGCAAAAAACTAAAATTAAATTTGATTTTTAACAAACTAAAATTACGTTCGATATATTCATCTTAAAATTCATGAAAAATGACAAAGAAGATGAAGTTAAAGATGACAATTCTGTATTGGAGCTTGTCTCGTGCACTAAAAGCAACAACCACATTGCATAATCTTTCTATTGCAATATGAGAACATTACATTATAACTTCTTAATGCACTAAGAAAATTTAGCGATGAAGTCCAAGATGACATTAATTTTAAAAGGAATCAAGTGACATTGAAGTCATATTTTACAAAGGCTCCCAAGTTAGTCATGTATATATATAATTTTGATATATATGGAGATTATTAGTTTATATATCAAATAAAATCTATGTGTTTTTTTTTAATGTATTATCTTATAAATTTAGAAAATTATTAATTTTCCACACTGATCCATCGGACCGGTAAATTTTTTCTTTTGTCGATGAAGTATTAATTTATCGAAGTTATACTGTAGTTTATAAGTATAGGATACCTTTTAATTCCCCTAACAAATAAATCGGTAGTCATATTATCACGTGCATTACGTGCAACATCAGTAAGATTGTGAGTTGCACGTGCGTGCTCCACCCCTATCAAATTATAAACACGAGTGGCACATCCGTTTAATTTACGCGAATCGAGGGGTACTTTCGTAACAGCACACGAAGTTGGAAATCGGGACACGACGAGAGAGGGTTGGAGATATTCTCTCCCAATCCCCAACCCTCACAAAAACAAACACATCTATCTCCAATCTCATTCGTACATTTATCCACGTCATCGATCCAAGTGAACTGAATCCAACGGATCAAATTCCATGCAGAAAGATAAACAAGCTCCTCGAACTTTCCGCCTTTACGAGTGAGTTGCAAACACCGATCCCACCCAGACGATTTACTCACTCACCGATTCAGACCTAATTTCCCTGATCAAAACCTAGAAAATGAGATAGAGAGAGAAACCAAGAGAGAGAGAGAGAGAGAAACCAAGAGAGAGGAGTTTCTCTTCATTTTGCTTTGTCGAACTACATACACAGTAGAGAGGAAGAGAGTCTATCGAACAAACGAACGAAGAGACGATTAGGGTTTCGAGTTGGTCTGTATCACTTTGGATCGAAAACTAAGTTTTGTCTTGGTTATGCGATGGACGGAATCATTTACCGTGTTGCATGGATGATAAACGCTGTTGTTTGATGTTTGATTAATCGTGTTCTGTGTTTCGATTCGAGAAGTGAGTTGTTGTTGAGGATTGATTGGTTTTTAATGGACGACGCGTGGTTGAGAGCGGTAGAGACGGCTCTCAATGGTGAGACGAACAGTGCGTCTGCTCGATCTCTAACCCTAGATGGAGCAGTGAAGTGTTTTCAAGGTCGTCTACCGTCTCCAAATTTGCTGGAGAGGTTTCAGAGTTTAGAACATTTGTCAATAGCGAACATTGGACTAACGACGCTGGAGAAGTTTCCGCAGCTGCGAAATCTGCAGAAGCTCATCTTAACGGATAATAGAATCTCTGGAGGTTTGGAGTTTTTGGTGGAAGCAGGTTTGGATTCGCTGCGAGACCTCGATCTTTCGAACAATCGGATCCAGTATGTTGAAGATCTCACACCGTTGGCTGAACTTAAGCTTGTTTCGCTTGATCTGTATGAGTGTCCGGTGACGAAGACGAAGGATTATCGATCTAGGGTTTTTGGATTGATCAGATCTTTAAAGTACTTGGATAAGATGGATGTGGATGATAACGAGCGGCCGGAGTCGGACGAGGAGGATGATGAAGAAGAGGAAGAGGAGGAGGATGAGGAGGAAGAGGATGATCCTGGGAGTGGAGAAATTGACGGAGAAGGTTGGTCTGGAAAGATGAGTAATGGTGCTAGGAGTTCTGGTGGTGGTGGTGCTGAAGGTGTTCTTGATGTTGATGAGGATGAGGAGAGTGATGCTGATGAGGAGGAAACTGAGACTGGGAGAGGGGAAAATGGATATAATCGTGCTCCGAATCATGTGGCGAATGGAGGTGCTTCGATTGATGGGGATGAGGAGGAGGATGATGTGGATGAGGAAGAGGATGGTGATTTGGGGGAAGAAATTGATGAAGAAGATGGAGAGGAAGAGGATGTGGTTGAGGTTCAGGAGATTGATGATAGTGATGATGAGGAGGATGGGGTGGAGGAAGAAGATGATGATGATGATGAAGAGGAAGTGGATGAGGAGGTAGAGGATGAAGAGGAAGATGCAGAGCGGCCGAGTTCTGGCCGGGTTGTGAGCACGGAGGGGGAGATTGATGGGCATGAGCAGGGGGAGGAAGATGAGAATGGTGATGAGGATGAAAATGGTGAAATTGGTGAGGAGGATGGAGAATACGAGGAGGAAGATGGTGAGGATGAGGTGAGAGAACCCTTATTTGCAATTTATTATCAATTTACTATCACTGAATTGTTTATTTATGTGTTGAATTTTTTTTTACATGCTTTAGTCATTTCTAGTATGAATTGCTAGTTGTGGATGAATTTCTCAGAGTACTGGTGGTTTGTGATATGAGTCATAAGTTTATTTGTTGGATTGATGCTAAGTTCTATTTGCTTAGTTGGTTTCATACATGTACTCTTGTAGAAGATCTTGTATGCTGATGATTTATGTTTCAGTGTTTTTGCCGTTACTTGTACAATTAGGATTATAGTTGCGTACAAACTTAGTAGAGGTGTTTAAAATTGTTTGATTATTAAATTTCTAGAGTTCAGAGTAGAAGGGATAGGATAATATAGTACCACATGTCAAAAGAGAGATTTACGGATTGATATACTGCATCACTAGGGGATTTTTGATTATGTAGGTGGGTTTTATGGATACCGGTCTTTTGATGAAAATTAGCTGTAATCTAAACATAAAAAAATGGGGATTTTTGAAATTATTTATCTTCATCAGCTCTGCCTATTGCAAACCATATGTAATCTTAAATTCCTATATTTATTTATTCATTTTTGCCCTGGAGAAGCTTGGAAAGTGTCTCAGGTGAATTCAGTGTATCAGTATTAACCCTGTTTTTGTGACATATTCCACTTCTTTAGACAGATATTACTTAGAATTTGAATTTGCTGGCTTATTAGAGATTCCAATGCTAAGAAAGAGGAGGGGGATAATTTTCCCTGGACTTATAGTGTGCTTTCAAGTTAAACTTAGCTATATGAAGCATAAATAGATTGATTGACTTGCTTAGACTTGGTAGCCAGCTCAATTGTTAGATGACTCAGATCTAGTGATGTATTCATGCCTTACATATGGTTAAAATAGGAAAGCTTTGTTGACTATAATCTGGTGTTAAGGTTCAGGGTTCTATAGCATGCGGGTAACACTTGTTAGTAAAAATCAATAGCTAATCAGCCTCAGGGAAAAAAAATGTGGCTGTTATTTGGTTTTAGTTGCAGCATGTATTTTTCTTGATTCGGAACTTTGACATTGTTAGACTTTTGTATGCTGAGTATAGACCAGAACTCCAAGGTCCGTGGGGTTAACTTCTACTGATCCACCGAATAGGAATAGAACATTATTTCTTTCATTTTTTTGTTCATATTTTGTGAGTGTGTTAATATACTTAATCCCAGTTTTGACTTGTTTGTTGTAATTCTTGTTCTACCTGCAGAGATTTGTTTGTTTGGTTGATGACTGGTTTTCTGAGTAAATATTTTCTGTTAATTGTTTTGATGGGTAAACCACTCTAAATATTTTCTGTAAAATTCTTTGGCAAAAATTGCTATGTTATCGAGAAGAAACGTTTCTTTGAAGTTTGCTGTATTGACAGTTTGATGTGAATTTCAGGATGAAGAGGATGGTGAGGAGTTTCTAGTCCAGCCAATTGGACAGGGTGAACAAGATGCAGGAGGAGGCAGTGATTTAGATGCTGGCAATGATGAAGAAGAAGATGGGGATGAGGAAGTTGAAGATGAAGAGGACCCCCATAATGAAGTTCAGAGACAGCCACCCTCTTCTTCTCAGTCAAAGAGAAAGAGAGGAGATGATAGTGACGACGACGACGATGATGATAGTATTGTGGATGCTAAGTCTTCAAAGCTCCGCTGACAGTACATGGAGTTTGCTGGCTAGTCTTGCAAGGAAGATGAGAAGATAGGGGGGGAATATTTGAGAGAGAGGTTTTTGAGTTAGTAGACTTTGGAGGGAAGAAGTGAAGGAAGTTAAGTTAGTTGAAGGATGGATAACAATGTTCAAAAAGTAGTTAGTGGTGGTTTGTTGCCATGTGCTTTCACACTTTGAGAGAGCCGTTGTTCTTTTGTTTTTTCAAATGACAGTTAGTGAACCTTTCTTTGGAGGGAGAAATGAATACCCTGTTCTTTTGGTAAGGCAAAACTGAGAATGTTTTCAATTCAAATATTGGAGGGAATGGAATGGAATGGAATGGTAGAGACTAGAGAGAAGAGAGAGCTGGCTTTGATATATATATATATATATATATCATGTTCAAAAATTCATTAAGCGGGCTTTGTTCCCATCTTCTCTGCGTAGCTATCAAAAAATGACACGAAACTCTTATAGATTGAAACATTAATTGGAAAAAAACACCAAACTTTTATTTATTTATTTTTCTATTCATATTTGACGAAGAAGATTTGACCACCTGGGTGCTTCGCATTCGTATGTTTGTTTGTTAACAGATCGTGTTGCAGCTTGGACGGCTGGATGGAGAGGGATTTAACCTGAAAGAGTAGCATGGAATCAGGTACACTTAACCTTTTTTTTTTTGTGATTTGTGGTTAGTCTTGCAGGGGCAGCTGAAAGAGGTGCTAATTACTTGATGAACCCTATACAAGTTTGTAGGAAAGTTGACACAAAGTGGTCATAAATGGAAAGTAGTCATAAATAAAGAAAAGTATAAAGTTGTGAAGTGGATGAGTGGTGGACAAGATATAGTAGCAGGGTTTATTTACAATCCATGTTATAATTATTGAGATCTGATATTTATAAGATTGATGAGTGATGGTGGATATTCAGGTCCTGGACAACCCATAAATGAGATTGGTGAATGATACCTCAATTAAAAATCTTTATCATCCACCAAACCAAAACCAAGCAAGCTGAACTGTATCATTTTGTTCATGATTGAAGAAGTCGCAAATAATTAAACAATACCAATGGTTGACGTGGCGAATTCGAACCTTGCCGGCGGCATCTAAGGTAGGAGGAGTTAAGGGATTTATAAAATAAAAAAATTGAATTGGATTCATATGTAGAGTTGTATAAATAAAAAAATCCAGAGTCTACTTTTGCAAATAGACCCATATGATTATGAGATCATGTCTTTCTTAACGAAAATAGGGCGGAGGAACAGTTCACATTTTCGTTTCCATGCCCATGTGCAAATTGGAAAACTCTCACCACTATGCACAATATCTTTTACGGATGGTTTTGTCCTTGTCAAAATTTTGCAATTTCTATTATATACCACTTATATAAGGGTGTTTTAGTCTATTCAATTCTTGCCTAAATTAATGATTAATCACGTGAAAACAAATTGCCCTCCATCCTTTCACTAAAAAGAAAAATATGTAATATGTTTAAATTATTCTCATAAATGTAAAATTCAAAAATATATACATTAGATAAAAGGATAAAATTATCATTTAATAAATACAAAAAGATAAAAAGTGAATGATGGCGGACATGATTTTGCCAACGAAAATTCTTTAGCCCACCATCCATTTTGCCTTGAGATAGGTATATTCAGAAAGGATATCACATATGATGTCTAGCCCAAACATAATTTATGTATTGAGTCGTTCTACACGGCGAGGAAACCAGCGACGGGAGTGAGGTGGGGATCGTTAACTTTTCTTGAGATACGTGTTGTTATTTTTTATGTGTGCTTCCCGAGGGAGGTGGGGAAGGGAAAGGTGAACGGTCCCCACCTCCCTCGCTTTGCTCGTTTCCTCGCCATTTAGAATTTCTCTTATGTATTTTTTTTTAATCTTATGATCATCTTCAACAAAGATCTCACTGTTGATACATATAATTTTTTTGTTGGTGGTGGGGGTGGTGATGGGTTGGACCAATCCAACATTGGATGCCTCAACCCAACCCATGGTTGCATTTTAATTTCTTGCACTTTCTCATATTAAGTTTGTGATATTGATATAGTTTGTGTATTATGTGATTCTCTTTTGTATTGTTTACCAACCATTGAATTGATAAAATATTATTTCTGCTCAATTCGATGCACCACTCACCCAAGAGCTAGCATATCCATGGTCGACTCAACGTATTTAGTAGATTTAACATATTACAGAAAAATTGTACAAAGGCAAATGGGAGTTGTAGTCGATCCAACGTGTTTACATATCGCCTCATTGCTCAAGAGCAAGGAGTGCGATTTCTTGAAATATGTTGAAATTTTACGAAATATTTCATATTTTGAAGTTATCAAATTTTTTTTCGAAATTCAAAATATGTTTAAATTTTTCTGAGAAAATAAATAAGTATTTTAATTTTTATATATTTTAACATGCTATAATATTATTTTAGTATCAATAGCGCTTATGTAATATGTAGTTTGTATTAGTGAACCAAAATCTACTCAAAAAACGAAAATTCCTCATAATATTACTTGAAAATATCTTATGTTGGGGTATATTTTGTAAACCATGTGACAAGAGGTTTGATTTTTTTTAAATAGTAACTCATAATTTGTTTTCATATTTAGTAATTAAGAGATCTATTTGAAGAAAGACACGAATACATACTATGTGAAAATTGTATGGTCATGTCATAGTCATGGCTGATACACTATTACAGTATAATATCAATGTAATGATTTACATACTAGTTGGACATCGAAATTGCTTGCATGCAAGTGGTTAGGAACAAGAAGTGAACAACAAAGTGTTTACCAAGTATACCTCATTTAAAAGATAAACGATCGTAAGATTAGATTGAAATCAATGAAAATTCAGAAAATTATAGTTGAGAAAGAATATGGGCAGTGGATAAAGATCTGTTCACATCCACGATCTGTGGGTGTAAATGACAACCCACTACTCTGATACAAAACAATGATAAAGATCAACAATTTTAGCCAATTAGGATTGCTAGCCATATTTGGTCACAAAACCACGCACTGAGGGCAGGCATCGTAATATCACTATTTGGTTTTTTACAATTATATCCCTTCTACAGGTGGTATTTGTTATTGTGTTTTTAAAAAAATGGATAAAAAATGTAAAAATGCCAAAACTTAATTCAAAAGTGGCAAACAAATTTGGTTGGCTAGACTTACTCGATAAAGATTAGGTTTCATTTCGATGAGATTAGGAGGAGGAAATCCAATTTTGATTTTGTCCTCAGTTATTAATGCCCCTAATTTTACATTTACCTTTTTTTTTTTTTTTTTTTTTTAAATATAAGTAAAATATGAGACACTAGTTATTATAAGTAAAATATGTTTATGTCGAAGATGAGGAAATTCTATTTGCTTATCTTGCCTTTGAGTATTTGGAAATCAATCAATAAATAAAAACTAGATTGTAATTTCATTTTTGCCACTATAAAAGTAACAAGGAAAAAAATAAAAATAAATGTTACTCTGATGAAATAAACAAAAGTATTAACTTACAAGAATGCCTTTGCCATCATTAGGGCTGAACAAAAAATCAATCAAATCGACTAAATCGATCAAAATCGAATCGATTGGTTCGGTTTAAATTCGGTTCGGATCGATTTTGGTTTTAAAAAATTCAAAATTGAAGTGGTCGGTTCGGTTTTCGATTTCTATGTGATTTTAACCGACCAAACCGAACCGACCGAATATATATAATAAATAATATATATTTTATATATAAATAATATAATATGTTTAAAATAGTCGGTCGGTTTGGTTTTATTTCGATTTTGGTTCGATTTTAGTCAGTTCGGTTCGATTACGGTTTGCATAAATTAGAATTGGTTCGATTTCAGATCAGTTTTGTTAATGGTCAGTTCGATTTCGGTTTAAAAAATTTTAAACTGACCTAGGTCGGTTCGGTTCACGATTTATGTAAAAAACCAAACCGATGATTCGATTTTCATCCCTAACCATCATGATATGAGATTTGCATAGAGCCCTAAATAGAGCCCTTCTATGGAGCGAGGGAATGAGCGAGGGTAAGGGGTGTTCCCCTTGAGATAAGTGATGCTGCATATTTTGAGGCAATTTCACTTATCTCACAGGGGATGAATGTAACACTGCCCTTACCCTCGCTCCCTAGAATTTCTGACCTATATAATGAAAAATAAATGGAGATGATGTTACTTGTTAGTACTTCAGTACATGTGAATCTCGTGGTTCAAACTTCATAGTAATAATTGTGCATGAACCCTCGTTTTCATGTTCAAGTGTGATCTAAAAAGAGTTTTTTTTTTACATGAAAGTCCATACATTCTTTAATTGAGAAAGACATATCGGATGCTTCGTTTCTCTCCTCACATTCGTCATATGGGTTATTTATCTTTTGGCCATTATTAGTTCTTATTAGGGGTGGGCAAACGGGTCGACGATCCGCGGGTTCAACTCGAATCGGACCGTTTTGCTCTAAACGGTCCGAATTTTATATATGAATTTTTTGATACGGTTCGGATCGGTCCGAATCCGTTATAAAACGGTCCGGTCCCGGTTCCAATTTTTTAAAATGAAACGGTCCGGGTTGGACCCGTTTCAAATTACATTAGTTATAAAAACCTAAATATGGAACTAAACTAAGTAACTAACTAACTAAACTTAACTCTAAGAGTCTTTACTATTTTGTTCTTTACTCTTCAAGCAGAAATTCTAAATGAGCATCCTCTTCAAGTCTGCAGTGAGCATCCTCTTCTCGCAGGCCGCCTCTCGCCCTCCCCAGCACCGCAGGCCGCCTCCCGCCCTCCCCCGCACCGCAGGCCGCCTCCCCCTCTCGCAGGCCGCCTCCCCCTCTCGCATCCTTCGCTAACGGCTGCTAAATCAGTTCGACTGAGATCTCAGAGATCAACTCATGGTTACCCACCAAAATCAGAAGAGATCGGGTCATGCTCTCTCCCTCTCCCTCTCCCCTTCCAAAGAGATCAGCTCATGGTTAACCACTGAAACCAGAAGAGATCAGCTCATGGTTACCCACCGAAATCAGAAGAGATCGACAGTGTTGTTGCGACCCAATTTCGTCACCCGCAAGAAGATTCATCATCACTAGAGAAGCTATAGGTAGATCTAGAGATGAAAAGCTTCAGTGAAATGTCCAAAGAGATCGCTGCTTCACTTGAGGAGCAGGGCGCTACATCTCTATTTCACCTCTCTCGAGCCACTCAAGATGTCATTCGTCTCCTCGACGATGCTCTATTTCTCTGATCTTTCGTTTTTGGTCATCATTAGGGTTCACTCATCACCGATCGACTCAACCAAGCTCTCCTTCTAGCTTGCACTCATCATCGATTGACTCCATCGATTGAATGGTTAATTAGCAAGTCGTACCTGTATTCGTCATACATGACCTGTCTTCATAAGGAATCCACATTTTCAGAATCTTCACTACAAACCATAGCTTATCCCCTCTTTCATTTGAAGGCTCAGTAAGCAATGGAGACTGAATCAGCTGGTACAAAGAACCATCACAAAGAACTTGATGCTGGAGCTCTTTTCGTACTCAAATCCAGAGGTACAACTTCTTATCTTTTCTGGATTTTTATTCGTTTTGATAGCAGTTTAGTTGTATGGCAGTTACAAACACCATTCCATCTGTGAAGTGTTATTCATGTTATTAGATCTCATATTTCTGGTTATCATGTTATTCTAGCAGAGAAATGTAAAATGTTATCACTTATTCATATTTAAAGAAGCAGAGAAACCTTTATTAGATTCCATTCTCTCTGTGATTTGGAACCGTTTGGAACCGTAGGAACCGGACCGTTCCAAACGGTTCGAGTTAGGTTCGGTTCCAATGTTCAAAACGAGGGGATCCGGACCGGATCCGTTATTTTTAAACGGTTCGAGTTAGGTTCCTCCAAATTTGAAACCGATCCGGACCGTGCCCACCCCTAGTTCTTATGTATTCGTTTATGATTTCCATTAGTTTTTGAAATTTAGTCAAACCTTCATTTTGAATTTTAACAGTTAAGTCAGGGCATTTGACTAGCAGAAAACACACACCTACTTCCCTTTGTCATCTCCTCTTTGTTTATCTCTATCCATCTACTTTCCTCATCCCCGTTTCACCACCAACAACATAAGAACATCAACAACCTTATTTCCCACCCTTTTCTTTTCACAACAAAGTCTCTCCTACCTGTCCCATGTGGGGTCTGTCTTTTAGTAATTAAGGGGATGAGGATGAAAGTGTATTTGGTTTGGGCATGTGTGTATGGGTTTGAAGTTACTGAAAGGAGGAATATTGGCCACCCAGGTTTGGGAGGGTGCACCAGCCCTTCTCCTCTGTCAATAATGGTGTGATGAGTTGATATTTTAAGGCGAATGGTAAGAGGCGGAGGTGGAAGTGGTGGTGGTGGTGTTGGTGTTGGCGATGTTGTAATTTGGGAATGGAGTTTTTGTTGGTGACCGTCACGATCCGATCCACATATTACTATATTGTCCGCTTTGATATTCACAGGCCTGTTGGACATCAACCCTCAGATGGTGATGTGTTATATATGTATGAATTTGAAACTTCAAAGTACTAAGCATTTTAAAGTCGTGTGGGCCTTGGACCCAAAGCGGACATTATAATACTCTGTGGATCGGATCGTGACAGTGGCGGTGATTAGAGTGGCAATCTCGAGGTGTTTTTGTTTCTGAAGGTGGTGGTGGCAATGGGGGTTGTGATTTGGGGGTCGGATACCAGCTGGCTAGAGAAGAAGAGTTGCAGGGACAAAAAAAACCAGTTCTCCCTCTCGTGTTTTGGGTGATACCCCTCGAGTGAGTACCAAGTGAGGGTATTTTGGACATTTCAAAAGTTATGATATTTTCTACTGGTAAAATGCATTCACTTAATGATTAAGACTCAAATCGGAGGTCTGATTGAATTTCAAGAACTAATAGAAGCCATGGTGAAATACGTAAGAACTAATAGGTGATGTTTTCCGTTAGTCAAATGCTTTAACAGTTTAACTTAACAATTAAGACTCAAAATAAGGGTCTAACTGAATTTCGAGAATTAATGTAGGAATACGTAAGCATTAATGGGTAGGCACGGATTCATGTGGGGGCAAGTGGGGTATTTTGGATTACAGTTTTTGTAATTTAGATGAAAATTATAAATTCTATTTTTGACCTAACTTTTAAATGAATTTTTTGTTTCTCTTAAAAAAACTTAATGGTTGGTTAAAAGGATACGTGATTAAGGATAACAAGAGCATAAACGAAAAATTGATAAAAATTCCTAAAATCAGGGATTATAGCATTTGAAATTGCGATGAAATTTGTAAATTAAAATTTGGCCCAATTTTTAGATAAGACATTTGTTTCACCTAAAAATGTTAAAGTTTAGTAAAAGTGACAAAATTGAATATTTGAGAAAACCCCATCAAATTGAATAATTGAGAAAAAAAAAAAACCATCAAATTTGTAAATTTAGAAATCTATTTTTTCATAAAACATTTGTTTCAACCTAAAAAATATTAAAAGGATAGAGGAATAAGGAAAACAAAAGCAAGAGCGTTAAAAAAAAAGTAATAAAATAAATTCAATAGATGAATCCTTTAAAATTTAAACAAAATTTGTAAATTTAGTATTAGGCCCAAAGTTTAGATGAGTAATTTTATTACACCAAAAAAACTATCGGTTATTAAAATGGATATAAGATTAAGGAGAACAAGGACAAAAGTGACACAAATACAAATAGAGAAAAACCTCTAGAATAATTATAGCCTTTGAAATTTAGACAAAATTTGTAAATTTTGTATTTGACGCAACTTTTAAAGGAAACATTTCTTTTCACCTAAGAAACTTAAAGGCCGGTAAAAAAGGATACATGATTAAGTAGAACAAGATAAAATCGACAGAGATGAAAAATCGAGAAAATCCACTCAAATTGTAGATTATAGCATTTGAAAATTTGATGAAATTTATAAATAAAAAATTTAATCTAATTCTTAGATAAATATATTCTTCAACCTAAAAAAGTTAAGGTTGGTGAAAATGACAAAGGATTAAGGAGAACAAGAGCAAAAGTGATAAACATGAAAAATCAAGAAAACATCTCAAATCATGGACATAATTCACGTTTTTAACAAAAAAAATCCGACGAAGCATTTTTTTCATCATAAAATCTTGCAGATTAGTTAAAAGCATGGTGAATAATGAAATAAAAAAGAGCAAAAGCTACAAAAACAAGAAAACGAGAAATCCTCTCAAATCGTGAATTATATAGCCTTTAATATTTAATCGATATTTGTAAATTTATTTTGATTAATTTTTAGATGAACATTTTGTTTTGACTTAAATAACTTAAAGGATAGTCAGTACGACTATGGATTAAAGATAATAATAGCAAAAGTGAAAAAATAAAATAAAAAATGAAGAATCTCAAATGGTCGATTAGCCTTTGAAATTTGGACAAAATCTATAAAATCAATTTCAAACTTTGTTTAATGAAATTTTTAATTTCAACTAAAAAGATCAAGAGGATAGTAATAGAGGATCAACGATTAAGGAATATAAACGCAAAATCGAAAAACATATAAAGTTGAGAAAAACTTCTCTAATTGTGGATTATAGCCCTTTAAAATTTTAACAAAATTTACAAAATCATTTTTTATCCAATTTTTTAGGCAAAACTTTTGTTCGAGTTCCACTTAAGAAACTTAAATGATATTAAAAAAAAAAGCATTATGGATTAACGAAAAGAACAATATTGATCCAATAGGGTGGTTAACTAAACCATGCCCGAAGACTACAATATTGTTGTCACTCAATATCCTTGTCGCTTCCATCTCGCATAAAGATTTGCTTTCACTCCAGTCCATTATCAACGACAGAACGCATGTGTTCTTAAGAATCAAGCGAAAGCTCACAAAATCCTAACTGAGAAATTTTGAATCCACGATCTCTCACAAGAAGAGTTGATGTCATACTAACTGAGCTACAATTGATGAACATCTATAAATTCATCTTCAAACATTATTTATGTGAAAATTTTGATTTCAACTGAAAACATCATGAAAAGTATATATGGTAAAAGGAATTAAGGTGAACAAGATCAAAATCGAGAAAAATCTCTCAAATTGCAGATTATGCCTTTGAAATTTAGATGAAATTTGTAATTTTAGTTTTTTTTTTTTTTAACCTAATTTTTAGATGAAACTTTTGTTTCCACTGAGAAAAAAGAAGAAGCGACAATTATTGGCAATCTCTAAGCCACGAGTGAGGCTAGGAAATCATGTTTTGCAATCAGGATGATGTGGCATCGTTAGAGGGATTTTTTACAACTTTGAGATACACATAAATTTTTTGGGAATTTCATCATTCTTACGAGATCATGACACGTCATCATGGTTGCAAAAACCTGATTTCCTAGCATTTTTGCTAAGCCACACATTCACAAGTACAATGGGAAGGTTTGAAAAGTAAACCCATATGGGCTTATTCAAAATTAGCAAAATATTACATACATACACACTTCATTGTAATTCTTAGCTCAAATTAAAAAAACTAATATTATTTTTTACATGCATCGACGCATCATCTAACTCGGAAAGATTTTTTGCGAATCATATCAAATGTAAAAGCATGAAGGATGGAGAGTGAAATTCTTGCCATGACATTAGAGCATCTCCAAGCGATCCCCTAAAGCTAATTTAAGGGTTTTATGTGGAAAAAATCACGCTCCAATGGAACCCTTATTTATGCCCTTATTTTAACTTGTTCTCTCCATTTCTCTTATATTTGGGACATCCATACCATCTCTAAAATTCTAATAAAAATTTAAAAAACTCTAAACTCTTTTAAATGTCAAATTAAAATTAAATTGAAATTAATAATAATATAATTTAAAAATTATATAAATAACAAAATAATTGGAATTAATAATATATATAGTATAATTGAATTAAAATGATATAAAAATAAAAGATATATTTAAATAATGATAAAAAATGTCAAATTATGGAATGTGGTTGGAGTTATGAAAAAATATGAAATCTCTAAATTTAGCTTTTGGCTAAAATGGGTGATGATAATAGCATAATTATCTTCAAGAATGCAATTAAAGTTATATTTGCAAGATGAAAGAAGTAGAATACCTTCTTTATAAAAGAGAGCAATTTCTCCGGCTTGTCCCTGGGCTAAAACTGATGCACTGTGCTTAAATCTCATCTTCCGGTGCAAGCGATCCATTCTAGACTAGAAAGACTAGGTTTCTGAAATAAATATAATAACAGGGTTGGACTGGTAGGATAATGCCTTTAAATTTTGAAACGCATAAGTAAACCCCCCGTGCGTTCTATGAGAAGACTGGAGTGAATATCTGAACCAATTGCATGCACATGCACTGTGGCTGTGGGGATCCTCTGCACTGAATTCATATTCTGAGTCTCATGAGGGTTGCTACTGTCAATTTGGATTTGTGTTAACCAAGTTGAACATGGAGTTGGACCTGTGATAGATAGGCTTAGAGAAGGTGGTGACTGTTTGAGTTGAGGTCTGTTGAGGGAGGGTGGGTGTACAGAGTAGGTAGCCAAATGGGCAGGGCTAGACTTTGGTTGGGCCCAAAGAACGGACCATTGAACTCCTGACTATGCCCAGAAGTTTGCAAACTGAGCACTGAATTGGAATGGTACATATGTGTAATAATTTTTCATTTAAAATTATAAAATTACCCCTAATCATTGTTCACCTACCTATTGGTTTTACTTGTAGATATAATAGAATTACAAGGGTATTTTGAACAGTCAAAAAATCATGACGAAGACACACATTCACAATTTCTAAGAGTAAGACGAGAATAAAAATCAGGTCAAAGAAGTGATGAACAATGATGTCTAATAGTACTAGGGTGTCAACATGGTCTACGTTCGCAGATATTTAGTACTTTTTATTTTTATTACAATAATTAAATAATAAATAAAAATTATTATTAAATTTCTAAACAAAATAATTATATATATTTGTAAGGCCTATGTATAGTTATAAAAAAAATAAGGGGCTTCAAATAAATTATGTTAATGTATAATTAATAATATTTAAGAGAAGCGAGTTTTTTTTATCGTAAATAATCTGAATTTGGGATGGTTTAAAATGACAAAAATACTTTTAACCATTATTCATCTAACTATTGGTTTTTTGTAAATATGATAGTGTTGAAAGGAATTCAGGGCATTCAAAAAATCAGGACGAAATCCACATGGGAACTGTTTCTAAGGGGAGCTGACATTCATGCTTTTACATTGTGATATCGTTCAGCAAAAATCTTACATAGATGATGCATCGAGACGTGAAAAATATATATATATATATATTTTTTTAAATTTAAATCTGAGTTAAGAATGACAATGAAGTGTCTAGTATTTTACTAATTTTGATGAACCCAAATGGTTTTACTTTTCAAACCTTCCCATTGCAGCATTATTTTTTAAATGTGGAAACAAAAGTTCCATTTAAAAATTTAGTTAAATTTCAAAGGCATAATTCTCAATTTGAGAGATTTTGATCTTGTTTACCTTAATCCTTTGTCCCTTTTACTATATCTACTTTTGATGTTTTTCACTTGAAATCAAAATTTTGATCTAAACAATGTTTGTAGCTGAATTTACAGATTTCACCTAAATTTCAAAGGCCTATATTAATCCACCATTTGAGCAACTTTTTCTTGATATTTTATTTTCAATGCTTTTGCTCATGTGCTCTATTTAATCCTCAATAAAATTTTCATCTAAAAATTTGGATAAAAAATGAATTTACAAATTTCAAAAGCTCCACGATATAACATGTTTTTCTTGATTTTGTATTTTATCGATATTAAAAAAAATCATTATGGATTAACCAAAAAAGACCAATATCGATAAAAATATAAATCGAGAAAAACCTCACAAATCATGGAGGCTTTGAAATTTGTAAATTCATTTTTTAATCCAAATTATGAAACTTTTATTGAGGATTAAATAAAGCACAAGAGAAAAAGCGTTGAAAGTAAAATATCAAGAAAAAGTTGCTCAAATCGTGAATTATATAGCTTTTGAAATTTAGGTGAAATCTGTAAATTCAACTTCAAGCATTCTTTAGATGAAAATTTTGATTTCAACCGAAAGCATCAAAAGTATATATAGTAAAAGGGACAAAGGATTAAGGTGAACAAGATAAAAATCAAGAAAAATTTCTCAAATTGTAGATTATGCCTTTGAAATTTAGACAAAATTTGTAACTTTGGTTTTTTTTTTTTACCCAATTTTTAGATGAAACTTTGTAGGGGTGGCTCCGGTCTTGAATGGTTTGGGATTGGGCTTGTCCAAGTCCAAGGGATGGCAGTGGGGCGGATTTTCACAGATATCCACCCCACTCGCACCGTTTGGGGCGGATTTGGTAAAAGGTCCCTAGATCTTGGGGCGGATACGGATTTGTAATCTGTATTCGTTTATTAATCGAGGCGGATATGATTTGGAGATATCCGCCCCACGGATATCCGTTTAACCGATAAAATTATAAAAAGACCCTTCAACTATATAAAGGTATTAAACCCTAGATATCTTTCAATCTCATCTCACATTCTCTCATTATTCTCACTCAAGATTCGACTCTCACAGTTTTCTCACAGTGAAGCGTCTCCTTCTTCTCCTTTGGGTCGTCTCCTTCTCACAGCGAAGCGTTTCAGGTCGTCTCCTTCAGGTCGTCTCCTTCAGGTCGTCTCCTTCTCACGGACACTCGAAGTTCTCAGTCTGACCGTGGTCATCTCCATCTCTCAGCTTCGAAAGAATGTCTCCCTCTCCCTTCCATTAGCGAAGCGAAGGGTCGTTGCCATCCTGGCCGCCTCCCTTCCCCGCCGTTCCCTCTCTGCAAGATATCTGATATCAGATCCGAGATTCTTTTGATCGAATTTTTTTTTTTTTTTTTTTTGTAATTTTTTGTTATAATTTTTGTATGGATTCTACCGGTGTTAATGAATAAAGTATATTTTACTGTAGTAAGATGGATTACCTGCTTTTAGGATTGAACTGAGATTTCTCACAATTGATTTAGAGAATTTTTTTAACGGATATTTGTGCGGGGCGGAGGGCGTTTTTAAATAAATCTATAAACGGATTGGCGGGGCGGATTTGGGGACATGTTATTCCTGACGGGGCGGGGATGGATTTGTTCAAATCCGCCCCAATCTGCCCCGTTGTCATCCCTACCAAGTCCCGATTCTATAGTAATGAGATGGAACAATTTGAGATAGAGAATTTTTGGGGGTAGAACCAGTTGGTCCCAGACCAATTTGAACCGGGACGTAACCATGCTATCCCGATTTGAAAAACCTTTGCAACAAAATGAAACAAACAAAAACCAGACCACTACGATCTACAACTATAAACAACACCACCACCAGTTGTTGTCATTGATGAGAAAGAGGGCAAAATCAATAAGAGTAACAACGCCTCCAATGATTCTCCTAAATCTGACGGACTTCACCATGACCAAAATGGTGCATCTTCTTCTTCTTCTTCTTCTACTTTGCCAGTAGTAGTTGAAGAAAAAGATAAAGAGACATAACAACGATACTACTAGTATTGTATCATCATCATCATCGTCATTTTCAAAATCAAAATCCATGGAACAAGGATCTGCTAACAGCAACAACAACAACGAATGATAATTTTTAGCACAGAAAATTGTTCCCCTTTCATTGATATCTCATGGTTACATATATACAGGAAACCAACCACTCAAAATAAAAATACAAGCTAAACATAAGGAGAGAAAATCTCCAACAAATGCATATTCCTAGCCCGAAGATATCGTATCTTGCCAACAAAGTATAAGGCATATTCCTAGCCCGAAGATACCGTATTTTGCCAACAAAGTATAAGGAGAGAAAATCTCCAACAAATGCAATATTCCTAGCATATTCCTAGCCCGAAGATACCGTATCTTGCCAACACTCCCCCTCAAGTTGGTGCATGAAGATTTCGAATGTCCAACTTGTCGAGAAAAGACGCAAATTGTTTCTTTCCGATAGCTTTGGTTAATATATCAGCCAATTGATTACCAGTGCGTACATAGTGAGTAGAAATGAAACCATCTTGGATAGCATCCCGAACGAGATGACAATCCACTTCTATGTGCTTGGTACGTTCATGAAACACCGGATTAGCTGCGATGTGCATGGCAGCTTGACTATCACAATATACACGCATAGGCTGTGTATGAGAGACTCCCATCGAGGATAATAGACCCTTCAACCATTTAAGCTCACACGTGAGGGTTGCCAGAGAGCGATATTCGGCCTCAGCAGAAGACCGAGAAACCGTGTGTTGTTTTTTCGTTTTCCACGAGATTGGTGAAGACCCAAGAAGCACAAAATACCTAGTAATGGACCGGCGAGTGACTGGACAACTAGCCCAATCAGAGTCACAGTAGCCATGTAGTTGAGCGTCGGTGCTAGCGCGTAAGGGACATCCTTTGATATAGCGGACCACTCGTAAAACTGCTTCCCAATGACGGGTCCGCGGTGATTGCATGAATTGAGCCAATGTATGAACCGAATATCACAACTAAGGACGTGTAATTGTGAAGTAAATCAATTGTCCAATAAGACGACGATACTGCTCCTGGTTGGCCATGAAAGGGTTGTTATCTAAAGCAAGTCCATGATTCTGCTCCAGAGGAATAGTGGCTGGTTTGGCACCCAACTTTCCTGTTTGTGCGACTATGTCCAACGCATATTTGCGTTGAGATAAAAATATTCCTTCGGCACCATGGGCGACTTCAATTCCCAAGAAGTACTTCAATTACCAAGATCTTTCATGTGAAAACAAACATTGAGATATTCCTTAAATTGAGCCAACATTCCCGAATCGTCTCCTGCTATAATCAAATCATCAACATACACAATAACAACCAGAATAGCACCATTTCATTTAAACGTAAACAGAGAATAATCAGAATAGGACTGGAGGAATCCATAAGTTTTTAATGCAGATAAGAGTTTAGCAAACCAATTTCGGGGTGCCTGCTGCAAACCATAAAGAGATTTTCGTAATCGGCACACTTTCCCAGGAAATGAGCCCGAAAAATCAGGAGGTGGCCGCATATAAACTTCTTCGTCAAGGTCACCATGTAAAAATGCATTACGAACATCCATTTGATGCAAATCCCAATGCTTTTCAGCGGCCACTGTTAACAGAACTCTTACTGTAGCCATTTTAGCAACACGAGCAAAGTTTCATTGTAATCGATCCCTGCTTTCTGATTGTTCCCAAGCACCACCAGGCGCGCCATATGACGCTCAATTGAGCCATCGGAATTGTACTTTGTTTTGTAAACCTATTTGCAACCGATGGGTTTCTTCCCAGAAGGCAAAGTCTCCACAGTCCACGTCCCATTATCTTCGAGAGCCTTTATTTCTTCTTGCATAGCAGTGCGCCATTTGTCATGTTTGACAGCCTCAGAAAAACAGGTAGGCTCAGTCTCGGCTATAATAGCTGCCAAAAAACGACAATGTGGTGCAAAAAATTTATCACAACTTACATAATTAGCTATGGGATAGGGAGTACCTGAGGACAACTGAGAAGTAGGATTCAGTGTGACGGGATCGAGGCAACGAGCGGTGTGACACACATAATCCTGTAAATGGCTCGGAGGACGCCGTGTACGACCTTCTGAAGCACTAGGAGCAATGGACACAGATTCAACAATACCAACACTCCTCTTGTCGTTATGCTCCTGCGACTCATCAGCTATACCCAACTGTAACGGCGTTGGATCCGTGGAATTTTCATCACCAACGACATCCTCAACTAGGAACTCGTTGCCTGTGGCAATAATAAGATCAGTAGGGGGTTTTTGAAATGGAAACTCCCCCTCACTAAAAACAACATCACGAGAAACAAAGAACTCATTTTTCTCCAAATCATACAATTTTCATCCCTTCTTTCCATACGGATAACCCACAAAAGCACATTACGACTTGTAGATGCAAATTTATCATTTTCCCGAACTCGAGCAAAGCACAAACACCCAAATGTATGAATGTTGTCATAAGATGGAGCAGTATTAAACAGAACTTCATAAGGGGTTTTCCCACCCAAGACGGAGGAGAGTGTCCTATTAATCAAATACCCAACGACCAACACACATTCTCCCCAAAATTGAATGGGAAGACTAGCCTGAAAACGCAAGGCACGAGCCACATTCAAAATATGACGATGCTTTCTTTCTACTCTACCATTTTGTTGAGGAGTCCCAACACAAGATGTTTGAAATTCAATTCTTTTTTCAACAAAGAAAGACTTTAGTGAAGTAAATTCAGTCCCATTATCACTCATCAGTATTTGCACTTCTTTACCAAACTGTCTACTAATCATAGAACAAAAATTCTTCAAAATATTATGCACTTCAGATTTCTCAATAAGCAAATAAATTCACACTGCTCTAGTAAAATCATCCACGAGGGTTAAGAAATAAACTGCTCCACAAGAGGACGGGACATGATAAGGCCCCCATAAATCACAATGAATCAGAGAAAAAGATTCATTTGCATTATGACTACTTTGTTCAAGGACATATCTAGTTAGTTTTGCACGCAGACAAATTTCACAAGCTTTATTTTCCGAATCAACAATAACTGAATTAAAATGTGGTAGAACACCTACAATACGATAAGACGGGTGTCCCATACGACGATGCCACAGCTCAACATCATTCTTGCATTTCACCTTGTGCACGTGCGCTGATGTCACACCCCGCAAGACATAGATCACGTCACGTTGTTTAGCCACACCAATTAGGGTCCTCGAGGTACGGTTATGTATCACACACAACTTATTAGTAAGAGTGATTATAAAGTTTGCTTCACAAAGTAATTTACCAATAGACAACAAATTGCAATTCAACTGTGAAACAAATAAAACATGTGACAATCTCAATTTATCTCCAATAACCACAGTTCCTTCTTTCGTTGCCATTGTTTCATCTCCATTCGGTAGTCCCACGGGACATGGAGCTACTTCGCAAACATCAGCAAGAAGATCAACACATCCGGTCATATGATGCGAAGCGCCGGAGTCAAGAATCCACTGTTGTTCAAAAATCTTACCAGTTAGTTTTTCTGTGGGAGTAATCTTTTGGGCGTTCAGCATCGTCACAAGCGTTGTCCATTGATATTCGGTAAGGTCGGGAAGGTCTGCAGGATTTGCCTTAGTCACAGATGACGCTGTCCCACGCTTACTCACACTGTGCACATCATTCGCACTGGCTGGCCCACGTTCACGACCCGTTCCGCATCCAGCACCATGGCTACTCCCACGTCCTCCTCCACGAGGTCTATCTCCCCACCATTCGGGGTACCCAATAATCTAAAAGCACCCATTCGCATCATGTCTCGTTCTTCCACAGTGTTTGCAAGTCTCATTTCTTTCTTTGTTATCTCGACCCTTCGCGTGAATAGCAAAGGCCACAGCTTCACTTCTGTCATCTTTTCCCCGAGCTATCTCACGATGCCTTTCTTCCGTAACAATCATTGCGTAGACTCGATTCAAGTCTGGCAATGGTTCTATATTTAGTATGGATGAGCACACCGTACCAAACATGGAGTCTTCCCATCCCATAAAAAAACTGCTGGATTTGCTCGTCTTCCCGTCTCTTGATCAAACGATCCGTGATTTTGCACTTACACCCATCACATCCGCAAGTCAAAATCAATTCATAGTCATTTAATTCATCCCACAAAATCTTCAATCGACCTAAATAGGTTACAACAGGTTGTCCACGTTGCTTGCACTCCGCCAATTCTGATTTTAATTGTTGATTACACGGTCCATTGGCAATCGCAAAGCGCAATTGCAAATCATCCCAAAGTTCCTTTACGTTTTCCCTGTAAGTAATGGTCGAACGTAAGGACGGCTCAATAGTGTTGAATATCCATGCCACCAACATGGAATTCACCATCCACCAATCTTCAATTTCTATCGGGTTATCCACTGGCTGTGGAATTGTTCCATCGATAAAACCAAGTTTCTTTTTTACCCGCATCGCCACTTTAACGGTCTTTGCCCATTCTTCATAATTCGTTCCTTTCAATTGCACATGAGTCACAAGTGCTCCAGGATTATCTGCTGAGGTTAACGTATACGACGTGATTGCATCATTCTTGTTCTTGCCATTGTTACCTCCTCCGGCCATGGCGATTCACAGAAGTTTCAAAACTTTTTTTTTTTAGAGGAATTTTGATCGCTCTGATACCATGATAATTTTTGGCAGAGAAAATTGTTCCCCTTTCATTGATATCTCATGGTTACATATATACAAGAAGCCAACCACTCAAAATAAAGATACAAGCTAAACATAAGGAGAGAAAATCTCCAACAAATGCAATATTCCTAGCCCGAAGATATCGTATCTTGCCAACAACGAAGGACTTAATCTGAACATCAAAACACAAAACTCAGTTTAGATCCAGCTAAGTAGACATTAACAGTGTGATCTGCTAAAAATCTGCTCCCAGTGAGATTCTAGAATTAATAAAAGCATACATTAACAAATAATTAGGGATAACAAAGAAAATGAGTGTGATTTGGATCTAAACCTTCAATGAGATTTCATTGGTTCATCAACACGATATGATGCCTTCTCTCAACACCATCACCATCTGTATCACCTTCTCTCAACATGCTCATCAACTCATCATCTCTCAAGCCTTGCAATCCCAACAAGGCAAAGTTTCTCTTCAAGCTCTCAATAATGATCACTCCAATATCTCTATCCATCAACAATTGAAACCCATTACACCTATCTTTTATTATTCCCTCCCCGCCAAGCTTGTTTGCCATTGTTGAGAAGAAATCTTCAAATTCGAAAAATGAGGTAGTTTAGATGAGACATTGAAGGAGGTGAGGATGAGATGAGAGGGAAAGGAGGGCGAGGGAGATGAGGAGAGGGCGAAGAGGCAGGGGTGAGGAGAGGAGGAAAGCAGCAGAAGGAGAGGGAGAGGCTAGATAAGTTATTTGGGGCCGAAATTCTTCCTGGCTTGGGAAAACCAGCGAGGTTGCTGCGTGGGGGGCCCTCCACTTTTAACAACCTTTTTGAAAAAGGTGTTTAAAGAGGGGGGACCCAGACATCAAACCAGGCAGGGGGACCCAGGCCATGTAGAATTACTCTATTTGGGGTAAGGGTTTTTATTTTCACAATCAGAAATTCTAAATGGCGAGGAAACCAGCGAGGGAGGGGTTGGCAATCCTCCATCCCCCTCGGGATGTGTGCCTTCCATCTCCCTTGGGATGTGTGCCTTCCATCCCCTTTCGCATATCCCGAAGGGGATGGAGGGTTCCCACCCCCTCCCTCACTGGTTTCCTCGCCAGTTAGACGGGTTCCAATCAGAAATTCTAAATGACGAGGAAACCAGCGAGGGAGGGGGTGGCAATCCTCCATCCCCCTTGGGATGTGTGCTTTCCAATCCCCCTTCGCGTATCCCGAGGGGGATGGAGGGTTGCCACACCCTCCCTCACTGGTTTCCTCGCCAGTTAGACGGGTTCTTTCACAATAGTGGCCCAATTCTTGGGCTTGGGCTTGAAAAATGTCCACTTTACTAAACAGAACGGTCTGGGATGGACTGGGACTGCATTTGTGGAATCGGTTCCGTCCCGATTTCAACCCGTCCGAAATTGAAATATCTGAAACTGTTTTAGCATGCTTTGAAACGATCCAAAACCATACCAATCCAGATCAGAACGAGATGGACCAGAATTCTTGCCCAGCGCCCTAAAACTTTGTTTCCACCTAAAAAAAAAAGTAGAAGCGGCAATTCACACTTCATTGTCATTCGTAATTCAGATTTTAAATATATATATATATATTTTTACATTTCTCGATATATCATCTAGCTAAAGTGGTAAGATTTTTGGCGACCATATCACAATGTAAAAGCGTGAAGGATGTAGAATGAGATTCTCTGCCATCACAACTCTTATAAAATTAAGCAAATACAAGTGGTACCCATTTTATCAAAATAAGGTTTCATTTGTGACAAGGAAAAATGTTAAGCACAGTGCCATAACAAATACATTATCTCATTAGTACTAAAGCAACACTATGGTGTCAAATCTTGTTGTCCTTGCCCTTGATCTGTACAGAGAACACATGTGAGCCAAAGATCATTGTTGAGGCAATTGATAACACTCTGATGTTTAAGTCAGACAAGATTTGAAAAATGTGTAATGTTGTAAATTGGGTTATGTAGCGTACTTTTGTTTCTCAACCTTGTGGTCTATTTATCACGTGAGTGTCTTTGTTCGACTATGCCTTTGGTGGCGTAGTTTAGGGAAATATATCTTATTAGAAATCATTTCCTTGTTGGGAGTCGTCCATGTAGGAGAGTCTTCCTACACGACTTATAATTCGGTATTTGTTTTCTAATAGGAGTCAGTGTATTGTTGGTTTGTCTGTCTTAGGTCAAACTCCTAGATACTTGCCTTATTGGATCTTACAGTTATTGGACTTGACCATGTAACGTATGGGTTTAATAGGGCATTGTTGATTGGGTCCAACCTCCTGGACTTTGCATCAGTGGGCTTTGTGTTGCCTGGACCTTGCCAGATTGGGCGTTCATCTAGGCCAGTTTTACTCTGTTGACGATATCATTATGACACGTGTACAGTGGGAATTACTTGATGGTTTTGTGCATCATCAAATACTAATTCAAAGTTTTCCAACATTATGAATCTTATCAAATATCGTAGCCATTACACACAGCAAATTTTACAGATTTCTGATTGATAGGAAATATCGATTTAGTGAAAGTTTATAATATACTCTTGACTAAGGTCAAGTCCAAATCCAAAAATATAATCAAATGCTATAATTAATGTGTTTTGCACACATCAATAATGCAATACTATATTTGGGTAGTCACTTCACTATTGGTAGTACATCACTTAACGATATTATAAAAAAATTTGATGCGAAGAGATCACTTTCTTTAAACATAAAAATAGAACCAACTATTGGAAATGTTTGTTACCACAATGTGAATCTCGTGTTCTGTAAACTAAAAATTAGAAAAATCAACCAATGAACTCATCTTTCAAGCATGGTTTGAGCCATGAAATGAAACTATAAAGAGTGAGTGAAGTGAGAGACATCCATGCAGATTAAGAGGAGTTTTTTTTAAGTACTTGCGAGTGTTTACTAACAATGGCTTTGCGATCTATCTATGCTATCTTCACTCTCTTTCTGGTTTTCCTGGTAAGTATATATATATATAGTGATTAAGGTTTGAGTTCATTATGAAATAAGCCAACTATATATGTATGTGCCGCTGTATTTAAGTCTCTTATAAGTTATAAAAGTCTCCCGTAGGAAGTGAATGTATTTTCAAGTGATTTAATGAGTTTTTTATTAAAATTTTTCTTTTGGTTATGTAGCTTGCTAGCAGTACCAATGCTAGAACTGGTCCAGGAGACTATTGGAAGGATGTGATGAAGGATCAACCCATGCCAGAAGCAATTGAAGGCCTAGTTGGATCAGTTTTAAAGACACTTGCAACGGAGAAGAAAACCGACTGTGACACACACACAAAACGTTTCACCAAGGATTTCGACCCACAGCCAAACGTATCTGTCTATCACGACGATGTCAAACTGAAAGAAAAAGATCAGTTTGTCGATGATTTTGAGCCAAGGCCCAATGTCTCTAGCTACCATGATGATGCTGAAGTGAAGGTAGTCATGAACTATGTTAAGGACTTTGAGCCAAGACCCAGTCTCACTAGTTACAATGATTAAGTGCGGGGGGTTTTTCATTGATTTACAAATTGGTGTTGTTTGTGTTTTATCTCATCTTGTGTCATGAAAAATAAGGAAGGTGAGGGTTTGGGTTTGCTTTATGTATGATGCATATATGTGCCAACTTTTAAGTGTTCAAATATCAATGTGGTTTATCTTGTTCATATTGATAATCTATACTAAAGTTACTTTGGATGAACATCAATCCAAACATCATCTAAATAAATGTTAGGTTGAATTTGGTAGAAAGAAATATGGGCCAAGTTTGTTGCTATAATTATCATTATTTCTCAGTTGAGTACATTTTTTTTAAAATTAAAAATCTCTGCTATGGAGAGGCAGCAATGGTATGCCAGACCTTAATTACTTGTCCCAAAACGAGATATAATAACAAATTGGTAAGGAAAAAACTGAAACTAGACAAATATATCATCTAAACTGACCAAACTCCTAGATCAACGCCTGTACTTGCTGTTACTTTTCTTCATTCTAGATGATCTTCGAGGAAAAACCTTGAAATCTTTGAAGTAGTCCTGGTCCATCATGTTTTCTGTTGGCATATTCCTCTTATTGAATCTGTTCGTTAATCGAATGTGGTTTGTTTTTAAACTTGACACTATTATTGACCTAATGGTGTATTCATCCAAATCTTCTTCATCCGAACTGATTTCATCCGAATTGTTGGAATTGGTATCCAGTACGATTTCAACAAACATGACGATATACTTTAGTATTGCAAGGTGGAATATACCCTTCCTAAAATGTTTATTTCTCATTGATTTTCAAAGATAACATATTCTCAAAGAGTCTGCTTGGTTGAACGGAAAATATACATGATAATTGAAATTGTTTCCGAGACCCCTCCCCTCGGCTTAGGTCCAGACTTGATTCCCATGAGTAGTGGGAAAACAGTCTCGTCCATAAATAGATAACCAGCTACCGTGGTCCAATTCACAACATTGATGTTGTGCTTCTCATTACCTAGAACAACACAATTCTACCTGCATCGGAGTGCTAGATTTTTTATTTTTTTATTTTCAAAGCAAAGTCTTAGCGAGTGAAAAAAAAATTAGCACAATGATATTATGAAGAATTCCAAGGAAAAATATATTGCCACCCTTTGAAAGATCTTTCCATATTTCTAAGACAACGTTGTGTAAGGCCACAACTTGGTGATAATTTGCCCAAGACAAGTTCTTGAGCAATTCAAGCACTTACTACAACCATTTCAACCATGTTTAATTGGCTTCAGGAAGCTGCAAGGTCTTATATATCTTCTACAACAGAGTCAGTCACAGGCCAAATGCCATCTCACCAAAGCATGGTAGTATGGTACAAAGATCCCGCGTTTTACGAACACAGGGAAGAACCAACCTCCACAACCATCAGCACCTTTGCTCGTAGTCATGTCAAATCATCAAATTTAACGTCAGTGAAAATATAATCTATCAACATTGGACAGGATATGCAAAACAAGAGGGAAACAGCGCTAAAAGTAGGATTAAAACATTTCTAGACTCTTTCTTTCCTAAAAATTGTCAGAACATAAATAAACTCTACTGTTCAAGTTCTCCGCAAAACTGCTTGAGCTGATAAATCAGTTCTGATGCTGCCCTATCAAAAGGTTAAAAAAGCCTAAATCACATTTACAGTCTTCAGACAATGTATATACAAATGCCTTGAAAACATTCCTACTCGTCAATGCCCTGAATCTCGCCCATCATAATGCGGTTACTGACTACGTTAAACCCTAAAACTGCAGAACTCACTTTCTTCCCTTTCTTCCCCTTCTTTTTTCCTCCTCCCTTGGTGGAATCTATATCTGGATCAAGGTCCGAAGCATGGTGGTTTATATTTACGCTCCCAGTGCCAAAACCATCTGCCTTCTTGCCTCTCCCGACTTGAAAGGCAATCTCAAGTACGTCAGCAGATAACAGCTCCTTGTAGTTTAGAAACTTGTCAATGAACTCGTGATTGGGATCAAACGACCCAAGGTTCTCTATGAGAAGTATCTCTGCCTCTGAAGTCGATTGCTTCAAACAGAATTCCAGGAAACTTGTATCTGGTATCGAGTTGACCAACATAAAGAATTTAAATATCAAAGCAATTCTTAAACACTCCCGAGTTTATGTGAACATCAAAAGAGCCATTGCATGATTACAAATAAATAATAAACCACCATGGTCCCACCCTAGTGATAATGAGTTAAAGACAAGAACTCCAATTGATAGATTGGACGTTTTTTTTTAGCTAAATTGTCATAAATGCCATCAGGCTCAATTAGAGAGAAATATTATTGTTACATAGTAATTGGTGCACTAGAGCTCCGAAAAATAATTGAATGAGCAGAGGATGTAGGTTTTCTCATCATTAATTGAAATTATTAATTTATTAGACTGCAAAACATAATACTCAAAAGGCTGTTCCAGTCACCGACAACAATGAAAAGTGATACCTCATACACAGATCTCTATTCTATTTCAAGCATATCAAATCCAAAGTGAAATACCTAATGTGTGTGCATACATATGTGTGTCAAGGTTATTGAAGAGAAAAAAAATTAAAGTCGTATTACCTTTTGAGCCAGTGAGCCTAACTGTTTCAGTCTCACACCAATCTCTGAAGTCCGTAGCTTCTGTAAAAATAAAACCAGACAGAAAGAGAAAAATCAAGAGACAAACAAACAAGATATTCTGTCTGCTAGATTACCTGAATCAATGGATAAACAAACAAGAAAAACTCATTTACCTGAATGTTTGTTCATGGCATCCCTACGCCCCTTTAGAGAGGACTGAGTGCCAGCAGGTGAGGATGATAAAGAGTTGGCAGTTTTGCCAGTAGCAGATTTCTGTCTGCTAGATGACCCTCCGGAAGTTCCCTTCACAGTGGTGGTTTTGTAGCCTCGACTGCTAGGATTTGCAAGTGATGGATAGTCTGACCTGCATAAAAGAAATGCATCTACATTTAATTCAACACCTAGGAGAGTAGTGTAAATAACTGGGAATTTATCATATGTTGATAACCATTCCATAACAGTGACGAGCGTAATACGGGCCCCATCCCTTAAACAACAGGTCACACAGAGACTGTGTGCCTAAAGTTGAACCATATATACAAATGAGTTTTTTCAATATAGCTCCACCGCCCCCGCTCCCGTTCCCACCCCCAAAAAAAAGTTCAAGGAAATGTAAGTTGTGCCCTATGATATTCACTGTTTAAAAAAAACGTTGGGTGAAACATTTTTTCCAGTAAGGGGCGGGTGAGTAAAACACGCAATGAGGCATGAGTTTCAATTGCAGAGATCCAAAAAAAAAAATCATTAACAATCAGTTGAGGTAGTTTGCTCTGCTAGATGAACTGTGCCCTAAATTATGTCTATTTTGCCCCCGCCCCTTTTATTTACACACACCCCCCCCCCCCCCCCCCCCCACAACAAAGTGAACATCATGCCTCTTAGCTTTCTTCCTCTCTTACTTCTTTATTTTCTAATCTTAATTGTGTTGCTGCTTACTTGCTTTTATGACTTGTATACATATATATATTAATGTGAAAAACTCCTTTCGTTGAAGACTGAAAACAATGATGATCTTAAGTAGGTGATCCATCAGCATTAATCGGTTCTCAAACCCAAGGGCTATAGGATTTTCAGGTTTCTCAAGACTCTTAGTGTTTCTTGTCAACTGAAAAAAAATTGAGGTGAGCCTGATTATGATGAGATCCGTAACTCAGTGCCATGACAACAGGGTTCCACCCTGAAGTTGTGATTATGCCACAACGTTTGTGACCAAACCCCACCCCATCCATAAAATTATAAAAATAAAAAAGATAGAAAACATATTACCTCATTAACGGCGCTATGTTTGTTTCAAGAATTTTTATCTTCCGAAAATATTTTCACATTGTTTGGTTGTTTTATGGAAAATAAAATTCATTGATCAAATATTTGAGTTGATTCTGGCAACAACAATGGTGTGGTTGACTTCGTACATAGTGAAGGTGGCAGTAAGAATGATGGTTGTGATGGTGGTAGTCGTGGTGGCAACGATGTGGTGATGGTGGGTATGAAAGTCGTAATGACATGGTGGTAGTAGTGGCCTCGCTAATGTGGTAGTGGTTGTGTGATATGTAGTAGTGATGGTGGTTGTAGTAGTTGTAGCGGTGGCGGTGGTGTGGCAATGGTTGTGCTATTGGTGGTGGCAGCGGCAGTTGTGCTATGTTGTTGGTGGTATGGTGTAATATGGTGTGGCGTGGTGCAGTGGGGTGTTTGTGACATGGTGGTAGCGGTGGCTATAAGGGTAGGTGGTTAGTGGTGGTGGATATTGGAAAATTGAAATTGTTAGAATAAAAGCTAAGGAAAATCCTGGAAAATCAACATCCCATTAAAAATTGGGAAATTGATATTCTTCCAAATAAGCTCTTTTGGAATAATTTTATTTTCATAAATTTATAATTTTCCGTGAAATAAACATAGAAAAAATTAAAATCAGGAAAATAAACATTCCGGACACAATTTTCCGTGATATAAATGCAGCTAAGTGAATGAGATTCTCAAGATAGGCCTTATTAGTGTTCACAAAAGGCTAGTAACATGCTCCAGTTATCAATGAGTCACCATAGAAGTATGCCAAAGAAAAAAGTGTGCGCCTTCTAGAATAGTTGAGGCTTAAGCGTTCAGATGCTCAAATGGCATAAACCTTGATTTCTGTTAGGAAACACGAGTGACAAGCTTGAGATGACTATTTAGTAAACCAATAATATACCCAAAAAAAAGTGTCTTGGGCAGACTAAAATATGTGTAAAAAATCCTTAATTTGATATCCCTTCTAACGTCTACAATATCTCCCTCATACATTATTAACTTCTCTCGGAGAATACCATAGACACTAAGCTCGAAAGAATTTTCAGTTCCACAACTAGATGTGGATATTTTCATATTATGCTGTACCAAGTACATTGGTCCCTAGCAAGCAAGCAACCTCGACATGAGATCTTGTAAAGCAAGGAAGCTCTTTCCCTTCCCAGGGACTTGGTTTGACGGGATTGAGGAGGATGGGTGTGTTTTAGATCTCAAGAATTATTAGTTTGAATGGCGTCAGGTGTTTTTTAGGTTTTGCGCAATCAATTCAAATTGGGTACATCTCCCTTTTGTTTGAGATCCCTTCTCTTCATTGCCAAGGATTTAAAGGTGTCGGATTTGAAAATCTCTAATAGCTCTTGGGAGACCTTTGTTTCATATGTATTTCTTTCAATAACAGTATTTATGCTGACACTAAAAGAACATGCTCAAAAAATCGAAATCAACTGTCATAACCTCCCTTGAGAACCCACTTATGCATTTCTCAAGGGCTACAGAAGATTCTCATCTCAGAAGGAACATATGGCAAAGCATCTCATCGACCAAAAAAATAAATAAATAACAATTCACAAACTGAAACAGATAAAAATGGCAGAGTACAACAAATGCACATGGTCTTTGTTTCTGAGGGCTAAACACAGGAACCATTAGTAACGTTCACCAATCATTATGAATATTCAATGAAATTTATGGAAAATGCAAAGCAGCGTGATGGGGCAAGAAATTAATTTATATGATTATTAGCTGTGCAAATGTGTGTGTGCGAGAAATTGGAGGTACTGGACATACTTGGTTTCTTGCTTTGATTGATCTATAGGGCCCCAGAACAAATCATCTTCTGCCTTTGGTTTTGAGTGGTTAGAAGCAGCAGCAGCGGCAGAATTTATTTGGATAGGAGCAGTGGACTTTGAAGGAGAAGATCCAGAAAGCGGCCATGAAGTACCACTTCCACGAGTGCCCTGGGTTGACTGAACTTTCTGAGGAGTGGGCAATGGAGTTTGGTGGGTCATAGGCACCTTTTTTTGTTGTTCCTTTTGAATATCCCTGAGTGATGTGGGTTTAGGAAACTTCCCCAAGTCAGTCGACCATGCTGGAGCAGGTGAAGGACTTACAGATTCTCCCTTCCACAGAACAAAATCTCCCAAAGAAGGACCTGACGGAGGAGCAGGTAAAACCTCCTTTTCCTGCTGTACCAGACGAGAACTTTTACCTTTCTCAATAGGACTTGATGCATCAGAAGGTTCAACTGAAGCAACAGGAGTTGAGGCCTTCGCTCCCACACCCTTACCCTTTGCTGACTTTTTACGACCTTTTTTAGTGTCTTTAGCCTGAATAAAATCATCATCATCTTCAGTCTGGCTAGTCATAACTGGTCCTAGTGACATATTTGCAACATTGTCAGTAACCTCCAAAACTTTTTCATTAGATTTTGCCAGAACTTCTTCTGCCAATAAATCGTGTAACTGACTTCTTTTGCTCTTTAAACCGTCTGGCTTCTCTGTGGTAAACCCTGTGTCTTGAAAATTATCTCTAGCTAGCTTTGTCTCTGCACTAGCTACAATCCCAGCCCAAGGCACTGAAGCGCCCACATGGGTAATGTCAGAAAAAACTGATTCTCTTTGTGCCATTCTTTGTTCTTCCTCCTGTTGGATTTCTTTCAAGGATTTTGCCTTAAGCCCGGGAGCAGGTTTCCATGCCCTGTGACCCAACTGTACTTGGGCGTTTTGCAGAGACAGAGAATTGACTCCATCAGATCCACCTTTCCCTTCAACAGCATCGACAAGGTTATTAGACATGCTTCTATGGAGTGAGTTCTGAACTTGTTGGAAGCCATTGGTTTCTACAGTCAACATGCTGGATATGGTATCCCGGGTTGTCAATGAATTTGTTGCATCAAGTGTTTCTCCTACATCCACGTTAGCCTCACCATTCAAGTCTATAGAATTTGCCCCTTCAATTTTTGATTGCTTTGGTTGCTGCAACGAAGATAAATTTGATACTCCCTTTCCCTTGTCTGAAGAGGTTTGCACCTTTGAATTTCTCTGCTTTCTTGACTTCTTCTCTGAAGCTTTCTTTCCGTCACGTACTTCAACTTTTCCTTCTTTTGCCAAGGAAGACTCACTTTGATTTTGTTCCTTTTGAACTTTTTCATCAGGAACATCAGAAGACAGGATCTGTGATTCTTTGATTTGTTCAACTGCATCTACTTCATCCTTGCTAGTCATGGATTCAAAAGTAGTATCAGGATCTCTAGGCATTTCCGAAGGTACAATACCTGTACTAGCTTCAGAAGCATGAACTACAACAGGTTCATTGGATCTCATATTTTGCCATGCTTCTTCCTGAGCTACTGCAAATCTATCTGGAAAAGTGCCATGTTTCTGCAAAGTAGAAGGTTCATATGAAATATTCTGTGCCACCTCTGACATAGCTGTAACACCTGACATTGCTGAAACAGTATATGAATCCTTTTGAGTATCATCGTGTCCATATAGAGTAGCATCCATCCCTTTGTGACTCGTCCTGCCAAAAATTTGATGAAGCAACTGCAGTGGAGCCATTTCAGAGCTAGCATGGTGACCAACATCCTGCGGAACTTGTGTTGTTGGCAAAGTTGCAACTCCACCTTGAAAACTAGAAGGTTGTATCTGTGAATTTACCTGAAATGCATCATTTGATGGTCCAAGCCCAAGATGGTCAATAGGACCACTAACTACTGGCACAGCAGCAGATTGTAAGTGTCCATATTGCTCACTAAAGTGCTGACGAGTCTGGTTCTCGGAAAGAACCTGAGAAAGTAAATGCTGTTGCCTTAACAGCTGTTGCTGTTGTTGTTGTTCCTGTTTCTGTTTAAGCAAAAAGAGCTGATCCAGTAGCGAAAGTTGCGTTTGAGCAGGTGGCTGGGACTGCATCTGAAGTTGGGATAGCAAATATTGCTGTTGCAGTAAAGCCAACATCTGTGGGTCTTGAGAGATAGCAGACGAGAGAAGTGTCTCTGGCTTCATAATGCCCGGATCTACATTTTGTGAAATAATATTTGATAGAGATGGCTGATTTTGAGGTTGCAATCTCTGCTGTTGAACCCCATATGCAGCTTGGGGAGGGAAATGCTGACTATGATGCATGTCCATCTTATTCTGGCGTGTTTCCATGCCACCTTGAACAGGGAAGTTTGACCAGCTAGTTGCTCCATTATTGACAGAAGGAGAAGGCGACTTCTCAGCTACAATCTGCAGCAAATCCACATTCTGGGATAGACCCTGATGAGGATGTGGGGTAGTAAACTCTTTGGCACTCTCTACCTTTGGAGCCATGGATATTGCATCTCTTCCAGCCCAATATGAATGTGCATTTGGCAGGGATTTCTGCCTTTCCAATGACATCTTCTGAGCCAATAAGTAATTCAAGTCCTTCCCACTTTCCACTCCAATTGGAGGCATACCAACAGAATGATTCCCACTATATCCTTGCAAACCTACATATCAAAATTGGTCAACTCAAGTAAGATACCAGTATACAAAGACCTGTAGTAAAAATTATAAATAACAATGCAATAGGAACATCATGTAGAAAGAACACTCGAGGGTTATTTTTAATAAAAAAAAAAAAAAAATCAAGTATCAATAAACTTATTTTATCAAGCACATGCTATGGACTTCCACATGCAGCAACCAACCTTCAGAGGAAGCAAACTTTTCCAAAGGGTAACCGCCTGTACTTGCAGACATCAATGACTCCAAGAATCTGTTCTCAGATTCAGTGACTGGGTCACGTCTACTCCTTGTATCAGCCTTTATAGTATCAATATCACTTAGACTTGGTTGAGGCCTACCAACATTACTGAACCTTGGTTTACTTAAAGTATCTACAATATCTGTCTGTTTTGGAACACCGAATCCCGGTGGCGGCCTTGCTTTAGCTCGTAAATGCGGCATAACATCCCCAAGTGCTGAGAATGGAGTGTCAGGTGAGGCATTTGCTATGCGAACTTGCAAGTCTATACCAAAGTATCCAGCTTCGAACCATCCAATAAGATCAACGCCTGCGAAAGGACCCTGAATTTCACCTTGTGGATCTTTGTAGTAGAGTGATAAATCCTCTGGAGAAAGCTGAGAAGCTAATCTTCTGGTTTCTTGTTCATCCTTATAATAAGGCGATGTAACTGCTGAACTATTCTCCAAGGCTACATCTCGGTCGTTTTGCAAATGTGACCAGCCCATGTCAGAGCTTCTTGACCGAAGCTCAGTCGGAATGTTTCTCCAATCATGGGACGTTGGTGACTTTTCTCCTAATGAATCAGATCTCCAGGGTGTACCAGGATGAACAGAAGCTTCATGCGAGCTCGACTCCCTGCCAATTGCCACCTCATCAGCCCAGTTATAGGAAGCACCACCTGACCTCAATGCTGCAAAATGAGTGCACACAGGGTGACTAAAATATAGAAGAAGTCAAAGCGAACACATTTTTAGCGAAACCTCCATATTTAAAAAACTAATAAGATAGAAATTTTGTCCTCCCACTCAGTTTAAACCAGATGATCAGTCGTTAAATTCATAAACATCCTATTAATAACAAGGGTTATTTCCCATTTAGCCCCCATTAGTTTATAACTATTCCTCTTTGACCCCCAATAGTTTTTGTATTCCAGTCTAACACCCATGACCGACTAACAATTTGCATCTAATTGTTTTAAAATACTAAATTTACCCCTATGATTTTTCAAATCGATTTTTTTTCTTTTTTATTCCCACAAACCCACCCCCTCTCTTTTTTAATCTCTCTTTTTATTATTATTTTTTTAATCTTTGTAAACCCATGGATAATAAAAATGTCTAGATTGGCAAGTTAATGGAGAGTGTAGACGGAGGGGACGATCATTGAAAATTTGGATGAAGGCGGTGAATGAAGACATCATTGAGATTGGATTAAGCGATGATATGTGAGAAGACCACGCGTTGCTTGGAGAACCAAAATCCATGTAGCCGACCCCGAAAATATCGGGAATGGGCTTTGATGATGATGATGAATCTTTGTAAACCCATGGATAATAAAAATGGTTTAATTTGATTTCTCTTCAACATTCAACCAATTCACAAAATGGAGGGCAGCAATTGTCAAAATAAAAAACAGTCCCATTAGTTTCACTTTCACCGCTAACCCAATACAGAACATTGCCTCCAAACCTATGGAATTGATCAAAACTCCTCACTTAAGGAGACTCATGTAGTTTTTGGTCTCAAATAGAAAAAAAAACATTATTGAAAAGACGTGAAGTTCATTAGCTCGATGTAGTCCTTATGCCTCAGCACAATAGATTCATTATAAGTTCATGAGATATTTCAAGATTTCAAAACAACCAATTGATACAAAAAAATCTGACACTCATGCAAGTGAACATAAACAATCAACATCATTCAAGCCAAATTTCACATAAGATGGGTTTTCATAACATCATAGTACTAAACAATTACATCAACCATTCTACTCTTCTAACCATCCCATAAAGATAAGAGGGTTTGTGAGAGGGAGAGGAGGAGAGAGGTTAGAGAGAGGGTGGGTTAGCTAGGAGTAAGAAAAAAATCGTTTATGAAAATTAAATAGGGGTAAGTTTGACTTTTCAAAAATATTGGATGAAATTGGTTAGTCAACATGGTTGAATACACAGTCATGAGTATTAGACTGGAATACAAAAACTAATGAAAGTTAACGAGGAATAAGTATAAACTAATGGGGGCCAAATGGGAAATAACCCTAATAACAACAACTCTCGTGTTTATAGAAACCCTCTCTGTTACTTGCTTTGCTTTATACTCATTACTCCACTTGGTTGTGGAATTTTCTTACAGTTTTCCTGGTGATAGGACTCCTGATTATAGTTAACATGCAAATTCATATTTGATGATTAAGCACTTAAACATGCATAGATGCTCAACATTTTGTTGTAGTACCTGTCATACGGGTTTAGGAAAACATTTTTTAAGAGAATCAGTCAAAACTCCAATTGCTCCCATATGACTCCTAGACCAATTAGGGTTCGATTATTGAATTAAATGCATAGTTTTGGTTCATCCATCCAATTGGGAGCGTTGACAGGATTTGTGTGAACTCTTAAGAGTTTACATTCAAAAAGGTTCGGAAGCCACAAGACATACCTTCAGAATTGAACTTGTAGTGCATTGACTTATCTGAAGAGGCATCAAAATACTTAAGATGGCCGCTTCTGGAATCATCAGCTCTTTCATCCTTGTCATCATCAATTGAAGATGGTAAATATTCTCTACTACCTGTTCAAGCACGTAGTGTAAACAAAACCCAGACTAAGGGACTGAGGAAAAAGAAAAATGAAAATGACACCAATACACATTAATGTACGTAGAAGCATGTAAGCACTTCAAATGAGAATTTACAAAGAAGTGTTTATTACCAATCCTAGTTTTGTTTGAATGTACCATATCTGTTCCGACAGATCCCTCTTTCGAAGCTTGGGGTATGCCACTACTTACTACATCCCCTTTGTCAATTCCCTTCAGAATAACCTACACAAACAGTAAAGATTCAAGCTTGTTGCAGGAAAAAAAAACAAACAAAAGAGATTTATAAATAATAATAATAATAATAATAATAATAATAATAATAATAATAATAATAATAATAATAATAATAATAAAGTGAAACTCGCCCATAAAATTACCGATTCTTCAGGAGTTGGTGCAGAAAGTGCTAGAGGCTCCAGTGGCTCAGTCTGAATCAGGGAAGCTGGCACTTCAGAAAACCCATCGAATGGCCTACTATAGGATTCAACGCCAGTCGTCCTGTATATATCAAGTAACTTGATCCTACTATATTTTAAAGGTGAAGGATCACCATGGAAACTTTCAGCTCTATCCAACACAGCACCTACAGAATGAGAAGATGATGAATTGCTGTTCATGGTACTACCACCTGAATTGACCCTTCCACGACCAGCCGAGAAGGTCGGAGGAGTGTTTTCACCTCGTCCCCTACCATAGACAAACTTAGGAGCTTGTTTGTTAGGTGTTAAGGTTTGATGAGGAAGCTCTCCTCTTCCTCGACTTTGGGAAGAGTTAGATCGCCATGGTCGATATGGGCCATCCTCCCTATCCTCCTTCGCTTGACCAGGTAGATGAGATGACATTTTATCGCGAGGCACCTCACCATCTCTACCAGAATCTGACCACTTCTCACGCCAACTTTCCGATTCCTTCTCATCTGGCCCCCAACGAGTGCTCCATTTGTTCTCACGACGTTGGTCATAATTACCATCCCTGTTACTCGAGTCGTTCCACCTGTCAGATGGAACACGGCGTGCCTCTCCAGGGTGTCTAGCAGAGGTATCAACCCATCGCTCCATCTTGCGAGCATCCACAGTATCCTTGTCCCCTTCCTTCCAACGATCTTTGCGGATAGCTGAATTAGTGTCTCTTTCTTCATCACGCCAGCGATCACGTCGACCAGGTTCCATGTCATGCAAGGATGGCCTAAAAACATCCTTTTTCTTTTCAGAATCTTGAACTTCCTCACTGTTTCTTGAAGATTTTGTAACCTCCGAGCGAATGGGATGAACAAGATATGAACTGAGATGAGATTCCTGTATAATATAATAGATGGAACAAAAAAAAAAGTTAATTGCAAGACACAGCCAAAGGTCTTATAGGTTCCCACTACAATGAAGAGTAAAGGAATTCTGATACATATTATGTCATAAGAAATGCTTCGCTGCAGAAAAGAGCTCAACGAAGATATTAAAATGACCCCATATACCATGCCATGCTTCTCCCCGGGCTTTGGCTGAAGCCACTGTGGTGAAAAAGCAAGTGAACTGTCAGATCCTTGCATGTCTGCAGAGATCAAACAAAAGAATGAATTAATAGGGATAAAAACTAGATCGGTAAATTCAAGGCTTTAAAAGTCCAAAACAAATCACTTTGATAACGGAGCCTCATAACACTTAATAAAGTCAAATTTTCATTTGATAAATCAAACACATTAACATATCGAAACAACATATCCATGTCTGAACCATATCCAATGTTTGTTACAAATGATAAGGAATAAGGTAAAAAATGGATCCCCAGACACTGCAAACAACAGGTATTAATAGAACAATATTATAGTATTAGATTCAGAAACTGAAATGACAGTTCTACTCAAAACACTTTTTGACAATGATTATTTACATGAGAATTAACTTTTAGCTTTTTGGTGAAGTCTTGTGCCAAAGAGAAGTAGCATTTTTAAAGCAAGAATTAACATTGAAACAAGATTCATAAAACATAAGAACTAAGGGTGTGTTTGGTTGCATGGAATCCTATTCCATGGGAATCCATGAGGGGGACCACCTGCATCTAAGCTAATATGAGGTTTACTCATCAATCAAACATTAAATTTTGTGATCAATGGTACGAGAAGTCCCATGAACATGAGAATCACATGCTTTGGGGGACCAAGAAGTGTGATTTCCATGTTCATGAGACTTTTATTCCCACCATTAATCACAAAATCCAATGGTGGATGATGAGTACTACCTCAATTTAGCATTAAATGTAGGGGTCCCCTCATGAGTTCCCATGAAATAGGATTCCATCCAACCAAACACACCCTAAGTTATTAAATCTCCAAAAGATTGTGAACACTGCCAAGGTGAAAAGTTGACGCAATCATCAGCCAATACAAGCATTGAAATATAAAACAGATGCTTGAATTCAATCAACAAGTTTACAATTTGATAAATAATATATGAGAGAGAAAGTCGAAGCCAAATATCTTCATTGTTTTCCAACGACGAAAACAACACCATCCATAAAAGGAAAATTGTGAGCACATATTTAAAATTGTAAAATAAATAACAAGACAGTTAAATCAAAGGAAGGAAAAAAGAAAAAACCTGCCCTGAGAAGGAAATAAAAAGTATTGAATCATAAGCATTTCGGTAAATATCTCACAATTTCCCCAAGCGTTCTTTTTTTTTTTTTGCAAGACAATTTTTAGTTCGAAAACAGAAAATTGGAAAACATTTGGGTCAATTTAGTAAATATAAATTGGTTAGGGTGACTATTATGAACAGAGAACGGGGTAAAAAATTACATCCAAGATTTTACATCAACTACTGTCATATTGAATAGGCGGCAGGCAATAAAAACAAAATGGAACTGAAGCTCTAGTATGAATTTAGAGGGGAGAATATCATGGGAAAATCCCACTAAGTATGAATTTGCCGATGATGTCCCCAAAATTCGTATGGTACTAGTCAAGGAAAGTTTCTTATATGCCAGGAGTGAGATTTCGCAAAATCTCGCGAAATCTGTGCAGTTAAAATGTCATTTATATCGGTTAACGGACCTAAAAAATTTCATGACCAAATTTAACGGCAAGTTGTAACGGCAGCCATATAACGGTCATTTTGCGACCGTTATACATATAACGTTATATGTTATAACGCCGTTATCTCGTTTTATAAATATCTGTATAAAAAAAAAACTGATCGATTTTACTTCTTTTTCAGATCTAAGAAGGGAGAAGAAATCGAAAGAAGAAGAAGGACGACGAAGAGAGACGAAAGATCTGAAGTCTCATCATCATCAATAAGTGAATCCTCTTATTCCTCTTCTTCTTCTTCTTTTTCATTCATCTTCTTCTTCCCAGCCGCTGCTGCTTTGATCTCAGTTGTCCATTTGTACTTGCAATCAATGTCGTCCTTATCGGGACTCTTGATCTCAGCAGTCCAGGAGTAGTTCCTGTCAAGATCCTTGAGCTTCGCATTCACAAATCGATCCAACCCTAGCTCAAGAGCCGAGGCTCGGTCGCTCAAGCTCTTCAAGTAAAGATCAGTTTCAGTGATAACAGAGGATTGTTGTTGAAGAATGTAAGAGGAAGAGGAATTCTCCGTCTCGATCTGGATGAGATCGGTAATTGAGTCAAAGAACTCAAAGGGGGAAGGAGTGGAGGAGAGATGGAATGAGGCAGGGGTAGGGATAAGGTTTGGGTGATGAAGAAGAAGAAGATCTAGTAGCGGAGATGGAGTTGGGAACCTTAATGCTTCTTCTCCTAAGACCACAAGGGGGGTTGGCTTGAAAATGGTAGTGGTTTGATTGATGTTTGATGAAGAATCTCGAGGGTTCAATCATCTCCAATCTTCTGAATCCTCCTCCGCTCATGGTGATGGTGATGGTGATGGTGACGGCGATGGCGATGGCGAAGGAAGAGTGAGCTGAGCTCTGAAGTCAAGTTAGGGTTTTGTTTTGCAGCTGTAGTTGAGAGCAGCCGAGCAGAGGGGGTTGTTAACTTAAAAAGGGTGAGTGAGAAAGAGAGAATAGTAAAGAAAGGAAAGGAGGTCAAAAAGCTGACAGTGAATTTGGAAATAGGAAAAAGAGTGCACATGGGGGTGTTGGGCGAACATCATAACACTAAATTGACAGTAAATTAACATTAGTTTCAAATTATATTTAGTGATTTAAATTTTTAACTAATACATTAAATCATAAATACTTATTGAAGGTATAAAAATATATTTAAAATATATATTTTATTATATACCGATATATACCGATATAATCCGATATAACTTGTAACGCTCCTAGACCGTTATGGGTTCGTTATCCGTTTTAACTGCATAGCGCGAAATTTCAACGAAACTATCATTTTTTTGAAATTACAAAAAGAAAAAGGGCAAAAGAAAAAATTACAGTTTAGAGGATTTTTACGAAAATTTTCAGGATTTTTTCGTAAATTTGGAGTTTTTCTGTATTATCAATTCTTCTAATTATTTATTGATTTTAAACCACCCCCTAATTTTCTAATTATCATTTATTTTAATTGTATATTGATTTTTTAAACCACCCCCTGATTTTCTAATTATATATTGATTTCATCTTTGTTTCATTTTTTTGGCATTTAGGCTTCATTTAATCTGTTTAAAAGATTTATTTACTTGCATCTTATTTTTTTCACATATTTCATATACCCTCAAAATTCATTATATATATTTTAAATATCCTCGAAATTTTTACGTTTTTTCTTTAGACATCGAAATATTTCTTAAAATCAAGAACCGAAATGAACTCGAAAAACGAAATCACAATCCTTGCCTATATGTATGGTGAACCAAAAACACGTATATTTTCTTCATAGGTCAAACAATAAAAAAATATATACATTTAAGATAATGATGATGATGATAAAAGGAATTCATAAAAGTCAAACTATTGAGTTCTGTAAACACTTTTAGACTACAAAAACCTAAGGCCTTAGATGTCAATGATAACAACATGGATGCTTTGTCGCACTTCAACGATCGCCTTTGACAAACCCCCAACATCTCTAACCCGCCTAATAATGAATTGGCGAAGGATTTAGAAATGATTGGCTCTTAAAAAAAGCTACAGGAAATCCAATAAGAAAGTAATTTTTGCAACTGTTCTTCGCATCAATATGAGAAGCACAAGAAGATTATTTAACCAAAACAATAAAAGAGCTATCTAAAACTATGTGGTTATGTTTCTCGCAGCTAACATTGAACACTTTATTAAACAATTAATGTTCTTCACCTATGCAGTATACAATTCAGATATTAAGACCAATGAATGAAACTTGTTGGGAACTCGGAACCTAATAATCAAGAAGGAATCCACTCAAGTCCCACGCTCCAAGATAAAAGACGAAATTACAAGATCAAGGTTTAACAAATCTTAATCAAGAACTAAGGCATGGCCGTTTCATGAGGCGTGAGTCTCACACAATTAGTGTATGATTAAATAATAATCATTTTAATTAATTGACACTGATTTAATCAATTATTGAAACACCTATAAGGCATAAGCCTTCATTCGTTAACCATGTGCCTCGCACTGAGGCAAGCCTCAAATTATAGCCTTCACAACATTCTTGTAAACCTTGCACAAGATTAGAGGAACAACTCACCGAAAATGTAATGCACACACCAAATATGGCATCAACCTCGAAGGGGATATGAAGCATGCATAATGAAGTGAATAGATTCATTGTCATAGGGAGTAAAAGATTTAAATTCGAGAAAAATGAATAAAGTGTCAGCTCACACACAATAAGATTTCTCTTTTTGACTTAAACAAGCCATATTGAGTTTTGTTAGGCTAACTGTATGTCTGTATCATAGACATGAATCATGAGATTATCATGAGCCAGCCTTTTGTTTTCTTCTACTGTGAACCTAATCAAGGGCCGTTCATCTAAAGGCGATACCTAATCCAGATTTAAAATGTGACTAAAGCTAATAAGCAAATAAATTATAGATAAGTAAATAAATTAAGCAAACAAATTTTCAATTTACACTTAAATAAAAAAGAAGACTGCTTTTTAAAATTGATGCCTTGTTATGGTATCAATGGTAACTGGTAAAAACTGAATTGGTCAAAAATGGTATGTACACTCCACGGATTACATTATGGGCTTAGCTGTCCCAACTTGTGAGCCTGTACAATTTAGGTTCCTTCAGGTTAACGAAAACAATGTTCATTTTTTGTACCAAGATGATATAACTGTATGCCCTTCCATGTGTGTCTCTTTGGAAACTATATCATATATCTGACATCATTACAGTCGGTAATAAAAAGATCTGACATGCAAACTAAAAAAACTACCTTACATATCAACTTTTTCAATTTGTATGCGACAAACAAAAGCAATTGAACCAATCAGTTTTAATAAATCCAATGAAAACTAAAATTTGGGAACTTTGACGTGTATGAGAGCGGAAAGCCTGGATATAAAACCGGTAAAATAAGCAAAACACATAGGATTATCGCTTCCATATAAAAGTCTATAGACTTGTCATTTATGATTAGTTTACGGCAAAACAGTATATGAGAAAATAAAGCCAAAAGTTGACTATATAAATCTCCGAGAGTCACAAAATGCTCGCAAAATGCAGTTGAATCTAAAATGACGTCGAATATATAAAGCTCACATTTGCTTTAGACCAACACTTCATAAGAATGCATCCTTTTCGCTAGGTATAAGGCAAGATTTAAAGACCAAACATGCAAAACCAAAATAACCAAAAGGACTTTTCGTGTAAACTTCTCCAACATATCAGTTTAGGAAAACCTAACTATTTGTACAGATAAACATCACTGAGTCAGTTTATGTTGAAATGTCATCAAACAACGATGCCTTGGCTTCCGAACTCGGAATAGCTCGATTGAACAAACAAATCAGGCAGTAAAGCAATTCATCAGACAATGAAGAGGCGCTAATTGACATCAACAAGCAACAACATCAAAAGAAATAGAGAATCTCATGAACGTGCAAATCAAGCAAAGGTAAAACCCTAATCAAGAAGCTTTAGAGGTAGAGGAAAGGAAGAAGCAAGTGGAGTCGAAAACCTAAAACGCCACCGAATCTGTGGCGGGAAGCGTAAAAAACCTGCAAAATCTAGGGTTTTACAAACACCGAGACGAGACGAAGAGATGAAAGCGAGAGCAAAAGGAATTCGATCGAACCTTTGGAGACTTGCAGAGGAGTGTTGGGAGAGAGGTGGAGGCGAGAATCGGCATTGTTGATGGAGTCCGCCATGAGCGAGCGAAGTGAGAGAGGTTTCAAAGACGAGAAAGTCGAAAAAAAACCCTTTTTTTGTGTCGTGTAAGAAGAGGTGAGTTGTGTGTGAGTGAATTGAGTTCTCTCGATTTCTTGCAGAGGAGAGAGGTGAGGGGGGGCGCTACGAATGCAAATATATGTAGTAGAGCAACTCAGCAAGGATAGAAGGCGAGTGGATGTTAACCTGCGCGTGATAGGCTTAGTATAGGGACTTGGCTTCGTTTGGGTAACTGGGCCTTGGATGTTAAAATGCGCATGTTGAGTGTTTGAAGGAGTGTGGTTTGGTGAAGAGCTGACCGGTGAGCTTTGCTACAGAGCGAGGGAGGGAGCGAGGTAAAGGGGCGAGGGATGAGTGGTAACCACCCATCCGCCTCGAGATAAGCGCATCAAATTCGAGATGCGCGATGACGCTCATCTCGAGGCGGATGGATGGCTTCCACCCATCCCTCGCTCCCTCCCTCGACCCCTAGAATTTTCCGCTGACCGGGTGTGGGTTTTGGATCAGTTGTTGCTAAATAATATCATCATTTCTACTGAAGAATATTATTGCTGCCCTACTTTCTAAATGACACCACCACATTTTTTGAAGAACGCCAACAACGTAAACAAAAAACCTCTACCACCTCTGTTTTCCTCTCTCTGTTTCTTTTTCATCAATCACCACCACCGCCCGCTCTTCTTCTTCTTCTTCTTCTCCATTTCTTCTCTATCAAGCATCACCACCAATATCGACTGGCAGTGGTGGGACGAGGTGATAGTGGGTCTGGCAGAGTGGTGTTGCTCCGGTGAAAAAAGAATAGAAGGTGGGGGCGGTGGTGTCCTTCAGAATATCAAAAAAATGGGATGGTGACATCCTTCAGCATAAATGGTGGTATTATTTAACAACAACCTTTTGGATCTGATTTTGAGAACGGGTGTTTTGTATTTATTTTGACCCTGGTAATCTGGGGTATTTTGATTAAGCACTCCGATCAATTTTGAGCCATTCGACTCCCAAAATACTGATTTTAATAATTTAGAATTTTGTGAAACCCGACTAAGAAATATTCAGTTCTTATCCAAATAATTCCAAAACAATGTCAAAGGTGTTCCAATCCTAATATATGTTTATTATTGCATTTCAAAGTACTCCAATCCGAGATTTCTTATTTATTTTGAATTTTGGTTTGAAGTTCAAAGCCATGACCTCTTATTTCGGCTAACTTGAGTGTAGGATGTGCTCTCTTTAGCCATTGTAAGCATACTAATCGTCAAAAGGAATTATATCACATACAAACATGAGCTAGATTGTTCGCTTCACGATTAGTATGCTTACAATCCCCATAATTTTAAACTATAAAGCAAAAACTCGACGATTCTAGCTATCAGCTTGAAACACCACTCCATCGGATGCGGAAAAGCATTGTTGATAATATCCACAGCCACTTTGAAATCACCAAACATGTTACCCTTCGGCCACCTTTTATTATTGATAGTGAGAAGTGTTACTTCAGCTGCACAAAGCTCCGTTATCTCACTTGAATAAAGTCTCAAGTGAATTTTGAACCAACCTTCCAAAAGAAACTCCACCATTAGGATCCACAACTACAATGCCTACCATACCCTGTTTGGACACGATGTTGAAAGTTGCATCAAAATTCACCATGACACATGCAATATTACTTGAAGAGGCATCAGTTTGCAAGTCACACAAAGCATTAGACGCTCGAATTCTCTCAGCTACTGGAATTGTTTCTCAAATGATAGAGTAAAGGGAACGTAATTGCGTCGAGCCCCCTTGATGAGGAAATAAAACTTTCTTTCCCACTCCTCCAAACTAACCTCGACATAGCTACAAATTCATGCAGAGAAGGCCAAACTAAGTTAAAAATCAAGTAAATAGAGAGAAGTTTCTTTATGTTTAAACATAAGGGGCAAAGATTGTCGATGGGAATATAGACTCTCACATGAACATCAATGGTAGGAGGAATTGTGCAGATGAGGGGATTTTCAACCGCACTGGTTCCTGATGAGTTTAATCTTCACGTGATGAGGGGCCTCTCTCGCACTGGACAAAGTATCAGCTGAAAACATATGCTCACTTATGGCATGGGCTTTGACAACATTCTTCACCGAGAACTTAACATGCCTTCACAAAAACTAGATGATTGTGTTTTCAATTATTTATTGAGATAAAGGGGTTGTGAGGATATCGTTTGCAACAGGGGCAGGGAACAACTGAGCAACAATATCAACATTCCAAATCCCCACATGCCTAATAGGGAGCAAGTTGGGCTCACTATGTTAGGTCCATGATGGAGGAAGGAGCCTAGCCAACCACAAGTTTGCATTCCAAATGAACCAGGCCAAGTTAGACCCAAAGGTCAGTCTAAAGGTCCACTAGTGCACCATTACCCAAAAACTACAAAATCGAACTTGAGATGACCTTATTTGCTTTCACTATACCACAGGAGAAGGAAACACAAGCCGAGGCTTTATAAGTTAGGTTAATAGCTATGGTTTTTTTTATAAAGAGATATGTGGAGTGCAAAGCAGGGATCGAAAGGGTTATGGATAGCTTTCCAAAGGGTTTTTGCTAAAAGAGCAATATTTTTTATCCTCATACAAGGAGTGTTAAGTCCGCCAAGGGACCTAGATTTACCAATCTCATCCCATTTTCAATAAATGTTTTGCATATGAAGAGTATGTACCATTCCATCAAAAATTTCTACAAAGATTATCAAATTTATCTGTTATAGAGACTCTGAGAATAAAAGAGCAAAAGGAAGATAAGAAGATACAAAAATAAGTGCGGCTGACACTTACGAGGTGGTGTGGCTGACGGTGGCAGGGCGGAGTGGTGGTGTTGTTTGTGATGGATAAGAGAAAATAAGAGAGATCGTGATGTGTGTGTGTGTGTTTTTTTTTTATAATGGTGGTGTTATTTATCACATCCAAAAAAATGGCGTTGGTGTCCTTTAGAGATAATGCGGTGTAAAAAAGTAATGCATTTCGAAGCATTCCAATATGAGATTTCTGATTTATTTCGAATTTTGGTTCGAAGCCATGACCTATTCTTTCGGCTAACTTAAGTGTAGGATATGTTTTTTTTTCTTGGTAAGATAACCTACAATGTTCGCTTCATGATCAATATGGTTACTGACGATACATCAAAAAAGACCGATCATCACAGTCGTACACGTGGCATAAAGTCTCATCACGAGAATATAGTGTTTGATCCATTGGGCTAGCTCATAAAGCCCTGAAGGATTGAAGCCAATTACAGAGGCCCTGATTAGGCCCACCACCAATAAGGTGTAAACATGATCTGAATCCAATCCCGGACGAATCAAGGCCCAAATACAAGTCCGATACACATTCTCTCATAAAAAAGAAGAACGTTGCACCAAGAAAAAGCTGTGGAGGAACCTACGCCTCCACGAACGCGTCTCCATTAAGGAGGAGACTGTTATAGAAACATCTCCTTCTGTTGCGCCTCACATGCTTAAGTCGCGCAAGAGTTAACTACGACCGTTATAAAAGGTAAAAGGAACATTCGACAGAGGTATGCAACTTTAACTGAGTTTTGTCTGGATTTACTTCTTTTTTCCAACAGAGTTACTAACTTAAGCATCGGAGTGCCTTCGACCACCAAAAAGGTGGTCCTTGGTAGTTTAACAGTGGTTTTGCAAGTCAAACTCACAGGAGGACGATTTTTTGACGCATCAGTTTGGTGTCATCCATGGGGAACGATGAGTTTCCTTTATTCCTAAAAATAAGATTCATTGACAAAGCTCATGCAACCTGATAGAAGATCAATAAAGTATTCTACAAATTTCCGGTTTGACGATAATAGATACGACATGCCACCCAATACTGATTTAAAGACAACCATCGAGACAACCATACCTACCGGCAAAGAACTCCAGCAGGTGATAGTTCAGACGTCTCTAACATCATGGGGAATTCCCTCGGATCCCCGAGTAGAAATGCTTATGGCTCAGAGGGACAACATGATTGAAATGATAGATAGAATCATCCGAAACTTATAAGGCAACAACTTTCAAGAAAAAATCATCAAACTTAAGAAACATCAGGCTAACGATAGCTCCAAATGCTATCGAGGAATGCCAAAATGTCTACAACTAGAGAGGCCCAAATATGATTGCATATTCTCGATTTTGACAGCAAGTAGAAGCGAGATTCTTGAAGTGATGACAATAAGAGAATATGTCAAATGGTCGTCAAAGATGGGGGGAAACCCGGAGAAGCAGAACAAGCTAGGGCATATATTATCTCTTCCACAACGACTACGGCCAAGACACCAAAGATTTTCGAAGCCTAAAAGACGAAATTGACCGTCATAACAATAAAGGACGACTCAAAGAGTTTGCCAAATTCAAGAGAGGGAAACAATATGCGTCTTGCATGACACGGGCGAAGAAAATGAGCAATCCAATCGATCCAGAAAGCGCATTGTCGGGGACTTCCGCACAAATATCAGATTCTAGGAACCATCCGCACAGCGGGCAAAGACAATGCAAAAAACTCTAACCTTCTCAAACAAGGATGTCGATGGAGTTAATTTCCCACACAACGATGCTTTAGTGATTTCGATCATGATAGTAAAATGGAAAATCAAAAGGGTATTGATTGGCGCCGGCAGTTCAGCAAATCTATTATACCTAACAGCTTTTCGAAATATGCAGTTCACCACTAAGATGATTTCACCATGAGAGCAGTCTGTGGTAGGTTTAGTGGGGAGCAATGTAACACACTAGGAATGATTCAACTACCGGTCGAAGTAGAAAAACCAGGAAAATGAATGCTAATGACATACTTTCTCATCGTCGATGCTCCTGCGACATACAACATTTTGCTCGGGAGACCATGGATACACAATATGGGTGCAACATCCTCCACTATGCACCAATGTGTGTAGTACCACACTGACAATGGCATTGGAAGAATAAAAGGGGACCAACCAGCAGTCGGGGAGTGTCATTTTGTTGCTATAAAGACTCCTCACAAATAACAATTACTGCAACGACTGGAAGAGTCTTCGCAGCAATCCAATGAAACAAGTTTGGATTATCTAAACAACAATACGGCTCCAACCAGTTCTCAGGATCCACCTAACACCGGGCAATCGGAAGAAGAAACGGTCGAGGTCTATTTAGACAATGAAACTAAAATGACAATCCCAATCGGCACAAAAATCCAACCCGAACTCTCCACGAAGCTAATCCAACTGCTAAGAGATAACCAAGACATTTTAGCATGCACAATGAAAGACATGGTGGTAATAGATCCATTCATCAATTTTCACAAATTGCAAATGAATCCAGATAAGAAATCGGTTAGACAAAAAAGAATATTGATGGCCCCGGAGCATAATCAGGTGATAAACGAAGAAGTACACCAACTGCTCAACACGTGAATGATAAGAGAAACTCACTATCCATTGGCTGGCAAGCACGGTACTAGTAAAGAAAAATGAAACAGTGGACGCAGTGGCAACATACCAAAAACAACTTCCCACTTCCAATAATAGACCAAATAGTAGACGCAACCACAAGGCACGAGATGTTGAGCTTCATGGATGTTGGATGTGTACTCTGAGTATAACCAAATACAAATGTACCCCCCCCCCCCCCCCCCGGACCAAGAAAAACATTTTTCATAATGGAAAGGGAGACGTACTGTTATCGAGTAATGTCGTTCAAGTTGAAGAACGCAGGAGCAACATACCAACGGCTAGTAAACACAATGTTCAGAAATCAGATCGACAAAACAATGGAGGTTTACATTGATGATATGCTCTTCAAAAGCTCACGCAAAATAGACCATGTTACAGACCTCGAACATGCTTTCGCCCAGCTTCGAAAATACAAGATGAAGCTAGACCCAGCGAATTACACCTTTGGAATGGAGTCAGGGAAGTTCCTCAGGTATATGGTCAACCAGTGAGGAATTGAAGCCGATCCAAAACAGATACAAATACTTCTAAACATGCAATCACCAACAAACATAAAATGTGTTCAAAGTCTTAACGGGAGGATAACAACTCTGAACAGATTTATTTCCAGATCATCAGCTAAGTGTCTGCCTTTTTTCAAAATCTTGAAGGGGAACAAAACATTCGAATGGAATGACGAATGCAAAAGAGCCTTGCAAAACCTTAAGACATACATGGGTAGTACGAAGCTGCTAACAAAACCAAGCACAGGAGAAACATTGTATTTGTACCTATCTGTGTCAAATCACGCAGTGAGTTCAACGCTAATATGAGAAGAAAAAGGGGTGCAAAAACCAGTATACTACATCAGCAAAACACTCGCACATGCATATATCAACTATCCGACCCTAGAGAAACCGACACTCACTCTAATCGTGTCGTCAAGGAAATTGCGACCATACTTCCAGGAACACCCGATCACGGTCATGATCGAGCAGCCACTTCGGTCAGTATTACATAAGTTGGACTTATCAGGAAGAACGGTAAAAATGGCAATAGAACTTGGACAATTTGACATTACTTATGGCCCTAGATTTGTTATCAAAACTCACGCATTAACAAATTTCATCGCCGAGTTCACAGGAAGCAACAACCAACCCGGGGATAAAGAAAACAAACAAAACAACCTGAACATGCAAATCCTTGTAGGATGGATCCTCCATTGGGACGGGGCATCTAACGAGGCAGTAAGCGGAGTCAGAATAGTCTTATACAACTTGGAAGGCATTGTATTGGAAAATGCGATAAAATTCAGTTTTGAGGCATCCAATAATGAAGCCAAATACGAAGCTGTGATAGCAGGATTATAGTTAGCAAAACACCTTGGAATAAGGGACATTAATGCCTTTACGGACTCCAAGCTGGTGGTAAATCAACTAAACGGCGAGTTCCAAGTGAAAGATGCTTGAATGCAAAACCTACCACCAGAGAACCACATAACTCATAGAAAGCTTTCAAAACGCCACCATCCGACAATGTGTACGAACAAAAAACAAAAAGTTAGACAAGCTAGCTAAATAAGCCTCAATAACAAACGATAATGACAATCCACTCACAATGACACAGGGTAGCTCCATACTGGAAAATCAATCAGAATAAGCATGCATCGTAAACCAAGGTGTTAATTGGATGACTTCAATTATGACATACATTTATAAACGATAACTCCTAACAGATAAGATGGAGGCCAGAAAACTACGGAATCGGGTAGCAAGATATACAATGGTCAATGACAAACTATACAGGAGATCGACCATGAACCCATTATTAAGATATCTTACACCAGGAGATGTCGAATACGTCATAGAGGAAATACACCACAACACATGCGTGAATCACCTGGGGGAAGAACATTAGCCCATAAAGCTCTCACGTTAGAGTATCACTGGCCAACGATGCAAGCAGATGCTCAGAGGCTAGTACGTAAATGCGACAAATGCCAAATATTCGCCCCATACACTCACATGTCGGGACAAAATCTTATTCCAATAAGCAGTCACTGGTCGTTCACACAATGGGGAATGGACATCGTAGGACTACTCCCAGCCTCCGACAAAAAGAAGTTTCTCCTTGTATCAGTAGATTACTTCACCAAATGGGTGGAAGTAGAACCCTTCGCAAAGATAGGGGAAGCACAAATCGAGAAATTTATCTAGAAAGACATCATATGCATATTCGGAATCCCAAAAGTAATCGTTACAGACAATGTGAAGCAGTTTGAAGGCAAAAAGGTTAGAGAGCTATGCAAGAGCATAAATATCCAACAACACTTCTCCGCACCAGCTCACCCGCAAGCAAACTAGGCAAGGCGAAGTCAATAATAAATGATTTTGAAGGCAATCAAAAGAAGACTTGAGGCATCGAAAGGACTATGGACGTCCGGATTACCTGGTGTCTTTTGAGCATACATGACAACAAAATGAACTCCAACATGAAAAACACCTTTTGCACTCGCTTACGGGTCAGAAGTGGTGGTACAATGGCACTAAATTCAATGTTATAGAGACAGTGAGAATGAAAGATTGCATGGTGTACAATGGCACTGAATTCATAACCGATGCATGATCATTTTGCCTGCCTGGGAAAGAATTTTAGATTTTCATCCTGCCAATTTTGAATTAACCGCAACATTGAAAAAATGAAAAAAAAAAAAATTCACAATTTTTTTCCCATACAATATGAGAGGGTCCTGGATACTTGTATTTGGGATCATATAGTTTGGATCCCATAATGCAAAAAATAATCTTTTGGAAGCTTTTATGAACATTTGAGCTGAAATTAATAAATGGTTTACCATAGTTGACTGCCTGATCGGATGGGTCACAGGAATGCTTTGATGGAGTGGGTTTTTTTTTTCCAATAAAGCCTTGCAGAAAACATCATGTCATCTACATGTATGAGATGGTAAATAGAGGGGTTTGCTCTCCGGATCTTGGTACCATTTGCCTAAGTTTTGAAAGGTAATTTAAAAAGAGCTTTTGCGGCAATAATGAAGAGATAGTGTGAGGCGGGATATGCTTAAATCACTGGATCAAACAAATCTTAATTGGTGATTAAGTTTGTTTCTCGTGCTTAAACCACACCATTTGATTTAGAGCTAAATTAAATCTCGATCATTAATTTGTTTATATGTCTCCGACTAAATAAACTTAATTTTTTTTACCTGATTGGTATTATAGATGTCGTCATTCATCATAAAATAAGATTATATATTAGAATTTATGAGTTATAACTATATATTTACATTCATTGTCCCAATATAATAAAATCATGTATAATGATTTGTAAGTTATAGTTAAGAAATTTATTTTTTAACTTTGCCGTCATTAGTTAATGATCATTATAGTTTGACTCCTACTTTAAACTTTAATTGAGTAAAAAAAAAAACAATGGTTATTGGCACCGAATGCATTTCATTAAAATTCGTGATCCATGATAAAATATTTTTATCAAGAAAATATATGGGGTTGTGTTTTGATTTGTTTGTAAAGGATTACAATAAACAAACACTAAGGGTGTGTTTGGTTATACAAAATCTTGTTCTATGAGAATCCATGAGGCCGACCACTTAGATTTAAATTAAATTAAGGCAATACGCATGATCCACCACTAGATTTCGTGATGAATAGTGAGAATGAAAATCCCACGAACATGATAAGTTTCTTTATTTACATTGTAGAGATATTTTTCCTAGTGTATAAATATGAGACTTTAAGAGGTTTTTTTTTTAATAGTCATAAGTCTTAATAAGAAGTGAGACACCCTGTTTAGGGTGTTTGTTTTTAGTTCTGATTATAAATTGAATTTCTGATCGGAGTAAGCAACGTGGGGTGCTAATCCACCACTAGATTTTGTGATCAATGGTGGGAATGAAAATCCCATGAACATGATAAGTTTATTTATTTACTTTGTAGAAATATATCTCCTAGTGTATAAATAGGAGACTGTAATAGGGTGTTTTTTTTGCTTTGAATAGAGTCATAAGTCTTAATAAGAAGTGAGGCACCCTGTTTAGGGTGTTTGTTTTTAGTTCTGATCAGAAATTGAATTTCTGATCGGAGTAAGCAACATGGGGTGCTGATCACTTAGCATTGAGTGCTTAATAAAAATTATTTCCAATAATAATCGCACATTAAATTTGTAATGACTATCGTGCTACCCCTCTTATCTACCAACAACCCCTCTTATCTACATCCTCTCTATCACACATGCAGTATCACACCACCACCACAACCACCCTCTCCTCATCCTCCTATTATTTCTTATTTTCTTTCTCTTTATCTTAAGATTGTATAAGAAATGGAGAGGGATATAGGGTTGTTTTTTTATGATGGTGGAAGGGGAATCTTCATGGTATTTGGAGGAAATAAAACAGGTGGAGAAGATAAGTTAATATCAGGGGTTTGCGGTGGCGGTGGAAGTTGTGATGATGGGTAAACATGTCTACAAACTTCAAATCAACACCTAAAAAAAACACCTTTAATTTTATAGCTCCTACTCAACAGTTCATTCATAAGTAAAACAAACAATTCATCTAGAAGCTCGTTTAGAGCTTCAAACTCTAGTTAGAAGTTAGTTTCTAAACACTTAAAAAAACACCACGAAAATTAGCAAGACCAGTCGCCTAAACTATAAACTGAACTCGACCTCTTTTAGAAATCTATTTTTTCTTTTTTCCCGCCTGCTACCTAAACTATAAATTGAACTCGGCCTCTTTTAGGTAGCCTAATTACCTTTTTTTTTTTTTTTTTTTTTCCTTGAGATTGTATGAGGAACAAATAATGATATATAGTTGTTTTTTGGTGGAAGTGGAAGGGGGTCTCCGTGGTGTTTAGATGAGAAATAACATGTGGAAAAGGGGAGTTGATGTCAGTGGTTTGTGATGGTGGCCGGTGGTGGGCAAAAATGTAAAAAAAATTAAACTCATCTCTAAAAACAAACACATTTAATTTTACAACTTCTAATCAACAACTCATTTAGAAGTGAAACAAATAGGGGTGGGCAAAAACCGATTTAAATTCGGTTAACCGACCGAACCGATTTTCAAATTCGGTTCGGTAACCGAACCGAAATATGAGTAAAAAGAAAATAATTTAAACCGAACCGAACCGATTATAAACGGTTCGAAATCGGTTTACGGTTTTGAACCGACCGATTTATAACCGAACCGACCGATTAATTATATATATATAAATAACTAAATAACAAGTAGGTGTCAATACTTGATTAGTGCAACAAATGCACTGCAATACACCATGTTGCACTAAATCACCCCTTCTCTCAAAGTTTTCAATTTTGAGCTAAAAATTGGGTCTATAAAAAAATTGGACCTGTAAAAAAAATTGGACATGTTTTAATGAAAGTCTTTCAAATGCTTGAGCCTGAAATTTCAGTCCAACCGAACCGAACCGAACCGATCCGAAATTCGGTTCAACCGAATTCATCGGTTTACAAATACAAAATTTGGTTTCAGTTTGGATTTTGAGCAAACCGAATGAAATCGGTTTGGGGCTCAAAACCGAACCGAACCGACATTGCCCACCCCTAGAAACAAATATGATGTTTGTTTCTTTTAAGTGCTTAAAAGCTAACTTCTAATAGAGTTAGAAGTTCTGAATGACTGTTTGTTTTGCTTCTGAATGGGCAGCTGATTAGAAGCTGTAAAATTAAAAAAGATGTTTGTTTTTAGGTACTGAATGAGAACTGTTTGACAATTTTGCCCAATTGAGATGAAAAAATTTATGACATAAATATTGTTGAATCTGAGCAATATGTCTGTGGCGTTTTAATGACAATTTCAATTCTAGTTATTTAATGAAATTTATTTGATTTCTCTTGATACACACAAGGCATAAAGAACAACATGCTAAAAATTTGAAAATATACATGAAGAGAGAGTTGGAGAGATGAAGAAAAACTCGAAAATACATAGAAAAAAATGAAGAAAAAAGAGATAATTTTCTTACCGAGTCCTTGTAAAGGTATGTAGAATCACAGTGTTTGGTGAAGATAATGAAGGTATGTCATCAAAATTTAGCCCTACTCATTTTATGAAGATGGGGCAGCAATTGTCATTATAAAATTTTGTTAAGGTTATTATTGGAATAATTTTTACTCAGTGCTAAGTGAGGAATACCTATCTGTTGCTTACTCCAATCAAAAGTAGAATTTATAATTAGAACAAAAAACAAACACTCTAAAAAAGGTGGTCCACTTCTTATTAAGACTTCTGACTCTATTCTGAACCAAAAACAAGCACCCTCAAAGAGTTCATTCAAAACTTCAAACTCCATTATAAGTTAGCTTATGAACACTTGAAAAAACCACCACGTAAGCATCTAAAAAATACACAATGAGAATTAGCAAGACCACTCCGATTTGGCCAGGACCTCGCATTCTCCAATTATCGAACCTTTTTATCCTATATGACTTCCCATGCTAATTCTCACTTCATTATGCGAAAATTAGCTTGTTCACGGTTTGTTTCGGTGTCAACCTAAAATCTTAAACTGAATCACATCAACCAGCTTACCAGAAATTCGAAACAAACCAAATGTATAATGAAATCACACCAAAACTAACCGAAATAAAATTCAATGAAACCGACAAATATTATGCTAAACCGATCCAAATCGAACTGAACCGACAAAATTATTTATTATCTATCAATTGATACATACAAAATTAAAAAAATAAACATATGTTCAGATCCTCAATGATCTCCATCTCAACAAATTCAGATCCTCGAATGTCGTAGGAGTGTCAAAAAAGCAGTTCTAGCCCAATAAACCAAAGCTGGGATCGAGGGGGCTCATGCGCACAATGACCCCTTCATATGCATCAAGGGTGACTGTTGGATTAAAGTAGAAGTAATCTAACGGCTCTCATTAAATCACACATCACCCATATCTCTCTCTTTTCTCTCTCATTAAATCACACATTACCTTTCTCTCTCTCATTAAATCACACGTCACAACAATGAAAGAGAAAGCACACAGAGAAAGAGATTTGGAAGGGAAGATGTTTGGAAGAGGCAAAAAAGGCAAGGGAGTGGAAAAGGTTTATGAAGGTAAGAGTTCTCGCTAAAGAACAGATTAACATGCATATCAGTGAACCATTATTTGGTTGATTTTAGGCTCAGTAACCTGATAATCTCCCAGACAACTACAATGACCATGAAAAACCTTGTAAAATTCTCAAAACAGAAGATGTATATTTCGTTGAAGGAGAACAAAAGATATATCTAATGTTGAAAGAGAAAATTAGCTTCAAGTGCTTTGTATCAGCAAAAGATCTAATAGATTACCCATTAATCATCGAATTCCACGACATCATATTCTTATCGTCACTTGGCATTAGCTCGAAAAATTCTCGCGCAATGTTCATCATCCCACACTGAGCATAACCATTGATCATCAAATTCCATGAAACAGAGTGACAGAGAATGAGAGGGGAAGTCGTCGGTCGTCTCCCTTGCAAATCGTTCATCATTTTCAGGCGAAGATCCACACACCTATCAATAACTCTTCCTCTCTCAAATGTACTCGAAAGGCCGTACAAGCGGAGCACCACAGCTAAATGCCATCTCCGCCACCACTACAACTCCATCAAAGCCACCACAACCACCGCAGGTGTCGTCAGAGCCATCGCAGCATCCGTCAGGCCGCCGCCGCGCAGGGGGAGCTGGAGCGAAGCGGAAGGCGAACAGCTCGAACACATCCGGTGGCGGCTCCGCCGCTAAGCGTACGAGAGGAGGAGGTGAAGGAGACAAATCCTTCACCGCTTTTCTTCCTTCTCATCGCCAAAACCACAATGGCCCTATCACTCGCGCTCGTCAGTCTCCCAACAAAGCCGCCGCTGCCGCTGCTGCTGCTGCTGCGGCGGCGGCGGCTTCTGGTTCTTCTGGTTCGGCGTCAGTGAAACAGTCGAACGACTTCAATTTGACGAGTTTCGGTGCGAATAAGAGTGGAGTGAGGGCTTCGCATGAAGCTGTTCTGGCGAAGGAGGAGCCTCAAGTGCCTTTTGAGTGGATTATCGATGCAGAGTTCAGTGCAATTCGATCTCGTGATCAGAATGCTCATGTTATTCCTACACACGCTGGTGAGTTCTGAGCCCTAGTTTATCGCTTTGCTTATGTTGATTCGAAGTATTTATCTTTAGTTTAGTGTGAAATTTAGGGTTTCACGACATCATATAACAGATTAGTTGTTTATTTGACAGAGGTAGTCACATTTGATATCAATGCACTTTTATTTTATGAAAATTAGAGTGAAATTTAGGGTTTTGAGTGAGGAATTAGGTGAACTTATTTAAGTGTTCAATTTTTCAAAGAACTTATGTGTAAAGTAATGTTTGAAATGTAGCGTGGTTTTCGTGGACGAAAGTTCATCCACTGGAGGAGAAAGCAATGGCTTCATTCTTCAATGGGAAGTCAGAGAAGAGAACATCTGAAATTTATATGGAAATTAGGAATTCGATAATGCAGAAATTTCACAAGGATCCAAAGACGCTAATTGAAGCAAAAGATATGTTGGAGATGTCTACTGGGGAGTTGGAATGGAGGCAGGAGGTGTTTGAATTCTTTGATCATTGGGGATTGATCAATTACCACCCGTTTCCGGAAGAAGGTTCTAATACTACAGCTGAACTTGACACTGAAGGGTCCAGTAAAATGACTTCGTTGATTGAAAAGTTGTATCAATTTGAAGCTGTTGAGTCACATCTATCACAAGTGGGTCACAAGGCGGAGTTGTCTACACAGGCAATGCTTTCTCGGTTGCTTCCAGAATCTGCAATTCCTGAAGATGTGAGGCCGGAGGGTCCCAATGTTGAGTACCACTGCAACTCTTGCTCTACAGATTGTTCACGCAAGCGGTATCATTGCCAGAAGCAGGTGGGCTACTATCTTACAGTTTTGATAATTGAATTAAACTGTATGTAGAGTATGTCAAAGATCAGATTAAGTTGCAATTCATGACTGCTAGTTGGATCACTTTCTGAAGGTTTGGTGATTGAATTTCAAAGGTTTTATTTTGATGATAGGAGGGTGAGGTGAATAGCTATGATTAGGCATCAAATGTCTTACATGCATTCAAAAACTCTCTTAATATTATGAAGCTAGTAAAAAATTTCATCCTACTACTACTTTTAATACTCAAATGCTTATTAGTGAACATTGAAAGTTTCCATTTATAAGCCAACTAGTACATATGTCTGCTGTCAACCCTATTTCATATTTGAAACAATTTTTTTTATAAATTATTTGCACATAACTTGTAACAAGGCTCTAGAAAAAGGACAGACCATTCCTACAACATTAAACAAAGCCAATGACATTGACATGTCTAAGTTTCCATCGGAACGTAAGATGTGCGATGCAGTGCCTTCAGGAAGCTTAAAATTTATATGTCCTATACTTAGATTATCATACTCATTAGTTTTTTACATTAATCAACCAACGAAAGGATGGTGTAGCCTTTGACCTTTCACTTTATGTTTTGATCAATTTACTTCTCTGCTTGCTTAGATAAACCCAAAGAAAAGAACAGTGAAGGAGAGGTGCGCTGAACAAACCACCAAATGTACACTTAATAGTGATTACAAATGAATTGGTTTCATTCATATAGAGAGGTTCCTAATGACTCCAACCATGAGTAGTACAGTACTTCTTGACAAACTTATCACAACTGGCTTTTGAGTGCAGGTGCCTTTAATTCCTTACTTGTATACATGCTTTGAGCACCCAGGTTCGCTTAATCTCTTAGCATTTCCATGAACATAATTTCCTTTCCAAAAGGGCGAAAAGAGAGGGCGGGGGTGGGGGGGGGGGGGGGGGGGGGGGGGGTGTGTGTTCTTATTAAGGTAGCTTTTCTTTGGGGTTGGGAGGGCTATTACTAAAATTCTTATTGAGTGATTAGCATTTGGTGTTCTTGGCTTTCTTGGGCTCGGTCCATTGTGTTCCTCCCTTCTTTTGCAAGGGTTCTTAATAATTTTCTATCCTTTCTCAAAAAATAAATAATGATGTCTATAAAGTTAAAGTGATTACAATGTGATTAGAGTGAAAATTGTATGAAATAACAAAACATCATCTAAAAATAATTAACTTCATAAGTATGCAAGCCCAGAAGTATGCCATCATCTAGTTGGGTTCATTTGCTTATAAAACAATCAGCTATGTATTGGCTACGTTTTTAGTTTGCCAGCCTCTTGCTCCCTGGGGTTTCTTTAATTAATTTCTGTTCAGAAAAAAAAAAGATACCCAGGAGATGAGTCGACACTTTGTTCACAAACACACGAAACTTTGAAAAGAAGTATGAGGACCTCTTCCTGCTTAGTAAATTCGCAGTTAGTCATGGAAAATATGGAATTAGATTCAAAGCTTCTAGGGAAATTTGTTTTGATTTATGTCCAAGCATTAAACAAATCCCACTTCTTGAGAACCATCTTAAATCTGTCAAAAAAAGCATAAACAATGAAATAGAACTATTTTAGAATTAAAGAAGATTAAAAGGCATTTGGACCATAAAAAAATGGATTAAAATAGCAAACAAACGTCTTGTTTTTTTACCTGTTGGATTTGTAAAGCCATCTGGCCTGTTGTTGCCATTCTTCACATGATTCGATTAAGATTGTATGGATCATGAAAATGATGACTCACCTCTAGTATAGGTTGTTTGGGGCCGGACGAGGCATTGATAAAGCCTCGGGAGCCCTAAGAGTCGTGGCGAAACCATAACAAAAATTTACTTATATTTTGTGATTTTGTTGTTCCCTTTCATCCGAAATAGTAGATTTTTGTACACTATCAGCCATGGGTATTTCATATTGCCCAAGACGAGGCATTGTGATGCTACAAGATAACCCAAGGCATTTTGAGGCACTCTAAAGCTGAGGCGAAATGCTTTATAAAAACAACCCCTTGGTAAGGTGAAATGCTAGTAGGGTGGAGCTGCAAACAACAAAGCCTCCAGTCCAATTAAAAATATCAAGTCATATCTAATGTTTTTGCTAAAGAAAGAGGAAGAGAGCCATCTTTCCTGGTATACACGAGATAGTGAAATGACAAACTATACTTTTGCAAGAACAAATGTCTTCACCTCCATACTCATGAATGAGATAGTGACATGACAAACCATACTTTTGCAAGAACAATGTCTTGTCTTCACCTCCATACTCAAGAATGAGAATGTTATTTTCGAAGATTTTGCTTGCTGTCTCTTATTTATTTCACCACAAAGGGGATAAATGACGACACCTGACCCTTTTATTGGGTGGTGGTGGTCCAAGGAGTTGGGGGGGAGGGTGCTTGGTTAGAAAAGGAATAGAACACTATTGAAGAAATGACCATGGTGTGGAGTCTGTATTGCACATAAAAGCTTGTGATATATATATATATATATATATATTTATTATTGTTTTTTCAAGGGAAGCCAGTATCGGGCAAACCATTTCTAGATTTCATTAGCAAAAACAATCTGTACATCCTGATATACAAATTACTTAACACTATTAATACCATTGAAATTGACTCTGAAGCCAGCTGGTTTGTGGATTTCTCAGTCTATGTGAAATAATCTATTAGGCTTTTCCTTAAATTCTATCAAGCAATCCCGAACAGTCACAGGGCGCCAAGATACCTTCCATCATGTCTCTGGTTGTCTTGGAATCAGATTGCATTTAAACATTGAGCTCAGTTTAACATCTTTGAATGCCGGGCATCTCTATGCTGGTAATCACCCACCCTGGTATTGGAGCCGTCTCTATGCATCAATTACACTTCACCTCTCCCAAAAGCACAGAAGGAAAAAGAAAAAAGGCTTATTGTATGCAATTTGATTTAATTAACAAAAACCAGTTGTTTTGGGACATGTTCACAATCCTTTGTGTGCTACAAATGCTCTACTTTTTTTTTTTTTTTTCCTTCTATAAAATCATATTCCAATGGTCAAGTGGACTATTAGAGAAGAATTGGACCTAGTTATTCCATAAAACTTCGTGCATTCTTCTCCACTTTTTAATACATCTTGGCTGATTATGTTCTGGTGTAACAGGCTGATTTTGATTTATGCTTTGAATGCTATAGTAATGGCAAGTTTGATTCTGGTATGTTTCCTACCGACTTCATCCTCATGGAGCCAGCTGAAGTTCCTGGTGTAAGCGGGGGTAGTTGGACAGATCAGGAAACCCTCCTCCTCCTTGAAGCTTTAGAGATTTTTGGAGAGAACAACTGGAATGAAATTGCAGAGCATGTTGCTACGAAATCTAAAGCCCAGTGTATCTTACATTTTATACAAATGCCAATTGAAGATACCTTTCGAGAAGACATGGACGATTTTGATCCCAGTCTTCAGAAAAGCACAGACTTGGGTCCAACTAACGACGATTCACCTTCTGCAGAAGAGTCTCATGAAAACAAGGAAAGAAAAACTGCTACTGATGAGACATCTTCTTTCAAAGAGTCTCATGAAAAATCTGAGAGCAAAGTTGCTTGCAATGATGATTCATCGACAGTAAATGCACATCCTGAAATAGCAGAGAGCAAGGGTTCAACCAATGAGGAGCAATCCTTGTCTCCTAAAGTGGACTTTTCTGAGCAAAAAGAAGAAAGTAATGCTAATGTTGCTCAACAAATTGTTACTAACTATGCAGTCGATGCCCTGAAGGAAGCATTTCAGGCTGTTGGTTCACTTTTTGAACCTGGAGAATCATTATCATTTGCTGATGCAGGGAACCCTGTCATGGCGCTGGTAAGTTTATGGCACTTTTATAGATGACCTACTAATATTTTGTGTCTCCCAGAATTCTTTTGCATATTGCTGCATCCCTTTGACTACTGTGTATGTTATGCTCGCATATGCATCCTATCTGGCTGTTTCTTAGGCGGCATACCTTGGTACTTTAGTGGAACCTGAAATGGCTGCTGCCTGGGCTCGAAGTTCTCTAAAGTCTTCATCGGAGGATTCTCCTGGCATTCAGTTTGCTGCAAGACATTGCTTTATTCTTGAAGATCCACCAGAAGAACTGAAGGAATTTTCAGCACCTGAGAGGTATGGAAGTTTGTCATTACATACCAATATTTTTATTCGCTGATACTTTACGTCGTAGATCTGATTTTGATAGGAAATGCAGTGTTGATGTGGAAATGGCTGATGCAGAGGCTCAGAAAGATGACGAGGCTCTCAAAATTGAAAAGAAGGAAGAAGGCCACAAGACAGAAAATCAAGCAGTTTTGGATGGTAGTAATGTGGCTAAGGAGTTCGGCAATAAAAAAATTGAGGACCAAGTTCCAAAAGAATCCACACCATTGGTTTGTCCGCAAGATGAAGGCAAAGAAAATTTGCATAATCCGAATGAGTCTGAGGGTTTGAATCTCAAAGAGGATGATCCACCCAGTACTGTAAAGGAGGATCCGACTAAAATGGAGGGTGATCCATCCAGTACCGTAAAGGAGGATCTGACTAAAATGGAGGATGACCCACCCAGTACTGTAAAGGAGGATCTGACTAAAATGGAGGATGATTCACCCAGTACTGTAAAGGAAGATCTTACTAAAATGGAGGACGATCCACCCAGTACTGGAAAAGAGGATTTAATTGAGAAGGGGGATGAACCAGCTAGGACAGTAAAGGACGATCCACCTAGTACTGCAAAGAAGGATCTGACTAACAAGGAGGATGATCTACCTAACATTGTGAAGGAGGATTTAGCTAACAAGGGTGATGATCCACCGGGTACTGTAAAGGAGGATTTAACTCACAAGGATGATGATCCCCCTTGTACCGTAAAGGAGGATTTACCTCGGAAGAATAAAGATCCACCTTCTACTGTAAGTGACGATGTACCTAAGAAGGATGATGACCCACCTTCTACTGCAAAGGAGGATTTGACTAACAAGGAGGACAATCCGCCTAATACCGCAAAGGAATCAAATGATTCTGCAGTTCCAGAAGATTGCCAACCGAGTACTGTAAATGGCTCTGGTGAATCAGCTGTGCTGTCTAAGGTTTTGCCAAGCTCTGAAGAAATTTCGGATGATGTAGCTTCTCAAACTGACATCTCAAAGTGTTCAGAGGTATCAAAGGATGTGGATATGGTGTCTAATTCAATTCCATTAGACGAAAAAGATCCTGAAAGATTTGTTGCACCAACTTCAGCTCTTGAATTTGAAGCTAAACCAGGTATAATATTCTTTCCTTCCCCCCTTAACAAATTATTTCAATTAATTTAAACAATACAAATAATTGAGTTACTTTTATAAAAAAGTATTTTGGTTTCTTGTACGAAGAAACTAGGATGAGTGCAAGCTTCTTTGAAGTTGCGGTTTAGCCATTATTCTATTTTTGGCTATAAGAAGAATGTATTTACTTGAATTCTTCGTCTGATGGGCCCCTTTCCTGATCTTGTTTCCTTTGATGTTTTACCACATCGTGCAGTTAAGGATGTTTTAGAAATTGTAGACCATAAAAGCGAGAAGACTATAAACTTGCCACAGACCATAGATGACAACCATGTAGATCCAGTAAAGCGTGCAGATGATAACCCTGTAGATAGAGTAAAGCGTGCTGCACTTACTGCACTCTCGGCTGCAGCATTGAAGGCAAAACTTCTTGCTGATCAGGAGGAAGATCAAATCCGACAGCTTGCAACCTTTTTAATCGAGAAGCAGGTATCACTATGGGCAAGCAGAATTCATTATGTAGCCAGGACTACAACATTATATATCTTTTAAAATAGTTTCCTTCTATCACAGATTTTATTTTCATTCGAATTAGAAGAAAGGTTTAAAAAAATTTAATCGGGAACTGAGGCGTAAGCCTCAATGTGGAGGTAAACATTTTATTTAAGACAAGAGAGAGGTAAATACACAAGAAAACAAAGAAATTGGTTAAAAAACGCTCATTTATGTTCTCTCTACTTTGTTGCTGTGTAAAGAAATATCGAAGAGAGAGAAGAAGAGAAATTGTTGGGTCGAGACGAAGAAAGGAACAATAGTAGGATTGAAGTCTGCGGATCCAGCTCTTATTGTTACTATCTCAAGTCTTTTCCTTCTCTCCTCTTTCGTATTTCTCCTGCTCGGAGATTTCCCTCTTCATCTCAGTCTCTCTATGGGCTGACATTGGGGCAAGGGTCAAAATTGGGTTTTTTCCCTTCTTTTTTCAATCTTCGCACGTTGAACATCAGCCTATAAACCAGCCTGAATTGAGGCTTACTCATTGCGCCTCACAACCTGTGGCTCACCACTGTGAGGCTATAGCCTCATTAACCCCAGTCAGTTCCTAAAGTGCCCGCCTCACATTGAGGCGTAGCTTCAGTGCTTTTTTTAAACTGTAATCAGAAGTCACATACAGAAATAATTTTTTCTAGTCATAGATGGTGAATTGTGCTTTGCTGGTATATTAGTTTACTGAACATTCCCCTATGGTTGTTGGTGAAAACAAAGTTAAGCTAGATAATAAGTTCTCCAAAGTGACATGTGATTGTGTCCTCCAGCTTTTAGTCTTTTGATTAGAGTTTTGAGTTAACTTGTGAATTGATTGGTTAGTCTACCATAGATAATTGATTGTTTATGTTATGTTGGCTATGGGAGTTCAGTGTTTTTTTGTGGTAATTGAGTAATCCTTGTATTACTAATACAAGGAAAGAAAAAATAACAAATCGTATTTAATTATTTGAGAAAGAAACCTAAATGAGATGAACTGTGTTAAGTTACAATAGCAGCAGTAAGGAAAGCTTTGGTGTGACCCGAAGGCTCTGAGAAGGCCAGAACAAAATTGGAAATGGTTGGAAGAGGTCTTAAGAAATGATTAAAAAACACATGCCTTGATAAATGATGTTTTAGTTGACAGGCTTTTGAGGCTGCAAAGAAGTGATCTTTTTAGAGGCAGTGGTTTCTTTTGCTAATGCTCTGGTTGGGAATGTTTCTTAGGATTTAGAGACGCTTGTCAAAACTCTCCTTTCATGGAGCAAAATTCTCTCTTGCTCTAGCTTGTATTTTTCATGAAATCCTGGTTTGTCTTGCTGATTGAAATGATATGTATGTTGCCAACCCCAATGTTTGATGTAACGACAAATTTGTGGATTCTGCTGCAACCGATGATGAAGTGTGTTCTACATGTTTATACCATTAGTGTTTGGGTTTATACTATCATGATTTTTTTTCACGCTTTACTAGTTTATCTTGTATGCAGTGTGCTAATTAATTCAATTTTTTTCCACTTCCCTGTTGTACTGCTCTATATATTTTTTAACAAGTCTGACTTTTGGAGAATCGTCCTTTGCAGTTACATAAATTGGAGTCCAAGTTTGCTTTCTTTTTTGAGATGGAAAGTATAATAATGAGGGTTAGGGAACAAATCGAAAGGTCAAAGCAGAGGCTATACCATGAAAGAGCCCAGATAATTGCAGCTCGGTTAGGCTTACCTGCTTCCTCCTCTAGAGCAGTGCCATCAACATTACCTATCAATAGGGTTGCTATGAGCTATGCCAATTCAGTGCCGAAATCCCTGCTAAGTATGAACTCTCAAGAGCTGCCAGTGTATTCTATAAAAATTATATTTGCATCCTTCTCATCTTCTCAACTGTTTCTATTGCTTGTGCGCAGGAGGTCCAGCTCATTCTTCTCGATAGCATGAGGCTTTCCTGCAGTGGAACAAATTAGTCATCTTGGATGATCTGTATTCTTTCCCATACACAGTGGCAACGTAGAATGTATCACCAATCTTACCAAGTAAGCATTTACTATTTTTTTTTTTAAATGAGTCATGAATTCTCTCTATGGGATGTGAATTTTAGTGTTAGCAACCATTGCAATATACTTAATCATGGTGTAATAATATTAGAGCATGAATGCATTGCCTGGTTGCTTCTTTTCCCACACATTGAATTTCCTTGATTGCTAGCTATGTAACAAAGGCGATCTTCGCTGGCCGCCGGGGGGGTTACAAAACAAAAATGTTTTCTATTATTAACAATGATGTTAATTATTTCCTGACACTACTTAACGAAGTAAATCATGTAATATTGTTCATGATACAACAATAATAAGCCTCTGAAATCTACAATTATTATTAGCCAAAGCCTTCAAGGTGGTGTTCATTTATTTGGATATAAATCTTAAATGCATTCAATACCATAGATCAAGAATCAAGGTATACAGTTAATATTCAATAATAGTTTTAGTTTGACAATGGAGAACATTGATATCTCTGAATTTGTAGAAACATAGGTAGTATTAAAAGTTGAAACTTACTTGATTATATCTTGGATGTGAATGTAGCTTAGCATGCCCCAAAAAGGTTTTTGGATATTTCTTGCAAAAAAAAAAAAAAAAAAAAAAAAAAAAAAAAAACCCAAAAGTTATAGGATATCACCATGTCGTGTACATTTAAAGAATATTGCAGGAACATAAATCTTAGCTGACCGCTTTTACAAAATTTTCCTCCAAAAGGTTCATTAATGGATGGGCAGTTTAAGCAGTGATTAGTTGGTACAGGCTTATGAAGCCAGTAAAAAAATTGGTGCTAAAACTCGGCTGTGAGAAAACTGTCGTCCGAGTAATTAGAAAAATGCGGTGATTCGGCCGAGTAATTGGGAAAAATGGGCCCTGATTTGCTAATTGGTTTCCTTGTTTAATATTCGTTTATATTATGATATGCATTGAAATGTTGAAGTTTTTGGTAATCCTTTTGCTAAGTAAGTGTTAGGGTTATTTATCCTTTGGCACTCACAAAAGTTTTTAAATTCAAATTTTTTTTTAAATACCAATCTAGTACACCCATTTTAGCTCGACTGTTAGGTCAAGGATGTTGATCACACTGATGTATCACCGTCAAATTGACAGACAAAAATACCCTTGCACGTATGCACTCTCTGGGTGGATAATGAACGAAACCTCGTAAGATCACAAGGTCGATTGTTCGGTTGAGATGAATATATCACAACATCATCAATCGGTTCTTATTCTGGTCCCAAATGGAAGGCCCTAAAATTGTTTCAGTGATTGAATGGTGGAAGTTAGAATGAAGACGAAGCTCCACCACCATTGAACTGGGTGAAGAGAAGCTTCAATTGAAGAGAGGAATTTGATTTTAGCTGAATTGAACGGTGGAAGTTGATGGGTCGAGCTCGAAGGGTGAACTGAAGTGCGAAATGAAGTGTGGGTACCTCCATTCTTCACTTCCACCACCAGCACCTACACTGCCAACTTCATGACCACCACGGGAGCCAACTCAAACCAATAATCTTAACCTTTCTTTTCTCTCAATAAATAATGTCTCCCGATTCAATCCTCTCTTCAAACACACCAATCCAAATCAATCCAGCCCTAGAAACCCCCTTTCCTTCACGTAAAAATCTGAACTTTCAATCAAAATCAATCTACAATAGTGTCGGTTTGAGGGTTTGGTTCAATGCTAGGAGGGGTGATCGATGGTTGGGGGTTCCTGAAACAGTTTAAAGAAAAGAAATAAGAGAGTTAGAGAGACTTAGAGAAGGGGCAATGGTGGGGAAGAAGATATCTTACAAAGGTGTGAAGAAGAGAGAAAGGAGGTAATGGGGACCACCCGATATTCCTCGAGTCCAGCGTGATCTTTGCTATTAATTTTAAAAAAAAAATTGTGCAGCAAAAAGGCAATTAACCTTACTAGGAGTGGATATAAAATATTTGTATGTACCGTCTGAGTTTTTCCGATTACTCAACGAGTCTTTACCTAGAGTTTAATGGGATTATGGGAAGAATTTTCATGGTTTGAGCAAAAAAAAAAAAAAAATCTCAAAATTTAAAAAGTGGTGAGGTGGCAAGAAATAACAACTATAGCTGTATTGTGGATTTTAATTTCTCAATGGTTATAAAATGGGGTGATAACAACTTGAAGCGAAGTAGGGGGCAAGAGATCAATTGTATGGGAGGAGGAGGGGGGAAGAATTTCAAAAGTTCTTGAGTGGGGATGGCCCCGTCTGGACTTTATGTGCTCTGCAAATGATCACATTGCTAGGTTTATGGAAAAATACTAGTGATCCGATGTTTCATTTATTACTGGTACAATTTCATAATTAAAAGAATGTTAGGTTATATATAATAACTATTCCTTGACAGTGTTTAGTGGGGTGAGGGGTATCTTTAGTGTTTGGAGTTTTATAATCTGTCTTTTAGGGGGCCTCTTTGATCCATTGTGTGTGAATTCAGTCATTTTGGGACCTTAAAAGGTTGCCTTTTCTTGCGTCTTGGGATTTTCCATGAACATAACTTTATTTTTTCTTATGTTATTCAGTTATCACTTTTAATTTTTTGCTACTATTTGTTTTATCAACCTTTTGTGATGGCAGGTAGAGAATTCAACTTTGGCTTCGGCTGGTCTGGTTTTGCTCTTGTTAGAGTGTGTAATGGGTTCTCACTTATGGAGTGCGCTCTTCCCTCATAGTGACGGTTTGCAGGCAGTAAACCCTGATTCACCTAAAATTTCATTTGATGTATTTAGCATCTGTCTATATAGAGAATGCGACATGGGTTTTGGTTTCGCTCTGCTACATCTGTTATTTTTCTAGAAGCAGCGGTAGTGCTCAAGCTGAGACGGTTGGTTGTATTGTCCACCCCTCTGCTTAGCGATGTTGATTGTTGTACTGTAATGACCTAATGTTGGTATAGTCTTGTGCAATCAGTTGAAAACCTCAGTTGTCATGTGGAATAGTTGAATACTTAAACTGTATCTGTAATCTGTCCATGTTTAGGATGTAGCTTTAGAAATCATTACGACGGTAAAAATCCCAATGTTCTAGTGAAAATTCAGTTTCTTGGATGCTGGCAGTTGATATATTAAAGACGTGCACTGTAGTATTTGATCCTTGTAAGATTTATTTTTCTTTGTGCAAACTTCTGACACAGCAGCTGATGCCTTTTGACTTAGTTGCAGGAATTTTTAGTCGCCAGGTGCAGCTTTTTAATGAAGTTCTTTTCATCAGGTCGGATCAGGAGAGGTTTATGGTTCAAGCAGAATCCTGACAACAAATTTTGAAGACGATATATGAAATGCAGTCTGCTTCTAGCAAGTGGAGAAGTCTGGCGACGGTTGATGTCAGATGGTTTTTTTTTTTTAAACTGTACAACAACTTTGTTATTCATTTTGCATAGTTGTGTGATTTTATGTTTTGAAGGCGCAGGGATGAATCATGGACAATTTAAATGTTTTTGGAACCCTAGACTTCCAATGGTATATTGGCATAGCACCTGGCATGGGCGGATCCACTGCTTGGAATTGACCCCCTTAGGTTTTGTAAAAAATTCATTAAAGTAGTTAAAATTTCACTATTGCTCCCCTTTGAAAATTTATATTGCCCCCCTTGAAATTTCATATTGCTCCCTCTTATAAAAAACATCATAAATCCCAAATCGCAAGAGCAATTGAGCCTTTTGTGTCTGCGCATGCGTCTTGCGATATCTTCTTCAGTTCTTCTTCATCTCCGTCTGAAACATGTGAGTTTGTTTGATGTTCTTATTTCTCCATCTCCGACTTGTTGATTTTATGCCCTGGTCTTGCAATAAAAATTCTAATAAATTTCTGAAACCTAAATTCCTGAATTTAATATAGTTTTTCATGTCAGCCGATTCAGAGATTCTCCATCTAATATTACAACTAACAAGAAAAGAAGAAACAATGACAAACCTACGTGTTCGGTAAATGTTGTGTAAATCAAAAAAGCAATGCGATCAACTGCTAAAGCCATTGCAGCAGGCAATACAATATGAAATATCTCCAAGCCAATATCATCCTTCTTGAAAACAATCTCACAATAAGCCTTAATGATCTTTCTATAAAAGCAAAAAGAAAAAAAAATGCTCTACATAAAATGTTACTAAGCAATCAATCTCATACTCAAAGACAAACACACCCCATGCACACCACATGTACACATTCCACACTACACACACACTGACATACATAGCCTGTTTGCAATGTACAGAAAAATTGAAATTTTTATGTTGTATATCTCCATCAGTTAAACAAAACCCAGAAAAAGAAGACAAACTTTGATGCCTTTACTAATTTCTTGAAAATGTTACATATTTTTTTGCCCCCCTTTGTCTGCAATCCTGGATCCGCCCCTGGCACCTGGTCAGACTTATTATGATTCGAGAATGCAAACCTTTGCAAGTTTGCTCCATTCACATATTTTAAATATTAAAAACTATTTGTATTCAGTCTCCCCTAGTTATCATTGCTCGATTATAACCTTAGATGCTCAGTCTGTCATATTGCGTAGCCTTCACTGAGCTAAACTTTCACATTTCCTCAGTTTCATATGCATGACTGTAACCTTAGATGTTCAATCTGTTTCACTGTGCTGAACTTTCACATTTCCTCAGTTTCATATGCAATGATACCCAAATAGAACTTTAACATGCCAACTTGAGGTGAGAAGAAAAATTAAGGGTGTGTTTGGTTGTCATTAAATTTTGTAATCAATGATGGGAATGAAAGTCTCGTGAACATGAGAATCACATTCTTTGGTTTTCTTATACCATTAGATTTTGTGATCAATAACGGAAAAGTCCCATGAACACGAGAATCACACTCCTTGGTCCTCAATCATTAGATTTTGAGAATGAAAGTCCAGAATCGCATTCTTTAGTCTTTCTCCATCATTAGATTTTGTGATAAATGGTGAAATGAAAGTTCTATGAACATGAAAATCACTCTTTGACCCCCGTCATTAAATTTTTAGTCATTCTTCATTATTATATTTTATGATCAATGGTGTAAAAGTTTCATGAACATGAAAATCAATCTTTGGTCCTCCATCATTATCATTAAATTTTGTAATTAATGTTGGAATGAAAGTTTCATGAACATGAAAATCACACTCCTTAGTCCCCAAAGCATGTAAACCTCATATTAGCTTAAATTTTTAACTGGTTCCTCATAAAATTCCATGCAACTAAATACACCCTAAAACCATTAAAAAAGATAGACTCGGCCAAATACTCTTGGTGCATAACAGGTTGACATTCAATACAATGGTAAGTCTCAAGACTCATTTGAAGGTATTCCACAAACGATGAAGCAAAAGCAATGAAAGGCTGAAAGCATGCAATGCTTTTGTGGTGACCAAAGCAAACTTGGCCATGCAACCCTTAAACAATTCCTGCAAGTCTTTCAAAATGTTTTTGTAAGCGAATAATTAGTAGTCATATATTCTGAGCTAAACATTTCTATTATTTACAATTCCACAGAAAGTCACACAATGCCCTGAGTTAATCAACTAAAAACGATCGCAAGAATCCTCGCCTTTTCTTTATATTTTTTGTAAGTAAATAATTAAGTCATATTTTATGAACTAAGCATTTCAATAATTTGCAATTCCACAGAGCGACGCACAATGCCCTGAGTTCATCAACTAAAAAACAATCGTGACATTCCTCGTTTTAAACAAGAATCCTCAAATGCCATCAAACAACCACATTGACATCCAACAAAGCCTATGGCATCAAACAGACTCAGGACTTTATTCTAATGCACAAATGTAATCTACTAGACTCGAATAAGAAAAAAGAACCAAAACACTCAGACAATTCTCGACTAATCACAAACTTGAAATAATTGGAGTAATATGTCTAGCATTCGCATCCTCCTGAAGACGATCTCTGTTGACTTCCACTTGAAACGTCAATGGTGTCTGGCAGATAACTTCATGATAGCAACAGTGCAAAGAGGCAGCAGGAAAAAATAAATAATTTGTCATCAGTATTGATTTTTACAATACAGTAAAAAGAACAAAATGCTCATTATCTGAAAATTGGTAAGAACATTTAAGTAGGTTTAATTAAAACATACAAGATTGATATAACTGTTGATCTGCTGTTAGTTAAGGCCAATCCATCATGTCATGGGATGTAGTTTGGTATCAAAATGATGCCAATGATTCAACAAATAAATTTACAGAACAGAAATTAGGAATTTAGCAGCTAAATAAATTTACATCTAAAACATTTCTGTCCCTGAGAATGTCATCGGAGCTAGTTTAATGATCAAATCAGATCAACTGCAAGCATAACAAATAAGGTTCTTTAGCATGCAGTTGATTATGAGTCCAATCTGAGGTCATTTGAAATCTGAAGGGACCTATCTTGTTTGCGCATAAATGAGTAGGCATTTTGTATTTCAAATCCATGTAAACATTATGTTCCTTGAATATAGCAATCATTTTACCACTATCATGTTAATAATTTGATGAGACAGGTGTCTTTTAAAAGGTGAGTTTGCATGCAACAAAGCTCAAGTTATCAAAAAGAAAGATATAATGCCACTTACATCTCTTCCTCCTCTCCACTCTTTAAGGCATTCTTTGCTATGACCTGAAAAGCCTCTTCCACGTTGAGGCCTTCCTTAGCAGATGTCTCAAAGTATGGTATATTTCCCTTTGAAGCACACCATGCCCGGGCCTTTTTCTCTGATACCTGAATGGATCCAATATTAACTCAATCACTATAGATGAACTAGAATGAGTAAACAACGAAATCCTAAAATAAATATCTCAGATGCAAACATCACTTACCACTCTGCTGTTTCCACCATCTACATCAACCTTATTTCCCAAAACTACAAATGGGAAATTTTCTGGGTCTGAAGGGCTTGCCTGTACACATAAAAGGGAAGTATAGAATGTTAGAGAATTATTTCTTTGCAGTAGAATTTCCACAGAATATCCGACACTTTCTCCTACATTGTAGGCTACATCTAGCACTCAAAGTGTGGAATTAAATCTACAATATTCAGTCACTGTTGAATCAATACCTACTAAGTCCAACCTACCTGTATAAGAAATTCTTCCCTCCAATTGTTCAAATTGTCAAATGACTTTTGGACATTAACATCATATACAAGAACACAACAGTCTGCGCCACGGTAAAAAGCAACACCCAGACTTTGAAATCTTTCTTGTCCAGCTGTATCCCAGATCTGGCAAACCAATAATAAGCATTAGACCCTGAGATTTCACAGTTGAAATAATCGTCAAAAGATTCAAAATGTATGATAGTATCAGTTGATGCTTGTAAGATCAAATTCTCCAAATGACAAAAACTACAGTTTGATTTGAACTTGAACAAGGAAACAATAACACTCGACGGTGCATAAATATTGCTGGTAACAAATTAGAGTCTCATAATTTTAAGGGAAGCTAAGCTAGATGTATCAAGAATGATGATGGGTAAGGCTTAAAGAAGTATTCAACACTGATCAGAAAAGAAGACGACATACATTGATACCTGTAGGTACATCGATTCCCTAACTAAAAAGTAAGAACTAGCAGTTTATTAAAACTAAGCTGATTGGTCACAAATATTTCTAGTACCAATCTTTGAATCTACTAATCTAGCAATGACAAGATCAGCTGGGCTTGGCAAGACTGAAACTAAGACTTACAATTTTGCTTATCAAAGAGAAATTACTCCATTAACTTGTAGCTTTCGAAAATATTGAAATGAACAGGAGTCATAATGCTTCAATAAATATACCAAATTTTGTCTTCAACAATTAGGCATTTTTTGGCTATTTTCATCTACATCATTTTTGGGTTCTCCGCTCTGCAAAACAATAGTTTTCTCGAATGTCCTTAGTTTTTTCCAAGTTACCAAATTGGTCTTTGTTTTTCATGTCCAACCATCTCAATGCATATGCGATTGTATTCCTCCACGACTCAACTTTTAAAGCCTTTTTATCAACACAAGTGTTTTCTTGCCCTTATGTTATAATAGAACGACCTCTCAGTGATTGATAGGATACAATTATCTTAGACTTATAAAGAGCTGAAGGACAAAAAACATTTTCTAGACTTCTGTTGTAAGGCTACAATTACTTGTCCAAATGTGCATAAAGGGTTGAAGAGCAATCGTGCACAAAGAAGAAAGGATCTATCAGGTAAGTTGAGACCTGTCACATTATTCAGACCCCTTTCCGTTTGTCAGTTCTTTTAAGTATAAGGAAATCATCCAAAACCAACAATGAGAATACCTAAACTCTACTTCTTTTCTTTCATAGAATTGAAATAATTGAAGAACAATATATACCAAGAGTTACTTATCCCAAATTTGGTGGACCTTCAATACTGATAGAAATTGAACATAATTATTTTTTTAATTTATTTAAAAAAAAAAGACCATCAAGATAAGCAAGCAACACTTATTTGGTGGTGAAAGAGAGAAAAGGTCAGATGCCTTAGATCCCACTGCAACCAAAGGATAAAATACGCACCATATCTCAGGAGCCTAACTGCAGATGGCATGAACATACCCCTTGGCATTGGGGTTAGGGTAGCCTAATGCCAAGCAGCAAGCCCAAATAATGCAATATAAACCGACAATAGAGATTTGCATTTTGGCAGTTTGGCATCAAGGAGATACCTGTAAGCAGGTAATGTGTGGTGCGCTTGAAGGGTTTTCCCACAAGCATGCCAATGATTCCAACAATCAACTATGCAAATATCCCGCTACGCCAATTGAAAAAGTAAGACAGAGATCTTAGAAGGGCGCAAAGAGTGTTTTTGGTTGATCAAGAAATCACAATACAAAGATTTTGAATATTGTTTGGTAGCTCCCTTGACCAGTGTCTACTAGCATATTTTGGATGTATGCCATCGCAATTTAATATTCACAATCAACAATGCTAAGCACTTCTTTACTCACCAAAACGGAGCATTGGACCTTGGGTACTCAAATTGATAAAACCCGATATATATAGTCACTAATATTTCATGTGTTCCTATCTCAATGGTATATCATCAATTCATGATCATATTTTCGACGTACGACTCCCTAACGGAACAATTTTTATCTCAGTTTCTTATGTAATGAATCCATGATACCATTACACATACAATTGGTATATAAAGTTGCCTTCATTTGCATTATGATTCATTCAGCGACATGAATGCCATATGTCATCCATTGAGGCACCTAAACCTAAAGTTAAAGATCCAAATATTGCATCTTTCTCAAATTCTCCTTGTTGGTTGAAATTGATGAAGTATATTGCTCTGCGAACATATTAAAATTGACCAGGACACTGCATAATTGTGAACAATCCTTAATGCTACTGACTGCCTCTAGCATGGTCAGTAACTCTACTGATGTATGTTTAACTAACCCGTACAAAGGCCACAACAACTAGCTTCATGAAGTTCAAGAGCACGTTCAGCGATGATTTCTAGATAATTCTTTTTTACCTACAATCAATAGACTCACACTAACATATAAGACTTACTACTTATCACACAAACATCAAATTACTCCATAAAGCCAAGAGATGCAGTGTCCTCAATTTTCTAAAGTAGAAATCTGGTCGCAATTCACTTACCTGTAGAGTAAAAAGCCTATCTTCGAACTGCACTTCCTTGGTCAAGAAATCGGCTCCAATAGTCGCCTTGTATTGATTACTGAACTTCTTATTCACATACTGATTCATCAACGAGGTCTTTCCAACCCTGCAAATCACACATGAACAAAAACTCTCAATTTCAAATCCAATAACTAAACCTCAACGCAAACAAACTCCTCTCCAACCTCTACAAAACCTCTACAAGTCTAAAATTTCAATAAAACCAACGAAGATTTCAATTCGATCTTCGTCAAGGTGTTCTTGAACAATTTCTAGGGTTCTTGAACCGACTTAAGATCAATTTCACAGAAAATATCCAGTAATCCAAACTGTCATCAAACCTATAAACCCTAGAATTCGAAATCAGAAATTTAAGTAGAATTCGAGATCGATTGAGAGAGTAAGTGAGATTACTAACCCGCTATCGCCGAGAATTATGACCTTCAATAGTGTTCTCCGTCTCGCAGGCATCTTTGTAATCGAACAAACTTCTCTCGACTTCGATCGATCTATTGAGAGACAAATCGAAGAGAGAGCGAAAGAGAAATAGAGAGACTTCACCTACTAGAATATGACTTTGGTTCTTCTGTCGGAGACGATGGGACCTTTTTGAGCGTCGAACTCTCAAGTAGAAAACTATTCCTATTCTTCCAAGGGCACCCCAAATCCATCGACTAGAACAAACGCAATAATTCCTATTACTAGTGTTTATTATTTTTTAATCTTTAAAGTAAGATGGCGAGGTGGAGTTAGCATCCATGTCTAACATCTTAAGGTGTGTTTGGTTACATGAAATCTATTACGGGAATTCATGAGAAAATCACCTAAATCAATAGTGAGAATGAAAGTCGCATGAACGAAAATCACATGCTTTAGAGATATTTAAAGGGTATTTTAGTTTTTACCAAATGTGAAACGACTCTTTAGTGTTACAACTATCTTCTTGGCTAACCAAGTGAGGTTAGCAAGTGTAAATAATGTAGAGTATTTCACATTGTTCTGGAGAGTTCATTAGAACCTTCCATAGAGTTATGTAGGATTCTAGTCTTTAGATATTTCTAAGGAAGTGTGTAGAAGATCATTGTAAACCGTTAGATCAAATTGATCACCACCGTCCATTGAGGAGGTGGAGTTGTATAAATAGGTTAAGGCTTCATTTGTTGTAATCACCTTAGAGAATTCAAACAATACAAATTTTAGTTTTCTTAAGCTCTCTTGTGTGTTCTTAGCTTTCCATAGTCTAATTAAGTCTTTCGTAGGCAAGGCTGACTAGCTTTCTTTGATAAGTCGGGGCAAAGTTTGCTAGTGCCGCACGGGAAGTACTTGAGAAAAAAAAAGCTCGTGACAGTTGGTATCAGAGCTAGGTTTGACAAGGTTGGTGAAATCATTCTACACAAGAGAATGTCGTCGGAGGTCAACAACCCATCAAATGACAACTCGACAAAGGTGGGAAAGTCCGTAAGGACAAGTCGAAGGATATGATCGCTGTGATGGATGAAAGGTTGACTAAGTTGTGTGCCACCATGTCCGACTTGAGGGAAAAAGTCGAAGACATGGACCAACGCATCGAGGGGCAAGCGTCCAATGGGGAGGACCAAGAGCTTCGTGAAGAGATGCAAAGTGCCTTAAACGCGGTAGTGGACATGGTGTCCAAGAAGATTGAGTCCCTAGAGGCCCAAGTTGTTGCTAAGGATGAGAAGATGGAGGCTTGCAAGGAAAGAATTGAGAAGCTTGAAACTCAACTCAATGTGTGCATGGCTGCGGTAGCCAATGGTGGGGCTACACAAGGGACGATCACTCACAAAGTCGAAGCTCCCAAACCTAATGCCTATAGTGGGGCAAGGAGTGCAAGGGAGATCGACAACTTCTTGTGGAACATGGAGCGCTACTTTGATGCGGTTGGCATAAGGGATGAAACGACAAAGGTACGTAATGTGTCCTTATATTTGAATGATGTTGCTACAGTTTGATGGCGCAAAAGGTCCGATGATGTCAAGAAGGGATTGTGCACCATCAACACTTGGGATAATTCAATAAGGAACTCAAGAGACAATTCTACCCGGAGGATGCCGAAAATGAAGCTAGGGCCAAGCTTCGCCGCCTTCAACATAAGGAAGGTCACATAAGGGAGTATGTGAAGAAGTTCTCGGAGTTGCTCTTGGAGATTCCTGACATGGGAGAAAAAGATGCTTTGTTTAGCTTCCTTGATGGCCTAACGGGTTGGGCCAAGTTGGAGTTGAAGAGGCGAGGTGTGCAAGACCTTTCAACGGCTATGACTGCGATCGAGTCCTTGATTGAGTTCAAGAGAAAGGACTCATCCAAAGGGCAAGGGAAAAAGCCGAGTAATGATGGCAAAGGTAGGGGAGACAGAGAGAAGTCCTCCAAGGAACACAAGAACTCCAAAGACAAGGGGAAGGAGAAAAGAGACAGATCGCCCAAGAAGATATCTTGTTTCTTATGTAGTGGACCTCATCGGGCATATGAGTGTCCAAAACGTGGGAAACTTACCGCGCTTGTCATGAAGGAAGAAGCAAAAAAGGAAAGGAGGATCGCCTCAATGAATCTCCTAAGTGCTATTCAAGCTAAGGTTGAGGAACAACCACGTGGAATGATGTATGTGGAGAATGAGATCGAGAACAAGACTTTGAAAGCCATGGTGGATACCGGAGCCGACACAATCTACATGGCCAAGGACCTTGCTGAATAAATTGGCCTATCATATACTAAGGAAAAATGATATATCAAGGGAGTCAATGATAAAAGTCTCACAATTGAAGGAATAGCTCGTGGCACCGTTATTTGGCTTGGACAATGGCAAGGTAAAGTCGACATAACTATTGCTCCAATTGATGATCACAAGTTCTATTTGGGTATAGATTTCCTGGACATGGTGAAGGCTTTCCTGGTCCCATATGCCAACACCATGTGCATTATGGAGAAGGGACAACCTTGTGTTGTGCCCATGGTATGGGAAATGAGTAAGGAGAGAATGATGTCCGCTCTCCAACTTTCTAAATGAGTAAAGAGAAATGAGCCTACTTACTTGGTTACTCTCAAGGAAGACGAAGGTCTCATGGATGGAGGGGTGAATGCACCTAAGGCCGTCCAAGATGTTCTCAAGGAATACAATGATGTTATGCCTGTCGAGTTGCCTAAGAAGCTTCCACCAAGGAGAGAGGTGGATCATGCTATTGAGTTAGAAGTTTGAGCAAAACCACCCACATTTGTTCCTTATCATATGGCACCTCCCGAGCTCGAGGAGTTAAGAAGACAATTGAAGGATTTACTTGATGTTGGTTATATCCGACCCTCCAAAACTCCATATGGTGCGCCGGTCTTATTTCAAAAGAAACATGATGGATCCCTACGGCTTTGTATCGACTATCGGGCACTCAACAAGGTCACTATCAAGAACAAGTACCAGATTCTACTTATTGCGGATCTCTTTGATCAACTTATTGATACAAGGTACTTTGCGAAGCTTGACTTGTGCTCGGGATATTATCAAGTCCGCATAGCCGAAGGAGATGAACCAAAGACGACATGTGTTACAAGGTACGGGTCTTACGAATTCTTAGTCATGCAATTTGGTTTAACTAATGCCCCGGCCACATTTTGCACTCTAATGAATAAGGTACTAGCTCCTTACCTTGATCAGTTCGTAGTTGTGTACCTTAATGACATTGCGATCTATAGTAAGACATTGGAGGAACATGTGGATCACTTGAGGCAAGCGTTCCAAACTTTGAAGGAGAACGAGCTCTATGTCAAAAGGGAGAAGTGCTCATTTTCCCTAGAGGAAGTGACATTCTTGGGTCATATCATTGGCAAAGGCAAACTTCGTATGGACAAGTCTAAGGTACAAGTCATCCAAGAATGGGAACCACCGACCAAAGTCACCGAGTTAAGATCTTTCCTTAGCTTGGTGAACTATTATAGAAGGTTCATCAAAGGCTACTATTCCATAGCCGCTACATTGACGGACTTGCTCAAGAAGGGACGAAGTTGGAATTGGAGTTCAAAATGCCAGCAAACTTTCGAAGGATTGAATAAGGCAATTGTGGAGGAACCGGTGTTGGCACTTCCCAACCATTTTATGTCTTTTGAGGTACATACGGATGCTTCTGATTTTGCTATTGGTGGAGTATTGAGGCAAGAAGGACATCCTATTGCCTTTGAAAGTAGGAAGCTCAATGATACTGAGAGGCAGTACACAATGCAAGAGAAGAAAATGACTGCGGTTGTGCATTACTTGTGAACATTACGTCATTACTTGCTTGGGAGCAAATTTGTGGTTAAGACCAACAATATTGCCACTAGCTACTTCCAGACACAGAAGTTCACACAAAAACAAGCTAGATGGCAAGATTTCTTGGCAGAGTTCGATTACACTTTGGAGTACAAGCCTGACAAGGCTAATCTTGTTGCAGATGCTTTGAGTAGAAAAGGAGAACTTGCTGACATAAGTCAACCTCAAAGCAACTTGAAGGGACACATAAAGGAAGGATTGACTTATGATTCCATGGCTCAAACCATCATATATCTTGTCAAAGATGGGAAGACAAGACGGTTTTGGGTGGAGGATGACTTGATATACTCTAAGGGAAGGCGAATCTATGTTCCACCTCATGACAACCTAAGGAAGGAAGTCTTGAAAGAATGCCATATAGCAAGTGGACGGAGCATCCAGGTATACATCGGACTCTTGCTCTTGTGAAAGATTTCCATTATTGGCCACATACGGGGGATGATATTGAAGCATATGTAAATACTTGTCTTGTATGCCAACAAGACAAGGTGAAGCAACAGTCACCTGCCGGCTTACTTGAACCTCTCTCCATCCCAGAGAGACCTTGGGAGAGTGTTTCCTTGAATTTTATAGTTGGTTTGTCCGCATGGCGCATTGGAAGGCTGCAATTGGATATTTGTGACCGTGGACAGATTTTCGAAGTATGCCACCTTCATTCCCACACCCAAGGAGTGCACAGCCGAGCAAGCCACACATTTATTCCTCAAACATGTGATGAAATATTGGGGTGTGCCCAAATCTATTATCAGTGATCGAGATACTCGGTTCACAAGGAAATTTTGGACTGAGTTGTTCAAGTTGTTGGGTATCGATCTTAATTTCTCTACTAGCTTTCATCCTCAAACGGATGGTCAGACGGAAAGGATGAATGCCTTGCTGAAGTTATATATTAGGCACTATGTGAGTGCCAACCAGCGAGATTGGGCTAAGTTGTTGGATGTTGCCCAATTCTCTTTCAACTTGCAAAATAGTGAAGCGATGAGTCGTAGCCCATTTGAGATTGTCATGGGACAACAACCTATGACCCCTAGTTCTATTACCACTGGCTACACTGGAGTGAGTCCATCAGCCTATAAGTTTGCCAAATGATGGAATGATCAAGCTGATGAGGCTCAAACTTACCTGGAGAAGGCATCCAAAAGGATGAAGAAGTGGGCCGACAAGAAGAAAAAGCCTCGAGAGTTCCAGGTTGGAGACCTTGTGCTTGTCAAAATGCATGCTTATGCCAGACTTTCAGGACTGCATCATGGCCTTATCAGGAGATATAAGGGTCATTTTCCCATAGTCAAGAAAGTGAGAAAGCAAACATACAAGGTCGAGTTGCCGCCGAGGATCAAGTTCCATTCAGTCTTCCTTGTGAGCCTATTGAAGCCGTATAAGGAAGATCAAGATGATCCAAGCAGAGGAGTTTCACAAAGAGCACCAATGGGCATGAGGATCCAACATGACAAGGAAGTAGAGACTATCTTGTCAGATCGTGTGGTGCGCCATTCCAACCTCCCTCCCACACATGAGCTACTCGTCAAGTGAAAGCGATTGTCAGAAAGTGAAGCTAGCTGGGAGCCAATCCAACATTTGTGGCAATTCAATGAGCAAATCCAAGCGTACGAGGATTTGAGGGCCACGAGGACGTCGCCTGATTAAGTGGGGGAGAATGTCACTACTATCTTCTTGCCTAGCCAAGTGAGGTTAGTAAATGTAGAGTATTCCACATTGTTTTAGAGAGTTCTCTAGAACCTTCCATAAAATTCCATAGAGTTCCATAAGATTATAGTCCGTTCCATATGATTATAGTCCTTAGATTTTTCTAAGGAAGTGTGTAGAAGATCATTGTAGATCGTTAGATCAAATTGGTCACCACCGTCCATTGAGGATGTGGAGTTATATAAATAGGCTAAGGCCTCATTCGTTGTAATCACCTTAGAGAATTCAAACAATACAAGTTCTAGTTCTCTTAGGCTCTCTTGTGTGTTTTTAGCTTTCCATAGTCTAAGTAAGTCTTTCGTAGGCAAGGATGACTAGCTTTCTTTAATAAGTCGGGACAAAGTTTGCTAGTGCCGCACAAAAAGTACTTGAGAAAAGAAAAGCCCGTGACATTAGTTCATTGATCAAACAGTGGATCGATGTTGAATTAAGCAAGCTTTTGATACGCAATATGAAATACGCATTGAACAAACAGTGAGTCGAGATTCAATTTGGCACTTAATGTGTAATTAAGCAAGCTTTTGATATCAAATGTGAAATAAGCTAAAATTTTTGATACCTGGATAGCAAATAAAAGATAACCAGAAAATCAAAATTGACTATGAATAAATTAATGCTCAAGCCATTTACATTTTGATCAAGTATACATCCCGATATTATTCTCACGCCATTCCAATAGCAGCTGCTGATATTACCCATACCGAAGATGTCCTGCCTATGGTCAGCCAGACAAATTATCGATTGCTGCCTCCTGATATAAGGATCCTCTTGTAATCTGAGGTAATGAATGTCACTGTATTTACACATTCTATAAAAGAACTTGTATAACAAGACTACTCAGTTTCTATCAGATATAAGGCATCCAAAAACTCTTTTTCGCAAAGCTGTATTCAGGCCATAGGCCATCATTGTAATTAATGTAAGTATGATCCGGATCACTTTGCCGCCATCAAAGAGAATTACTTATACTGCTACCTAACAAAGAACGCCTCGCTTCAAGACTTTGCAATCAACACAGCTAACTGAAGCACACCTTGTTGGCAAAGTCTCAGTGGGTTCTTGTAAATCGTGACCTTTGCATTGTTTGGGCCCAATAAAACAACATGTGCAACGCTATAGGAGTCACCCTTTTCAAGTGCAAATTGCCATTCACGAGTCGATATCCTAAACCAGTCCTTGCTTGCAGATTTGGTTGATTTAACTTCAATATATTCCCTGTTCTCTTCATTCTCCCCAATAATAAGGTCGTAAGGTAAACCTGTTTCAGCCTCTTGATTGACCCATCTCACACTTGCACCACCAACCTTCTCTATGAAGTACTTGAAAGCAACAAACTCTCCCACTTTCCCTGTTACAGTTGCCTGGTATGCATTAGGTGTGCCGTAAACAAGCTGGTCCCTCTCATTAATTTGAGCGTCGTTCATAGCTGCACCATCAGACTTGTTTAGATCTGAAATATTATCAGCCATTCCATGTACAGGGGTACAGCTTCCTACTAATGGAGGTTGATCTTTCCTATCTTGTAAAAGTGAAGCAGTTCCGTTTTCTACAATATCAACTTGGCTGACCCAATCAACACCAACTCCAATTGTTACTCCAGGATGTTCTGTTAATGTGCTGCTTTCAAGTCTATCCTGTGTGTGTGATCCTTCTTTAGGTGAGTCGGCTCCTAATTTCGCCCTAAATCGATTTTCTTGAGCAAAACTAAAGTCTGGTGCAGTCTTCCAATTGGCAGGAGGCCAATTTGCATATGCACTCTGTTTCCTTTTGGGCTTTGAGTAGTTTCGGTCATCAAGTGTAGCTGAAGAACAAATTGGCAGGGGATTTCCATCTTCCTCTTGAAGAGATAACAAAGATGATAAAAACCAGACAGGTTCTTCATCAGGAAGTTTAGGGATTTTCTGACTATTCATAATGAAGAACTCTGTTTGCTCCTCTGTGGATCCTGATTCGGCCATTGTTGTGACCATGTGGAGGAAATTAGCAAAGTGTAGTTCAGGATTTCCATTGAAGAAAAGGCGTGACAGCTCCAAGAATAGTGAGTGGGAATCTGAGACTCGATCCACATATAGGATGTTATCCTGAAACGTGTAATTTGTAATGAAATTAGTACATTATCCGTAAAATACATGACAAAAGTTCTTTACCATTTCAGTCCCAAGCTAAGGCACCAAAAAAAGTTAGACACTGAAAAGGTTAGAATGTTGATCATAAAATTGTCTTGCCCAATCAAATTTTATATGATTTATTATTCAGACTATAGAATAGTTCGAGATAATTCAAGCTAAGATGTTTTTTTTTTACAAATGAAACAACAATATGAGAAACGAAGAGATAGCTTATAAGCAAAGGTAGTAATGGCAATGCAAAAATTTGGTAAAATACAAAATTTAGGAAAAGTTTCCATCTAATACGTTTATACTTGAATTTGATAATAACGATTGAAATCCGACAATCGCCACAAGAACTTTTCGTAACAAATAGTGATTACCGTCAGTTATGTTTTATGCTGAAGTCGGTGAAAAGGCAATAGCACAATATCTTACTTCGAAAACATGTCACACAACTATCCCTTTAGCATATCAACAAACCATAATAATACAGAAGTAGGAGACAAGAACAAGAACAAGAATCAAGTGTGTACCTGTAGAAGACTGCTACATTCATGTTGAGTACTTGATGAACTGGCATGTCCCTTTATAGTATGTTGATAATGCAATTTCTCAACGACCATAATTCGCAAGTGGCTGAGGTTTTCAAATCCAGACTGTTGGAGTTGGAAATACTTATCAGAGTGTAAGGTGTACATATAGCGTTGTGCATACGGAAGAACCCAATTGACCAATACAGATTTTTCTCTGCAGTTTTCTGAACCATAAAAGATTGCTTGGCGAGTTATGACCTGGACAGTAAAAAATAAAATATCAGAAATATCATAGTTAAAGTACCAGCAACCATTCCTTAGTAGTTCAGGTCAGAACATTTGGAAGCCTACACCTAACAGAGATTAGATTTCAGGATTTCCAACTGTAGATCAAGGAACATCTAAACCTTAATTTTAGTCTCGATCCACAAAAAATAGCAAAAGAGATTTAAGGCACCCTACTCTACCTAATGGGGAATAAAATGTTACCTCTGAAAGAGAAGGAATTCCTAAAGTCTGCATCAAGCCAGATAATTTTGTAGGGAGCTGTTCTTTTTCATCGGTGCTAAGTTTTCCAAAATACAAGAAATTAATGTCGTCAGAGTGCTCAAATTGCCTTTTTAGTTCTTCATTGTCGCACCAACAAATGAGTCCAAAAGTTGAATGGAGTGAAACCCACTTATCCCTCACAGTGGGAAGCACTGCATTCTCCACTTTGAGGAGACATTCTTTCAGGTAAATGATTTCTTTTGGGTCCAGCAATCCAGACTTCACATCATTCGCCCATTTAAGAAGAACCCGGAAAACCTGATGCAGAACGAGAAATCTGTTTACTTTAAATACATAAACTGATGCAATTTGAATTGCAGGAACATGGGTACTTACAGCATTGGCAGCTCGGGAAGGCAATGCAACATGTGATAACTGCAGTAAGATCTGAATGTAGCTCTCAAGAGGAGGTGTCTCACGAACCTTACAACCATTCACAAAGAAGTCATGGAAACTATGATAAAAATGAGACAACATCCTGTTCAAAGTGTAACTTTCCACATCTACTGAGCCACACTGAAGAAGCAACTTTCTCGCCAGGTTCACAGAACCCGTTGGATCATGCCAATACACTTCATTAGCAGACAAAAGTATACCAGATACAGGATCTTCATGCCTAGAGATATTTGCCAATGGCACAAATATGGAGAGTCCTGAACTGAACTCTTCCATGATTGTTGCCTTTGCAGTACCTACTCCATCCCAAAGAAAAGCATAAAATTTGGACATTTGGCCCATGCTGCCACAAACAAATTACAGATTCCTTCTGAGTGAGTTTATGAGAAATTATAAACTAAATGAAGACCGAACTGGTTCCCAGTTAAAATATAATCAGTAAAAAAAAATCTAGATGCCAACCTGGCAATTAAAGGCATCTTGGAGCTTCTCCAGACTTCAAGAATTTCCGAAGTGTCCTCAAGGGTAACTTCTGCTTTAAATCCTATATCAGTTAAAAACTTTCTGCTTCTGACCTGGTTTCAGATAGAAACAGAAAGAGAACTTGTCAAGATTTAGAGAAATTGGATCATCCTAGATTCCTAGTCCACTAACACTGATATCACAACTACTGAGATGTTCAAGTAAGAGAATACCTAAATAGTAACAATTTATAAAGAAAAAATGTAACTATTTACGTAGTTACAATTAACCTAATCCAACAGAGACGTGATTATCATATACCTAACTTTGTATTTACCTAAATTGGGTAGAGGGATGGGTACGGACAATATATCAAATGGTAAACGCAAGAAGAGTCTTATTGAAGGCATTGACTTCAACATATTTCGACAAACAAACCACAACATATCCAAACGTGTTTGAAAAGAAATAGAAATAAGTTCCCCTTTTATGCTTTCAAAGTTCTTTTCAATAAATGTCGTGAAAACTGGATTCTATTAAAAAAGGAAAAAAAGGGTACACAAATAAAGAAAAAGCAAAGGGTTAACTTGTGTTTGGGTCCTATAGTTTGTACTAGTTTTGAGTTTGGGACCCAAGTAAGGATGCATGGACAAGTGCGTCATGTCGGACAAGGACACACGCCGACTCAACAGTTTTTAAAAACTATGACTCGGCGACACGTCGTACCTTTTTTTTTTTTTTTTTTTTCAATCAAATCATATGAAAATAAACAACAATTCAATAAAAAAGAGTTCAAATAGAAAAGAATAAGAAGTATGAAGATGAAAATGAAAATGAAATACAAATAATTCATTCATCTCTTTATTGCAAGTAGGAGAAAAAACATAACAGAACATGAAGAAAGAACACTACAGAAAAAAGAAGGGTATAAAAGTAGAGAAGATGACTACATCGCAAGAAAAAATAAAAAAATGTAAAGAAGTAGAGGAAAGAAGAAGCAAAGGAGAGAAGAATAAAAAAAGATTAAGAATAAGCATAGAATACCAATGATTTTTCATCGCCCTTTCTATTTTGACTCTTAAATCATAATTGAAAGTTTCTCACTTCAGATGGACTAACAACTAACAACTAACAACCTTCAAATTTGGTGGTTATTTGAACCGATCTAAAAATAAAATAAAGTTGGTTATCGAGTCTTGATGACGTGTCTTGATCGAGTTTTGGGTGTGTTGGAGGCGTGTCCGGCATGCTGACCACATTGACCATGTGTCTGACCCTGTCGACACGTTGACCAAGTATTTGACACGTGTCGGTCGGATACATGTCAGACACAGGTACAACAAGTTTTCCAAAGAGTCCGTGCATCCATGGCTCAAGTTTGTCCAACTTTAAGTTTAGGTCCCAAGACCACGTTGACCGTCAACTCTCTGTTACAAATATAAGACCTAAACGCAAAGCTGGTATAAATTGTGGGACCTAAAGTCTAAATTTATCTATGCCAAAGTTAATAATATTTTAAAAATAAAATAAAAATTCATTCAATTACTGGACGGAGAGTTAACGGTCAACGTGATCTTGGGACCCAAATTCAAAGCTGGACAAACTTGGGACCCAAACTCAAAGTTGGTATAAATCATAGAACTCAAATGCAAATTAACCCAAAAAATAAAAAACAACAACTTCACATGTTCATGTGGAGTTTACAAAGCATCTCCATCTTTATACAAAACCTGAAGACATATGTTCCAAAGTTAAACCTTGGAACAAAGTTTTTCAAGCACCAACTGTGTGGATTGGTGATACTTGTGATGTTGCATCAACAAGCACAAAATGCATGGAAAAGAAAAAGCACTAAAAACATGTAAAAAAGTGAGGGCAAGCCGCATGCCAATTTCTTTTAGAAATGACAAGAAATTTTTTTCATGCCATATGATTGGAAACACTCAAAGGCAACATTCACATAATAGGGATCAAGGTGTTGGATACTACCCTGTTTTTTTTTTTTAGATGAGGGAAAACTTTTATTGGGGATCAAAAGTTTATTGATGACCAAAAGAGAGCGTCCAAAACCGTAACCAACTATGGTTTTATATAGTAAGATTCGCCCAGTTAATCAATAAACTCTCAAAAAGGGAAAAGCTAAGCCCCAATAATAACAAACTACAGACATCCAACACCAACTTCCTATTCTAAATCCACTTCCCATGAAAACTTCTATCGTTTTCTATTTTTAATGGTTCAATTTAATTGATAATCCACGAGAATCAGAATGACAAAATGTGCCCCCAATAGATTTGAAAGTGCCGCCCCTTGAACAAATATCAGTCTACATCATCATTCAAAAAACATCTCCGTGACTCACGGAGATGATGACGCTCGCTCATTTCCATGGGTCATCTAATCTACATCATTTCTTGCTAACCAAATGGTGCAATAAATAGTGTAGATGTGAGAGACCAAAGTATCCCTCCCACTTAATAATTTGTATTCAAAGAACTCCAACCATGTAACACTGCACAATGGATCTAGGACAGATCCAAGATGCTCTAAGAGGATTCAGTAAACACCACCAAATGTCTTCGAGTCAAGTTACACCAAAAGTGGTTATAATCGAAACATATGTAAAAATGAAATAACAGCAAGATTTCACTTTGATCTGGGTGCATATGGAAATATTTCAGTATGTTTTGTCATCAAACTACTAATACAAAACCTTACTCTTTTATCAAACATTCTCATACCGGAGATAAATTTTTTTTTTTAAAATTAGGTGATTAGGACTATTTGCTCATCAAAAAGAAATTTATTAATAATAAATAACGGACTACCGGCAAATAAAATCTGAAGGAACATACCTGTGGAACAGCATATGGAGCAAAGTTACCAAGGAGAGCTCGCACTTCCTCACAATCATAAAATAGATTCTTAGGATAGTGAAGACCTTGATCAATACTGGACGCTATCCACTGAACATCACGGATGTTATTAAGGAATGACGATTTGAATTTTCTGCCATCTTCGGTGGATTTTTCAATGCAAAAACCCATCGCTTTGGCACTAAAATAATCATCCCACATTTTATCAAGCACTTCCAATAGAAATTTGTTCTTTTCTATGTTATTCTGTGAGGACAATGCGCTTAGAAGATGAACCAACTCTGGAGACTCCCAATCCTTGACAACTGAACCAGGGGCTATAAGGTAGCCATTGTACATCATTTCCTTCAGAATAGTGTGAGATACATCATTTATCCTTTTCTCGACTTGAACTATTTTCACAAAGTCCGTAATACCTAACTCCTGGAAAAACTCCCTCCACTTCGTCAATCCAAAAGATGAAGGCTTGCTACTTGAATGCTTCAGATATATGATGTCGACTTCGTGCCACTTATAGCTCGCAGCATCAATCAACTTGGTCATATCAACTGGATTACCAAAGTCTTTGCTGAAGTGAATATCTACCTCAACAGATCTCTTATAGCCGTGACTAGTAAGGATAAAAGCTTTGGTTTTCAGTTCTGACATTATGTGCTCCCTTTCAATATGACATAACGAACAACTAGACTGAAGGTGGACCATGACAAAGGAGAGGTACTCTGCCATCAAATTATTGTCTCTCTCGATAATTCTGTCATCAGATAGTGCTGGTAATATGTGCAGTTTTACAAGTTCATGTGCAGACAACCGTTGGATGCCAATCCTGTATAGCAACCTCACAACATTATCTACTGGTGTCTCATTCAAGCAGTAGGGGTTTTGAGCAGCTAAGGAGAGGAGGTATGGATTCACAGTCCGAAGTTTTGCATATAAACTTGGAAAAGTATCAGGGTCATGCTCACTTTCAAACCCACAACTAAAAGCATCACACGGCAACCAAATTGTACCTTCAGCCAATGAGCTGTACGTGCCATCTGAAAGTGGAATGAATGGAAATTTTCCCAGACTCTTGGTGAGATCCCCATCCATTACAGCATTGACAATTGCTCCTCCACTAGAATGGGCCAAAGTCATATAAAGAGCATTGAGCCAGGATAATAACCAATCCATGCCCAAAGATCTAACACCTTCATCAGTCCCACATATGGATGACATAAAATCAATTAGGATTCTAGGACCATATTCTTGGACACCCAAAGCTTTTGCTAAAGAATCAGACAACATAATATCTTTATTCAAGTAACCAAGTCCCAGGTGCTGATGAAGTAAGTTATCTGGTAATACAACACGAGCCTGTTCATTCCAACCTCTTAGAACCCTGCATGGAGGTACCCATTCGTTGTTGCTCCCATCAAGAAGCAAACAGTTTGATACACGTAATTTAGAAATTATCATGCGAGGAAGATGCGAAAAAAATCCATGAACTTCCCCCACAAGTGGAACAAAGCTCATATAGGCTGCCACAGCTTTTCCTGGGTTCTCTTTAAAGCAATGAAGTGTGCAAAAAGGCCTCTGGGCGTTAACAAATAAACCAGGGAACTCTGACAACAACCACTGATTCCAGGCACTGTCCCCGTCAACTTCTTCTCTAGATGAAGGAAGGACAAAATCGCCCTGAAGAATAAATTTTAGCCCATATGTCCTCAAAGGCAGAAAAGCAAAGACGGGCTGTTGGTCAAGAAATGGATGGTACTCTCCATTAGAAGATTCCTGAAGTGTGAAAGCCACTGCAATTTCTGTCGTTTGCACATCAGGGCGGATGGCACTACACTGCAACTTTTCATTTGCTACAAACCAACTCATTTTCTCCTTCCCATGAGTCACCTCAATAATGCCATTCCCTATAGTTTCTCTTCTCATAACAATTGACGTGTCATTCAACATATTCTTAAGTTTTATACAGCGAAGTCGGTGAAGGAATAGCAATAATGATGGATGTAGATCTGAAAACATAGATATGATAGTGCTCATACCCGCACCTTTTCTTAGCTCTGACTTGAATGGAAGCATGATGCATGTGTTCCAACAGCTATCACTTTGATTTACTTCGGGGGGTATTAGTCTTGTGAATGAGCCAATATTACAAGGAGCAATCGCAGTGGGCAAAACAAAACCAATCTGACCATCACTTATATCAAACTTGACATGAAACCCATTGGAGTGAATCTCTGGAGCATCCGTCACCTGAAAGACCAAATACCACAACACCATTCAGAATCTAACCCAATTGGCAATAAAAGCAATTTATTAACACCGTGAAATAATCCAATTAAAAAAGAAGCTAATTTACAGTACATATCTGCAAAGGTGCACCACCTCTTGGTAAAAAACAAGTATTGTATCCATGTTTCTATGAGCCAAAGGCCAATAAAGTTAGTGTAGCACTAAAGTACAAAAGCTTTTAAAAAGTCATGTATCTCCAATGAGAACAATACAATCCCAATTAAACATACAAGAGTGGAACTGTATATCTTTGAATCTATCCCAATTACATGCCCATAACCAAAGAGTCACCTTAATCAGTCCAAATCTTACCTACCTCTTTCTTGCTATCTTTAAAAATTCTATTATTTCTCCCTCCATATGGTCCACACCAAAGCATGAACTAACCTCTCCCAAACCCATCTACCAAAATGGATGAGATTGGAGGGAAGATGTGAATTGGAATGCCCGTGATCCACCCTATCCATGAAAGAAGTTGAGGAGGAGGCTTGGACAGCACCCGCAACTAGGGAAAGCACCCACAACTAATTCACAACAGAGCAAGACAAAAACAATTGGTCTATAGATTCTTCACACTGATTCCATAACACACAATGATTGGGGAGAGATGGCCCTTCTATTGATGTTGTCAACCGAGAGAATTCTGCCATGAAGAACAGTCCACATTAAGTAGCATTAGAGATTCTGTCCAGAGGAGGAGAAGACAGAGGAGAAGAGGGCAGAGAAGGAAACAAGTCATGGTAACATTGCTTTACTGGGAAATCAGCTTCACTGCCATTCCACAGCCACTTGTCTTGGTCCAAGTCTAAAGTAGCATTATCAGTGTTGGCCAACATGTGTCAACTGTGGAATTTCCCAATCATTTAGATTGTTTGTTTTGAGCGGTATTGTAAATAGCAGCAAAGGAATTTTTCAGTGCCTTTTCACCAATCCATTTCGGATCCCATAAATTAATCCTTGTGCCACTGTGAACTTCAAATGAGATTCTAGGTTGACTAATTCTTTCAGTTTCATGACTCCTTTCCACAGAACACCCATATGAGGAAGAAGGTTTTCTAGCAAACCAATCAAGATGTGAAGCACCATACATAGCAGCAATGATTCTCTTCCACAAAGCATACGACTCCAGCCCAAATTTCCAAATCCACCTAAGTAGCAAAGCAGGGCCGTGGTGAAGTCTCCGATTCTTTTCAGACCTAACCCCCTTTAGATTTAGGTTGGCAGATCTGCTTCCAATTAATTAAGTGAATATCTTTACTAGTTCGATTGAAACCCCAAGGAAGGCTCTCATACACCTTTCAATGCGAGCAGCCACTGAAGCAGGAATCACACACAAAGACATGATACGAACAGTGATAGAGGCAATGGTACTTTGAGTTAGAGTGGCTCTAGCAATATATTTCTTCTGCCAAGTGCGCAACCTATTTTCAATCCTTTCAACACTTTCATCCCAAACTTGGTCAATGGATCTTTAAGTCTTCACCAATGCAAGGTTGAGTACAACTCAATCAATGGAGAATTATCCCAGGCTAAAACATGACAAGTCACGCTTCTTGTCCCATGGAAGCCTAAATTAGGGGTAAAGCTCACTAACTAGAAGGGTATGATACTCGAAAACAATTTATAACTTTGAGGCCACCTGTTACAGTACTTAACGAATAATTGCACAGCCATCTTTTTCACCAGTTGATTGTATCAGGATAAATTGAAAAGCATATACTATCAAAAAAGCACACATGTTTTCAATTTTCACCCATCTTTATCCAATTATTGTTATTTCTCGCAGCTAATAATTGGAAAACAACCACCAAGAACTAAATTTTTTCAGTGTTTAAGAAACATATCAAATTCCAGAAGCATTTATCTTACTCGAAATACTGATTTGAAACCAATGCCCTTCTGCCCTATATATCCAGCACGGGACCCTTTCTTGGTTGAATTTCCTACGTCACAGAGTGCTTTAATATTTTGAGCAGTAAAACCTTGCTCGTTATTTAAAACAACAATGCCAGTAGAATGAAGAATGAAAACCAGAGTGGGCTCCACATTCTCCGGGTAGCGATTATCATCAGCATTCTGAACCTGAAGCAACATAAACAAGTTGAAAGCCTTAGAACAACTCTAGAACATCAGAACTTTATCAACATATTATAACTCCAAAAGAAAACATGAACAACATGTCAAGATGTTAACTCCATCCAATACAAGCACTTCTGCAGTTCACCCATAAGATAAAAGCAGTAAATGTTTCCAAAAGTATGATGCTAATTGTGATACACTGATACTAAATACAGAAAAATAGTATATTTTCTACCACAAAATGATGTCTTCGTATTTTACGTCCCATGAATGAAGAAGTTTGGTTCAAACAGGCAAACATCAACATGAGTACACAGACTGAGAATCAAGGACTAAAAAGGAGAGTATCTCAACTGAAAGACTAATTTTGCTTCTTTTTTTTGTGATTATCTCTGCTTACCACCATTGTTTTTTCTAGATCGTAATTTAGTATTGGCTGCATGATACCAATTACCAAATGTCAGCATGATTTTTAGTACCACTATCATTGGAATTGACAATGAAGACAGATATGATATTCTAGCAACCAATCTTTAACATTAAAAATAAGGATTTTGAATCGCATTCTCAAAACTGAGTTTTACACAGCTCACAAAGCAACAAGTTATGAGCAAGAACATCTCTCACCAGGGAAACAAAATAGCATCAAATTGAAAGATATGCACATGGCGAATATTTGAGTGAACACAAACACTGACATGAAATACAATTAAATATGAGAAAAGCCTGAAAACAAATTTGAACCAAATTTTATGAGATAATTACTTAATGCACAATACTTGACATGTATTAACCAAGTATTTTCCAACTTCAATACAACAAATAAATTTCATAGACTCACCAACTCAAGGAAAAAATGAGAATCTTGTGAGTATAATTCTTGTGAAAGACAATGGAGAGCTCTCCCAAGGCGGGCATGCTGCTTCTTTAACATTTCACTCTCTGCATTTGAAACACTTGGATCAAGGCCGAATTCCTCACGCCTGATATTTTGGATAAAAAGAGATGCATTCTCAATAGAATCTTTCTCCAGTATAAGTTGTAAATTACTACCATCATACTTCTCAGTGCACACATCATTCAACTCTTCGTTGACTGCATTAAACAAGGTATTAAATTCATCTCGCTCGACAGTAACTATCGGTTCAGAATCAGATATTAGCAGATTCTCCAACGTGTTAGGTGCAGAAATTGAACCCAGACAACATGTACAACTCAAGGATTCAATGCTCGAGTTTCCAGAGGAAACAAAGAAGGCATTGGGTATAGCAGAACTAAATGTATGGTAGTCTGTAATCCATTCTAATAAATTGAGAGACAATCCAATGTCATGGAGCATGAGACGCTGATTAGCTTGTCTGCATTCAGTTAAGATAGCCATAGGAGCATCTTTTGTAAAAGACTGCAATCCCGAAAGCATTATATCAGCAGCAAAACTACGAAATTCTGAAGGAAGGTAACCAAGGCAACTGAGAATGAACCTTGAAGCAATGGGAACAGCTTTTTTCATTTGGTTTTGATCATAGCAAAGTTCGCTATCCATTATTTTAACTGTAGAATCAGGGGTAAATGCATAAACAGCATTGTCCATTTTATTTTCTTCTGTTACATGAACCAGAGAATTTGTAAGGATAAGTTTAATTCCTCGGCGTGCATAGCATTTTAAAAGGGACAAAAGGGACATAGGAATGTGCATTTCTCCTCCATACAAAGAAAATAAAGATAACAATTTTACTGCAGCTTGGTATGATGAACCTTTGATTAAGGCATCCAAAAACTCATCAACAGTTGCCAAATGATCAATTCGGATAATCACTCCATCTTTTGTCACCAAACATAATAAATCCTTAGTATGAGCTTCACTAAGCAACCATTCCACAAGAGGACCAAGTGAAGGAGCAAAGATAAGGTCCCAATGTGACCATGACAGTAAATCTGTTAACATTGGTGCTTTAAGTAAACACTGCATAGCGTCCTTGTTAGAAACTGTTCCAAGAGCCCCAGATGTTCGTCCAAAATCTGTCACCGCCCCAGGGGTTTCTAATGAACTGTAATCATCTACCGCCAACGAATGTCTATCGTAATATGTCCTCAGCAATGTTACTGAATATAAGACAGAGCTAGATATATCACTCTTCTTGTGCTTCTTTAGAAATTCAAGACCATCTTCCAAGCCATTTTCACTTACTTGGAAGCTAACTAGAGGAAATTGCTTCTGGAGAAGTATATTTATATGCTGCTTTGTTATAATTTCCTTCTCCCACAAGCTACTTGCAGCTTGGGTAAGCATCATTATCAACTGATGCTGAAGCATGGAAACCGCAAAATTGGACTTCTTGCTCAAATCATCAGACAAACTTCTAATAAATTCATCGGGAAGCGCTGAAGGATGTTCTTCTATGAACTGGAAAAAATCCACATATCCAAGAGAACCAAACTCCTCAATAGAAAATTGTTCGGTCAACCATTTCTCACAATCTCGCAACATTCTCAGGAAGATCATCTGTTTCTGAAATGGAGATTTACCTTCTCTAGGAATGGCATTGTTATGTTCAAAATAAGAAGCAACTTTCTTCACAATATCATCAAAACTGACACCTACAGAATATTAAGAAAATAAAAAAACAAATTAAAGAAGACATTAGGTTACTACATGTGAAATATATAACAAATGGTCCTGAAGGAAGGGGGGAAATTAGAACCATGTCAAGAAAATCATGTTGGGAAGTGTGAGACAGATTATGTCAAAATTCTAATTCATATTAAACAAAGAAAAGCAGGAACACTGGTAACAAAAGGGTTTTCATATTAAATGAATATCAATAGTTCCTAGTTGACCGACAGACTGCTTCAGGAAAACAATTCATTTCCTTGCCAAGTCAAACACTGATGTTTCTTATGTACAAAAAGTTGGATACTCACTGGAAATAATCCTTATAAATATATTAATGCAATGTAATAGAATAGCATCAAAATATAGGACAAAAACGATTTTCCAGAACCTAGTTGGCATATACAAGGTACAAACATCAACTATGTGTATCATGAAATCCTCCATATTCTTGTTTTCATCAAATAATGTTGTTCTTATTTTCTGTAAGAGTTTAATATAGACAACTCCCAAAAAATTTGCAATGCCTTAAAGTTAAAAGGATTAGACCAAAATTAATAGAATTCATATTTACATCTATACTGTAGAAGGAATTCCCTGGTTTTTGAGCTGCGAGCTGTAATTCACCCCAAAAAGTATAATAACTTTTTTTTGAAAGGCAAAAAGTATAATAACTTAGATGCACCCTTTCAACCAAATCAGTATATTTGCAATATAACCTTTCCTAAAAATCACATTTATTCCTTTCATCCGTTGAGATTGAACCTCCCAACTCAAGGCCCCTCTTGAAACACTCTAAGAATTGGTTCCACACTACAAGCCAATGGTAGCAGTGGTCAAAAGAGATGGTAAAGAAATTTGATTCCTCTCCAAGTCCCAAAGAATCTTCTCCCAAACTGACTCTGATTGCTCTAAAATGTCCAACTTTCTTCTTCAACCTTAGATGTCTTCTATTGCCCTCAAAGAAACACTTTTATTGGCCTTGCTATGTGGACGCCGATGCTGACCCTATATGTGCAAAATCAGTCCACGGACTCTCTCTGAACCCTGACCCTATATTTACAATTGTCACTTAAATATGAAATGAAGGGTCGCTGGTGATTTTGTTGCACGGTGCCTCTTTGCAAATTAGAACAGTTGTCCGGTGTAATCGAATATCTGCAACTCATAGCTGCAAGCCTGCAACTCTCTCTGTCAAGAGTTTGCAGATGATTCACTTCGTTGGTGATTTAGTTGCCTATGTTTTTCTAAGATTCCTTACAATGGAAAGGGAGTCTGCATCTCCTAATATTCCATCTGTATAATATTTGCATCATCTGTACAGAGAACTGTGGGAGGGATCAAATCGCCTTGAATTATTTATGTTTTATTTTCATGTCCTTTCTATGTGGTTTTAGAATTTAATTGTGCAAACCACCTTTCAAATTGATGTATTGATTTTGTGCATTTTGTTGTCATTCTTGAGTGATCTCCCACCATGATAAAGAGTTGATGAATTACAATGCATGAGTCCAATACTAAGTGCTCCTTCAAGTATGATACTTTCTCCTTACCAAGCCAGAATACTCACCACTCACCACTCAGTAGAGTAAGAGAGTAACTCATATATTACTATTTCCCAAACATGATACTTTCTCCCTCCCAAACAATGGTGCAGGGTCAAATTGTTTCCACAAGATCATATTTCTCTATTAGAAGGCCTAATTGAATGACTCATACTTCGGTATGGACCCATGTTATTCCAATGTATATCAGAGAGGAGAACGCTAAACTCAAATCCCTTCTACATCAAGTTTGTGTAGGTGTGTAACGATTGATTTGGCAATGTCCTTTTTATCATTGAATAAGTGAGAAGTGAAGAGATAGATACAGGAGGACCATGCCTTGCATTGTAAATCTTTTGTGTGTGCCTATTTCTAGGTGGATTATTGTGAGGATTTGAATGCTTGTAATGAAATTCTATTATCAAGGTTGAAATCTTATACAATCTACATGCAATGCACTTATGAAGAATTGATTAGGGCATGAAAATGCAATTTATAGAGTTAATTATTTTCATTTGTTAAGATTATTTTGATAATTCATTGAATTACTTGACAAGTGTGGTATTTTGGAGAATTTTGTGCTTTAGTGTGTTTTTCAGCCCAAAACAGCCTGAAGCAAGCCCACGTGTGCATTCAGCCCAAAACGAAGAAGAGAAAACAACTTGAGGGGCGTGCTGGTCCATGAGATGAAACCCTAGAGTTTCGTTATGTTTTCTAGGGATGCCTCCTCTTTTCTATGTTTATAAAAAGACTCCTTAGGCATATTAAAAGGAGAACACTTAGATGAGATTACATACAATTTTCGTTAGACTTTTTGGAGATGTATTGTCGGCTAGGCTAATTCTTCAAGCAAGGCGAAGATATGAACTCCTAGATGTAGCTGGTTCGATTTGTATTTGATTATATTTTCACGCTTTCATGATGAACAATGGTTTTTGAGAATTTTTCCTTTATTAACATATAAGTTGTGTTTTCGTGTGACAGCCGATTATGTTTTCTTTTTCCGTAGATTCTTTTAATCCGGTGATTGTTTTCTTTTTCTCCATATAAGTCTAGTCATGCTCTACTAATGTGTGAAATATTAGGGTTCAATTGATTCCGGTAGATTGATTATATGTGATTGTCTTTTACTGCGTTATTGTATCCAGATATATCGTTGATTTAAGATATCATATATGACGAGTCTTTATGTTTTCTAGAAACAGAATTTTCATATCTATTTACATAAAAATATAGTGGCGCTTTAAAGATTATTTTCCGGTTATGTTGTTTGGGATGTGAAACACATAATTGAGTTAATCATAACTGAATCAATACAAGTTGAAGCGGTGAAATCTAGGAGGGGTTCTTGGACCCTTGTGATTTTTCGTTCACCTAAATTCAATTACTTCTTTTTCTCAAGATTTTCTTAGTTTTAGTTTCTTGTTTTGTTGGCATTACTTTGAACCTATTTTGTAGATCACTTTCCTCGTGGGATAGACACCCTATTCTCTACTGCATTGACCGCATGTAATGTTTGGTCGTAGTCAAGAATATCTATGCAATAATTCTTTTTAGAGACTGATATTCCATAATTATGACGTGCATAATTTTTATGTGAGCATAATATACAACACTTTGTCTACAAGCATTTGTGGAAAATTTTACAGGTAAAGATATGTATAATATGAGCATAATTATCAAATATGCAATTTGAAAATTGGGCCTATATGCATATTATGAAAAAAAAAAATTGTTGGGTGAGGGGGAAGAGGTGTATACGCACATCCTCTAACTCAAATTTTGGAGGTTATACAATAAATTTAAATTTGAACACAGAAGATGAACGTGTGCATTTCAATTTAGAGCTAGTACAGATATTAAAAAAATACATCATTGGACAACATTAAATAAGAGACCAAACCACGTGTTGTCAATACTTACTAGAACATTCATCACAACTCTCCTTAAACTAGTGGCTTTATTATTGACACTTTCATCATTTTGTTCCTTCCACAACACCCAACTAATAGAGGTACTGCCTTCCAAAAAATCTTTCCTTTTGGGGACAAAAAGAAAAGAACCTTCCAACGTCTCAAGAAGATCTCCATTGACCCAAGTATCACTCCTTCAAACCCTTAAAAGCACTCCAACATATTTCCAAATCACACTTGACCACAAGAAAGTAAGAATAAGGTGTTTTGAGCTCCTCATATCCGAAGCACGATACACAATTACAACTATCACCCAACCCCCTCCCCCTCCACTCTCCAAATAAAGCTCACTAGTATCTGACTCTGCCATCGTTGCCACCACATCAGCCTCCATCTCCTTGTCGACATCCAAACCAAGGTCTTCTTAGATCGAGCACGGAGAGTCTTCAAGGGTCAGGATCAAAGCTCTGTTCATCAGGATCTATGCAGTTAATTGCGGGTTATAAAGCCGAAATAACTCATAACGGACTCAAGGCGTTAAGTTTTTTCATAAAACGGTAGGGTATAACGGAGGGAGTTATAACGGAGTTTATCGGGCATTATTTTTATAAATCATTTTTTCATACCGCCGATATAACGAATCGGGAACTAAAAACATTTTTTTTACTAACCCAATTTATTCTCAATTTCAGACCCGCAGACCCTGAAGAAGTTGAGCCCTAGCGCAGAGAAACGAAAGCAGTCGAGCGAGCCCTAGCAAAGAAACGAATGAAGAAGTTGGCCTTAGTCGATCGAGCCCTAGTCGATCGAACCTTGGCCCCTTTTCGATTGATCGAACCGGTTTGAGGGAAAGACAAAAAGGAGGGAACATGGAGAAGAAGGGAAGGAGAAGAGAAGAAGGATCGAACCATCTCTGTAAGTCCGATCTCTGTTTTGCTTCTTCCTTCTTCGCTGTTCTGTTTTGATTTGCTTATTCCTTCTTCTTCATTCTTCTCTGTTTTGCTTTGCTTTGCTTCTTCCTTTTTCTCTGATGTATGATTTTGTCTCTGTTTTGCTTATCATTCTTTGTTTGGACTTTTGAGTTTTGACTTTTGAACAAAAACAAGTTAGCTTCTTCATTCTAAGGACAGTTACAAGTTGAACAAAAGCAATACTACAATAGTAGTTAGCTTCCCCTCATATGGCATTGCAGGAAACAAAAAATTGTTACTGATTCGTAGAAATAAATTGAATCCACAAATAAATTTCATACCTTGCAAGTGATTACAAATTACAATTGATGCAAATGATTATACATCTGTTGTTCAACTGAAATTAATTGAGTGTGTTTGATAATGTAGATAACACAGTTCAGGGATTTAGTCGTGCTGGCGTGCTGCTGCCTGCTGGTGCTGCAATCTCTGTAAGCTTCCCTTCTTTAAATATTTGTTTATTTGAAACAAATATGGACAATGATTAGTGATTAGTTTCAAGTTTATTGACATTATTGGCAAATTGGCAGTAACAAATTTATATTTAGTGATTTACTTTTTTGACTCTATACTCTATAGTCTATAATACATTAATATACTTAGTGGGGGTATAAAAATATATTTAAACAAATATTTTCTTATATACCGTTATATCTCGATATAACCCATTATAACTTATAACGCTCCTAGATCGTTATGGGTCCGTTATCCGTTTTAACTGCATAGGTCAGGATCCTGGCCTGCCACCTTGGTCCTAGAGGATTCTCCACTTCAGTTCTTTCATAGCACCACCACTTGAATTCACTCACCGACTCTCCCTGCTTCGCCTTCCCTTTCCTTGAGATGAAGATTTATTAGCCCTCTTAATAAAATGGAACACTTCATCCTCTAGCTATTGAATTGTTATAAATAGGGTCTCTTGCAACTAGGGTTACTCAATTGTTATTCTTGTGATTATTCTTTGAAAATTCTCTACCGAGATACAAAGAATTTTAGGATTCAATATTGAATTCCTCTTTCTTTTTATGGTCACTTCATTTCTTTCAAACTTTTGGTGTTCATTCTTTTCTAGTTCTGCGAGATATATACATCACTATTGTTAGCAATGCAATCAAATGCTAGTCTCTAGGGTAGCATTTACACAAACATTTTAGCTTTAAAACTTCAAACTGTCTGATCACAATCCAAATCATGGCTACCGTGAACATCCCCCCACTGAACAAACCACTCTTAGTTTTATTTCCCTTTGATTGCCAATGGATTAATTGATTCCATACTCAAATCTAAAACCCCTGGAGTTGTTTGTAAACCAGATTTTGCTAAAGATTTTGATACTATGAGCTAGAGTTTCATTCAGACTTGTTCTTAAGCATGAGTTTTAGCTCTAAATGGTGGGCCTGGGTCCAAGCTCAGCTCAGCACAGCTATGTTTTCAATCAAAATCAATGGTACCCTCATGGTTCTTCAAAGCTTCAAGGGGTCACACAAGAAGACCCTCTTTCTCCCCTTTTGTTCTCTCTAGTAGGAGAAGCACGCGCCCAAATGGTCCTCAGCGGATTAAAGGGTTAGACTAATGATCATGGATCTTCCATTCCCATTCTCCAATAGTTATGATTATGGAACTTCTATTCCCATTCTCCTGATACCATTCTCTTCCTTGACCCCTATCCTAACCGATTTAGAGCCATCCACTTTGTTCTTCTTTGGTTTGAAGTGGTCTCAAGATTAGCTGTTAACTTTCACAAATCCACTGTTAACTTTCACAAATCCACTCCTGTCCATTGGGCGTGTTTCCAACGTGTCTGTTATTGTTGATATTCTTAAGGTTCAGCATTGTTCTAAAAATCGGTCAAGGCGGCCTCCTAGGCGGATTTTTGAAAAAAATATAAAATAAAGACAGTGTTTCATACATTTTGCATATGTATCTTTACATTGAATTAGAAGTAATTTATATGTTATTATACTTTACTTTCATAAATTTTAAATTATAACAAATAAATAAATAAACCACCTAGGCCCCCGCCTAGTCCTTTGGGCACTAGCCCCCTGTTCGCCGCCCACCTACTGCTTAGCGTTTTTTAAAACACTGCTTCCAAATATTTAAGATTGCCTCTGGGTGCCAAATTCAAGGGCAGACACGTCTGGGAATCAACAGTCGATAGACTTGCAGTTTGGTAAGCAAAGTATGATTCACAGGCTTCACTCTCACTAGCATGTCTGTTTATATGATGTCTTCCATCCCCATTCCAATCTCTATCACCAATGACATTGAAAAAATTTGCAGATACTTCCTGTGGGCTTCAAAGAAAAGTTCCAAGCTGCTTCATCTTGTTACTTGGAATGATATTTGTAAGCATAAGAGTATAGAGATTTAGACATCAGAAGGCTTCATCTATTCAACACAGTTCTTTTGTCCAAGTGGCTATGGAGATTTGCAAATGAAGAAGGAGCTCTCCGGAGATTTGAGAAATATGGCCTTCAAGACAGAGGATGGTTCTCTTCAATTACTATTGGTCCTTATGGTGTTTGCTGGTGGAAGGCTATTGCTAATCTTTAACCTTCTTTTAAGAAAGAGATTACTTTTGTACCAGCAGAGGAACTAAAATTGATTTGTGGGGAGACAATTGGATAGACAATCAACCTCTTAGAGATGGTTTTCAATGTCTTTCAGGATTTCTTTGAGAATAGTAGAACCCATCTTCCAGTTCTATTTAGGAATGGAGAATCATTCTAGTAACTGGGACGGTGGGACCTAGCATTTAGGAGAGGGTTGGCATTTAGAAGAGGGCTGAGAGAACAAGAAATCACATCTTTAGTTCAACTGATTAATCTCCTGATGAGAATGATGATTGGGTTTGGAAGGATAAAACAGGGAAATTTTCAGTAGCTAGCTCCCACCACAACGAATCCCATTTTTTGCTCTCTGCCACCAATATTGCCTACCTTGTTTTCCTCTTTCACAAGAAAATCTTTTGGATGAAAGAAGTCCCTGCTAGAGTCAATTTTTTCATCTGGTCACTTGCTCATGGAAGAATTGTCATCATTGATAATCTCAGAAAAAGGGTCTTCACTGGCCAAACAAATGTTCTCTATGTGAACCTAAGCCTAAATCAATCCAGCATTTTTTTCGTCCCTATCCTTTCTCCACCTCCATTTGATCTGCCATTATGGGGAATCCTCTGCCCCTATTCCCTAATGCTCCTCCTTCCCCGCGTTGGCATCTAGCTATAAAAATGATGGTTGCTCTATTAAGGGTTCCTATATCTGGATTAGAGTGCTTTTAGCTACCTTGTGGACTATTTGGAAACAGAGGAATAGAAAAATTTCCAAAGAAAGGAAGAGATACAACACCTCCATCTGCACAGACAACAAATCCCTAGTGTGGCAATGGGGTCAAGTGTGGGAGATTTTCTTTGGTGTAGAATATCATGCATCTTTGATGGGGAAAGCACGTTTTATCTGTAATTTTGTTTTCTTGCTCGGGGTCCTTCCCCTGCTTGTACTTTTTGACTCTCTCAATCACTTGTTGATCAATATATTCTCGTGCTTGACTTGTTAAAAAAAATTCTATACACAAGTCCTAGTGCTTTTTGAATATAAATAATGACATTGATACCAAAAAATAAATTAAATAAATAAAAAACTTTCAATGCAATCAAGAAAAAATACATAACACACAAGGGTGCGCTAAACATAATATGCTTGTCGTCAAGGATTGGAAAAAAATAAAAAAAATATGTCAAGGAAACTCAAGGATAATAAACACGTATGGCACATGAAAAGAGAAGTGAAGCAAGGATAAACCAAACTCACTGCATTCAAGTTTATGTGATTGATCTTTGAATGATAATGAATCTCTTCCACTAGACGGTTCAACATCTATCATTTCAGGTTCATTATGATCAGAAACTGAGCCAACACATCCATGGTCACCAATGGTCTGAAGTTTATCATAGACGCTATCCCACATCCCATATTTTATGGATGTCACCTGCAAATCCAAGACCATTCCTTTGTTAATGTAACCAGCAATTTTTGTAAGGCCATTTGCATTACCAAGGACAAACATGTTGCATTCTGAAACTGTGTATTACATCTGTAGCCAGTGGACCTCTACTGATCTACCGCATGCAAAACAATTACAAGAACAGTCATACAATGACAGGAAAAATATTATATATCATACATTACAATCAAGACTCTTTCCTTCAGTAGGTCACAATCCAGAAGACTATTTCCTTCAGTTCAAGAATGAATTTTACCCAATACTAAATAGCAAGAATAATATCATAAAATACTCACATGACATCAAAACTGGACTACTTAGGACCAAAGCAGTTGAACTGTAAATTAAAACGTACATCAGAAATAGGGATGGATCATATCATAGATCTCATATCCCGTAGAATGATGTTAAGTATATTACTGACTCAACACGTATGGAAGTGTAGTCGAATAGAAAGACATGAATATTGCATTTCTCATATGGAAGTGCAGTCAAATAGATAATACATGAACACTGCTACCTGGTGCGCAGGGATCAGTGTTATGATTTAAGAACACCATACTTTGCTTAACCATGGCCCGTGGGCCACTACAGTTTTAAGAGTTCACCAGACTATTTAAGAACACATCCTTTTCTCTCTTCTATCTCAACCCTCAACCTTGGCAGCGAAGAACTAAGATTTGGAGAAAAACAACAAAACTCTCAACCTAAACAGAGCAAATAAACCCTAATCCTCTTGAAGTACAAACAACAAATAAATTTTTAAATGGCAGGACCCATTCGGGTTTTTACTGCAAATTTAGGGGACAAAATATTCATTTAATTTAATTAAAAGATCATGCATGTGAAAAACAAATTTTCACTGCATCTCTCTCTCTGCAATGCACTCTCTACAACAACTTTCTCTGCAATGTCAGCATCACTACCTCCTCTCTCTCTTGTGTGCTCTATCTCTGTAACACAAAGCCGCCACCTCCTCTCTCGATTCTTTGTGAAGGCATCTTTTCTTCAAAATCAACCAGTCACGGAGAGAGGCCACCAGGGGAGATGATGCAGAGTCGGAAACAAAAAGAGATTTGGGAGGTGGCTGGGCAATTGAGAGAAAAGCGAGGACGAAAAAGGGGACAGGAGAAGAGCTTCCATTAGAGAGAGTTATGTTTTTGAATCACTGGCAGAGAGTCTGTCATAGGTATAGAGAAAGAGCCTAAAAGTGGTGATATTCCCGTTAAAAAAAAAGGAAAATAGAAAAATTAAACATTTTGCCTCAGTCACGTGTAGGATCTTTTAACCGAATGAAAGCCTACTGGTCCTAAACAAACAGTCAAAACATAAATTACATCCTTTTGGTCCAATCTAAGAAAATAAAAAAATATTTAAAAAAATTGTACTCAGTCATTTGATTAATGCATGTCCTTATATGGTTTAAAATTGTAATTTGTGATTTATTCTACAAATTGAACCATTGCACTCACTACCTTTTAGGTTTTTCAACATTTGGATCACACAGTAAGACTCCATTTGAATCGTACGATTTAAACAACTTCTAGCACCTTCCTTACAATGAATTGCCTTCTTGATATACCAATGCAAGATTTGTCTTTAAATTCAACAAGAATATACTATATGAGTACCAGTAGCAGTTCAATTAGAACTGGTTTTGACAATATTATGAATGAAGTAGCGAAACTATGGCCCACTCGCTGGAGATAAATGAGTGAGTTTTGGGATGAACTCGAAACAGTAGCAGGTTACTTACTGGGGTTATCGGTGCCTTCTGGGAGGGGATTTCAACACTATCCAATATTTGGAAGAAAAGAAAGGTGGCTCATCAAGAACGAGGAACATGGATAATTTCAATATTTTCAATCAGAATAACAAATTGATGGATTTTTCGGAGAAGGGTGGAAAGTTTGCGTGGTCGAACAAAAAGAGACCCCATACAATGACCAAAATTGACCGTTTTTGGATTTAGTTAGTTGGATAGATCATTTCAGTAATATGTATGAAGCGCTGCTTGAGTTTCGGTCTCTGATCATCAAGCATTAATTCTTCAATCCTCGTCCCAGAATGGTATTCATAAAAAATTTCAAGTTTGAGAGTATGTGGCTTGAACACCCCTCATTACCAGCTCTCATTAAAGAGTGGTGGAATGATATGCAAGTAAAAGGTCACCCAAGAATCAAATTGTGATCAAAGCTCAGAGCTCTAGAAACAAACCATACGTGCATGGAACAAACAAGTCTTTGGATGTATCAAGGAGAAATTTGAGCGACGCAAAATGGCAATAGCAAACATTGACAAAGAGGAAGAGAACATGGATCTAAGTAATGAAGAATAGAGTAAAAGGGAAGAAGTTAACAAAGAATTGCAAGAGCTCCTAAAGCATAAAAAAAATATATATCATGAGATTGGCAGGCTTCAAGTGGGAACTAAAGGGGATCTGTGCACGAAATACTATCATCACATGGCCAATTTAAGGAGAACTAACAATGCAGGAAATCCATTGCAGAGCACATTATTTCCTTTTTACTCCAATATTTTCCTTGAATACGAGTCGTGGCGTCCCAAATTATGCGTGAAATTTAGAAAACTTACGAGCTTACAAAGGAGAGGAGATAACTAAAGAGGTCAAGAGATCACTAAATGAGCTGGATACAGGTAAAGCTTCAGGCTACCGAGTATCCAATAAAATTTTTCTTGGCTAATTGGGAGACGGTTCAAAAGGATTTCATGGCAGTGATTGGAGACTTTTACAAGAATGGGTTCCTTGACTGGAGACTAAACACCACCAATATAATTCGTCGCAAAGAAACAAGGGGACAGAGAAGTGATGGACTTTGGGCTAATAAGTATTCTGAATGGAGTCTACAAACTGATCGCTGAAGTGCTAGCATCAAGGTTGAAACAGGTTATGGAGGGCATTATAGTTCCAGTGTTCAGCAGTGGTTGATAGGCAGATAACGGATGCAAATTTGATCGCCAATGAAGTGGTTGACTCCATGATTAGATCTAAGGAGAAAGGGTTAATTTGCAAACTGAATTTTGTGAAAGCTTTTGACAATTTAAACTGGGACTACCTTGACTTCATTTTAAGTAGAATGGAATTCCCATCAAAATGGCGCTTATGAATGAAGATTTGTCTTTCAGCAGCAAAACTCTCCATTAATACGAACAGTAATCAAATTGGCTTCTTCAATAGCATAACGGGGGGTTAGACAAGGGCACCCCTTTCCTCTTCTCCAAAGCCATAGAAGAGTTTACTCAAATGATCACAATGGCTCAACAAAAGGGGAACATTTTGGGGTTCAAATCAGCACCTCATAGCCCCTCAATCCCCATTTTGCAATATGTCGACGACACTGTTTGCTTTATCCAAGTTGAGATAGAGCAAGTCAAAGCATTGAGCGATAGTAATAAGTTGGTTTGAAGCTACATCGGGTCTGCGATGCAATTTTTCTAAATGCCAAATTTTGGGGGCAGGGAATGTCGGTCAGATCGAGGAGTTTGCAAATTTGCAAAGTCGAGAGATTGCCATGCAAATATCTTGGTCTTCCCTTAGGGGCCAATTTCAAATACAAAAATGCATGGGCCAATTTCAACCCCCTACAGTTCCAAGTCAAGATTTTAATCTCCATTTAGATCAACAGTCCATTCAACCACTTCAGTAGACGCCGTGAATAGTTAGGAGAGTGTTTGCAGCAGTTTAACTACCAACTCTCTATTGGGCCCCCAACGAAATATCAAATATTTTTTTTGTAATGGATTCTTTGACATTATGCAATCTTGTAATTATATTATAAGAAGTTCTTAGTAGTTCAAAACTTTTATGATGTTACATGATGCCATTCCGCAATCATGGTATTGCTAATTTGCTCCTTATATGTGCTATTATGTTCTCATTAGTATTCTACATAGCTTTGTTGTTTGTTGATGATATTCATCGAATACAAAAGTGCATGCTTTCATAAAATTCAAAATAAAATAAGTCAAGGCATTTACTCAGCCTTGAAGCTTTCACTCATGGAAATCTATATTCTAAATTTGATTCATCATTCAAAATCTTTAGAGGGTATGGTTACAATTGCCAATGACATGGACATCACTCATGCTAGTGGAGCTGAGAATCGGTCAGCAATTTGGAAGGGTCCAAAAGCTATGAGAATCTTGAAGTGTGTGATCGCATGAATATGTATCTTGGGGCAGTATCAGGACGAAGCCAAATTAGACATTATAGGGATCTTGAGGAGTGTTAAACGAGGGTTCTTGACTTGGGTTCACTTTGGGGTTTCACAAGGCAGCATTGGCCTAAGGAAAACCGCTAGGTCTTGGGATACAATACTGACAATCAATATATATAAGCCATCATCAGAGGTTCAGTATGATGATCGGTCAGGATGGAAACATCATTTAATACAATCAGGGCATTAACGAAAATGTGGAAACTGAACCTAATACAAGATTGAACTGTTTTAGCAAAGTAAGTGGGTGATGGGCTCGTAGAAGTCAAATTGAACACAAAAAGGAAGCCATGGTGGTAGCGCTGGATTAGTGGGCAACTTAGTAACCTGTATATAATTAAAAACTGAATCCAGAAGGGTGGGAGAGCTTGGTTTATGGGATGGGAGCACGCGGGAGGGTGTAGTAACTCCAAGGGATGGGAGCACACAGGAGGGTGGACTAACAAACAGCTAGGTAGGTGGCCAAGGTAAAGGAAAAGTTGATGATGATGAGAGGTTAAGATGGGTTCCAGAAAGAGACGAAATCTTGTTGACAGTGGAGGACTCTTTCTCTCAAGAAGCCGGAGATTTCTACAGTCTATTTGAATTCTACCACATTGTCCATTTGCATGGGTCTGATACTAAGATCGGAGCAGGATGCTATCGCCAGGCCGTGACTTGGTAAAACCCCATCAATAATATGGTAAAATATAAACAGATAAATAAAATTTCAACTGTATGCATCATGGAAAACCATAAAGATATACGTAGAGAAACATGTACATTATCAGGGCAGAAACAATTAGAAAATAAACACTACTTACAGCAACATCTAAGATTCCAATGCATGGGAAAGATGAAAATATAGATCTCAGTTTTTTTCTTTTTCGATCTGTAGTCCCATAAAACTGAAGCATTCTGTCAAAAACCTGGAATTCACAGGCACATCTTGAAGAATGAGAAACAACTTTTTGAGGAGGCAGGGGAGAGGCTAAAAATATTACAAATACCAATGCATGTGTCTTATTTGAAAGCTCACATCTCATATTGTCAGGAAAAAGATTAAAATAAGAACAAGTGTAAGATCCCAACCTGGAACATGTAAATATGATAATAACACTAGTACTAAAATGAGTTGTATAAGAAATTGGTAAAAAAAAAAAAAAAAAAAAAAAAAAACAGTATAATCCATGTGAAAATCACACCAAGGAATTGTTTAAAATAAATCTATTAACTTAGCTGCAATTAATTTGTTCTAGATGTAAAATATTAACCCTTGACTAATCTCAAGCATAACAAAGGATACAAGATACTACTTGCATTGGATTCTACAATTATGGGATTCTACATGCTTGAGAGAGTTCCCTGGATTCAGGACTGCCTCTTCCATGGAGTCTTAAAAAGTATGACACTCAGAAAGTTTACAGAAGATTCTTCATGCTTTGGATTTTCATAGGAGAATAGAACCACCATAAGTGGGTTTCATTCCCTTTAGCAATGGGACTCCTACACTCTGCGTAGAGCCTAAGCTAGTCAAGGTCACCTAGAAATAATTGCAAGGTCACATGGAGCACATATCTAATAGTCAACAGTACCACTGACCTAATAAATGGACAAGCTGTAATGCAATATTGTTATCCACAGACTCTAATTTTCTGCAATGAAATTGTCCTTACCATTCTATAGTGAATTTTGCTTGTATCAGAGTTCATGGGGGTGTTCCTAGTTGAGGATTTAACCATGTAAAAATGATTCTTGTATCTTTTCTTTGTGTGATTGAAAGTGAATCTTTACATCAGTCAGTATGTGTTTGAACATGTAGATGAATCTTATATTATGATTCTGCATTTATATTTACAAGAATCTCTCTTACATTATGATTCAAGTTAGTTTCGTCTAAGATTGGTTTTGCGAATATTTATGATCATGTTCATGTGTGGTAGGTTGCAAGGAAACAACAACCATGATACCATGGCTAAGAGACATACGGTCTATCAACAGTGATGCTAGTATAGACTGTGCAATGAAACGTTGTATGCCAACATGAACTCAAATTTACAAAGGAAACAAGCATACCTCAGTAACAGAGTGCACCCGACATGCTTCCTTCCAGGTTGTGATGAACTTCTCCATGTCATCACCAGTAAGGTGATTGAGCCCATTTTCACCAACATGTGCTGATTGATTTTTGGTGCTTTGTTCTTTTGTTTTTCTTTTGTCACTTTCTTGGAGACTAAGCTCATTCTCCATATCCATGTCTGGTTTAGGCAACTTTTTAGGGATATTGACACTTTGATCCCCAGATTTCCTCTTCTTTACAGTTGAGATTTTATTCTCATCACATCTGAAGCCACTACTAGAAGGGGTTGATTGACCACCCATTTCACTTTTCAATCCAAGTCTTTCCATCTCTTCAATGGCTGACGGGTATGGGCAGCTACTCACACGATCTGAATTTTTGCTACTTTTAGATGAAAGCTTGCACTGACTGCTTCCAACCTTGCTGTCCTTTTTGTCAGCTTGAGTATCAACGTCATTATCATCACTTTCGTCTTCTGAGCTAGATGAAACAAATCTTATGTGATTACTACCAACTTCATGGATTGGGGTGAAAGACTTGACGCGCTGAGAAATAGCATCAAATCTTCTATCCAAAACCTTCTTCTGTGGAAAAAGAGGACGACGATGTGATGATTTAGATTCAAATTTCTTGGTTGTCCTTTTGGATGACTCGTCCAGAATTCGAAGACAATTATTTAAAGTTGTATCTTCTGCCTTCCTTGCTTCCTTTATAGAAGCTATATGCATCCTGTGGGCACGGAATTTAGACATAAGCCAAACTAGCAAAGACATTTACAACCTTAAAACTCACATAATCCAATTGCCAAATATTTGAAACGAGTATGCAAAACATTTTAGCCCTTAGCTTCTCTAAAAGTTTGCACAAGGATACTAGCCAATGCCACAATAATGTCAGACGCTAACACTTATACACCATACCCTCCAAGTTGAAATGTAAATCAACAGGAAGAAAAAAAAAAAAAAAAAAAAAAGGACAGAAACACAAAATCATGAGCACATACACAACTCGTATGTATCAATCGAATCGAAAATCGTAAAGTCCATTTAAGAAATAGAATTGGGACTTGAACCATAAATTGTAAGATTCAAATTGGGATTCAAAATATAACATACAACTATATGTATATATGCCAAAATAAATAATTTTTTTATCATAAGCTTTATATGCAAGTATGGTATTTTGTGGTATGATTAGATTAATCAATTCTAAGTCAAAATTTAAAGTATTTTATGGTCAGGCAATTAGAAACTAGGGCTCAAATTAAAAGCTAGTCAATATGACCGGCCAAATTTAGCCCAAAACATATATTAACTAGAAAAACCTAAAAAGGGCTTAAACTTATGTGAGACTGAACAATCTGCCGTTTACACACAAAGACAAAGATAGGTATGTGATTCCCTTCTCCCTTCCTTTTTTTTTCTTTCATTTGTTCCTCTTCTTCCTTCTTGGTCCTCATTTGCCACTGCCTTTGCTTCTTTCTTTTCTTCTTATTCCTCGTATTTTCTTCATAAAACAGATCTTATTATCATGAAACTCAAGTCAGACGATTCATTGAGGTCACGATTTTGCGATTCGACCCATTCATTGCAATGACTAAGGTCGCAAGGGGTGCAATACGACTCGACTCGGGGGTCAAACCGTACGAATCTTGTGATTTTAACACCTCTGTGTAATCAGGGAGTGTTTAAAAAATTCAACACTTTTAGTACATGCTTGTTCAATCTAACTCAGTATTGTTTAAAAAATTCAACACTTTTAGTACATGCTTGATGCTTGTTCAATTTAACTCAGTATTGCTCAACTTAAATCATAGATAGTAAGTGAGAAGTAAAACTCAGAGACATTTGGTAGAATTGAATTAATGGCTAAGACCAAAAGCAATACACTTCTACTTCTTGAAGAAGTATCAATCCAACAAAAGTAGTCACCTTAAAATTATTGTTAGTGGAAAAAAAATGGATATAAAGTTTAGAAGTCAAAATTTTGAAGGACCCAAACATACTTAATAAGTCCTTGGCAACAAAAAATTGAAACAACATTTTTAAGTAAAACTATTTTACTTTTTCATCATGGCTGGGAATAGTATGTGGGTTGTACATTTTATTTTGTTGATAGTATTTTCTTGTTGTTGATGTGGCTTGTAGGTTTTGCTTTATTTCTTAATATTGCACATATCCCATGGCCCCACCCCATACATCATGCTCTTCAAAAACAAAAAATCCAATAGCAATCCTAAAGCCCTGAGATTGGATTTCTCATATGGTCTAGATCTTGATCTTGCTCAACAAAGAAACAGTGTCATTGGCAAATTTAGGGCCGCAACTGGGGTTGGGAGGTGGAATATGGCTTTGAGCTTCCTTGAATGATGGGCTATTGGGATTAGAAATCAATGTCAAATTCGATTTTGGGCAAGATCCAGATAACGAGCTGCCAAGCTGGGGTACCCCAAGATATACCCGTATATTACAAATGTTCATAACCAAGATAAAACAAGCCTAAGAAGGTAAGATTACCTTTTTATATTTTATTTATCCAAAGATTTGTTAACAAAACAGATAAGAAAGCCTAACAAGATACCGCTATTGAATTTTGTATCTTTTTATATTTCTTTTTTCTTATCTTTTTTTGTTAATGAAGATTGTTTTATCTCAAATTTTTTGCTAAACCCAACAACCCTTCTAAAACTTAAAAGACTTCCTTTTTAAAATGTGGAGACTTAAACATAGCACAATTGAGATTTTTCGGCATCTATGATTGTTGATTTAGTTTCCCATGTTTTCACAACTTCCTTTATGTTTGAATATTAAATTATTTTAATATGACAAAAGCCCAATCAACCCGAATTGCCCAAACTATCCAAGAAGGGCTCGAGTCTAAAAAATGTTGAGTTCTCGGAAGCATGGTTCAAAATATCATGATATCCACTATGTATCGGGATAGATCTCCATTTTCCAAGTAAAGATATCTAGGATAGATCTCCATTTTCCGGGTAAAGATATCCAAAATATCCCTGACACATTCGGATATATTCCAATGCTAGACAAAATATCAACAATCTTCGTCTTATCTTACCCTTTTCAATGGCTCAAGTAAATGAATATGACTAATAATTCAAAACTTATTACTGAAAAAGTAAATCAGGTGTGTCCTAGCGTATCCCATTTTGTATTGTTTTGGCTGACATGTCCGACACTTCATATCAGTGTCGGATATTGATACATTTATCCTTGTTGTTACATAGTTCCCATAGAGATGGCAACGGGGTGGATTTGAGCGAATTTGAGCGAATTCATCCCCGCTCCGTCAGGAATAACGGATCCCCAAATTCGCCCCGCCAATCTGTTTATAATTTTAATTAAAAACCATAACCGCCCCGTATGGATTGGCGGATATCCGCCCTGCCCCGCCAATCCATTTATGGGTTTGCGGTTCTGCTGTTGGGTTGCTGGTTCCCAGCCCCGATCCGTCCCAACCCGCCTCGATCCGTCCCAACCCGCCCCGCTGTTCTCAGAAATCCAACTTGGGCTCGCTCACCCCCCCAATCCAACTTCTTGAGTGAGATAAGCAACACAAATAGAGAAGAAATGTGGAAACTGAAAGCCTTGAAGCTCGATTTTCTCCTCCGATGTGCAACTGGGTCATCGACCCCAGCGGTTCGACACCAAGTTCTCTTAACCCTATCTCTCCAACCTCTCCACGGTCAACAATTTTAATCGATTAGAGGGTCAAAGCATTTGCTTGGTCTTCCGCTAGAGGGTCAACTATCACGAGATCGCCAGAGTTGCTGGGTCGATTGAGAGCGAGATCCAAGCTTGGATCGACAGAGAGACCATCGACTGTTGAGCTTGGTTGACAGGTTGAGCGTTGAGCTTGGTTGAGCTTCGCTAGTGGGTCAACTATCACGAGATCGTCAGAGTTGTTGGGTCGATTGAGAGCGTTGAGCAGGGAGATGAGATCGTTGAGCAGGGAGATCGTTGAGCGTTGAGCTTGGTTGAGGATCATTGAACATTGAGCAAGGAGGGAGTAAGGAGATGAGAGATCAGATGAGAGACTGTGAGAAAGATATCAGAAGGAGGGAGCAGGGAGATGAGAGATTAGATCTCATCTGTGAGAGCCGCAAGGAAGGAGGGAGCAGGGTTGAGCCGAATCCCGAATGTGAGATCTAATTTGAGCTTGGGTTTCTTTTCCCTTTATAGACCAGGGGCATTTTAGTAATTTTCATGGTTAAACGGATATCCGTGGGACAAATATGGCCAAATCCGTATCCACCCCGAATAAAAAATGGATACAGTTTGGATATCCGTATCCGCCCCAACCTCCATACAACTTCAGCCAAACGGGGCGGATATTCGTGAAAATCTGCCCCACTGCCATCCCTAAGTTCCCACCAATAACAATAAATTAAACTATGCTCAGAAGGAATTTTTTCATCCATGCCAGGACAAGATTGACATGATTTTGACACTAGATTGACATGATTTTGAAACTGAGGTGCGGAAGAGTTGGAACACTTTAATTATGAAAGGAACCATCATGGGGAGGAGATTGTAGATGCTATTTACTGAAAGAATGTCTCATTTGCACAACAAGCTTATGAAACAGTGAGATAAAGATGACCTCACCACAATCCTACAAAAAATTGTATCCTAGTTATTCTAATGGGTGGTGCACATGTTATTATGTTATACCAGAATATAAAACCTAAACATGTAATATCTAAGACCTGAATCTCCAAAGTAGAAGTGAATTTCAAAATAAGCTCGCTATCTTAAAATATCACCTCAGGGATTAAATTCAGTAGAAGAGAATAGGATATTCATGCATACCTCAAGTTCTGAATTCGGATGCAGAGTTGTTCCCTAGCTGACACTGACTGCTTAGTCGCTATGAAATCCAAGAAGCCCTCAACCTGGACTTTCTTCTTGGATAAGTCCATGTACTCAGCAAGGTAAGAGACTATTTCCTGACTAGTTATCTTGTACACCTTTTTTACATCCGAAGGCACCAAAAAATAATGCAAAACAAGGGGGTGCTTTAACAAAGGACCCAACTGAAGATCTTTGAACTTCTTGACCCCTTCGTTCTTGCATATTTCAACTTTCAAATCATACAAAGAAGTAATTTTGCGAACCTCGACAAAACAATGAATGAATGCATTAACCTGAATTACAAAACAACAATCAATATCCGAAAAAGGGAAGAACGAGTAGCAAAGCAATTAGCTTGTTATACCTTTCCTTCAAGGAGCATTATTTGATACAAGGAGGGAACTTGCTGCATTTTAAAACATAGAGAGTTCCATGAATCAGTTTGAAGAGCTTTAAGTGCAATTTGAGACACTTTCCATGCTGAAATGGTCTGGCGAGCGGCTAAAAGCTCGCGATGAGCATTGGTGACCGCGCGGTCAATTGCTTCTAGGGTTTGTTGTGGAGGTGGTGGTGGTGTGGGGTAATTTGGGTATTGTTGGTTTTGGAAGTGTGGAGGAGGAAGGTGATGATTTGGGAAAAAGGGAGTGGGGTTTGGGAAGTAAGGGTTATGGGATTGGTTGAAGTAGAAGAGTTGTGGTTGTGGAGGTGTTGGTGTTGGTATTGGCGGTGCTTGTGGATGTTGTTGTCCCTTGCGAGAACTGTTGGGGGAGGTGAAGTGAGGTCTGTCGTACATAGTGGTGATGGGAAGAAACCGTGAGTGGGATTAGAGGAAGGCAGTATTATAGAAGCTAGTTTCTCATGGCGGCACGGAGGAGAAGCTAGTTTGTGTGTAGGATCCTTCTATATAGTTGCTTCGATTTCTTGATAGAGGTTGGCCCCTAGACAGCTTTTAGGTGATTGCGAGTGAGGCCTTGTTCGCAAACCCGATGGTGGCGGGAGAAGGGAAGGGGAGGGAGAAGGAGAGGATTTCGGAAGTGAAAGGTGCACATCTGTTTTTATTCAGGATGCTTAGGGGTTTTAGGGGTTTTAGAAAGGGTTATTTAGTGGGATCTCATGTCTCCCTATCTTGATCGGTATCTTTTTCGCATGTATTGTTTACATGTGTTTCCGATTTTTTTTCATAGTAACAGAACTGCTTATAGATATACACTATTGTTATTAAAATATTAATGTTATCCCCCGATTTCATAAAAAAATAAAAATTAATAAATAAATAATTAATTAATTAATAAATTTAAAAAAATATCTACAAGGATGATATTGACTCACATCTATCTTCTTCAACTTTCCTTCTTTGGAAATGAACCACCATGCCCCTTTACCTCCGTGATCATCCCCCCACCACACCTTGGAATGAACCACCATGGCACCATCCTATCCCACCACCACCTCTAATACCACCGTTACATCCGACTCATCATCATCATCATCATCAAAGCCCATTCCCGAGATTTTCGGGGTCGGCTACATGAATTTTGGTTCTCCAAGCAATGCGATCTTCCCACATTTCCTCACCTAATCCAAGCTCAATGATATCTTCATTCACCGTCTTCATCCAAGTTTTCAACGGTCGTCCCCTCCGTCTACACCCTCCATTAACTTGCCAATCTAAACATTTTCTAATTGGCGCCGTGCTCGGTCTCCTCCGCACATGACCAAACCAAGTTAAACGTCTTTCTCTAATTTTTTCCTCTATGGGCGCTACACCTAAGTATCTCCTAATTCTTTCATTTCTAATCTTATCCTTACGAGTTTTACCACACATCCACCTTAACATACGCATTTCTGCTACTGCCATCCTATGCGTATGTTGTCCCGTAGTAGCCCAACATTCTGAACCATATAGCATGGCTGGTCGAACAATTGTCTTATAGCATTTCCCTTTTAGCCTTGCAGGCATCCTTCTATCGCACAATACTCCTGACGCCATTCGCCATTTCAACCAACCAGCTTTAATCCTGTGGTCTACATCTGCTCCAATAGCCCCATTCTTTTGAATTATAGACCCTAGATATCGAAAAGCCTCACACTCTGGGACCTCGACACCTTCGATCTCAATTGCATGACTTCTCCCTCTTGGTTCACACCCAAAGTTGCACACTAGATACTCCGTCTTCGAACGGCTAATTCTAAAACCTTTACTCTCTAAAGCCTCCTGCCACTTAACTAATTTCTGACCTAAACCTGCACTAGTCTCATCCATTAAGACAATATCATCTGCAAATAACATGCACCAAGGTACATCTTCTTGCAGATGTCTCGTCAACTCATCCATGACCAAAGCAAAGAGATATGGACTTAACGCCGACCCTTGATGTAGTCCTACTGTCACTGGAAATTCACTAGACATCTCACCTACTGAGCGAACACTTGTTACATCCGACTACGAAAAAAATTTAATTAATTCAAACTCACCACCATCAATACATTCGATTGAATCAATCTAACTCATAAGAAGAATAAGAGAAATGTTGGATGTTAAAAAGGAGGTCAATTGGATGAATGGGGTGGAGCTTACCTGGATAGATTCTTATTAAAACTAGAACTTTGATGGGTTTTAGTGCTACTACTTTTTTCTACTGAAATGAGTTTATTCTTCTTCATCATAGTGGTTGGGGACTTGGGGTTTTCTTATTCTTCATCATAGTTGTTGAGGATTTGGGTTCCTCTTCCAATTGACAATCAAGATTGAAAGGGGTGTCGCATTACTGATATGTTTGTAAGTGAACAACACTTGTCACTTCTCTCATGTCCCTTCAGATAGAAATTGAATAAAATAATTCAAAGGTGATCAAAGTGGTTTTGATTGGGTTTGAATTGATGACATTGGCTTGGAATGGAAGAGTTAGTGTGTGTTAGAGGCGATGACATATGAGTTCGATTGTTAACAGAGTTAGGGATAGGGATGATGGTGTCAGTTCAGTTGGAGGTGGAATAGAGTTGGGGTGATGTTGGTGGGACTAGGTGGCGGTTCAGTTTGATCAATGATGTTGTGGGGAGAATGATGGATGTGGGGTGGGGGCATGATAATGGTGGTTCATGTTCAAAATGAGTGGATGTTGAAAAAGAAACTTTGGTTAATGAAGAAGATAATTTGTTGGGAATTCGAACATTAGTAATCATTTCATGATCATAGTTCTTAAACTTCCCCGCTTGCATATGTAGATATGTTGCAACTTCTGTTACTTCAATTCATGAAATATCGAATGGATTCAACATCCGATCCTCAATGAAAAGTTATTACAGCAGATACCACGAGACCATTTATATCAAGTACGCAGTTAACACAATATAAATCTAGTTCATGTTTGGATTTGCCTATTTCAGTAATAATGACCAAGCTTTATGTTGTTATGACACTACAATTTTTGTGGCATCCAAGACCACCATCTTTTTTTAGTGTTGAGAAGAAGGATGAAATTGCAAAGAACTTCAACACGTACAACAATAATGTTGAGACAAAGAACTAGGGCATGTCAATGTTGTTAAATGAACAAGATAGGGGCCACCAGGAGGCTAGAAGAGAGTTGCGAGCTTCGAAAAACAGCATGAGTGTTGTGAGGGATGTGGGTTTTGTTAGAAATTTGTGTTTCTTCTTATGCTTGACGAGTTTCTCCATGGTGGGTTTGGTTTGAAGCAGTTGTAAATTTTGGGTTCGTAAATAGAAACTGGGGGGTAACACTAATTTTGTTAATAACATTGGGGGTGCATATTTGTGAGGCAATTCAGCCATTATGAAAAACCTGGGGGAGATAATGGTCAAGATGGGGAGACCACAGCTGATCAAAAAGTGGGGAGGGGATTCCCCAAATATTTGAACAATTTGGTGTATGATCCTAATTGGGTTATTATGGTGGGAGTCCCAGTAAATAACCCTTTTTGAAATTAGGACTCCATGATTTATCATATACGATTTTCATCAATGCTTTTATTAGTTACCACTTCACTGAAACTACTTCGGAGGTAGCTTATTATTTGTTGTCTTGAGATTATTCCACCATAAAACTTATCAGTTCCAATTTCCAATTTGATATACATGCAGTCATTAAAGGCACCTGTTCTTGTCAAGCCGGAAATAGATCCAAAAAAATTGACTCTATTGTACTAGGTGGGGGAGCTGGAACTCGACTTTTTCCTTACTCACACAAGGCAAAACCAGCAGTAAGAAGCATATTGTTTCCACCAATGTTTTAAAAAGCGATTTTCGAGGCGAAGCGGTCAAGCTTTTTCCGAAGCGAAGCGTTTTTTCATAAAAAGTGATGAAACAAATAGTCAAAAATAACAAAAAAAAACAACAAAAGAAAAGAAGCAATCATCAATCAAATCCAGAAATAACATGAGTTCGTTTTATGTATATATTATCTTTTGCAATATGCATACCTGAAATCTGAATATCTGTTGCAATTTGCAGTGAAGAAGAATTGGAGACTGAACTTTGAAGTATGAAGTTACCTTACTTGATCCTACAGCCAGCCACAACAATAGCTACCAAGCAGCCAAAGTGCCAAACAAATCATCCTCAACACCTTCCTTCAAGCTGAATGGGATTTTCTGGATGAATCAAATAAGTTGCATTTAGATGTAATGTACGCACTTGTTATATGATTGAAAACAATGTAAACATTTTAATTGATTTGAATAACATGGTGCACAATATGTTTCCCTATCAGTATTTTTCATATATACATGAAGCCAACCAATCTACATACAAACGATCTTCTTACCTGTCATCAGGGTGAAGACAATACCAGCTGATCTAATTAATGAACACGATATTAGCTTCAAAAAATGTTCATAAGCAGAGTTCATAAGCAACATGAAGAGTTCAAGTTCAACAATAAAAAACAGAGTTCAAGTTCAATAATAAAAAACAGAGTTCAACATATAAAAAACAGAGTTCATATAAAGACTTTTCCTTCTTCTAAGTGTGGTCATATTGATTAGGGCACATTTAGCATCTCCCATCTTAAAAACAGTGAGAAAGACTTATGGTTTTCTTAAAATCTGACGTCACATGAAGGAAAGAAGGAGGACTTACATTAGTTCGATTTTGATGTCGATCGAGCAGTCGATTTCGATGTCTTCCTCACTGTGAAGTTGTTGCAAATCAGAGTACCACCACGACACCACCGTCCTCCTTCTTCGCCTGAATCGCCCTCCTCCTTTGTCAGAAATCAGAATCGTCCTCCACTCCTCCTCTTCTTCTTTTCTTCTTCTACTTCCTCCTTCAGTTCCTCTCCTTCTCTGTCTGATTCTAACAAATAACACAATGAAATTATGGCTCAAATCAAAGTCGTTAGATTATTCTCTTGATCATAACAAAATTAGATTGCACATATTTAAAAGCGTACGCCTCAAAACGAGTTTACGAGTCAACTTAATAACTCGTGCGCCTCATAAATACCCCTTGACTCGTCCGAGCTGGGCCGATTTTTCAGCAAGTTGGGGCGACTCGCGAGTCAAAATCGTTTTTTTAAACACTGGTTTCCACTCCATAATAGATACATAGGTGTTGTTTTGATAAAAAGAGAGAGAGAATAAGAAGAAGAATATTATATTCATATACGTATGGAGGTATGTTTGGTTGGCCATTTTCCATTTCTTTTGTTATGCAGATATTCGTTGTTTGGTTGTCTATTTACTGACAGGAAATCGATTATTCATAAGATTGTTTTCCACTACTCATGGGAATCCGAGTCCAAGGGAGAGGCCTCAGAATCAAATTCATGAAAACAATTTTAATTTTCATGTATATTTTTCATGCAACCAAACAGACCCTTCAAGTAAATTGGATATGAAAAATGAAAATTATATGTTATTTTTGTAGAATTCATTGCTAATGGTGCTAAAAACAAAAAAAATCCAAATGAAATAGCAAAAGTGTTGGTGATCCTAGTACTGTAAAATGGACTGAAAACAACTTCACGCCTCTTTGCTACCTTACTTTCTTCCAAACTTTCCTCATCCTCCAGCCTTCACCACAGGAAGCTTGTACTAGACCTGCCATGAACATGCTCTGCGACGAGATCGATGTGCCATCCCCACCCTTTAGACTGGACCCTCAAGCTTTAACATCATGTCATGGTTCCTGCCAGTCACTTGCTACAAAAGAGAGCTGCAAAAGATTAAAATTAAAGAACTCAAAGATGAAAACATAATAGTCAGCAACAAATTTGTTACTCACGCATAATGGAGAACTGCATTACTCATAATTCAATACCAGCTTACTTAACCATACAAAACAGGTATAAATTCATAAACAATATCTAGTACAGGCATCAAAGCCCATGGTTATATTCCATGTCCCATGTTGGCAATTGGAACATCTCTCTATTGCAAATGATACAAAGGACATTGTCCATTAAAGAGGTCGATATATCGCAAGGGAATCCGTTATATTCCATGTCCCATGTTGGCAATTGGAACATCCGTGTCACAATTGCAAATGATACAAAGGACATTGTCCATTGAAGAGGTCGATATCTCGCAAGGGAATCCTGACACAACCATCTAAGAAGTTAACAACAGATTGTACGTGTAACGCACCAAGGCATGCATATGAGCAGATCCCATGGGTGAAGTTGCTTTGGTTGTGCCCAAGCACAGCTTTATACTGTGGATGGCCTTGAATGATCCACTTACAAACTTTGGAAGATCAGCTGTGTGTATAATCTGTCATACTGAGGTTAAAATCATTGAACATGACCTATTTTGCAATTGTCACTTTGTTGAAAATCATCACTAACTAGCCCAAATGTTTAAAGCCTAAAGCCCAAAAGTTAAAGTCCAAATCCATTATCTAGAAGATCAAACAATAATGAGTATTCTCTAGATGGTTTAATGTCTAGAGAATTCTACACCTTTGTAATACTCAACACGTTTGAGAGAGTTCTAGATAAACAAAGATATGTGGTTGGGATTATTTCTCTAGAATCCTCCCACCTCCTTAGAGCTACTATAAATAAGGGAGAGGTTGTGAGGTGTAGGCATCAAGGAGCAAACAAACTCAAATGTAGTAGTGAGCATTGTAAGGGTGTGAGTTGTAAGAAACTTTTGAGAGATTAATAAAATTAGTTTTTCTTAAGTTCTAGTTCTTCCCAAATTTCCCAACAATTTGATATCAGAGCCAGCTCACCCTATTCACAATAAGGTATTATTATCACCTTTGGTGAAACACTGTCTAGTAAGAGATCGTTCGTGCACAGTTCGGGACTGTGAAGCAGATTGGTGTAAGACCAAGCTTACTAGGTAACATAAAGGAGGTTGTACCTTGTCATGATGGGAGATCTCGTTGGCACAACTGGTGGGCTTACAAAGCTCAACCACCATAATTACAAGAGTTGGCAGACAAGGATAAAGTCCTACTTGCAAGGGGCAGGACTTGTGACAGGTTGTTGGTGGTAGTGAGACTACACCACCGCCAAAGGAGAATGATGTCGAATTCGAGAAGTGGGAGATCAAAGCAGGGAAGGCGCTTTATGTGCTCAAAACGACGATCGATGAAATGCTTCAGTATATAGAAGATGCAGACACACCCAAAGGAATTTGGGATACATTTGCATCTCTGTTTTCAATAACGAATGATGTGCGTCTGCAGTTCTTGGATAATGAGTTGATGAACTCCAAGCAAGGAGGTATGTCTATTAGAGATTATTTTCTAAAAATTAAAATTTTATGTCGTGAAATTTCAGAGTTAGACCCTGCCTCCAAAGTTACTGAAGATAGGATGAAAAGATTAATAATCCATAGTCTAAAACCTGAATATACCGGAATTGTTACTGTCATTAGTGGTTGGCCAACTCAACCTTCTATTGTGGAGTTTGAAAGTCTGTTGGCCAATCAATAAAGTTTAGCTAAGCAAATGGCAGACGTCTTTCTGGAAAGTAAGGAAGAGGAGACGCTCTTCAATAAAATAAAGGGCAGGTATAAAAAGAAGAATTTTGTAAGATCAGATAAAAAAGAAGATAGCAGGCCCAAGAAGTCCCAGGAGAGGAGCTACAAGAAAGGGGAATCTCAGCAAGGCAGAAACAACAACGATCGGAGAAAGGACGGTTGCTACAACTGTGGCAGGAGAGGTACTATGCAAAAGACTGTTGGTCAAAGAAGAAGACAGCTGAAGGAAACTTGGTGACATCTCACAATCACCAAGACAACAGTGAAGAAGAATGGGACTTCCAAGTATCCTTTGCAACTACCCAGCCTGTTCGTGAGGATTTTTCAGATGAAGAAATTGACTTTTCCAAGGATGAGGTAGCCATGGCCGCTGAAGATCAAGACGTGCAAGTCAACTACAGTAAGGATTGGATTGTTGACTCAGGCTGCTCCAACCATATGACTGGAGAATGGGAGAAGTTGTCAAGCTTATGTGAATACAAAGGAGACGGGGTCATGATAACTGTCGATAACAAGAGATTGTCGATTGCTCACACTGAGGAGGCTACATTCATTCCACGCTTCAACCCTAATCAAGTTCAATGCAGAATGTCTATCACGCTCCAGGTATGAAGAAAAATTTATTGTTAGTATCACAATTAACAGGAACTTGCAAGTATGTGGTGTTCGGGCCGAAAGATGTTAAGGTGTACCGAACTCTAAAGCCATCGGGTACACCCATCATAACGGGAAGAAAGTTGGAGTCTATCCACGTGATGTCTACAGAATAAACATATGTGGATAAGACTCGATGCAGTGAAACTGTCGACTTGTGGCATGCAAGGCTAGGGCATGTTGGCTATCATAAGTTGAAGATAATGATAACCAAGTCAATGTTGAAGGGTCTACCTCACCTGGACGTATGAGGAGGAACAGTCTGTGCAAGGTGCCAGTACGGAAAAGCTCATCAACTACCCTATCAGGAGTCGAAGCTTAGAGCCAAGGAACCATTGCAACTCATCCAGTCAGATGTGTTTGGCTGGGTGAAGCAACCATCAGTCAGTGGAATGCGATACAAGGTGACTTTTATTGATGATTTTTCAAGGTACGTGTGGGTTTACTTTCTGAAGGAAAAATCAGAAGTTCTCGACATATTTAAGGCATTTAAGGAGGACTTCGAATGCAAAGTAGGAAAGAAGATCAAATGTCTGCGTACCGGTAATGGTGGAGAATACACATCGGATGAATTTACCAACTTCTTAAAGGAGTGTAAAATCACGAGGCAACTAACATGTCTAGGCACCCCTCAACAAAATGGCATAGCTGAAAGGAATAACCGACATTTGGCAGAGATATGTCGAAGTATGCTGCATGCGAAGAATGTACCGAGTCATTTTTAGGGCGAGTGTATGAAAACTCCAGCCCATGTCATCAATAGGCAGCCACAAGCAAAACTAAATTTCTTTTCACCGTTCCAGAAGTTATGGCATACTAAGCCTACAGTGAGTCACTTCTGAGTATTCGAATGTGTGTGCTTCGTGTTCGTGCCTGATCACCTAAGAAGTAAGTTCAACAAGAATGCTATTTGTTGCATCTTTGTGGAATACGACAGCCAAAGAAAAGGGTGGAAATGCTGCAATCCTACAATCGGGCGGTGTTATACATCAAGGAACGTGGTGTTTGACAAAGCTTCATCGTGGTGATCTACACAACAACTACTTATGCCAGACTCCAAAAGTCTACAAGAGGAAATGTAGGAAAATGAGTCATCACCTGCAAATGATGAAGAAGGAGTATGACCGAACTCACCCAAAACACCAAGTACATCTTCAAGCCCATGGCAGACTGGTGTATATGAAAGAACACCAGAAGAAGTTCAAGAAAGTGAAGAAGATGAGGGACAACAGTTAAGAAGGTAAACTAGACAACGCAAGCCCAATCCAAAGTATGCAAATGCTGTGAGTGAAGAATACAACATTATAGAGCCCGCAACATTTGAAGAAGCATCTCAGAGTCCGAAGTGGAGAAATGCAATGGAAAAAGAAATCCAAGCCCCGGAGCAAAATCAAACTTGGGACTTGGTGCCAAAACCCAATGATGTAAAAGCCCATATCATGTAAATGGGTCTATAAGATAAAGACTCGTCCTGATGGCTCGATAGAAAGGTACAAAGCTCGATTGGTAGCTCGAGGGTTCTCACAGCAACATGGGCTGGACTACGATGAAACATTCAGTCCAGTGGCCAAGATTACTACGGTCAAGGTTCTACTTGCACTAGCAGCAAATAAATCTTGGAAACTATGGCAAATGGATGTGAAGAACGCGTTCCTGCACGGTGAAATTGACCAAGAAATATATATGGAACAACATAGGGGGTTTGAGTGTAAAACCCAACAAAACTATGTTTGCAAGCTAAAAAATGCGTTGTACGGACTGAAGCAAGTACCAAGGGCCTGGTACGGGAAGATAACATAGTTCTTAGTTCAAAGCACTCCGGCCTATTTATCAAATCCCATGAAGGAAAACTAGCAATACTGCTAGTATACGTAGATGATCTGATTGTCACTGGAAATGAAACAAAAGAGATTCAAAGAGTACGAAGAAACCTAGCGGTTCGCTTCCAAATGAAGGAGTTAGGAGAATTAAGACACTTCCTAGGGCTTGAGATAGAACGAAATGATAAAGGCTTATTCCCCTGCCAGCAGAAATATGCTTGAGGTTTATTGAAAAAGTACGGGATGCTTGAGTGTAAACCAACCTCAACACCAATGGAGACCAATGCTAAGTTATGCGCTGATAAAGGAAAAGACTTGGAAGATACAACAATGTATCGCCAGCTTGTCGAGAGCCTAATCTACCTAACCTTCACACGGCCAGACATAGCCTACGTAGTTGGAGTAGCAAGTCGGTTCATGCAGAAGCCGAAGAAGCTCATCTCGAAGTAGTTCACAGAATCTTAAGGTATGTGAAAGGTATCACTGACATTGGAATTCTATACAAGAAAGATGAGGAGTACAAAATGGTTGGCTACTGTGATGCGAATTATGCTGGAAATCACGGCACAAGGAGATCGACTACAGGATACATGTTTAGTCTTGGTTCAGGAGCAGTCACTTCGTGTAGCAAAAGACAACCAACAATATCTCTCTCAACTACAGATGCGGAGTACAGAGCAGCAGCTATGGCAGCACAGGAAAATACTTAGCTAGTACAACTAATGAAGGACCTTCACCAGCCAGTCGACTATGCAATACCATCGCATTGTGATAATCAGTCTGCAATACGCTTAGCTGAAAATTCGGTGTTCCATGCAAGGACAAAGCACGTAGAGGTCCACTACCACTTCATTAGAGAGAAGGTACTTCAAGAAGAGATAGAGATGCAAACAACCAAGACAGATAACCAAGTAGCATATATATTTATTAAGGGACTTGACACGACAAAGTTCGAAGACTTTCGGAGACAACTTGGCATGATCTTCAACGGAGTTAGTGATGAGGGGGAGTGTTGAAAATCATCACTAACTAGCCCAAATGTTTAAAGCCTAAAGCCCAAACCTTTCATCTAGAAGATCTAACAATAATGAGTATTCTCTAGATGGTTCAATGTCTAGAGAATTCTACACCTTTGTAATACTCTACACATTTGAGAGAGTTCTAGAGAAGCAAAGATATGTGGTTGAGATTGTTTTTCTAAAATCCTCCCACCTCCTTAGAGCTACTATAAATAGGGAAGAGGTTGTGAGGTGTATGCATCAAGGAGCAAACAAGCTCAAGTGTAATAGTGAGCATAGTAAGGGTGTGAAATTGTAAGAAATTTTTGAGAGATTAATAAAATTAGTCTTTTTTAAGTTCCAGTTCTTCCCAAATTTCCCAACACACTTTGCACGATCAATTTCATATCAAATTCTTCTTTCATTGGTAATATTTGATGGCCAAGTTCATCCACCCACCTGGTCTGCAGCATCTCCTCTTTGCCAAGTCTCAGTCAAACCGTCCTCGAATACCACTTGTTGGGGCATTGCCATCGATATCATCCCCAACTTAAACACCACTAGCATTGCACCCCATCCTCGCGGCCTCTGAGGTGTGGGGTTTTCTCCAAAATACATCTTTGCTACTCTACCTTCTGTGACGTGGGATATTTAAGCCATTACCAATAACCCAACACTAAAGTGGGGGAAAAAAATATTTAGTATTGAATTCAAAGCTGAAAACGTTACACAGCCAAAACTTTCCTTAAATAGAGCGATGGGACTCCAACTAGCAAACAATCACCACTTGGATCAAGTACACTGCCCCCCATGCTGTTGTTCAAATTATCAAACACAACAATAATCCTCCTTGCGAAGCAATAGTCACCCTAAGAAGAATTGGATTGATGATTAACTCATTCGCATCCTTTGACATCGTTTATAACTATACAGGGGGTGACCGAAGCTATTTCATCTTTTCCATCCCCCGGTCCAATACCCTTTTATCACCTTGCAAACTTCAATCAAAGCCATGAATTTATAGAGTTCATTCATAGCTCATTCACAGACTAAAGTAAATAACATAAAAAGATTGAGCAAAAAATTGTAGGAGAGATTGTAATCTTCCTTGTTTGATTATTTAATATAAAGGTTCAGAAACCCTTAAAACCTCTGTTTAATATTCAAAATAAATATTTATATATATCTTACCACACAGGAGCATTAGAAAAAATTAATGACGGTTACATTTATCTAATTCCGAGTAGCACATTATAGGATACCATAGCAATGAATCAAGACTTCACTGCCAACTAGATAGCTGGTACATAGCTTTGGTGCACTGGACCTGGAGGTAATCATAAAGGCTCACTAGAAATCCACCTCTTAAACATTTCAAAGCATTCCTTAGGTTTGTACTCTGGAGGTGTGTGACCGGCTCCCTGCATAAACAAAAACATTGCATCAAATTACCACATTTTCGTAGACTGCTAGTTTGTGGTTTCAAAGAATCAAGGGGAATAGGGAGTCTTGCCTTGACAGTTGCAAATGTCATCTTGTTGGAATACGTCCTTGTGTATCTATAGGGACATTATGAATACAAAATATATGTTTAGTATAAAAAGTGCTTCGCTAAACTAACTTTGGTAGGAGTTAGTCTGAAACTGAAGTATAAGTCCAATGTAAGAGACTTACCCTCCAACTTGTCCATCAACAAACCAAGGCCTCCAATCATCAATGATGGAGTAGTTGAGATCTCGTATCCATGCTTGAGTTGCCGAGAAGGGTACTTCGGGGTCATGATCGCCACTGTTTAGAAATATCAGCCTTAGTAACCAAATGTTGCTTAAGGAACCAGAAGGGAACACAAGTACAAAAGAAAGGGATGCTACCTAAAAACCAGAGACCGATAACCTCTTTTGCTAAGAACCACAAGATTTGGGAAGGTGCTTTCTATTTCATACTGATATTGCCTCTCACGGTCGCACCTCTTCCAGTTAGATACTGATCCCTGCTAATTGACACATAAATATTTGCTACCATTACTTTTCTGTTTTTTTTTTCTCAAATTTTATTTTCCACATCAAGGTTTTTATTTCTTAATCATGTGACAGTGTACACATTACTTTAATTCTTTCAAAGAAGGAAGAACACATAAAAGAAAACAATGGTTTGGACAAAGAAAAAGATTTATAGTAAAATTCTACTCATGTTGTCATTAAATACCTTAGTGACATTGAGAGCCATTTGAACTCTGTTGTCATTCTCCCAATAACTGGATAGTAAATGATCATATTCCTGTGAATAGCCGCATTGTTATTGTTCTTTCCAAGAATTAAATTCACGCAAGGAATGATTCAATTGGTCTAGGAATACAATTGCAGATCCATAAGGTGACTTACTTTGCAATGAGGATATGAGGCTTCTGATTCTAGTGTAAGTGGTGATTTTAGATCGGCAGACTCCTTAAAATTCTCACCAAGAGACCTTCTATACAATTCTATCTCTTTCGTCTGTAAAGATGCAAAATCGCAGTATGGATCCAGAATGTGGAAAGTCCCAATTTTGCCAACACACTATAAATGAACAAAAGATCAAATTTCAGTACTTGATGCCCAGAAAAAGATATATGAACGTCACCATTATCAGTGAAATAAGTACTTCACCTGTAAGTACGTCTCCAGATTCTTTAGACACGCAGCATTGGTAGGATCTACATTCACATACTCCCCGCCACAACTTTCCTTCAGTGACTGGGAAATCATATTTCAAAATTATTATCTTAGCACATATCTTATTCATTGGCAACAATGCTAAGGAATGTTTGTCTCACAAAACAAATAAATAAAAAAAATCCAAGAATATTGATAAAAAATGCAAGGGAAGGGGAGAGAAAGAGGAAGAAAGCATGGAGAACATGAATTTGAATCAAACACAAGGTGGAGAAAATTTTCCCACTTTATCTCCCATCTCCTCACTTCTATTGTAGTTTTCCCTAGGACATTTTCCTTTGAAACAAGCACCATTTAAGCATAAATTTTTACTGAAATGAAGTAGAATTATGTTACCTCATAAAGTTCATCAGATATAAGCCCCATTCTATGAGCATATGGGACTCGTTCATTCTTGTCGCGATTTAGATCCGTGAATGTATTGCCAAGCAAATAGCCCTGTTACAGTTTCCAAGTAAAAAACTATTTTAAGAAATGTGTTGTGACCATCAAACACTGATAATTTCGAAGTAATCGTATCCTTTGCTCCTAGATTCTGTGGTCGGAACCATTAAATAGATACATTGTGGTATTACTTGTATCGTCGATTTTGCATTGTTTTTAAGGGATAAAAAAATGTTCACATGAAAATGTATTAGCAACATACTTTGATATTGATGAAAGGTACATTCCCTGCTTCATTACCTGCAGAGCATTTAATTTCAGTTAAATTACTATAAATGATCTCATTCACTGGAAATTCTATAATTAGCAAAATGATTTAACTAAGATCATTGCTGGTAACCATAGCAGTTAAGAAAATTATCATACACCTGCAAATTTACATTAAGGTGGTATCTTATTGTTAAATCAGAGCATGCTGATGGTAATATTACCATCTGATATATCTTGCATCACAGGTGAAGTTATCATCCCAGAATATGATTCACCACCAACATAGACTGAATTGGAGAGGAACTCTGGGTGACCTAGCAACCACTGCAAACACAGCCAAGTAAAGAAATGTGTCAGGTATTAGGAACTCCAACGGTACTAGTCATGAAATAAGCACCTTCCAGAAAAAAAAATAATGAACTACTATAGGGCAATTTCGTACTAAAACTACTTTAGGGGTCATATGGAAAAATCCCAATAATCTGTGGCTTCTGTATATCTTCATTTCATGTAAAAATGATGATACCTTTGTGCGCAATAGTAGCATTTTCACAAGCCAGATTCATTTGGTGACCCAACAGGATTTTCTTCACTCACATGCAAACTATTTATAGAGTATTTTCATAATTGCTTGAACTTTTTTCTTTTCTTGTCTTCTTCTTAATCATAAACTAGCATAGTTTTTTCAAAGAGAGAAATCCCATTCATATTGTTGCTCCCTTATTTCTTCTATTAAGCATAATGGATTTGATGCATCTTCACGGGTTTTCCTAAAATACACAAAATGAAGCAAGATTAACTGAAAATGATTAACACATATGTGACTTCACATGCCAATGGGGTACTAGCTTAGCTAGACTTGTGGCGAATGGAATCACAAGCAGTGACGGACCCAGGATTTTAGTGGTAGGGGGGGGGGGGGGGGGGGGGAAATGGCAAGAAGAAAAAAAATTTCTATCCAAGTTAGTAAAATAAGAAAAATACGACTATAAAAATACATTGTATATACCAAATTGAATTAAGTGTAATCCAATTTTAAGCAACATAAAGTTACAATATCAATAACCTTAACAAGGGGCAAACAAACGTAATAATTAGAATATATAACTAAAATCACAAAATAATTAGGATAAATATCTAATTGAAGCTAAAAAAAATCGAAAATTTACGAACATACTAAGATCCTAATACATTTCATTGAAAAATGTTTATATGAGGCTCAAATTTTGTACGAGTTGGCTAGTGGCATATATTTTCATTGAATTCTTTAGTTATTATTTTAGATATTAATTTCAAATATTTTTTTGGTTGAAGGTTTTACGCCACTTGAGCAATTCATTGCTTTAATGTTTGCAATTACATAAAAAATTGAGTTGAAAACAAAAAAGTAGGGGAAGGTCACAATGACAAAATTGTATAGACATAAAGAAATCATATGCTCCGAGAGGAATCAAAATAAATTTTTATTAAACTAAATAATTTTTTTAATGTTTGCAATTACAATAAAATTGTATTGAAAATAAAAAAAATTAGGCGAGTAACAATGATAAAAATAGTAATTATCAATAACCATCAAAATGTATAGTGAATAGCCATAAAAAAATATGCGCTCGATGAGTATCGAACTCGGGTTGTTTACAAAAATTTACAAACTTCCAACCACTACACCAATAGAAAGATGTAAAGCTAGGTGAATGAACAATTTACATATTGTATTATACATTATAAAATTATTTTTTTTAATGATTAAGTATATAATAAAATTATTTTTAAAGTTGAGGGGGAGAGGGGGGGCTCAAACCTACCGGCGGCATTTGGGGTGGGAGGGGTTAAGGGAATTAAAATAAATAAAATTGATTTCACATCCGTTGAAGGTACCTTTCTTAGAAATTCGTAGAGCTGCACACGTACTATTGTGTCACTTGCAAATGAATCATCCGCGCTTCTTGAAGTTGAATATGAGAACCCAGTTCCAACAGGAGAATCTATATAGATAATACTAGCGGCCTGAAAAACCCATTTGAAACAGAAGAATAAGGTACAGTATTAGACCATCCACTACAACACAGTCCAAGAAGTCATTTGAGAGTGCGAAATACTAAATACCTTTGTCCATGAGTATGGGTTCAAAACCAAAGTTGGTAAGCCCCCTTCATATTCTAGATTGAATTGCACTGGGCCTGCACAATCCCTATTGTTAGACTACCGATAAGATTTGTTCTGATTACACATTGGTTATGCTGTATAAATTGGTGTACTACATGAATCCTAAACAATTGCAATATACAAAATTTCATGACAGGTTACAGTATCACATTCTCCTTCAAAACCCTGCTTGTTTGAATGGTGTCGAATCAAACTCCAAGTAATTCGAAACTAGAACTGAATTCTCAGTTGTGCCACATGGGGTCAAAATCTGTCACTACTGGATTTGAGTTTTTCACAACTTGCAAATAGCACAGTTACCTCAAAGGACTGGAAACATGTAATAAATCAGTTTAAAACTAAAGCTACCCATTTGCTGAGATTTTGACTGTTAGGTCAATAACTAAATATATAGGATCCAGTGTATGTGGTTTTCTTTGGAACTTCGATTAATTTGGTAAAAACTAGTCCAGAAATTCAATCAAAGACACAAAAACCAACAACATATATAATACATATAAGTAAGTGGAGCAATTATTCTTCAATTTCAACTTTGAAAAGTTGTTGACCTAAATGAGAATTGAAAATAGTTGAACTTTGGTAATTTTCAAGTGATGCATGTCCATAAAAGACTCACCTAATTCATAAACAAGAGCACTAAAACCAGAGCAACCAGGGCCACCCATAAGCCAAAATATGAGAGGATCATCTTTGGGGTTCCCTTCTGACCTAACAAAGTAGTAGAACAGCTGCACACTTTCTGATTCTCCCACTCCAACATACCTGAAACCAATGAAACAATACCCATTGTCAACAAGTTAAAAGTGAACACTACCCATTGTTCAGACAACATAGATATGTATTCCAACTCAACTCAGGCACTCACCCAGTTTCAAGATCAAATGGAAGAGTACCATTGAAGCCTGGAAGAGATGTTACATTTGTTTGACAAAATGCAAGCAATGGGAAGAAACCCTGTAAGAGAATCAAAGCAACATGTAATGCGAGTAACATCCCAAAGATGTTTTTGGGGTCTCCTTTCATCATAGATTTTAGAATGTCACTCTCCTACTTTCCTTGTGTCTAAGATCATCCACACCAAGCTGTTATCTGTGGAGTTATGGTTAGTGCTGTGTCTTTTCTTTCTTTTTTTTCGCTCTGACATATTTTATATTATCTTATCATACAGAAATTCTAGGGAACAAGGGAGGGATGTGAAATGCAAGGGCAATCACTTATTTCGAGGAGAGGGACGGTTGCCCTCGCTCCTCATAAGGGCTCCTTATCTTATCGAGAAATTCTAAATGTCGAGGGAAAGGGCGAGGAAACGAGCGAGGGAAATGAGCTGGCGAGGTGAAAGCCGTTCATTTCCCTCGAGATCCGTGCGTTGACTTTTTCACGCGGATCTCGAGGGAAATGAACGGCTTTCACCTCGCCAGCTCATTTCCCTCGCTCGTTTCCTCGCCCTTTCCCTCGACATTTAGAATCTCTCACAACAAAATCTAGGAAATTTCTAGGGGTCAAGGGAGGGAGCGAGGGATGGGTGGATCCATCCACCTCGAGATGAGTGTCATCACATATCTCAAATTTGATGTACTCATCTCGAGGCAGATGGATGGTTACCATCCATCCCTCGCCCCCTTTCCCTCGCTCCCTCCCTGGCTCTGCAGCAAAGCTCATTTAGGGAGCGAAGGACTAAATTACAAAACAACATCTACAAATATTGTTATCCGCCTTTTCTAAGTGTTGATGAATGGGCGAGTGAAAGAGAGTGAGGGATGGGTGTAACCACCCATACACCTCGAGAAATATGTCGTTGCTAATCTCGAGGGGATGGATAGTTACATTGTCATCCAAGGGGGGACATGTTGAATGTATAATAATGACACTTTAACTTGTTTAAAACATGTTGGACCTTGGTAGTGCCAATAATAGCATGCACGAGAACGACGGCCAGAAGGTCTCAATAGAGACTGGTTGTTTGGTCGTTTGGTTGTTGAGGAGTCAACCCACACAGCTTTCTCAACCAGAAGTTGAATTCAATTATGTCAAAAAAAAAAACTAGCAAATATGGCTGATTAGAATTGTTGATCAATCAATGGGGGGAAAAAAAATTCGGTTTGGATTGGTTTTGAATTCGGATTGGCCTGTTTAATTGCTATATTTATTCAAGATATAAGCATTTTGTTCAAATTTCATCTTCACGTAATAATTAAAATTCTATAATTGTCAAGCATCAAGCCATTCAGATTCTTCGGGTGGCTGAGGTTTTTGGGTTAGCATGCCCAAGTTGCAAACTCAAACTCACACATTACCATCTCTAATCTGCTGATACAGGAGAAATGTACATTTATCTAGGGGTTACATTTGATGTTTGGAAATCTTCTAGTCTCGGATGGCAGCAATTTGTGAGATGGTCTAATAATTCAACAAGAATGTGTGAGCATATGTTGCGTTTGGGTTCAACACCTCAACACAGTTATTAATCGATATCGTTATAAAATGTATCCAATTAAACCATTGGATATATATATAGTGTATCCCTATTTTCAATTCAAATAACGAAAAATAGAACCCATATTTCAGGTCAATAAGCAAAAAGGAGGGTTGTTTACATGACCCATTGTCACTCTTATAATGGTTGGCATGATTCTTGCAAGGATCTTTTCATATTATGTCATGTGAAATACTAATAGTTTGTTTTCATATACTAATAATATATCAAGTGTTACTGTGCTTTTTTACTAGAAATTTCCCTTATCATTCTCCCACTGAACAATGACTCAAGGAGCTAAAAATTCCTCCACTTGTCATTGGCATACTTCGCGGGCATCAACAGAGAGTTCCAAAAGCTTCAAACCCTTCTTCATCTTTTTCTTCGATACATATACAACTCAGAAGAGATAAACAAAAAAACATGAATATTAAGCAATCAACAGATCTTTTCCTTCAAGACAATGGCCAATACAATGTCTACCTGCAGAAAACGAGTGAATTGAGTAACCAAAGATATGTTATAGCTGTACATAGTTGGCTAATAATTCGAAACCACATTGTTTGCTTACACACTGGGACATTCTATCCAATATGCAGGACACAATACAAAATCAGTGACACACATATAGATTATTCCACTAGATAGCTAATGCACTTTGGGTTGGTTTGGTGCACTGGACCTGGTGTAATCACAAAGGTTCATTAGAAATCCACCTCTTGAACATTGCAAAACATTCCTTAGGTCTGTACTCTGCAGCTGTGTGGCCGCTTCCCTGCATAGACAAAATATTGCATCAAATTATCACATTTTCCTCTACTGCTAATGTTTTGCTTCAAAGATCCAAATGGATTAGGGAGAGTTCTTGCCTTGACAGTTGTAAATGTCATCTTGTTGGAATATGTCCTTGTGTATCTATAGGACATGATGAACACAAACTATATGTTTAATATGAATAAGAGCTTCCTTAAACTAACTTTGTTAGGATTTACTCTGAAATTGAAGTATAGAGTCTAATGTAATAAGACTCACCCTCCAACTTGTCCGTCAACAAACCAAGGCCGCCAATCATCAATGATGGGGTAGTTAAGATCTCGTATCCATGCTTCAGTGGCCGAGAAGGGTACTCCCATGTCATGATCACCACTGTTTAAAGATACCAGCCTTAGTAACCAAATGTTGCTTTGAACAATTAGAAGGAAATTGGAGTAACAAAAGATACTGATATCACCTATAAACCAGAGAGCGGTAACCTCTTTTGCTCAGACGCACAAGAAATGGGAAGGTGCTTTTTATTTCATATTGATATGGCTTCTCATGGTTGCATCTCAGCCACTTCGACACTGTTCCCTGCTAATTGCCTCACAAAAATTTTCTTCCATTACTATCCTGTTTTTCCTAATTTTATTTTCCATGTCAAGGTTTGTATTGCTTCAGATCATGTTAAATTATACACATTAGTCTAAGTTCTTGAAAGAAGGAATAATACATACAAGAAAGCAAAGTGTTGGAAAAGGAAAAAAGCTTTGTTGTTATAAAAAAATAATACTCATGTAGTCATTAATTCTCACACCTCAGTGACATTGAGAGCCATTTGAACTCTGTCATCGTTTGCCCAATAAATGGAGAATAAATGATCATATTCCTGTGATTGGACACACTGTTATAAAAATCCGTATAGAGACTGCAAGAGAAGTTAATATTCTTTCCAATAATTATCATATGTTAAATATTGAACAATCCGTAGGTTTAGGAATATAAATGCAGATCCATAAGGTGACTCACCTTGCAACCAGGATATGAGGATTGTGGTTCGAGTGGAAGTGATGATTTTAGATCAACAGACTCTTGAAAATTCTCACCAAGAGATCTTCTATACTTTTCCATCTTTTTTGCCTTTAGAGATTTGATGACACATTCTGGCTCCAGAATGTGCATAACATGAATTCTGCTAATACACTATATGCACAAAAGGTCGAATTTCAGTATCTGATTCCCAGAAAAAAATATATATAGAAACGACACTGGTATCAAGGAAACAAGTACTTCACCTGAGAATATGTTTCCAGATTCTTTACACAATCAGTATTGCTAAGATTGACATTTACATACTGCCCACCACAGCTTATCTTCATTGACTGGGAAATCATAAATCAAAAGATTTCTTTTAACTCATTTATTGTTCACGGAATCTCAGGCAACAATGCCAAGGTTGCCTTTGTTTCACAATGAAAAAAAAAATTTCCCATGTAAATTTGCCAAAACTTAGAAGAGACAGGAGAGATGAAGGAAGAAAAAGGACCAGAGTATGAAGAACATGAATTTGATGATGACCTCTATCCTCATGGTCATCTACAAACTCAAGGTGGACAATTTTTTGCTACTTTCTGTCCCATCTCTTCTCTGTGGTTATCCGTAAGAAAATATTCTTTTGAAGAAAACCAGACTAAGGAGAAAACTTAAGTGAGATGACCATTAATAGAATTGTCACCTCATAAAGTTCATCGGATATAAGCCCCATTCTATGAGCATATGGGACTCGTTCATTCCTGTCGCGATTTAGATCCGTGAATGTATTGCCAAGCAAATAGCCCTGTTACAGTTTCCAAGTAAAAAACAATTTTAAGAAATGTGTTGTGACCATCAAACACTGATAATTTCGAAGTAATTGTATCCTTTGCTCCTAGATTCAGTGGTTGGAACCATTAAATAGATACATTGTGGTATTACTTGTATCGTCGATTTTGCATTGTTTTTAAGGGATAAGTAAATGTTCACATGTAAATGTATTTGACAAATAATAGTGAGAATGATGCTCTGCCTTTTTCATTGATCTATGATGTTTATATACAAGTTATTCTGCCATTATAGGCAACTCCTAATCACCCTAACAATCTGCTAACTTCTTTATACATAGCAATCATCCTAAAGCACTATATTACATAATCAAGACCATATTCAATAGCATAATTGAGAGCATAATCATGAGAATATTCTCAATGCCATATTCAATAGCATAATCATGAGAATATTCTCAATACCCCCCCTCAAGTTGGTGCATGGAGATCCCGTATGCCCAACTTGCGAAGTAGAAACTCATATTGTCGTTTGCCCAACACTTTTGTGAAAATGTCAGCGAGTTGCGCATTGGACGGGACATAGGTGGGATTGATATTTCCGGCAACAATCTCATCACGGACAAAGTGACAATCCACTTCAATGTGTTTTGTCCGTTCATGAAATACGGGATTTTGAGATATATGAAGAGCCGCCTGACTATCACAATGAAGAGACATAGAACGTGTGTGGGACATCCCGAGGCTAGCTAAAATAGCTTTTAGCCATTTCAACTCACATGTAGTCATAGCCATAGACCGGTATTCTGCCTCTGCGGAGGAACGGGATACTGTATGTTGCTTCTTTGTCTTCCAAGATACTGGCGAGTTCCCAAGAAACACTAACCACCCAGTGAGGGATCGCCTAGTCAATGGGCATCCGGCCCAGTCAGCGTCACACCACCCATGTAACTGCATGTCACACTTACTACTCAAATGTATACCTTGACCCGGATTACCTTTTAAGTACCGGACCACCCGCAAAGCAGCTTCCCAGTGGTCTGCCCGAGGACGTTGCATAAATTGAGATAAAACATGAACACTATAAGATAATTCTGGTCGAGTAAAACACAAATAAATTAGCCGCCCCACCAAGCGACGATAAGGCTCGGGATCAGCGAGCTCTTGACTCGTAGACAAGGCAAGTCGATGATTCTGTTCCAGTGGCACAGCCGCAGGCCTTGCCCCTAGCAATCCGGCCTCAGAAATGATGTCAAGCGCGTATTTGCGTTGACAAAGTACAAACCCATCTGGTCCGCGTGCCACTTCTACCCCCAAGAAATACTTTAAAGGACCCAGATCTTTCATGTAGAAACAAGCACTGAGGTAACCCTTGAATTTCTGTATATCAACCGGATTACGCCCAGAGATGATAAGGTCGTCGACATAAACAAGAACACTGAGCTGAACCGCACCTCTCTGTAGAGTAAACAAAGAATAATCTGAATAAGATTGCTGAAAACCATAATTCTTCAAAGCAGTTGACAGTTTAGCGAACCAGCACCGGGGTGCCTGCTTCAGCCCATATAATGATTTCCTAAGCTTGCACACCTTCCCGAAAGTCCCCACCTGAAAACCGGGTGGTAATTTCATGTATACCTCCTCCGTAAGATCACCATGGAGAAATGCATTATGAACATCCATCTGATGGACTTCCCAATTCATGGCAGCCGCAACGGCAAGAAAGACCCTCACTGTAACCATCTTAGCTACTGGAGCAAATGTCTCTGTATAATCAATTCCTTCAATTTGATGATTCCCAAGAATAACCAGTCGAGCCTTCAATCGCTCAATGGTACCATCAGAACTATACTTGATCTTGTATACCCACTTGCATCCTAGAGCTTTCTTTCCTGGTGGCAATTCTGCTACAACCCAAGTTTCATTAATCTCAAGTGCCTCAATTTCTCGTCGCATGGCATCCCTCCAGCGGCTGTCTTTCACGGCCTCAGAATAGCACACAGGTTCCCGATTTGCTGTCAAGGCTGCAAGAAAATGTCTATGTCGCATAGAAAAATTATCACAATTCACATAATGTGCTATGGGATAGGGTGTACCTGAGGAATGCCGTGGTACGGGTGAAGGTGGTACGGATGGACTCATTTTCCGAATGGTATGAGTAACATAATCACGGAGTCGTACCGAGGCTTGCCTTCTGCGTTGACCCCTGCCCAACACATCTTCCTGACTTGCGTCCGGGTTGTCCTCCTGGTTTGCGCAAACCGGCTGTCCAGCAGCCTCATCCGGCTGTACAACCGCCTCGACACCAGCATTTGCCCCATCCTCGGCACACGCCGACTGCCCAGCAGCCCCATCTGGCTGAACAAACTCCTCGGCACATGCCGACTGCCCAGCAGCCCCATCCGGCTGTACAAACTCCTCGACACCCCCCCTCAAAACAGGCGTAGATGTTTCCTCAAACTCCTCGTGAACAGCCTCGATATTAGGTAGACCATCGTGGTCTAAATTAAAATTATCTGCAAAAGGAAAAACACCTTCCGAGAATACAACATTACGAGAAACAAAGAAATCTCGTTTCTCCAAGTCATACAAACGCCACCCCTTTTTTCCATAAGGATACCCAACAAAGACGCACCTTCGACTTCTACTGGCAAACTTATCCCCCGTCTGTACATGTGCATAACACAAGGACCCCAAAATGCGCAAGTGATCGTAAGTGGGTGTGCTGCCATATAAGACACTATAAGGTGTTTTCCCATTCAAGACCAAGGAGGGAGTCCTATTTATCAAGTACCCAGCCGTCAACACACATTCTCCCCAAAACTCAATAGGAAGAGAGCCCTGAAAACGCAGCGCCCGAGCTACGTTCAAAATATGTTGGTGTTTCCGTTCAACCCGCCCATTTTGTTGAGGTGTTCCCACACAAGACGTTTGAAAAACAATCCCATGATCAAGAAAATATTGTCGCAGACAAATGAATTCAGTGCCGTTATCACTCCTCAAAATTTTTACCTCTTTATCAAATTGTCTCTTAACCATCGAGAAAAACATTTGAAGAGTATGTGAGACCTCTTTCTTATCAATAAGTAAATAAATCCATACGGCACGGGAAAAATCATCAACAATGGTCAGAAAGTAAGAAGCACCACAAGAAGAAGTTGTTTTATAAGGTCCCCATAAATCAGTGTGAATAAGTTCAAAAATAGTCGAAGCTTTATGTTCACTAACAGGAAACTTATCTCTACTTTGCTTTGCCCTCTGACAGACATCACAATTTTTATTCAAGCGATTTTTCGTTTCACTAAAACTTACTTCGGGAACTAACTTTGTTACTTGTAGAGATGGATGACCCAGTCGCTGGTGCCATAGATCAAGAGTCACCACACTAGTGGCCTTTATTGCGTGAACCTGTGGCAGCCTCCGAAAGTAATAGAGTCCATCGCGTCGTTCACCCGCACCAATCAACATCCTCGAAGTGCGGTCCTGTATAACACACATATCATTAGTGAATTGGACAAAATAGTTATAGTGATCAGTCAATTGCGACACAAAAATTAAATTGCAAGTTAGCCCTGACACATAAAGAACATTTTTCAAACAGAAATTTCTGTCAAGAAGGATCGTCCCCTCTTTAGTGGCGATAGCGCTACTCCCATCTGGCAATCCCACGGGATATTGAGCAATCGCCCTTAAGTCACGAAGATCCCCGATCGTGCCAGTCATGTGATTCGAAGCTCCCGTGTCAATAATCCAAGGCTTACCAGTCATCGTATCGGTCGTTGCAGATTTTGACCCGCCCAACATTTGGAGAAGTGTCTGCCACTGATTGGTATTTAGCCCGGGCAATGGAGATGCATCTGTCTCGGTCACTCCTGCCCCAGAAGAACCTGTCTGAGCAGTGTTGGCACCACTAGCCATGATCGATGTTTATGAAGCAGAGGGAGCAGTGGAGTAGTGCGGAAGGACACGACTGAGGAGACTACAATGTTTACTTGTTGGTTCTGTCACAAAGTCAATGTTTCACGGACAACACCTACACCGTCTTTCACAAGAATGAATTCAGTGGTTCTGTCAAGCTTCCGCACATTCCTCGCCCTAAGACACCACAACTATTTGTTCAGATTGTGAAGGAGGGTTTGTTGAAGAAGTCGAAACCCCATCTCGATCTGTTGTTGTTGCACCAACACCTACTGCGCCTGTGGAGGGTCGAAGAAGCAGGAGGTTTCCTGCGGCGGCTATGTACACGTTGTGGAACAGACCGAGCTCGGATCAGAATAGTGGGTCTGGGTCTGGGACTCTTGGATTTCGTCGAAGAAGGAATGGTAATGATCGATCCCCCTTTAATCCTGTTATTGTTCTTCGTGGACCAAATGAAGGTGGTGGAGAAAGAGGGCCAGAGACAGAGATCGCACAACAAGTGCAGTCAAGGAGCTTCTCGTCTTCGTCAATCAAACCAGATGGGTTTGATCTGAGTTAGGGTTTTCAGATGGGTTTTCACAGAGCTTCTCGTCTTCGTCAATCAAGATCTACTATCAAGATCTGTCCCTTCTTATTTGGGGTTGATTCAGATCTACAATCAAGATCTGTAATTCTGCAATCTGCAATCAAGATCTTTCTGTTTCAGATCTACTATCAAGCGTCGCTCCACAACATCTACTTTGGCTCAGATCTACTTTGGGGTTGATTCAGGATCTGTTTGAGGGTTGTTCCAGAGGGTTATCAAGGGTATTGAAGAGTTTCAAGAGTTTTCGAGCAATCTGGGGGCAAGGTCAATCAATCTTTGGTCGATTCAGGGTCGATTCAGGGATGACGGTCGAGCAAGGGGCGATTGTGGTTGGTGCTGCTTCAGATCGATTGAAGCTTAGAATTCTTCTAAGCTTAGTGCTACTTTAGACGAAGAAGACGCCTTTCCTCTTTTTCAGATCGATTGGCGTGTTGCCTCAAGGTATGTTTGAAATACCTTCTCACCTTTGGCTCTGATACCATGACAAATAATAGTGAGAATGATGCTCTGCCTTTTTCATTGATCTATGATGTTTATATACAAGTTATTCTGCCATTATAGGCAACTCCTAATCACCCTAACAATCTGCTAACTTCTTTATACATAGCAATCATCCTAAAGCACTATATTACATAATCAAGACCATATTCAATAGCATAATCATAGCATAATTGAGAGCATAATCATGAGAATATTCTCAATGCCATATTCAATAGCATAATCATGAGAATATTCTCAATATTAGCAACATACTTTGATATTGATGAAAGGTACATTCCCTGCTTCATTACCTGCAGAGCATTTAATTTCAGTTAAATTACTATAAATGATCTCATTCACTGGAAAATTCTATAATTAGAAAAATGATTTAACTAAGATCATTGCTGGTAACCATAGCAGTTAAGAAAATTATGAAAATTATCATACACTGCAAATTTACATTAAGGTGGTATCTTATTGTTAAATCAGAGCATGCTGATGGTAGTATTACCATCTGATATATCTTGCATCACAGGTGAAACTATCATCCCAGAATATGATTGACCACCAACATAGACTGAATTGGAGAGGAACTCTGGGTGACCTAGCAACCACTGCAAACACAGCCAAGCAAAGAAATGTTTCAGGTATTAGGAACTCCAACGGTACTAGTCATGAAATGAGCACCTTCCAGAAATAGGCAATTTCTTACTAAAACTACTTTAGGGGTCATATGGAGAATCCCAATAATCTGTGACTTCTGTATATCTTCCTTTCATGTAAAAATTGTGATACGTTTGTGTGCAATAGTAGCATTTTCACAAGCCAGATTCATTTGGTGACCCAATAGGATTTTCTTCACTCACATGCAAACTATTTATAGAGTATTTTCAGTATGGTTTTTTCAAAGAGAGAAATCCCATTCATATTGTTGCTCCCTTATTTCTTCTATTAAGCATAATGGATTTGATGCATCTTCATGGGTTTTCCTAAAATACACAAAATGAAGCAAGATTAACTGAAAATGATTAACACATACGTGACTTCACATGCCAATGGGGTACTAGCTTAGCTAGACTTGTGGCGGATGGAATCACAAGTCCAGGGTTCAAACTCTACCGTCGGCATTTGGGGTGGGAGGGGTTAAGGGAATTAAAATAAATAAATAAAACTGATTTCACATCCATTGAAGGTACCTTTCTTAGAAATTCGTAGAGCTGCACACGTACTATTGTGTCACTTGCAAATGAATCTGCTGCGCTCCTTGAATATGAGAACCCAGCTCCAACAGGAGAATCTATATAGATAATACTAGCGGCCTGAAAAACCCATTTGAAACAGAAGAATAAGGTACAGTATTAGACCATCCACTACAACACAGTACAAGAAGTCATTTGAGAGTGCAAAATACTAAATACCTTTGTCCATGAGTATGGGTTCAGAACCAAAGTTGGTAAGCCCTCTTCATATTCTAGATTGAATTGCAATGGGCCTGCACAATCCCTATTGTTAGACTACCGATAAGATTTGTTATGCTGTATAAATTGGTGTACTACATGAATCCTAAACAATTGCAATATACAAAATTTCATAAGATGTTATAGTATCACATTCTTCTTCAAAACCCTGCCTGTTTGAATGGTGTTGAATCAAACTCCAAGTAATTCAAAGCTATAACTGAATTCCCAGTTGTGAGACATGGGGTCAAAATCTGTCGCTACTTGATTTGAGGTTTTCATAACTCGTAAATAGCACAGTTCCCTCAAAGGACTTGAAACATGTAATAAATCAGTTTAAAACTAAAGCTACCCATTTGCTGAGATTTTGACTGTTAGGTCAGTAACTAAATATATAGGATCCAGTGTACGTGGTTTTCTTTGGAACTTCGATTAATTTGGTAAAAATCAGTGTTCTAAAAATCGGCCGGAGCTTGAAGGTGGAAAACCGCCCAGATTAATGGCTGGGTGGGCAATCTGGGCGGTTTTGGGCAGTCTGGGCGGGGTCTAGGCGGTCTAGGAGATTTTTATTTTTTAATAAGGTTGATTGTGTTCTTATTTTATTTTTATTTCCTATTTTTTAGAAATAAACTATTTAATTGCTTTTTATTCAGTATATGTCTAAATGTAGAATGAAATTCTCAAAGGATCTGCCGGTACCAATTTTACTAATGTAGATTTTATAAAAAATAACTGAGGTTATTCATGCAATTTGAAGAAAAATAAGAGTACACAAATTCAAATTTATATAAAGTACCCATCATGACCAACTTCAGTTATTTGAGTTTTAATAAATTTTATTCACGATTGTTAATTTTTCATGTTTTTAAATTTTGCATATGTATATTGGCATTAAATTGGATGTAATTGATAAGGTATTATGCTTAACTAAATTATTAAAGTTATTATACAAAACCTAAGACCGTCTATGCATCCACCTAGGCCTCTGGGCGTTAGGCACCCGCTCGCCGCCTAGCGATTTTTAGAACACTGGTAAAAACTAGTCCAGAAATTCAATCAAAGACACAAAAAACAACAACATATATAATACATATAAGTAGAGCAATTATTCTTCAATTTCAACTTTGAAAAGTTGTTGACCTAAATGAGAACTGAAAATAGTTTAACTTGGTATTTTTCAAGTAATGTTTGTCCATAAAAGACTCACCTGTTTCATAAACAAGAGCACTAAAACCAGAGCAACCAGGGCCACCCATAAGCCAAAATATGAGCGGATCATCTTTGGGGTTCCATTTGACTTTTCAGATGAAGAAATTGACTTTTCCAAGGATGATGTATCCATGGCCGCTGAAGATCAAGACGTGCAAGTCAACTACAGTAAGGATTTGATTGTTGACTCAGGCTGCTCCAACCATGTGACTGGAGAATGGGAGAAGTTGTCAAGCTTATGTGAATACAAAGGAGAGTCATGATAACTGTCGATAACACGAGATTGTCGATTGCTCACACTGGGGAGGTTACATTCATTCCACGCTTCATCCCTAATCAAGTTCAATTGCAGAATGTCTATCACGCTCCAGGTATGAAGAAAAACTTATTGTCAGTATCACAATTAACAGCAACTGGCAAGTATGTGGTGTTCGGGCCGGAAGATGTTAAGGTGTACCGAACTCTAAAGCCATCGGGTACACCCATCATAACGGGAAGAAAGTTGGAGTCTATCTACGTGATGTCTGCGGAATCAGCATATGTGGATAAGACTCGATGCAGTGAAACTACCGACTTGTGGCATGCAAGGCTAGGGCATGTTAGCTATCATAAGTTGAAGATAATGATAACCAAGTCAATGTTGAAGGGTCTACCTCACCTAGACGTATGAGAAGGAACAATTTGTGCAGGGTGCCAGTACGGAAAAGCTCATCAACTACCCTATCAGGAGTCGAAGCTTAAGGCCAAGGAACCATTGCAACTCATCCACTCAGATGTGTTCGGCTGGGTGAAGCAACCATCAGTCAGTGAAATGCGATACATGGTGACTTTTATTGATGATTTTTCAAGATACGTGTGGGTTTACTTTATGAAGGAAAAATCAGAAGTTATCGACATATTTAAGGCATTTAAGGAGGACATTGAATGCAAAGTAGGAAAGAAGATCAAATGCCTACGTACCAATAATGGTGGAGAATACACATTGGATGAATTTACCAACTTCTTGAAGAAGTGTAAAATCAGGAGGCAACTAACATGTCTAGGCACCCCTCAACAAAATGGCATAGCTGAAAGGAAGAACCGACATTTGGCAGAAATATGTCGAAGTATGCTGCATGCGAAGAATGTACCGAGTCATTTTTGGGCCAAGTGTATGAAAAATGCAGCCCATGTCATCAACAGGTAGCCAAAAGCAAAACTAAATTTCTTTTCACCGTTCCAGAAGTTATGGCATACTAAGCCTACAGTGAGTCACTTCCGAGTATTTGGATATGTGTGCTACGTGTTCGTGCTTGATCACCTAAGAAGTAAGTTTGACAAAAAAGCTATTCGTTACATCTTTGTGGGATACGACAGCCAAAGAAAATGGTGGAAATGTTGCAATCCTACAACCGGGCGGTGTTATACATCAAGGAACGTGGTGTTTGACGAAGCTTTATCGTGGTGATCTACACAACAAATACTTCTGCCAAACTCCAAAAGTCTACAAGAGGAAATGCAGGAAAATGAGTCATCACCTGCAAATGATGAAGAAGGAGTATGACCGAGCTCACCCAAAACACCAAGTACATCTTCAAGCCCATGGCAAACTGGTGTATATGAAAGAACACCAGAAGAAGTTCAAGAAAGTGAAGAAGATGAAGGACAACAGTTAAGAAGGTAAACTAGACAACGCAAGCCCAATCCAAAATATGCAAATGCTGTGAGTGAAGAACACAACATTAGAGAGCCCGCAACATTTGAAGAAGCATCTTAGAGTCCGAAGTGGAGAAATGCAATGGAAGAAGAAATCCAAGACCTGGAGCAAAATCAAACTTGGGACTTGGTGCCAAAACCTAAGGATGTAAAGCCCATATCATGTAAATGGGCCTACAAGATAAAGACTCATCCTGATGGCTCGATAGAAAGGTACAAGGCTCGATTGGTAGCTCGAGGGTTCTCACAGCAATATGGGCTGGACTACGATGAAACATTCAGTCCAGTAGCCAAGATTACTATGGTCATGATTATACTTACACTAGCAGCAAATAAATCTTGGAAACTATGGCAAATGGATGTGAAGAACGCGTTCCTGCACGGTGAAATTGACCGAGAAATATATATGGAACAACCGAGGGGGTTTGAATGTAAAACCCAACAAAACTATGTTTGCAAGCTAAAAAATGCTTTGTATGGACTGAAGCAAGCACCAAGGGCCTGGAACGGGAAGATAGTGGAGTTCTTAGTTCAAAGCGGCTACTCAGTTGCACATTCAGACTCCAGCCTATTTATCAAATCCCAGGAAGGAAAATTAACAATAGTGCTAGTATACGTAGATGATCTGATTGTCACTGGAAATGACACAAAAGAGATTCAAAGAGTACGAAGAAACCTGGCGGTCCGCTTCCAAATGAAGGAGTTAGGAGAATTAAGACACTTCCTAGGGCTTGAGATAGAATGAAATGACAGAGGCTTATTCCCCTGCCAGCAGAAATATGCTCGAGGTTTATTGAAAAAGTACAGGATGCTTGAGTGTAAACCAACCTCAACACCGATGGAGACCATTGCTAAGTTATGTGTTGATAAAGGAAAAGACTTGGAAGATACAACAATGTATCACTAGCTTGTCGGGAGCCTAATCTACCTAACCTTCACACGGCCAGACATTGCCTACGCAGTTGGAGTAGCAAGCCGGTTCATGCAGAAGCCGAAGAAGCCTCATCTCGAAGTAGTTCGCAGAATCTTAAGGTATGTGAAAGGTACCACTGACATTGAAATTCTATACAATAAAGATGAGGAGTGCAAAATGGTTGGCTACTGCGATGCAGATTATGCTGGAGATCCTGTCACAAGGAGATCGACTACAGGATACATATTTAGTCTTGGTTCAGGAGCAGTCACTTGGTGTAGCAAAAGACAACCAACAATATTTCTCTCAACTATAGAAGTGGAGTACAGGGCAGCAACTATGGCAACACAGGAAAATACTTGGCTAGTACAACTAATGAAGGACCTTCACCAGCCAGTCAACTATGCAATACCATCGCATTGTGATAATCAGTCTGCAATACGCTTAGCTGAAAATTCGGTGTTCCATGCAAGGACAAAACACGTAGAGGTCCACTACCACTTCATTAGAGAGAAGGTACTTCAAGGAGAAATAGAGATGTAAACAACCAAGACGGATAACCAAGTAGCATATATATTTACTAAGGGACTTGGCACGACAAAGTTTGAAGACTTTAGGAGACAACTTGGCATGATCTTTAATGGAGTTAGTGATGAGGGAGAGTGTTGAAAATCATCACTAACTAGTCCAAATGTTTAAAGCCTAAAGCCCAAAAGTTAAAGCCCAAACCCATCATCTAGAAGATCTAACAAGAATGAGTATTCTCTAGATGGTTCAATGTTTAGAGAATTCTACACCTTTGTAATACTCTACACATTTGAGAGAGTTCTAGAGAAGCAAAGATATGTGGTTGGGATTGTTTCTCTAGAATCCTCCCACCTCCTTAGAGCTATTATAAATATGGGAGAGGTTGTGAGGTGTAGGCATCAAGGAGCAAACAGGCTCAAGTGTAATATCGAGCATAATAAAAGTGTGAAATTGTAAAAAAAATTTGAGAGATTAATAAAATTCTTAAGTTTTAGTTCTTCCCAAATTTCCCAACACACTTTTCACAATCAATTTCATATCAAATTCTTCTCTCATTGGAAATATTTGATGGCCAAGTTCATCCACCGACCTGGTCCGCAGCATCTCTTTTTTGCCAAGTCTCAGTCAAACCGTCCTCGAATACTACTTGTTGGGGCATTGTCATCGATATTATCCCCAACTTAAACACCACTAGCATTGCACTCCATCCTCGCGGCCTCTGAGGTGTGGGGTTTTCTCCAAAATACATCTTTGTTACTCTACCTTCTGTGACGTGGGATATTTAAGCCATTACCAAACCCAACACTAAAGTGGGGGAAAAAATATTTAGTATTGAATTCAAAGCTGAAAACGTTACACAGCCAAAACTTTCCTTGAGTAGAGCGATGGGACTCCAACTAGCAAACAATCACCACTTGGATCAAGTACACTGCCCCCCATGTTGTTGTTCAAATTATCAAAGACAAGAACAATCCTCCTTAGGAAGCAATAGTCACCCTAAGAAGAATTGGATTGATGATTAACTCATTCGCATCCTTTGACATCGTTTATAACTATAAAGGGGGTGACCGAAGCTATTTCATCTTTTCCATCCCCCGATCCAATACCCTTTAATCACCTTGCAAACTTCAATCAAAGCCATGAATTTATAGAGTTCATTCATAGCTCATTTACAGACTAAAGTAAATAACATAAAAAGATTACGCAAAAAATTGTAGGAGAGATTGTAATCTTCCTTGTTTGATTATTTAATATAAAGGTTCAGAAACCCTTAAAACCTCTGTTTAATATTCAAAATAAATATTTATATATATCTTACCACACAGGAGCATTAGAAAAAATTAATGACGGTTACATTTATCTAATTCCGAGTAGCACATTATAGGATACCATAGCAATGAATCAAGACTTCACTGCCAACTAGATAGCTGGTACATAGCTTTGGTGCACTGGACCTGGAGGTAATCATAAAGGCTCGCTAGAAATCCACCTCTTAAACATTTCAAAGCATTCCTTAGGTTTGTACTCTGGAGGTGTGTGACCGGCTCCCTGCATAAACAAAAACATTGCATCAAATTACCACATTTTCGTAGACTGCTAGTTTGTGGTTTCAAAGAATCAAGGGGAATAGGGAGTCTTGCCTTGACAGTTGCAAATGTCATCTTGTTGGAATACGTCCTTGTGTATCTATAGGGACATTATGAATACAAAATATATCATCATCATCATCATCAAAGCCCATTCCCGAGATTTTCGGGGCAAAATATAAGTGCTTCGCTAAACTAACTTTGGTAGGAGTTAGTCTGAAACTGAAGTATAAGTCCAATGTAAGAGACTTACCCTCCAACTTGTCCATCAACAAACCAAGGCCTCCAATCATCAATGATGGAGTAGTTGAGATCTCGTATCCATGCTTGAGTTGCCGAGAAGGGTACTATGGGGTCATGATCGCCACTGTTTAGAAATATCAGCCTTAGTAACCAAATGTTGCTTAAGGAACCAGAAGGGAACACAAGTACAAAAGAAAGGGATGCTACCTAAAAACCAGAGACCGATAACCTCTTTTGCTAAGAACCACAAGATTTGGGAAGGTGCTTTCTATTTCATACTGATATTGCCTCTCACGGTCGCACCTCTTCCAGTTAGATACTGATCCCTGCTAATTGACACATAAATATTTGCTACCATTACTTTTCTGTTTTTTTTTTCTCAAATTTTATTTTCCACATCAAGGTTTTTATTTCTTAATCATGTGACAGTGTACACATTACTTTAATTCTTTCAAAGAAGGAAGAACACATAAAAGAAAACAATGGTTTGGACAAAGAAAAAGATTTATAGTAAAATTCTACTCATGTTGTCATTAAATACCTTAGTGACATTGAGAGCCATTTGAACTCTGTTGTCATTCTCCCAATAACTGGAGAGTAAATGATCATATTCCTGTGAATAGCCGCACTGTTAATGTTCTTTCCAAGAATTAAATTCACGCAAGGAATGATTCAATTGGTCTAGGAATACAATTGCAGATCCATAAGGTGACTTACTCTGCAATAAGGATATGAGGCTTCTGATTCTAGTGTAAGTGGTGATTTTAGATCAGCAGACTCCTTAAAATTCTCACCAAGAGACCTTCTATACAATTCTATCTCTTTCGTCTGTAAAGATGCAAAATCGCAGTATGGATCCAGAATGTGGAAAGTCCCAATTTTGCCAACACACTATAAATGAACAAAAGATCAAATTTCAGTACTTGACGCCCAGAAAAAGATATATGAACGACACCATTATCAGTGAAATAAGTACTTCACCTGTAAGTACGTCTCCAGATTCTTTAGACACGCAGCATTGGTAGGATCTACATTCACATACTCCCCGCCACAACTTTCCTTCAGTGACTGGGAAATCATATTTCAAAATTATTATCTTAGCACATATCTTATTCATTGGCAACAATGCTAAGGAATGTTTGTCTCACAAAAAAAAAATAATAATAATAAATCCAAGAATATTTATCAAAAATGCAAGGGAAGGGGAGAGAAAGAGGAAGAAAGCATGGAGAACATGAATTTGAATCAAACACAAGGTGGAGAAAATTTTCCCACTTTATCTCCCATCTCCTCACTTCTATTGTAGTTTTCCCTAGGACATTTTCCTCTGAAACAAGCACCATTTAAGCATAATTTTTTACTGAAATGAAGTAGAATTACGTTACCTCATAAAGTTCATCAGATATAAGCCCCATTCTATGAGCATATGGGACTCGTTCATTCTTGTCGCGATTTCGATCCGTGAATGTATTGCCAAGCAAATAGCCCTGTTACAGTTTCCAAGTAAAAAACAATTTTAAGAAATGTGTTGTGACCATCAAACACTGATAATTTAGAAGTAATCGTATCCTTTGCTCCTAGATTCAGTGGTCGGAACCATTAAATAGATACATTGTGGTATTACTTGTATCATCGATTTTGCATTGTTTTTAAGGGATAAGAAAATGTTCACATGTAAATGTATTAGCAACATACTTTGATATTGATGAAAGGTACATTCCCTGCTTCATTACCTGCAGAGCATTTAATTTCAGTTAAATTACTATAAATGATCTCATTCACTGGAAAATTCTATAATTAGAAAAATGATTTAACTAAGATCATTGCTGGTAACCATAGCAGTTAAGAAAATTATCATACACCTGCAAATTTACATTAAGGTGGTATCTTATTGTTAAATCAGAGCATGCTGATGGTAGTATTACCATCTGATATATCTTGCATCACAGGTGAAGTTATCATCCCAGAATATGATTCACCACCAACATAGACTGAATTGGAGAGGAACTCTGGGTGACCTAGCAACCACTGCAAACACAGCCAAGGAAAGAAATGTGTCAGGTATTAGGAACTCCAACGGTACTAGTCATGAAATAAGCACCTTCCTGAAATAAAAATAATGAACTACTATAGGGCAATTTCTTACTAAAACTACTTTAGGGGTCATATGGAAAAATCCCAATAATCTGTGGCTTCTGTATATCTTCATTTCATGTAAAAATGATGATACCTTTGTGCGCAATAGTAGCATTTTCACAAGCCAGATTCATTTGGTGACCCAATAGGATTTTCTTCACTCACATGCAAACTATTTATAGAGTATTTTCATAATTGCTTGAACTTTTTTCTTTTCTTGTCTTCTTCTTAATCATAAACTAGCATAGTTTTTTCAAAGAGAGAAATCCCATTCATATTGTTGCTCCCTTATTTCTTCTATTAAGCATAATGGATTTGATGCATCTTCACGGGTTTTCCTAAAATACACAAAATGAAGCAAGATTAACTGAAAATGATTAAAACATATGTGACTTCACATGCCAATGGGGTACTAGCTTAGCTAGACTTGTGGCGAATGGAATCACAAGCAGTGACGGACCCAGGATTTTAGTGGGGGGCGAAATGGCAAGAAGAAAAAAATTTTCTATCCAAGTTAGTAAAATAAGAAAAATACGACTATAAAAATACATTGTATATACCAAATTGAATTAAGTGTAATCCAATTTTAAGCAAAATAAAGTTACAATATCAATAACCTTAACAAGGAGCAAACAAACGTAATAACTAGAATATATAACTAAAATCACAAAATAATTAGGATAAATATCTATTTGAAGCTAAAAAAAATCAAAAATTTACGAACATACTAAGATCCTAATACATTTCATTGAAAAATGTTTATATGAGGCTCAAATTTTGTACGAGTTGGCTAGTGGCATATATTTTCATTGAATTCTTTAGTTATTATTTTAGATATTAATTTCAAATATTTTTTTGGTTGAAGGTTTTACGCCACTTGAGCAATTCATTGCTTTAATGTTTGCAATTACATATAAAATTGAGTTGAAAACAAAAAAGTAGGGGAAGGTCATAATGACAAAATTGTATAGACATAAAGAAATCATATGCTCCGAGAGGAATAAAAATAAATTTTTATTAAACTAAATAATTTTTTTAATGTTTGCAATTACAATAAAATTGTATTGAAAATAAAAAAATAAGGCGAGTAACAATGATAAAAATAGTAATCATCAATAACCATCAAAATGTATAGTGAATAGCCATAAAAAAATATGCGCTCGATGAGTATCGAACTCGGGTTGTTTACAAAAATTTACAAACTTCCAACCACTACACCAATAGAAAGATGTAAAGCTAGGTGAATGAACAATTTACATATTATATTATACATTATAAAATTAATTTTTTTAATGATTAAGTATATAATAAAATTATTTTAAAAGTTGAGGGGGAGAGGGGGGGCTCAAACCTACCGGCGGCATTTGGGGTGGGAGGGGTTAAGGGAATTAAAATAAATAAAATTGATTTCACATCCGTTGAAGGTACCTTTCTTAGAAATTCGTAGAGCTGCACACGTACTATTGTGTCACTTGCAAATGAATCATCCACGCTTCTTGAAGTTGAATATGAGAACCCAGTTCCAACAGGAGAATCTATATAGATAATACTAGCGGCCTGAAAAACCCATTTGAAACAGAAGAATAAGGTACAGTATTAGACCATCCACTACAACACAGTCCAAGAAGTCATTTGAGAGTGCGAAATACTAAATACCTTTGTCCATGAGTATGGGTTCAAAACCAAAGTTGGTAAGCCTCCTTCATATTCTAGATTGAATTGCACTGGGCCTGCACAATCCCTATTGTTAGACTGCCGATAAGATTTGTTCTGATTACACATTGGTTATGCTGTATAAATTAGTGTACTACATGAATCCTAAACAATTGCAATATACAAAATTTCATGAGAGGTTATAGTATCACATTCTCCTTCAAAACCCTGCTTGTTTGAATGGTGTCGAATCAAACTCCAAGTAATTCGAAACTAGAACTGAATTCTCAGTTGTGCCACATTGGGTCAAAATCTGTCACTACTTGATTTGAGTTTTTCACAACTCGCAAATAGCACAGTTCCCTCAAAGGACTGGAAACATGTAATAAATCAGTTTAAAACTAAAGCTACCCATTTGCTGAGATTTTGACTGTTAGGTCAATAACTAAATATATAGGATCCAGTGTATGTGGTTTTCTTTGGAACTTCGATTAATTTGGTAAAAACTAGTCCAGAAATTCAATCAAAGACACAAAAACTAACAACATATATAATACATATAAGTGGAGCAATTATTCTTCAATTTCAACTTTGAAAAGTTGTTGACCTAAATGAGAATTGAAAATAGTTTAACTTTGGTAATTTTCAAGTAACGCATGTCCATAAAAGACTCACCTAATTCATAAACAAGAGCACTAAAACCAGAGCAACCAGGGCCACCCATAAGCCAAAATATGAGAGGATCATCTTTGGGGTTCCCTTCTGACCTAACAAAGTAGTAGAACAGCTGCACACTTTCTGATTCTCCCACTCCAACATACCTGAAACCAATGAAACAATACCCATTGTTAACAAGTTAAAAGTGAACAATACCCATTGTTCAGACAACATAGATATGTATTCCAACTCAACTCAGGCACTCACCCAGTTTCAAGATCAAATGGAAGAGTACCATTGAAGCCTGGAAGAGATGTCACATTTGTTTGACAAAATGCAAGCAATGGGAAACCCTGTAAGAGAATCAAAGCAACATGTAATGAGAGTAACATCCCAAAGATGTTTTTGAGGTCTCCTTTCATCATAGATTTTAGAATGTCACTCTCCTACTTTCCTTGTGTCTAAGATCATCCACACCAAGCTGTTATCTGTGGAGTTGTGGTTAGTGCTGTGTCTTTTCTTTCTTTTTTTTCGCTCTGACATATTTTATATTATCTTATCATACAGAAATTCTAGGGAACAAGGGAGGGATGTGAAATGCAAGGGCCATCACTTATTTCGAGGAGAGGGACGGTTGCCCTGGCTCCTCATAAGGGCAGGGCTCCTTATCTTATCACAACAAAATCTAATTACAAACGAAAATTCTAGGGAGCGAAGGACTCAATTACAAAACAACATCTACAAATATTGTTATCCGCCTTTTCTAAGTGTTGATGAATGGGCGAGTGAAAGAGAGTGAGGGATGGGTGTAACCACCCATACACCTCGAGAAATATGTCGTCGCTAATCTCGAGGGGATGGATAGTTACATTGTCATCCAAGGGGGGACATGTTGAATGTATAATAATGACACTTTAACTTGTTTAAAACATGTTGGACCTTGGTAGTGACAATAATAGCATGCACGAGAACGACGAGAAGGTCTCAATAGAGACTGGTTGTTTGGTCGTTTGGTTGTTGAGGAGTCAACCCACACAGCTTTCTCAACCAGAAGTTGAATTCAATTATGTCAAAAAAAAGGCAAAAAAAAAAAAAAAAAACTAGCAAATATGGCTGATTAGAATTGTTGATCAATCAATGGGAAAAAAAAATTCGGTTTGGATTGGTTTTGAATTCGGATTGGCCTGTTTAATTGCTATATTTATTCAAGATATAAGCATTTTGTTCAAATTTCATCTTCACGTAATAATTAAAATTCTATAATTGTCAAGCATCAAGCCATTCAGATTCTTCGGGTGGCTGAGGTTTTTGGGTTAGCATGCCCAAGTTGCAAACTCAAACTCACACATTACCATCTCTAATCTGATACAGGAGAAATGTACATTTATCTAGGGGTTACATTTGATGTTTGGAAATCTTCTAGTCTCGGATGGCAAGGGGAGCAATTTGTGACATGGTCTAATAATTCAACAAGAATGTGTGAGCATATGTTGCGTTTGGGTTCAACACCTCAACACAGTTATTAATCGATATCGTTATAAAATGTATCCAATTAAACCATTGGATATATATATATATATAGTGTATCCCTATTTTCAATTCAAATAACGAAAAATAGAACCCATATTTCAGGTCAATAAGCAAAAAGGAGGGTTGTTTACATGACCCATTGTCACTCTTATAATGGTTGGCATGATTCTTGCAAGGATCTTTTCATATTATGTCATGTGAAATACTAATAGTTTGTTTTCATATACTAATAATATATCAAGTGTTACTTAGAAATTTCCCTTATCATTCTCCCACTGAACAATGACTCAAGGAGCTAAAAATTCCTCCACTTGTCATTGGCATACTTCGCGGGCATCAACAGAGAGTTCCAAAAGCTTCAAACCCTTCTTCATCTTTTTCTTCGATACATATACAACTCAGAAGAGATAAACAAAAAAACATGAATATTAAGCAATCAACAGATCTTTTCCTTCAAGACAATGGCCAATACAATGTCTACCTGCAGAAAACGAGTGAATTGAGTAAACAAAGATATGTTATAGCTGTACATAGTTGGCTAATAATTCGAAACCACATTGTTTGCTTACACACTGGGACATTCTATCCAATATGCAGGACACAATACAAAATCAGTGACACACATATAGATTATTCCACTAGATAGCTAATGCACTTTGGGTTGGTTTGGTGCACTGGACCTGGTGTAATCACAAAGGTTCATTAGAAATCCACCTCTTGAACATTGCAAAACATTCCTTAGGTCTGTACTCTGCAGCTGTGTGGCCGCTTCCCTGCATAGACAAAATATTGCATCAAATTATCACATTTTCCTCTACTGCTAATGTTTTGCTTCAAAGATCCAAATGGATTAGGGAGAGTTCTTGCCTTGACAGTTGTAAATGTCATCTTGTTGGAATATGTCCTTGTGTATCTATAGGACATGATGAACACAAACTATATGTTTAATATGAATAAGAGCTTCCTTAAACTAACTTTGTTAGGATTTACTCTGAAATTGAAGTATAGAGTCTAATGTAATAAGACTCACCCTCCAACTTGTCCGTCAACAAACCAAGGCCGCCAATCATCAATGATGGGGTAGTTAAGATCTCGTATCCATGCTTCAGTGGCCGAGAAGGGTACTCCCATGTCATGATCACCACTGTTTAAAGATACCAGCCTTAGTAACCAAATGTTGCTTTGAACAATTAGAAGGAAATTGGAGTAACAAAAGATACTGATATCACCTATAAACCAGAGAGCGGTAACCTCTTTTGCTCAGACGCACAAGAAATGGGAAGGTGCTTTTTATTTCATATTGATATGGCTTCTCATGGTTGCATCTCAGCCACTTCGACACTGTTCCCTGCTAATTGCCTCACAAAAATTTTCTTCCATTACTATCCTGTTTTTCCTAATTTTATTTTCCATGTCAAGGTTTGTATTGCTTCAGATCATGTCACATTATACACATTAGTCTAAGTTCTTGAAAGAAGGAATAATACATACAAGAAAACAAAGTGTTGGAAAAGGAAAAAAAGCTTTGTTGTTATAAAAAAATAATACTCATGTAGTCATTAATTCTCACACCTCAGTGACATTGAGAGCCATTTGAACTCTGTCATCGTTTGCCCAATAAATGGAGAATAAATGATCATATTCCTGTGATTGGACACACTGTTATAAAAATCCGTATAGAGACTGCAAGAGAAGTTAATATTCTTTCCAATAATTATCATATGTTAAATATTGAACAATCCGTAGGTTTAGGAATATAAATGCAGATCCATAAGGTGACTCACCTTGCAACCAGGATATGAGGATTGTGGTTCGAGTGGAAGTGATGATTTTAGATCAACAGACTCTTGAAAATTCTCACCAAGAGATCTTCTATACTTTTCCATCTCTTTTGCCTTTAGAGATGTGATGTCACATTCTGGCTCCAGAATGTGCATAACATGAATTCTGCTAATACACTATATGCACAAAAGATCGAATTTCAGTATCTGATTCCCAGAAAAAATATATATAGAAACGACACTGGTATCAAGGAAACAAGTACTTCACCTGAGAATATGTTTCCAGATTCTTTACACAATCAGTATTGCTAAGATTGACATTTACATACTGCCCACCACAGCTTATCTTCATTGACTGGGAAATCATGAATCAAAAGATTTCTTTTAACTCATTTATTGTTCACGGAATCGCAGGCAACAATGCCAAGGTTGTCTTTGTTTCACAATGAAAAAAAAAATTCCCATGTAAATTTGTCAAAACTTAGAAGAGACAGGAGAGATGAAGGAAGAAAAAGGACTAGAGTATGAAGAACATGAATTTGATGATGACCTCTATCCTCATGGTCATCTACAAACTCAAGGTGGACAATTTTTTGCTACTTTCTGTCCCATCTCTTCTCAGTGGTTATCCGTAAGAAAATATTCTTTTGAAGAAAACCAGACTAAGGAGAAAACTTAAGTGAGATGAACATTAATAGAATTGTCACCTCATAAAGTTCATCGGATATAAGCCCCATTCTATGAGCATATGGGACTCGTTCATTCTTGTCGCGATTTAGATCCGTGAATGTATTGCCAAGCAAATAGCCCTGTTCCAGTTTCCAAGTAAAAAACTATTTTAAGAAATGTGTTGTGACCATCAAACACTGATAATTTCGAAGTAATTGTATCCTTTGCTCCTAGATTCAGTGGTTGAAACCATTAAATAGATATATTGTGGTATTACTTGTATCGTCGATTTTGCATTGTTTTTAAGGGATAAGAAAATGTTCACATGTAAATGTATTAGCAACATACTTTGATATTGATGAAAGGTACATTCCCTTCTTCATTACCTGCAGAGCATTTAATTTCAGTTAAATTACTATAAATGATCTCATTCACTGGAAAATTTTATAATTAGAAAAATGATTTAACTAAGATCATTGCTGGTAACCATAACAGTTAAGAAAATTATGAAAATTATCATACACTGCAAATTTACATTAAGGTGGTATCTTATTGTTAAATCAGAGCATGCTGATGGTAGTATTACCATCTGATATATCTTGCATCACAGGTGAAACTATCATCCCAGAATATGATTGACCACCAACATAGACTGAATTGGAGAGGAACTCTGGGTGACCTAGCAACCACTGCAAACACAGCCAAGCAAAGAAATGTGTCATGCAAACTATTTATAGAGTATTTTCATAATTGCTTGAACTTTTTTTTTCTTCTTCTTAATCATAAACTAGTATAGTTTTTTCAGAGAGAGAAATCCCATTCATATTGTTGCTCCCTTATTTCTTCTATTAAGCATAATGGATTTGATGCATCTTCATGGGTTTTCCTAAAATACACAAAATGAAGCAAGATTGACTGAAAATGATTAACACATATGTGACTTCACATGGCAATGGGGTACTAGCTTAACTAGACTTGTGGCGGATGGAATCACAAGTCCAGGGTTCAAACCCTACCGGTGGGAGGGGTTAAGGGAATTAAAATAAATAAATAAAACTGATTTCACATCCGTTGAAGGTACCTTTCTTAGAAATTCGTAGAGCTGCACACGTACTATTGTGTCACTTGCAAATGAATCTGCCACGCTTCTTGAATATGAGAACCCAGCTCCAACAGGAGAATCTATATAGATAATACTAGCGGCCTGAAAAACCCATTTGAAACAGAAGAATAAGGTACAGTATTAGACCATCCACTACAACACAGTACAAGAAGTCATTTGAGAGTGCAAAATACTACATACCTTTGTCCATGAGTATGGGTTCAGAACCAAAGTTGGTAAGCCCCCTTCATATTCTAGATTGAATTGCAATGGGCCTGCACAATCCCTATTGTTAGACTACCAATAAGATTTGTTCTGATTACACATTGGTTATGCTGTATAAATTAGTGTACTACATGAATCCTAAACAATTGCAATATACAAAATTTCATGAGAGGTTATAGTATCACATTCTTCTTCAAAACCCTGCCTGTTTGAATGGTGTCGAATCAAACTCCAAGTAATTCCAAGTAATTCAAAGCTAGAACTGAATTCCCAGTTGTGAGACATGGGGTCAAAATCTGTCACTACTTGATTTGAGGTTTTCATAACTCGTAAATAGCACAGTTCCCTCAAAGGACTTGAAACATGTAATAAATCAGTTTAAAACTAAAGCTACCCATTTGCTGAGATTTTTTCTGTTAGGTCAGTAACTAAATATATAGGATCCAGTGTATGTGGTTTTCCTTGGAACTTCCAGTAATTTGGTAAAAACTAGTCCAGAAATTCAATCAAAGACACAAAAAACAACAACATATATAATACATATAAGTAGAGCGATTATTCTTCAATTTCAACTTTGAAAAGTTGTTGACCTAAATGAGAACTGAAAGTAGTGTAACTTGGTATTTTTCAAGTAATGTTTGTCCATAAAAGACTCACCTGTTTCATAAACAAGAGCACTAAAACCAGAGCAACCAGGGCCACCCATAAGCCAAAATATGAGAGGATCATCTTTGGGGTTCCCTTCTGACCTAACAAAGTAGTAGAACAGCTGCACATTTTCTGACTCTCCCACTCCAACATACCTGAAACCAATGAAACAATACCCATTGTTAACAAGTTAAAAGTGAACAATACCCATTGTTCAGACAACATAGATATGTATTCCAACTCAACTCAGGCACTCACCCGGTTTCAAGATCAAATGGAAGAGTACCATTGAAGCCTGGAAGAGATGTCACATTTGTTTGACAAAATGCAAGCAATGGGAAACCCTGTAAGAGATTCAAAGCAACATGTAATAAGAGTAACATCCCAAAGATGTTTTTGGGGTCTCCTTTCATCACAGAGTTTAGAATGTCACTCTCCTACTTTCCTTGTGTCTAAGATCATCCACACCAAGCTGATATCTGTGGAGTTGTGGTTGGGGTTGTGTCCTTTCTTTTTTGTTTTTTTTTTTTTGCTCTGACATTTTATTTTACAGAAAATCTAGGGATCGAGGGGTGACACCCATTCCCCCCACCCCTAAGATAAGCGAAATCGCTTCGAAATGCGCACATCACTTATTTCGAAGAGATGGGTGATTACATTACATCCCTCCCTCGCCTTTGCACTCGCTCCCTAGACGGGCTCCTTATCACAACAAAATCTAATTACAAACAAAAATTCTAAGATTTCCTCGCTCCCTCGAAGAACTCAATTACATCGAGGGAAAGAGAGCGTTACATACCCCTCGAGAAGCATGCCATCCCTAATATCGAGGGGGGGGGGGGGGGGGGGGGGGGTGGTGCCATTATTAAACAAGTAGGACCTTGGTAGTCACAATAATAGCATGTAAGAACGACGGGAAGGTCCCTGAATAGAGACGGGTTGTTTGGTTGTTGAGCTCGTTTATGTTAAGAAAAACAGGAATTCTAAATGTCGAGGGAAAGGGCGAGGAAACGGGCGAGGAACGTGACGTGGCGGGGTGGGGACCGTCCACCCCGCTCGAGATGCGCGCACAAAAAGTGATGGCACGCATCCCGAGCGGGGTGGACGGTCCCCACCCCGCCACGTCACATCCCTCGCCCGTTTCCTCGCCCTTTCCCTCGACATTTAGAAGCGCTTTAAGAAAAAACAAAGAGCGCTTCTACACAGCGAGGAAGTGGGCGAGGAAATTAGCGAGGGAAGGAGAGAGAGAGCGGGGATTGCCCATTCCTTTCAGGATATGCATCGTCATTTTTCATGCATGATTTCAAGAGAGATGAACGGTCCACACTCTCTCTCCCTCCCTCCCTCGCTGATTTCCTCGGCTTCCTCCACATTTAGAATTCCTCAAAAAAAAAAACTAACAGGCATGACTGATTAGAATTGTTGATCAATCTATGGGAAAAAATTTTCTGTTTGAATTGGTTTTGAATTCGGATTGGCCTGTTTAATTGCTATATTTATTCAACGTACAAGCATTTTGTTCAAATTTTATCTTCACGTAATAATTAAAATTTTATAATTGTCAAGCAGTCAAGCCATTCAGATTCTTTGGGTTGCTGAGGTTTTTGGGTTAGTATGCCCAAGTTGCAGTCGTAACAATTTTAATAGAATCCTACCCAATATACGTTGCAAATTCAAACTCACATGTTACCATCTCTAATCTGATACATGAGAAATGTACATTTATCTAGGGGTTACATTTGATGTTTGGAATCTGCTAGTCTTGGATGGCAGGGGAGCAATTTGTGACATGGTCTAATAATTCAACAAGAATGTGTGAGAATATGTTGCGTTTGGGTTCAACACCTCAACACAGTTATTAATCGATATCGTTATAAAATGTATCCAATTAAACCACTGGATATGAACATATATATATATATATATATAATGTATCCCTATTTTCAATTTGAAGAACGAAAAATAAAACCCATATTTCAGGTCAATAAGCAAACGGAAATTCTAAATGTTGAGGGAAACAGCGAGGGAGGGGGGTGAAGTCATTCATCTCCCTCGAGATACGTGAAAGTGCATATCTCAAGGCAATTTCACACATCTCACGGGAATGAACAGCTTCACCCCCCTCCCTCACTGGCTTCCTCGGCATTTAGACAAACCCATCAGCAAAAAAGAGGGTTGTTTACATGACCCATTGTCACTCTTATAATGGATGGCGTGATTCTTGCAAGGATCTTTTCATATTATGTCATGTGAAATACTAATAGTTTGTTTTCATATACTGAAAATATGACATAACTATCGAGTGTTGGAGGGTTTTTTTTTAAGTGCTTAAAAGCTAATTTTTAGCTGGTGTTAAAAGTTTTGGACGACCTACTATTTGTTTTGATTCTAAATGAGTTACAAAAGCTGCAAAATTGGGTGAGAGATAGGCATGCAGGTGCTGTTACTACTCACATTGATAGGGATTGCAATTTGATATTGCCAGTAGCAAGTGTTTTTTGCAAATTGCAATTTGTTGCATGGTTTGTTTTGTGGAGTAATTGGTTTTAGCACTAGTTGCAGATTGCTAATGGTTTCTACTTCAAGACTTCAAGTTGCTTCTTTTTCAATGTCAGTTTGAACTAAGAATATTTCTGGTTTATTTAGGATTATATCCATTTGTTTCTTTTTTTCTCGGATAAAGTCGTCACGTACCCTTGACATGTGTATAAGATTTTTTCAAGTAAAAAAAAAAAAAAAGGTGTTGAATGGAAATTGTTTGACAATTTTGCCTTACTGAGCTGAAAAAATTTACAACATAAATATTTTACTTAAAATCATACCCAATAATTATTCAAATTCTAAATAATGTTACAATACATTTCATTACAAAAATATCTAAATATGACGAAAGATGAAGGAGAAATGAAAATATACATGAAAAAGAAAAAGTTTGAGAGATTAAGAAAAAATTGAAAATATAGAGAAAAAAATGAACGAGATAAGTTTCTTACCAAGTCCTTGTAAAGGTAGGTAGAACCATAATGCTTGGTGAAGAAAATGAAGGTGTATCGTTAAAATTTAGCCCTATTTATTTTTAAGAAGATAGAGTAACAATTGTCATTACAAAGTTATATTAAGGTTATAGTCAAAATATTTTTTGACTCAGTGCTAAGTAATCAACACTTTCATGTTGCTTATTCCAATCAAAAGTAAAACTTCAGAACTAAAAAAAACACTCTAAACAAGATAGTTCACTTCTTATTAAGACTTCTGACTTCGTTTAAAAGCAAAAACAATATGTTTTTCACTTAGAAATTTCTATTGTCATTCTCCCACTGAATAATGATGACTCAAGGAGCTACTCCACTTGTCATTGGCATACTTCATCCTATAATACGCATCAAAAGAGAATTCCAAAAGCTTCGAACACTTCATCTTTTTCTTCTACACATATAGAACTCATAAAAGATAAACATAAAAACATGAATATTAAGCCACCAAATGATCTTTTCCTTTCAAACAATGGTCAATACAAGGTCTACCTACAGAAAACGAGTGCATTGGGTAAACAAAGATATGTTATAGTTGTACATAGTTGGCTGATAATTGGTAACCACATTGTTTACATGTACACTGGGGCATTCTATCCAATATGCAGGACACAAAACTTTTTTTTCCACTCCAAATGTTGTCGGCTAAGTTCGACCATGTGATCTAGTGATACTATTCGTCATCGCTCAATCACTGAGTCATCACACCTTTGACAAATATGCAGGACACGATATAAAATCAATGACACACATTTAGATTATTGCACTAGATAGCTAATGTACTTTGTGTTGGTTTGGTGCACTGGGCCTGGTGTAATCACAAAGGTTAATTAGAAATCCTCTTCTTGAACATTGCAAAGCATTCCTTAGGTTTGTATTCTGCAGCTGTGTGGTCGCTTCCCTGCATAGACAAAACATTGCATCAAATTATCATATTTTGTTGTACTGATAGAATTGATTCAGGCTCAAATCCATTTAGCAAGATGTCACATAATAAACCTTAGATCCTCACAGTTCAAACCTATTCCGCATGCCTTGGATCCGGACATGATTGTGGTCACATATGATGCAAATTTTTTCGCCCAATCTCAACAGAGAGCGGACAGAGTTTTTGCAATTAACATGCATGGGGAGGTGCTTGCCTGATCACAAGGAAGGTGATAGATAGTACCATGGCGGAGTGTCATGCAGCTAAGGTGGCTCTTCTCCTTATCCAATCTAAGCAATGGAGGACAAGTTTTTTGCTAGGAGACTCAGGGACGCTTCTCACTATTCTGCAGGATGACTAGAGGCAACCTAGGGCAGCCATTGACTGGGCGTGTCGACCTCTAATCAGTAGTAGTACTGTTTCTTTTCGCACACTTTGGTTTTGTAATTTTATTTGTAGAGACCTCAATAATGAGGCTCATAACCTTATTGTTGTGGCAGGCCAACAATATTGTAACTCTTAGTATTAGTAATATATGCTATCAAAAATTCTAAATGTCGAGGAAATTAATGAGCGAGGAAACCAGCGAGGGAAATGAGGTGGAGGGGGTGGAAACCGTTCATTTTCCTCGGGATGTGTGCGTTGACTTTTTGCGCACACATCCCGAGGGAGGTGAACGGTTCCCACCCTGCCACCTCCCTCCCCTCGCTCATTTCCTCGCTGGTTTCCTCGACAACTAGAATTACTCATATGCTATATGTTAAAATAAAAATAAACACACACACACACACAAAAAAAAAAAAAAAAAAAAAAAAAAAAAAAAAAAAAAAAAAAAAAAAACATGAATCAATCTCTCCACATCTACTGTTCAAAGGGGGTTAAGTTAGAAGGTGAGGTAGAAAGAGAATGGCAATGCTCTACCCATTCCAGGTAGCTTGCAAATGCATGTAACTCAAAGAAGGCAATGACTCACAGTTGAAGCACTAGTAGGCAAGAAATGAGTAGGTGATCAATAGATTCTGCTCTTGGCCACACAACAGTGTTAGGAAAGGGCATTATTGATTCATCAAAATTTGGGACATCAAGTGATAAATACTGATGTGGCTAACCTGATACAATTCGAGGGAAACTCTTCCGTGAGAATGAACAATTCACCGTTCTTGAAAAGCAAAACGTTTAATAGTTTTCACCGAGATAAACTAACACAAGATCTGTTCAACCAGACATTTCTAGCCATGTTAAGGCTTTCAAAATTGAAAGCTTGTGATTCTTCAATTTATCAGATACAGTTGAAGTACCACTATGTTGCATGTAGTAGAAAGTTTTGAAAATGATTCATTTTTTGTGGAATCGAGGGGGTTCATGCGCACAAAGCACAAGACTTTTCATGTGCATTAATCTAAGTCGTTAGATTTATTGGACGGCTCAAATTCATGAATTTAATTTTTTTTTATTTCAAAGTTTAGATTTTTTGCATTTTTATACCCAAACCTCCCCGTCTCCATCCTCATTTCTCTCTTCCCAGTTTTCTCTCTCACAAAAAACTCTCTAACATTTTCTCTCTCTAGATTCAGCGAGAGAAGCAGCAGCTTCAAAACCTTTTCGGCCATGGGCTCATTTGGAAAGATGGGTGGTCGTGGTTCTGGCAGAATTGCCGCCGACATAGATGACTTTGTTGATAAGTCTTAGTTATGAATTGACAATCAGTTTTCTGTCTGAATTGAGTATGCATTCGCCTAGGCGAGGCTCTATTTGTTGTGCATATATGGGCATGTAAAAGCAAAAGAAAAGGACTAATATAAGCAAGCAGAATCTTTCTATTGCATGGGTTGGTTCGGTGAGATTTATTTTGTTTGTTAGCTTTAGAGTGAAGGAGGAGCAACAATACTTATGATTTTTGAGTTATATATAGGCTTTCATATAGCAAAAATTCTTGTTTTTTTGGAGGAGGAAAATGTACTCCTCACAACCCCCTCATCTATTTTCTTTACTTGAAGAGTATAAAAATGGTGTGGGTGGGACCTTTATGTACCTTATTTCTTTTTTCAGACAAAAAGAGTGAGAGAATGTGAATGTAATTATATTATTTGATCTGATTTGGTGCAGAAAAAAATGTTCATTTGTTTATGAAAGGGGAAGAAAAGTTTGCTGGTTGTCATTTGAGTAGGGGTCGGCATTCCATTCCGCGATCTCGTTTTCGTCCCATTTTTTTGGGTCTTAATGGGATTGAATAATTTCATCCCGATCTCGTCCCGTCTTGATCTAGAGTGGGATGGGATGAAAATTTTCAATCCCGCCAATCCCGTCTCGTCCCGAGCTAATTTTTCAATATTTATTATTAATATTTTTATTTATTTATTTAGGATTGCAATATTTGGATGCCCATACAAATTTCGTGATACATATAACATTTTAGCATCTCAAATTCTCAATGTCTCTCACACATATTTCTAGATTAATGATCTATTGATTATAAATTTGTAATCACTTGATTCACTTCTCTAAGTTCTCTCATTCCTTTAGGTTTAGTCGTTTAGGGTTACTGAAGCCAACAAAGAAACAAACAACAAAAGGAAGCCGAAGAAGAGAGATTCAAGAGGAGAAACCGAGAAAGAGAAACAAAAGAAAAACCTTGTTCGATCCAAGAGTAGAAGACGCACACGACGAGAGATTCAAGAGCAGCAGGAAGACGCACACGGCACACCAGGAAGACGCACACGGCACACCACGAAGACGCCTTGTTCAATCCAACTTTTAGACGTCTTCATATTCGATCCAACTTGTTCTCGCTCAGATCTAAGTCGACAAGTCCAACTTCTCTTCAATCCAACTCCCCAGCCCTCCTGATCTCCTTCAGCCTCGTTGGACCAGATCTAACTCCCAAGCAAAATCGCGTCTTTCTTCTGGTTAGAACCCATTGCAACGGTTAATCTTGATTATCGCGGATGGTCGATTCCACGAGAAGGTATCTTCTGATCTCCCTATCCTTAGGTTTATCAACTTTTTACATCATTTCTGAGAGAGTACATCTATTTGCACAGGAGAAATTGAAGCGCTGCGTCAGAGATGTCTTGAATAAAAAGAGAATGGTTGCATTCCTGCTAGTAGATAGCCTGCAAGAACCTATCACATAGTTTATGGTAATTTTACAGCTCCTTTTCATGCTGGCTATATATCGGAAAGGCAAATAATTAGTCTCCCTTTTGAGCCGTCGCGTATTATTTTGTCCAGGAAGCATCGTTTGAGGACAACAAAGTTACATTATCAAAGTATCTGGACTCATTTCCCCTTCCATACTACATCATATTGAAGAACATTGAAACTCTTCCTGAGACCCTTGCCAATTTATTGAGACAGGTAAGCAAAATCTCCTTACTTTTTAATTCTAATTGATTATGTTCAGACTTCTAGTTGATTATGTTCAAAATGTATTCTAAACTTCTAGTTGATTATGCTATAATCTGATATATGATAGTTCTAACTGCTCAGATATATGATACTGTAGAGCAGTATATGCTCAGATATATGATACTGCAGTATAAGAGTGGCTGATCCCATTCCGTTCTGATCCCGTATGAACGGGATGGGATAGGGACGGGTCTTTCTTTTCCCATCCCGTCCTGTGCCCACCCCTACATTTGAGCAATGTTTCCATTGGGTTTCTGAAAAATTTTAAATATGTGTGAAGACCAAAGTTCAATAATTTGAATTGATGGCCTAAAAACAAACTTATAATCTAATAAACTGAAGACCCAGTGATCAAATTTTTTTTATTTTATTTTTTCGTGATGTAAGCTTTGTTTACCAAGTGGGAGATGGAGCCAAGAGAGACAATTCATCTTTTTGACTCTAGAGGATACCTGAACTGTTTAAGTTGGGAGGGTGGAAGAAGAAGTGTGAATTTCAGATGATAACACTGTAACGTAACATTTTACAGTGGGTCCCATTTTAGTTGGCCTTGTGTGACGACTCCCTCCCGCACTGTATCAATACTGTCAGCTTTGGGCTACCATCCGGCCCTCACGACTTTAAAACGCATCGATTCAATGGGGAGCTGACACCGCACATATAAGGATCATCATCCTCCCTTACCCAGGCGATGTGGGACTATGATTTTCCTTGTAGCTCGTCCAACCTCTCTCGGCCTGTTGGGCTCCAACCCTCACCCTCACCTCAGGTTCGCCCACTTAAGGTCTCACACCTTGTCTTCTTGGGTCCTTTGATTGAGTGTGTTTCCTTGTTTAATGTGGAGTTGTGAATAAGATCTTTAAGTGGGTTCCCTGATTTGCCCCGTCCACAAACAACACTTGTGGCCTGTGAACATACACTATTCAACAATCTTGGTTTTATCTTGGTGGCGAAGCTAAATGGAACCCGTATAATATCAGGGTAAGAATATTTAGTTGTAGATGGATCGAGGGGGGCTCATGTGCACAAAGCACAGAACCCCCTCAAGAACCTAGAGAGAAAATGTTAGAGAGTTTTTTGTGAAAGAGAAAATTGGGAAGAAAGAAATGATGATGGGGAGGTTTGGGGTATAAAAAGGAGAGGGCATAGACACGTAAGTAGATACAGAGAGTGGTTGTGGGTCCCGGTGGAGATGAGCTCATTTCCACTCTCTATACTTTGAAATAAAAAAAACTTAGAAATCTATGAATCTGAACCATCCAATAGATCTAACGACTCAGATTGGTGCACATGACGGAGTCCTGTGTTTTGTGCGCATGAGCCCCCCTCGATCTTTTTTGTGAGGATAACTTCTTCGGTTAGCAGACTATCCTAGCAACAAATCACCACAATAACTAGCACCACATGGGCATACGAGTATGTCACTTGGTCATCCATAACCCATTAAAGACCAAAACTGGTCAACACACCACAAATTGATAAAGATGTCGCCGGCTGAGTTAACGTTCAAACCCATCATCTAATGGTACCATCCGTCAAGCTCCAACGATTGAGCTATCAATGGGTGCTAATGTTGCGTGCTCCACATCTTATGAAAGCCAAGAAAGACTGATAAATGCAAGTGAAGGCTAAAACTTTGAGGTCTGCTTTTCCTATGCTATTCATATTGGCTGGTTGCTTCTCTTCGTTTTCTGATTTTACATGCAAGAGTATCAGATATACTTTGCTCTGACTATCTTAGAACGTTGGATCACCATACCTACAAATTTCACCTTTTTTTTCTTCTAGATTATCAGTGACAATTTGCATTTGGGAAAAAAAAAAAAAAGTATACATCTATTAGGAATTTGAGGAATTTCTTATTTGTTCTTTGTCCATGTACTCATTTGATCTTATTGAGTTCTTTTGTCTGTTTTTTAATATCCAGTTCCTTATATGTCTTCAGGTATTAGGATCTTACACTTCACTGTATCAAAATTTAGTTGTCTCGTTTTTTGTTTGTAGGTCTCATGTCTCTGTCATCACAAATCCAGTGTTTTAGTACTGAAGATTTACATGGAATGCCCAGATGAATGTAACGTCTTCTTTAACAAGTATCCCATCAGCGAATCTAGTAAGAGGTCTAGGAAATTCTTGATTAAATCAGAAATGGATTTTGATAATTAATAGAGTTAGACCAGACTCATTACAACTGAAATGAACCTTTGCTTGTCCATAATCACTAGTTCATTCTTGGTAGGTTTAAACTTCGAGCATAGGAAAACAAAATTTGAATTTTTACGCAATTGTTTGAAGTTTGAACAACCTTGGAGTTTGTTTGAACGGCTCTTTGCGTACAAATGAGTTGCAGCCCGGTTCAAATAGATCAAGAGGAACTTTTCTTTGAATTAGAAGAAATTGATTTGGTATAATTTTTTTTTTCCAATTTGCATGGGACTCCTTAGTGATACCTTGCGGAGAAAATCTCCAACTCTTCATTTGTTGTTTGATGTCTATATCTGCTATGCTTTTGGTTAGCATTCCGCGCCTGTTTGTGTGCATCCTGATGGTGAATGAATCAACAAAACCTCGAGGATTTTGAACTCTGATGAAGCCTCCCTCACACATGAACATTAAATTTGACAACCATGTCTATTTAGCGATATTCTTGTTTTCATCATGCTCATTGCATGCGTTTTAGTAAATAAAACTTGTTATCTTGTTGGATTTATCTGGTTAGTCATATTTGCTATGGCTTCACAAGTACATTTGATTTAATTGCATTGATGTAGGATGTTCTTTCCTTTGTCAATTATGGAGGTTAGGTCTTCCTTGGAGTGGCTTGTAAGAGAAGTGCAAAATCATTTTTTTTTTCTGCTAAAAAAATCAACTGCAAGTGAAAGATATATGTGTTGGAATATTAAGCACACTCCAATTATCCATGGTTTTAAATTGTCCATATATTTTTATCCACAGTAGCACTGTGTGAATTTATGGTATAGTTATACGATTGGTACCCATCGATATAGTTGTAATCCCATGACCCCGATCTCGCTTTTGCTGGATATATGATTGGATTCCCTTCTCTACATGTTTGAGCTTTTAGATATTTGACAATTTATCATGGTATTGTTCAGTATTTTCTTCGCGCTTGCGCTGAAGAGTGTTGAAATATTAAGTCCACTCCAATTGTATACAATCGGTACCAACCGATATAATTGCAGTCTCACGACCTCACTCTTGCTCTCGCTTGATATACAATTGGATTCGTCATTTCTACAAGTTCAAGCTTTTAGAGAATTGATAATTTATCAAGATGCAGACAAGTCAAGGTGAGGTTTCACCAACCGATATAATTGCAGTCTCATGACCTCACTCTTGCTCTCGCTTGATATACAATTGGATTCGTCATTTCTACAAGTTCAAGCTTTTAGATAATTGATAATTTATCAAGATGCAGACAAGTCAAGGTGAGGTTTTCATTTTTTGTTGTATGTTCTAAAGCTTGTGAATTTTATGGCTTAATCATCTTACTTTGTGTTTTGTTTAAAATCGTCTTCTTGAATGGACTTAACTTGAAAATTTTACCAGATCTTTTCGTCAATTTATTCAGCTAAGCAGAAGGTAGTATGTTCCATGTTCTACCTAAAATGCTCAAAGATGATGATGATGATCCAATGGAGAATTAAACAAGTGATTGCAAGAAAAAGAAAAAAAACACTGATGAAATGAATGATGTGCCAAAATTTCATTATATAGTAGCATTATTAGCCATTTTCATTTATTGTATTGTAAAATAAATTAATAAATAAATTTGAACCGTGCGATAATATTTTTGAACTACACAACTTTATATCAACAGGAATTCTAAATGTCGAGGGAAAGAGCGAGGAAACGAGCGAGGTAAACGAGGTGGCGGGGGGTGAACCGTTCACCCCCCTCGAGATGTTTTCCGCGCGCGCATCTTGAGGGGAGTGAACGGTTCACCCCCCGCCACCTCGTTTACCTCGCTCGTTTCCTCGCCCTTTCCCTCGACATTTAGAATCACTCTTATATCAAATATAGAAAACTAGTGCTTTAAATAAAGGTATTTTGGCTCCCATTTTAAATTTTATTAAACTTGATCACCGTGATCATAATTTTATAACATATCTGTTAGGTCAACCATCGTGCAATCATGGTCAAATTATGGACCAAAGTAACCTTGCCTTGAACAACACAAGCGATCCCAAACCCACTCAAATGCATCCAAAAGTTTGAGAAATCAAAATGTTTAGGCTGCATATATGACATTTGAAGTAAGAAAAAATGGCGCGGGATATATATATATATATATATATATATATATATATTTTTTTTTTTTTTTTTTTTTTTAAATTTGGATGGAACGTTTTCCCCGAACCATGTCAAGGCAGCTCTGCCCCTAGTAGAGTGAAAATTGGTTAATACTTGCTGAGTTTTTAAAACAAACTTAACACGAGTCGATTGGTTGAAATTTCCAAATTAATAAAGATTATGCATGTCGTTGCATGCTACCATGTCAAACTATGTTGTTTATATATCTATCCTATTGTGAATACATTCACGTAAACTAACATGCATATATTCGTATAATCATCCATACAAAAATTGTCACCATCTATCATACTCGAGAAAATTTGAGTTAAGTCACAACTTCAAAGTTCAAAACCATCCCAATCTCATAAATAAAAACATATTATATAGATACGGAACTATTAACTTATGTTCAACTTACTCCACTTGATTTCTAGACTTAAAAACTCGATAACCTTTATATATTCAATTTGTTCTTTATTGTTGAGAATTTTTTTACTGAAAGACGAATCAATATTATCATATAGACTTCTTGGTGATAAGATGACCAAAATCGATTGAGTTGCCCTAAGAATTCACTTGGAGTGCGCTTAGCAATTTCTTTTTTTCATCCCTCAACTCTTCCCACCCCAAATGGTGCCGGCAAGGTAAGGACCTCGAAGTTGTGATATTTCATCTGCCACAGGTCTATCGCTAAAATGTCATTGAGTATTAACTTAGTAGTACATTTGTCATGGAAGAAAACACAAGTCTAGGATTCGAACCTAAAAAATAAAAAAAATCGACAGCTCCACCACCTTCACTTTCGTTCTCCTTCCATCACATTTCAAGTACAAAATTGAGTTTCCAAACAAAAAGCCAAGCTTGAACGTCCAACAACACTCCCAAAGCCACTGTTCCACTCTTCTCCACAACCTCTCCACCTCTCTTCACCACCACCACCTCCAACAAAGCAACCCTTTCAATCTCAGCCTCAATTTCCCTTTTTTCAACCTTGAAGATGCTCTGCAGAACCTCAAAAACCAATCTAAACACAAGTTCCATTCGACCCTTTCATCCTCTTCTAAACTATTCCTCCGCGAAACCCAGCAGAAGCCTTGCTGGGCTAGTGTTTCTGCAAAAAACGAGTCTGGGGTTCACAGATTCGACCTCGCAATGTCGAGTGAGCAGATGGAAGATAGGCTCTCTGGGGTTCTTGTTTATACTCTCAGTAACTCTGCGGAGGAAGTTATGTTGATTTCGGGTGTGGGATCTGGGAATTATATGGACTTGTTTTCTTTGAAGGAATAAGTTGCTCAAGCCCTTCTTCAGGAAATGAAAGTCTATGAACCCTTCTATGTACCTTGACTCTAAAGCTGCCCCTATTGCTCTTAACCAGGTGGGGGGGGGGTTTTTGTTATGAGATTTTGGGGTTTTGGGTTTTCTTCAAAGGGTTTATCTCTTTACACGTCTTTTAACATTTTGATGTTTATGTAGGTTGTCCAGCTTAGGCATGAAGGGGTTGCTTTAGGTTGATTCCTGAAGCTTCTCATGTCAAAATTGCACTAAAGGTGAGTTTTTTCTTCTTCTTCTTAGTATGAAGTTAGATATGACAATTGTACAGAGTATTCCAATGGATAGTTTGTTGAATATATTTTGTAGTAAATAAATTATTTACCAAAATAGTTGGGCTCTTATGTTTCATATTGATGCTCCAAAGCGATATAGGTCTCATGGTGTCTTGACCACTGTAAATTCGATTAATCGATTTCCTAGACAAATTCTTGTGTTCACATCATAGTTGGAAAAACTAAAAATAGGAAACTAGACATCCTTCTAGATCTTGGGCGTGTTTGTTACGTGCATCAATAAGGAATTCAAGTAGAAATTGAGATGTCTGTTTTGGCCAATCTGTATTCTTTGGTGTATGAAGAAAGAGTATTTATGCTATGATCTTCTAGCTTCTCAAAACGTTCTTATATCTCGGGAGGCACACTTTGTGGAATCTGAACTTATTTTTTTATCAAATTGTGAATCATACAATAATTCATATTACTTCCAATCAAGTTTTTCACGAGCAGATAAAGATAAATGAATCTGATTGTCACGTTGTGGGGGATGCACAAGCCAACATTATCTCAACAATGTTTGTAATAATAAACAGTTGACATATGTTTTTTACAAAGAGACTTCATGTCTCAAATTTCAAGATATATAAATCTTGCATTCAATTCAACAGTGCAAACTCACACATTTACTCTTATTTAAAATTCTATAAAAAAAAATTGAAAGGGGAAGAACATGTGGAAGGAAATACCTTGAGTGTAGATAGGAGATGTGTATGTTGTCTGTTGAATTGAGGAAGGAAATGGATTGGATTAATAAGAGAAGAAAGATGCACAAACATTGAAGAAAGGAAAGGAAGTAGTAGCTAGTTGAGAAGCAAAGAGGAATATGCAAATTGTTATTCAAGAAGAGTTCAGGGTTGCAGTGACTTTTGCAGGGAAAAGGTGAAGTTTTATAGGGTAGTTGAAGGGGTTTGCAGAGAGGACATTGAAATAAGTGAATGTCTGTTATTCTTCATTACATATCTAGTTAGTGTTCTGAAAAAAAAAATCACATTTCATCATCATCATCGAAGCCCATTCCCGATACTCTTGAGGTCGACTAAAAAAAAATCACATTTGTGAAGAAAAGTTCCCTCGACGACATTTTGTTCTTAAGATGGTGCGTTGTTCTTAAGATGGTGTGGGTGGGAGGTTGCTCTTTTCACAACTGCTCTACACACACTTAAGGTTGAGATCTTCAACACTTGTTAATTGGGTAGTCCAAAACAAATATTTAGCAATGATGAGGCTTGTGCAATACCAATTCAATATGCTAAGAATAGGCAAAAATAACAAACATAAACTAAAATTAGAGATGAACATGTTATTGGTTATAACAAAGGAAGAGAAAAACAAGGAAAGAAAAATAGTATGTTTTCACAGAGAGTTTGTGAGAAAATTTGTGTTCATTTGTCGGCTTTAGAGAAGAATGAATACACACTACATAATTAAAAATAGGGTTAAGACATTTTCTCTCCTTTCTAGGAGGTGATTTGGGAAAAGAATAATTCACCTTTGGCTCCTCCCTTCCTCTCGGAGAACCATTTCTAGTTTTTTTTTATTTTTATTACAGGTATTTTTTTCCTCTCCTATCTTCTCTTTTTTCTCTTCTCCTTTTCGGTTTATACGAATTCATGTTGTTCTATCCAATTCAATCAATGCAATAGTTTTAAAACGAAGTTAGTGAATTGGTAATTGGCTTCGAACAATAGTTATAACAGGAATTGTTATTTGAGACGGTACATGATAAAAAAGCTTAAGAATTGTTATACTAAGGGATTGGTATTGAGGATGATTATATAGTGAATATTGTTCTTTATGCAATGTAAATTCCATCGCACATATCACATTTTGTTTGCTCTAGGTAGATCCTCTGCGTTACTTATTTTTTTCTTTTTTCCTCCTTTTTACCAATTGCATGGGTGTGTGTTGATTTTTTGCATATATTATCACAAAGTTCTGTTGTGCAATAATATGTTTCTTGTTTTTCTTTGGTATATTTCAGGGTTGCTTCCATTGAAGGCTTTAACTGGAGACGGGCAGTTAGGGAAGGGAGGAGTTTTCCGGCACTTAACGTTGGAAAACCTTAGCCGGAAAACCAAACCCGAATTATGGCTTTCTTATCCCATATGACTGCTCGGTCCTTGTTAGATGACTCTTCAAACAATTCATCGAATAGTTCTTCACCTCTGCCACCATCATCAGAAGATGATGATGATTCTTCATCACCACCACCACCACCATCATCATCATCGTCATCTGATAGCTCTAAATCTCCACCACCACCGCCAAAGAATTCTCCATCTCCGCCACCACCATCAGATGACGACTCTAAATCTCCACCACCACCATCAAAAGACAACTCTTCTCCACCGCCACCATCAAATAAGGGCTCTTCTCCACCGCCCCCGTCAAAAGATAATTCGTCTCCTCCTCCACCACCATCGAATAAGGATAAGGACACTAAGTCACCACCTAAATCTTCTAATGATGGTGATAATAATAAGGATAAAAATGACAATAACAACAATAACAATAACGATAACAATAACAGTCCTTCTCCTCCTCCACCACCTCCCCCTCCTCCGCCTCCACCACCACCTCCCCGAAGTTCAAATTCATTGTCGCCGTCAGATGATTCATCGAGTGAAAACTCAACCTCTTCTAATTCGATCAGCAACAAATTACCAATTATAATTGGAGTCACAACAGGTGTGGTGGTGCTGCTTATAGCTCTAATTGCCATCATAGTTGTGTGTTCAAAGAAGAAGAAGCGGCGAGATGATCCCATATACTATATGGACAGCGGGAGAGGACCAAAAGGTATGTTAACCATAAACATGTTGTCTTGCATTTACATATGAATTGTTCTTTGGAAAAAAAAATAGTAATTAAAGATACTTTGAACTGAATTGTACTTTATTTTGATGTATTCGTGCAGCCAATGTATCAGCATCAGTCGCAGCCAGTGGGTACTACAACAACCCTCAACATCATAACCATGCCAGTCCCGGTCCTGGGTACTACAATCAGAATGCCAGTCCCGGTCCTGGGTACTACAACAATCCTCAACATCAGAACCATGTGATGAATGTGCCACCGCCGCCCGGGATGTCAAGTGGACCAGATAGTGGTGGTGGGTGGATGCATCCACCACCACCACCTCCAATGATGAATAGCGGTGAAGTTAGCTCCAACTACTCATCAGGTCCACGCATGCCAGTATTGCCGCCACCATCACCAAGCTTGGCATTAGGTTTCACCAAGAGTACATTTACTTATGACGAGTTGGCACAGGCAACGGCAGGGTTCTCTCAGGCCAACCTATTGGGTCAAGGTGGGTTCGGGTATGTACACAGGGGGATGTTGCCTAATGGGAAGAACATAGCAGTGAAGAGTCTCAAGTCAGGTAGCGGTCAGGGAGAAAGGGAGTTCCAAGCAGAAGTGGAGATTATCAGTCGAGTCCATCATCGTCATCTTGTTTCACTTGTTGGATATTGTATAACGGGTGAACAACGGTTGTTGGTTTATGAGTTTGTTCCCAACAATAATCTTGAGTACCATCTCCATGGTATATGTCTTCTCCATTTTCATTAAAATTACTATAAGCACTATTGCTACAAAAATAGTTGTTAGATGTTGCATTAAGAACCAGCACCCAACTTTTATACCTATTCTAATTGTGGGTGATTAAGTGCAGGAAAAAATCGTCCAACAATGGAGTGGTCAAAGAGGCTTACTATTGCACTGGGATCTGCTAAGGGATTGGCTTACCTTCATGAAGACTGTAATGATTCATTGCGCCATTCTCACACATGATGAATTAAAAAAAAATTATTATTATTGGTATATGTAATAATTTTTGCTTATTGAATTGTGTGTAGGTCATCCTCGTATTATCCATCGTGATATCAAAGCTGCCAATATTCTCCTTGATTTCAACTATGAAGCTATGGTATGCATTTATATACTACAGCGTCTTCAAATATTGATTTGGTGATTATTTGACTTTGTACATACTACATAGTTATACATTAAACTCATTGTAATGCAACAATAATTATTTTCTTGAAAATAATTTAGGTGGCAGACTTTGGATTGGCTAAGTTGTCTTCTGATAAGTTCACCCACGTCTCTACACGTGTCATGGGTACATTTGGGTAAGAAATGCTACATTTTTTTTTTATTATGTAGGATAAACATTTTGATCATTATTCTCGCGTTGCCTATATTAATGAAGCATAATTATTAGTAATTTATTGATGTATAATGCAGATATTTGGCTCCGGAATATGCAGCAAGTGGCAAGCTTACTGAGAAGTCTGATGTTTTCTCTTATGGTGTTATGCTTTTGGAATTGATAACTGGACGACGACCCGTGGATCCAAAATCAGACCTAGATGATAGCTTAGTCGATTGGGTTTGTGTTCTCATTTTCGCTTTATTTGTCTTTATGCCTTTAAGTTCAACGGAATTAACGTAAACTCGGGGGCATATCTCATGCACATTTCAACAGGCTCGACCTCTTCTAACGCGTGCTATAAGTGATGGAAATTATGATCAGTTAGCTGATAAAAATTTGGAGAACAATTACAACCCCAGTGAGATGGCACGCATGGTTGCATGTGCCTCTGCAAGCATTCGCCATTCTGCAAGAAGACGTCCCAAAATGAGTCAGGTATGATGCTCTAGTATGACAAACTGCCTTCATGTTCGCATCATACTGTTTCTTGTTAAATTAACAAGTAATAGAAAAAAAATTACACTAATATTTTTTTTGAATAATATTATTAAAAAAAAACAGATAGTACGTGCATTGGAAGGAGATGTTTCATTAGATGATCTAAACGATGTTGTGCGACTAAGCCCGGCTTCACACCAAAGCGGAAATGGGAGCTCCGACTATGATTCAACTTCGGGATCATATGACTCGACCATGAAAACTATTAGGAAGGAGGCAGTAAATCATAGTCACGAATATGGGAGTAGTACTACTACTAGTACTGAGCATGGACACCATTCCTTCACGAGTAGTGACGCAGGGCACTCTCGAGAACATGATCGGTCTAAGCTTGGCCATTAAGCAACATTTTCCTTTTGCAATCCTTACTTTTGAAAAGAAATACACGGTTATATCATTGCACTGTGTGTTTATGTTTTTACTGCCGAATAGTTTGGGTTTATTAATTATGTATTACCTATCTATATATAAGCTATATGTGGAGGCATACCTAGCTTACACTGTATTTTTTGCTTTTTTTTTTTTTTTTTTTTTTTAGTTGTATGGGTTATTTTGTTCTTGAGTTTAGAACTTTAGTGACAGTAAGTAACTTTTCACTTTCAGTGAGATCAATTTTACATTTAATTTCAACTGTAAAACATTCATGCATTAATTTAAAGTTGAATAACTAGACTATACCTTAATTGGACAAACTTATGTAAATGATTTATTTAAAATTAATGTTTTTAAAAATTTTAGATGGATTTATATTGTAGAGTGAGGTTTGGGAATCAGGTTTTGCAATCATGTGGCATCATCAGATGAGGTTTTTTTACAACTTCGAGATACACAAACACTTTCAGGATTTCATCATTCTTTTAAGATTGCACCATATTATTTTAGTTGCAAAAACCTGGTTTCTTAACATTTTCGTATATTATAATTTACGACATGATTCCTGTGGCTCTAATGTCCATGTTCATCATACCCTTGCGGCAATGGTCTCACTTTGTCTACACGCCCACCACATTATAATTTCTGATTCGTTTGCCTTCTTTTACTGATTTTGGACATCATTAAACATGTAATAAACCATTGGATATTCTTCTTCATAAATCTCTGTTTTTGTCTTACAAAAATCACCCCTTGAAATCAATTATCATCTCCAATCGAAGAATTTTCCGGTTGCAACAAGTGGTTTTGATAAAAATAAATAAAAAAAACAAACAAATTTTACATTTCAAGCTCATCAGTACATTTGGTTGTAAATTTGGGGTATAAAATGGTGTGAATATTTGTTGTGAAATTTTCACGAATAACGAAGAAGCAAAATCTATCATTTTCAAGTTTTATTACCTCTTTAACGGATCTATTATCAATAAATAAATAAAAGGCAAATATGAGATTTGTATTTATATGCATACCGAGTTTAGATTTAGGAGAGAATCAAGGATTATCTTTCCTTTTATTTAAATTTTAGAGGACACATATATTCAAAGAAGTCAAATACTATTTAACATTACATGTTTTACTGCCTCACACCACCCACTCAATTTTTATGACCTGCTAATTCATACCACCACAAATATAAACAGTAGATGTCGACGAAATTAGAACGAGAACCTGCTTTCCCTTGAATTGACTTCTTTCTCTCCCATTGTCATACTCGTCGTCTTCTCTCTCCCACCCAAACTCGCCGAAACATCGTCGCTGGCCACACTGCCCCTGTTTTTATGTTATTTTTTCTCATTGCCCTCGTAGCGCCATATGCAATGATGGGTTTCCACTCGCGACAGTGTGCGGGAGGGCAAAAAAATTTGATCATCGCAGGATCATGCAAGTGGGAGACTTACATTCACAGCGGATCATGAGAGTACGAGACTTGCATTCGCATGATCCTTTGCGACTTGGCCTTTGCTAGATATATTTGAGTGATTGTAGTAAATTGGTCATAACTTGCTCAACTCACAACATTTTTAATTGATTCAATTTTTTTTATAAGATAACTCGGAGTATTATAATGTTTGTGTCTTGATAATCTTGAGAATCGATCTCAATTGAGGGTATAAATTGGCCTAAAGTCAGGGATTATATCATGTTTTCTGTGTTGGACGAATTTAAGTGATTTTAGTAAAATGACCATAACTTTCTCAATTCACAACATTTTTACTAGATTCAAATTTTGTTTGTAAGATAACTCAGAGTGCTATGATGTTTGTGTTTTGATAATCTTGAGAATCGATCTCAATTGAGGGTATAAATTGTCTCAATGTCAGGGACAATACCTTGTTTTCTTTGATGGACAATTTTGAGTGATTGTAGTAAAATAACCATAACTTGCTCAATTTAACACATTTTTAACTCATTCAATTTGTGTTGATATTAACTAAAGTGGTACAATTTTTATGTTTTGATGAGCATTAGAATTAGTCGCAATTGAGCGTATAAATTGTCCCAAATCCAGGGACAATATCCTTCATTTTGTTTGAATGAGAGCAACAACGAACGGATAAGAAGATGAGTCCAATGTGAGGGGAAACTGTTGAGAGAATGGGGGGTGAAAGTGATGGTTGTGGGAGACTCAGTTGAGTGGGAGGGAAAAGATGAATTTGGGAGGAGAGAGAGAGTTTTTGCAGGTTTGAATTTGGTGGTGTGGGACATAAAGGGGTGGTATGGGAGAGAAAAAATGGTTTGGTTGTGTGGATAGTAGAACATGTGGTGTTAAATAGTCTCTACTTTCAAAGAAGGGATAATGTGCAAAAAGAATGTAAATGGAGAAGCTAACTTGATTTTTGTTGAGAACCCTGGGGTGGTGACGCGTTCAGATTTGTTCTCATTGATCCCGATGATATCAAACCTGCAAAAATGAGCAACAATTAAGCTAATGACCACCATTGTGGTGGTTGAAGGCATTCCAATGCTTAAGTTAGATATCGGTTCGAGAAAGAGTAAAGACTGTATGTAAATTGCAATGGATAAATGGGTGTACCTTTTCTTCCTTATTTCACCGAATTTTATAGCGAGTGTTCCATCCTCAACTATCCCTGTGGTCGAGGGCGTGATGGAGGGAGAAGATCTTGCCTAAGATCTTACTTGTGCTTGATTGAGTTCTTCGCCACTTGACTCTGTTAGGACTCAATGCTTGATTGGGTAGAGTTGATTTCGTGCGAGTTAATCTCAGACTTGTGACAGCTCTGAGATTCGTTGTTCGAGCCTTATTGTCCTAGGCAAGCCATAAAATCGTGCCTCTGGGGCTGGTGCATCTTGGGCCTGGGCGCCTGACTTACGGGCTGAACAATAGTCTTGCACATGAGTACGCTTGGCACTGCGCTGAAGCCTTTTGTGTGCTAGGGTTAGTCCATGCTACGTGTACAACTGTGATTGAGTGACTGTTTGATGTCTCATCAGGTGACATGATATTGAATACACTTTACAGTATACAGTCTATAATCTGTCATATCCCATTAGGCACTAGCCATGTTGACGTAGTTCTGGCAAAACACTGATTAGTTAAAAACTTACAATCGTGTTTGATGGCCTAGTTCAATAGTGTTTAGAATCAAAAGGTTGTTGATTCTCTCTTAGTAATATGGAATCATCTTTAAAACATAAGAATCTCGTGGGTAGGGCAAAATATATACATATATATATATATATATAAACTTCGAGTAAATAAAAAAAAACACCAAGAGGTTTCTTTCTTCTAGATTTGAACTTGCATTGACTGTTGAAGAACAATATATGCAATAATAGATAAATACAAAAGTCGAAGAAAAAAAAAAGGAGATTACAAAGATTACTCCCCAAACAAAAGGCATAGAATATAGCATTGAAAGATTTAAGTGACGAAGAGGGGACATTGGGAGTTTAGGGACAAGAAATAGTTTTTACTAACCTAGGAGGACCCCCTTAGTTTTCATAGAAATTTTTTTGAAAAAATTTGGATTAACACTAGAAACACGTGCCAAAGATTCAGAACGTTTTGACATTGTTCCTCGAGATGAGTATTTAGGTCACCGTCATTAAATTAATCTTGATAAATGGTCTTTGTGAGTGGTTAAAGACACCTTTCTAGTGGTCTCGGACAATGGGGACTAGCCGACCTACCGCTGGCTTGTGTCGCTCCTAAGAAGGGCCTTCACTTTCTTCGTGACATTAATAGAGATATTCCCTTTATCCCACTTAGTGTGGATCTCGAGGCACATGTCAAATGAATTGAAACTTTGACACATTATTTATAATATTGTTCTTTAAATTTTCACAAAATTTCAGCTTAAACAGAGCTCAAATGATATAGTTCTCATTTAATCATATGTTTGTAGTGTCCTTAATTTACAATAAAAACTAATGGGGTCCTAGGTTAGTAAAAACAATTTGTTGTCCTCAACGTGCCAATACCTAGACGAAAACTTAATCAATAAAGTTTTAAACTCTTTGATCCAAATATAAAAGTGTATATAATTGAAAAGGTAGAAAACATTGTACCTGATGGTGATTGTTGATATTAGGTATTGTGCGAGTTGTTAAATCCGAGTAAGGATGATAGACAAAAAATCGTTGGACAAATAAATGTTGGAAGAAGTCCGAGTTCACATTTTCGAAATATTTTCATATTGATCATTAAGTAGCACAAAAAAAATAATTATAATGATGTGGAGAAAACAACTTGACTTTTTAAAAGTATGCATGCTCTAAGATGTCACGATTACTTTGATTGCTTATCATTGATAAACTCACTCGTATAATAACTAAATAAGCGAAATCATTGGGAACTCACCCGGTGGAGTGCGAACCATAGAGACGAAGTAGAAATCGTTAGAAATTTAGGAGTTGGAACCCTAAATAGCTCAATCAGAGGAGGGGGTCTCTAAAATGCTTACGCGTGCTTGGTACATGCATACTCAATAGACGAGACCAACTTCAATTTTCACTTTGGACTTTGGATCAACCTCTATTGGAATAGGATTAGGAACAAAAATAGCCCAAAAGATAAATTCATCCATAGATACACCATTCCATCCATCTGACAAACTGGATGCATTTTGTTTTAGTGGTTAGATGAATAATAAAGTTGAAGATCAAAACTAGGTTGGATAGGGATGGTAGTGGGGCGGATTTTCACGGATATCCGCCTCACTCGACCCGTTTGGGGTGAATTTGGTTAAGGATTCGTGGATATTGGGGCGGATACGGATTTTCGATCTGTATCCGTTTATTAATCGGGGCGAATACGGATTTGGCCATATCCGCCCCACGGATATTCGTTTAATCGATAAATTTACAAAAATGCCCTTCGACTATATAAAGGATTAAATGTATCTCTCACAAATCCTCTACCTCCCTCACACACACATTCACTCTCACTCACACCAGAGCCAGAGCCTATCCCTCTCACTCTCACACACACTTTCGCCCCTCACAAACAAGAGAGCGGCAGAGCCCTCTCCCTCTCCTTCTCACTCTCACCGCACCTTAGCCTCTCCCTCTCACACAGTCACACACAGATTCTCATTCGTCTTCGCCTCTCCCTCTCACACATAGATCCTCACTCGAAGATGAAGGGTCGAAGCCAGGGTTTCGCCTCTCACGGCCAAGGGTTTCGAAGGGTCGAATTTGAAGCCTCCTCCGCCTTCCTCTCCCCATCAGAGATTGAGATCTGATCTGAGATCAGATTCTCATAGTCAAAGTCGAAATCGAAGTCGAAGCTCCCACCTCATCTGCCTTCCTCTCCCCATCAGATATCTGATGTAGATCTGATCAACAAGTCGAAATCGAAGTGGAAGCTCCCACCTCATCCGCCTTCCTCTCCCCATCAGAGATCTGATTTCAGATCTCAGATTCTGTAGATCGTTTTTTTTTGCAATTTATTGTATGCTTTTTTGTAATTTTTTGTATGTATGAATTTTTTGTATGTAATTTTTTGAATAAAGTATCTTTTATTGTAAATGTATTCTTAAGAAGAAAATTTTTTAACGGGTATGTGGGCGGGGCAGATATCCGCCAATCCGTGCGGGGCGGAGGTGAGTTTTAAATAAATTTATAAACGGATTGGCGGGGCAGATTTGGGGATCTGTTCCTCCTGATGGGGCGGGGATGGATTTGCTCAAATTCGCCCCGTTGCCATCCCTAGGAATTAGAAATGGAGGTGATGGAATTAGAATTACTAGTCAACCACATGTGTGCTTGTGTGTTTCAAATATTTCCCGCCACCCAGCATAAACATCCAAGCCTCCATACTTATTTTTGCCACAATTCAATTGAATTATAGTTAGTATTCTCAACTAATAATAGTTGTGTTGCTTGGTAACAAAACTTAAATTTTCAAAAGCTACACCACAATGTTCATAACCAAACCGTGACCTAACATCATTTTGCAGCGATCTCGTTGAGTTGTAAAATTGTTGAAAATAAACATTACAAAAAATAAAATGAACATAAAATTTTTCGTAAAAAATATAAGGGCCCAACCAGGATCGAAATGGTGACCTATTGATCTGTGGTCAATGAGCTATGAACCTAATGTGGATCCACTTATATGCCTTCATTACTCTTTATTTTTCTTGATAATGAAATTGTCTCAAATATTACTTAGACTCGAGCTTGTTTTATCTATAATCCAGCCGAGTAACTTTTGATTGACAACCAAATAACGAAATACACAAGTATCCTCATCACCTCCACAATGCATGTAGATTTTATAATCATTTATTCTAAAATGATATTGTCAATCATATTAGTTACACTAGAACTTGCCTTCATTGTAAGCCCGTTATCCTTGTTTGACAGACATAAACATCCTGGCCTAGTTGAGAAGTCACGATTAGGGGTGGGCATCCCATCCCGTCCCGATTTTTGGGGTCATTTTGGGATTGATCAAAGCATCTCAATCCTGTCTCGTCCCGATCTAGAGCGGGATGTGATCGAAATGAAAATTTTCAATCTTGCCCATCCCGTCCCATTCCAAATTTATTTATTTATTTATTATACTTAATTTTAATATTTAAATTTTATAGCTGAAAGAAAAGTCAATTTGATATAAAGTATGGAATTATTATTCCAAAAACTAATAAAGCATAATAATTAAGAATACCCTTTAATTTAAATGTGTTTTATTGAGTTGTGGACATTTATATTTATGGAGGAAATATCATGACGCTTCTCATCATACCCAAATGAAAAAAAATGATTCGTTCCATTGTTACTTTCATCTGCCAAAAGTAAGAAAGCAATGACGTCCATTTAGGTTGAGCCAGAACTTGAGTTAATAGGTGTGACTGCGAACCGTGTATGAAAAGTCATGCAATGTAAGATCTGAGAATTTTATGAGTGAATAGCTCATCTAACATTGCGAATAAGAGAAAAAAGTTTGTAGAAATGGTAAAAAGAAAATATATCAAATTTTGACATCAGTTACATTTAAAGTTATTGATTCTTCATTAATATGCACATAAATAATAATTTCCCTAATTGTCTTGCATTATCAAACAATTGTAAAAGTGAGCATTTTGGTCAATAATTATACTACGCAGTCAAGGATAGATTGCTTTTGTCCCATACAACTAAAATAGAGTATCACGTTGTTATGTCCTCGCGATAATAAAAAGAATTGTTATTTTTAATTTGGGTATTCGATAGTAAAATGAATTTTTTTTCTTAATTTGAATATTTTAGTTGGCTTGCAATAAAAGTCCTAATCTTATTTTCTGATATAAAGTTTTAACAATTTTTTTTTATAGTCTTTGAATCATGCTCATCCCGTTCCATTCCAAAACCGTTTGGATTGGACGGGGTCGGGATGAGGTCTATCTCATCTCGAAGATAAAACAACGGGATGAGATCAGGATGAGGTCCATCCCGTCTCGTGGCAACCCCTAGTCACGATTACTTTGATTGCTCATCATTGATAAACTCACTCGTATAATAGCTAAACTAGCAAAATCATTGGGAACTCACCCAGTGGAGTGCAAACCATAGAGATGAAGTAAAGATCATTAGAGATTTTTAGGATATGGAACCCTAAATCGCTCAATCAAATGAGGGGGTCTCAAAAATGTTGACTCATGCTTGGTACATGCATAATCAATGGACTAGAGACCAACTTCAGATTTCACTTTGGACTAACCTCTAATGGAATAGAATTAGGAACAAGAATAGTCCAAAAGATAAATCCATCCATCCATAGTACATCATACATCATTCCATCCATTTGGCAGACCGTGACCTAACATCATTTTGTAGCGATCCAATTGAGTTGTAAAATTGTTGAAAATAAAATTGCAAAAATAAAGTATAAGGGCCCAACCAGGATCGAACCGGTGACTTATTGATCTGCAGTCAATTGCTCTACCGCTGAGCTATGAACCCAATGTGAATTCCACTTATATTCCTCATTATTATTTATTTTTTTAACTGAAATAGTCTCAAATATTACTTAGACTCGAGCTTGTTTTCGCTTTAATCCAGCCGAATTACTCTAGATTGACAACTAAATAACCAAATACATAAGTATCCTAGTCACCTCCTAGTCACCTCCACAATGCATGTATATTTTAGAATCATTTGTTCTAAATGAATTATCAATTATATTAGTTACACTAAAACTTGCTTTCAGTATAACCCCATAAACATCTTCACCTTCACTTGCTTTCACTGTGATTCAACTATGTTATTCCTAAGTGATAAAAAAATACTTGATTTCAATACGATTTAGTTGTCCTCACCTTCATACAATATGAAAACTTTATTTTGCTCCTATACCACTAAAAATGGGATTCTCAAGTTTGAAGTAAAAAAACCCCAATTTTCCCGGGCTCTTTCCACTAAATGGCACAAGATTCATTTCATCTTAAGTCGGTGAGTCAGGGATGGCAATGAGACGGATTTAGGCACATCTGTCGTAGCCTAATGATAGGGATCACGGATCCTCAAATCCGACCCAAATAATAGATTAAATTTTTTTTGTTAAAACCAACTCCGATCCGTCATGGATGACAGAGATCCGCCCCGCCCCAATCGACAATTAAAAAAAAAAAAAAAAAAAAAAAAACACTATTTTCTTCAGATTTACAAGTCATTAGAACCCTCATCCTAAACCGAACCTTAAGTAAGATTGGTCAAGGAAGAAGAAAGAACAAATACCCCTAAGTGAGAAAATCGAAGACCCAAGCTCATTCATTGTCCTTGGTTACTAGAAGCATAGCTTGGTCGAGGAGGAGGAAAACATGGATCGATAGAGAGATAAAGAAGAAGAAGAAGAAGAAGATGATGATATAGATGAATTTGGATTCTAGAAAGATATTTATTCAAGTCGGTTTTAGTATAGTAAAAAAAAAAAAAAACCCTAATGACTATATTAAATGGATATCCACGAAACAAATATCACTAAATCCGTATTCATTTCAAATCCGCGATAAATACCATTTAAATCTCACAATCCGCCCCCAAAATCCACCAAATCCAAATTCAAATCCACCCCACTCCCAACCAGGGGTAAGTGGATAAGCTAGAAATAAAACAAACCTCCACGTTTCTCACACAAGTCGAAACAAATCAAAATTCCACAAAAAATTCTTCCTAGTTTGAAAATCGATTCTCTTTGACACTATATGACAAACAAGTGGTGCCAAACACCTTCTCTTCCGACATACCTGTCAGACCACCGCGTTCAACTACACATGTACGTCTCTGCCACCACTCACTAGCGTACAAACTTGGACCTCCTCTTTAACCATGGTTACCACCTCTGGTTAGAATCTAACTGTAGTTCAGTAACTCCCCGCCGCTTTGGTTAGTTTCCTCTAATATCTTCCTTCTCTATTCAAACAACAAGACTGATCACTTTCCATCTTTCCTCTACTCTCTCACATCCAGGTTGAAGCTTGGTAATTATAATTGTTTTCGAGAGTGTTTTCCAATTTTCTGAGCTTTAGAGTTTTGATGTTTAAAGAATAAACTCTTAATTCTTGCCGTCTTTTGATTGAATTTGGAGAATATGAACTTTAGATTTGGAGAAACTTAAACACTTGATTTTTGAAGTATGTTTCAATAAAGCTATTATAATTGTTTTTTTAGAGTAATTTCCATTTTGTTATTCGATTCAAGGATGTTTTAGAAAGAAACTATTAGTTTGCAATCTTTCGATTGAATTTGGAGACTATGAACTGTAGATTTAGAGAAGCTTAAACACTAATTATGATATAGAGTGGATTGCGAGCTTTGTTTATCTTTCAAAACCTAGTTTGAGTTTTTGTAAAGCGGTAGAAATTTGGGCGAAAATAGCAACAGAAATGGAGAATTCATCTGCTGTTTCGACAGCTTCTGGAGAAGCTAGCGTTTCTTCATCAGGCAATCAAGCAACTCCTACGCCATTAACGAGTAAGCGAAAGCGGAATCTACCTGGAATGCCAGGTGAGTGAGTGAGTGAGTGAGTGAGTGAGAGTGAGTGATTGAATGGGTTAGATTGTGTGTTATAGCGGTACTTGTTTGCTTTTAGGTTTTGATGAATGTTTGAAAATTGTTTTGATTTTGCAGATCCAAATGCAGAGGTGATCGCTCTATCTCCGAAAACCCTAATGGCTACGAACAGATTCGTGTGCGAGATATGTAAGAAAGGGTTTCAACGTGATCAAAACTTGCAATTACATCGTCGTGGGCATAATTTGCCATGGAAGCTTAGGCAGAGGACGGATAAGGAGATACGGAAGAGGGTGTATGTCTGTCCAGAAGCTTCTTGTGTTCATCACGATCCGTCGCGAGCTTTGGGTGATCTTACAGGGATTAAGAAGCATTTTTTTAGGAAACATGGTGAGAAGAAGTGGAAATGTAATAAGTGTTTGAAGAAATACGCAGTTCAATCCGATTGGAAGGCGCATTTGAGGACTTGTGGAACCAAAGAATATAAATGTGATTGCGGAACTCCCTTCTCTAGGTTGTGAAAATTTTCCGGATTTTAGAACCATATGTAATTTGTATTTGTTGTTCTAAAATTTGACGGTGATTGTGTTTTTGGGTGTTGTAGGAGAGATAGTTTTATGGCACACCGTGCATTCTGCGATGCATTGGTGGTGGAAAGTGCGAATGCGCACCCTGTGGAGGATCCCAATTCTAAAGAAGATGAACAAAAGGCTCTCAGTGTTGTTGTTTCGTCTCCTCCTCCTACTCAACCCTCTTCAGTGGTCTCTGCTACACTGCCCATTCAAAATCAAGGTAATCGAAGTCAAAATGATAGTTTTTTTAACTTGATTAACGTGGTGGTTTTGCGAATTTAGGCGATATTTCGTTATGTTATATAGTTGCTTTTAAGATCTTATGATTTTGTTTGGGTTTGTTTATTTCTTGTTTGTTATACAATGCTTCGTGTTAAAAAAAAAAATTTGAATTGGGATAACGAATACTTCCGTTCATTCTTTGATACTTTAATTGCAAATTTTTTGATTGGAAGTTTGTGGGATTTGTCCTTCAAATGTATAATATTTGGTTGTCTAGACGATGAAGAATTTGAGTTTCTTAATATCCGATTATTGATGCTCTTGCTAGATAGAAAGAACTCATTGAAAGTTTGGTGTAGCTAAGTTTTCGTGAACTGATAGAAATAACAACTATAAACTATTTAGAAATAACTAATAGACAAATTCATTTTTATTCCATCAAAAACCAATTTACAATAATCAATCTACGCTCGTATTTATAATTGAGTGTCGCTAGAAAATCAGGTGTTGCAACAATGTTTTACAACTAGGATGATGAGACATTGTTAGAAGATGTTTTTTACAACCTCGAGATACATATAAACTTTTTGAAGATTTCATCAGAGATCACGCCACGTTACCCTAGTTGCAAAACATGGTTGCAAAAATTTGGTTTCCTAGCTTTTTATTATAATTAACTTAATTTCTAAAATAAAACTTAAACCTGACAGAGACTGTGTCCTAATAATATTAGAATTCTTAATATACCCATAATATGATTGTTGCTAATGATACTAAATATCCTAATTAAATCCACCTCACCGGGTTGAAGAAGCTCGTCCTTGAGCTTGAAGCTAAGGAAGTCGTACGAGAATAAGCAACGACAAAATGAGAAGTATCCCAGCAGAAGTTTACCTCTAACATTTCCTTTATAGTTGCTCTGAACCCAAACACGTAATGTAAATCCAAACTGAGCCAACAAATACAAAGTTGTAGAAAAGTCGCCTGCTCAAAGGAGATCTCATTATGCTCACATTTTTTAAAATGAGCTTCAAAACTATCCCAAAACGGATCGACAAATTTGTCATGTGGTGGCAAATAACCTGTGCATAAGAAATATGTGAATCATCGACCTGGGTTGGTAGTGTACCAAGGATTGTGATTTAGTTTCGAGTTTATTTTAGTCCTTTGATTTAATAAATATTTCATTGTAGAAAAAATGAAAAAATTTCGAGAATACATGGAACATGTAAATTAAATTTCATGAGTAAATATTAGTTTGGGCCTATGTCTAGTTGACCAATCCATAGTACATAATCCATTAAAGGTGGAATTGGGCCAAACACGGGCTTGGCCAAGGAACATGAGCTTGACGGAGAGAAGAAGACTTGAAATTGAAGAACAATCCGATTCTCTCTAAAAAACAGACACAAAATAGAGATTTTGGTTTTTTTTTTTTTTTTTTTTTTTTCTAATAACATATACACAAAACAAATATTTTGGTTTTCTCCTATTCTTTTCAAAAAAAGACACAAAACAACGAGAGATAGAGCAAACAAGCCCTTTTCCCTCATTGATGGTAAATTGGCTCTTGACCCCATTGACCATCTCTTCGTCCCCTTCTATCGTTCTCTTCTCCATTTTCTCTTTCAGTTTCCCAGCAGAGATCCAATTGGAGCCGAGCAGAGGAAGACTTGGGCGAAAAATTCGATCGATTGTGCCAACAAAGATCGTTGATCAGAGCTAGTAGACAGAGCCATAAGTGATCGTCCATCAAAGTCGAGTAGAGATCGTCGTTTATTTTTTGTATTTTGTCGAGCGAAGAGATTTAGCGGAGATATCAAAATTTTTCGAATGAAAAATTGAAAATTTGAACAAAATTATAAAAGAAAAAATTCGTCAAAAAAAAGAGATTTCAATTTCACAAGTTATCTTCGTAAAGTAAAAAAAAGGCTTTTTTGGCGAAATTTTCGCGAAATTGCAATCCATGGGTGGTACAAGTTGATTTATTCGGCTGCATCTAACATCAGGATTGAATGTGTGGAGGAACGGACAATTTGTTGGGTTGTGAATAACCCAATCCCAAATGTTCTTTGCAACAAATAAGGAGGCCACATGCGTGAGGAGGTGGTGGATTAGAGCTACGACGTGGGAACTGGGATCTCATCCCTCTTCTGCTTGTATGTGCGATCGAGTCAGGTATGTCTTCCATGCGTCCATCGTCTTCCTCTTCTTCAATTTGTTTTCTATGTTGAGTTTGGTGGGATTAGAGCTTTGAGGGGTGGTTATTGGCAGAAAAGGAAGGTGGAAGGGATGGATCATGGTTGTCGACTGTGGAGGGGGTGGTTTTGATGGAGGACATGAGGTGGAGAGGGTGTGGTGACGATTGTTGTGTCCGTCTATTAGGTGGTTGATTGAGGCGATCGATTGATTGGGAAGGGTGTGGGGAATAGCCTGATCAACCTAGTGGGTGGCGAGGGGAAGGTGATCGCAGTGATCGCCTAAACTGTGGGGCGGCAATCGAGATGGGTAGGAGGTTGTGTTCGTCTATTGATCGATTTGGACCATGAGGTGTCGATCGACCGAGGAAGCGGCGTGCAGTGCCATCGGTGCTTTAGCAGGGCCAATTTGACGCTGTTGGCGGCGGTGGGACTGCTTGGGCCTGTTCCACGACCTTGTCCTTGTCAAAGTTTCGATTTATATTTGCTCGAAATTTTTCATAATCTGCCCTTCATTGCCGTTGTCTCTTCTGCGCAGGTTGCCATCACTTTTGCCATAATTTTTAATAGGGGTGGGCATCCCTACCCGCGATCCCGTTCCCGTCCCGATCCCGTCACGATTTTTTTGGGTCTTAATGGGATTGAATAATTCTATTCCGATCCCGTCCCGTCCCAATCTAGAATGGGATGGGATGGGATGAAGATTTTCAATCCCACCAATCCCGTCCCGTCCCGTGCTAATTTTTTAATATTTTTATTTATTTATTTATTTTAGGATTGCAATATTAGTGTAATTGAAGAAAAATGAATTTAGTTGAAATCAGTGTAATTGATATTAGTCTATATCTGCAACTACTTGATATTGGTTTATTTTTAGATTTCTAAATGAATTATTTAATTGCAAACTCTTTAAAACTCAAAATGTGATTGCTAACTACATTGGAGATTTTATTTCGTGTCAAGATAATGAATTTAATGACTATTTTTTTTTAAAGCAATAATGAAACATTCTTCTTAGCACCCCAAATTTACTCATCCTTTTGTTCAATATTCGAAACAGTAGAGCATGTCCACCATTGCCATTATACTGTCCACATCTTAGCCATTCAAAACTCTGCAGAAATCTTAATTACAGAGTGAATTTCAGCTATCATTTATGGTAGTTTATTATGATGTTGCATACTCAATTCAAAGCTATTATTTGTGTAGTTCAACGAATTCCCTTTGTCTATTTTCAACTAAGCAAATTGGGTCTTGGGTAAGCAGTAATTTGTCAAAATATGAGAGTACGCTGATCCCGTCCCAAACCCGTTTGGGATGGGACAAGGTCGGGACGGGGTTTTTCCCATCCCGTATGAACGGGATGGGTCTATCTTGTCCCATGCCCACCCCTATTTTTTAATGGTTTTTTTTTTTTGGAAGGCGAGCTGGGTTTTTAAGGATCCCATAACCTATCAACTGGGCGACCTAAAGGTCAACACCCATTAGAAAGTAATCATGCCGCAGGTGGGATTCGAAGCTAGGACATGGGGGACAGACCCACACAACCCTAACCACTAGGCCATAACACCATTGGCATAATTTTTAATGTCTTAATAATACTAGAATTCTGAAAATGCCTAAAATACAACTTTTGCTAACAATACTAAATATCCTAATTACATCATAATAAAGGAATCTTTAAGCTTGTGAGTGAGAGACATAGTGAGAGGCAAGGATGCACATACACGGGCACGTTAACTCGGCAATTTTCCAAAAGATAGGACACGACGACACGTCATATATATATATTTTTTAGTCATATGAACGTACACAGTAATCTAATAAAGAAAGAATTGAAGGAAAAAATAACAAGATGAAAATGAAATGCAAATTGTGCTGGAAAAGGAAAAAAAAAAAAAAAACATAAAGAAGAAAAAACATAGAGAAGAGGATGTAAAAAGTGGAAAAGAAGATGACACTCCATAGCAAGAAAAAAGCAAAGTAGAGTAGAGAAAAAGTAGAGGAGATGAGAAGCAAAGGAGAGAAGAAGAAGCATAGACTACCTCTATGTTTCATTGCTCTCTTTATCTTGCATCGCAAGTGAAAGTTCACTTTAGATGGATTAACAACTTTCAAGTTAGGTGTTTATATGTGCCCACCTAAAAATAAAAAAATGAAATAAAGTTGTTTGTTGAGTCTTGATTGTGTTCTAACCAAGTTTTGGGTGTGTCGGAGGCGTGTCCGACACGTTGACTACATTGACCATGTGTCTGACACCTGTCGATACGTTGACCAAGTGTCTGATGCGTATCGGAGGTGTGTTGGGTGAATGTTGGTGTTGGATACGTGTCATACACGGATGCAACAAGTTTTTCGAAGAGTCTGTGCCTCCTTGGTGAGAGGAAACCATGATTTGTTCCTCTTTTCCCCTCAAAAGCGCTTGGAAAGTAGAGACTGCTTAATTTCGCGACTTAACTTCCCTCTACATGTTTATGTTATGAATTTTTGTAGTTATTGTGAAATTGACAAATTTTTTGTTTAATTCATTATCTTGATTTATCTCAGTTTCAAACATAGATATTTGAGTTCGAGATATTAGGTTTTTAATTTTGCTTGCACTTGTTTGGTTCAGTTTGCTCGTTTATTATAACTTTAGGGTGATAGCTATAGGCAGGCACGGATTCAGGTGGGGGCATGTGGGGGCAAGTGCCCCCACTGACTTTTGAGATTTTTTTTTTTTTTTAATAATTTATTTGTCTCTCAATTAGTTTTTAATTTGCTCCTCTATTCTCACTTTTCACTTCAACCAGGACTTCATCCTTCAAATCATGTACATATCAAATTCAAACTCTACTTTTAGAGTTAGAGATAAAGGTTAAATCCTTCAAATCTCTCAAAGAACAGAAATTCTAGCGGACCTGGGAAACCACCCCCCTCTTTAAACACACTCCAAAAAGGTGTTTTAAAGAGGGGGACGAAAATACACAAAAATGTATTTTCGCCCCCAGGCAGGGACCAGGCTGGTTTCCCAGGCCAGCTAGAATTGCTCCTCAAAAAAACCAAAATCCACAGTTTCTTCTTCACACTCCATCGATTGGATAGGATGAGGGAAACCCCTATATTTCATCATCTTCAAAGATCTATAACTATTAAGTTATTTGAGCTCATCTTCACAAGATCCAGTAGGATCTAAACCACTTTATTCTTCTTCTAAGTATCAGGTGCCTTCATTAATCACTGTGTTGGTCATCTTCACAAAAAAAATCGTAAGCAACTCAATCTCTTCCTTATTTTCTTCATGTAGTAGTAATCAACGATTCAAACCCTTCTCTTCTGTTGTGTTTCTATAAGTAGTAATCATCTTCAATGAATATAATAGTAATCATCTTCAATGACTCTCTTTGTTGTACTCCCCTTTTTGCTATAGTAGTAATCAATGAATATAGTAGTAATTCTACAGGGTCTGGGTCCCCCTGCTTGGTTTGCTGCTTGGGGGGAAAAATACACTTTTGCCCCCCCTCTTTAAACACCTTTTCCAAAAATGTTGTTAAAGAGGGGGGCAAAAGTGTATTTTTGCCCCCCTCTTTAAACACATTTTCCAAAAAGATTGTTAAATAGGGGGGCAAAAATGTATTTTTGCCTCCCCAGGCAGCAACCTCGCTGGTTTTTCCAGGACAGGAAGAATTTCGGATTTAAAAAAAAATTCATGTTAAAGTAACTAATTTTTATATTATATTTAATTAATTATGACATCACTCCGCTCCCTCTCGACAAAAATCATGGCTCCATCACTGGCTATAGCTCATGAAAGCGTTCTGTAAATTCTTGGTTTTGCTAATTGTTCAAGCCTTCAAGGACCCATAGATTGAAAGGAAAAGATAACTGAGATTGTGACGGTGAAAGAGTCGGAACTGGGTGCCATAATTGGTTCCTCTTTACCAGTCTAGCATTTGAGAAGTAGAGAAAATTTCACTTTCCATCTTTTATCTTGGATCAATGACTCAACTTTGCTTTTGTATTTTTTTATTGTTATGATTGAATTTACAGAATTATTGGAAGAGCTCAATGGAAATTTACAAGATCCTACCGGAAATCTGCAAAATCCCACAGTAAATTTACATCCTGATCAGCTAACAGCTTGTGGAAATGGAAACAGCAGTGGTTCTAGTGATGGTAGTAGCTGCACCAGTGTGTTCACTAGCGTCTTTAGTACGCCATCCGTGGGTGTGAGTGGAAGCATGCAACCTCAAACTTCTGCCTTCTCCGATTTAGTTTGTGCTATGGCAAATACGGAATGCCCCACTGCCTTGGCCCCAACCTCAGTTACAGAACCGTTTTTACCATGCCTTTCCATAAATACTGGTTTTACACACTTTGGGACCACAGATCAAGACAGTCCTCAATTCACAAGGCCATCACAACCTGCCATGTCTGCCACCGCATTACTTCAGAAAGCAGCTGAGATGGGTGCTGCAGCATCAAGCACATCATTGTTTCATGGCTTTGGGATTTCAGGGACATCTTCATCTGGACAGCAAGAGAATCTACAGCGGAATTGCAATGAGACTGAGTCAGCTATGCTTGGACTTGGACATCCTGATAATGGGGGCACTAGTTTGACGGAATTTATGATGGGTGGTCCGTCTCGGCAGCTTGGACCAAGACCAGCAGCTCATGACTTCCTAGGTTTGGGAATGCCTGGCGGTGGCGGTCCTCCTGGGTTTTCAGCTCTAATTCAGTCAATGAATGGTGGCGGTTTTGATGTTGGGGCTGCCAGTACCACATCATTAAGAGATGTAAAACCAGAAGACCAAAGGAACGAGTAAAAGATCCGCGGATGCTCATCTCGATGTAGAATGTAATGGTAGTAGTAAGGAGAGAAATACATTGTGTGTTCTTTGGTCAAATTTTAGTTTCCGGGTTTTGTAAGTTTACATAAAGAGAAGAGCGACAGAGGGGGTGGGGATTTGGGGTCTATATATGCATTTGAATAGGGAAGTTGTACAGAAGTAGGCATCTCGTTAGCGATGTTTTTGTGAAAAAAAAAGCAAGCATGATGAAGATTTATAAATTGTTAAACGAGTTTTTTTTTTGTTAGCGATGTTTTAAATGAATTTTACTCTTAATTTTAGGCGGTAAGGCTTTATATTCACTTTTTGGTTAGGTTTTGGGCTTTTTACACTTTTACCTCTTTTATAGATAATGATGTAAGAGAATGGGTAAAAATATTTAACCCTAACAAAAAAAAAATGACTATTATGCATTAGGTTACTGTAATGCAAAGTGTTTTTTGAAGTCTCCACTCTTCTTAGAGTTTTGTGACATTTGGCATCAAATATATGGAAAGAGTGTGGTGACATTTGGTATCAAATATTTGATTTGGAACAATTGGCATCTAATATAAGGAGCTACAGTGCATCAAAGGTACGTCTTCCAATCACTTGTGGTAGGTTATATCATAGTTGGCAAGTTTACGTGCTACATTGGAATATTAAAGCCATTACAATTATCTATGGGTTTGAATTTTCGATCTGTTTACAATTATCCGCTTGATAAGATTTGTCATTTCTACAAATTTTAAGTTTTTAAAGGATTCGTCGTATGTCAACGAATTCAGGATTTTAGTCAAAAGGGGCGAAATGACAAATAATTATTAGTTGATAATAGTAGTTATTAAAGGTGTAGTCAAAATTTTTTTCCTACCAAAACTAGTACCTAATAAAGAAAATACAACTATCAAAAATACATTGCATATACCAAATTGAATCAAGTGTAGTCCAATTTTTAGCCAAAATAAGGTTAAAATATCGATAACTTTAGTAATGGCAAATGAACGTACTAACTAGAATATATAACTAAAATCACAAAATAATTAGGATAATTATCTAGTTGAAGTTTAAAAATCTGAAATTTACAAATATAATAAGATCCTATTACAATTTCATAGAAAAAATTGTTTATACGAGCCTCAAATTTTATATGAGTTGGTTAATGTCATATATTTTTATTGAATTATACAGTTATTATTTGCAGTGAAAAACATTATACGAGCTCCAAGAGTATCAAACTTTGGTAGTTTACTAAAAAAAATTTACTTCCAACCACTACACAAATTATCATATTTATTATGCATTATATAATTATTTTTTTGTTAAGGTAAAATATTTACTAAAAATATTTTGAAAGTTGAGGAGGACAACTGCCCTTTGCACTTAGTAGATCCGCCAGTGTGTCATTCTATAGAAAATAAATGAATTTTATACTTTTGTATTATTAATACATAAACAATTGTTTTGAAGACAAAAGAATAAGGGAGTTGCTACGGTTATCCGACTATTTAGCTTGGTTGTACCGACCTTTTGAATGTTTTGATTTGTTGCACCAACTTAAAATGCGTAACATCAGCTTACCTTTTTTTTTTTTTTTTTTTTAATCAAAACGGTTTTATTGAGTACCCTTATTTATTTGATAAAAAAAAAAATCAATTATATTTGAAATTTGGTTCATACATGTACATTGAATATATGTTAGATTTGGAGATTATTCACAACTATTGCAATGCTCTTAGAAGTTAGAATGCATTTAATTTATTTTATTTTATTTCAATGACATTTTTTATTTCAATAATCAGAGTTGTGAATCCATTGTTTGGTTGCTCGAAATAGTAACTATCAAGTTGAAAATCGTTTATCTTATTCCTTATAATTTAGTATTGTTGTTTTAGAGTTAAGAAATAGTGGTTGAGTACATTAAGTAATTTTTATAAATTAAATATATAAATTAAGGTTGGTGCAATCAAGCCAAACGATCGAGTACACGTAGAAACTCCCAAGAATAAAACTCGTATTAAAACATTTAGCGGTTCTACATATACCCACGTAGCAAGAATAAAACTTGATGCCAATGGTGTTATGTCGAGTGGTTAGGGCTATGTGGGTTTATCCCTCACATCCTAGGTTCGATACTCGGCATCGGCACTTGTAGGTCGCACCTTGTTGATAGGGTATGGGTTCCTATAAAAATTCAGTTCGCTTTTCAATAAAAAATAAAAATAAAAATAAAATAAAACTCGATACCCACGTCGCAAATTAATCCTATACTCCGAATTGCTATATATTACTTAACAAACATTCAGTTTACAATAAAGCCCAAATAGAGCATATTAAGCCCTTTATCTCCTCACTCTCTCTTCCACTTTAAATGCTTAACATTGTAAACTGAAGCGATTCTTCAATCATCAGTGTGTTAAAGGTCTCCTAACAGAGCTGGTAATTTTTCAATTCGTTCGTTAACAGGTACTTATCTCTTTAACCCCTCCATTTGATTTTCCACCAAACGTCTTTGTTTCCTCTCAATTTGAGCTCTTGGGGTTCTCTATTTCAATCGATTTACATCAAATCTGTCACCCAAAGTTGTGAAGTTTTCATCTTTTTACATTTTGAGACTGACCCAGTAGGTTGAATTTGAGGTTTAAATAGTAAAGTTTGTGTCTTGACAAGTAGTTTTGGTGGTGTTCAGTTTCTTGTTCATTTGTTCTAGTTGAAATACAGTTGTGTTTTGCAATGCAAGCACTGTCAAGACTGAGCATCCCAATTAGTACTGGGATTCGCAAAGAGTGTGTAAGACAGCAAGGAAGGTTTTTGTCGACTGGGGTATCTTCTAATTTGCAAATTGGGGGAAAGGGTTTAGTTTTAAGGTCTGGGGTTGTTGTTTATGCTGGTAGCTTGGATTCTTGTATAGCTGCTGATAAAGGCAATAATAACCTATCTATTGCCAGAACAATGTACTGTGGTACCTTGCCCAAGACGACGACAATGGCTGCTGCGGCTTGTGGTTCGAGATCTGTATTGGGTGGTAGTCATTGCTTGAGAAGCCCGAGCTTGAAGAGTGCCCATTACTCAAATCAAGCTCGGGTATTGTATTGCAGTAGGAGTGTTGATAATTGCACAAACGTGAGAATGAGTTTGAGGAATCAAGAGCCCCGGAGCCGGCATTCAGTTAAGGGGTATTTCTTGTTTGATGTAATAAGGAAGAGTTGCAACTACAATAATTTCCTCGGGCCCTGGTCCAAAAGTTTTCATTGCTTGACTGCCGCTCGTGACTCTACTGGTGCTGCTAGTGAAGTATCCTTTCAAGGCTCTCAACATGATGAACAACTTGAAAGTTCTGCGGTTTCCTCGGACAAGTATGTACTTTTTTCATGACTTTCTCATTTTTCAATAAATTTATGCTTCATTCTTGTTGAGATAATTTACACCAACAGTTCCATTCTCTATATTTAGATAGTAGCTATGTTGCACATAATATTGGACCACAGAGTGGCAAATGTAGGGTTTGCTTGGGCTCGGTGTGGGTTTAGCATTTTGTGAATTTTGGATAGTCTCGGTCTTCCTAATAAAGTGTAAACGAAACACCTGGACCAAACCCTTTTCCAATCCTAATAAGTGCATCTCCAATGGAGAGTTCAACCTCAAGCTCAAAAAGTTGGACCAATTTGATGTTGAGGGTGTACTCGGTACTCCAATGGGCCATTCAACAAAAACTAAACAAATGGCTAAAAAAGTAATTTTGTGGGGGGCAATAACCATATTTATACTATTTCCCCTTAAATATAGGGTCAAAATTGTCATTTGAGTTAGACCCGCAGAACATGTGTGCAAAACCATTTTGTGTCTCTAGCTCCAAATCCTCCCCACGTATACCCATTTATGGCAATGGTTTGAGCTCAAACCCATTGAGCTCCGGGCTTTTCTTTGGAGCTTGAAAATTCATCCTCAAAGCTCAATCAATTGTCATATTTGGTTTTTGAGCTTATCCATTGAAGGTTCTCTAAAACACAAGAAATCACATTCCTGGACTCTAACATTACAAAACTGGAGTCTTGCACGTGAGTTTGCATTTGGTACCAAGGTTGTGTTTGTAGACTTATTGAGACTTTTGAGGTTGCAAACTTGAGATGAATCAATTTGATTTTGGCAATGCTAGTAGAGGCTTTTATTTAGGCAAGAATATTGCTTGCGCATCTATTTGAGAGGCAACTAGACTGTACGGGGTCCAGGTCTTTCTTGTTATGATATTTTTGAAACATGTACTAGTTTTTTCCAATGTTGTTCTCATGTTACTTGATCCATTCAAGCATCTAAGCCACTAGGTCCATTCTCAAGCTAGGGATTTCAAAATTCTACATTGAGCACAAAACCTTATAGATCAACCTATGCGGAAAGAAGTTCCTCCCATGGTATGTTTCTTCACCTGGAACTTCTTTTGCAGGAGACTGGGAGAGTCACAAGTAGGGGCTGAATCGTTGAAATAAATATAGACGTAAAAAAGACGGGTGCTCTTGTTTTGATAAGATGACCTAGAATCATTGAACCATCTTCTATCCAATTTATATTCCATGGGGTTAGTGGGTCTCAATTCCTAAATCCTTTTGGAGTTGAGTAAAATTTATCGAAAAATTCTGATGTTGTCTGATGTTGGAATTCAAAGCATATAAAAGTCAAGTAGGAGTAGGAGATACTTTGGAGTTTGGAACTTTACCTCATGGAAGGAAGGGAATGAGACATGCCACTTACAAGTGATTGAAACAAGCTGATTTTTTTAGCCTCTTGTAAATGCCATTTATAAGATGTTATTACTTGTGAAATTTTAGAAGTGGTGCAAAGAAACAACCATTAATTAGACACGACTAGGTAGGTTTCTCTCTTCAAAATAATAGGTGAGTTATATCCTGCATAAAATTGGTTTTCTTTATAAATGCAGGAAGATTTCAAGTGAAGGATCCTTGAAGTTGCTTTCTGGTTCATGTTACCTACCGCACCCTGCCAAGGAGGAAACTGGTGGTGAGGATGCTCACTTTATATGTGTAGAAGAGCAAGCCATTGGTGTTGCAGATGGTGTTGGTGGTTGGGCTGATGTTGGTGTTGACTCAGGACTATTTTCAAGGGAACTCATGTCTTATTCAGTATCTGCAGTTCGAGATGAGCCCAAAGGTTCCATCAATCCAGCAAGGGTTTTAGAGAAAGCTCACTCTAGCGTCAAAGCTAAGGGATCTTCAACAGCATGTATCATAGCACTGACAGATCAGGTACGGTATTTTTTGTTTCTTATATTGGTCGGTTTTGCTTTCTTGGGTCATACATATAACATTGTAGGTCCGAACATATTTAAGTAAAATATAAAAACAATAAAAATTTTGAACATTTTTCATTCTGCACTGATCGTACTCGAAGATATGTTTCTCATTTTCACTTGTATCAGCAGTTTGGATTTATTTTGTGCTGTTTTGCTTTCTTATGTCATACATATTCACTTTTGATGGAATGTTAGTAATAAGTATTAGATTATCTATTCGATAAGTGGGCTGGACCCAACAGTTAAGAGTAAGGCTTTTGTTGTTCAGTTAGAATTAGGGCTTTGCTTTTGCAATTAGGTTTAGGGCTACTTTAGCTTAAGAGTCAAGTTACATTTAATTATAAAAGGAGAGATTGTATGGATGAATATTCAGAATTTAATAGAAGTTATTCAATTTCTCAAAAGCTTGTGAAATGAAGCTTTTTATTATTATTATTATTATTATTATTATTATTATTATTATTATTATTATTATTATTATTATTTTCTGCTGCCAATACTATCACTTTTAAAGAATGCAAGGAAACAAAGATTCACTTCTAAAGAATGTGAGAAAACACTACTAGTAGCTGTAAATGATATCTTCATGGGTTGAGTATCTCCACATCTTCATAATAGCCGCCTAAAATTCTATGGTTTCAGCAGTTAGGGGTTAACCTTGTGGATACATACATTTGGATTAAAGTTCCACCTAGAGTAAACTTCCTAGTGTAGTAGATTGGGGCAGGGCCATATCTTGACAGTAGACTTTTTTTTTTTGGAAAGCGAGTAGGGGTTTGAAGGACCCCCAAGCCTTTATATTAATAAGAAATGATGAACCAAATACAATAACTCATTCGTTCACAAACCTTTATCACAGTAGACTTGTGCAAGAGAGGGATGGTCATCATTAAAAGTGCAGTTTTTGTGAGGCGCATAATGAATTCGTCGTTCATTTTCTTCTACTTATGGGTATGGGTAAATCAGCTATGGATGGTTATGGTGTATGACAGTGGAGGCTTTCAGGTGATGATCGCCTATTCAATTGGTTTAACTCATGGAGGGCTGGGCTGTTCACTTTTAAAGGAAATTGGTGATTGGATAGTTTTTGGGTGATTTGGAAGAGAGGAGTATAAGGGTTCTCAAGTGTAAAGCAAAAGAAGTAGACCAGCTAAGTAGGGAGATTAAAATAACTCTCTTGTGATGGGCTAACAATTGGGCATTATCAAGGACCTTCCTTCTGTGTTTCTATTTTTCATTGGGCTAATTTATTTGCGCCTTAATAAGGTACGTATTAGGGGCTCTTGCTGGTTTTGTGGATTTCTCTATAACACTCCCCCATTTCTATTTAAATTTAAACCAATATCCTGTTATTTAGCTGCTCTGTTTTGCATCAATTCAGCAAATGAGCCAAGGATTGCCAGCTCAGTAGCTCAGCTGGTAAGAGTGTGGTGAACTTGTCTTGGGTTCAACCCTATTGGCAACACCTGTTGTTAGGCCTGCTACCTATAGATTTCATTAGAGGAGGCAAATGGAGTTAAAATGCAGACAATAAATCTCTCGCTTTATTACTAAGCATAATTTTTAGATTCACATACCATAAATTGATCCTACAGCATGAACTCTTGTGATCAAAAGTTTTACTAACAAAGAGGCCCTGCACAAACTTCATACTTGGTGACAAACAAAATTTGAACACTGGTTTGACACAATCTAGCTCCTACTTTGTTTGGATATATATCCTGATTTCCATTCTGCATGTTTGGCAAACTAAGAAAAGTGTATTCAAACGGCATGAAATCTCTTTATTGAAGTTTATGAACAAGGAAGCCAAATCTCCCTCCCACCCAAAACAAACATTACTTTTGATCTGCAGCAGTTAATATAAATCCATCAAGTTTCTCAAACTTTCTTAATCAGAGTTTTATTAAAAAAAACCTTACACACAAGCTTAAAATTTATCAACAGAACTTGGTTGGGATACTTGATGGGGTGTTTTATCTGCAAGTTTACCATTTCAAGTAATTTATCTTAATGCTGATATGACTAACTACTACTAGATAGTTAATTCCAAGCACTTGGACAAGTTTCACTTGGACAAGTTTTGTCAAACGTCGAACTGCTCCGGTGATCAATGCTTCATTTTCTTGCCTTCACTCAAGGTCACATTAGCTTTTTTTTTTTTTTTTTTCAGGTCCTTCATGCCATTAATCTAGGCGACAGTGGATTTGTAGTGATAAGGGATGGACACACGGTTTTTAGATCCCCCGTGCAGCAGCATTCATTCAACTTCACATATCAGCTGGAGAGTGGAACTAGTGGTGACCTTCCTGGTTCTGGTCAGGTATGCAATGCCCTTGCCTTTCTCTCAGAGTACTTCATGTGTGGTTTTCCTTTATTCAAGCCTTCTTGAGGAGAATTTTATTTTGGTTTTGATGAATAGATGCATATGTAGTATGTGGTGCTAATTGTGAGAGACCATGATCTACTATAGATGTAATGGATCATCCCAGTGTTCTAAAAATCGTCCCAGGCGCCTAGGCGGATTGAGCAGGTTTTTGAATTTAATTTTTTTAATTTCGAATTCGAAAAAAATAAAAAAATAACTCTCTATTTTTTATTTTGTAATACATTTTTGCATATATATCTTGACATTGAATTGAAAGTAATTTACATGCTATTATGCTTAAAATTTATAAATTATAATTAATTAAAAAAAAACTGCCTAGGCCCCCACTTAGTCCTCTGGGCGCTTGTCCCCTGCTCGCCGCCTGCCCGCCTACCGCTTAGTGATTTTTAGAACACTGGTCACCCCACAGCTGCTGCCACACGTGAGAGACAAGAGACTTCATAGAAACTGAACTGTTTGGCGTGTCCTACTAGATACAATGGATCAAGTTCACTCTCCAGTGTCCATGGGCTTGAAGATACGTAGGATTCGATTGGTCATGAACATCTAAATGGAAATTACTGGGTTACATCCAAAATTTCACTTAGAACAATCCGTTTAGGTAACAAGCAAGAGGACAATAGCTCAAATGCGCCATGCTGACTAAAAAGGATGTGAGTTATTAGTTGTAAGTTTGTAACCAAACAAGAATGAATATATATGTATATTTTTTTGGGGTGGGGTGGGGGGACGGAAATAGTATAAAAGTGCGAGCACATGCTCCACCAGTAGCAAAACTCATACAAATAACTTACCTTCTTCGTACGACTCTCTGCAGCATAGCATCCTTGACATCTGTAGACATATGCTGACTGCATGGTTGGTCTGATACTTAAAACTGCTGATTGTATATTGTATGGTCAAGCGGACATGTAGTGACACAAGTTCATATTCCTCATTTTGTTGACAAACCAGGTGTTCACCATTCCTGTTATTCCGGGGGATGTAATTGTTGCTGCCACGGATGGACTCTTTGACAACTTATACACCAATGAGATCACAGCAGTAGTTGTTCATGCTGTCAGGGCTGGCTTGGAGCCACAGGTGACAGCTCAAAAGATTGCAGACCTTGCACGGCAAAGAGCACTTGACAAAAAGCGGCAAACACCCTTTGCCACAGCTGCACAAGAGGCTGGATATCGTTTCCATGGTGGTAAGCTTGACGATGTCACCGTTGTAGTTTCATATGTCAGAGGTTCTGGTAGCACATGAGCACATCGTCAGAGGTTTTAGTATGATACTGAGTTTCTTCTGTTCTTTTTCTTTTGTTAACTTTGAATGTCATACATGTTTGTTGTTTCTTCCTGTATGACAATTCTGTCCTAGTTTGTTTTGTATAAAATAGAACCGCAGTTTGTTAGAGTAGCCCACACTGCACGCTTTTATTTTTTTCCACCGATCGTATGGATTCATGAATTAGTAATTTTAACATTTCCTTGGATGTCAATTGATCTGTATATCGTCCAATGTAAGACTTTAACTTGAGGGAGACCGAGTTGTGTCAGATACAAGTAGTGATATTAAAGGGGAAAAAAGAAGTTGCAGTAATACTGTAAAATGTAGGGCTGAACAAAAAACCGATCAAACCGATTAAATCGACCGATCCAATCTAAACCGAATCGATTGGTTCGGTTTAAATTCGGTTCGAATCGGTTTCGGCTTCAAAAAATTCAAAATCGAAGTGGTAGGTTTGGTTTTCAGTTTTTATGTGATTTTAACCGACCAAACCGAACCGACTGAATATATATAATAAATAATATATATTTTATATATAAATAATACAATAGGTTTAAAATAGTAGGTCGGTTCGGTTTTATTTCGGTTTTGGTTTGATTTTAGTCGGTTCGGTTACGGTTTGCATAAATTAGAATCGATTCGGTTTCGGATCGGTTTTGTTAATGGTCGGTTCGGTTTCGATTTGAAAATTTTAAAACCGACCTAAGTTGGTTCAGTTTTCAACCCTAGTAAAATGCGTGTGTCGGGATAAATGTATCTCCACCAAAGGCATATTTTGGGACAATGCTATGTAAGTAGAGATGAGAATAATAGCCTACCATTCCATCCATTTTCACTAAGCCGCTCGATGTATTTATTACCCTTTAGCTTTACTTTCACTATCCAGGCAACTAAATAGACACCAAAAAACTACGAAGTATCTTTGTTCTTCAGTTACTCTTAATCTTTGGTTAATTAATTTATGATCATTATAGTATTTGATTACTTCATTATCACACACAACGTACGTAAGTCCACATACTCGTTCAGAATTCCGGGTTAGGTATGTATGTATGGTAATTTTCTTAAATATATTCAATCTTTAATTTAGTGGTTATATTATTTTGCTATATTTTCAACAAGGTTACAGATAGAAAATACTACAATTTCTTTTATTCCTTAATTTTCGTTACTCGTTATTTAAAACTATGTTTGTTCTCAACTTAGGTAACGTGACACATGTTATAAAAATTATTTCATTTTTATCATCAAGAAATTTTTTCTATGAAACTAAAATTACGTCTTTCGAATTATGGTAAGATTTTTTTTAACTAGTATATTAAATATGTATTGACTTGATTAAGTTTCATGTAACCATAATTTGTAACACTGACTTTGACATGAAGCAAATGTATTCTTATACAATCGAGAGATTGACTATGAAAAAAAGCTATTAGCATAGGTAACAAAACATTTATAACTAATAATAACCTAAGGAAAAAAGACAGCCTCTTTTACATTTATTTCATAACATGTTCACATGAATAGTCATTTGTTTTTTTTTCAAGTGGTTTACATAATCTTTCTTTGCACCATATGTTTATTTCATTTGCTTTCAATTCATCGTATATGCATCTCGAGAAAAATTTAACAGTTGTTAAAAAAATTTCCCCTTCTTCAGCATATATGATTTAATCCGGGTCTTACGATTTTCTTCAAGATTTGTTTATGATTTCAACTGAACCCTATGGTTTTCTTGGAGATGAGATGTTTAAGATACAATTTTTTTTTATCAACAGTTAGATTTTTCTCGAGATACAATTATAATTTCAATTGGGCCCTATGATTTTCTTGGAGATGTAATGTTTGAGATACGAAACAATCAATCTCAGCCCGTGACTTGTCAAGGGTATTTTGGTCACATATTTTGAAAACTGATAGTTAAAGCACGTTGACCACTAGTCATATGGGGTAAGTGCAATATAGATTAAAGAATGATGCACATTTCAATTAGCTATTTATTATAGGGTACAATATCAATTAACCCTGATAATAAATTAATAAAAAGATAATTATGATCTCTATGTGGGTATGAGAGTATTTGAAAATTCGAATGTAAAAATATGTAATCCTAATAATATATCTCATTAACATAATTTCTACTGTAAAAATAATAAAAAGTTAAAAAATAAAAATAAATGAAATAATTTCATTTCCACGCTTTTTAGCTTTGGCAAAGGCAAAACGTGTTGTCTCCGCTTTGTTTCTTGCTTTAAGCAATCGCTTTGGCTCGCTTTGACTACACTGGAACTTGGTATCGTTGAAATGCATTTTTTTTTAAAATCTTTTCCAATGAAACCAATAATCTATACAAGCGCTTAAAATTTTAAAATATGCATTTTTCAAAATAAAACTAATGATCAATACAAAACTTAAAATTTTAAAATATGGGTTTTAAAAAAATGAAAAAAAAAAAACATCAAATCCATTTCACGTCGAAGGCACATCTAAACAAAGTCCTGGTAGCCCATATCTAAAGGAAAGTGAGAGTTTAGAGAGAACTTACTCTCGTTTTCTCACTAGCTAGCTAGATTTTTTTTTTTTTTTATTAATTTTTTTTAATTTTTGATATTAATCTGTATTATTATTATTGCTATATTTATTTTCAGAATAATGCATATATCATTATACACATTGAGGTCCACAGTACACATGGGATGAGAGTAGGGTAAGAGCCATTGCTCAGCCATAAACTTAGTAAACAAACAACAATCCAAGACAAAGTCCCATGTCATGATCTTGATGTAGGTCCATTTCAAATCAGTTGTGAGTTGTTTATACCTAAATATAAAATTACAACAGCCTCGTGATTTATCATTTATCAAAATCTTTTTTTAAAGCGAATGGGTACTAGCTTAATGAGTAAGCTTGTGATTGATGGTATTATAAATCCAGAATTCAAATCCTATCGGTAGTATTTGGGATAAAAGGGGTTAACGAGTTAAAAAAAAATCCTTCCTTTAAATATTCTAATTATGTAAAAAAAAGAAAAAGAAAGAATGAATTGAATTTTTGATATTTAATATCACAATTCCCCTGTTCAAAAATTATAAAATCAAGACTTAGGAACAAAATCAGTTCTTAACCCTAGTGGAGAGTACATACTCCATACTCTAAGAATTTCACCTCAGGCTGAATATAACAATGTATTTCAAGACTTATAGGGTTATAGGGTTGAAAACCGAATTGACGATTCGGTTTTTGGCTCAAACTAACTGTTATCGGTTTCAAAAAATTTCAATCGAAACCGTATCGACCATATCGGTTTCAAATTATGTAAATCAAAAACCGAAGCAACAGCCTAAAATGTTACTAAAACTGATATAAAACTGAACCGATTTTAAATTAAATATATTATATTATTTTTATATATGATATATATTCGATCAGTTCGGTTTTGTCGATTAAAATCACTTCAAAACCGAAAACTGAACCGACCATATCAATTAGTCACCATTGTTTCAGATACTCGTCTAAAGCTGTTGTTTGCACGAAGAAGAGATCTTGTCCGCTGATATTCACGTAATTATTACATAATATATCCCTTAATTTATATATGTTAGTGTTTCGATTATTATAATTTATAATAATTATTTCGTTTTCATGTCTTGGCAGGAATTTGAGCGTTAACGATGAAATGATATTAAGGCGACAATTTAAGGAATGACAATTGGTCGATTCTAGTGGTGGTACAAAGTAAAGAGTCACATATCTAAACCTAACCCTAGTAAACATAGGTCCACCTAATTTAACCTAAGCCCAAATCCAAAAATGCTAACATAAAAACCCAAGCCCAAGATAATAGAACCCTATTTAGCTCCCCACATCTTAGAGAAAGTCTCTCTCTTCTTCCACGTTCCTTCTCCCTTCCGCTCTTTTTCAGCCACCATACGAATCCACCCTGCCGGCAATCCTCGCTCGATAGGAGAGCCGGCAGTGCGATAATCCCGCCATCACCCTTCATCTCGTCATATCTCTCTTGTTCTCCCAGCCAAACCACCTCCTCACACCCTGTTTCGCACACCCACAGCCGCCACCATCTACCTTCCCTCTCTCTGTTCCGTCATCCTCACCGCCGCCATCCACCTTCCAGCAACCTCGCCACCAGAATCGCAACGACCACCACAGCCGCGAAACAGAGAATCGCCCCTGTTTTCCTCCCTCGCAGCCTCCCTCCTTCCTGTGTTCCTCTCTTCTCCACGGTCTCTCCCTCCTCCACTTCTCTCTCTCTGCTCCAACCTCGCCACCAGACCACGAAAGAACACGCCATCAGCCGCCACTGCCGCGAAACAGAGCCGCACCACCGCGACTCTGTTCCGCCTCGCGATAGAGCCAGACCCTGCGTCCTCCTCTCCTCTCTGTCCTCTCTTCGTCCAGGCCCCAAACCATCTCTCTGCCACCGGACAACCACCACAGAAAGGCCGCACCGCGGCGCACCACCATCGCGACAGGAAGTGAAAACAGGGAGTCCCCTCCCGATTTCTCTCTGTTTATTTTTGCTGTTTTCTTGGTGTTTCCTCACCTTTGCTCGTCTTTCGCAGGTTCTAGAATCGTTTGGAGTCGAGGACGGTCGCGAGGAGCGAGAACGAGAACGAGAACGAGGCCGCGAACAGCCGCTGTCGCGCTGGAGAAGACGACCGGAGCGAGGCTTCACTGTAGCTGCACTGTAGCGAGGGTGGGAATTAGTCAAATTCTGTTTTTGGCTATTTGCACCCCCGGTTCTGCTCTATACCACCACAGAGCTTGTGTAGTCCTTTTTCTCGGGATTCGCGTCCGTGCAGAGATGACTTCCACCTCCATTGATGCTGTGACCACCACCACCATGATCAGCTAAACCATTCGCCAAGGCTACGATGAAACCACAGGATTTCCTAGAGTTTGTGTATTTAAATTTATTATTTTCTTTATGCTTGAACGTTAAACACATTTGATTTATGATTTTTAATAATTTGCTTTCACCGATTATATCCTGATTAATTATCTAGACTAGTCGGTAGTTAGAAGTACCCTTTGTTGAAATTCAAAGCCTGATTTAATCAATTAATCTGAATCTGTGATTGTGTGTGCCGTAAGAAGACACGCAATGCTAGGGGTTTATACCTATGCTGAAACCAATTGTGAACTTAGATTAATCTTTAGGTTAGTCATGTTAAATCTTGAAAACAATATTTTTGATTACACAAATCTCAAAGAACCTGTGGTGGATTCAATGCCTTGGTTTCCCCTCTCATCTTCTTAACAACCTTTTATTTTGTTTTTTTTTTTAATTTGATTATTAGTTTAGATATTTTAATTGCTGTAACCCCAATTTAAATTAGCGTAAATCAAAATTTAATTGCAACCACAGTCCTTGTGGGATCGACCTGTACTTGCCCCTTGTCTACCAGTTAGACACTGTGCACTTGCAGTTATTAAAATTAGGTTAAATTAACCTATTTATTTAGGTTAGTTAAATCTGCATCATCCGCCCTTCTTCAAATTTACTAAAATTAGCAGACATCTTCGATCGAGAGATAGAATTCAACATAGAGATAGAAATCGATCGAGATATAGAAATCTTCGATGGAGAATGATGAAAGAAGAAATCGATGGAAAGTGATGCAGTTCGATCGAGAGCAATGGAGAGATCGATTGTGATTGAGAGATTTGTGAAGTTAGGTTTTGTGAAGTTTTTATTTTTTTATTTTTTTTTGCAGAAGATGGTTTAGAGAGAAATGAACCTTTTATTTTTTTAAGAGTGATGCAGTTAGGTTTTTTTGCATGGAGTAAGTGTTTTTTTTAAGCAAACATGGTTTTAAGGATCCCTGAACCTTTTTGTTAATAAAAAACTAAAATAGAAAAAAAAAAAAAAATTACAAATCTAGAGGAGGTAAGTCACCCCTAATGATTAATGGAGGAGGAGACTCCATACTAACGATCAATAACAATCATTTGGAAGTGCGACATCTTACATCTTTCTTCGTTGTGGAGAAGGGCGATGTCTTACCTCTTTATTTGTTGTGGAGTATGCTCCATGTACTTGTTGTTTTCGTTCCTACGTCTAGTGGATCTCTGAGGGCTTGGCAAATAACAGTAAGTTGCTTCTTACAAGATGCCTCAGTCAAATTTATGAAGTACGAGTTCTTTTTATACATGTAGGTTAACTGAATGTGCTAAATTATTATGTAGTTAAATAACTGAACTTTTCTGCTACATGTAGGTTACAACCGAAAAAAAGAATACAAAATAAAATACAAGCCTTGCTAATTAATGATTATAACCTAAGAAAGATATTAGTTTCAAATTGCCATATGGGAATTTTGTAATAAATTGTCCGTCTATATATCTTGTGTTGCAGATGACAGTTTATAACCTGTAAATAATGAAGAGAAATTCTAAATGGCGAGGAAATGAGCGAGGGGAGGGAGGTGGCGGGGTGGGGACCGTTCACCTCCCTCGGGATGCATGCCGTCAATTTTTTGTGCACACATCCCTAGGGAGGTGAACGGTCCCCACCCCGCCACCTCCCTCCCCTCGCTCGTTTCCTCGCCACGTAGAAAAGCTCATAATGAAAGCTATTTGACTCCCATTTCTCCCACTACCTAAATAATCAAATTATTAGAGCTCTTTTTCATATATCCCAACGAATAGCTAATTAATGATGGGCTCCTATTACATATCACATTGTAGATGCCCCTGAAGTAGCACTAGCAGCCAACCTAGCATTGTGTATTTTCAAATGAATCATATTTTAATGACCAACATACTCCTAAATTGATTTAAAGGCCTAAAATTAATATATTGGCCTCGGACAACTGATAATTGAGATCTCAAAGTATATAAAATTGTTTGTTCCAATTGTATGTTTGTTTTCTAGTCTATGGGAATCATTGAAATTTCTTTGCTTTATCAAATCCAGAATAGTAACCTCACAACCAGCAAGTACTTGAAAATATAGCCTATGATCTAGAGGGGTAAAGCGTATTCATGAGTAAGATGCATGTTTCTTATGCTCTCAAAAGACAATGGAACCATAATCAACTTACTATTTGCACAATGACACAAAATTACAAGACTTAGGAAATATTCCACCGAGCCCATAGAGCAAAATGAAATAGACTACAACCAAAATAAGCACAAATAAAGCAAAATACTTAGATAGGATAGGGAAATGGAACATGAGGTAGCATCATGAGAGTCCATCTTCAAACCTTCAAACCCATGCTATCAACAGCAAACTCAATTAGTCAGAAATGGCAGTGATCCTGTCCATGATATTGGAAACGACATCCTTGGACTCCCTGAGCAGGTTAATGCTAATATTCAGCTTCTCTCGTTTGGATGCAACAGAAGGAGATTCCTCCAACATCCGTTCAATGCCTCCACCATTCGGTCCCATCAATTCTTCCACAATGTTAGTCTGCATCTCTTTGTCGACTAATCTGTAAACAAAAAACAGAAGATGAAGTCCCAAACTGTCGACCAACCTTCTCAATACAATCTTCCAGTAAGCTGTCAATCTCATCTTCATGTCGAAAGCCTGATGTACCAACGTTTCAGGATAGTCCTTCAAGTAGGCAACATCGACCTCGCCATACTCCCCAAAAACATATTTTTTGTAACGGCCACACCTATCATTCATGGCATTTTTGAAATCTTGCTCTTGTGCCATGAGAGAATTAAATGTGCTCAAGTATTCTGGGTAGCACGTATAATCAGCAAACTTTTCCATCTCGACTAACTCCTTGACATGTTCCTCAGACTGGCTTTTCATCTTCAAAATCATGTTACTTGCTGCCCTTCTTAGTACAACATGCAGTTGTGGGTATCCTTCAGAGTGATGCGCCACAACAAGAAGAACAGCTTTTTCAATGTAGTCCCATACTTTAGCCACAAATTCCATGGGAATGGAGGAAATTTCCCTAACTCTTCTCTGTAATATAGTGAGAAAGGCACTACGTGGGAGAAAATTTGGCAGCCCAATCCCTCTAGCTTCCTCCAATTCTCGGATTTCCTCCATTAGAAAGTCACCAACAGAAGTCGAGCTTGACTGAAGCTCTTGCGAGTAGTTGTCAAGCATCTCCACCATTCGAACAGTGCAATGCATATTGAAGTCATCGGGATACTCATCAAACTCACCTCTGATAAGTATCTTCCTAAGAGACTCTTTGGCAGAACTAAGAATCTGCATTAAAGCAGTCAAAGCTTGAGAAACAGTAGACAAATTCTGGGGCATCTTGTTGAGATCAGCTACATATTGATTCAACTTGTCATTTATCTTCCTCACAATATCAGGCAGACACTTGGCAATAAGAACTGCTTGGATGTGCACAAGCTTTTGAGCTAAAACTTGAACACCCACTATATCTTTATCAATTTTGGAGAGAAGAGGGTGTGATTCAAACAGTGTAGCCTCCGTCATCCTTGCATCCTCATACGTCTCCTCACCAATACGGTTCCTCACGCATACATAACCCAGCCCAATATTAACATCATCTGCAGTCACCTTCTCAAGTAAGCCTTCCGGGGCTCGATCAACTTTAGTAACAACAGCTAGAGTTCTCTCACCACTCTTATCTACTTTTTGAGACATCCTAATAGACTCACAGGTCGAAAAATCAACAGTAGCAGACAATACATTGAGAATAATACTTTCTTTGGGACTAATATACTCCATTATGATGTTAGAGATTTGTTCGTAAATGTCGTCAGGCTGGCCATGAACAGGCACTCTTGTGATACCGGGCAAGTCTACCATGGTGAGATCAGGCACTCCTTCCTTCTTGACATTAAGAATTAAAGGGGTGTTAGAGATACCTTTTCCATTCCCAGCAATTTCATCCGTAGCCAACACAATGGCTTCGGAGATGTGGTCTTCATCCGTTTGCATAGTTTTGTCAAGAAACTCCAGAGAGAGTTGTGGCATTGGAGCAGAATGGCGTTGTAGCCGCATAATAAGAGGCACTCTAGTACAAATGCCTTGACCTCTGGGAAGGCTAATTCCAGCCAGTGATTCCAGCACACTGGACTTTCCAGAAGATTGATCACCGACAACAACAATGGTTGGGAGCTGAATCCCTTCTTTCATCACCTTAAGGTGACGAAGCCTGTCTACTGCATCCAGCAATGGTCGAATTCGCTCGTTGTAGTTAGAGGCCAAAGGCCCAGAGTGAGCAGAGCTTACTATAGCCAGTTGATTTTCTTCCATGCCCATCCCCATCCCGTACGTGTTTGTTTAGACCAGAGGAAAGTAGAACGAACAAGATCTGCTGAATCTCTCTTTGTTCACTCAAGAATCAGAGACTCTGAATTAAAATGGGAAAATTCTAAAAAAAAAGAGTTTAATTCATAGATTAAAAAGAGAACGGAGAAAGTTGAACACACTGCACTAGTACTATGAATTAAAAAGAGGCTAGTGAGCTCACTATGTGTTTTCAATGTCCGAGGAGAGACAAAGTTACTTCGTGGCTAAGAAACGTAATTTTATAAAAATCACAAAGACTTCGAAAGACCTCAAAGTCTTCTTTGATTCCAATAAAAAAAACACTGCCTTCTTTTGTCAAAAAAGCAATGTACGAAATCCACCAAAATCTTTTAACCCAAACTAAAAATTTGAGGAAGAAAAGAAAAAAAATTAAGGAAAGAAGAGATGAAGCAAAAGTTTCTCAAAACCATCACCTTCTTCACCAATTTATGCTATGCAACCAAACCAAATACCTCTTGTTTAAGCGAGTTCAATATATGAATTAAAACGAGTGAAGAGAGAGTGCGTGCTTTCACTGTTTGAAGAGAGGAAAGTTACTTTGTAGCAAAAAAAATATAATATTATAAAAAGAAGAAAGACTTGGAAAGGACCTCAAGTCTTTTGATTCCAAAGTAAAAAGCTTATACCAAAGTGAAAGCTTTCTTTCACCGAAGACATTTTAGAAAAACAAATACAAAATGATAGGAGTGCTGCCCTGTAGGCGCTTTTTGTGCATGTGATTGTGATTGGGGCATTATGAGCATTTTTAGGATGATGGAGGGTATTGGGTCTGGCCTGGCTCTCTAGACAAGCTGCAAAAAATAGAGCAATTCTAGCTGGCTTGGGTCTGCTGGCCTGAATTCTCATTTATGGATTACTTCTTAAATTGCTTTTATGGATCATTTATGGATTACTTCTTAAATTGCTTGAATTCTCACTATTGCCTTTCCTTTATTTGATCAAATGCCACAATGAGTGAATTATTGTTTATGGGTGCATGTTTAGTCTTGGATGGGTATTTCAAGCAATTGGCATCACTAACAGAAATTGGTGTGAAATTAAGATAGATGGAGAGGGAAGCGGCCAGGAGAGGGTGGTGGTGTTTATGAAACAAATAGATGGAAAGGAGGCGGGGAGGGGAGGGGAGTGGCAGCGTGAAAAACAGAGGAAGGCATGGAGGGGGAATGCAGTGTTGTCACGAGTAGACGGAGATGGAGAGGAAGGGGGAGAGATGAAGGAACGAGGAGGGGATGAGTGGGTTGGGGAATTGATGAGTTTTTTTTAACTGTTAGATTTTTTTGGAGATACGCTTATCATTTTAATTAAACCCTTTGCTCTTCTTCAAGATGAACTCTTTAAGAAACAAAATATTTAATCTCAACCTTAAATTCTTAAAGGGTATTTTGGTTATTTAAATATTCACATTTTAAAAGTAGACGGTCAATCACGTTGACTATTCATCCTGGTGGTAAAGTGTAATACTAATTTATTCTGATAATATATATTAGGTATTTATTATAGGAGGAAAGTGCAAATGACAAAGTTTATAATCACATAATCACATGTATTCACAAAGTACAAGTGCCACAAAATATTAGGAGAGAGAGAAGTTACTTAGCAGCAAGGAAACATAATATTATAAAACTTAGAAAGACTTCAAAGACCTCAAGTCTTCTTTGATTCCAACGAAAGAGACTCTGCCTTCTTTCACTAAGACTTTTTACAACAACAGCATACGAATTCCACTAAAATTCTCAAACCTAAAAAATTACATAATATTATAAAAAGAAGAAAGACTTGAAAAGGACCTCAAGTACTTTTATTCCAATGAAAAAAAAAGAACTCAGCTTTCCTTCACCAAGACATTTTACAAAAGCAATTGGGGGGGGGGGGGGGGGGGGCACATGCAGTCTCACAGTACAAGTGTCACAAAATGATAGGAGTGCTGCCCTGTAAATAGTTGTGTGTTCTGATTGTGCCCAAATTTAAGTATTTAGTGACAGGTTAAATTGATTTTGAAATGCCTTATGATAATTCTTGATGTAAAAAAACAGAGTTTAATTCATAGTTTAAAAAGTGAATGGAGAAAGTTGAACACACTGCACTAGTACTATGAATTAAAAAGAGGCTAGTGAGCTCACTATGTGTTTTCAATGTCCGAGGAGAGACAAAGTTACTTCGTGGCTAAGAAACGTAATTTTATAAAAATCACAAAGACTTCAAAAGACCTCAAAGTCTTCTTTGATTCCAATAAAAAAACACTGCCTTCTTTTGTCAAAAAGCAATGTACGAAATCCACCAAAATCTTTTAACCCAAACTAAAAATTTGAGGAAGAAAAGAAATAAAATTAAGGAAAGAAGAGGTGAAGCAAAAGTTTCTCAAAACCATCACCTTCTTCACCAATTTATGCTATGCAACCAAACCAAATACCTCTTGTTTAAGCGAGTTCAATATATGAATTAAAACGAGTGAAGAGAGAGTGCGTGCTTTCACTGTTTGAAGAGAGGTATTTAACTTTGTAGCAAAAAAATATAATATTATAAAAAGAAGAAAGACTTGAAAAGGACCTCAAGTCTTTTGATTCCAAAGTAAAAAGAATTTTTTTTTTTTTTATTCTCTTTCTTTTGATTCCAAAGTGAAAGCTTTCTTTCACCAAGACATTTTAGAAAAACATCCAGTCTCACAGTACAAGTGTACAAAATGATAGGAGTGCTGCCCTGTAGGCGTTTTTTGTGCATGTGCATGTGATTGTGATTGGGGCATTATGAGCATCTCTAGAATGATGGAGGGTATTGGGTCTGGCCTGGCTCTTTAGACAAGCTGTAAAAAATAGAGCAATTCTAGCTGGCCTGATTGCTGCCTGGGGGGCGAATTTACATTTTGCCCCACTCTTTAAACACCTTTTTCCAAAAAAGTGTTTAAAGAAAGGGGGGGGGGGGGGGGAGAGGGCAAAAATGTACATTTCGCCCCCCCAGGCAGCAAAACCTAGGCTGCCTAGATTTTCTGCAAAAAATAACATCATCCTTTAACTTATAAGTAGCCTACGCAAAATCAAGTCAAAGAGGTCAAAACTAGTTAATCAACTAATTAAGTATTTAGTGACAGGTTAAATTGATTTTGAAATGCCTTATGATAATTCTTGATGTAAATGAACATAAGCTTTTCACAAACATAACAACTTTTTCCACCAATCCATCTATGTGGGAGCAAAAATGATATTTAGCCCAACAAGGTAAGAAATTCAGAAAATCTCGATTGTTCCGAGAAGTTCGCGTTCGCAAATTATCCACGAAAGATATACAACCAATTGAAAACAAATACAGAAAGTCCAATTTTAGGTACAATGCAATTCAACAGAACACTCTTCTCATGAGAGAAATAGTTTTCGGTGTCAACTACCATGCTCGACTGAGCACACAAACCTACAGGAGATGCCTCACTATTGGAAGTTACCGACCTCATCTGCTCGACTCATCAAATGAGTTAATGGGTCGCGTAGCACAACACCACTAACTCACTAACTTTTCTACTATACGAGAAATTATAACCACTCCACTGGGACTGCTCCGGCGACGCTATTGTTGCGGCAGTGCTAGATAGAGGCTTCAGAGATTTGATTGCAATGATTCTAGCGATTGAAGATGATGAATCGCTCATTTTGTAGGAGAAGGCCAAGAAACCTGAACAACTCATGAGTGGCGCTTGGCTTCGTAGACGGATCTTGATGATTCAAAGACAAAGAAGTGCGAGGAAAGTGAGGTTCTTCAACTCTTGGAGCATATATCTTCAAATGCTCCTTCTATATGCAGCTGCCTGATAGACTTGTCATGGTTTGTTATTCTTTTGTCATTTTCTCTGTTTTTGTTCTTATTTTGGTGTTTTTTTTTTTAAAATTTGTGTTTGAATGCTCTAATTCTGTCATTGGAGGTTGTGATGTTTCAATCTATCTAAGATTTTGAAATTCTAATGGTGTGTTTGGATGGATGGAATTATATTCCATGTGAATCCATTAGGAACCCTATATTTAAGACTAATTTGAGGTAACACTTACTATCCACTATTAGATTTTATGATCAATGGTGGGAATGAAAATTTCATAGAATCACACTCATTGGTTCCTCCAAAGCATTGATCACAAAATCTAATAGTGGATTGAAAAATGAGGTGGTCCCTTCATAGATTTTCATGAAATATGATTCCATGCAACCAAACACACCCTAAGAGTTTTCTGATTGTTATGTCTATTGAAAGGGAGGAGTAAAAAGGGATGTTGTTCGGTGGTAAATTGAAAAGGAGAAAGGGGGTGTGATGGTCGGTGGTGAATTGAAGAGGAGGGTTTGTGGGAGGTTGGTGTTGGTTGGGGATTTGGATAGAAATGGATGAGGAGAGGTGGTGGGGACAATTAAGGTGGCAGGAGTGTAGGGTGACGCAGAGAGACATAGATGAGTGGAAGGGGATGTGGTCAGACCAGTGGTCGGTGGTAACGATGAGATTGGAGTTGGACAATGGTGGGTGGATGGAATTGGAGAAGATGATGTTTGAAGGTGTTTTATTTTTTTAACCGAAAATGACTTTTAAGGCCTATTTTTAACAGTTAAAAAAATTCATCTTCTTCCCCAACTCACTCATCCTCCCTCTTTGCTGATTGAATTCCCCACCGTTATCCTCGCCTATATGTTTCAGCCCTTTCCTTCATCTTATTTCTCATTGTTTCAGCACCACCCCTCCCCACACCCGCCTCACCCTCTCTCCGATTCAATCCCCTCCCCTTCACCGTTTCACCCGCGACAGGGCCGCCCTTCCCCTCACTTGCCTCCTTCTCATTTTTTTCTATTTCACCCACGACAACGACATCCCTCCCCTCCTTCATCTCCCTCTTCCTCTCTCTGTTTGTCACCCCTCCTTTTTCCAACTCTTTATTTCACGCCCTCCATTTCCTTGTCTGTTGCAAACAATTTCCTTTTGTTTTATCAAATTTTGTGGAAAATCATAGTCTGTATGAATCTGAATTATCATTATAGTTAATAAATTCATCTTTCTCACTCCATCTCTTGTCTGCATTTCACTCCATCTTGTCTTCTCTGTTGAACCCATTCTCGATATCAAACCATAGATCCCAATACGTCTCTCCCTCTCTCTCTTTAACTCAATTACATAACCTAGTTTCCTTTAGTTTCTCTCAACAGTTTGCATCTTTTTTATGAATAAAACTAACTTTAATCACTTACCAAATTAGATCTAGGGTTTGATTGATTTATAGCTCTCATTCATATGTGGTATTGAGTCTAATTCTCCATCATCATTTATGGATTACTTCTTAAATTGCTTGAATTCTCACTATTGCCTTTCCTTTATTTGATCAAATGCCACAATGAGTGAATTATTGTTTATGGGTGCATGTTTAGTCTTGGATGGTATTTCAAGCAATTGGCATCACTAATAGAAATTGGTGTGAAATTCAGATAGATGGAGAGGGAAGCGGCCAGGAGAGGGTGGTGGTGTTTATGAAACAAATAGATGGAAAGGAAGCGGGGAGGGGAGGGGAGTGGCAGCGTGAAAAACAGAGGAAGGCATGGAGGGGGAATGCGGTGTCGTCACGAGTAGACGGAGATGGAGAGGAAAGGGGAGATGTGAAGGAATGAGGAGGGGATGAGTGGGTTGGGGAATTGATGAGTTTTTTTTAACTGTTAGATTTTTTTGGAGATACGCTTATCATTTTAATTAAACCCTTTGCTCTTCTTCAAGATGAACTCTTTACGATACAAAATATTTAATTTCAACCTTAAATTATTAAAGGGTATTTTGGTTATTTAAATATTCACATTTTAAAAGTAAACAGTCAATCACGTTGACTATTCATCCTGGTGGTAAAGTGTAATACTAATTTATTCTGATAATATATATTAGGTATATTTATTATAAGAGGAAAGTGCAAATGACAAAGTTTATAATCACATGTATTCACAAAGTACAAGTGCCACAAAATATTAGGAGAGAGAGAAGTTACTTAGCAGCAAGGAAACATAATATTATAAAACTTAGAAAGACTTCAAAGACCTCAAGTCTTCTTTGATTCCAACGAAAGAGACTCTGCCTTCTTTCACTAAGACTTTTCACAACAACAGCCTACAAGTTCCACTAAAATTCTCAAACCTAAAAAATTACATAATATTATAAAAAGAAGAAAGACTTGAAAAGGACCTCAAGTACTTTTATTCCAATGAAAAAAAAAGAACTCTCCTTTCGTTCACCAAGACATTTTACAAAAGCAATTGGGGGGGAGGGGGGAACCAAGTCGATAGGCACATGCAGTCTCACAGTACAAGTGTCACAAAATGATAGGAGTGCTGCCCTGTAAATAGTTGTGTGTTCTGATTGTGCCCAAATTGTTTTCAAAGAATGAATGAAAACTCTATTTTTTTGCAAAAAATTACAAAAATTCTAGAGAGCTAGGCCCCTAGAGTTAGGGGGTTCTTTGTGCGTGTGAATGAGTTCGATTGAGGCATTATAAGCATCTCTAGGACGATGAAGGGTATTGGGCCTGACCTGGCTCTCTAGACAAGCTGCAAAAAATAACACCATCCTTTTACGTATAAGTTGCCTACGCAAAATCAAGTCAAAGAGGTCAAAAGTAATTAATCAACTAATTAAATATTTAGTGACAGGTTAAACTGATTTTGAAATGCCTTATGATAATTCTTGATGTAAATGAACATATGCTTTTCACAAACATGACAACTTTTTCCACTAATCCATATATGTGGGAGCAAAAATGATCCTTAGCCCAACAAGGTAAGAAAGTCAAAAAATCTCGATTGTACCGAGAAGTTCGCAAATTATCCATGAAAGATATACAACCAATTGAATACAAATACAGAAAGTCCAATTTTAGGTACAATGCAATTCAACAGAACACTCTTCTCATGAGAGATATAGTTTTCGGTGCCAACCACCATGCTTGACTGAGCACACAAACCTGCAGGAGATGCCTCACCATCGAAAGTTACCGACCTCATCTACTCGAATCATCAAATGAATTAATGGGTTATGTAGCACAACACCACTAACTCACTAACTTTTCTACTATACGGGAAATTATAACCATCAACGAGAAGTTACAACCATCAACGGCCTCCCCCACTTGCCACGTGTCCTACTCATCTGCGAGTACATGACTCATTCCACCTCTATAAATAACCAAACACAAGTCATATTCAAGTAAGTTTTTCAGAATCTCAATTCTCTCTAAGAATACAGAGAAACAACTAGTTTTATGAATCTAAATTATCTCTAAGTTTATTAAAAAAAAAACATTTTTTTTCATAAATATTGATGATACATCAAAATAGACCGATCATCACGGTCGTACACGTGACATAGACACTCATCACGAGAATATAGAATCTAGCCTATTGAGCCAGCTCATAAAGTCCAAAAAGAATAAAGCCAATTACATTAGCCTAGATCAGGCCCGCTAATTAGAAGACGTAAACGGGGCCCAAATCCATAGTTTAAAAAGAGAATGGAGAAAGTTGAACACACTGCACTAGCATTATGAATTAAAAAGAGGCTAGTGAGCTCACTATGTGTTTTCAATGTCCGAGGAGAGACAAAGTTTCTTCGTGGCTAAGAAACGTAATTTTATAAAAATCACAAAGACTTCAAAAGACCTCAAAGTCTTCTTTGATTCCAATAAAAAAACACTGCCTTCTTTTGTCAAAAAGCAATGTACGAAATCCACCAAAATCTTTTAACCCAAACTAAAAATTTGAGGAAGAAAAGAAAAAAAATTAAGGAAAGAAGAGGTGAAGCAAAAGTTTCTCAAAACCATCACCTTCTTCACCAATTTATGCTATGCAACCAAACCAAATACCTCTTGTTTAAGCGAGTTCAATATATGAATTAAAACGAGTGAAGAGAGAGTGCGTGCTTTCACTGTTTGAAGAGAGGGATTTAACTTTGTAGCAAAAAAATATAATATTATAAAAAGAAGAAAGACTTGAAAAGGACCTCAAGTCTTTTGATTCCAAAGTAAAAAGAACTTCTTTTTTTTTTTTTTTTTTTTTTCTTTTGATTCCAAAGTGAAAGCTTTCTTTCACCAAGACATTTTAGAAAAACAAATACAAAATGATAGGAGTGCTGCTAGGCGCTTTTTGTGCATGTGATTGTGATTGGGGCATTATGAGCATTTTTAGGATGATGGAGGGTATTGGGTCTGGCCTGGCTTTCTAGAAGCTGCAAAAAATAGAGCAATTCTAGCTGGCTTGGGTCAGCTGGCTTGATTGCTGCCTTGGGGGGGGGGGGGGGGGGGGATTTATATTTTTGCCCCCCTCTTTAAACACCTTTTCGCCCCCCAGGGAGCAAAACCCAAGCTGCCTTGATTTTCTGCAAAAAATAACACCACCCTTTGACTTATAAGTTGCCTACGCAAAATCAAGTCAAAGAGGTCAAAAGTAATTAATCAACTAATTAAATATTTGGTGACAGGTTAAACTGATTTTGAAATGCCTTATGATAATTCTTGATGTAAATGAACATATGCTTTTCACAAACATGACAACTTTTTCCACTAATCCATATATGTGGGAGCAAAAATGATCCTTAGCCCAACAAGGTAAGAAAGTCAAAAAATCTCGATTGTACCGAGAAGTTCGCAAATTATCCATGAAAGATATACAACCAATTGAATACAAATACAGAAAGTCCAATTTTAGGTACAATGCAATTCAACAGAACACTCTTCTCATGAGAGATATAGTTTTCGGTGCCAACCACCATGCTTGACTGAGCACACAAACCTGCAGGAGATGCCTCACCATCGAAAGTTACCGACCTCATCTACTCGAATCATCAAATGAATTAATGGGTTATGTAGCACAACACCACTAACTCACTAACTTTTCTACTATACGGGAAATTATAACCATCAACGAGAAGTTACAACCATCAACGGCCTCCCCCACTTGCCACGTGTCCTACTCATCTGCGAGTACATGACTCATTCCACCTCTATAAATAACCAAACACAAGTCATATTCAAGTAAGTTTTTCAGAATCTCAATTCTCTCTAAGAATACAGAGAAACAACTAGTTTTATGAATCTAAATTATCTCTAAGTTTATTAAAAAAAAAACATTTTTTTTCATAAATATTGATGATACATCAAAATAGACCGATCATCACGGTCGTACACGTGACATAGACACTCATCACGAGAATATAGAATCTAGCCTATTGAGCCAGCTCATAAAGTCCAAAAAGAATAAAGCCAATTACATTAGCCTAGATCAGGCCCGCTAATTAGAAGACGTAAACGGGGCCCAAATCCATAGTTTAAAAAGAGAATGGAGAAAGTTGAACACACTGCACTAGTATTATGAATTAAAAAGAGGCTAGTGAGCTCACTATGTGTTTTCAATGTCCGAGGAGAGACAAAGTTTCTTCGTGGCTAAGAAACGTAATTTTATAAAAATCACAAAGACTTCAAAAGACCTCAAAGTCTTCTTTGATTCCAATAAAAAAACACTGCCTTCTTTTGTCAAAAAGCAATGTACGAAATCCACCAAAATCTTTTAACCCAAACTAAAAATTTGAGGAAGAAAAGAAAAAAAATTAAGGAAAGAAGAGGTGAAGCAAAAGTTTCTCAAAACCATCACCTTCTTCACCAATTTATGCTATGCAACCAAACCAAATACCTCTTGTTTAAGCGAGTTCAATATATGAATTAAAACGAGTGAAGAGAGAGTGCGTGCTTTCACTGTTTGAAGAGAGGGATTTAACTTTGTAGCAAAAAAATATAATATTATAAAAAGAAGAAAGACTTGAAAAGGACCTCAAGTCTTTTGATTCCAAAGTAAAAAGAACTTCTTTTTTTTTTTTTTTTTTTTTCTTTTGATTCCAAAGTGAAAGCTTTCTTTCACCAAGACATTTTAGAAAAACAAATACAAAATGATAGGAGTGCTGCTAGGCGCTTTTTGTGCATGTGATTGTGATTGGGGCATTATGAGCATTTTTAGGATGATGGAGGGTATTGGGTCTGGCCTGGCTTTCTAGAAGCTGCAAAAAATAGAGCAATTCTAGCTGGCTTGGGTCAGCTGGCTTGATTGCTGCCTTGGGGGGGGGGGGGATTTATATTTTTGCCCCCCTCTTTAAACACCTTTTCGCCCCCCAGGGAGCAAAACCCAAGCTGCCTTGATTTTCTGCAAAAAATAACACCACCCTTTGACTTATAAGTTGCCTACGCAAAATCAAGTCAAAGAGGTCAAAAGTAATTAATCAACTAATTAAATATTTGGTGACAGGTTAAACTGATTTTGAAATGCCTTATGATAATTCTTGATGTAAATGAACATATGCTTTTCACAAACATGACAACTTTTTCCACTAATCCATATATGTGGGAGCAAAAATGATCCTTAGCCCAACAAGGTAAGAAAGTCAAAAAATCTCGATTGTACCGAGAAGTTCGCAAATTATCCATGAAAGATATACAACCAATTGAATACAAATACAGAAAGTCCAAATTTAGGTACAATGCAATTCAACAGAACACTCTTCTCATGAGAGATATAGTTTTCGGTGCCAACCACCATGCTCGACTGAGCACACAAACCTGCAGGAGATGCCTCACCATCGGAAGTTACCGACCTCATCTACTCGAATCATCAAATGAATTAATGGGTTATGTAGCACAACACCACTAACTCACTAACTTTTCTACTATACGGGAAATTATAACCATCAACGAGAAGTTACAACCATCAACGGCCTCCCCCACTTGCCACGTGTCCTACTCATCTGCGAGTACATGACTCATTCCGCCTCTATAAATAACCAAACACAAGTCATATTCAAGTAAGTTTTTCAGAATCTCAATTCTCTCTAAGAATACAGAGAAACAACTAGTTTTCTGAATCTAAATTATCTCTAAGAACATTAAAAAAAAACATTTTTTTCATAAATATTGATGATACATCAAAATAGACCGATCATCACGGTCGTACACGTGGCATAGACACTCATCACGAGAATATAGAATCTAGCCTATTGAGCCAGCTCATAAAGTCCAAAAAGAATAAAGCCAATTACATTAGCTTAGATCAGGCCCGCTAATGAGAAGACGTAAACGGGGCACGAATCCAGACCCGAACGAATCAAAGCCCGACACGAATTCTCTCATAAAGAAGAGGAACGTTGCACCAGAAAAAGAGTCATGGAGGGGGTTACGCCTCCATGAACGCATATCCATTAAAGATGAGACTATTAAAAGAAACATCTCATTCCGTTGCGCCTCACATGCTTAAGCCATGCAGAGAATTAACCTCGATCATTATAAAAGGTAAAGGGAACGTTCGACACAAGTATTCAACTTAAACTGAGTTTTGTCAAAATTTACTTCCTTCTTCAACAAAGTTGCTGACTTAAGCATCAGAGTGTCTTCGGCCACCAAAAAGGTGGTCATTAACAGTCTAACAATTGTTTTATAGGTCGAACTCACAAGAAGACGATTTTTGGACGCATCAGTTTGGCGCCGTCCGTGGGGAACGACGAGTTTCCTTTCTAAAAACAAAATCCACAGTGACAAAGATCACCATAACCTGATAAAAGATCAACAAGCCGTCAAAACATATGATGCATTCTGCAAATCCTCAACCCAGTGATGATCATGACAACTCTTTTACTGACAACAATGCATCACTCACAGCTCTCATGAAGAAGAAGCAGCCCGAATCACTCCACCAAAGTTTGAAATATATGATGGTACTACCGACCAAACTAATCACCTGAGCCATTTCCACCCATGAAAACCCTGAAGGAAACCACATAGTCGATTTTATGCAGGACATTCCCGATTAGCCTCACATCCACATCAATGAATTGGTTCAACAGCCTACCACCGAGGTCGATAGATTTCTTCCAAGCTTTGGCCACCGCTTTTATCACAAGATTCATAAATAGCCAACAGATGAGGAAAAGACCACACTACCTCCTGCATATCAAGCATAAGCCCAAAGAGACAATACAGGAATATGTCACCCGCTTTACCAATTAATTGACAATGATCGATGGATGTAGTGACGACACAGCCGCTACAACTTTTGTTGTCGAATTGAAGAAATGCCCCTTCTTTGATGCTCTTAACTTGGAGCCATCCAAAAGGCATGACAGTCCTGCTAAAAATAACACAAAAACACATCTCCCTTGAGGAGATGAAGGCGGATAGGAGAAAAAATGACAAAGAAAGAGAAAGTCTTTCAAGGAAACGGGAAAGAAAGAAGGAAAAAACAGGATGACGGACAACGGGAGAGTAGCAACCAATCGAAGAAACATTGAAATGGCGGAAGTAGCGATTCGCAACAACAAGAATCTGAAAAGTTACAACCAGCGCGCCCTCGACACGAGCGAGTAACGAGTGTGATGAAAAACACATACAAGCCATATAAAACCTTGAAAACAAGTCGAGCAAATATACTGAAGCACATAGAAAAATGGGATAACGTCAACTAGCCGCTTATGATGAGAGGAGACCCGGAAGGAAGAGACAAAAGTAAATATTGTTCCTTCCATAAGGATCATGGGCATGATACCGAAGACTGCTACAATCTAAAATACATCACTCTCGAGGAGATGTTGGCAATCAAGAAAGGAGGTGAGAATGAAGCCAAGTAATCCTTCAAGCCCTGAGACAGGGGAGATGAAAAGAGGTTCGAGGAGGAAGACCGAGGAAAAGAAAAGGAAGATCCTACACCAGAGACCGAGGAAAAGACCGCAGACGTTATCTATGTTCTACATAATGTGTACGACGAGCCGGAACGATCCAACTTGTCAAGGAAGAGAGTAGTTCGAGAACTATGTACAAGTTTCCATTACGGAGACTGCTCTATCCAGCATACCCAAATAGAACATCATAGGCCATCACTTGATATCTAATATGTTATGTACATATACTCCGATGAGTTTATAAGATAAGAAGCGTGGATCTATCCAACATTAAGCACCAAAGTTGAATTTGCAAGATAAAGAGAGTTACAAATCAAATTACAAGCTCAAAGTACATTCATTCTTATTGAATCCAAACACAATTCACAAGAAATCAATTAAGATTTCAAGTAAATCTGCTGATTCAATTGAGTGAAAACCTAGAAATTCGCTAAAGGAACAAATAGATTTCGAATTGAATCTAAAGCATAGCAAAGCAACTAGCGAGATACAAAATGAAAAGATGGAAAGCATTTTGATTTGGAATTGATGAAATTTGGGTTTCAATGAAGAAGCTCACCATTGTTTCAGACACTCGTCTGAAGCTGTTGTTTGCACAAAGAAGAGATATTGTCCGCACTTCTTCAAATTTACTAAAATCAGCAGACATCTTCGATCGAGAGATAGAAATCAACATAGAGATAGAAATCGATCGAGATATAGAAATCTTCGATGGAGAATGATGAAAGAAGAGATCGATCGAAAGCGATTGTGATTGAGAGATTTGTGAAGTTAGGTTTTTTTGTTTTTTTTTTAAAAGATGGTTTAGAGAGAAATGAACCTTTTATTTTTTAAAGAGTGATGCAGTTAGGTTTTTTGCACAAAGTAAGTATTTTTTTTTAAAGCAAGCATGGTTTTAAGGATCCCTGAACCTTTTTGTTAATAAAAAACTAAAAATAGAAAGAAAAAAAAAAATTACAATATCTCGAGGAGGTAAGTCACCCCTAATGATTAATGGAGGAGGAAACTCCATACTAACGATCAATAACAATCATTTGGAAGTGCGATATCTTACCTCTTTCTTTGTTGTGGAGAAGGGTGATGTCTTACCTCTTTCTTTGTTGTGGAGTATACTCCATGTACTTGTTGTTTTCGTTCGTACGTCTAGTGGATCTATGAGGGGTTGGCAAATAACAGTAATTGCTTCTTACAAGATGCCTCAGTCAAATTAATGAAGTACGAGTTCTTTTTATACATCTAGGTTAACTGAATGTGCTAAATTATTATGTTGTTAAATAACTGAACTTTCTGCTACATGTTGGTTACAACCGAAAAAAAGAATACAAGATGAAATAAAAGCCTTGCTAATTAATGATTATAACCTAAGAAAGATATTAGTTTCAAATTGCCATATGAGAATTTTGTAATAAATTGTCCGTCTACTATCTTGTGTTGCAGATGACAATTTATAACCTGTAAATAAAGAAAGCTATTTGACTCTCATTTCTCCCACTACCTAAATAATCAAATTATTAGAGCTTTTTTTCATATATCCCAACAAATAGCTAATTAATGACAGGCCCCTATTACATATCGTATTGCAGTTGCCCTTGAATTAACAGTAGCAACCAACCTAGCATTGTCTATTTTCAAATGGATCATATTTTAATGATCAACATACTCCTAAATTGATCTAAAGGGCCGAAATTAAAACATTGGCCTCGGACAACTGATAATTGGGATCTTGAGATAAATTAATGGTTCATATTGCATGAAAATTAAAATGCATATATCGACACACATGGTAAGGTTAAAAAAAAATTAAACCCTCTCTCTCTAATGGCTTCTGTTTCAGCTCCACCCTTGCCACCATCCTCTACTCACCACCACTCCCACTCAGTCTCCCACAATCTCCCCTTTCGAAGCCCTAATTTCGCGTCTTTTCATTCTCGCCACTTTTCGCTATTAAACAAATCCCCACTCTTCTTTTTCTCCTCTAGGTTTTCTGAATCCTCCACTCTTTGTCGTTGCCTCAGCAGGGGTAGCAACAACTCGTCTCCACAGCTTGAAGATGAGTTCAATAAGCGATGGGACCACAGTTCCAGGGAGTCTTCAAGAGTAACACAAAGCCCAGACTCTCACGTTGACACTCCATTGGGACTGCTCCAGCGACGCTACTGTTGCAGCAGTGCTAGATAGAGGCTTCAAAGATTTGATTGCAGTGATTCTAGCTATTGAAGATGATGAATCACTCATTTTGTAGAAGGCCAAAAAACCTCAACAACTCATGAGTGGCGCTTGGCTTCGTAGACGGATCTTGATGATTCAAAGACGAACAAGTGCGAGGAGAGTGAGGCTCTTCAACTAGAGCTGTAAACCGAACCGACGGTTCGGTTTTTCACTTAAACCGTGAACCGAACTGACTTAGGTCGGTTTTAAAATTTTCAAACCGAAATCGAACCGACCATTAACAAAACCGAATCGATTCTAATTTATGCAAATCGTAACCGAACCGACTAAAATTGAACCAAAACCGAAATAAAACCGAACCGACTGACTATTTTAAACATAATGTATTATTTATATATAAAATATATATTATTTATTATATATATTCGGTCGGTTCGGATTGGTCGGTTAAAATCACATAGAAACCGAAAACCGAACCGACCACTTCTATGACTTTTATGGCCTATTTTTAATCGAAAATGACTTTTATGGCCTTTTTTTAATCGAAAATGACTTTTATGGCCTATTTTTCAAAAAATATATCATTTAGATATTGTGGTTGATGTAATGGCTAATTTGTACCTATTTTTATACTTTTACAACCAACAATGACTATTTTATTAACCCAAGTTAACCGATAAAATTATAGGACATCTTTACCCTTCCGAAACAAATAGAAAACCTATTTTTATATTTTTATAACCAACAATGACTTTTTAATTAATTATTCTAATTGAGTGAGGCAAGGGAACCAGGTTCTGTAACCAAGATGATGTGGCATCATTAGAGGAGGTTTTTTACAACTTCGAGATACACAAACACTTTGGAAATTTCATCATTCTTTCAAGATCACGCCAAGTCACCATGGTTACAAAACCTGGTTGCAAAAACATGGTTTCCTAGCATTTTCGATTCTAATTATGACCAACAAATTGTTGGTTGGGTTATGCTGTATATATAAGTTGATGATTTATGACCTATTATTTTTACAATCACTTTCTAAAACATATCTAATAGAGCCAAAAGTATCACATTGTTTTTATTTTTTTATTATTATTATTATCATCATCATCCGATCCTCATCATCATCATCACCATCACCATCACCATCATTATTATTATTATTATTGCTCACTATAGTTTACTGCAATAATCAATCATAATTTTTTGTTCTTGTTGATGGCAATTTTGATGTATCCTCAATGACAGATTGCTCAATTCCTTCTCTATTTCGCAAATATTATGGTTTTTTGCAACATATTGCTTAATGGGTATATAAAATTATTTGTTCAAATTGTATGTTTGTTTTCTAGTCTATGGGAATCATTGAAATTTCTTTGCCTTATCAAGTCCAGAATACTAACCTCACAACCAGCAAGTACTTGAAAATATAGCCTATTGATCTTGTGGGGTAAAGCGTATTCATGAGTAAGATGCATGTTTCTTATGCTCTCAAAAGACAATGGAACCATAATCAACTTACTATTTGCACAATGACACAAAATTACAAGATTTAGGAAATATTCCACCGAACCCATAGAGCAAAATGAAATAGACTACAACCAAAATAAGCACAAATAAAGCAAAATACTTAGATAGGATAGGGAAATGGAACATGAGGTAGCATCATGAGAGTCCATCTTCAAACCTTCAAACCTTCAAACCCATGCTATCAACAACATACTCAATTAGTCAGAACAGGCAGTGTGATCTTGTCCATGATATTGGAAACGACAAATTTTTTAAATTAGTCACCATTGTTTCAGTTTTGAAGTTAAAAAATAAAAATAAAAATAAATGAAATAATCTCATTTTCCACGCTTTTTAGCTTTGGCCAAGGCAAAACGTGTTGTCTCCGCTTTGTTTCTCGCTTTGACTACACTGGAACTTGGTATTGTTGAAATGCATTTTTTTGAAATTTTTTTCCGATGAAACCAATAATCTATACAAGCGCTTAAAATTTTAAAATATGCGTTTTTCAAAATAAAACTAATGATCAATACAAAACTTAAAATTTTAAAATATACATTTTAAAAAAATGAAAAAAAAAACATCAAATCCATTTCGCGTCGAAGGCACATCTAAACAAAGTCCTGGTAGCCCATATCTAAAGGAAAGTGAGAGTTTAGAGAGAACTTACTCTCGTTTTCTCGCTAAAATTTGATATTAATCTGTATTATTATTATTGCTATATTTATTTTCAATTTCCATATGCACGTGGGATTAATTTCAGAATAATGCATATATCATTATACACATTGAGGTCCACAGTACACATGGGATGAGAGTAGGGTAAGAGCCATTGCTCAGCCATAAACTTAGTAAACAAACAACAATCCAAGACAAAGTCCCATGTCATGATCTTGATGTAGGTCCATTTCAAATCAGTTGTGAGTTGTGTATACCTAAATATAAAATCACAACAGCCTCGTGATTTATCATCTACCAAAATCTTTCTTTAAAACGAATGGGTACTAGCTTAACGAGTAAGCTTGTGGTTGATGGTATTATAAATCCAGAATTCAAATCCTATCGGTAGTATTTGGGATAAAAGGGGTTAACGAGTAAAAAAAAAATCCTTCCTTTAAATATTCTAATTATGTAAAAAAAGAAAAAGAAAGAATGAATTGAATTTTTGATATTTAATTATGAAAGAAATTTGATTAAAACAAATATTTTTATAATTTTTTTCTAAGCTTATAGGGTTGAAAACCGAACCGACGATTCGGTTTTTGGCTCAAACCAACTGTTATCGGTTTCAAAAAATTTCAATCGAAACCGTATCGACCATATCGGTTTCAAATTATGTAAATCGAAAACCGAAGCAACTGCCTAAAATGTTACTAAAACTGATATAAAACTGAACCGATTCTAAATTAAATATATTATATTATTTTTATATATGATATATATTCGATTAGTTTGGTTTTGTCAGTTAAAGTCACTTCAAAACCGAAAACTGAACTGACCATATCAATTTAAAATTTTTTCTAAACCAAATTGATCGGTTCGGTGTGTTTAATGGGTTTAACCCTTTTATTCGGGTTATTTTTTTCCCAATCATATAAGCCTACGTTAAAGTATCATTATCACAAAAAATAAGAAAATTTCTTAAAAACAGGCGCCAAGAAAAATGAAACTAACCAAATGTCTCTGTTTCCTCTGTTACTCTACGCAACACTCTTTCCACTCTGTCTTTCCTCACCTTCTTATCCACACTTCCATTACCCTCTCCTTCCATTTTCAATTCAATTTGTGGTTCCAATTCATGGACAAACCCTAACTTCAAATCTCACCATCTTCCTCTCTTACCTAACCTCCAATCTTTCCCCTCTTCAGCATTTCAAGATTTTTGATTCTTTTCTTCAAACCCCATGCTTGAATTTATTCAAATTTGATTGAAAATGGAGAAATTCTTGCTAAGAGAGAATGTTCTAGTAGGCCAGAGTCCCCGGAGATCATTCGGGTCTCCGAAAACTCAGCTCGGGAACTCAGATGTAAACTTCCATGACGTATTTGGTGGTCCTCCTAGGCGATCTTCGCTTCAGGATAGGCGAACACAGAGCCTCGGAGAATCTATGTGGTTTAGAGAGGAGGAAGAAGGAGAAGAAGAGACTAGTTCGTCTCGGGATGTTTGGTCTGGTTTGAGGGAGAAACCAGTGTTTGGGGACGAAGTTTCAAGTAGGCAAAGATACCCCAGTGATGATTTCTTTGATGATATTTTTAGAAGTGATGAGTCTTCGGAGTCGGCACCGAGGAAGTCTGGTTGGGATGCTTCTAGGGTCGGAAATCCGGGTAGATTGCATTCTGACCCCTTTGCTAGTTCATCATTGCCTCCAACACTCAGGTTTTGATTTTTTTGGTTGATTTGTTTTCTTCTATGTTTATTGTAAATGTTGAAGATTTTTTTTGTGCTAATGAACTCTATTAGAACATAGAACACAAAACTTATTAATCCTTTATAGAATTATAATCAATTTAGAACTTCTTTATAATGGGTTCTAGAGTGCTGCAATATTGTCACAGAATTAATCATCATCGTAGTCAATTCATCGTGGTCTTAACCTTACCTGGGTGATTAGGTCGGAAATGGATCTGTCTTTCAGATTTTACTCTATGTAGAGTTATATATAGAATGCCCCAAATGATTATAAGTAGTGTGGAACAAGTTTCATATGAGCACCAATCTGAGATCCGGGCTCTAGAAAAGTGCTGCGAGCCTGAAATTCAAACACTTTGATAATTGGGAAAATATCGGTAGGTTTAGTTTTGATCTAGGATGCATTTTCTGTGAATAGCTGGGTTTGCAAATGCGTCCGGCTTATTCGGACAGCACTCTTTGATGCTCTCATGCAGCTGTGACCAAGTGTTATGGTAGTATAGATAAAACCAATTCAAGAGGAATAAATCCGGGTTTATATATTAAGTTGCCCCTTTTTGACATCTTTGCAGCTAGTTTTCAAGTTCTTTTCCTGACTTTCCTATGCTTGTAAAATTTTCAGTCTTCCCACAAAGCTAGCTAATGATAACGAGTATCCAGCATTTTCTGCTACTAGTCATAGATCACGTAAGAACAGTGAGAATTCTCCATTGGCACTTGGTTTTCCGTCTTCACCCAGTGTGTCTACATCTAGATTCTCAAGCCAGGCGATTCAAGGACAAGATGGATTGAAGAATGATATGCAATATAACCATGGCCAAAGTTCTTTATCCAGAGAATTTTCTCTCAATAGTCGAGGGTCATCACAAGCCACAACATCCGATAAACAGGAGACTGAAGGCTTCTTGAAAAATGGTTCAAGCAGTTTAGAAGTTAGTGATAGTAACAGTCAGTTCCACTTCTCTATATACAAATGGGCGAGTACAGGACTGCCAGTAGTGATGCCTCTTCGCGAAGGAAACAGTTTAAGTTTTAAAAGACGGGATAAACCTGAAAAGGGAATGACTGACTTTCCTGCATTAGTTCAGCAAGATTCCCGAGACCAAGACGGTAATTTGGTTCTTAACATGAAGAATGATAGAGTAGATACATATGAAGTGGTTTCTGCAAAACCTGTATCACAACCTCTGACTGAATTTCAAAATATTGTTAATGAAATTCCAATGAAGATAGATTCATCTGAGAGCATGGACAAGAGAATTCCCACTTCGAAGCAAGAAGCTCAAAAGCCAGAACTCAGCCCCTTATATTCCCTGTTGATTAATGATTCTGATAGACAAGGTAACACTCATTGATACCAGGTCAACTTTCTTGCACTTACTATACTTGAGAATACTTTTAAACAAGTTTCAGAAATCTTCCATCTCAAAATGCAGGAAAGGAAATTCAACGTGGTTTTGGTGCCGCACTAAACAAAGTTTTGTCTGAGAGCACAGAGAAAAAGTCTCCTATTTCAAAGAAAGTAGCAAATGACCTCGAACCAAACCCTATGTATTGCTTGTTGACGGATGATTCTGATAGGAAAGGTAATGCTTATAAACAAATTTTAGCCTTAACTGTTTAAAAAATACAAATTAAAAAACTATTGAAAATAATCCTAAGCAACCTCCCTTCATGAAAATAGGGAGGTATATTAAATGTGATTCTTCCGCATTTGCTACTGCAGCGAACATATGTGAACCTGAACGCTTGGAAAAAAGCAAGTTTGTTTCAAAGAAAAAGGGACAGAAACCTGAGGCCAACGCTCTATATTGCCTGTTGGGTGATGAGCTTGGTAGGCAAGGTATGCATGTAAAACTATGTCAAATTTACTGGATCAGTGACGTATGTTCAAGTCTCCTTAGCATTGCATTCATTCTCATGTACGTAGGAAATGACAAGGCCGTTGAACAGGGAATAGAAGGAAAAACGAAAAGTGCAAACACATCAGCAGAACGTGTTGAAAGCCATAAAAAGGAGAAGAAGCAAAATGGAAAAAAGAATAAGTCCAGTCCAATTAACTCTAGCTTGAAAGACTTGCCCGTAAATAGAGAGGAAAAAGTTGGCGGCAACAAGATCAAGGGAAAGGTCAAAAACTTTGTCAAGATTTTCAACCGGGAATCACCCTCAAAACCGATTGTTAATTCTGAAGCTCTAGATAATAGTGCTTCAGTCAAAGACGGTGGTTCTAGAACAGAGGATCGAGAGAGTATTGATGCTGTTAAGATACATCAGAAAGAAAAGGTAACTAGCATGAAAAAGCTTTATTATGAACTTCAAGCAGTGTATGGTTTAGGCACACACAGAGAGTCTATCATCTGGTTTAAAAATGACAAATTTTAGTTATAAAATCCTACTTAATTCTATAAATGGTTACAGATAGATCAAATTCAGAAACAGTCGGAGAAACCTCATGTTGAAGTAAGCACTGCAGCATGGAAACAGTCGGAGAAACCTCAGGTTGAAGTAAACACTGCTGCACGGAAACAGTTGGAGAAACCTCAGGTTGAAGTTATCACTGCAGCACTAAAACAGTCGGAGAAAACTCAGGTTGAAGTTAACACTGAAGCACAGAAACAGTCAGAGCAACCTAAGGTTGAAGTAAAGACTGCAGAACGAAAAATTTATACCGTGTCCTCAGCTGGTTAGTTCTTTACCTGTCAACTAGATGAAAAATCTGGCTTGTTTACATAAGTGCCATCATAAATAACACTTGAGTCTCACTTTCCAAACATGTCTTTTGTTTTTTCCGAGCTGAACTATTTAGAGTATTTTAGACATCGTTATGTAACACATCCACTTTGTTTACTTTTCATAGAACCAATTCGGGAGAGTACTGAGGCCGCTACTAATGTGGATGAGTCTCATTATCCAGATCTCAATTGCACGGTATATTTCTTCTTTATAGATAGATTTTGCAATTTTACTACAGGTTGCTTGTGTTCCTGTCTGATGAACTACCTTTCTTCGTTCCTTAAACAGATAAAAGAATTACCTGATGATCAGAACAAACAACCTCAAAGTGACCAACCTACTGAAGATCTCCAGGTAATGCTGTTGGACTACTTTCTATATTAAGGCTTTGCTTTCTCTGTTTGCCAAATTCAGTAAACTTTGTGGCTGATTTTGATGCAGGTTTGGGATGCTAAGATAAGAAAATGGTCAAATGGGAAGGAACACAATATCCGCTCATTGTTATCAACTCTACAATATGTGAGTAGTCCGAATTTTCTTACGGCATTCTGTTGTCAAATCTTGGTGTAGAATGTGAGCTTTTATGGACTAATTTTCAATCAAATATTCTTGATTTACTAGTTGATGTGAAGTTTCATGAATTAACTTCAATATTTGGAAACTTTTCCAAACATGATCTGGATGGTGTTTCAAAATGCTTTTCTTGAAAGACTTGTGTGATTATGAGTTCTCAAAACCTGGTCTGAATGGTTCCACATGCCGCCCCCTCCACGATGGGAGATGTTTCATGCCACTATTCTTGAAAGCCTCATGTGATGTGTATTTCTAAAATTTTGAATAAGAAATCTCGCTTAAGCTAACTTAAATACTTCTGATCTAATATTCGCTGGTCAAACCTTGGTTGGCCATGTGGTTTGCCTAATTTTTGTTTTTCTTACCCTCCAAACTTTTCAAAAATGTTTGGAATTGAGAAATGTATTAGAAAAATAGGCCTAACCTTTAACAGGTTGAAACAATGATACTGGCTCATTAGCGTGTTTATCACAATGTTATTTATTTCCAGGGAATATTCTAAATTAAAGCTTACAAAATCAGCTCACATTACCATATTCGTTGGAATTGTAGGATAAAACTTGCTTCCTATTTTTGCAATATTTACAATTGCTTAATAGGATCCTGAATCAATGACTGGTAAATTGATTCTTTTTGAACTTCATATTATTTTATTTTTTTGGCTCAGTATATTTGATCCGGTTAAAAAGTTAAAAGAACTTTTGTCATCTCTCAACTCAGTCTTATTCACAGGTTCTTTGGCCTGAAAGTGGCTGGAAACCAGTGCCCCTTGTTGACATAATCAAAGGAAATTCCGTGAAGAGAGCCTATCAGAAAGCTTTACTGTGTCTGCACCCAGATAAGCTTCAACAGAAAGGCGCTGCACCACATCAAAAATACATTGCAGAAAGAGTTTTTGATATTTTACAGGTAAAATTTTGTAGGGGCTAAATTTCTTTCTAATCATCTAAATCATGCAGTGCATGATACTACTGAACTGAACCATGAAACAATATAAACGTAGTCAGATATACCTGCATTAAGAACTTTGGAATCCCTGATAGTCTCAAGAAAAGGCCCCAACTTCGTTAGACTTTAAAAAGATGCACGGAGAATTGAAGCTAAAACCCTCCAAAATACAAGCATACCCCCACCCCTGGAATCATAATCTTAGTAGACCACCTTGAAATTTGAATCAACCAAGACATAGATATGATTGTTTCATAAACTCGATTACTTTGAACCACCTTGGAATATGGAAGCTAATCTCTTATCCATGAGGCAAAGTTTAGGTGGGCTATTGCAGAACGTAGGGAATCTACGTTGAATAGTAGGAGGAATCTGATAGTCTGTTAGGTAAGAAATTCTAATTCCAACCTTAATACATGTATGGACCACAAGATGGAGGATTGGCAGAAAGATACACATCAATAAGTTATTACTGCCTCACGAGCATTATCATTTTCTTGTTTACTTCCGAGCTTCACTCGTGGGGTTAATAAAAAAAACATTAGGCAGCTAAACTGTCTCTTCAAATATATCAACACATCAATTGTAGGACTTCTTGCCAGGCAGTCACTGATGAACATGGCCATGACATCTCAACCATCTTCATAGATTTAATACATTCTTGTCTAAGTTCCAGATATTATTAGCTGTATATGTTTATGTAGTTGGTGCAATCAAAGCATACACAATTAGATCTTGTAAGGTAAAATAACAGAACTTTGTTTGCCTGAAAAGAAAAGAAAGGCGAGCGGTCATGAGGAAAAATAACACAAGTTAACTGAAAGTGATTGTAAATTTATGACTGCTATCGATCACATTCTTTTGGGACCTTCTAAAGTACTACAGTATAAAGAACATATTCCCTTAATCCATCTAGTTGGTGTTATTCATTTAACTTTCAAGCTAGGTCCTGACATTTCATATGGGCATATTTTGTTGGTGCTTTATTAATATACACTTGCTCTTATTTTACGATAAACTATGGAATTATCTTTCTCTAATGACATGGTTAACTTTCTGTAACAGGAAGCATGGACTCTTTTCAATTCACTGGGTTAGTAAAAGGTTCAGTCAATTACAAACATTGATTAATTGGGGGTGTGTAATTTTGACAGTATATAAAATAAGGTTTAAACTATTGATTTCACGAACATCTGAATCCAATGACATTGAGCAGCAGAATAGATCAACTGATATATATGTTATTGTTTTTTTTCTCATAGGACTTAAAACATGTTTCTTCTTTGCGTGATAATAGGTAATGACAATATCTTTAGCCGAAAATGCCAAATATGGGGAATGTGCAGTAGCTTGCCATGTATATATAAATGCCTTCTATTATGCAAATTAGCGCGCAGGCCTTAGCGCTCAAGTGGGTAATTTTAGCTATTCCCTATAGCTCCCAAGTGCCACTTTTCGACAATTCAAATTAGCAATCTGCTGAATATAGAATTCACTCAATATAAAACTGCTAACTTTGGCCTGCAACTAAGATGGACTGCAGCAGGTTTTAAAAGGAGACAGGCTAAATTTTGAAAATTTCTCAGTTGGGTTGTGCATGCTCAAGCACTTTATCAGAGAATGTGGTTTCCCACTCACAATGGTAATATGATTAAATAAAAATCAGTTAGGGTCTGTTTGGTTGCACGGAAAACAGACATGAAGATTGAAACCGTTTTCGTGAATTTGATTCTAAGGCCTCCTCAGACTTGAATTCCTATAAGTAGTAGGAAAACAATCTTATGAAGAATTAATTTTCTATCAGTAAATAAATAACCAAACAGCAAAAATTTACATAACAGGAGAAGTGGAATCCATATTCAAGTGCTCTCACGGGTTCAAATTACACACACAACAACTTCAATGCTCCCGTGGTCCCCTCAATTGATTCAAATGCACTCATGGATTCAAAATTACCATATCCCTAGAGAAAAAATAACTTATCGGTAAATTGGTCTATGATAAAAAAAAAAATGAAAATTGGCGTAACCCCCATTTTTCTAATAAATGTTAAACCTCTTACTAGTTGACCATAGTCAGATGCTCGTTTTCTATGTCAAAAAGAGAATATACCTTATTATCACGCATATATTCGTTCAAAATGATTAAAAAAACGTGCTATTAACTGTGGTCAGACTAATTATGACTGCTAACAGTAATTTTGTCACTGATAAAAATAGGAGTTACAGTAAAAAAAAAAAAAAAAAATTCAAAATTACCCAAAAATAAAAGAGCACTTGACCACAGTCAACCAACGTTTTTTCACAAAATAAAGTCTCTTTGAAAAGAAAAGAAAAGAAAAGAAAAGAAAGACAGAACAAGCGGGGAAAGATAAAAAAAGCAAGAGAGAGAGCTTCTTCTTCATTTCTCTTCTCTCTTTTCACTGGCAGAGATTTCACCCTTTAACGAGTGATGGATTCCGGCCTCTGATTTCTAGGGTTTTGAGGTCGGGCTATCTCTCGGTTTCGCAGTTGAAGCTCTTGTATGAACTCTCTTTGTTCTTCCAGGAAAATTAGAGGTGATCTTGCTATCTTAGTCCCCTTGCTGAAGCTCTTATGAGTTCTTTGTCCAAGAAGGTAAAAGGGGTTGCTTGGTTTTTGATTTTCTATAATGGGTTTTCTTTGAATTCCCAAATAGTTGAAAATTTAGTTCAGATTTGGTTGTTTGCTCTTTAGATGAGTAGTTTGTTTGGTTTCAATTATTAGTGCTTTTTTTGGGTCTGTTTTCAAGTCTGGGGTTGAATGTGTTTTCAATTGTACTTGCAATCTCTACCAGAAATCATATTTGGGGTTTTTTATGTGTTGGGGTAATTGTGATATCCCCTTTTCAAGTCTTAAATGCTGTCTACTGTTGAATAGATAGTGATGGAAGTTGGGTGTTTTACCCTTTCCCCCTCTGAATGCGAAGTGCACCGACATTCCTGACGAATGTTTTCAAGAGTTGTAGTGAAAAATAGATAGTGATGGAAGTTGGGTGTTTTACCCTTTTCCCCTCTGAATGCCAAGTGCACCGATATTCCTGACGAATTGTTCAGCTTGTCAATTAAAGAAATTAGAGAATTGTGTGTTTGGAAGATAAGTAGTTATGCTTTGTTTTGAGAATGGGAGTTTTTAATTATGTTATACCATTTATTGGTAGAGTTTCAATTACAATTTGGGTCACCATATGCATGTTTTGACTTTATTATGAACTAGATTTGGAGGTGGAGCTCTTTTCTGGAGAGCAAGCAGTATATGTGATGTTTGCGGACTTCGATGATGTTTAATTGTGCTTTTATCATCTAGTATTTATTTTTCTTGGACATCTTTTTGGTTATTCTCAGGATATCTATTCATTTTGTGGTTGTTTACTTCATTTTGTTAAAACTTACGTTTGCTACTATGACAACTAGGATTTTAGTATTTCTTCGAATTTTGCTACTTCCAGCAAGTCACATTAGTATTGGTTTGTTCCCTATATAAATCGTATAACTATTAATGTCTAAGTAGTTAACAGACTAAATCCTGTAGCTGATGTTGTTCTTTTTGGTTATGGTTACTTCTAAACTGTGTACTATTGGAGAAAATTTGATCTTGGTAGAGGATAGAGTTGATAAAAACCCAAAACATTAACCAAAAGTGACTATGAGAACTTACCAATTGTAAGAAATTTTGAATTTATTGGAGAAAATCTCTTAAGTAGGGGAAATTGGGGCTCGAGAGCTTAGAGGTTTGTACCTTTACCAAGTAAATGGTTTTGGCTTGTAAAATTCTAAACAAGATAAGGCAGTTGAAGTTAGAGAGAGTTCAAGTCATGTAGAGACAGAGTAGATTGAGAAAACATGAACAATAACCATTTTAGAGAGGTTTAGAACCCCTTAGTCCCTTGCGGTGGGTTTTTCTTCATGTTTATCCTCCAAGGAAAATGATACTATAACTTAATTACCCAGCAGTTACAAGGCTTGAACATTGACCATTCCTTTGGAATCGTGCTGCCACTCGAGATGTCCTTATTAGAAGGGTTATGGAGCGTGAGGCGGAGTGTATCATGTGTGCTCATGATGTAGAGTCATGGGACCATTTACTTTTGCATTTTGGTTTTGCTAGCTCTGGCTGTCACCACTCTATTCACGCTTGTGGTGTGGATTGGGTGATTCCGAACTCCGCTGAGGATGCACTTCTTTGGTGGAAGTGTAAAGTCTTTGCAAAAGGCATAGGAAGGTGGTATGGTCTTTTATTCCCTTACCATTGTTTGGGTCATCTGGCAAGAGAGAAATAGTATAATCTTTGGGAGTTCCTTTCTGGGGACTGTATTGTGATGGGCGTTATGTATGCTATTTGGTACATGTGTTTATCTGGGTTTGGTTCCCCAAATTTATGCAAGAGTAGGAACAATTTATGAACTTTTCTCATTACTGTTCCTGGTGTGGGGTTTTAAGCTGTTGTATTGTTGCCGTATTGCTGCTTGTTCTTTTCATTTGAACTTCTGTAAAACAAACAAAAAAAACACCACTTTGAGCTCAGGTGTGCCTCAAGCATAGCATCAAAGTGAGATAGTCCGCAATAACTCATGGGCTCCATGAGTCATTGCCTTGAATTTTGCTGCCACTTTGGATTTTTCTGCTTCTGCAAGAAACAAGATTACCTTCAAAGTTGAAGTGACCTTATCCTCACCTATGAAAACAAAATTGTTGCATGAGCATGGGTTTATAGCTCAGTCCGTCCTAGTAAAAAAAATTGCCCTTTGTGATTGATCCGTTAAATATTGAAAGAAGTGGCTAATATCTCCATATTTGATCGTAGGCAATCAGTATTCCTCTTCGAGTATATAAAATCATCATTTTACATCGCTATGTAATATTACGGAGGTTTTGTCGAACCAATGTTTGTCGCTCACTGTTTTCTTACTTTTCTCATTTCCTCTCTATTTCTTATTCTGTAGGAGTTGATAATTTTCTTTTTGGTGCCTCCCTAAAATACATCGCATGTTGTATGGTATCTATTATTTTTTATTTTATTTTTTTCCTGTTCCTTATGTTATTTACTTTTGTGTTAGCATATACAAGATGGTTAATTTTTCTGCCTTTTCTATGTCTGTAGGCTCGAACTAGGCATTGATGTTTTGCTGGTTTCTGTAACGAATACGAGAAATGAAACAGGGATCAAAAAACACATGGAAGTCTATAGTTCCTTTTCATCTGGGAAGCAAATCAGCTATACGTTTCTGTATCTTCCCCAAAGTGAGCGCAGACCTTAGTCCAGGCAATGCACCAGTTTATCTCAACGTTTATGACTTGACACCCATGAATGGTTATGTTTATTGGGCAGGGCTTGGCATCTTTCACTCTGGCGTGGAAGGTAATTATCATGATTTTCTGGATATCAGTTAAAGTTCAGAATCTGATAATTGCTCTGTACTTATTATTGAATTGGATCACTAATCAGACTAAGAAGATATGTGTTTCATAGTAGCCCTGTTATAGCCTTATAGGTATGTGTTATATAGTATGTCATTTTGAGTAAGGGATTTTAAAAAGTTTTGAATGCTTCAGAAAATGGTAGATAAGATCATAAGACACGACCAAAATTGCATGGACGCTTGCGCCGTGTCGGACAAACTAGGACACGGCGACATGTTATACCTTTTTTCAATTAAATCATATGAAGATAAACAACATTTCAATAAAGAAACAAGAAGTATGAAGATGAAAAATGAAATATAAACAATACGTTCATCTTTTTATTGCAAGTAGGAAAAAATAGAAAAGAACACGAAGAAAGAACAGTAGAGAAAAAGAAGAATATGTATAAAAGTTGAGAAGAAGATAACACTCTGTAGCAAGAAAAAAAAAAGTAAAAAAGTAGAGGAGAGAAGAATAAACAAAGATTAAGAAGAAACATAGACTACCTCTATACTTCAGTGGCTCTTCATCGCCCATCTTGACTCTTAAATTATAATTGAAAGTTTATCACTTCTGATGGACTAACAACCTTCAAATTAGGTGATTATTTGCACCTCAAAATAAAAAAATAAGATAAAGTTGGTTGTCGAGTCTTAACTGTGTTCTGACCGAGTTTTTAGTGTGTCGGAGGCATGTCCGACTCGTTGACCACATTGACCATATGTTTGACCCTGCCGATATGTTGACCAAGTGTCTGACATGCGTCGAAGGTATGTCAAGCGAGAATCGGTGTCGGATGACATGGATATGACAAATTTTCCTAAAAGTCCTTGCATCCTTGGACACGACATACTTTGCTCGAGTATGTCCTCTGTATTTGGGGGATTAGGTTTAGTTGTTGAGTGTTGGTGAACCATAATAACAGGTTACTCTCTCTCCAATCTCCATATAAGTTTAGTTCTTGAGTGTTGGTGAACCATACACTCCTCTTTCTTGGCTTCAAAGGACATACATTTGCTTGTCCCATCTCACTACTGCCCACCCTGTCCACAATGTTATGCTGTTGGTTTTCTAAGGTACAATGGCAACTCCCAAAAAACTTCTGGACTACAATACTAACCAGAAAGGCAGACACATACATTCTCAAAAAAAATTAAGCATTCTTTGTATGTTAAATGGGAATTGCTACGCTCACCCTAGTGAATTCTTTCCCACACCCTAGTGTTTTTAGTGGTTTTCCTTTTCTAACCCTACCAATTTATCACAGCAACACCAACAACAACGCCGACACGCACCCTTTTTCTCACCCTAACACTAATACCAATCTTTCTCTTCTCTCACCAACACCAAAGAAGAATAACAAACTCTGAACCCATATTTTCTTCTTCTTCTTCATTTTCATCTTCATCTTCATCTTCGATGGAAGATTACATACAAACAAAGATTTCCTTGCTTGATTTTTCAAGAGTTTGGACCTAATACATACTGACTATACTGATATGTGTCAAATTGCTAAAAACTATTTTTATTCTGTTGAAGATGAGTTTTGAAGATCGAATTTCACCATTGTTGGACGAGCAAGATCTTTGTAAATGCATTGAATTGACAAATGACTATCGATTTTGAAATTTGAAACCAATGGCACCTAATTGAATTTAAAATTTGAAATCGATAAAAAAACTGTATTGATTTTTGTTGTTCTCTACCTAAGTATGTAAATACATTGTATCGACAAATGACGATTAGTTTTGAAATTTGCGATCGATTGTAAAATTAGAAATCGATAACATCTTATCAATTTGTGTAGTTTTCTATTCACTCTTAAAACGCAATTTTGTAAACTCATTAAATTGACAATGGACGATCGATTTCAAATTTTAGAATCGATAACACCTCATCATTGTTCCTTATTAAAAGATTTAGGTTCCTCTTCATCTTCACCAACACCACAACTGCCACCACCTTCCCTCATCTATTTCCGTCAATCAACCACTACCTCCATCACCTTCTTCCCCCTTTCTATCAATCAACCACAATAACCACCTCTCTCATCTTCATCCTCTATGTCAATGGACAACCACCACCACTACCACCCACCACCCCACCCGAAATGATCACATATGAAGAAAAGAGAGATAAACTTAGTGTTAGTAAGAAAAGAAGAAGAAAGGAATTGTTGTGCTCACCTTACCAAATTCCTTCTCTCATCTTTATTGACTTTTTCTCTTCAAAACTTCTTCTCACACCCAAACGTACAACCCCCTTATCTCACCAACCAACACCAACTCTTTCGCTTTCTTCTTCTTCTCCGATATGTTGGGGTGGGTGGTTGTTGTTTATTGACATGAAAGATGAAGATGAGAGAGGTGGTTATTGTAGCTGACTATAGCAGGGGAGAGGAAGGCGATGGTGGCAATGGTCGATTGACATACATGATAAGAGGGAAGGTGGTGACAGTTGTGGTGTTGGTGAAAATGAGAGACGGGAGGAACCTAAATCTATTAATAAAGATAAACGTAAATCGACAAGGTATTATCGATACTAAAATTTGAATCGATTGTACATTGTCGATTTAATGGGTTTACGAAATTGGGTTTAAAAGGTGAATAGAAAACTACATAAATAGAAACATAAGGGGGTGTTTGTTTGCACCGCTTATAAGATGGATGTGCGCTAGATTTCAAATTTCAATATGTATAGTCGTCGATACAATGCATTTACAGACATAAGGGGGTGTTTGTTTGCAAGTGGTGGACCACCCATGGAAGCATTGGAAAAACTCATATAAGCAAAAAATCTCAAATAACCTTGATCATGAGAGATGAGACATATAATTGTCTGTTTACTACCACTTATAAGTCTTTAACAACTATAAGTGACTTGATTTCTATAAGCACCAAGGGTGATGCATATAGCCACATATTAGTCCCAACCACTTGTAAGTAGAAAACAAACACCCCCTTAGATAGAGAAGAACAAAAACGAAATTACAAGCATTAAAGATAGTGGATTGGTTGTCATAATATAGCTGCATAGGAGATGACACAAATGAACCCATCTCAGATAAGAGCGAACGAATCCATAACATCTTAGTAGCTCATGCACCATGGCTCTATACTCCGCCTCAACACTCGATCGAGCAACTACACTTTGTTTCTTGCTGCATCATGTAACAAGGTTCTCACCAACCATGGTTAAAAAAACGTTATGAGGCTTGCCTCATTGCGAGACTTATGGTAAACAAATTGTGGTTTACGCCTCATAGGTGTTTCGACAATTATTAAATTTGTATCAATTGATCCTAATGGTTGTTATTAAATATGCATTGATTGAGTGAGGCTTACACCTCAAGCTCAATGAGGCTCATGCCTCATGCCTTATGAAAGGGCCATGCCTCAGTTCCCTATTAAGATATTTTAAACCTTGCCATCAACAAAGATGCAATAGCCAGAAGTAGAGTATCTATCATTCTGGCAACCAACTCATTCGGCATCAGCAAAACCAACCCCCTCAATCTGTCATGAAGGATGATGCAACAATCCTCGACTAGGGGCACCCTTGAGATATCTTAAGATGCGAATAATAGCAACCCAATGGGGTTTTCGGAGCATGCATGAACTTACTTATCAGTTATAACCCGACAACAAAAGTAATATTAGGTTGTGTAACAATGAGGTAAATCATACATCCAACTAATCAACGATGCTGACCAGGATCAATGTCTCAAATCTCAATCCCACCATATCCAAAATCCAAAATAGTTATTCTATTAACTATTGTTTTTCATAATTCATAAACCAACTAATCAATTACAGGTCATAAATTTAAACAAACCAAGTCATATTCGAAAGAAATTCAAATAACTAAACTTAAAATAAGATGTAACAAGGCCATAGGACTCCATACTTCGTAAAATACAAATATCTTCAAAATCGTCTTAACTAATTTCATCATTTTCATCCCCAAATGGCTATATCCCCTTTAATAAATGACTTAGTTTCAATTTATAAAATAAATTTAATATTTAAAACTAACTTAAGCTATTTAAATATTTGTTATTAAATATTATTTAAAGCGATATTAGCGCATCCAACACCTAGCCCCCCAACTGAGGCAGAGTGCTACGACGCGGTGTTCTGAGGAACTAAAAAGTGTTTTGAGGCAAAGCTAACATGAGGCGGGCGCCTTGTGAAAAAAAAATAGTGCCTCGGCGGTGCCCTTAACAACGTAGTGTACATCCAAGAGTTCAAAGATAGCGCCATTATTCAAGCTTTGTGGATGTTTAGCATTTGGATTTTGGGGACACAACTTTCACAAAATTCTAGAAATAATGACTCATTATTAATGAGCAAGGAAGACTGAGAGATAATGGGATCAATAAAGGAAAATTGACAGAGAATGACGAAAGGGAAGGGTGAATTTGATATGTGTTTGATAGGATTAATCAATAACCGAATGCATGTATTGGATGGTTAATTTTCCATCTTTAACTTAAGTTTTTAACACTGCTAGTGGCTAGTAGCTACTTAAGAGATTAATCTTATAACCCTATTGGCTGGAAGAAGGAGCTCAGATAAAAGAGCATAGTGAAGCAAAATTACTAAAAGGCCCTCAATTTAGGTTGGGTTCCCTCAACTTTTGAAAAAACCTAAGGATAGTCAGTGGGTTCCTCTGTCCACTGAAGGGTTTGAAAAAGATTTCCCAAAAAACATGAGTGCTTCGACACTCTCCAATGACCCTAGTGACGAGGCAAAAACGTGGGTAGACGAATGAAAATTACCAGGCTAGTTGTGCTGAGTACACCTTGCTTTGAGGGAGATTGCACCCTGTGGCTGTAGTTTAGTGGTCAGAATTCCACGACGTGGTCATGATCTGGACTTGAATTCCAGCAGGCATATGTCATTATTTTATTTTTATGCATTAGTTAGAGCTTTATGTTTTTATTGCAAAGCTCATTATTTGCTTTTGGCACAAGCAATACTCAAGAATTAGAATTGTGGAACCAGGCCTTATTAGATTGTCTTTGACATGACTGGAAGGATGCAAGTGGCATGCCGAAGGCGATGCCATGAGAGGGAAAAAGGAAATCTTAGTTTTTACCTTACTTTTTAGACAAGGATAGGGGTCATGAGCCTTAATGTTTTACGTTTATTTTTTTTTACCAATTGTATATCCTTTGATCCTCATGTATCAAATGGTTGATATCAAGTATCGTCAACACATGTTTTATTGGATATGGCATCTTTGGCTTAGCCTTAGTTAATAATAATTAGCCCATAAAAATCATAAACAAGAGAAAGGATAGTTTCGAGCCTTTGCTTTCATCTTCCAGGCTTCCAAAGAAGAAATCCATAAGTCGGCTTTTGCACTGTCCCATTGGCAGATATGTGTGATGTATATTCACACAAGCAATTAAGCCAAAATCATACAAAGAGGAGTTGTGCAAATTATCGGTTCAAGTGCAACTAAGTGGGGTAAACAAAGAAAAGCAAATTGGAATTCGCAAGAGGAATTGGTTCAACAAAGATGGACTATTAGTACTTCATTTGGTGAAGAATTCCCCTCTTTGAGGGGACAGTTGCTTGAGGATCCACCTGTATTGTTGAAATCTGCTCCAGCCTTTATCGTTGAAGGTATGACTAAGTGGAAGCTTTATATGTTGAGCGAAAGCTTTAAAAAGTTTACGAGGAGACAAATTTAATGAATGAAAACCAATTAAATAAGGAAGAAAGTGAGGGCTGAGCTAGTTATAGAATTCGCCAGAGCTTAGCCTTTACAACCTCAACTAGTTTCTAAAAGGTAGTAAAATCCGAGGGGTCTATAATTGGTGAAAAAATAGAAGGTATCCCCCAGAATAGTTAAAAAGCACTTAGGCGTATGGCGCAGACTTGCGCCCCATTGCTGCCCAAGCACAAACATGTTCATGAAGCGCGCTTAGTTAGTGCTTTTTTAAGTTAATCTTAGGATGCAAGATGCAAAAAAAAAAGGCACCTTTTGCACATGCCTCATTATGCATGTGCCAGGCACATTTTTTTATAAATATTTTATCTATATGAAAAATCAAGCCCTAATAAGGGCTGTCATCACTTGGAACTCTAACAAGATCATAAGTATCATCATCCAAAACTAAAAGCAAAGGCAAAACCACAACCACAAGGGAAAGATTTCAACTTAGAGATGAAGAGTATGAAGTAGAAGAAGATGAAATGGAAGTTGAACCAAATGCAATGGAACAAGAAGAAGATAGTGATAACCTTGGGGTGGGGGAAGATGATGCAACATTTGATGATGAGTGTGATTGAGAAGTTGGGATATAGAGGCTTGGGATCGTGAACTTGTTTCACTTTTGGATGTGTTTGTCATTTATTGGCTTGTTGCAATTGCAAGATTAGACTATTTGACATTTTAGTTTGGAATCTTGTTGCAAGTTTTATGGCTGACAATGCTAGTTTTTTTTTATCTTGAAAATTTGTTGTTTTCTCTAATACGAATTTGCATGCTAGATAAAAACTTTAGCAGTGAATATTAACCCTCATCGGAACGAGATTCAATTGATTGATACAAAATTCAACTATGGACCCAAGATATTTTCTATTTTATCGAATGATGAATAGATTGAACTCATACCTTTTTCAAGTGTTTTAATTGGCATGGGCCTAAAGTACATTAGGCGTGCGCCTGTTCGCTCTGACTACACTGCAACCCCCCATACTGACGCTTTCGTTATGTTTTTTTTTTTTTTGTTGGGGGGGGGGGGGGGGGGGGGGGGGGTGTAGGGTTAAAGGTCTCAGCTTGTCTTCAAAATGAAGCTGTCAGTCTCATAGTCCCTCCTCTCAACCACTATTGTTCTCAGTCTTCCAAGTCCAGCTATGATTTCTGATGATTAATGTTCACTTTACAGTTCATGGAGTGGAGTATGCATTTGGAGCTCATGATCACTCAACAAGTGGTGTCTTCGAAGTTGAGCCACGACAATGCCCAGGCTTCAAGTTTAAAAAATCAATATTCATGGGGACGACATGCTTGGACCCATTTCAGATTAGGGAGTTCATGGAGAATATATCAGCAAACTACAACGGTGACACATATCACTTGATTGTCAAGAACTGCAACCACTTCTGCAACGATATCTGCTATAAGCTCACTGGAAACTCAATCCCAAAATGGGTAAATCGACTTGCAAAGATAGGTATTAATTTCTATTTGCTTACATAGTTTTTATAGTCAATAATGTATTGGAATGTAAGTTAATGACTTAGTTTGATTTATGTTATTCTGTTTCTATGTTATTCTGTTTCTACTGCAAGTTGTTTTCTTTGTAATTGTTTTTTCGAGCAAGTAATCCTTATTTGCTATTTGGATGGACATCATTAAGACATCCAATTCTACACACAAAAAAAAAGTTCAAAGTATATTGATTCATGCATGTCAAACCAAACCCGAATGCTGAAGGCCCGCCGAAATTTCATACTAACCAGCTTCCATCCAACCAGCTATCTTGGAACCCTGGTCTGTTCCACTAGGCCGAAATATTCTGATAAATATAGAATGCACAAACAACCTCCAAATCGCTACTGGAACCGCCAAATAGTCTAGCAAATAACATATCGAACCAGCTATTCGGAACACCCTTCTATTTACTGTTGCTTTTCCTCAGATTCAGTTTCAAAATTTCTTTTTCTTTTATCGGTTATTATTATTATTATTATTATTATTATTATTATTATTATTGTAGTTCTCAAGTCGTTGTAGTAACATTTAATATTCTGTTTTTTACAGGATCAGTCTGTAATGGCATACTGCCCAAGTCCCTAAAGGTGCCCGCATTGCATGAACCAAATTACCAAGGTTATGACTGTGAGAAGAGGAGGTTACGATGCGCTTTCAGCTGCTTGTCGTCATTATCACTAGGCCAGAAGCATATGTCAACGTCTTCCTTGTTTCTACACGCTCTTTCAAATAGTTGATTATTGGAAGGTGAGACAGTCTTCCTGTAGGTTTTCTTCTATGTTTCTCGGCAACCATGTCTAATTCTTAGGAGTTGTTGTGAAGATTGTACTAACATGAACTTGATCGACTCAATATGCAACCCATGTTTCAGAACCCTAGGCAATGCAATAGCTATGGTGTTTTGTTGTGCATAGTCAATACCTTGTGAAGTACTGTGTATCATTCAAGTTTGTGGTGGTGATCTAATTGTTCTGCGAAACTCGCACAATGCTCTATTTTCTTAGCACAGGTTATTTTTTCTGGCTTTTAATGATGACAATAAGAATCTTGGATGGAGAAGAGAAATTGTACTAGAGCTTCGACTGGACCGAGCTTCGGAGCTCTTGGCAGGATGCTAGGAGTTGGGCCTGAAGGTGGCTGTTGGGTTGGTTCTGGCAGTCCAAGTCCAATCTTTATTGGGCTGGAGAGTCCAGGCCTTTGGGCTTTTGTTATATCCATCTTCGGAAAATTATCTGATTTATACTCTCCTCCGAAGTACTGAATTTCTGATGTTTCAATACGTAATCCCTTCCAGCTGAATTGCCAAAAAATTCTTGAACACTGGCATTTGGGTGAGAGGTATAAACTAAAAAATTCGTCAGGATAGAAGATAATCTAGAACAACAAAGACGACAAAATAAAAAAATTTTTAATAAAAACTCTCCCAAATTGTGGATTATAGGCTTTACAAAGTGTGTTGAATTTATTTATTTATTTCAGCAGAGAATAAATAGGAAGAATAATAATAAAAATATACAAAAATAAATAAAGTCGTGGAGAGCAAAAGAAAGATGTCAAAATAAAAAATCGAGAAAAACCTCTCAAATACTGGATTTGGCCTTTGAGATTTGATTGAAATTTGTAAGTTCTGTTTCCTTTTCAAAATTTAGATGATATCTATTATTTTGATTGAAAATAAAAAGGGTAATAAAAATAACAATTAAAAAAAAATTTGTTGAGAAAATCCTTTCAAATTGTTGATTATAAAATTTTAAATACAGTTGAAATTTATAAATCAATTTTATTAACTGAAAAAATTGAAATGGAAATAACAATGATAGAGCATTATGAAAAACAAAACCAAAACAAATTATTACTCATTCTTTCGTATATATATATTTCAACTGATAACATGGAAAGGGTTATAAAAAGGATTAAATTATAAAAAACTGGCACACAAGCAACAAATAATTTTTTTTTAGAAAAACCTAATAGATAATGGATTACAACCATTAAAATTCAGTTGAAATTTGTAGGTTCAATTTTTGGCTCATAATTTAGATGAAAGCTTTTTATTTTAATTGAAAATTTGTAAGGGAGACGGAAAGGATAAAAATGTTATCGAGAACAACAACAAAATAGAAAAATTTGAGAAAATCCTACAAAATTATGGGTTATAGCCTTTTTAAAAAATTCCAGTTTCCGTTATATAATTTTGATGAAATCTTTTATTTTGACTAAAACATAAACAGTGAATGAAAAAGGATGTATGATTATCGAGAACAATAACAAAAATGAAAAAAAATAAAAATAAAAAATTGAGAAAATCCTTCAAAATTGTGGTTTATAGCTTTGAAATTAGATTGAAAATTGCAAGTTTGATTTGTGACTCATGGATGAAATCTTTTATTTTAATTGAAAAATTGAATGAGTAATGAAAAGGATAAAGGATAAAATATTATTGAGATCAATAACATAAACGATAAAAATGAAAACTAAATTTGAAAAATTCTCTTAAATTGTGGATTATAGCCTTTGAAATTCAATCGAAATTTGTAAGTTCAATTTCTGCCTCATAATTTAAAAAGAATATTTCACTTGTCTTAAAATTGATAGGGTAACAAAAAAAATTAAGGCTTTTCGAGAAAAAGAACAAAAACGAAAATTTTAAAATTTTGAGAGAATCCTAAAAAATTATGAAGTTTTGTCAAAAACTTAAAATTCAGATTATTACTCATATTTTGATCAAAATTTTTTATTTATTCAACAAGAAAATATAAAGGATAATAAAATGGATAAAAAATAAGGGAGAACAAGAACCAACACAAATAATAAAAATTAGAGATAAACAACGTGGAGTATAGCTTTGAAATTTGGTCAAAATTTGTAAATTTAGTTTCCAACTCTAATTATTATGACTCTTTTATTTTGACTGAAATTTTGGAAGGGTAATGAAAATGATGAAGGAATATCGAGAACGAGAACTAAAACAAAAAAATAAAAAAAATTCAAGCAAATCCACCCAAATTGTGGATTATACTATTTGAAAATTTGTGAAAATCTGTATGTTTGATTTTTGGCTCATAATTTAGATGGAATTTATACTTTAAATAAAAATTTATAGGTAATGAAAAGGTTGAAGCAGTGATGGCTTAGTGGTTGAGCAGTGACGGATGGTATTACTAGGTCACAGGGTCGATCCCAGCCGGCGGCATCTGGAATGGGAGGGGTTAAGGGATTATAAAAAAATATAAAAAAAGGTTGAAGGATTATCCAAATAATGAGAAAATATTCTCAAACTATGAATATATATAGCCTTTGAAATTCGATCGAAATTTGTAACTTCAATGCATCTTATATTTAGATTGAAAATTTTAAGAGTTAATGAAAATGATTAAGGACTATTGAAACAAGAAGAAGTAAAATAATAATAATAATAATAATAATAAAGACAAAAGTATAAAATTTGAGAAAATCCTCTCGAACTATGGATAATAGGCTTTGAAATTCGATTCGAAATTATAAGTTCATTTTTTGACTCACAGTTTAGATGAATTCTTTTATTTTTACTGTAAAATTGAATGGGTAATAAAAATGATATTTTCGAAACAAAATATTGAGAAAAATCTCAAATTTGTAGATTATACCCTTTGAAATTCGGTCGAAGTTGAAAATTCAGTTTTTGACTCATAATCCGATGAAATCTTTCCGTTGACTTAAAATTAATAGGGTAATGATAAAATTTGCGGCCACTTTGAAAAATTCTCGGAATCTGTAAGTTTATTTTTTTACTTCAAATTTAGATAAAATCTTATTTTTTTCATTAAAATTTAAAAGGTAATGAAAAAGATGAAGGTTCATCGAAAACAATAACAACAACGATAAAATAATTTTTTTTAGAAAATCCTCCCAAATTTAGGATTACAATCTTTAAAATTTTGTCGATATCTGCACGTTCAATTTCCAGCTGATAAATTAGATGAATTATTATATCTTGATTGAAATTTTAATGGTTAATGAAAAGGATGAAGGATTATGGAAAACAAAAGAAAATAAAGACAAAATAAAAAATTAGAGAAAATCTTTTCAAATTGTGAATTATATAGCTATTAAAACTCGGTGGAAATTTGTAAGTTAAGTTTCTGCCTCATAATTCAGACCAAATCTTATATTTTGACTAAAAAAATTGAGTGGATAATAAAAATGATGATGGCTTTCCGAAAGAACAAAAATGATGAAATGAAAATTTTGAGAAAATCCTCCAATGTGTGGATTATATAGCCTTTAAAATTCAATAAAAAAAATTCAGAATTCAATTTTGAACTCATAATTTAGATAATTTTTCTTTATAATGATTAAAATTTATAAGGGTAATGAAAAGGATGAAGAACCATCGAAAAAAAAAGAACAAAATATAAAATTTGAGAAAATCCTCTAAATATGTGGATTATAGTCTTTGAGATCGAATTTTGTAAGTTCAATTTCTCGCTCATAATTTTGATGAAATCTTATATATTTACTAAAAAATTAAAGGATAATGAAAATGATTAATGATTATCGAGGATGAGAATAAAAATGACAAACTAAATTTTTTTGATAAAATCCACCCAAACAGTGGATAGCCTTTGAAATTTTGTCAGAATCTTTGTGTTCAATTTTCGACTCTTATTTTAGATCAATTGTTTTATTTTGAATGAAAAATATAAAGGGTAATGAAAAAGATGAATGATTATCGTAAAAAATAATAAAGGTGACAAAATAAAAAATTTGAGAAAATCCTCTCAAATTGTGAATTATAGCCTTTGAAAATTGTGGAGATCTGTAAGTTTAATTTCTTGCTCATTATTTAGATGAAATCTTATAATCCACGTTTTTTCTCAGGTTTTTCATCTAGTTTTGAGATTCAATTTCGAAGGTGATAATCCATGATTTTATCGATTTTTTAATCTAACTTTGATGTTCAACTTCGAAGGCTATAATCCACGATTTTCTCAAAAAATTTAATCAACCTTTGTAACTTAATTTTAAAGGTTATATTCTACGATTTTCAAGATTTTTTCATTTACTTTTAATGCTTAATTCAAAGTTTGTAGTCCACGACTTTTCGGTGTTTTTTCGATACTTCTTGAGGCTCATTGTCAAAGGTTATAATCTGTAAATTTATTTAAAAATTGTCATATACTTATGATGCTCAATTTCAAAGGTTGTAATCTACAATTATCTCAAATTTTTTCATCTACTTTCGAGGCTCAACTTCGAGCGCTATGAGTAAATGAGTGATTTTCAATGAGTGAGAAGGGGAAGTAAGAAGCCTTCGTCGATCCGGTGAGGAGAAGCCCTCATCGATCTAGTGAGGTGAAGCCGCAATGTACAGATCCGACACAAATCGGGCTCGAATGAGAAGCTGCAAGGTTGCGAAGCACAGATCCGACTCGATCCAGCCGACTTTATTCGCCTCCTTTTCGGTTTGATGACAGAGTAAGTTTTCTCACCATTCTTATGATTCCTTGTGCTTCCATTGATTGTACTTCCACGCTTTATAATAGGGGTTCCATGAAACAACTTGTGAAATCTCTACCTCACCGGCTGGTGAGGCGAAAGAATTACAGGGCAAAACCACTTTAATGGATGCTAACCAGGTGGAGGCATCTGCAAAACCATGGTCGCATCTGTTTGGTAGTAGTTCAAGATCTACTGGTGTAGATACTCCGGTGTTCTTCACTGATCTAATGTTTAAGGAAGGGATTTTGGTATGCCCACCAGATATTCGAGAAAAAGCCAAAGCCATCTGGGCCGACCAACTTGTTGGTATGTTCTTTGAGATACCTCCCCCATTTAGCCAAGTTAAGATAGCCACGGAGAGGAAATGGAAACTAAAAGGAACTCTCGACGTGGCATCAAATGGAGAATTCTTTTTTTTCAAGTTTACGAATGAAGTAGATCGAGTCAAAACGCTTGAAGAATGATCATTCAAAATAAGGGACAAACTTATGGTGATTAAACTTATGGAAGGAAGACTTAGGGTGCCTAAGAAAGGAGATCACTACAATTCCAATATGGGTGCATTTCTACAATGTTCCCACATGTATGTGGTCAAATGAGGGATTAAGCTATATTGCTAGTTTGATTGGAAAACTTATCAGGTTTGATCGAGCCACATCAACTAGGAATCGCCTCACTTATGCAGCAATTTGTGTGGAAGTGAAGCATGGTAAGGAGTTCCCAAATCTCATTAAATTAGATGTGGGTAGGGAAGGAGGTGATTTGGAAGAAATTGCAATAGATTGCCCTTGGAAACCATTGATGTGTTCTGAGTGTTGTATTTTTGGGCATGAGAAAGGCCAGTGTATGGTGAATGTGCATGACAAAATGGTGGAACAAAAAGAGAAGATAGAAATTAGAAGGATGAACTTTGAAAAAAAGAATCAGTTGAATAGTAGAAGAATCACTGATAAAGGAACAACAGAACATGCTGCAGAATGGGTTGATGTGAGAAGGAAGTCGAGGCACAACAAAGAAGACAGAGTGAATGAGAACCTTATGGTGGATATTAATTATTTCGATGCCCTACACGATGTTGGAGAAAACAATGATATGGAAGAAACAAAAGTTATGCAACCCTTGTGTGTAGATCCAGAGGTGGAAGAAGGTGAGATTGAAGGACACACTATTACTTCTGGTAAGGAGAATGCTCAAGTAGAAAATCAGCCTTTGAACGAGATTATCCCATTGCATGAGCCAAGTATGGAAACAAAACCCCCTCAAGAGGCCTTGCGAGAGAGTAAAAAAGATGAGGATAATGACGAAAATCACATCAATAGTTCTAAAGCAATGAATGTATGTAGTGATGATATAGCAGATCCAACGAAACTTCTGGAGATTAATGATATTGGAACTCAGATTGTTGAATGCGAAGAATATGAAATAGCGGAGCCAGAGGAACCTGAAGAATTATTTGAAGTTGGAACTGGGATGGTTGGACACAAAGAATACAAGCGTCTCAAGACTCTCATAGCAGAAGCTGAAGCAAATTATGTACCAAGTCCTCGTCGATCCAATACATGGATTATAATCCAAACCAAAGAAAGTGGTAATTAACTTACCAATGTTAGAGATACATGGGATGTGTTAAACTTTGTAACGGTGTCTCCCTCTGGAAGAGGTGTTGTACTTGATATCTTTTTATTAATATAAAGGTTAAGGGGTTCTTAAAACTTTGCTTGCTTTTCGAAAAAAAATAAAAATAAAAAAATTGAACTCTATAATCTATAATTTTTTCAAAAAAAATCATCTACCTCGAAAACTTAATCTCAAAGGTTGTGATCCATGATTTTTACAATTTTTTTCATCTGCTTTTGATGTTCGATTTCAAATGTTGTAGTCCGCGACTTTTTGATGTTTGTTCGATAATTCGTGAAATTCAATTTCAAATGATGTAAACCACGATTTTCTCAAGATTTTCATCTAGTTTTGAGACTCAATTTCAAATGCGGTAATCGATGATTTTTATCTACTTTTGAGGCTATAATCCACAATTTTTTTCATCTACCTATGAGGCTGAATTTGAAAGGCTATAATGCTTGATTTTCTGTGTGTTTGTTCGGTAACTCTTGAAACTAAATTTTGAATGAGACAGTCCGTGATTTTCTTGAATTTTTCTTTTATTTTTTAAACTCGATTTCAAAGGCTATATATCCACTATTTTCTAATTTTTTTTTTTTCCATCTATAGGCTTAATCTCTAAGTCTCTAATCAACGATATTCACTTTGATCTATTTTTTAGGCTAAATCTCAAAGTCTCTAAGTCAACGATATTTTTTAGGCTAAATCTCTAAGTCTCTAATCAACGATATTCACTTTGATCTATTATACCGCCTTTAAAATTCAATTTTGAACTCATAATTTAGACAAATTTTTTTATAATGACTAAATTTTTTGAAGGTAATGAAAAAGACGAAGGACCATGAAATATATATAAAATTTGAGAAAATCCTCTACATCTGTGGATTATAGTCTTTGAGATCGAATTTTGTCAGTTCAATTTCTTGCTCATAATTTTGATGAAATCTTATATTTTTGCTGAAAAATTAAAGGATAATGAAAATGATTAATGATTATCAAGGATGAGAATAAAAATGACAAAATAAAATATTTTGAGAAAATCCTCCCAAATTGTGGATAGCCTTTGAAATTTTGTCAGAATCTTTGTGTTCAATTTTCGACTCTTAATTTAGATCAATTCTTTTATTTTGAATGAAAAATATAAAGGGTAATGAAAAAGGTGAATGATTATTGTAAAAAAGAATAAAGGTGACAAAATAAAAAATTTGAGAAAATCCTCTCAAATTGTGAATTATAGCATTTGAAAATTGTAGAGATCTGTAAGTTTAATTTCTTGCTCATTATTTAGATGAAATTTTATAATCCACGATTTTCTTAGGTTTTTCATCTAGTTTAGATATTCAATTTCGAAGGTGATAATCCATGATTTTATTGATTTTTTTAATCTAACTTTGATGCTCAACTTCGAAGGCTATAATTCACGATTTTCTCAAAAAATTTAATAAACCTTTGTAACTTAATCTTAAAGGTTATATTTTATAATTTTTGAGATTTTTTCATTTATTTTTTATGCTTAATTCAAAGTTTGTAGTCCACGACTTTTCGATGTTTTTTCGATACCTCTTGAGGCTCATTGTCAAAGGTTATAATTCGTAAATTTATTTAAAAGTTGTCATATACTTATGATGCTCAATTAAAAATGTTGTAATCTACGATTATCTCAAATTTTTTTCATCTACTTTTGAGGCTCAACTTCGAACGCTATAATCTATAATTTTTTCAAAAAAAGTCATCTACCTTGGGAACTCAATCTCAAAGGTTGTATGTAATCAATGATTTTTACAATTTTTTTCTTCAGCTTTTGATGTTCAATTTCAAATGTTGTAGTCCACGACTTTTTGGTGTTTGTTCGATAATTTTTGAAATTCAATTTCAAAGGATGTAATCCACGATTTTCTCAAGATTTTCATCTAGTTTTGAAACTCAATTTCAAATACGGTAATCGATGATTTTTATCTACTTTTGAGGCTCAACTTTGAAGGCTATAATTCACGATTTTCACAATTTTTTTCATCTACCTATGAGGCCAAATTTGAAAGGTTATAATGCTTGATTTTCTGTGTGTTTGTTCGGTAACTCTTGAAACTAAATTTTGAATGCAATAGTCCATGATTTTATCGAATTTTTCTTTTATTTTTTAAGCTCAATTTCAAAGGTTATATATCCGCTATTTTTTTTTTTTTTTTCCATCTACCTTTGAGGCTTAATCTCTAAGTCTCTCATCAACATTATTCACTTTGATCTACCATTTAGGCTCAATCTCAAAGGAGAATCTACGAATTTCTTGATTTTTTTCATCTGTTTTTTGAAGATCAATTTCAAAGGGCATATAATCCTTGATTTTCAATATGTTTTTAAGCTCAATTTCAAATGTTTTAGTTCACAAATCAGTACATTTTTTTCGTATACTTTTGATACTCAATTTCAAAGGCTATAATTCACGATTTTGTTTTGTTTTGTTTTGTTATCTTCTTTTGATGCTCAATTTGAAAGGCCATAATCTATGACTTTATTGATTTTTTCATCTATGTCTGAGACCTAATTTCGAAGGTTATAATTCATGATTTTATGTGTTTTTCATCTACTTTTGAGATTCAATTAGATCCTTATCTCATTTTTCTTATTCAGTCTTCTGAAACAATGTAAAATAAAAACATAAACACCAAAAATGTGAAATACTCCATTTCAGATTACAAAGGGGCTCATTCGATATGGCATAGTTACTTTCTTATGGTGTTGACCTGTAGGTCGCACCTTGTTGATAGGTTACGAGATCCTATAAAAACTCAGCTCGCTTTCCAAAAAAACTAAAGTACATGATCCACAAACCTTTATATTAATAAATTTTGTAGAGAGCTTTTTTTGGATTGAAAAATTCTAATTGTCGAGGGAAATGGCGAGGAAAACAGCGAGGGACCCCACAGGGGGAGGGCCATTCATCCCCCATGCGCGCTTAAACTCTCGGGATGTGTGCGTTGAAAAGTTAAACATGCATTCCAAGGAAGATGGACGATCCCCCTACCCTGTAGGGTCCCTCGCTGTTTTCCTCGACACTTAGACGGGTTCTTTTGGATTAGATTAAACAAAACTTGAGAATCTCAGGGACAACACACTAGAAAGCTAGAAGCCAACAAAAGGAGAAAGGATTGAGTGAGAGAGACTTGAAAAAAAAAAAAAAAAAAAAGTCTGACAAGGATGGAGGAGAACAGAGCTTCCTTTCCCTTCCAAAGGCACATGAAATTCTGGGCACTAACCCATAAAGTCCTCTACACGCGTCAACATCCCAAAAAGGTAAATAAGGACCACTGTACTTTCTCTCTACGTGGCACAATTTCATAGATTCCATGCTTCCATACAGGTGCACCCAATCAGTCAAAACCTCCCCACTTGCCTACCCCATAAGTTAGGGTGTTTTTTTTTTTACCAAGACATGTTTTTTACTCAACCCTAGTTCACTATTTCATTATTTTACAATGCCACTTGAAAATTTTCGTACTTTTATCATTTCAATCTATATACATTAACTTTCGATTTTGGAAGACAAGACCAACCTGAGATTGAGACGACCATGTGTTGGATGTGGCGTTCACTTATTGGTAACATTAGGCGTCTTTTTAATTTACATAGATTATGAATTTGTAAGTTTATTAGTAGATACCTTAACTGTGAGGTTTATAATTTACCAACTGCAGCAGGACAACATTATTGTAATCACTATTATTAATCTATTTGCCATAGACTTTTAACAAAAAAAAAAAAAAAAAAAACTTTTGATGTTCATCAATTTCTTAGGAAAAACAGAGTTCTTATCGGCCACTCATACCATTTAAATGCCTTTGGCAAGGTTTGAAACTTATGACTCAGCAGTTATCGCATTGAAGCTCCCCGTCATATGGCAAAGGTACCAACGCAAGCATTACCATCTATACTACAATTAGATCCTCATCTCATTTTTCTTTATGTTGGTTGACTTAAAAGTGGCAAAATGTCATCACTAAACCATTACTTACTCAATTCCTTGGGTGTTAGATATTGTAGCTTTGAATTGGTTTGGAGTTGGACACCAGACACATGTTCATGCATTACACTCTTTGATTGTGAACATTTCCACCAATGGCATGTTGATCCAGACATCCTTTTTTCATTCCTAGATAAGAGTTACTAATAAGAGGTGCTGCCTCAAGTCATTATTCTCAAACTCATAATGCTTTTTGTTGTGATCACTCAAAGAGATGATGAGATCATGGATTCTCTTTTAAGTAAACAAATTTGGATGATGTATTGAAGTCTTTGATCTTCTTTGTATTTGTATAGTAAGATAAGAAAGAAAAGTTGGAGAAAGATAGACATGGATTGAGTTGTTTAGATGCTAATTGGTGTTCCTTCATTGAGAAGGTCTTTTAGAGGTTAAACAATAAATTAAACTTTGTTATGTTTCTAATTCTTCAAGACACTTTAATCACTTGTTTCCTATCTTCTAGTCATTTCACTACATCTCAAAACATGCACACCTTTACATTTCTACTCCTCCCTATAACTTAGCTAATAATCATAGATCATTAGCCAAAGATTTAGAGAATCTCTTTACACCACATGAAATATGCCATAGTTTTGTACTAGCTGTCTAGGTGTCTATAAACTTTAACCATGCTTTTGATAGATAACGACTTGATTTTGTTGACTCGATTTAATTGAAGTACTTTAAAATGTTAACAAGAAAAAACTTATAGAGTGAGGCTAGGTAATCTGCAGGTTCTGCAACTAGTGCATATAAACACTTTGGAAATTTCATCATTCGTTTAAGATCTCGCCGCCTCGTCCTGGTTGCAAAAACCTGTTTTCCTAGTATTTTCAAAAACTTTATAAATGAAAGTGATAATGTGGGGTTCTCTGGAATTAAAAGATGTGGTTTCCCTTGCACCCCTTGGTACTATTTCCTTCAATCCTTCTCAGATGAAAATGACTTTTAGGATAAGATGTTTGTTAAAAAGATGTCTCTGTCAAAAAGATGTTTGTAATAAGAAATAGTAATTAAGATGCACTGAAAAAAGAATTAAGTGAACAAGGATAAGCATGGATTAATGCTCTTCACATGCCTTAACAGTTAATTCAGTATTTAATTTATCTGTTTCCTATCTTCCAGCCTTATGTCCTGAGATCCTAATCTCTCTATGGATATGAGGTTGATGTTTTTGTTTGTTTTATTATGTTAACATATTTTAATCCAAACCCTTTAATTAAGCCTTAATTTGCTCCAAGTAAAGGGCTAAAATATCTTTCAAAATATCTAAAAATTGGATACTAACTAAGCAAAATGACAATCGACAAGTAAAAAACCTTCTCCGATGAAAAATGATGTTATGTAATGCATATTTAATCGACACTTTGCGCTTAAGGATTGCGAGTCAATGAAGTTATTACCATAACAGGTGGCTAATTAAGATGTAGAGCAATACTGAGAATGATAACATTTTCAATCAGTGGCAAACTTTGATTAGTACTTATAACTACCAGGAGATAATTTACATATTAGAGTTAATTTTACATAGTTAATCACAAAGTCGATGAATCACCCTACTCATACATGTTCACCCAACCCCATATGTCTTGAACATAGTCATACTCAGGAACACACAAGAGATTATCAAGTCCATCAACCATGAATTCATCAGGTAATTGTTGTAGATTCGAGTCTACGGATAATGAACTTGGACTACTATTAATCGACACTCCATCTGTTTGCTTCGAAAACATGCTCAACTTCTCCTCAGTTTGTGATAGTTTTTCTTGAAGGTTTAGTACCTGAAACCAAACAAACAAACATACAAATTTCCTCTTAATACCAATATTCATAACTTTCAAGACATGAACTAAAAGAATCAATAACAATTACAAGGAAGAAAATGAAGGAGATTGAACAAACCTCAGCTTCAAGATGACATTTCTCTACTACAACTTTCTCATGAGCATTTTTAAGCCTTGAGTACTCTTCTTCGAGCTTCTTGGTCTTCCATCTCGCCCTTCGATTCTGAAACCAAACTGCAACTGTTTTCGGGTCAAGACCTAACTCCATAGCTAGTTTGTCCTTCCTTTCTGACTCCAACTTGTGTTCTTCACCAAATTTCATCTCTAACAAATGTACTTGTTTATCACTCAACTTTCTCTTCTTTAGTTCACCATTTCCTTCTCCTTTGTTGCTCTTCCTTCTCCTTTTACGCGTTTTCTTCACTTCGCCAACTAGTCCTACACACACACACACACATATCAAACCAAAACATTATTAGTTCATCATAATCATCACCTAATCAAAGTACATACAAAATCTACTAATTTTGGTGTCAAATTCTAACCTGTTTGAAGAATTCCATGTGTGTAACTTGGGCAAAGTTGAAAGAGTAGTTGTTTTTGCTCTTCTACTTCAAACATGTTCATTGTTTGTTGGTTACAATTGCTTAGCCTTTGAGCCTCACTTGATCTAGAAACACATAAAGGAGCCATTGCTTAGCCTTTGAGCCTCACTTGATCTAGTAACACATAAGGGAGCCCATATTTATAGATGAGTGACTTACTATAGCCTATGCAATTTTACATTTTTCACTATGGTAAATTCTGTAGAGGACCACATTAGTTATATACCATCCACATGGCATTTTATGGTAGACATTCACATTCAAACGCTTCATAATTTTCACCACCATTCAACACATGCTCATCAAGATTACTAATTCAAGCTATTTTTGTTCAGGTGTGAACATATAATTTAATAATTTTGCTATTAAAAAAAAAGGCCCCGGTCCTCAAGCAGCAACACCGTCCATAAACTTTGCATTGAGAGTTGTATTATCAGATACGATATGTCTAAGAACTTGTATAGCCATACATCTCCGGAAGTACTAAAGGTACGGATCAAGGCGGTTTTCTAATTAAGTAACCAGACGATTACCCTAACACGACTCATACTATTAACTAAAAAATTTATTGGGAACATTCGTCATAAATTATTAAATTTATGTATAGTAAACAATTGTGGCTCATTAGGAGAAATTTTTTTTGATGAGATTCCTTTAAGTTTGGCAGGTTAGGTTTGATTATGTGTGCAGTCTAAGAGTTTTGTTTATGGTAAAGAAATAGTAAAGGACACATGGAAATGAGAGCTTAAGCAAGGGTTGGATGCTCTCCACATGCATTTGAATTGTTAATTACAGATCTAATCAGATTTACTTGATACAGAAGATTCAATGGGAGATAAAATTTTAATTAAGGGATTGTTTTGGTTATCACAGACATCTTAAGCACTTGCTTCCTATCTTCCAGCCTTATCATGACTCATGATCAGATCCTAAACAATATACTCTGGTGATCAATTTGGTTAAGCAAAAGATTGTAGTTGTATTATTAGTAGATCTTCTTTATCACCTAATGAAATCAATCAAAGTTTTGTGTCACTTATTGCAAAAGGTTATGTTGTTTAATAGATCGACCCCTACGCGCTTAAGTTGTAAATGTAGCCTGTTTCATGATATGTTCCCTACTAACTTATTTTGTTTAATTAATTAAGAACACTTGTTAACAAAAAAAAATAATCCTCTAATGTATGAAGAGAGATTTTTTTTTTTAAATTTTTTTTTTAAATTTACAATAAAAGGGTTGCATATATTGGACTTATTTATCTAACTCTATAGATAAGGATACTAGCTAGCTAGGTGGAGGATGATTTATCTCCTCTTCTTTCAAGAGTCATTTTCCTAATTTATACACACAAAGAATCCATGTTTCACTCTTCCAGTACTGTTTCCTATTTCACCTATTGGTTTCAACTTAATTATCCATATAAAAATCCCTTAAATCCTTTAATTTGTTGATCCCTATTACACTGATTGAATGTATATGATAATGAAATAAGGTGAAACACCTAGTCGCCTAGCCCTAATTGTTCCACAGCTATCGATGCTAAAAGATTTGCCTCCTTACGCAAGGATTATTGTCTCTTTAACCACTATGCAGTCGATATGTGGTTTCCAAATTGAATTTAGCAAATTGTTGTTTGAACAAAATTGTTTCGAAGAAATGTGCCTTTTTTTTTTTCCATTCTTATAATATACATTTTTTTTTTTTTTAAAAGGCGAACAGGGTTTTTATAGGATCCCAAAACTCATTAAAGACCAAAATTGGTCAACACACCATAAATCTGAGTTCAAACCCAAGACCAAGTGGTACCATCCATCAAGCTCCAACCATTGAACTGTCATGCCATTGACTATAATATTGAGACATCAAAATGTACATCAACCGTTGAGCTGTCGTGCCGTTGTTCAAAATGTAAATCAAAATTAGCCCAAACTCTATTAATATTGAGACATTGAGTTAGTGATTGACCAGAGATGTTACATCAACCAAAAAATATCTTTGATGATTCCCTCTCCCCCACTGACATTGTAATCACTCACAAACACTCACACTCACTCACTTCAACTCAATCTGAACTTTTTCTTCCTTGTTTTGGACAGGTGATCAAATTGCCTTCAAGTGCTTGTGGAAGTGCCACGTTTGTTCATGGATATGGTTGTACACTTTGTAAAGTCTATCAAGCTGTCTTCAGGTGTCTGGTTTTACCTGCTTGTTGTGTGATCCCATGCTAGTGCTTCCATGGACACACCCCCCATACTGCTATATACGTGTCGATTTGTTGCTCTGGGTTGCATTGGAAATTTGGAAGGGCATGTAGAGGAAGTTGCAGTACATGGAATGAACTAGGGAAAGAAAAATGGTACATTATTGTAAGGGTGTACCTCTAATTAGGGTTGAAAATCGAACCGTCCATTCGGTTTTTCACCTAAATCGTGAACCGAATTGACTTAGGTCGATTTTAAAATTTTCAAACCGAAACCAAACTGATCATTAACAAAACCGATCCAAAATCGAACTGATTCTAATTTATGCAAACCGTAACCGAATTGACTAAAATCGAACCAAAACCAAACCGACCGACTGTTTAAAACATATTATATTATTTATATAAAAAATATATATTATTTATTATATACATTCGGTTAGGTTTGGTCGGTTAAAATCACATAAAAACCGAACCGACCACTTCAGTTGAACCAATTGGTTCGATTTTCATCGGTTCGGTCGGTTTAATCGGTTTGAACGGTTTTTTGTTCAGCTCTACCTCTAATGAGAGTCCCAAGTACCCTAAAGAAAATTGGGGAATTAATAGTGGTTTAACTTTAACATCAAACCTATTATACAATGCTTCCAAAAAAAAAGTCTCAAGGTATTCATCCTGCAAAAATCATGTTTATGCAGTTTTTTTTCGTAAATATTTAGGCTGGCGCGCTCAAAAGAGTGTTGAGAGAGAGTAATTGTACCACTTATTAATATTTAGTTCCACTTATTAGTCTCCCACCTGTTTTCGCTTTTAAACTGATGTAGAATAATTGTAGCCTTACTTCCAACAATGTGAATGCTGGTTTTGCGAAATTTTGAATAACATGTATATATAAACCTAAATTTGGCATCAGATAAAGATTATGGTTGAGTCTGAAACTCGATCTGTAAGGAATTGTATTGAAATTATTGTGTTTATTCATTGACTGAACACAAACTTGTAAAACTAACTCGGAGATAGGAAACTTAAGACTTCTTATTCTATTATGACTTTCCTAACATAGCTAACTCTGACCTATGGAGATACGAAACCTAAGACTTCTTATTATATTCTGACATATTCTATACTGACTTTCCTATTCTGTAATATAGGTAGACTTTCTTTCTTTAACACTTTCCTGCAAGCTGGATATGTAGACGGCTGACGAAATGTGCAGCTTGGAGAAAACTTTAACCCCCCCCCCCGTCAAGGATAATGCTTTGGATATGTATCTTGTGTAATTTTGAAATACATGTAAAATGAAACTCAAATATTATTGAAATGCCAGTGATAACCATAGATGAACAATCAACACACCCACACACCATAAGATTCTTGGAACTCTTTTACATTCTTTAGCACTACCAGTAGTGATGTAAGCCTTTTAAGTCATACATGCATGTGCATGGTTAAAGAGATCGTACACGTTTTTTTTCATCAGAAGTGTTTAGATACAATGTTCCTTGACATTTTAGCCTTACTGTCTATTCGGATACCACTTATCCCAAGTACAAATTATTTTGTGCTTTTTGCTCCTTTTCTCTGGTTTTCTCCATCAGTGAGTACACAAGATCATATTGCATTATGCTAGGAAATCATTCTTAAGACATACGAATCGTTTCTTTTCCTCTTTCCATGGTCTTATAAATCCGAAATTTAATTGTGTTTACATGTTATATATCAGTCGACACAAGTCTTATCAGTTAAGCTCGCATTCTGTATGATACTACTCGAAAATATAAAGTTAGGTCAGAATTGTAAAAGTTGCATGGATTGAAAGAAGTAATAACCTCCATTAGTACTATTCACAAAATCATATTTTATAACACAATTAACTTTGTACATAAGTAGAAATTCTTCAAAAAAAGAGATTAAAACAAACCATGCATGCTAATTGACCCAACCCATGGCATGATAATCAGGTACACACCAGAGATTATCAAACCACCCTTCCATCATGAATTCTCCAGAAAACATTTGTTGTTGATTCATTTCCATAGACAATGAACTTGGACTGTTAATTGAACCCCCATCAAAATGGTCTTCCAAAAGTTTGCTTACTTTGTTCTCTGCTTCACATAACTTTTCCTTGAGCTTGATTACCTGAAAATCAAGCAACTTCAACTATTTAGACAAATAAATTAGCATAATTTGTGTGTGTGGGTGAGGGAGGGGAACCAGAATGTGGTGTGGATGAATGGGATTCTTGTCATGGTTCATTAAAGTATATTAAGAAATTTTATCAGTAATTTTGTTGAGGGATAATTCACAATTTTTTAAATTACCATAAAAATAAAAATAAAAATTGAGAAAGATATATCTTCCAGAAATGGTCTTGTTAGGACAATTCATTAATTATAAAAATATGTAGATTTTCTTTAAAAATAAAAGATCAAATATCAATAAGATCAACAACAATAAAGAAGAAGAGAAGAAGGTAAAAGGGAGGAAGAAGAACCTCGGTTTCAAGGCGACATTTTTCGACCACAACACTATTATGAACATTCTTGAGTCTAGAGTACTCTTCCTCAAGCTTCTTAGTCTTCCACCTAGCCCTTTTATTTTGAAACCAAACAGCCACTTGTCTTGGATCAAGACCAGATTCTAAAGCCAACTTGTTCTTCCTCTCAGACTCCAACTTATGTTCATTCCCAAAACTCGTCTCCAAGAGACTCGCTTGCTCTTCACTCAATTTCCTCTTCTTTAGCTCCTCTCCATTTCTTTCTCCTTTTCTACCCTTCCTTCTCCTTCTCCGCGGCTTATTTGTTGTCTCCACAAGTACTCCTATGAACACAACAATATTGGTTAGTATTGTATTATATGATTCATCATCAACACCATACCATCATGATGCATGTCTAATTCAAAAGAATTGTTTGAAGCGAAAAACAAACCTGTTTGTGGTACAACATGGGTGTAGAAGCTTGGGTAGATTTGAGAGATGAGCTCTTCTTGATCTTGAACTATGTTCATGGTTTTTTTTTTTTTTTTTTTTTTTTTTACTTAATTTTGGGTTCTTCAATCAGTCTACAATGAAGAATAAAAACAGTGGGTTTGTATGACAGGGCTTTTAGGGTAAGGGGAAGATGCATGTATTTATAATGGCTTTGGTTACAAACTGCACTTGTGTTTCTTAGAATTTACATGTTAAAGTTATCTTTTCTAGTTTCCAAATTTGGAGATATTTACATCCTTATCCTATATTGTTAGGGGCACTCATTCCTCTTTTGAACTCCTTTGTGTGTGTGCACATATTGGATGAGGACATAAATTTGTGTTTGATTGTACTCACACGAATCTCGGCATTGTGGAGTTCGTATTACCGCATCTCAAAAGTATCGACTCTACTTTTAGTTAATAATTTAACATAAATACCTTACTTCATAGTATGAAATGAAAAAAACTCGCGGTGTGCCACATTTCAAGAGTACTTGTGCTCCAACAAGAACTACGATTACTATTTTTTTTTTTTTTTTTAAGGGCAAACAATGCTTTTTAATGGATCCCAGAACCATTTAAATATTTCGATTGTGACATCATCTACTACGTATGTCAATGGTTACATGTGTGTAGCGGGAGACAGATACAGATAGATATCATCTGGCTTAGATAGTTAATGACACTGCGACCTGATGATAAAATCCTCAACATTTAAGTTATCGATCTCATAAATAAACGACTTACATAAGACCATATTTTCAAAAATAAAAATAAAAAATCCAACTCACTATTGTAGAACTTGGGAGGGTGTTATGGGAAATATGGATAGAGTGTTAGGTGTGGATGTGGCAAATAACATAACTTAAAGTCCTCATTGAGTGACATTCACATTTCCACTTTCTAGGGTTTCGATGCCCTAAAAATGGCCAATTAAAGATGAACCTATTGGCGTGGAAGGGGTTCAGATCCCAAGTTAAAGTTGTTATATATAAAATTCATCTTATTGTACCGAGATAGTCACCCTTTGTGTTATTGCCCAATGAGGTGGTATTCTATCTATCTCCCTCTTACAACATCACTTTTTAGATCACTTTTATTCTAATTAGGCTTTGGCTCAATGGCTCTCAATCTATGGTTTTGAGAGGTTGGGAGAATGAAGGTGATTGTAATTTGTACCTCAATATTGGGTTAGGGTAGTAGATTGATTCCAAGGAGAAAACCCTACATGCCATTGATAGCAAGGTGTCGGTTGTCGATGAATGATTTACAAATGCGGCCACCTCATTCGGTGTTTGCTTGACTAGAGAAGAACGTACCACGCTAAAATTAGGTTTATTATTACTCCTATAAAATCCGGGATACCATAGTATAATTGTTTCAGTTCTTCTTGTAAGGTCTGTTTGTTTGGCCATTTTTCGTAAGAAAGAGAATCCAATTCCCATGTCAAGTGGTTTTTCGTTGTTTGGTTGTGTATTTAACTACAGGAAAAGAATTATGCATGTGACTAGGGAAATCCAAAATTTTGGCCTCCCTTAAATGAATTTCACAGAAAATGCTTTCAATTTCCATTTCTATTTTACATCTTACCAAACAGACCCTTAGAAACACAAGCGATATGACCATCTGATGGAGAATACATTCACCAGCATCCTACCAAACTAACCCTTAGAAACACAAGCGATATGACCATCTGATGGAGAATACAACGAAATAGATCCTTAGAAACACAAGCGATATGACCATCTGATGGAGAATACATTCACCAGCATCCTACCAAATAGACCCTTAGAAACACAAGCGATATGACCATCTGATGGAGAATACATTCACCAACATCCCCACTTAGGATTCTTCAAGTGCAATCATAGATATTTAGGGATATAACATCAAAGTTTAGGGATATCTATAGTATTCTATTAAAGCAGAGACCATAGAGCCTCTCTCCTATGTCGCTAATTCTCTATAAAGGAAAGTGCCACATAAGCATTTTCACGCCACACCGTCACTCAATCTTCCCAAAAATCTCTAAAAATGTTAAAATCTCTAGGTAGAATTTCAAATTATTATCTTGAAAAATTTCCCCACTTTTTTCTCACGTTTATTTTTCAATACTAACAACATTTACAACATGCTTTCTCAAAAATCTCTTTAAAAGGACCTCTCCAAAATGGCTAACAACAAGTTCACCCTCCACAACTTCCCCTAAATCTCTCTCCCATGAATGTCTATTTTCAGGGTTTGAATACCATTTCTTTTTCTCATTTATGTCTACGGTTTCAATGGAGTTAATTCTTTGTAGCTTATTTATGTCCAACAATTGTAGCTCAGTTGGTCGGACATCCACTCTTCTTGTGAGAGGTCGCGGGTTCGAGACTCACCAGTTAGGATTTTGTGAGTTTTCGCACGATTATTAGGAGCACAAACCTTTGGGTATTGAATGCAGCTGCTTAGATGGACTAGACCGGAGTGAAGCGAAAGCGAGTCTTCATGCAAGGTGGAGACGATGGACCGAAGTGAAAGCAAACCTTCGGGTATTGAATGCAGCTGCTTAGATGGACTAGACCGGAGTGAAGCGAAAGCAAGTCTTCATGCAAGGTCGAGACGATGGACCGAAGCGAAAGCAAGTCTCTATGCGAGATGGAGGCGACGAGGATATTAAATGGCAACAAATTATAGCCTTCGAGTCTGGCTTGATTTAAAATATGAACTTGTAATTTCATTCGCCACAAGCCGTACCACGAAGTTGATACCCCATTGGCTTTAAGACGAGTTTCAAAAGCTAGTTTATAGAAGAAGAAATTTTTTTAAAAGAGAATGACACCTAGAGTACAAACAAAAATTCAGTATGAGTTGATTGAGTTTAGGGCTATACGGCTAGAAGCTAGCTAAGCCAAGTGAAACAACAAGACTTTCAAAGGTGAATGAAAATGACAAGCTTCACATAAGTCCAAAGGCACATGGAATGCCATTAGTCACTTCTACACGTGTCAATTCTTCACAAGGGGGACCACACTTTCCCTATCCAACCACGTGGCAATCCGTCATAGCTAGCTCAAATGTTTTTGATATTTTCCTGCCCCACCAATCTAGACAAACCTCTTGACCACCAAAACCAAAACCCTAATTCTCATTTTTGACCATCTATAAAAAAAAAATTTCATAGTATTGGAGAAGAAGAAAAAATACATAAAAAATTAAGCATACATAATTAGGGTTTGTCGCGAATTGAGATTAGTGATGTAATTAACAACATCTTAATTATTATTTTTCTTTTTTTCATTTTATCATTTTCATCAAAGAGTAAAGAAAGTGGTCGAATGCATTGTTCGACTATATACATGTTATTCTCAACCAAAAACTAAGAAAATAGGGTGTCTCAAACATACAATACATTAAAAAGAATAGTTCTTAATAGAGTGTACTTTGTAGGGTGTACACCAAAAATATACTCTAATGCTTAATGGGGGAAATTACTCATTTTTTTAAATACAAAGCAAATATTCTTTATAAAGATTCCGATTGCCATTACCTTGATCCCCCTACGTAGGTGATGACGCACATCAAAAATTTAAGAAATAAGATTTTATAAGAGAGTGAGTGTTTTTGTGACAGGTGAAACTCACTGATTAGGTTTTAGGGGTCCCCTACAAATTACTACCAATGGAAAGGGTGATCTCAGCCTCTTGATGATCACATTTCTTCATTTACTAAGATAAAGATAAGGTTTACTTTGAACAAGTAGTTAGTTGGAGTTGTTTTTCATCAAACCATGCAGCATGGACATAAAATATAGCAAAACCAAGTGATTTGGAACAATGGGATTCTTTTGCTTAAAATGTGGGGTAATAAAGAGATAAGGATCATCAAGGAAGATGACAGGAAAGGGGGAGATTCTTTATTTGGCATGGTTGGTAAGTTAGCTTGCCTTGTGTCTTGATCTATAGTAAAAGAAATATAGTAAACAGCATGGAAAGAAGAGTTTGAAGATAGACTTGAAGGGGAGGGGGTAGTTTAGATTAGATGCCCTAGCCTTCACATGCATTTGTATTCTGTTTAGATAATTTAATCTCAGTTTAGAGGTTAAACTAAGGCCTTGTTTGTTTATCCCAGACACCTTAATATGTGGCTTCCAATCTTCCAACCATGCCATGAGATCTTAATAATAAACCTACTTTAGATTGGATTCTTCCACCTCAAGTTAGCTAATTAAGGGTCATTAGTAGCTAGATGAGAATCTCGGACTTTACACCATATAATATCTGGCATTTGTTTAGTGTGCGATTTCTTAAATATTTTTGCAAACACTACATGTGTTTTGCATATATGATTTAGCCTGTTGTTTGATTTATAATCTGAATCTATTTTTCAAAAACTTATTGCAGATGATATCAGATGTCAGGGATTCAAAACTTACATTTAAGGTTAGTATTATTGAGAACAAGAAGTTTCGTTGTGACCCCAATTTTACGTTCGGATTAATGATACACCAACCCCATTTTCTACATTTTATACCTAAAACTTTGAATGAAAAAACATCATTTTTCTCATAATTTTGCATGTCTAACTTTGGTTGTGAATCAAAAGAGAGGAGTAAATTAATTGAGATCGAACGCATGAAGGTTCCAAAGTGTGAGGCTTTTTGATATCTAGGATTTATAATTCAAAAGAATGAGGCTATTGGAGAAGATGAGGATTAAAGTTAGTTGGACGAAATGAAGAATGACGTCAGGAGTATTATGAGATAGAAGGATGCGTACAAGGTTAAAAGAGAAATGCTATAAGACAATTGTTCAACCAGTCATGCTCTACGGTTCAGAATGTTAGGCTACTATAGGATAACATAAGCATAAGATGGTGGTAGCAGAAATGCGTATGTTAAGATGAATGTGTGGTAAAATCCATAAGGATAAAATTAGGAATTAAATAATTAGGAGATACTTAAATGTAGGGCCCATAGAGGACAAAATTAGATAAATGAGTTTAACGTACGTGGTTTGGTCACGTTCCGAGGAGAGACCAAGCGCAACGCCAACTAGAAAATATCTAGATTGACAAGTTAATGAAAGGCATAAACGGAGGGGGCGACCGTTAAAAATTTGGATGAATACGGTGAAGGAATGCATCATTGAGTTTGGATTAAGCTAGGATATTTAGGAAGTCCACATTGCTTGAAAAACCAAAATATATGTAACCGATCCCAAAAATATCGAAAATGAACTTTGATTACGATGATAAGCAAATGGGAGTCATGTGCGCCAACAGGCAAAGATTGAACTCCCGAGGATATTGAATTTAAATATCCAAGTGTGTGTGTATGCTCTTGTAGTGCCCTCTACTAGTAGGTTAATAAATAGATGGGACTTGAGGTCGGGGTTGATTTGTCTCCGCTTCTATCTTCTCCTTGAAACAGTCAAAATTGTGTTGAATAAAAGCCACACCAAATAACTCCATGTTTCCCTCCTTCCATACTGTTCCTTTAGCTTCTCTTTTCATAGAGTGTTCTAGCTTCTTTTTTTTGTTTTTTGTTTTTTTTGAAAGTCATCTCAACAAAACCCTTGAATTAGGCCTTAATATGCTCCAATTCATATATTTCTACTTAAATACATCCTAGTCTAGCTAGCCTATCTAAATAAAATTAAACCCCATGACACTACTAGATTCATCAAAGTTAAGCACCCATAAAATAAGTTGATTTGTTTGGACTTCGACTTAAATAAAATGCAGGATATCTTCCAATAAACTAAGTTGGATTTGATGTCGATTAGCAAAACCCTAGATTCTACGCAGCTAAAAAGTTGAAATAAGGAAAATTAGAATGTAAAAATGAAGAATGATTTTGTGTATTGCAGCGAATGTCTATCTCCACAACTTCCCTGTTATGTTACTAACTATTGTAAAAAAAAAAAAAAAAAATTATACTATCGAACGTTTTATATTGTGCTGCTAGAGGTATACGAATTTCCAAACATGTGATTCAGAGGGGAAAAAAATAATCCTTTAGGAGTTTCAATGAAGTTTTCTTGCAAAATTGTTCTTCTCATAGAATAACCCTTTTATGTTCATACATTCATTTGGTCCTAACCAAATTACCCATCAATGAAATTGAGTGGCTTTGGAATTAAATAAAACAAAAAAAGCAAGATACCTTCCAAGCAAGTTATTGGATTTCATGTGAATTAAGAAAAATGAGGTGGATTTTTGACACCATTACTTTTGCTAAAGGATACTATCACTGTCTTTTTTGATGTGCTGAAGAATACCACCACTTTCATCTTCTTCTCCACCTTCTCCTCTCTTCATAACAACTGATGAAGAATGATTTTTGTTTGCCTTCGTGCATGTTCCTGCAAATGGAAAACCCCCACTCACAAGAATCTGCTTGAAGGCAGGAAAAAATATGGAGAAGATGAGATGAAGAAGAGAGGAAAAAAATAAGGAGGCGGAAAATAACAGGAAGAGAAGAGAAGAGGAACATAGGATGAGGAGGGGCAGAAGAAGAAGAAGAAGAAGAAAAAACAGAAAAAGAAAGAAGAAGAAAAAGAAAGAAGAAAGAATAAGAAGATTAGATAAGAGGTGTGGCCGACGAATGAGCAGGCGAGCGAGAGGGTGCAGTGGTAATGTTGTCGCCTGAGAGAGAAGAGAGGGAAAAAAGACATGTGGTGATAAATTTTTTATTTGTTTATATTAATGGTGTCCTTCAGTAGATGTTGGTATGCTTCAGAGAAAGATGAGGGTCGTTATGTCCTTCAGTAAAAGTGATAGTGTTAGAAAGTCGTTTCCATTCAAAAACCCCTAGAATCTACCCCAGCTAAAAAGTGTAAAATAAAAAAGAAGAATGGCTTTTTTTTTAATCTGCAACAGTATGGAAATTGTGACAAAAATACTTGGCAGTGGTAAGTGGCACTTGTGTTGTATTTGGTGGTGGCTTTTGCTTTTACACCTTCTTGTTGTTCAAAGACAGCAGAGCAGGGGTGAAGCCAGGATTGCAGACAAAATGGGGCAAAAAAAAAATCACAGATAATTTAATTCTTAAAATAAATAAATAAATATTATTAAAACAAAGTTTCAAAAGTAGTACAAGAAAAACATATTTTATGTGTCAATGTTGTTGCACATTGGATTTTAGTAAAAACTCTCTGCGAGTTTTCATGTTCATAGGGTTTACCAAACCAGATCCGATTGCTACAATATTGTTGCCACTTAATATCCTCTGCATTGTAATCCATGCTCGAAGGCTATATAACTGACCCTATAGGGTTTACCAAACCAGGCCTGAAGGCTATAATATTGTTGTCACTTAATATCCTCGTCGCCTCTATCTCGCAGGGAGACTTGCTTTCGCTCCGGTCCGTTGTCTCCACCTTGCATGAAAACGACTTATCCACGGCGAAGCACATGTGCTTCTAATAATAAGGTGAAAACTCACAAAATCTTAACTGGTGAGTCTCAAACCTGCAACCTCTTAAAAGGAGAGTTGATGTCCGATCAACTGAGCTTCAATTGGTGGACAACTGTTATTATTAAGAATGTTACTATCCAATTGCTTAGCTGAAACAGACTACTGTGAACACTGAAAAGTGTCGATGATGAACAAACAAGCAAGAGAGAGAGTAAGACCACCTCCATAAATCAATCTATGTCTAATCGAAATCTTATTGTGTGATTGGAGAAATCAATCTCCGTTGAAATCTTCTTGTGCGATGGAGGAGATTGGAGAAAATCGATCTTTGTCAAAATCATTTTGGGCAATTGAGAAGGCAGATAGGTGAACTTGCGAAGGGTTTGCGATTTTGTGTATATTTGTATTTTATTATCTATGAGAGGGGGCAATCTAAAATTTTAAAGGGGGGGCAACATTACAAATATTGTTAGTTTGGTGAAGTTTCTTAACCCCCCTTAGCTACAAGGTAGATCCGCCCATGCAGCAGAGGAGAAGGAGTTTATTATCGGCTTATAAGAGCTCAACTGATTCTCTTCTTTCTCAGAGAAATTGCACATGATGTCTACTAACATATTATCTCCAGTGTATTCATAAGAGGAATAATTATTTGCTTAGCAGTTATTATTAGCAAATTATTATGATTAAGAATTTTACATCTTTGAAAGAAAGAAAAAAAGACAACTTGTACGATAAGTGTTTTTTTTTCAAAATTATCAATAGAATAATATTTTTTACTTAACAAGCTCAAAATATTTATAAATTTTTTTTGCCCTCCTAGACAAAAATCATGGCTCCACCCTTGAGCATGTTAAATGATCCAAGGTATATAGGAGTTACTTCACTTTCACCTTCACTTTTGTTAGATGATTCGGTGCTCTTAATGGTATAACAAATTTGTCAAGGCATCCACAATCGATCTCCCTGAGAATTTCAGTCGACCAACATGCCAAGGTTAGGGCGTCTAGCATCTAATGTGGCGTCTAGTTCTCACTTCATAGAGGTTAGGGCGTCCGACATCTAAGATGGCGTCCGGTTCTCACTATTGGTGTGTTGCATCTCTTATTGTGTAAATATTTTCTTGAACTTTTTTATAGAGTCGGACCAAGCTCAATACCATCTATCATTCTAGATATGCTCGTAATGGCCCAATCGAACACAATCACACTGACAGAGAACCCCCTTGTCGTTGTCATGACTCTCTAGATTTTTTGTATTTTCTTATAAGATGGCATCTCTTAATGGTGTGTCGCAATCGACTTTTAGGAAGACATTGACAGACACATTATGCCCTTCCAAATTATGAAGAATTGATAAAATTTGTATAAAAGTTTACCACATATAAGAAAATATTTACACAATAGTGAAATGTCCCCATTGTTGTTAATCCAAGTGCAAACCTAATTCATTTGAGCTAGAGAAAACAAGCCCTATAAGTAGAACCACCACACCAATAAGAAATGGACCACATAGGCAAATGTTGTTCTCACTCCATAAGGTAAAGAGGAAGGGGGTAGGGAAGCTACATTCTGTCTGGATACATTGTTTTAGTTTCTGACACTTGAGTGAGTCCACTGAGGACCATTGCTGTACACATTTAATCTCTGCTACTATTCTTGTATGTTCTTGTGTTCTTTTCACCTCTAGTCTTTCATCTTGGCTTTTGCAGTAAAGCCAAAGGTTGGTTTGAAAAGATCAACAAAGCATATAAGACGTTGGAGTGAAAGATGCTCTTATGTGATTCCTGCCTTTATATCAATCTTTTTCACAGAACAAAAAAAATAATGAAACTGTAAAAACTCAAAAGCTTTTACCCACTGCAGTACTTACTAAGATACATTCATCCCTGCCCTTATGTACTCTCAGATTATTGGGGAAATAAAGTTCACTTATAATCTAACTGTAGCTATCAAGCAGAGTACATTAGGTACAATAAGAAGACTCCATTATGTTTAATACGAAAAGACCCCAGGCTTCACTATTTTGTGTGCCCTCTATAACCCTTTTCTAACTTCCAAAATGAACCTAAACGATATAGTTCATTGCACATGAAACAAATGATATTCGTCGAAACTGGGATAACAAGAATAGCTTAGATCACCCTTTATATTAACATATATAAGCCATTTTGTTGTCCAACCTTAGATGACTACAAGGGCCTTGCTCATTGGCTATCTAAGGTAGTCACACCTCATCATGCTCACAAAAAGACCTCATAAACTGGCTCCCAAGTTGGTTTTATAAATTTTCACGAAACAAGTAACTTTCCAATAACTCACAATAACAACTGCAAGTATGACACACATACATCTCCCCTTAAACAATATTAGTTTCTCACCTCACTCATGGACACCAGGACATGATGGCTTTCCTGCAAGAAGATATGTACCATACCTCACGCACATGACTCCAGGATTCTTAACGATAATGCTCAGGTAAAGTTTTTCTGACACTAGCTAAAGCTTGGAAAATAATCATATAACATTTATACACAAGCAAAAATTCTACGATGTCTAGTCTGGCATGTTTGGATGGTACTAGGCACGTGTTTTTTCCCCTTTTTTAGGTTTAAATCAGATCCTTTTTTTTTTTTCAAGCCATTCACGTAACTGATACCATGCGATGCTCGTGACATGCCAGACCAAGTACCATAGTCTTACTCATACACGAGACTACCCTCAAAGAGGTATTTCAGTCTCTTTACATCATAAATTGACTATCTGACGTATAATTCATTCACTTTTTGTTCTTGAAATACAAAACATCCAATCTTCTATATACCTCAAGCACATAACTGTGGGAAGCATGTATATGATCTCAAATTAGGGGAGGTTAACCGGGAATGGTAGCTAAGAACATGGAAGGTAATACAATTAAAGTTCACGAGTTGGCCATCAAAAAAGCTGGCACGCCCCAAAAAAATTACTATTGAAGTTTAACGAACTCCTATATTTTTCTATGGCTAGGACAGTGACGGGATGTTCTCATCGTTTTAGTTTTTTGCCTAATGTTAGGATAGCACAAAGAAAATTTACATGTCATTCTCTAGCATTTGGTCAAGGAAACCTACACGAATACAAAGCTGACACTACAATAAATTGACATTTTTGTAACAATTCTCAAAACAATATTACTTTTGAAGTGTAACAATCTACCTAACAATTTTACACATTTTTACAAACAAAATGATACAATAATTGTATCACCATGAAGAGTATGGTTATAAAAGTGATATTATTCGTGGTGATCCAACTTATTGTATTATTTTTTTTACTAAATTTAGTTTTGACTTGAAATTGTTTGGTGAATTATAACATCTCAAAAGTGTTACTATTTTGAGAATGCTAACAAAAGTATCAATTGCCATGATTCAATTTTACAGATGCAGATTTATTTTCTATAACGGTGACTAAGATTGCTATAATGTATCAAAGACAACGAGTTGATGGGGCAGTTTACCTACTTGCAAAGCAAATCAAGCTATACATTGGTTATCTGATTCACAAGCATGCTCAGTCATGTTACTTTAGACACAGTACTTCCATATAGATAAAAGATCAAGGGTCATATCAAGGGTCAAAATCAAGTCATCGGTAGCAAGAAATACAATAGAGTGAATGGGGAGAAAAACACTGATCCTAGAAAGAGAGCCTAAGAAACCAAGTAGCCCAATTGATGCTAAAAACTACGGAAAACTCTAAATGGCGAGGAAATGGGCGAGGGGATGAGTGGTAATATTCATCCCCTTGCCCATTTCCTCGACGGCTAGAAGGGCTCGCTATGGAATGAAGCACAATTTATTAATCTTCTTCTGATGTAAAACGGTAGGTAGCCTATTATTACCACTGAGTGCAGCATGGTAAACACGCTTCTCAGCCAACCCAGTGTCTGGGAGTGTTAGATTACCCTGCAAGCCAATAGCAACATGAGATGTTACTAGAGTTCAACATCCAATTTGTATTACCAAAAAAAAAAATAAGAAAAAAAAACACAACCCTTAAACTTTCTCCCAAATAAAATGATGCTCACTACCACTACTTGATTGATCAATTTCTTTTCCAGCTTTCTAACAGTTCAAGCAATATCATTCCTTGGCCCAGATGCTTTATTGGAGTTCCATGTTTAGTTATATATATAAATATATAAAGTCTTATAATTTTCCAACAAAGAAATGATGCTCACTTATTACATTATACTTTCATGTCACCACTTGATTGATCAAAATCATTCATCTTCCAGATTCACTTATCGAATGGGAACAGAGAAGAACAGGACCAAAAAAGACTTGACCGACATCGAAATTTTATAAGCATAAACCTTCCAGTAGCTAATCTCAAGTTTTGGATGTGTATTAAAATGCTCAATAGTCTTACAAAATAGCCAACTAACAGATCAGAGGTGCCATTCTCAAATGCACATCTTATTACTTGGCAAAATTTTGAGGAATGAAACTGACTGCATGAGGATTAGGGGCTCTGAATGACATATATATGCTGCCTTCTGCAGCTGGAACTTAAGTAGATGATACGTAGGATTTAACAAGAATAAGAAAATGATCAGCCTCTTAGTCTCACACCAAACCCCAATGGACTAAATAAAAAGACTCCAGTAGTTAGAAAAGAGGGAAAAAAGATGACTCGTAGATTAATTTCAGAAAATCGTCCAGACCTTGTTTTCATTCAGGAAACGAAATTGGAGAGATGCTCTAGAGAATTTATCAGAAAATTGTGGGGTGATAGTTCCTTTGATTGGGCTATGGTGGAATCCATTGGCAGGTCGGGCGGAATTTTAGCTATTTGGGACGCTGATCTTTTGCAGATGAGGGAAGTATTGAAAGGGGTTTTCTCCCTTTCTATTCAGTTCCAAATGGTCTCAGATAACTCCATTTGGTCAGGGACTAACATTTATGGCCCATGTGATCCCTCGATTAGAGACCACTTCTGGGAAGAACTATATGACATTGCTGGTTGGGTGCAATCGCCATGGGTGTTAGCAGGTGACTTCAATGCTGTCCGTCACATGAAGGAAAAAAAAGGATGCAGGAGGAGGTCCACAAGCATGCAGAAATTCAATCAATTCATTAATGAGGTGGAACTTGCTGATTTTAGTCTAAAAGGGGGAAAATTCACATGGTCAAATCGTAGGGATCTCCCTATCCTTTGTCGACTTGACCGATTTCTAGCCTCGGTGGATTGGATTGAGAAATTTGGTGATAAAGTCGAATGGATCAAAGGTACAGCAGGTTCTGACCATCACGCGATCATGCTTGCGAACTCGTCTGTTGGTGGTGGTACTCGCATTTTTTCTTTTGATAATGGTTGGCTTGACCACCCTACTCTGGCAGAGGAGATGAAAGTTTGGTGGAACAACTCAGTAGTCTCTGGCCACCCTGGCTACTGCTTATGGTGGAAGCTTAAGGCTCTCAGATGCAATCTCAGAAGTTGGAGGACTAAAGTTTGGGGTAAGACAAATTTATGTATTCAACATATCTCTGCTTTAATTGCTAGCATTGATGCGGATGAAGAGATTAGAGACTTGACTGTTGCGGAGAGGTCTTGTAGAGTGCAGCTGCAACAAGAATGGGCAACATTAACCAAAAGAGATGACGAGGTTTGGAGAATCAGATCAGGAGTCAACTGGGTTCGTCATATGGATCAGGGGACTAAATTCTTTCATACCTTGGCTAACAGACGTAGACTGTTTAACTCCATTGAAGCTCTTAGCACGGGTCAGGAGTTGGTCGTGGATGAAGTCAGTATTAGAGCACTATTGATTTCTCACTTCAAGAAGTTGTTCCATGAAAAGGAGGAGTGGCGACCTTTCTTCTCGGGGATTACCTTCAAGTCTATCTCTCAGTCTACGGCTACGGCATTGGTAGATAACTTTTCGGAAATGGAAATTAGAGCAGCAATGGAAGATCTAAAATCTGAAGTTTCTCCAGGTCTTGATGGTTTCTCAATGGTGTTCTATTTGAAAATGTGGGAGGTAATCAAAAAAGATTTTCTGAAAGTTGTTGCAGATTTTAACTCGAGAAACTTCCTTGATTGGCGTTTGAACACCACTATCATCTCGCTCATTCCCAAATGTGCGGGAATGCGGACGGTAAATGATTTTAGACCTATCAGTATTTTGAATGGGACCTATAAGATCATCGCCAAGGTGTTAGCTAACAGATTGAAAATAGTTCTTCATTCAGTCATCTCTCCTTTTCAAAGTGCAGCAGTCAGTGGAAGACAGGTGGTGGATAGCCCTTTGATTGCCAATGAAATTATTGATTCTAGAAAAAAACAAGGTGTTCCAGGGCTTGTTATCAAATTAGATTTCTCCAAAGCTTTTGACAATGTTTCTTGGAGATATTTGGATTTGGTAATGACTCGCATGGGGTTTGACTCGAAATGGATTGATTGGCTTCACACTTGCAGATCTACAGCTAATTTTTCTCTGAAAATTAATGGTCAGCTGCACGGGTTTTTCAATAGCTCGAAAGGTCTGCGACAAGGCGATCCCCTGTCTCCTCTTCTTTTTTCTATAGCAGCAGAAGGTTTAACTCAAATGATCCTGAAAGCAGTTGATGCTGGCCTAGTGAGAGGGTTTTCTGTCGCGAAGGGTAGCCCGCCTGTCTCTATTCTCCAGTATGCGGATGATACTATCCTTTTTTGTGATGCTTCCGCTTCTCAGGTTCTTGCTCTTAAAAGAATTATGCTTTGGTTCGAAGTTATTTCAGGGCTGAAAATCAACTTTCACAAATCAAGGGTTTTGCCTATTGGAGATGTCCCTCACCTGCACCAGTTGGCGGATTTATTGGGTTGTTCAGCAGGTCACCTCCCAGTTAAGTACTTGGGCATGCCTTTGGGGGCTAGTTTCAAAAGTAAAGTTGTTTGGGACGAGACGCTCGAAAGGATGGAATCGAAACTAGCGACTTGGAAACGCAAATTTCTATCTAAAGCTGGGAGACTAGCTCTTGTACAATCCACATTAGCTTCTATCCCAGTATTCATGCTGTCTCTTATCAAGGTTCCCTGTTCAATATCAGCCAAGATGGAAAGGATCATGCGCGATTTCCTTTGGGGTTCTACTCATAACTCTAGAAAGATGCATTTAGTGGGCTGGGAGAAAATTTGTTGCCCTAAATCTCGAGGTGGTTTAGGCATTCGGCAGGTGCTCACTTTCAATACTGCATTACTTTCTAAGTGGCTTTGGCGATTTGCAGAAGAGAAAGATAATTTATGGAGATCTCTCATTTTGGACAAATATGGGCGCAATAGATGGGTTTGGGAAAAGAGAACTAAGTACACTTCCTACGGATGCTCTTTGTGGAAATCTATCTCCCGGTGCGCCAGTGGCTTCTACACACACACCTCTCTCAAATGTGGAAATGGTGATCTCATCTCTTTCTGGCATGATGTCTGGTGTAGCAACCAATCTTTGAAAGATCTTTTTCCAATGTTATTTCTCATTAACAAGGATCAATACGGGAATGTGAGCAGTTTTTGGTCTAGCAGCAACTCTTGGGATCTTTCCTTTCGCAGAAACCTCAACACTGGGGAACTAGATGCGTTAGCAAATCTTATTCTCCTGTTGGATAGACAAATGCTCTCAGATGGACCAGATAGTTTGGTGTGGAAGGGTAAAGGTGTAGGCTTCTCGGTGAAAGAATTTTCGGATATGTTGGCTGCATCTCATTATGAGACCTACTCTAACCCATTCATTTCCTCCCACAAACATCTGGTATGGGTGAAAAATCTTCTTCCTCGGATTAATTTCTTTACTTGGTCAGTTTTGCATGAGAAGATCTTGACTAAGGATAGGTTAAGAAAAATGGGAATCCTCACTGGGAGTCTCTGTGTGCTTTGCAACGAATCTGAAGAGACACTGGACCATTTGATGCTTCATTGCAGTTTCTCCAAATCCATTTGGCGCAATTTCTTGGTGGAATTCGGTTTGAGTTTGATATTTGAAGGTTCCATTCTAAATTGGCTAAGTTGGTGGTCTAAAGCTAATCCTTCTCGTCGGGGGGAATGGTTATGGCGTAGGGTCCCTCACGTTCTTATGTGGTGTGTGTGGAAAGAAAGAAATAAAAGGGTTTTTGAAGGACTAAACAGATCAGAACACTCTATCTTTATCGAGATTAGAGAATTGTTGTGGAAAATGGGTACGGCATGTAATTTATTTACGGGTTTGGGTTTTGACACTTTCATAGTGTCTTGGCATTCCTTGATATAGGAATGTTTCTTATTGTAACTTGTTTCCCTTTCTTTCATTAATAAAAATCTTCATGTTTGACCGGAAAAAAAAAAAAAAAAATTGGAAACCAAAAAAGTCATCTATAAAGTAAATCAGAAACTAAATTTACAGGTTTCATCAAAATTTCTAAGGGGCTGTAATCCATGACTTGAGAGGTTTTATCATTTTTTTTAAAACTTTTGTTCTTGTTCTCCCTAATTGTTTATCCTTTAATTTTTTTTCACTTGAAATAACTAAATAAATAAATCTAAAATATGAGTTGGTTGGACCATTGGATTAAAGTTGTATACCATAAGATTAAAATTGGTTGGACAAAATGGAGAATGATGTCACACTACAAAAAAAAGTCAATTCAGCAACGGCTAAAAACCGTTGCTAATTGTCAAAAAATCGTAGCTAAAATGAATTAGCAACGGCTCAACAACCGTCGCAATACCGTAGCTATTTTAATTGTCGCTATTTGAATCAGCAACGGTAAACTATCTCGTAGCTAATTCGCAATGGCTAAAAACCGTCATTAACTCGAAAAATTCCGTCGCTAAAACTATTTAAAATTTCGGCTAAAGCTGTTGCAAATTGAAAAATAGCGACGACATGACATGGAAGTCGTCGCTAAGTTGCAAATCCAATTGACAAAACAACCATGGTATTTGTCGTGGCTATTTAAGGACAACTTTGAAGCTGTCGCTAAGTTGCAAATCATATTGACAAATGAAAATTACAAATGAAAATTTATTTTTTATAATGAAATTAGCTCTTAATGATTATCCATTCTGAAAATTAATAAAAACTACCAGAATTAAACTTAATTGATCAAAAAATTACACATAATCCATACAAAAATTGATCAAAATTATAACAAAAAATTACTCTAAAGCTCTGGATGTGCTATCTTCACAGGAGACTTAATTGATCAAAATTATAATAAAAATTTACACAGAATCCATACAAAAATTACAAAAAACCATACAAAAAAAATATTCGATCTATAGAATATCTGAGATCAGATCTATCTGGTCTTCGAGATCTGAGATATGATCTCTGAAATCTCAGATCTGAGATTTTAAATCTCTGAGATCCGAGATCTGAGATTTCAGATCTCTGAGATCTCTTGCAGATAGGGAAAGGTAGGGAAAAGAGAGGAGAGGGAGGCGGCCGGGATGGGTGTCGAGCGAGAGCTTTTTTTTGTAGTGGTGGAAATTTTTTTCCCGGGTTTGGGTTTCTTCTCTGCTGCTGGGGTCTTCTCTACCACGACAGACTTCTCCTTTGTGGGTTCTTCTCTGCTTTGGGTGTCATTGGTAGTGATGCGTTTTTTAGGATTGAAGATTTTAGAAAGCAATGAGAAACAGTGAGAGTAGTTGATGATGAAAAAGGTTTGGTTGAGAGAAAATTTATATAGAGAGAGAGAGGTAATTGAAGGGGATTGGTTGAGTTGGTTTCATGTGGATCGGTGACATGGTTTGGTTTAGTGTGTTGGATTGAGCTAAAGTTTTTAGGTGTTATTGACGGTTGAGATGAGGTTTTATTTTTGTGTATAATTTTTTTTTCAAAAAAATCAACTAGGGACGGTAAAAACCGTAGCAAAGAGTTTTAATTTGTAAAACTTAGCTACGGCTAAAGTGCCGTCGCAAAAATTTTAATTAGCTACGGTAAAAACCGTAGCAAAGAGTTTTTTTTTTTCAAAAAATCCATTAGCAACGGTAAAAATTTTAATTAGCTACGGTAAAAATCGTAGCAAAGAGCTTTAATTAGTTTTTTATTTGTAAAGCTTAGCGATGGCTCTTATGCCGTAGCTAAATTTTTTTGTATATATATATATATTTTCAAAAAATCCATTAGCTACGGTAGAATAAAATTAGAGAAAGACGTTTAACATGGTTTGGTCACGTGCAGAGGAGACCAAACACGACGCCAATTAGAAAAATGCCTAGATTGACAAGTTAGTGGAAGGTGTAGATGGCGGGGACAGCCGTTGAAAACTTGGAAGAATGCAATGAATGAAGACATCCTTAAGTTTGGATTAGGCAAAAATATGTGGGACGACCGCATTACTTGGAGAACCAATATACGTATAGCCGACTCCGAGAGTACTAGAATGGGCTTTGATGATGATGATGATGATGATGATGATGAATGAGTTGAAGGCTGAACAATACAAATTTCATCTAAATTCAAAAGGCTATAATCCACGGCTTGGGAGGTTTTGTCAAACAAAAAAAATATCGCTTTTGTTCTTGCTCTCCCTCATCATGAATCATCTTTTATTACCCTTTCAATTTTTTCAGTTGAAATAAAAAGTTTTATCTAAAGAAATATTTGGAAATTAGATTTACTTATTTCTTCTAATTTCAAAGGTTAGTCCATGCTTTGGGCGGTTTTTCTCGAATTTTTTTTTTGTCATTTTTGTACTTGTTCTCCTTACCTTTATCATTTTTACTATCCTTTCCATTTTTTTTTCAATTGAAATAAAAATTTTCCTCTACAAAATTAGTGGAAAAACTGAATATACTGATTTCACTCAACTACAAAATTACTTATTTTCATTTTTGTTTCTGTTCTCCGTAATTGTTCATCCTTTTGAAACTAACAAGCTTTTTCCATTTTTTTTTCTAGAATTGAACTACAATCCTCTATTTTTTTTTTTTTTCTTTCCCTTCGCCCTAGTCACTCATCCTTTTTATTGTCTTTCAAAATTTTTAGGTAAAGGAAAGAAAAATCATCTAAAGGACATGTTTGAAATTTCGTTTGAATTTCAAAGGATACATCTATGTGAGAGGGTATTTTTTTTTCTTTTTCTTTTCTTCTCGTTCTCACTTATCATTTATCCTTTTTATTATCCCTTGGAAGTTCCTCTTCATGATAACCCAAACAAGGTTGACTAGATTAGGCATCTTCTCATCTCTGCTTGTTCAACCAATAGAGAAATGTTTACGAGAGAAGTATAATGATTGTCGATGGAAGTTGAGGTTTTTATGGAGTATATCTCTAAAAGATTTACACCAAAAGGTCATGGTTGTTCTTTGTGCTTTGCTTGTGGAATTTCCCTTGTAGAGCTGAGGTGTTGAAATTATCAAGGTCGTGATTGGTGTGAACATGTTGTAATTCTGTTTGTAGTAATTGTTTCACATATCTCGAGTATGTTGCAGGATTTTATCTTCTTTTTTTCTATTTTTTTTTTCCTGGAATTTAGGATTTTTCCACATAAATCCTATTTGGTTAGCTCTTTATTGTTAGTGCATGCCATCTATCTTTTGTGAACAACTTTGTCGACAATATTTTCCCCAAGAATACTCTCATTTGAACACAAGATGCTCGGGGTCATGATTCTCTATCCTGATAAATGAACAAAACAATTAATGGAGATGATATTCAGATCCCACGCTTTAGATTCCCTAAAAAAGATCTTTGCTTCACTACAAGGAAAATACCCCCCACACGACAGCAAAGAGCTAGGGAAGCTATGCCAAGGATTCGAACAAATCCTAAGCAAATCTTAGATAGAAACATATATAATGCATACCTAAGAAGAGCACACTGCTATTTAGGAAGTAGAGTTATAGCATGTCTAAAGGTGCTGTTAAGTTGGCAGAAAAGCACAGTTTATGCCACTTTTCCATATCTTGCCTTTCAAGGTGAACCAAACAAGAACCTAACTATGTTGCTTGGGACTTCATGTAGCAATTTAACTATCATTCCTGCTATGTGGCAACCAGAAGCACGAAACTTCTCAGAGCTATGTTTAGATTTAATAAGTTATTTGTCTATGAGTTTTTTTTTGTTTTTTTTTCGTTACTGTTCAACAGTTCGGTTGTTTTCATTTAAATTCAGAAAATTAGTTCGGAGGTCATAATAAAAGATCAAACTTTCCAAAAACAATCTAAGCATAAGAAGAAACTCATGAATAAAAACCTTACTTTGAAAGGAAAGATAATACCAAGCAAAACAGCAAGGATAAGAGGAGGACACTCCTTTCTGGCCATCAAATTTCGAACAATAGTAGCGTAAGGTTTTGGATCCTCCTTTTCTTGTTCTGAGGGATAATATATAGGTAATCTTTTTACCTCAATGTGATTTACAAATTGACAAAGAAGCAAAAGCACATGTCGTACCTGCAAATGACGAACGAACACAAAAAATTACCCTGGGTTTTGCAATAACTGGATCAACAACAAAAAGAGGTGAAAGCAAAGTTATCTTACCATATGAGACTCGATACTTATAGTGATTACCAAAAGTATTATGTATCATACATGAAATTTTAGCTGATATAGATCATCCTAGCCCCAGGAAAATAAGCCCATACATTAAGTTTGGTTTGAGCTAGTTTGATTATAATGGTGACACGTGGCATGAATCGAGTGGCGGATATGCTACAAGAAGATTGGTCCAAGTGTCATCATTGTATTTTAAGCATGTAGCTATAAATAGAAGGTGTAAGGAAGAATAAGGGACTTTGGGGCAAAAGAGGAATATAGTAAACTTCGAGTAAGAAAGAATTTATTGTTCCTAAGAGAGCTATTTTTTTAAAGCTATATTACCTAAGCCTCATCGATAGGGTACATATCTAACAATAGAGCGATATATAGGATCAAAGTGTATTGATCGGTAAGCATGCTCAATTTCCTTTTTTGATAGATTCAATCTTGTAAATTAACAGGAATTGGAAACAATGCAATAATTGAAAGCAAATTTATTGACGATAAAATTGATAAACGAAACCCTTTATTCAGTCAACCAATTAACAATGGACAACCTACTCCCTTTTATAATTGACTTAACTTCTAAAATAATAAACAAGCCGTAAACCTGATTGAAAACCAATGTTGTAATTATTATGGATTGTTGCTAAAAAGTCCCTAATATAATATGACTAATAATACTATTACTAAAAGAAACACAATTACATCTAGGTTGATGAAGCTCGTCCTAGAGCTGAAAGTCGAAAAAGTCCAAGAAACATAAGCAACTACTGAAAGAACACACGGTGAAGCACACGAGCAGAAGGCCACCCCAAACTTTTTCTTTGTAATTGCTCATGAACAATCAAATAAAAAATTCGCTTCAAAAAATAATGCCTAAAATGAATCTTTGTCGCAAAGGACACCGACCACTTCATGAATTAGGTATTGTGCGCAAACGTTTCCTCAAAATGTGCGACCCAAATTGGATCATAAACATTGGTGTACGGTGTAACATGATAAGGTCTGTGGTTGTGAATAGCCACAAAATACTTAAAGCGAAGCCATAACGGGCGGTGGTACGGACGGAAACTGTGGGGGGCAAATAACTTCATCTCCCCAACTCCTATCACGCACAGAGACAAAACGTTTGCAAATGGAGAGTGGGGTGCGATCGAGTTGGTGAGAGAGTGAGTGGGGATGATTGACTTTGGGTGGTCGATCAAACAGTTGCTGTGGGGGTAGTCTATCAAATCAGCAAACCATAATGAGGAACTAAATCTCCAGTTATCGAACATTTATGAAGCCTATTGGATTATATTCAGATTTCACCATCTCACACTAATATTGCTTTAATTGCTAGCATTACTCCATATGTTTGCTAGGATTTTTCAAATTTGTTTCTTCTCAAACTTGGTTCCTAATTTCCTCTGCTTCTTCCTCTACCCTTTTCACCATTGACCTAATTTGCTATGGGCTATTTTATTAACATTTTATGTGTAAAAACTAAGGGTGGGTATTTTGGACCGAAAATTCGAACCGAACTGACAATCAGACCGATCGAGTCGGTTCGGATTGGCTTTTTATTAATTATAAATTTTTCGATTTTAAAATCCAGTCCGACCCGAAGTTTCTGGTCTGGGCCTCGATTTCCCTTTCTGAAACCCGTTGGATAACCGGCTCGACCCAGGTTAAATAGTTAAAAAGTAAAAAACCCTAAATAGCATTTACAATTACTGGTAAAGCTAATCGTTTCAACTTTCAACTTCAAGTCTCTTGCTTGTGGCGACTTCTCTCCTCCCTGCTATTGTGCGACCCTTATCCTCATCCACTCGGCTACTTCTCTTGGACTTCTCCTTCTCAACTCCCTGTGTCGTCTTCTCTTCACAAAGGTAATTCATCAAATATGTTTACACTTTATAAGTATAACTATAAACTGTAGTGTAGTGTAGTGATTCCTTCTTTAAAATACTTCCTTCAAATCTTATTTCTTCATCAGCTATGGTGTAAGACTTAAGTGAGATGAATTGCTTTTGCCTTGTGTTGCTTTTGCATTTTAAATCATGATGAAAGAGAACTTTAATACAGTGAAGTTTTGTGACTCTGTTTTTCTACAATACACATTTTTAAGACAAACTTCTTATATTCTGCAATACATATTAAAAGAGAACTTTAACACAGTGAATATGCATGGTGACTACTCATTTTTTTGCAATGATAACTACTCATTTCTAAGACAAACTTCTTATATTCTTCATGCCTGTTAATCATACTCGAAATACACCTACTGCTACTAGTGAAGTCTGTGACAACGTGACTCTGTTTTTCTGCAATACACAGCCAAAAAACAATCAACAGAAACAAGAGAAACCATTTTGTTATATGTTGTACTTCATTGAATCAACCTTGATAAAAGAATAATCGGCTACATGTAATGAAGATGAAGCAGAGTGAGTTGTAATATCACCTCTCATGTAACAAACATCTGATCGATGTCCGGTTCAATCACAACAAATGCTTCCATAAGGGACTGAGGAACAAACTGGGGTATCTACAATCAACGCACCATGATCCCTAGATCCAAATGAATCTGCAAACACAAGCATATTAGTAAACATATTTACAGTTTATAAGAAAGTGTTGGAAAGTAAAGAGTGTGAAAAGGAAATAACAAAAAAAAGATAAAGAGGGAGAGACTTACAGAAGGGGAGTAAGTGAGGGATGAAGAATAGGGTGGAGGAGACGTACCATAACAAAAAAGAAAAAAAAAACTATAGTCTCAAAATGAGAATGAAAATAATTATAATTTTCTATGATACATTCATTATATTAAGGACGGTCAGGCAATGAACAAATAGATCAATCACATAGCTACCTTCACAGAGAAATGGGCTGAACCGTGGGCTGAAATTTGAGCTTTATAAAATTCAATTTGGGCTCAACTTTGGGCTGAAATTTGGACTTTATAAAATTTAATTTGGATGTTGCTCTTAGGACCGAAACCGGCCCATAATTCTGTTAATCGGGACCTCGGTTAACCGGTCAACTCAATTAGGTTTCGGGCCTCATAAACACGGGCTTAAAATTTTCGGGCCAATTTTCGATTTTTACATTTTGGGCCGGTTACCCGGACCTGCCCAGCCCTAGTAAAAACAAAGAGAAGAAGACATGAAACTTTATTGTGGTTCAAAGTATATTGAAAAGTAAGTGTGGCAAAAAGCCTTTATGGTAGATGGTTCAAGAAAGAGTTGCCAAAAAAAAAAAAAAAGGTTGATACAAAATTATTAAAGGGACACGAGCCTTTGTCTATAAAAATAATATATATTAATATTTCAGTTCTTTTCATTTTCAGTAGATATAAAATAATGGATGAAACTCTTCCTTTTAGTAGATCGCATCTTCACTTTTCTACATGAGTTGATGTGTCAGTATTGCATTTATATTGTATGTCTTGAACCATGTGATTCTACATATTTTACTACTCATCTGACTGTAGAGATGAATAATCACTCATCTTTCTCGCTCAGATGTGTTCATCTTTTGGTAGTATTTTAGCCTATCTTGCAATCTTAGTTTTCTTTGCATGTTAGAAGGGCTCTTACTCTGATTGAAACGGTAATATAAAAGGTGGGAACTATCGAGCAAGATATATACTTATTTAGCCCTAAAACTATGACATCTTAACATTTGCCCTTTTCGACTAGTTATGTATGTTTTATACTGTTAATCTTCTAAAACATAAGCGCTAAATTTTTAATAAAAAATTAATAAAAACAAAAATGAATATTTAATATTCAGTAGTGGCATGTACGTATCTTTACTACTATAACTCTTCTTTTAGAAATGAATAGTAAAAAGTATATCTTCAACTCTAACTTTATTTTCCAATTTTGTCATTCCCTGTTTTTAATAATTAAATATAAAACTAAAGACCAGTGAATAGTTTCAAGGGTATTTGTATGTTTTAAAAGAAAAAATATTATTATATTATTTACATTTGTCCCTTCCAAATCCAGATTATTTATAATCAAACCTAGCACTCTCAATATTCATTAGTTACACCTAAGCCCCTAACATAATTTATTTGAAACTATTTAATTATCTATAAATTATAAATAAGTCCTTATAAATGAAAAATACTATTACGCAATCTAAAAATTACTTAATATCTGCGCAGGTAGAGCACATTAACATCCTAGTTCTCTGAATGAGTAAGTCTAGGCAGTCAGGGGAACCACCCATTTTTTTGTCAGGGTTTGGCTTTTTTACATTTTTACCCATTCTCTTTAAAACACAATCACAAACATCAATTAGAGAAGGAGTGGAAGTGTAAAGAGCCCCAATCCTGACAAAAAATGGCTGGTAGCCCCGACTATCTAGAATTGGTGTTTATGAATATATGAATGATGACTAAATGATTATTTTTCCAACTTTTTGCCCCCTCCCACCCCACCACTAATGATGAGATAGATACTCTATTTCCATCTGTGATCTCCGAGCTCGACAATTATGCTCTCATGGCTGTTCCCGGAGAGGAAGAAATTCGATGCACAATCTTTGATTTTGGCAGCCATAAAGTCCCCGAGCCGGAGGAATTCCAAGTTTTCTTTTTCCAGCTTTATTGGGATACGGTTAAAAGAGACGTTTTCGAGGTTATATTCAACTTCTTTGTCACCGGGAAAATGGATCCTAATTAGCTTAATGAAACATTTATAACACTCATTCCTAAAACCTCGAATCCCACCTCACCGGACCAATTTCAGCCTATAGGATTATGTAATGTTATCTACATAATTATTTCGAAAATCCTAGTCAACGGGCTCAAACATCTGCTGGAGCACATAGTGTCTCCAAACCAGGGGGCATTTCTTGGCAATATAGCTATCGCCCACGAGACATTCTTCCAAATGAAACACAGTCGTAAGAAGAAACAAGGTTGGATGACAGTCAAAATCGATATGGCTAAAGCCTATGATAGAGTAGAATGATCTTTTCTACTCCATATTCTCAGGCTCTTGGGCTTCAATGAAGAATGGATTCAACTCATTGAACAATGCATTTCAACCACAATGCTCAGGATGCTTCTCAATAGTTCCCCATTACGCCCACCTGGGGCCTTAGACAAGGCGATCCATTGTCACCCTACTTGTTCATTATCATTACTGAAGCATTATCTTGACCGTTGACCTCTGCAGAAACCAAAAATCTAATCAAGGGTATCAAGATTAGACAACGCTCTCCTCCTATTAGTCATCTGCTTTATGTAGATGATCTGATGCTTTTCTGTAGAACCTCCATGTTTGAAGCCCATCAGGTCAAGGATATCCTTGCAGTCTACTGTGAATCGTTTGGCCAAACTGTTAACTATCACAAATCCTCGATTTATTACAACGCTAATGTCCACTCGAGACATGCCAAGATGATAAACAGAGTCCTAGGCTCTAAATCTTTCAATCCCAAGGAAAAATATCTTGGGTCTCCCCTTATCCTTTCAAAACAAAAAGCTTCGGATTTTCAATTTCTTGTCGATAAAATCGATTCCAAACTCTCCTATTGGAAATCCAAAGTTCTATCTCAAGCGGGACGTAGAGTGATGATCAAAGTAGTGCTCAATTTCATTCCAATATATTCTATGCAAATCTAGACACCTTTGCACTTGAGACCGTATCTCGATGCCTCGTCATTTGGGAGGCCTAAATTTAGTCCCGGCCAGGACAAATTTTTTGGCTCTTATGGCCAAAAATATTTGGCACACCATTTCGATGTAATTCCCGAACCATCCAACTCAAACAAATCTATTTCCCCACCAAATATGTCTTCCACCTCAATAAGCCCCCATCCCTCGTCTCATTTGCTTGGAGGGGTAATCTCACCACCTTGGGCTGAATGAAATGTTTTCTCTGTTGGCAAATTAGGTCCGAAGACACTGTAGATCTATGGCGCGACTGTTGGGTTAGACCAGGGTTTACGCTAGCAAAATGTCCATCTTTCACCCCGGATTTGATGGATTCTATCCACTTTCCTACCCGTATCTCAGATTTCTGGGATCCTTCCGATCCTGGAACTCCACTCTTCTTTGGGCCGGGTTTTCATCTCCTGTGGTCGCGGAAATACTCGATATCCCAATCCACTTTTCTTCCGACCACGATAGGCTCATTTAGACCTATGACAAACATGGCCCGTGTCTTATCTGTGAAGAGTGCCATCAGAGCTATTTTAGCAGACACCAGGGAATCTTCGCCCTCCAGGGCCACTGACAGTCACTTCCCCGCTAAAATCCTTTGTGATCTCTGGTGCATTAAGGCCTCGACTACCGCCATATTTCTTACCTGGAAAATCGCTCAAAACCTCCTTATTATGTTGAACTTGAATAGGGTCCATGTTCCTATTGAAAATCTGTGTGTTTTTTGCCACAATCATCAGGAAGACGTGATTCATCTATTCTTTCTGAGCCCGATAGTTTCTCATTTTTGGCACCTGACCTCACTCCCCATAAATTGGAGCGCTGTGTTGAACCCCCCATCCGCTCACAAAACATTTTTTTTTATGTGGGACACTGCCAAACTCTATGTGTTTGACCAAAGATAAAATGTTATCTCAGTTCACTGCAATCCTAGCCACCATCTGGACCTGCTGGAACAATATCATTTTCAATCGATCACAATTCAATATTCAATCTCTCCATAACACGTTCAAGCACACTTGAAAATCTTGGTACACGCAATGGTTCGACATCCATGACCCTAGCACCACTACACCTGCTCCAATGACCATACATCAAACCCTAGCTACTGCAAATCTAGCCTTCCAACCCACCCATCCTTTACCACCTGACCCAATAACCATCGCCATCTCTAACCAATCTTCGGAGCCTCAAAGATCTGACCCTATATCCCTTCGACTAACCACCTTCCAGAAACAACTTCTAGCGGTTAGGACTCATCCCATCAATGCCCGATTACACCATAATTGACATGTCACGCCCCGATTTTCGAAGAAAACGAAAATCCCAAAAATTCACGTAGGTTTATCCGTTTCCCCCAAAACACGTGAAAATTCAATAACAATAGAAACAAATAGCAGCAACAACTAAACATGATTTAATTACTGAAACAAATAAAACTCTAACCCGGAAAGGACTGGCGTGGCTAGCTCACTAGCGAAACTCCAGTAACGCAGCTCAAAATCTCTAAACCTGAAAGGCTAATCGGCTACATTCCCAAAGGAATGTACCCAAGAAGCAAAAGCTCACTTGGGTCAACAATAAAGCTGGTGTGAGAAATCTTCATCCCAAAATCAATAAATCCGCACATGACAACATCAAAATAAACAAAACAATAAACAACCACACCATCAGGTAGTTCCTCAATGATGCAAAGGTGTCATCATCCTAATAAATAATTATGCATTATTTATTACTAATAAATAAAATTTATGAGTTATCAATCCTCATAAATGCAACAACAATACAATTCATAATCATATTAGACTATTATTGAAATATTAACAAAACACATTTTTCTACCTTTAGGAAGACATGTAGTTCTCATTCAATGGTTGAATGAGCATTTAATTTCTTCCTTTAAGGTAATCATGCATATAAAAAAAAAAAAAAAAATCTCGCTTCTTTTCGACAATTGCACTATCCTCCATGTGCCGAACACACCTCACCCAAGTGTGTCTCCCTTGCCATCGAAACCACTCGGAGCGTACATGTTCCAAGTGGGGTGTCACCTCGAGGAACATGTCATCTCACCCGAAGTTTGATCACTGGCAAGTATTCTTCATAAATCTACACGTACAACCGAACTCACATGGATGGTGCATCGACATGCAAGCAAGTCTGCATACCCGATATTTTATCACACGTATACAAGCAAGTTTGTATACAAAACAAATTTCTTTTTTTTCACTTTTTTTTTTGAGTTGTGGAAAAGAACATAAAAATAAATAAATCCTCAAAATTCTTTTATGGCGACGCTTTGTCAACCATAAATAAATCAATCACAGTATCCACCATTCTCTTGGGGGAGCATAGCATATTCATAAATCATGCTTTATAACAACACGGTGATCAGGTGACATTTTGTCATTCATAATGAAATCCACCCCTTCCTTTGGAAGAGCATAACCATTTCAAGATGCATACATACAGAGGAACACCGTTAATCTTAAATGATCCTACATCAATAGAATCAACGAGACATCAAAACGAAACAAACCATAGTGCAAAATCAAACACTACTACACATAGTACTCTCCATATGAATGTGATTTTAGGGATAAACACATGTATCCTAGTTTGGTAAAAAGTATCTCAACAATCATTCGACAACTATTAGACACACTCGCATGCGTCATATGCACCGAGGAGTTTAACAATTCCTTCATCAAACGGTTCAAATCTGACGCGACTTCAAAACTACACCACTAGATACAACCAGGTTACACCCAAGAATAAACAATAAAGGCACACTAGTCAGATTTGTCATAACCTACAACTTCAAACACCTTTCTTGAGCAAGTTCTCAACTAAGAATTCTCAATACAACTATGAATTCTAAACAAGGGAAAAATGTATGTATCCACCACCTGCAAAGTGATAGCCTATCTCAACCCCAATCACAAATGAACTTGCAGTCATAATCTATTTCCCCTTAGTAATGGATACATTCAAGCAAGTACTAGTCACAAACCACCTGAATATAAACTCACCTATACTTTCCTATGTAAATAGGTGCAAAGAAATACTCCAAAGATAATATCTTCCAGGTCATGATCAAAAGAGCATATGACAATGAGATACATTAGGAACTAAGCAAAATTGACTCATTTCATTCTTGTAAAACTTCCCCAAATGCATCTTCTATTTCATTAAGGAATTTCATCAAACAAAGGGGCAATGAATCTATAACTTGACAATTAACGAGAAAATATTTCTGATAGTGGCACAACACTTTGACAACCAACTTTAATAAACCATATGGACACATATGATGAATTTCAATTTCAACCCGATGGGATTTGACAATCCAAAACGCACATACACCTACTACCTAAATGTAGTAACATCTGATCTAACCTATGAGATACAATTTTGCCCAAATTTTCTTCATGATAACACTCAGGTGTTCCTTAGTTTTACACAAACCCTACTCAATCACATACTTTTCTAATGGTGATGATGACTTGGAAAACCCCAAATGCCTTGACAATTGCCTAAAATCAATGTGAACTACAATGGGTATCCATGCATTCCTTCAAATCAATTAATCAAAGTAATCAAACCCCATCAATGAAATCTACTAAATTAAGGACAAAATCAGGAAGAAAGAAAATGAGGGTTTAATCAAAGTAGATTAACCACACAACACATAACTATCAAAACCATCACATAAAACAAACTGAAAGGGGTAAAAGAGAACTCACAGATTCAGTCTCTCCAAACGTTCTCTTTTCAGTGAGACCGTATCCTCTGAGCTTTGCTCAACATCAATTTCATTACTGTCCCCATCTACCAAAGCATCAAACCTATTCCTCATCTCCACGGAGGTCCTATTCGGCTGCACAACACCAATCCCACCATCAACCAATTCAGCCTCACCTTCGTTCTCTCTCTCGGATACTATTGACCTCCCCTTCACCTCGCCATCGCAACAGAGATCACACACAGCAGCTTCCTTCTTCCATCTTATCCATCTCTATTTTATCCTCTATTCTTCATCTCCGGTCAGCCAAACATCTCTTCCACCCTCGCTGAGCAAACCCTCAAACACATCCACGTTCTTCTCTTCCTTCTTCCTCCCCTGATCCACATCGTAACCACCACCATAGCCACAGACGCAAAATCCTCTCCACTTTGCCCTGTGTCTGCCTCTCGCCTGCAAGCTCATCGTCACAGCCCCTTCCTTCATCTTCATCACGCCCCCAACCAAAAGCTAAGATATCACAGACCTCGCCCACTATTTTCTTCTTCGTCAGCAGTACCATATCGATCCTCTTCTTCTCTGTTTTTCACAAACATCACCGACCACCACACGTCTTCTTTACCTCACCTCACGACTTCTCTCGCCTTCGTCACTGCCGAAAAAGGGTAAGAGGAAGATCATGTTGCACAAAAGAAGAAGGAAAAGGAGAAAAGAAAAGGAGGGAGGAAAAACAGGGTTTTGTTTGTTTTTTTCTTTTATATGTGGTGGGTGGCTATTCGTGCCCACCAAACTTTCGAATGCACCCACCCTCTTTCACAAAATAAAACCCTACTTATTATTTTAACAAAAGCCCAAAACCAAGCCCAAATACAATTAGGTAACAACTCATCAACATTAGGATTTAATATATATATATATATTTTTGCTAAATACACACATACTTTATTTTATTTAGTAATGACAAACAAAAATCTTTTTCCCAATAAATGAGATTACAATATATGCCATAATTAATAAATAAGAAATTTTTTATATTTATTTAATTAGGCGGGTATTACAATATATACAACTCAAAAGAATCTCGTTCCGAGATTCGGTAGAGGAAGGTAAGTAGGAAATTAATTCTTAAATAAACAAACTACACATCACGTGGACAAACAAATAGCTCATACGTATGCCCATAACTTAATGAAGACAATCACACAAAAATATAAAAAATTCAGTAAGTACAAAAATTACGGGGTGCTACAATATATACAACTCAAAAGAATCTCGTCCCGAGATTCGGTAGAGGAAAGAAAATCAAGCGAATTTCGAAAAATAAAACTTGTCAAACGAAAGAAGATTTTAAAATAAAAATTTCAATTGAATTTTAGTTCCATAAATTTTTATTGCCATTGGAAAAGTAAGGGTGTTACATGACACATCCCCTTGGAGCTTACCCCAGTTATGGTCATGGTTACTTATGATGCTTGCTTTTTTCCTTCCTCGCAGAGAGGTGTAGTTAGAGTCTTGGCGGCTGATTCTAGAGGCAGGGTTATTGCAAGGATTACATCTCCTATCACCGGACGAGTTGCTGACAGTATTATAGCCGAATGTTTTGCTATAGAGGCTGCACTTTTGCTTATCCAAACACGAAGATGGAATATTGGGTTTCTACTGGGGGGACTCAGGCTTCTTGAACTCTTTGCTGCTTTGCGAAGATCAGTCGAGACAGAATGCAGAGTATTGATTGTGGCAGCCTCTCCTTACTAATATTAAACATTTACTGTCTTTACATTATAACGGGTACTATAACTATACTAGTATATTACCCGTGCCATTGGCACGATAGACAGTGTATGATGATATTAGAAAAAAAAAATTGGTCAAAGTCTTTATTAGATGAAAAAATATTCCAAACAGTGGAAGTGGAGTTCGGGTTTGTTGTTTGAGTATATGCTTTGAGAAGACCTGAAAATACTCACGACATGAACTGTAAGATAATTTTTTTTTAAATGCGTACGGTGTGAAATGTATACTTTAAGATTTTAAGTAAGGAGGATGTTAGTAATTCAAAGACCAAATAATATACGTGCTATCTCCCTAGGCAATCTACATCATAACATATGGAAAAATATGACATAAGCAGGAGTTATTATCTTGAATCACATTAAAAATAACAATTTTAAACAAAATAAAAATGCAATTGTTATCACAAAGAAATTTTGATTTACCATGACAAAATGAACCATACTAAAAATACCCACTGGATATCGTTGTAATTTGGGATCCGAATAAATTATATGGGATCACTATGGGATCCGAATGTTGCAATTGCTTCCTAAGGTCAAATACTATAAACCCAATAGACAATTCATATATGCTTGTTAGTGGTGTACATAACGTACATAAATGTCCAGCAAGTTGGTGGTGTACATCACATACATACATAACATACATAAATGTTTGTTAGTGGAGTACATAACCCAATAGACAACTCAGGACACCCTTCATACCCTTCCACCTTCCAAACCCTTCCACCCTGCGTGAAAAGCCTTCTCCAGCTTCTTCACTTCTTTAATTCTCCATCTTCTCCACTTCTTCACCTCTTCTCCACTCCTTCATCTTCTTCAATTTGATTCACCAACTTTTTGAATTCGATCAAACGGTCACTTAAGTTTTTCTTCTTCAAGTTTTGATTGAGTTTAGAAGGATGAGTCGCAGAAAGAGAGAGGGTTCGGGAGAGGGCAATGGCAAGGAACGACGACAGATCCAAAGCCAAAGATGATGGATTGACCCAAAGCAGAGACGTGATCGTTCTCTGTGTGTTAGAAATTAGTGTTTTTTGTTTGAATTTCAGTGTATATGGAGGAAAATGAGAAACAAAAAGATGGAGAGTAGTGAAAAATCGACCCAACAGACAGACACCCACTGCCATCACAACCTCCGCCTCCAATCACTCGAACCCCCATTTGGGAGGCTGGCTGCCAGTGGTGGGGAAGTGAAAGGAACTCAAGAAGCAAATGAAGGGGGAAGATGTAGCGGTTGATCGGTCCCTAACCCATTGACTGAGGTTTTTTGTTGTTGAGTGGAGTCGCTTAGAGAGAAGATTAAGCTATGTGTGAAGACTGAGATGAAAGTTTTAGAGGTAAGAGAGCTTTGCACTTGAGCATGAGAAAAAATTTGAAAAAAAAATCATCGGGGATTCCAAATTTTCACTTAAGTTATGCCATAAACATAAGTGGTGCCACGTAGGACAAACACTCACAGAACACTGTTCATGAACAATAAAAACCCACTTTGAAATGTAAGATAGATATATATGCTTCATTAAAAAATATATATATATATATATATATACACGAAGAAGCACATTCTACAGTGGCACGTGTGGGTGTAGCACCTCAAAGTTACTACATTACTCTCCAAAATTTAAATATTTTATAATCAAAGCTTAGCTCACTTCAACAGAGAGAACCAAAGAGAGAAGAAGCAAAGATGGCAGACCCTCTTGATTCGTTGACATCTCTAATGGCTTCCCACGATCCTCCTCTACAAGCCCTAATCGTTCCCTCAGAAAATTACCACCAGGTTATTCTCTACAAGCCCTAATTCGTTCCCTCAAAAAATTACCACCAGGTTATTCGTTTCCTTATCTCAATCTGATTTTTGTCATTTCAACTCTAAAATGATCCAAGCTTTTTTGATATTTTTGACTTAATTCGAATACCCATCATGTTAAATCGTTTGTTGTTGTTGTTGTTGTTTTTTAATTTTTTTAATTTTTTTTTAATCGTAGCTGTGTAAAACAGTAAAAGTTTCAATCTAGCATGCAACATAAAAAAGTTCGTCTAATAAAATCAATCAAGTTTATTTTACTTTACTTTTTTTTTTTTTTTTATGTGCTTAAGTGCTTTGAGTGGACATGGGTGTTTAATGTAATTTGGGGTTCTTTGTTTTGATTGCAGAGTGAATTTGTGTCAGCAAGGGACAGAAGGCTTGAGTTTGTCTCTGGGTTCACTGGAAATTCTGGTAAGTGTAGAATGTTAAAATTGAGTGTTTTGGAAGGCTTTTATCAAATGATGTTTTCAAGTTTCAATCTTTGTAGTAAAGGGAATCAACTCTCACTGCCAAGTTATCAATTTTAAGTTACTTGTTCAGTAAAAAGTCACTATAAGAAAAACTGTGAATTTTGGGATTCTTTTTGTATTAACTTGTTGACATCGGATTTCCAGTAGGCTCTTGAGATTCATATCTTTTCGAGGGCGAATAAGTTGCTGTTAGTAAGCAATTAAGCATGATGCCATGTGTATGCGCAGTTAAAAGTTTTTTTTAAGGCTAAGCATACATGTTACATCATTGGGTTCTCGATCCAGGTTTGGCACTTGTAACACTGAACGATGCACGGCTGTGGATCGATGGGCGGTACTTCTTGCAGGCAACTCAAGAATTGAGTGACCGTTGGAAGCTCATGCAAATTGGAGAAGATCCAACTGTGGAGAGCTGGGTGTCCGATGTGGGTATAAATAATCATTTACGAGCTTTGTGACACAGATTTGAATGTCATACTTTACTTTTAGGCTACATCTAAATTTGTTGTTACGAAAATTAAAACCATGAGGCATTTTATGTTTTCTGTAGCTCAAAGTTTAGATGCTGCAGTGTTGCTAGGCATTAACATATTTTGAAAAGTTAGCAAAATTTTGAGTTCAACCTCTTGAGTTAACTTCCTATTTTTAATAATGTTTTTACTAGAATTTACTGGATGGTGCTACTATTGGAGTCGATCCGTGGTGTGTGTCTGTAGATACTGCACAAAGATGGGAGAACGCTTTTGAGAAGAAACACCAAAAGTTAATACAGTTATCAAAGAACTTGGTTGATGAAGTTTGGAAAAGCCGGCCACCTCTAGAAATTAATCCTGTCACTGTCCAACCATTAGAATATGCGGGACGGTCGGTCACAGAAAAGTTGATGGACCTAAGAAAAAGGTTTATGAAGGAGAAAGTTCATGGCATCATAGTTACGACCCTTGATGAAGTAAGTGCACCTTGTTCCTCCAACAATGTTCTCTGTTTGAATTTTTACGTTGAAAACTTTTTTTAGGTTATTGATATTATGTTTAATGGCATTTCTCTTCTTATTGTCAATTATGAAGGTTGCTTGGTTGTACAATGTTCGAGGGAGTGACCTATTGTACTGCCCTGTTGTCCACGCATTTGCTATAGTTTCGGTGGACTCTGCTTTCTTTTATGTGGATCCAAAGAAGGTTTCTGCTGAGGTGAGTTTCCTTGAAGCAGATTTGGTGTTCATACCATATGATTGCTGTATAAAAGTCAGTAATGGGATTATAGCATTTTCAAATGAGACGTCTACAGGGGATTTATAGTCAAAAGTCAAGACTAAATCTAAAACCGATGGAGATCCAAAAGATCAATGTCTAATTTGTGCATTTTTTTACGAGGCGGCACTTAAGTGCTGTCAACTGCAATCCCCAAATCCATGTTTATATTTTGATGGGTGTGAAAATGCAGACAACACTTCAAGGGCTGATGCTTCAATAACCTTCCAAAACTGTCTAAGAAATGTCTAAATGGATGCATGGTTTTGAGGACGCCTGGTTTAATGCTAGATTCCGACTATACATTCTTCAGTAGGCCTAATGGAGTTGCTCTTATGTTTCTCTCACGCCCTTTGTAATCTTGGTGATATAATGTTGTGCACTATATCTATGTCTATGAGTTTGAAAGTTTTCTGGCTTGCTGAGTGGATATCCCTGTTTAGGAAATGATCAAGCAAAGTAATAACTAGATTATAATGAGAAAATAGTGCCAGTGACTATATGTTAAACATTTCTCTGGAAGAATAACATGACCCTCGTATGGTGTTTTTTCTTTTTAATTTCTAGTTACCATGCCTTTGTCAATATTTCTTGCTTTTTCCATTATTTATATGGGAGACTAGCCATCTCAGTGTCGGGTTCATTTCTTAAACTAACTGCAGAGCTATTTACCATAATCAGGTACACTCCTATATGAAGGAAAATGGAATTGAAGTCCGTGATTATAGTACTGTGAGCTCAGACGTGGCTTTGCTTTCATCTGGTAAACTAAGCTCGGCATCCAAAGAAACGGAGGTTGCAAATAGTGATAAAATGAACCTCATTTGGGTCGACCCTGGTTCCTGTTGCTATGCTCTGTATTCAAGATTGAATCCAAGCCAGGTGTTCTCGCAGCAGTCACCTTTGGCACTGGCGAAAGCGATAAAGGTACCCATGTATATAAACTAGTGTATACCCATGCTGTTGTCACGACCACCCACTTTAGCTTGAGAGCGTGTACTCGTCCAACATACATGTCACACGGGTCATTGGGTCATGACTTCAAGACTCCCCAACGACAACCTTTGGCATAACTTTCGACTCGGTCATTATTAATCATATATTATAATTCTTACAATCTTCCTTAGTTTTCAATAGGCTTATAAGTTGAGAGTTAATAATAAAAAAAATCATATACTTAACTTTCAGAAAACTCCATCTTCGCAAGACATCAAGATCACATTGCTATTAAGAAAAACATATAGAATCAAATGTATAGCCTTCAGATTAATGCACTCAACAATCTAGGACACTCAATATTGTGAATATAATCGAAAAAACCTCAATGTTTCCTGTGTAGAGTTATCATTAACCCCTAATACATAAATGTTAAACTCTATGGGTTGCCAAGTGACCCAATGCACTTGAGATGCAAATAAACATTGCAAACAACGTTCTCATTTCCATGCTTCTCTCCCAAAGAAGCACCCGAAGTAGCAGTAATTACAATACTGAGAGCTTCGGTGCCGCTCTGTATGTTTGAGTTCAAAAAAGTGAAATGTATATAAAAGAAAATTTTGGAACCTAAGTAAAAAATCCCAATTTAAAAAAAAAGAACTTGATCATATGCAAACATGTATGGTCTATGGCAGTACTTTAGCTCTAAAATCAAATAAGATAAAATCATCAATGTGGCACAACTAAATTATTTATGAAACTATAAGAATCACAATAAATAGTCACCTCCAATATGATTACTGCTATTTGACTATATAAGAGTTATGTCATACCATTGGATGAGGTCCTCATCAGTTGAGACTTGAGCCATCTAAAAATTACCTCTACCAATTAAGAATTATAAGGAACAGGCTGCACCAAATTTGTAAGGTTAGGACTATATTGTAACTTAAGCATGGAACCTCCTTCACTTGGACTCCCTTCATGTGGGGCATATAGGTTCAGAAAATGGGGAAATATCTCCTAGAAAAGCCTGAAAAACTAAAATAATCAAATCACAACTTTGATTAATAGCTAGGAAACCCAAAAATCAAGACAGAACTCTCATTAAGCTCTCACTCACAGCCTTGAGAAAAAATAATCGTCCAATAATAGAGGAGATGAGGAGAGGGCTTTTGAAGAAGAGAAAAGAAACAAGGATAGAGATTGGAACACTCGAAGCTGCAAGGGTGGAAGGGGTAGTAGTGGCAGGAAGTTTGCCGAGAGTCATTGGGAGATGAAGCGGTGAAAAAATTCACCAATATAGGATGCCATCCTCACTTCAAGAGTGGGAGGAAGAGCCAGTAGAGAGGTTGAGCGCTTGCAGGGTGATGGGCTTGCTAGAGAGGTTGAGCGCTTGCAGGGTGATGGGCTTGCTAGAAAATCAAGACAAAAACTTTTTTAGAGAAGATAAAGACTGGGAGAGCTGGAAGGGACATGGAAGTGAAGATGACATGGGATGAGAGGAATGGCATGTGTTAGGTTGGGGGAAGAAAGGGGAGATAGACTACTTTCAGTTGAATGGGGGATTAAATTAGAGCCATTGGATCACTTGATCTATTGCTCCACTCGAGAAAATCCGGACTTCCTTTTGTTGCATAGTAAAAGACTTTCTTGAATTGTAATATAGACTAGCATATTACCCGTACCATTGGCACTCCACATACAATTTTTTTGCTGCTAATTAATAATTATTATGTACTAGATACCCTCACCACCATCCCTACCATTGCTCACAATCAATTATATATATATATTAGAATGTAAATTAAATTTTTTAGAGTAAAAGTCGGTTAAAATTAGAATCGATTGAATGTTCGGGGTCTTTGTTTGAATGTTAATTAAAATGTCTGTCCGTTTCCTTGAAAAATATTATACTTGGGGATGAAAATATTAAAAATACTTGCATGTTTTAATTATAAAAAAACGTATTTTGAAATTTTAACTGTTTGTATTGATCATTGGTTTTGTTGGAAAGATCTTCAAATTAAAATTGCATTTCAATGATACCAAGTTTACCAAAATCCGACAATAATTTTCATTCTGTACAAGAAGAAAACACAATATTTTCTCTCTGCCACATGCACATTTCACCAACTTTTTTCAAATTCATTTCATTTTTTTTGATCCTTCTACATGTTTTATATCTACAAACATGCCATCATAGAAAATGAATCTGAACTCTTAACATATTTCCAACTTTCAAACCTAGCCATCTTTTATCACTATTCCTCAACTTTGTCCTAGTCAGCAGTGAATAGTAAAACACCACTATGAATTGTAATATAGACTAGCATATTACCCACGCCGTTGACACTCCACATACACTTTTTTTTGTTGCTAATTATCATGCACTCGACACCGTCATCACCATTGCCCTCAATCATTTCCATAAAAAAATTTATGTTTTAAAATGTAAACTATTTTTTTGAGGTGCAAGACTATTTTATGGTAAAAATAATAAATTTTTTTAGAGTCAAACTTTGTTAAAATTAGAATCAGTTGAATGTTTGGGGTTTTTGTTTGAGTACATTAACATGTTCATCCGTTTCTTTAAAAAATATTATACTTGGGCATAAAAATATCAAAAATACTTGCATATTTAATAATAAATTACATATTTTGATATTATATGTTTTCATATTGATCATTGGTTTTGTTGAAAAGATATTTTAAATTGCATTTCATGGATACCAAATTTATTAAAACCCGACAACTACATAGATAGTTATGATAATTTTCATTTTGAAAAAAATAAAAACACAATACTTTCTCTCTCCGCCACATGTACATTCCATCAACTTTTTTTCACAATTTTTTCATTTTCTTTGCCCTTCTATATGTTTTATATTTACTAACATGCCGTTATAGGAAATTAATCTCAACTCTCAACATATTTCCTAACAATCCTGGTCATTTTTATCTCCAATTTTTTTTGCCCCAGTCAGCAATGAATAGTAAAACACCAATATAAATTGTAATATAGATTACATAAGTATCACAACTATGTATTTTATCAGTTACGAACAGTTTATTTTGAAATGCATCTTTTTAGCATACTGACCTTTTTTCTCTTGTTTTTTTTTCCTTCCTCGATAGAACCCCATTGAATTGGATGGGTTGAGAAAGGCCCATGTTAGGGATGGTGCAGCTGTTGTGCAATATCTTGTTTGGCTTGATAAGCAGGTAGACTCTTGTAACTATATCTATATTATCTGTATACTCTGCAAGTTGTTTCATGATCTGGTTTTCTATTTTTAATTTTTGCTCCACTGCATCTTCACTTCAGCCTAGTCAATTACAGCCTTCTTTTGAAAGTATTATGTGAAATAAAAGGATTAAGTCATGCTGCTATAGTTTCTTCTGAATAGCTCTGCTGCTTCTGCACATGTTTTCCATTCAACGCCATCTCCACTTCCATATCCACCTCGTTTATTCTCTTGAAAGCCTCCTCAGACAACACACCAAAATTTTCTGTGGATCTTCACGTCCTTGAGCTGCTGCTATACGTGGTTCTACACAGCCACAAAACATACTTGCATGTGGCTGTAGGTCAGATCCATGGATATCAGTTGTTGTCAATTGCAAGAGAAATATGTGTTGGTGAACTTTCTTGCACTTGTTGATTTTTGAAGTCTTCAATGTATATTCAAAATGAAACTAAATCACACTTGTTGCAGTAGCAAATGGCATGATTGAACTCCCTCCTTTTCTTTTATCCCCTGGAAAACTGAGATTCACTCTTCACCAATATCAGTGTTTCTATCGAAGCATCTTGAGTTATCAGTTTCTTTCATCTTTGGATGGTAGAGATTTGACTTTCATATGTATTGGTTTACTTGCAAACTGAAATGCATATAAATGATTCTCTTGGTATGAAAACTCAACTAAATTGTTTATTGTTGGGCATGCAGTTGTGAGACTTACTCTTTTTTAACTTTGCAGATGCAAGAGATTTATGGTGCACCAGGTTACTTTTTGGAACTGGAAGGAACAAACAAGAGAAAGCATGCGTAAGACTTTTCATTCAATGATATCTGCTGTAGTCTTCAAATGTTGTGCTAGTTTGTTAAGTCTTTAGAAAATCTCGAGCAACACAAGTTAGCCATGTTCTGTCTTCATCTCTGTTTGGAGATATTGCCCCTGATGGGACATGCTTGAATGGGCACATGGTGCATGTGATTCCTTTTTGCACAGCCACAGTATTCATAGGTTACATCATTAATGTGTTTGTATATCAACATACAATTTTTATTCTAATTTTACTTTTCAATGTATAAACTGGTTTGGAACTTCTTTAATCCTAACCATGACACGTACTCCGAATTTTCCATAATATATTCATGACGTTTATAAAGAATTAACACCTTGTGGAAATTGACTTTTGAGTGATGCTACAGATCCACATTGCCCAGTGCACAAAAAAGGTGAGGTTGTGGGTTTTAACTCGTGTTTTGCTTGTTACCCTTTTGAACAATACACTGTCTTAATAAAGGCAACTTGAAAGTACGTGGCTAAGGGTGTCTTTGATTTTTGTTTTCCATGGAAAACAAAAAACATAGGAGACAGTGACACTTCATGGAAGAAAGGAGAGAGATGGAGTGAGCATGGAAATTGTGACCTTCCACCACCATGGAGGGGGTGCTGTTAAAAATATTTTTTCCATGGAAAACTCAAGAACAAAAGACATCTTCAACATCATGGGATGGAATTTTTTCTCAATTACCCTCTTATCTCCACTAGTTTTTCTATTTTCCACGGAAAAAACCGAACACACCCTAAGTTTTTATTCCTATGCAGCTGAGTGGTTTTCTGCTGGGAACCTGGCAATGAATTTGTTAAGCAACACATGTATTAATGATCCATTATTGGTCTGATAGTAAACTTGTAAAGTATGGCAGGGAAAGCGTGAAACTGACAGAGGTGACTGCTAGCGATAAGTTGAAGAGCTTCCGTGCATCAAAAGAGGTACTATTTTATCATTTGGCATTCAACATAGAGAAGACAGATGGATTACACACAAGAAAAAAGATAAAAAAAGAGCTTTTCCATGGATATGCTTACTAATATGTTGTATGCTGGGATTTGAATTCAACCTCACCATCTATTAGTAATGGAAAATATTATTTTACATGCCAGCAAACCTTAAACTTTTGAGATTCCTGCTATTTGCGTGTTTTATTTCACTGGAATTGCAATATGTTATGCTTTAGCATGAAATTGGAGATATATAATACTTCTCATGCTGCTCTTAGACTGATTTTGATTACTCTGAGTTATGTATTTCTCTCATTTGATCCACTTTGGCTGTCGTGATTTTTCTACAGCACTTTAGAGGATTAAGCTTTCCTCCAATTTCATCTGTTGGTCCAAATGCCGCAATTCTCTTCTATAAGCTAGAACCAGAAACATGTGCTGAGTTTGAAGCAGATAAGATTTATCTTTTTGATACAGGAGCACAGGTTTGTTTATGACCTTGAATAGTTTGTATTCTCAATTACCTGAAATGTTTTAATTGTATGCTATCATTTATCACTTCTTATTGTAGGCCCTTTTTGCTATCTCTTTTCTCACTGTTCTTGACTGGCATGTTAATGGTGCTTTTGCAGTATCAAGATGGAACAACTGATTTAACAAGGACGGTTCACTTTGGCAAGCCTTCTGCACATGAGAAGGCATGCTATACTGCGGTAGGTTAACTTTTCTGCAACCATTAGAATACTGTTACTTTATTTTCATTTACATTACCATGATCGCCGTTATACATATTTCTGGGCTTAACTTAGGTTTCAGAACTACCACTTTTAATTTAAGACAGCTTGTCTAACCCCTTTCATTTTCTCTGCTGCATATGCACATGTACTAAAAACACACTAATTGACACATTCTATTGTTTGCATGTATATCCTATTGTAGTTTATCTTGTGTTATCTTGACTCTGGACAACCACTAAATCCATTTTTAAGTTTTTTAATCACATGAGGTATTGGTTTAAGTGACATATACGACCATTTCCCAATATCTACTCGTCTATAATCTTAATGGATGTGCTGTTTCCATCATTTCTGTTATTACTAAAAAAGTGATTTGGCGTTTTACTTTACTGTTACCTTTGGTATTTGTGCGTGGCATATTGTTCATTGTTAATCAATTTTTGTCAAGATGAGCTTTATTTGGAAATTCCGTCTTTAACTGGCTTGACTGATGGAATGTAGGTTCTCAAAGGCCATATTGCTTTAGATACTGCAAGATTTCCTAATGGAACCAATGGTAAGCGCTCTCTCTTTTAAGTCTTGTTTTTGTTTACCTTGTTTATATGCCTTTTGAAATTGGCCGACAAACATACACATAAAAACACTCACATATAGTACAAAATTTGCTCATGCTGAATAAGCTAGTGTTTGACCAGATTTTTCTTTATTGCAGGACACGATCTTGACATTCTTGCCCGAGTTCCATTGTGGAAGGATGGTCTTGATTACCGACATGGTACAGGTCATGGAGTTGGCTCTTTCCTGACTGTTCATGAAGGTCCTCATTTGATTAGTTTCAAACCACAAGCTCGTAATGTGCCAATACAAGCTTCAATGACTGTTACCGATGGTTCGTATGACTAGAACTTTGTTATTCTTAAAAACTTCTTCTTTTGGTCCTTCAAATGCTTATTATAGTGATTTTGTTTTCCAGAGCCTGGTTACTATGAGGATGGCAACTTCGGTGTAAGATTGGAGAACGTGCTCATTGTCAATGAGGCACAAACAAAGTTTAACTTTGGCGACAAAGGTTACTTGTCTTTCGAGCACATAACATGGGTAAGCTTTTCTAGGCACCATCCTTTTTACTTGACTAATAACCAGTTAACCACGATTAGATCTATTTGGCATATGCATGCATGTCTAACAGTCATTTAAAGATCTGCACACAAAATGTCATCCTTCTCGCCTTTTTAAACACCATTTAGGATAAATTGTTCAATATTCACCTGTAGAAATCTATCTGGAGGTCCACCTTTTGATCCAATGAAGGGTCTTCAAGTTGCTCTGTATTTTAAAACTTTGGGTAACAACTGGAAGCATTGTTTGGTTTCTAAAAATCTTCCTTTGTGCAGACACCTTACCAGACAAAGTTGATGAACCTGAGCTTGTTGGAGCCTGCCGAGATTGAATGGGTGAATGAGTACCATTCCAAATGTAGAGAAATTCTTGCTCCATATCTGGATGAATCCGAGATGGCTTGGTTGGAGAAAGCCTCAGAACCCATCACTGTTGCTTAGTTTTTGGTACAGTCTCTGAATCAAGGGTAATAAACATTAGAGCAACTTTTTATCATGTAAATCCTTAAAACTATTCTCAAGTATTTCCTGATTGTATCTAATAAATGAAGCTATTGTCCACTGTTACAAAGTTTGATCTTCAATGTATGATATAGATATTTGAAAAGTCGAGCAAGGCTCGAGCTCTGTTAGGGCAATGCGCCTTCTTAATGAGTGCTTCAAAATTTAGACTTGAAGAAATTTCTGAAAATGTTACAGTTGCTACTGGCTGCAGAAGGTCCCAACAAATCAATCAATATGTCTGGTAAGTTTTCATACCTTCGGCTGTGTTTCGATTACTGTTTTAGAGATGGCGGAGTAGCCTTTGGCTAATGAAATACGGAGGCCAAATTGGCCTTTGTTCTTCCCCAGCTCATATTCTTTTGTACTTTATATTCTTTACATTGACAGTGAGTGCATCACATCTTCCTCAGTTGCATTCAAAATCAACTCTGAAAATGGTTCTGAAACAAATATCTTGAACGATTGTATCGGGACTTGATTGAAAGTTCAATTGTTCTTCCATTGCAGTAGAATTCTCTCTAGAATGCCAATCTTTTCTACCATCGGCATAAATTACTTTGTGTCTACAACCTCCATGATGTTATTGGTTTGCACCATTTGAATTTTGAACCCTTCAACCAATTATTTTTTAACTTTCTCATGAAAGTCTCAACAATTAGTTTATGGATCATTGATGTAGGATGTTATTTTACACGGTTGTTGACATTCACATTCATGTCACTGACAACCTTCACATTCCTGTCACCAGGGGTGTACGTGCGCGGATATTCAATACTTGTAAATAGTTAGATAACATCAAATAAATTATTATATAAGGGGCTTAAGTATAATCAATGTTTCAGATGTATGTGTTTTTATTGTAAAAATATGAAATATGAATGACAAAATGGAAAATTAAAAAGTTAGTTATAAGTGTTTTTTCTAATTTATAGATAATTGGGGAGCTTGAAATAAATTATGTTTGGAGCTTAAATATAATATATCAATGATTAAGAGATGCTGGTTTGGATGGTGAGAATTATAAAACGTGGAAGGCAAATTGGGAAAGTCAAAAAGTTAGATATAAGAGTATTTATAATTTATAGATAATTAGAGGATTTTGAATAAATTATATTAAGGGTTTGAGTATAATTAATGAATATTGAGAGAGACTGAATTTGGTTATAAATAATATGAATCTAGAAGGGCAAAAGTGTAAAAAAAATGTAATTGTTTTTTTTATTTAAAGACACAAATACCCTTTGTTACTTTTACCACTTTTTTAGTTTTTATTGCAAAAATTCTCTAATTGGGAGGCATTTTCGGAACTCATAGTGTTTTTCAATTGAAAGACAGAAATACCCCTAAAACTGTTCATTGATATATTGATTTTATTTGTAACTATCATAAATAGAAGTGTAAAACAAAAAAAGAAAAATTAGAGTTGAAGACACTAACTTCACTGTTCCTAAGGGGAGCAAACATTATATAGTATAGATTTTCTTGAGAGTCAACATGGTTTTAAGGACCTTCAACCTTTATATTAGTTTAAAACAAGAAAAGAAAAATTACAATAGATAATATAGCTTTCCCCGAGCATCATCAAATACAATATGTCTCCTGTACAATTTGAATTGTTCCTTGCTGGTGTCCATACCCATTGAGCTAATCACATGAAAGCTCGAATGAAAGATCAACAACCGCTCTTGATCCCATCGCCATTCAATAATTTAACAATGTTACAATGTCCTAAAGTGAATGGCTGTTTTCTAGGTAAGAACCTTGTCTCCTTGAAAAACAATCAATCTGAACAGAGAACATTTGGAATATTGGCCAGACTCTTGTGCATGACTGTGTCTGGGCTATGGTCGTGGACGAATGTGTTTGTGAAGTGCCAGCGCATCGATAGTGTTTTAAGGCAAGGCTGTGTACGATCACTAAAGTTGCACTAGGGGAGAATGAAGGTATAACGAGTGTTTGGATTCAAACAATTTGAATTTGTCACTAGAAGCTCACAATATTGCACTATAAGATCTTTCCATGTTTTAAACTTTTTTTTCAAATTCCTTCAAGTGAAAAAAAAAAAAAAAAAGTGTTTCTAAGCAATTAGGTTAGAAACTAAGGTGAGTTACCGAATCAACAGCCTAAAACAACATCTAATTAGCAGCTCATTAAAAAACAAAACAAATAATTCATTTAGAATTTTGTTCAAAACTTCTAACTCCAGTTAAAAGTTAGCTTCTAAACACTTAAAAACACAAACGCCACCTGATACTTTTGAATTCTATTATAATGCTAATAAAAAGTCATTTTGTTCAATAATAGAGCAGGTTATATTATGATAATGAATTGATGAGAAGAATTCCAAGAGTTATGGGTGCGTTTTCAGTTGTTGCAAGGTAGTTTTCAAAAATATCAACTAATCAACTTTATTATTAATCTTTTGGAGCCTATTACAATGAAACATGCAAACTCATTGTCTCCTACAATTGAGCTTTGCTAACTGTCGAGGAAACGAGCGAGGGAAATGAGGTGGAGGGGGTGGAAACCGTCCACCCTTCTCGGGATGCATGCGCGAAAAGTCAACGCTCACATTCTGAGGAGGGTGAACGGTTTTCACTCCCTCCACCTCATTTCCCTCGCTGTTTTCCTCGCCCATTTCCTCGACATTTAGAATTTTCGCCTACAATTTGATTGGCTGACTCATTGTTTAGCTGACTCATTATCTTCTAAAAATATCTAAAACTGAGAAGTACGTAAAATGTTTATTTGTCCCCAATGTGTCAATTTCTAATTTCTTTTTGGTAAATGTATTTTATCACCTGTATGTACAAATCATGAATACAAACCTACAGCATTTTATATTGACCGTGGAAATTTAGATCATGCTTTATGCGCTACATATGACTACGTTATTGATAGAACTAGTAAATCATATATAAAACTAGCTACTAAGAATTAATTGATGCAAAGTAATTAAGGTTAACAAGGACCAGTTCAGTAGAGAGTGAAACATTGTGACCAATATTCATCATTTGCCAATTAACAAAACTATTACAACTTACAGCAACTACAGCACAGCCTAGCTCCAAGGGAACCATCACGCCACAAATTCATTATTTTGGATTCCTCTTGCTTCTCTGCGTACCCCCTATGATGCATCAAACCATTCTTTGATCATCATTGTATACGTGTTATGATAATTTCATTAACAGAGCTAAGCAGGTCCGATAGTATGACCAGTCCAGCAAGGCCCAAACAACATCAAATCCACCATTAGCAGAATCCAAAGGGTAGGATTCGAGTGGCAACGAGTCAGTAAGCTCACACGTCACGCAGTCAAACCCAATACTCGTAAGTCCTTCAAGGCAAGTATCTAATAGATCTACCTAAGACAGGCAGACCAACAATACATTGGATCCGACTAGGAAACAAATACAAGAGTATAAGTCGGACATGAAAACTTTCTTGCATGGACCACAATCTTAAAGGAAACTCTCTCCCGTAGATCCAGGAGCATAAGTCGTGTTGGAAAACTATCCCACATGAACAGCTCCCGACTAGGAAAGAATCGACAACAAGATCTATTTTCCTAAATTACGCCACCAAAATTTGACCCCTAACAGAATTGTAGGCATCGGTTAGCCCCATCAAGAACTTGATCGAGCGTTGACTGTGGACATATGCAAAAATGATGTTCATGGTGTCGCTAGTGTCTTCAGCAAAACCAATCACAACATCCAATTCGTCTCAGAAAGCCTTCAATTTGGTAAAGTAGGCATTCACATTCATCGTCGCTTGAGTGCAATCATGGATTTTAGATTCAATATGATAGGTTGGTCAATTCACAGTAAATGGCACTTGCCCGGAGGTTAGGTGAGATGGCGTTGATGAGCCATGATTCCACCAAGTTGTTGCAACGATCCCATTATAGTACTTCATCATTTTTGACTTTGTCACTGGGCTTCCTGATAGATCAATCAACAAAACCAAATTTATTTTTTGGCTTTGAGAGCAATGATCATCGCTCGACTCCATATATTGTAATTGGTGAGAGTAAGCAACTGTAAAACAAAAGCCACTCCAGGTTGATTGAAGTAGTAAAGAAAGTATGGATAATGATGATTGTCATATGGTAAAGTGGTGGTGTTGGAATCACTGCTTCTATTGTCACCCATGGTGGCAGCAGCTTCGTTGTGTAATGGTGGATCTGAACTTTGGGGTCCGAATCATTTTTTTCCTTCCAAAACTCCTTCCTCACGACTTTCTGTTTCGTCCTGTTGTAGCTGTGTTGGCCGAGAGAGAGAGAGAGAAACAAACGAGGGTAAAAAAGAGATAAGTGAGGAGGAGAATTGTGTTCTCTGTTCTGTTCTGTGGCTGCAATGTCTAGATGTCAATGGTTGTGACGACCCCCCTCCCGCACTGTACAGATACTGTCCGCTTTGGGCTACCATCCGGCCCTCACGGCTTTAAAAGGCCTCTATACAATGGGGAGATGACCCTGCACATATAAAGATCATCATCCTTCCCTACCCAGGCGATATGGGACTATGTTTCCCCTTGGTAGCTAGCCCAACTCCTCTTGGAATCCACGGGCCTGTTGGGCCTATTGGGCTCCAACCCTCACCCTCACCCTCCCCCTCAAGTCCGCCCACACAAGGGTCTCACAGTCCACCCCCCTTAAGGCCCAACGTCCTCGTTGGCCACACAGGCACAACGTCCACGTTGCCCGAGGGCCCACCTCCACGTGGCACACTTCCGGCTGGGTCAGGCTCTGATACCAAACTGTGACGACCCCCCTCCCGCACTGTACAGATACTGTCCGCTTTGGGCTACCATCCGGCCCTCACCAATTTCAGCCGCCATTAAGAAGGAAACGAGAAGATAAAAAAAAACTCAAGGAAAAAGGTTTTGCTCTTTTTTTTTTTTTTTTTTTTTATATATATATAAATGGTGGGTGGCTATTCGCCCCCACCGAACTTTCGAATGCACCCACCCTATTTCACAAAATAAAAACCCTACTTATTAGTTTAATAAAAGCCCACAACCAAACCCAAATACAATTGGGTAACAACCCATCAACATTAGGGTTTACAAAAGAAATTTTTTTATATTTATTTAAATTAGGCGGGTATTACAATATATACAACTCAAAAGAATCTCGTCCCGAGATTCGATAGAGGAAAGAAAGTTAAGCGAAATTTCAAAAAATGCAACTTGTCAAACGAAAGAAGATTTTAAAATGAAAATTTTCAATTGAATTTTTAGTTGCATAAATTTTTATTGTCATTGAAAAAGTAGTGGTGTTACAATATATACAACTCAAAAGAATCTCGTCCCGAGATTCGTGAAAGGGTTAACTAAAGATTCAAGATAACAAACCGCTACAAGAAAACGACACTGAATAATGCCATCCACTATTGACATTAAAATAAGTTAATCACAGAAATCTCATCTCGAGATTCACGAAGAAAAAGAAACAATACTAAAAGTTCAAGGTTCACCCTTGTCACTTTATCTCTAGACCGTCACACTACTACTCTCCCATATCCACATTCCGAGGATCACCTAGACTCTACCCCAGCCTAGGCTAACCAAATGCTCTGATACCAAACTGTCACGCCCCGATTTTCGAAGGAAACGAAAATCCCAAAATCCACTTAGGATTATCCGTTTCCCCCAAAACTCGGGACGTGAGAATTCAATAATAACAGAAACAAATAGCAGCATGAACTAAACATCTGAAACAAATAAAATCTAACCCGGAGAAGACTGGCATGGCTAGCTCACTAGCGAAACTCCAGTAATGCAGCTCAAAATCTCTAAACCTGAAAGACTACTCGGCTACATTCCAAAAGGAATGTACCCAAGAAGCAAAAGCTCACTCGGGTCAGCAATAAAGCTGGTGTGAGAAATCTTCATCCCAAAATCAATAAATCCGCACATGACAACATTAAAATAACCAAACAATAAATAACCACACCATCAGGTAGTTCCTCAATGAGGCAATGGTGTTATCATCCTAATAAATAAATATGCATTATTTATTACTAATAAATAAAATTTATGACTTATCAATCCTCATAAATGCAACAACAATACAATTCATACTCATATTAGGCTATTATTGAAATATTAAACAAACACATTTTTCTACCTTTAGGAAGACGTGTAGTTCTCATTCAATGGTTGAATGAGCATTTAGTTTCTTCCTTTAAGGTAATCACGCACATACACAAAAAGAAATCACGCTTCTTTTCCACAATCGCACTCTCCTCCTGTGCCGAACACACCTCACCCAAGTGTGTCTCCCTTGCCTTCGAAACCACTCGGAGCGTACATGTTCCAAGTGGGGTGCCACCTCGAGGAACATGTCATCACACCCGAAGTCCGATCCATGGCAAGTATTCTTCCTAAATCTACACGTACAACCGAACACACATGGAACGGTGCACCGATATGCAAGCAAGTCTGCATACCCATAATATCACATGTATACAAGCAAGTCTGTATACAAAAATTTCACATTTTTTTTTTTTTCGGAGTTGTGGAAAAGAGCATAAAAATAAATAATTCCTCAAAACTATTTTATGGTGATGCTTTGTCAACCATAAATAAATCAATCACAGTATCCACCATTCTTTTGGGGAAAAGTAATATTTGACACATTGTCAATTCACACATCTCATCTCATTGCATCATACGAAAAACAATATGCACACCAATTCGCATAACAATACAAATACTCAAACTAAAACAAGTGCTCAGTTAAATTCCAGTCAATATCTATTACTAGGAAATTTTCTTCTAACCCTAAACTAAATAAGAGTTTAATCATACATAAAACTAATACAGACAAGACACTATCCCTTAAGCTACCACTTCTAACAAGTTGCAGAGAATGACAGGGCGTGACAACAAAGCTGTCTTACAGCAACTTGCTTTCTAATTCATTATGTAAATCTTTGATAAATCAGTTTATCTAACGCCACAAGCCATAATCTTCAACAATGTTAAGATTATAAATGTGCATGTACACTACCCCCCCCCCCCCCCCCCCCTCAACCTTTTTGGTTAAGTGTTTATCTGTTTCTACCATGAGGTACATTAGTCTACGCCACAATTGGAGCACCCATTTCAATTACAAATTACATTGTGTAGCTAAGCTTATAAGACACAAACAATAATATAGGTTGCATACTTTTGTTGCATAGACATATGCCCAACAGGAAGTCAGTTATGCGAACAATAGTGGCATGATATGATCATAAATATTAAGTCACTGACCCAAGCTAGCTAAAAGAAAAGCAAAAGATGTCTATGTACAGGAGTTAAAAGACATAAGATCAAGACAACAATCATGCACACACAGTTAGAAGGAACAAACAAGACATAAGATCAAACTCACATACAAAAAGGAATGGAGAAAACTCACCTACAGAGTCTACGCCAATCGCTGCACCATCAAGACCAAAATCCTCACCATATCTGATAGTCAATTCGTCAAACAATCAAAAGGGGTCGTTCCCTTATTCGTTGCCAATCAAGTATCAACATTTAACACTTAAATGGCGGAACATAACTGGCTGCAACAGGATGACATGATCAGTTGGCTTAAATGTAAGAACCCATGTGCTGATTTTTTTATTTTTTTTTTCTTTCCAATGTGTGGGTTCTGTGGCTGCAATGTCTAGATGTCAATGGTGCTACACGAGATCTTGTAGCAATCTTCTGTGAGTGGTGAAGGGTGGTTGTGAATGGTGTGCGATCGGTGCAAGACGGTGATAGGGTGTGTGCGTGGATTTTTCTTCAAACCGCTGCTCGCTTAAAAAAATTAAAATTAAAATTAATTGGGCATTGCATCACTTTTATGTTTACATTCAACTGAAGTTTCTTTTTCTAATTTAAACACTCATAATAGAACGGAAGCCATGAGTGAAAGCAATGTGCACTCCACTGTATAATGACAAGATAAAGTATATAGTTCTAATCAAATTCAAAATAGTTGTAACTCTGATTAAATCAAACATTTTATTTTGCTTTGGTGTCTCTATTCAAACAAAATAGATCAAATGGGCAAAGCTTTTCTCTTACTAGTTGACAAAATCATAAACGAGTTTATCAGATTCACCCACACTTGCATATCAGAGTGAGCTGGGTGAAGCCTTTCACTGGAAGTGAAGGAGTCTGTGAATTAGGCATGTGGGTATATATTTTTTTTATAAAGACTTAAATACTCCTCAATTTTTTGCATTTTGGGAATTATATTTTTTTATAGTTAAATTTAGGATACATTTACTGAGGATATTTGGGTCTTTACTAAATGTGACACGTCTAATCCTGGTCAATGTCATTGAACAAATTATCAAAACTCAATTTTGTACCTAATTTGTAATTATGTAAAACTTTTATATCCAAAATATATACAAGGAGTAAAATGAGGAGAAAGGTATATGGTTCTAATAGCGACATTACTTTCCCAAACCTAATCGGAGATGGTGTAGTGATGGTTTTCTTATGCAGTTGTGTTGTTGATAACTTATATCCAGAGGTTTATTTCACCCTAAAACTTGTTAGAGACACCATGAGCATTGTATTTTTTTATTTTTTATTTTTATTTTTACAGATTCAATAAGAAGCAAAAGTTAAAAGTGTGATAGTTTAATGTTTTTTTTAACAATGGTGGATAATATCACTAGATTACAAGTTCGAACCCAACTGACGATATTTAGGGTGAAATGGGTTAATGGATAAAAAAATAAAAAATAAAATGAGTGATAGTGAGGGCAATCCCAAGCACCTGACTTGAGGATTTGTGTTCTTTCGAGTCTCAACCTTTCTTTATAACTCACACGCACATTTCAACGAACAGGGGATGTAAATGTCCCATGACTCCATGAGTTGAACACCAACACAGTGTGAAATCAAGCCTTGTTAACAACCTATTATGACAATGACTTACAAGCTTAATTGAGTCTTACATCAGAATCAAAATTTCTCATAATTGGACACCAATGACATGAGCTAATTTTGAGCGACAACAAAATTAATTAAATTATTCTCAAAGAAAATGCGCATATCAAAGTGGTTGATGCGACAAATAAATTTATTAGCCTTCAATAACTTTCGGCAAAGTTTGATAATGCACCATTAATCATTGTTACAAGGCAGGCCTCTAATTCAGGGAGCGTATTCTCATCACAGCACTTTTAGACTTCCACTCTTGAACCACTTGAGAGAGTGAATTGTAAGCCTTCCTCCAAACAGCGCAAAACCCTTTCCTTCAACTCCCTAACGGTCCCTCTCATCCTCTTCCCTTTTTGACCTTCCATCACCAACCTCACCACTCTCTCAATTTCCTCCCTTTTCATGACCTCCACCCTCACCGCGACCCCAAGTTCATCAACCATCCTTGTAGCGTTCATCATTTGCTCCGCGAACATGGGCCAAGCCATCATTGGTACACCATGTAACACACTCTCCGTGGTTGAGTTCCATCCACAATGCGAAAAGAACCCACCCGTCGCAACATGGCCTAGTATCTCCACTTGTGGGGCCCATGTCGCGGCCACTCTTCCTATTCCACTTGTCCTCTCCAAGAACCCTTCAGGCAAATAAGCCAATGGATCATCTAGTCCCTCGTCAGCATCTTCTGGTTTCCGAACTACCCAGATGAATCTCTGCCCACTCAGTTCCAGTCCCCGAGCCAACTCAGTGATTTGTTCGCGGAACAAGAACCTCTGACTCCCAAATGAAACATAAACCACTGAGTCTACCGGTTGCTCATCGAGCCAGGTGATACACTCATGCTTTGCATCCGAGTTCCCAAGTTTTATAATTGGTCCTATGGGGTACACCGGTGGTGTTTTCAGCTGTTTGAACACCGGATTATCTTGTAAAGCTTTGATTGTTATCGGCTCAAGATCAAAACATGAGTTTAGTACTATACCGTCAACTGTATGTAGGCGTTTCGCAATGTATAAGAAGCTAGTATAGAAACTAGCTTTCCGGTTTGCAGCTAGATCAACCACATCACAAGGACGAATAGGGGTACAACCCGGGATATGAATCAGTCCCGGGAGGTCAACAAACTCACCTTCTTCTACTTCCCGGTCGAGTACCGGGAGGTATAACATGAAGGAGAGGAGCTGAGCAGTTGATGAGAAGAATATGTAGTTCGGAAGAGAAAGCTTGTGAGCTACTTGCAGAATTTCTGTAGCTAAGGAATCAACTAGTAGGATCGGTTTCGGGTGTTGGGAAAGTATGGATTCAATGGTGGGGAGTGAGGCTCTGAAAGAGAGTGTTATGAGTGTGAATTCGTCAGTAGGTTGGAATGCGGTGGTGTCAATGAGAGGGAGGGTGGTGAAGATGATGGAGGGAGGGAATGTGGTGGTGTGTAGGAAACCGGACAATGCGTCATCGTTGAAGAGAAGGAACGTGACGCGGAAGGAGGGGTGTAGGTTGACAAGGCGCTTTGCGAGCTCGAGAAGTGGGATTAAATGGCCTAATCCTGTGAAGGGAAGGATGGTGAGCTGGTGGTGCTCCTCCATGAGTGGTGGTGGTCAGTGGGGTGCTCTTGTGTTTTGAGGTTCTGATGTAGTGGCTTATAAAGAGAAGAAAGGAAAGTATTGGACACATGTCATTCAATAGGAAACAAAAGCGTGAGGGGGACTTCACGTGGGATTTGCATTGATAAATTGCAAACTCTTTAAAAGCTCGAATTTGTAGGGAAGGCGAATTCAATCATATATCAAGCGAAAGTAAAAGTGAGGTTGTGGGAATACAATTATATTGGTGGGTATCAATCATATAACTAAACTGTATATTTCCACAATACTACCGCATATAAGTACATGGACAATATTAGGCCCATAAATAATTGGAGTGAATTTAATATTCCAACATGCATCACTTTGAATGTTTACATTCAACTGAAAGTTTTTCACTGTAAACATTTAAAAGGACCATAAGTGACATGCAAAGTATAAGAAGGGATTATTAGCAAATTTATATAAAAAGAGTATAAAAATGAGGAGAGCGAATTACCCCTCATTGCGGAAGAGGAGGAAAGTGACGTGAAAGGATGGATAGAGCTCAATGAGGCGTCTTGCGAATTCTCAAGTAAAGGAATAGGTGGCCTAATCCCGGGACTGGGAGGATGGTCAGGTGGTGCTCCGCCATGAGTTATGTTGTAAGTTTATTCTTTAGCACATAATGTAGTTTGGTGCGATCGACTCGATGACGTTTTATTATTATTTTTTGCTTTTCATTATCTAATAGATCACTATCAGGTTTCAACATTCAAGTTCAACAAAAGTTTTGCAATATTTGACACTACAATGGTACAGGGAAAAATGTAAATTTTTTTTAAAAAAACTAAAAAAAAAAACTAGTAAATGCTGACTAGAATTGTTGCTAATTTAATTCTTGCTTTCACATTAATCGAAACATCAACAAAAAAGAGAGACACATTTTTTCAAGTCCTCAGCAAACAAACTTGTGACGTTCCATGCCTCGGGATTAAACTAATTAAATGACCTCAACAATAATTAAACTAGCATTTAGTTTTCTCATATGCACAAAGCATTCATTCATTTAATCAACATTCAATCAATCTGAGTAGGTAAACCATTTGTTGAGGAGCATTTTTTTTTTTTTTTTGGAAGGCGAGTTAGGTTTTTAAGGATTTCATAACCTATTAATTGGGCGACCTATAGATCAACACCCATTAAAAAGTAACCATGCCGCAGGTGGGATTCGAAGGGTTTTTGATAAGCATTTATTTGTCTCAAGATATAGGAAAAACCAAAATAAAGTTTTATATGAGCGCGAGCTCGGAAAACAACACTGCCAAAAACTAAGAATATGCTAATTATGTAGTCTGAAAAGTCGTTCATCATAGTTGAAGTTAAAATATATCTTTTTCTTTGATGCAGAGATGTTTGATCCATTATTCTTAACAATTGGCTTTCTTAATGCGAGTATATTTATGAAGGCCAAGTCTTGACACTATCGATTACACAATCACAATCACACAATCCGAAAATCAGATTATTCTGATCAGTGTTCTAAAAATCGGCCTAAGCGGCGCCTAGGCGCTAGAAGGTGGAAAACCGCTCAGATTAATGGCTGGGCGGGCAGTATGGGCGGTTCTGGGACGTCTGGGCAGGTCTAGGCGGCCTAGGCGGGTCTAAGCGGACTCTAGGCGGGGTCTAGGCGGTCTGGGCGATTTTTATTTATTTTTTATTTTGTTATTTTTTAATAAGGCTGATTGTGTTCTTATTTTATTTTCTTTCCTATTTTTTAGAAATAAACTATTTAATTGTTTTTTATTCAGTATATGTCTAAATGTAGCAAATGATGATTACTTAATGAAATTCTCAAAGGATCTGCCGGTACCAATTTTACTAATGTAGATTTTATCAAACATAACTGAGGTTATTCATGCAATTTGAAGAAAAATAAAAGAGTACACAAATTCAAATTTATATAAAGTACCCATCATGACCAACTTCAGTCATTTGAGTTTTAATAAATTTTGTTCATGGTTGTTAATTTTTCATGTTTTTAAATTTTGCATATGTATATTGACATTAAATTGGATGTAATTGATAAGGTATTATGCTTAACTTTTGTAAATTATTAAAGTAATAATACAAAACCTAAGACCGCTTAGGTGCCGCCTAGGCACCTGCTCGCCGCCCGCCCAGCACCTAGCGATTTTTAAAACACTGATTCTGACAACTACTGAGTATTATCGCTGATTTATCTTTACATGTTAAAACAAATGAGTGATAGTCTTAAATAACTCACACTTACATTTCAACCAACAGACGATGTGTGTATGTTGACCGATCTATCCATGGGTGGATATAAATGTCCGAGGAGTTTAGCACAAACACAATGTGAAATCAAGCCTTGTTAACAACCTATTATGACCTTGACTTACAAGCTTAATTTATGTATCGAATCAATAACTAGACCAATTGACATGGAAACTTGTAGCTTTCATCGAGTCTTACATGAAAATTTCTCATAATTGGACACCAATGATATGAGCTAATTTTGAGCGACAACATAATTAAAATAAAATTATTCTCAAAGAAAACTCGCACACAAAAGTGATTGAGACGAAAAATAAACTTATTAGCATTCAATAACTTTCCGCAAAGTGTGATTATGCACTATCAATCATTGTAATGAAGACGGGCCTCTAATTAAGGAGCGCATTCTCATCATAGCACTTTTAGACGTCCACTCTTGAATCGCTTGAGAGAGTGAATTGTAAGAGCATCCACCTTCCTCCAAACTGCGCAACACCCTTTCCTTCAACTCCCTAACGCTCCCTCTCATCCTCTTCCCTTCTTGACCTTCCATGACCAACCTCACCACTCTGTCAATTTCCTCCCTTTTCATGACATCCAACCTCACCGCGACCCCAAGCGTTCATCATTTGCTCCCCGAACATGGGCCAAGCCATCATTAGTACACCAAGTACCACACTCTCCGTGGTTGAGATCCATCCACAATGAGAAAAGAACCCACCCATCGCAACATGGTCTAGTATCTCCACTTGTAGGGGCCAAGTCGCGATCACTCTCCCTATTCCACTTGTCCCCTCCAAGAACCCTTCAGGCAAATAAGCCAATGGGTCATCTAGTCCCTCATCAGCATCTTCTGGTTTCCGAACTACCCAGATGAATGATCTGCCCACTCAGTTCCAGTCCTCGAGCCAACTTAGTGATTTGTTCGTGAAACAAGAACCCCTGACTCCCAAATGAAACATAAACCACTGAGTCAACCGGTTGCTCATCGAGCTAGGTGATACACTCATGCTTTGTATCGAAGTTTCCAAGTTTTATAATTGGTCCTATGGGGTACACCGGTAGTGTTTTCAGCTACTTGAACACCGGATTATCTTGCAAAGCTTTGATTGTTATCGACTCAAGATCAAAACATGAGTTTAGTACTATACCGTCAACTGTATGTAGGTTTTTTTCGCAATGTATAAGAAACTTGTATAGAAACTAGCTTTCCAGTTTGTAGCTAGATCAAGGAAGGTTAGTGACTCAAGGATGGATAACAAACAGAATGACCGAAAGTTAAATAGCCAGAGAGGCGATTTAGAGGGGTATTCTGGGTATAATTCTGTTTTTTCGATCTTTCAATCTTGGCCGTCCCGAGCTTCTTGGAACCACTCTCAGCCGTTGATCGTAGTGGCGGCTCAGGCTTAGCGAACCCTAGATTTCCCCGCCGTTTGGCTGACGGAGAGAGGCCGCCTTTGCGCCGCCTAGAGGTGCTACGCCGCTACACTACAGCCGCTTGCAAGCCGCTTCTCGTTTGCTGCTGCTTGCTCTGCCTTGACATGTTGTTCTGCCAGTCTTCAAAGCCGCCCCAAACGCTTTGATTTGTTGCATCGTTTTGTCGCATCGCTGTGTTGCATTGCTTGGCGAATTTTGGCCTGCTGCTTGGCCTGTTTTTGCTTGGCTTTTGATTGGTTTTGCTTGGCCATTGCTTGGTTTTTGCTTGGCCATTGCTTGGCCTATTGCATTATTCCTGATGCATTGCTTTTTCTAAAGGGCTGGCGAGATTCTTTGCAACATGACGGCTCCCTTAGTCGTCAACACTTCCTTTCCCCCATTGGGGGGCAAGGAACCCCCGGAAGAGGCTCCAAAACTCTCTTTCGCCCAAATAATTGGAAAAATTCTTGTGGATGATGTTAAGGAGTCACATGTGGAGGGAACAAGATTCCGGAAAGAAGGAGAGCCAGCCATTGGGCTTACGACTTCTGATGAATCCCGTGGAGAGGCTTTCATGGAACAACACGTGATAGTTTTAAAGTTCTCTAGTTACCGGCCAACATTGGACGATATACGAGATTCTATTCATCTAACTTGGGGGATATTAGGTGACTTTTCTCTAGGTCTTCTTGATCAACGACACGTTCTCGTCCGGCTTCAGTCTGAAGTGGAAGCAAAGAAAGTCTTGTCAAGGGACTCTTTCTTGATCCGAGGAGTGCGTTTCAAAGCCTTTCGCTGGCATGATGGTTTCAGTCTGAAAGCAGATCCAGTCTCGGTTCCACTGTGGGTAGAGTTGCCTAACCTGCCTTTGCATTTATTTCATCCTCCTATTTTAAAAGCTATTGTGAATTCTTTTGGTGGTTTCTTACGTATGGATGACCATACCCGTTGTTTATCACGTCCGGGTTCTGCCCATGTTTGCGTGGAGATGACGTTGGCAGAAAAGTTATCGAATAGGATTTGGATTGATAGGTCTAATAATAGGGGTTTCTGGCAGCAAATTGAATACCCGGATTTCAAATACTGTGACTATTGTTCTTTGCTAGGACATCATGAAGAATTTTGCAGGAAAAAGCTAGGTCTCAAGGGACATGTGAAAACATCCCACGGTGGACAAGAAGCGAAACATGAGAACATAAGGTGGAGACTAAGGTTATTAAGCAACAGTATGTTCCAGTAGCTCTTAAAAACAAAGGTGCAAAATCTGATGTGGGCACGAGAGGTGCTAAAAATGATAAAGGAGAGGAGTTCAAGGAGGCCATGAGTAAGGCGAACTTATTGAACAACGAACCGGTAAAGGTGGAGATGTCAAACAAATTTGAGATCCTTACAGCAAATATCGAGGAAGATGAGGACGCTTCAGCGGAGCAACTGGTGGGTATGAACATGGCTCATGACCGTGCCGTGGCTAGGCAAGAATCCACTGAGGAATGTCTTCTGGAGGCGGGGTATACATTTTCGGAGATTTCAAATGTTATTGGCAATCAAGCACAGCCGTCTCAACAACAGGATGATGTCAATTCAGGGGCGAAGAGTGTTTGTTTCGACGACACGACCAAAAACATTAAAAAATTCAACATAATCATGCGGCAGCGTCGCAAGGTGCGACGAGTGACTCAAACGGCGAGGGTCAAGTTGGGCATGCTGATTCAGGATTGCCCCAGCCAGATCTAGTTTCATCCCAGCCTGTGCCCTGCATCAAAGCAGGGGAAGTCGTCTCATCCCAGCTTGGGCCCTGCATCAAAATAGGGGAAGTTTCGCCCCAGCCAGATCACTGTCCCAAAACAGGGGACGTGTTACCCCAGGCAGCACTTGATTCTCTTGGAGAATTCTCTCCCGCAATTGGCGTGGTTTCTCCTCGATCAGATTCTATTACGCAGTAGACCAGGCCGACTGTACCACAACCCGCGGCCATTGGACACTTGTCAATACCCGTGGCAGCCGGGAATGAGCAGGAAGGGCGGGTCTTCAGACAACCTCATCATATTGAACCCGGTGATGTTGGAATTCAGTCTGCACAATTGGTTTCAGTTACTCATCTGGGGGGGCACCTCGGTGCTACTAGCACAGAGCTAGGGGATGCTATGCAGGGTCAGCAAGTGCAGGATCCCTCGGATGATGAGTTTCAGTCTTTGCTCAGGTTAAAGAGACATTTTGACAAATACGCTATCAAAACTTCCCCGGATTATAAAAGAATCGGAGACAACTTTAATGAGGCTATATCTTTGTTCAAAGAAAATAGGCTACTTCGACAGCCGAAATTGAATAGCGATACACTCGAAAGTACTAGTGAGGATAGTGATGCAGTCAACTCAAAATCTGAGCTTGGCCCACAGGCAGCGAACAGTGATTTGGATTTAGGGGCTATGTCAGACGAAAAGATGAATAAGAGGCGCCACACCAAAGATACCAGCTTTTGTTCCCGAAAATCCAATAGAACTAGGAAAGAAAACAAAAGGTACAAAGACTGAGTTTGGTTTTTTTTTTTTTTTTTTGTCTAGGCTTGTAGTGGTGAATCCTATCTTTTGTAAGAGTTTGTATCGGCTTTTTAGTTAACCCTATAGGGTCAGTCATGTAGCCTTCGGGCGTGGTTGTTTAAATGAATAAAATGGGTCAACATCCCAATTTGATAAAAAAAAAAAAAAAACCACATCACAAGGACAAATAGGGGCATGGGCGGGCCTACTATGGGGCGAGGGGGGGGGGGGGCAGCTGCCCCCCTCAATTTTTAAAATATTTTTAGTATATAAACTTTAGGTTTAAAAAAATCGATTATATAATGTAGAATACAATATGATAATTATTTATACAATTGTTTGAACATATCTTTGTTGGTGTAGTGGTTTGAGGTTTATCATTTTTAGTAAAAGACCCGAGTTCGATACTCTTTGAGTGCATTTTTATTTTATTTTCAATGCAATTTTTTTTAGTAATTGCAAACATTAAAAAAATGTTTAGTTTAATAAAAATTAAAGAAATGAATTATTTTTCACAAGTGGTATAAAACCTCCAACAAAATAATATTTAAAATTAATATCTAAAATAATAACTATAGAATTCAATGAAAATATATACCATTAGCCAACTCGTACAAAATTTGAGCCTCATATAAACAATTTTTTCTATAAAATTGTATTATGATCATATTAGGTTCACAAATTTCAAAATTTTTTAGCCACACCTAGATACTTATCCTAATTATTTTGTGATATTAGTTATATATTCTAATTATTATGCTCGTTTGTTCCTTGTTAAGGTTATCGATAATGACCTTATTTTGGCATAAAATTGAACCACACTGAATTCAATTTGGTATATGCAATGCATTTTTTATAGCTGTATTTTTTTTATTAGTTACTAGTTTAGGTAGAAGAAAAAAATTTTGTTTTACCATTGATAACTACTATTATCAACTAATAAGTATTTTTCATTTCGCCCCCCCCTCAACTAAAATCCTGGATTCGCCTCTGTATATAAGCTAATTCTGACCAAACCTTGTGGAAACATGAAACCTAAAACTTGTTATTCTAATAGAGTTATATTCTATCCCGACTTTCCTATTCTGTAACATATGTAGATTTTCCTTCTTTAACAAAAGTCGATGAGGAAAATTGGTTTTTTGACTCCGAAAGTATGGTTTCAATGGTGGGGAGTGATGCTCTAATAAAGAGTTATGAGAATGAGTATGTCAGTAGGTTGGAATGGGGTGCTTTCAATGGGAGGGGGTAGTGAAGGTGATGGAAGGAGGAAAGGTGGTGGTGTGAAGAGAGTAGACACCACGTCCTTGGGGAAGTGTAGGCACTTGACGCGAAAGGAGGGGTGGAACTTGACAAGGATTTTCAAGAGCTCGAGGAGAGGTATTAAAGACCTAAACCAGGGATGGAAAGGGTGGTTAGTTGGTGGTGGTGCTCAGCCATGAAGGTGGTGGAATTGGTGGGGTGCCCTTGTGTTTTGAGGTTCTTGTGTGGGGGTTGGGTTTATAAAAGAAAGGAAAGCATTGGACTTTTAATTTTAATTTTTTTTGTTAAAGCCATATGCATAATATATTAGAACCAATAGTGATTACATACTTCTTGCCCTACGACTGTAGTCAAATTATGAGTTTCCATATTGAGGTCACTACATGTATACTTACAATTTCACAAAGGAAGAAAAAAGAACATGCGTCGAATGTTACTAATGATCGGACGCCAAACTCAATTTATAGAAAAACCAGAATGAGATTCATCATCATAGAGGAGATTAATGAGGTTTGTCGAATCTCCAAAAAGAAAACATGTCTTCCACTGCTAAGCTTGTATAAGTAGAAGGGATGCCTCTGTCGCATAACGCTCTGTCATGGTGCTATCAGTCACCTTTCCTACTATTGTGCACACCACATTAAACAAGACAAATAGGCATTAAAAAAATAATAAAAGAAAAATGGGCATTGCATTACTTTGATGTTTACGTTCAATGATGTTTCTTTTCTCATGTAAACACTCGTAATGGAGTGGGACCATGAGTGAAAGCAATGTGCGCTCCTTTATACAAGTACAAGTACAAGATAAATATAAAGGTGTTTTTTTAATATAAAGGCTTTAGGATCCTTTGAACCTTTGCTCGGTTAAAAAAAATAATAATAATAAAAAATTTGGCATTGCATCACTTTGATGTTTACATTCAATTATGGTCGAGTGGTTAGGACTGTGTGGGTTTATCTCCCACTTTCTATGTTCGAGATTCGATTATGAAATTCTATAAAACCTCAACTCACTTTCCAAAAAAAAAAATTCTTTTTCTAATTTAAACACTCATAATAGAATGAAACCCATGAGTGAAAGCAATGTGCACTCCCCTGTATAATGACAAGATAAAGTATATAGTTCTAATCAAATTCAAAACAGAAATTCTAAATGTGGAGGAAGTGGGCGAGGAAATGGGCGAGGGAAGTGAGGTGGCGGGGGTGAGAGCCGTTCCTCGCCCTCGAGATGCATGCATTGACTTTTCGCGCGTGCATCCCGAGCGGGATGAACGGCTCCCACCCCGCCACCTCCCTCCCCTCGCTCATTTCCTCGCTCGTTTCCTCGCCATGTAGAACTGCTCAATTCAAAATAGTTGATACTCTGATTAAATCAAACATTTTATTTTGCTTTTCTCTTACTAGTTGACAAAATCATAAACGAGTTAATCAGATTCACCCACACTTGCATATCAGAGTGAGGTGGGTGAAGCCTTTCACTGGAAGTGAAGGAGTCTGTGAAGGGGTATTCTAACTGTCGAGGGAATGGGTGAGGAAATCAGCGATGGAAAGAGGACCCTCCATCCCTCTCGTGATGCGTGCCTTTCCTCTTCTGCACGTATCGCGAGGGAGATGGAGGGTCCTCCCCCCTCCCTCACTGGTTTCCTCGCCATTTAGACTGACTCGTCTGTGAATTAGGCATGTGGGTATATTTTTTTTATAAAAACCTAAATGCTCCTCGATTTTTTACATTTTGGGAATTATATATATATATATATATATATATATATTATTTATAGATAAACTTAGGGTACATTTATTGAGGATATTTGGGTCTTTACTGAATGTGGCACATCTGATCCTGGTCAACGTCATTGAACAAATTATCAAAACTCAATTTCTTACCTAATTTATAATTATGCAAAATTTTTATATCAAAAATATATAAAATCATTGAACAATGGAGAATCACTAAATCACGGATTCGAACTCAACCGGTGGCATCTAGGGTGGGAGGGGTTAAGAGATAAATAAAATAAAATTAAACCAAAAAAAAAAGAAAAAAAAAAAAAAGCAAAATAAAATGAGTGATTGCGAGTGCAACCCCATGGACCTGACCTGAAAATTTGTGTTCTTTCGAGTCTCAACCTTTCTTTATAACTCACACACACGTTTCAACCAACAGGGGATGTAAATGTCCCATGACTCCATGAGTTTAACACCAACACTGTGAAATCAAGCCTTGTTAACAACCTATTATGACAATGACTTGCAAGCTTAATTGAGTCTTACATCAAAATCAAAATTTCTCATAATTGGACACCAATGATACGAGCTAATTTTGAGCGACAACAAAATTAATTAAATTATTCTCAAAGAAAATGCGCATGTCAAAGTGGTTGATAGGACGAATAAATTTATTAGCCTTCAATAACTTTCCGCAAAGTTTGATAATGCACCATCAATCATTGTAACAAGGCAGGCCTCTAATTTCTCATCACAGCACTTTTAGACTTCCACTCTTGAACCACTTGAGAGAGTGAATTGTAAGAGCATCCACCTTCCTCCAAACCGCGCAACACCCTTTCCTTCAACTCCCTAACGCTCCCTCTCATCCACTTCCCTTCTTGACCTTCCATGACCAACCTCACCACTCTCTCAATTTCTTCCCTTTTCATGACCTCCAATCTCACCGCGACCCCAATTTCATCAACCATCCTAGTAGCGTTCATCCTTTGCTCCGCGAACAATGGCCAAGTTATCATTGGTACACCATTTACCACACTCTCCATCGTTGAGTTCCATCCACAATGCGAAAAGAACCCACCCGTCGCCACATGGCCTAGTATCTCCACTTGTGGTGCCCACGTCGCAACCACTCTCCCTACGCCACCTGTCCTTTCCAAGAACCCTTCAGGCAAATAAGCCAATGGGTCATCTAGTCCCTCATCAGCATCTTTTGGTTTCCGAACGGTCCAGATGAATCTCTGCCCACTCAGTTCCAGTCCACGAGCCAACTCATTGATTTGTTCGCGAAACAAGAACCCATGACTCCCAAATGAAACATAAACCACTGAGTCAACCGGTTGCTCATCTAGCCAGGTGATACACTCATGCTTTGTATCGGAATTCCCAAGTTTTATAATTGGTCCTATGGGGTACACCGGTGGTGTTTTCAGCTGCTTGAACACAGGATTATCTTGTAAAGCTTTGATTGTTGTCGGCTCAAGATCAAAACATGAGTTTAGTACTATACCATCAACTGTATTTAGGCGTTTCGCGTTGTATAAGAAGCCTGTATAGAAACTCACTTTCCGGTTTGCAGCTGGATCAACCACATCACAAGGACGAATAGGAGTACAACCCGGGATATGAATCAGTCCAGGGAGATCAACAAACTCACCTTCTACTTCCCGGTCTAGTACCGGGAGGTATAACATGAAGGATAGTAGCTGAGCTGTTGATGAGAAGAATATGTAGCTCGGAAGAGAAAGCTTGTGAGCTACTTCAAGAACTTCAGTAGCGAAGAAATCAACTAGTAGGATTGTTTTCGGGTTTTTGGAAAGTATGGACTCAATGGTAGGGAGTGAGGCTCTGAATAAGAGTGTTAGGAGTGTGAGTACGTCAGTAGGTTGGAATGGGGTGGTGTCAATGGGAGGGAGGGTGGTGAAGATGATGGAGGGAGGAAATTTGTTGGTGCGAAGGAGATCAGATACCGCAGCGTCATCAGGGAAGAGGAGGAACGTGACGCGGAAGGAGGAGTGTAGGTTGACAAGGCGTTTCGCGAACTCGATAAGTGGGATTAAATGGCCTAATCCTCTGATAGGAAGGATGGTGAGGTGGTGGTGCTCCGCCATGAGTGATGCTTGTTAGTGGGATGCTCTTTGTGTTTTGAGGTTCTTGTGTGATTGTTGGGTTATAAAGAGAGAAAAGGAAAGTATTGGAGATTAAGAATGACAAATGGTGTTATGGGAATAGGGGATGGGAAGAAAGGAAACAAAAGAGTGATGATGAAAGAAAGCATCACTTTGATGTTTACATTCAACGGAAAATTTTCAATGTAAACATTTGAAAGGACCACAATTGAAAGCATCTGCACTCTCCTGAAACTAACCACTCCCTGTGCGTACTAGAAACTTGGTGGAGATATTTGAATTAATATAAAGGTGTATTTCTTTTTTTCTCTTTCGTCAACAAGCATTAATTGTCACACCAGCGATCAACCCATATTGCAAACCCACCAATGTATCTCCGTCTTCTCTAACCCACCTAAATTGCAAGCAAAATATGTAGGCTTTATTAAAAAAAGTGTTACTCTCCTTTGCATCCCACTTAGCATTTTCTTTAGGTATGTTTGATTATTCATTTATCTTGTTATGCGTATTTTCGTTGTTTGGTTGTCTGTTTATTGACAAGAAATTGGTTCTTTATTAGACTTTTTTTCATTATTATGGGAATTCAAGTCTAACAGAAACGGTTTCAATTTCCATGTCCATTTTCTGTGCAATCAAACAGATCCTTAATCTTTTTAAACATAATCCAATAAAAATTTAATTGTAAAAAGCTATTTAATTTCACTTGAAAATTTTTATGTAATTTTTGAAAATTGAAGGAAGCCATTAAAAATGTAATTGTAAAAAACTATTTAATTTCACTTGAGTATCTTTATGTAAATTTTAAAAAATTGGAGGAACACCTTTGATGGAAAACACTCGGTAGGGTTATGAAATAATGACATTGAATACAATGTCGTATCTTGGTTTTGGGTGGGTGTAATTCTAGGGGAGGGGAAAGAGGAAGGGTCTCCCTCCGCCCATCCTCATCGAGATGATGTTGATGCGCATCTCAAGGAGGATGGGCGAAGGGAGGCCCTCCCTCGCTCTCTAGCAACGCTCGGTGGGTGGGGGTGTTTGGGGAAGCTAGACATCTATATAAATTAGTGTAGATATCTATATAAACAAAATGGGGCATCTGTTTCCAAAATTGGGAGACCAAGGTTTGTTAGCGAAATAAGATAAATATGTAATAGTTGAGGAAGATAAAGGAACTCAAGTCAAGTACATATTTGCCATTGTTGACTGGTTATTGAGATCTTTACACAAAGGGATTAAAAAAAAAACTAATAGATGGAAAATTACATTACATGGAAGTGCTGTGTATACTCTTATACTAGCTCCTTTGCGGAGGAGATGACGAAGATTGTATTTGACACAGAAATTCTAAATGTCGAGGAATTGGGCGAGGAAATGAGCGAAGGGAGGGAGGTGGCGGGATGGGGACCGTTCACCTCCCTCGAGACGCGTGCCACCTTTTTCAGCACGTGTATCCCGAGGGAGGTGAACGGTCCCCATCCCGCCATCTCCCTCCCCTCGCTCATTTCCTCGCTCTTTTCCTCGACATTTAGAACTGCTCGTATTTGACAATACTTGGGAAAGCTACGTAATCTATTATAATTTTTTTATTTTATTTAAATTAATATAATGGTTAAGGGTCCTTAAAACCATATTGACTCCTAAAAAAAGAGTAGTGAGAGGTCAACAACCTGTAAAATAACATTCTATACGGATGATCCAATAAAGTAATTGTTGAGACTTATGAGAAAGTTAGGTAAAAGAATGATAGGTTGAAGGTTCAATGGGTGCAAACCAATAACATCATGGAGGTTGTTGACACAAAATAATTTATATCAATAGTAGAAAAGATATGGCATTCTAGAGAGAATCCTTCTGTAGTAGAAGAACAATTGAACTTTCAATCGATTCGTTAAAATCATCCAAGCGATTTGTTTTGGAACCATTTTCAGAGTTGATTTTGAATGCGTAAGAGGAAGATATGATGCGCTCACTGTCAATGTAAAGAATATAAAGTAGGAAAGAATATGATCTGGAGAAGAACATAGGCCGATTTTCGCCTCCGTATTTCATTAGCCAAAGGCTACTCTGCCATCTCTAAAAGAGTAATCGAAGCACAGCCAAAGGGATGAAAAGTTTCCAAATACATTGATAGATTAGTTTCAAAAAATCGTATCAGAGTAATTTCAAAAAGAGTAGGATATTGGATCCCTAAACCGAAGAGCAGAATATCCAGCAGCCTCTTTTGCGAGGGGGTTACTGGCTCCGACTTGTCAAATATCTATATCATACATTGAGGATCAAACTATGTAACAGTGGACAATGGCTTCATTCATTCGATAAAATCAGGAAATACTTGAGAATAATAGTTTTAAGGATTTATATGACAAAAGTTGCTCTATTTATTTTACCCTTGATTCAGAAGAAAGACTACATCAAAAACTAAGCGACACTGATGGGTTCTGTGGCTTTCTTTAACCAAGCCATCTGGGACTCATCCAGATATGGAGCAAGAATTTCTCTACATTTGGAGTGGTACTCGTTCACCCATTCAATCTCTGCAGGTGCCAACAAGCTCAGGTTCATCAACTTCGTCTGGTAAGGTGTCTGCACAAGGGAAGATTTTCAGAAACAAAACGATGCTTGCAGTCGTTACCAAAAGTTTTCAATATTAGAGCAACTTGAAGACCCTTCATTGGATTAAAAGGTGGACCTCCAGATAAATTTCTAAAGGTGATTATTGAACAATTTATCCTAAACGGTGTTTAAAAAGGCGAAAAGGATAATATATTGTGTGCAGGTCTTTAACGAGTCCGTGACTATTTGACATGAATGTATATGCCAAGTAGATCTGATTGTGGTTATTAGTCAAGTAAAAAGGATGGTGTCTAGAAAAGCTTACCCATGTTATGTGCTCGAAAGACAAGTAACCTTTGTCGCCAAAGTTAAACTTTGTTTTTGCCTCGTTGACAATGAGCACGTTCTCCAATCTTATACCGAAGTTGCCATCCTCATAGTAACCAGGCTCTGGAAAGCAAAATCACTATAATAAGCATATGAAGGACCAAAAAAAATAAATTTAAATAACAAAGTTCTAGTAATACAAACCATCTGTAACAGTCATTGAAGCTTGTATTGGCACATTACGAGCTTGTGGTCTGAAACTAATCAAATGAGGACCTTCATGAACATTCAGGAAAGAGCCAATTCCATGACCTGTACCATGTCGGTAATCAAGACCATCCTTCCACAATGGAACTCGGGCAAGAATGTCAAGATCGTGTCCTGCAATAAAGAAAACCCCGGTCGAAGCGGCACTAGCTTATTCAGCCTCAGCAAATTTTGTACTGTATGTGAGTGTTTTTTTATGTGTATGTTTATCGGCCAATTTCAAAAGGCATATAATCAAGGTAAATGAAAACAAGACTTAGAAAGCACTTACCATTGGTTCCGTTAGGAAATCTTGCAGTATCTAAAGCAATGTGGCCTTGGAGAACCTACATTCCATCAGTCAAGCCAGTTAAAGACGGAATTTCTAAATGAAGCTCATATTGACAAAAACTGATTAACAAAAACAACGTGCCAAGCACAAATTCCAAAGGTAACAGTAAAAATAAAAGGCCGAATCACTTTTTTTAATAATAACAGAAATGATGGAAACAACATATCCATTAAGATTATATGTCAAACCAATACCTCATGTAACTAAAAAACCTAAAAAATGGATTTAGTGGTTGTCCAGAGTCAAGATATTACAAGATAAATTGCAACAGGATATACATGCAAAACTATGATGCACGGACTCGGATACGCGTGTCGTGTCGGACATGGATACTACACAGCGATTCGGCAATTTTCAAAAAAACTGGACTCGGCGACACGATCAAACTTATTTTTTCAATATATAATGATGCAAGAATACTCATTCAAGACCACTGACCAAATAAAAGAAGCATCTGACTTTAAAAAAAATGGGGTTTATGCAGTGCAGTATGCACAAAGCCACAAAAAGTAAAAAATACGAAATCTTTATTATTTCACTACAAATTGATGGATCATAAATTTTCTACCCTCCTCCACAACATGATTCATTAACGTTCCTCATTTTTTTATTTTTTACTTATTTTGTATGCATGAATTTTTTTTTCCGACTTTAATGCTCATGGCCTCACACCCTCAAAGTTCAATCTCATATATGCATACTAATACTATTATACTGAGCAAGTAAAATAGCCAAAAATATCGAGCAACAATGAGAGAACACTGAGAGAAGAAATTGCAGGAAAAAAAAAAAAACAGAAGGTACCTACCTGAGGACGACATCGATGGATCTCTCCCTCTCTCTCTGTCGATCGATCTCCCTCTCTCTTTGTCGAATCGTGTCGTCTCCCTCTCTCTGTTGATCGATCTCCCTCCCTCTGTCGATGGATCTCTCCCTCTCTCTGACTCTCTGTCTATCGACGTCGTCTCCCTCTCTCTGATTCTCAACCGTTCTGTTTTTAGGGTTTGATTTGGGATTGATCGAAGAGAGGAGTAATTACTGTAATTATAAAGTCGTGTCTGACCGAGTCTGGACTGTGTCTAGACCGTGTCCGGGCCGTGTCGGTGTCTGTCAACGTATTTTGACCGTTGACCACGTGTCGAGCGCGTGTCGAACGCGTATCCGTGTCCGACACGTATTTGACACACGATACGGAGATTTTCTGGAGAGTCGGTGCATTAGAGATGCAAAACAATAGAATCTGTGTTAATTAGTGTGTGTTTTGTACATGTGCATATGCAGCAGAGAAAAGGAAAGGGGTTAAACAAGTTGTCTTAAATCAACAATGGTAGCCAAGGATTGAGATTTCGAGAAATTTTGGCGAAAATTTCATTTTTTTGAAATTCCAAAAAGAAAAATGGCAAAAGAAAAGTTACATTTATTTAGGGGTTTTTTGAAAAAATTTGGCGTTTTTAAATTATCATTTCTCCTAATTATTTATTGACTTTGAAACCACACCCAATTTTCTAATTATATATATTAATTACATGTTTGTTTCATTTATTGGTATTTAGGTATCATTTAATGTGTTTAATAACTTTATTTAATTCCATTTTTTTCACATTTTTTATATACCCTCGAAATTTATTATATATATTTCATGTATCCTCAAAATTTTTACGTTTTTTCTTTAAACACCGAAATATTTCTTAAAATCAGGAGACGAAAATTAGCTCAAAAAACGAAATCACAGTCCTTGGCAGTAGCTCTGAAACCAAAGTTAAGCCCAGAAATATGTATAACGGCAATCATGGTAATGTAAATGGAACCACATTGACATTATCTAATGATGGCAAAAGGTTAACCTACCGCAGTATAGCAATCTTTCTCATGAGTAGAAGGCTTGCCAAAGTGAACCGTCCAAAGGTAACAGTAAAAATAAAAAGCCGAATCACTTTTTTTAATAATAACAGAAATGATGGAAACAACATATCCAATAAGATTATGAGAACTAGATATTGGGAAATAGTAGTATATGTCAAACCAATACATCATGTAACTAAAAAACCTAAAAAATGGATTTAGTGGTTGTCCAGAATCAAGATATTACAAGATAAACTGCAATAGGATATACATGCAAAACAATAGAATCTGTGTTAATTAGTGTGTTTTGTACATGTGCATACGCAGCAGAGAAAAGGAAAGGGGTTAAACAAGTTGTCTTAAATCAACAGCGGTAGCCAAGGAATGAGATTTCGCGAAATTTCGGCGAAAATTTCATTTTTTTGAAATTCCAAAAAGAAAAATGGCAAAAGAAAAAGTTACAGTTTTTTAGTGGTTTTCTGAAAAAATTTCGGCCTTTTTAAATTATCATATCTTCTAATTATTGATTTTGAAACCAAACCCGATTTTCTAATTATATATATTAATTACATGTTTGTTTCATTTATTGGTATTTAGGTGTCATTTAATGTGTTTGATAACTTTATTTAATTGCATCTTTTTTTTTTCACATATTTTATATACCCTCGAAATTCATTATATATATTTCTTGTATCTTCAAAATTTTTACATTTTTTCTTTAGACACCGAAATATTTCTTAAAATCAGGAGACGGAAATTAACTCGAAAAACGAAATCACAGTCCTTGGTGGTAGCTCCGAAACCGAAGTTAAGCCCAAAAATATGTATACCGGCAATCATGGTAATGTAAATGGAACTACAGTGACATTATAAATTATTCTAATGATGGCAAAAGAGTTAACCTACCGCAGTATAGCAATCTTTCTCATGAGAAGAAGGCTTGCCAAAGTGAACTGTCCTTGTTATATCAGTTGTTCCATCTTGATACTGCAAAAGCACCATTAACATGCCAGTAAAGAAAAGAACCGTGAGAAAAATGATACCAAAAAGGGTGTAAAATAAGAAGTGATAAATGGTAACATACAGTTAAAAAGTTTCAAGTAATTGAGAATACAAACTATTTAAGGTCATAAACAAACCTGTGCTCCTGAATCGACAAGATAAATCTGATCTGCTTCAAGCTCAGCACATGTTTCTGGTTCTGGTTTATAGTGGATAATTGCGGCATTTGGACCAACAGATGAAATTGTAGGAAAGCTTAATCCTCTAAAGTGCTGCAGAAAAATCATGACGGCCAAAGTGGGTCAAATGAGACAAATACATAACATAGAAAAAGTAGTAAACAATTTACTACTCTGAGTCCAGAATCAAAATCAGTCTAAGAGCAGCATAAGAAGTATTATATATCTCCAATTCATGTGAAAGTGTAACATATTGCAATTCCGGGGAAATAAAACACGCAAATAGCAGGAATCTCAAAAGTTAAAGGTCTGCTTGCATGTAAGAGAATATTTTCCGTTACTAATAGCCCAAATGGTGAGGTTAAAGGCAAGTCCCAGCATACAACATACAAGTAAAGTAAGTATATCCATGGCAACGCTCTTTATTTTTTCTTTTTTTCTTGTGTAATTAAATATTCCACAAACTCACAATAATGATCAAGAAAGCTAATTATGGAATTGCAAAACAAAATGGGTGAGATGGAACTTGTAAAATCTACAGCAAAAATAATTGTGAAAGGTTTCTTAAAAAGAAGTGGTAAATGAACCATCAACAATAGACACCATAAATAAATAAATAAATAAAACCAAAAAAAAGGAAGAGTTTATGTAGAATAAATAACTAAAAATGATATTAATCCATCTAGTCTTCTCTATGTTGAATGCCAAATGATAAAATAGTACCTCTTTTGATGCACGGAAGCTCTCTAACTTATCACTAGCAGTCACCTCTGTCAATTTCACGCTATCCCTGCCATAGTTTACAATCAGAACCAATAATGGATCATTAATACAGGTGTTGCTTAACTAATTCATTACCAGGATACAAGCAGAAAACCACTGAGCTGCATAGGAATAAAAACTTACGGTATGTTTGGGTTTTTATTCCATGGAATATAGGAAAAGACTAGTGGAGGTAAGAGGGTAATTGAGAGAAAATTTTCCATCCCATGATGTTCAAGATAGTTTATATTTCTTTATTTTTCCATGGAAAAATAAATAGCAACCCCCCCCCCCCCCCCCCCCCCCCCCCTCCCCCCTCTTCTTTTCATGATTTTGAAAGAAGATAAGTGGTGGAAGGTTATTACTTCCATGGTCACTCCTCCATCTCTCTCCTCTCTTCCATGAAGTCTCCACTATTTTATTTTTTGTTTTACATGAAAAACAAATATCAAACACACCCTTAGCCACATACTTTCAAGTGCCTTCATTAAGATAGTGTATTGCTCAAAAGGGTAACAAGCATGTCACCGAACATGAGTTAAAACCCGCATCATTGCTTTCTTTGGTGCACTAGGCAAGGTAGAATTGTAGCATCAGTCAAGAGTCAATTTCCGCAAGGCGTTTATTCTTTATAAACAGCATGAATATATTATGGCAAATTCAGAGTATGTATCATGGTTAGGATTAAAGAAGTTTTAAACCAGTTTATACATTGAAAAGAAAAATTAGGAATAAAAATTGTATGTGATATACAAACACATTAATGATCTAAGCTACGAATATCATGGCTGTGCAAAAAGGTATCACATGCACCATGTGCCCATTCAAGCACATCCCATTAGGGGCAATATCTCCAAACAGAGATGAAGACGAGCTAGACAAGAACATGACTAACTTGTGTTGCTTGAGATTTTCTAAAGACTTAACAAACTAGCACAACATCTGAAGAACTACAGCAGATATCAATGAGTGAAAAGTCTTACGCATGCTTTCGCTTGTTTGTTCCTTCCAGTTCCAAAAAGTAACCTGGTGCACCATAAATCTCTTGCATCTGCAAAGTTAAAGAAGAATAAGTCTCACTAGGGGTGGGCAATGTCGGTTCGGTTCGGTTTTGAGCCCCAAACCGATTTCGAACCGATTTCATTCGGTTTGCCCAAAACCCAAACTGAAACCGAATTTTGTATTTGTAAACCGATGAATTCGGTTGAACCGAATTTCGGATCGGTTCGGTTCGGTTGGGCCGAAATTTCAAGCTCAAGCATTTGAAAGACTTTCATTAAAACATGTCCAATTTTTGTACAGGCCTAATTTTTTTATAGACCCAATTTTTAGCCCAAAATTGAAAACTTTGAGAGAATGAGTGATTTAGTGCAACAGGGTGTATTGCAATGCGTTTGTTACACTAATCAAGTATTGACACCTACTTGTTATTTAGTTATTTATATATATCTAATTAATCGGTCGGTTCGGTTATAAATCGGTCCATTCAAAATCGTAAACCGATTTCAAACCGTTTATAATCGGTTCGGTTCGATTTAAATTATTTTCTTTCTACTCATATTTCGGTTCGGTTACCGAACCGAATTTGAAAATCGGTTCGGTCGGTTAACCGAATTTAAATCGGTTTTTGCCCACCCCTAAGTCTCACAATTGCATGCCCAGCAATAAACAATTTAGTCGAGTCTTCACACTAAGAGAATCATCTATATGCATTTCAGTTTGCAAGTAAACCAATACATATGAAAGTCAAATCTATACCATCCAAAGATGAAAGAAACTGTGAAGTCAAGATGCTTTGATAGACATAGACATGCTGATACTGGTGAAGACTGAATCTCAGTTTTCCAGGGGATAAAAGAAAAGGAAAGAGGGAGTTCAATCATGCCATTTGCTACTGCAACAAGTGTCATTTACTTTCATTTTTTAAATAAATAGAAGACTTGAAAAATCAACATGAAGTAAATTTCATAGAGTATTGCTGCACTCAAGAAAGTTTGCCAACTCATATTTCTCTTGCAATTGACAACTGATATCCATGGGTCTGACGTACAGCCACATGCAATTATGTTATGTGGCCGTGTAGAACCACGTACAGCAGCAGCTCAAGCACATGAAGATCCGCAGAAAATTTGGTGCGTTGTTTAAGAAGGCTTTCAAGAGAGAATAAACAATGTGGATATGGAAGTCAAGATGGAGTTGAATGGAAAACATGTGCAGAAGCAGCAGAGCTATTCAGAAGAAGCTATAGCAGCGTAATATAATCCTTTTATTTCACACAATACTTTCAAAAAAGGCTGTAATTGACTAGGCTGAAATGAGGATTCAGTGGAACACATATAATATTAGATATAGTTACAGGAGTCTACCTGCTTATCAAGCCAAGCAAGATATTGCACGACAGCTGCACCATCCCGAACATGTGCCTTTCTCAACCCATCCAATTCAACAGGATTCTATCAACGAAAGAGGGGGGGGGGGCAAGATAAAAAAAAGTCAGTAAGTGCACTTCTTTGAGGTAGAATATTGGAGGAGACTATTTATTGTGATTCTTATAGTTTTCAGAGATAATTTAGTTGATGTGCCACATTGATGATCTTTATCTATTTGATTTTTGAGCTAAAGTACTGCCATAGACCCATACATGTTTGCATATGATCAAGTTTCTTTTTTTTTTAAGAAGCATTTGTTATTTAGGTTCCAAAATTTTCTTTTATATATAATTCACTTTCTGAACTCAAACATACAGAGCAGCACTGAAGCTCTCAGTATTGTAATTACTGCTACTTTGAGAGAGAAGCATGGAAACGTTCATGTTGTTTGTACTGTTTATTTGCATCTTAAGTGCATTGTGTCTCTTGGCAGCCCATAGAATTTAACGTGTATCTATTAGTGGTTAAAGATAACTCTACACGGGAGACATTGAGTGTCTTAAGATTGTTGAAGGCACTAATCTGAAGGCTATACATTTGACTCTATATGTTTTTCTTAATAGCAATTTGATGTCTTGCGAAGATGGAGTTTTCTGAAACTTTTTTTTATTGGTTAACTCTCAGAATAATAATATATGATTAATAATGACAGTCGAAAGTTATGCCAGAGGTTGTCGTTGAGGAGTCTTGAAGTCACAACCCAATGACCCATGTGACATGGCAAAGGTATGAGTATGACACAGTATGTTGCACGAGTACATGCTCTCAGGCAAAATGGGTGGTCGTGACAATGGCACGGGTATACACTAGTTTGTATACATGGGCAGTACACCCCCCCCCCCCCCCCCCCCCCCCCCAACACACAACCACAAAATAAATACATATAGTAAAGTTACCTTGATCGCTTTTGCCAGAGCCAAAGGTGACTGCTGGGAGAACACCTGGCTTGGATTCAATCTTGAATACAGAGCATAGCAACAGGAACCACGGTCGACCCAAATGAGGTTTGTTTTATCACCATTTGCAGCCTCCGTTTCTTTGGATGCCGAGCTTAGTTTACCAGATGAAAGCAAATCCACATCTGAGCTCACAGCACTATAATCATGGACTTCAATTCCATTTTCTTTCATATAAGAGTGTACCTGATTATGGTAAATTGCTCTGCAGTTAGTTTAAGAAATGAACCCGATTGAGATGGCAAGTCTCCCATTTAAATACTGGGAAAAGCAAGAAATATCAACAAAGGCACGGTAACTTGAAAGAAAGAAAAAAAAATGCAATAAGAAGGTCATGTCATTCTTCCAGAAAAATGTTTAACATTAAGCCACCGATACTATGTTCTCATTATAATCTAGTTATTACTTTGCTCGATCCATTTCGGCATTTCCTAAGATGGAGATATCCACTCAGCAAGCTAGAAAACTTTCAAACTCATGGACATAGATATGGTGTGCAACTTATATCACCAAAGATTACAAAGAGCGTGGGAGAAACATAAGAGCAACTCCAATATGCCATAGTGAAGAATGTATAGTCAAAATCTGAGCTTTAAACTATACGTCCTCAAAACCATGCATTTATTTAGACATTTCTTAGACAGTTTTGGAAGGTTATTGAAGTGTAGGACGGCCCTTAAAGTGTTGTCCGCATCTTTGTACGCATCAAATAATAAACATGGGATTTGGGGTTTCAAGGAATTGACAGCACTTAAGTGCCATCTCATCGAAAATGCACAAATTAGACATTGATCAATTGGATCTCCATCGATTTTAGATTTAGTCTTGACTTTAGACTATAAATCCCCTTTAGACATCTCATTTGAAGATGTTCTAATCCCCAGAAACGAGTTTTATACAGAAATCATATGGTATGAACTCCAAGTCTGCTTCAAGGAAACTCACCTCAGCGGTAATCTTCTTTGAATCCACATAAAAGAAAGCAGAGTCTACTGTAACTATAGCAAATGCGTGGACAACGGGGCAGCACGATATGTCACTCCCTCGAACGTTGTACAACCAAGCAACCTTCATCATTGACAATAAGAAGAGAAATGCCATTAAACACAATATAAACAACCTAAATAAATGGTTGTCAACATAAAAAGTCAAGCAGAGAACATTGTTGGAGGAATGAGGTGCACTTACTTCATCAAGGGTCGTAAATATGGTACCATGAACTTTCTCCTTCATAAGCCTTTTCCTTAGGTCTGTCAACTTTTCTGTGACCGACCGTCCTGCGTATTCTAATGGTTGAACAGTGACAGGATTAATTTCTAGAGGTGGCCGGCCTTTCCAAACTTCATCAACCAAGTTCTTTGATAATTGTATTAACTTTTGGTGTTTCTTCTCAAAAGCATTCTCCCATCTTTGTGCAGTATCTACAGACACACACCATGGATCGACTCCAATAGTAGCATCATCCAGCAAATTCTGGTAAAAATATTATTGAAAATACGAAATCAACTCAAGAGGTTGAACTCAAAATTGTGCTAACTTTTGATCCATAACATGTATGCATTCAAAAGTATTAATGTCTAGCAACACTGCAGCATCTAAACTTTAAGCTACAGAAAACATAACATGTCTCACGTTTTTAACTTCATAATGACAAATTTCTATGTAACTTATAAGTAAAGTATGACCCTGAAATATGCATCACAAAGCCCATAAATTATGATTTATACTCACATCGGACACCCAACTCTCCACAGCTGGATCTTCTCCAATACGCATGAGCTTCCAACGGTCACTCAATTGTTGAGTTGCCTGCAAGAAGTACCGGCCATCGGTCCACAGCCGTGCGTCGTTCAGTGTTACAAGTGCCAAACCTGGATTGAAAACCCAATGATGTAACATGTATGCTTAGCCTTAAAAAAAAAAAAAAAAAAACTTTTAATTGCGCAAACACCATGCATCATGCTTACTAATAGCAACTCATTCGCCCTCGAATGGATATGAATCTCAAGAGCCTACTGGAAATATCATGTCGACAAGTTAATACAAAAAGAATCCAAAATTCACAGTTTTTTTCTTATTTACTGAACAACTTAAAATTAACTTGGCAGTGAGAGCTGATCCCATTTACTACAAAGATTGAAACTTGAAAACTTAAAAACATCACTTGATAAAAACCTTCCAAAACATTCAATTTCAACATTCTACACTTACCAGCACTTCCAGTGAACCCAGAGACGAACTCGCGCCTTTTGTCCCTTGCTGACACATATTCACTCTGCAATCAAAACGAAGAACTACCAATTACATTAAACACCCATATCCACTCAAAACACATAAAAAATTTATAAAAAAAAAAAAGTAAAGTAAAGTAAAGTAAACTTGATTGATTTTATTAGACGACTTGTTGATGTTGCATGCAAGATCAAAACTTTTACTGTTATACACAGTTAAGATCAAAACCAAACGATTTAACATTATGGGTATTCGATTTGTCGAAAATATCAAAAAAAGCTTTGATCTTTTTAGAGAAGAAATCAAAGAGATCAGATTGAGAGAAGGAAGAGAAAAACCTGATGGTAATCTTCAGAGGGAACGATTAGGGCTTGTAGAGGAGGATCGTGGGAAGCCATTAGAGATCTCAACGAATCAAGAGGGTCTGCCATCTTTGCTTCTTCTCTCTTTGGTTCTCACTGTGTTTCTTCTCTCTCTCTCTCGGTTGAGATGAAAATGAGAGAGAAGAAGAAGAGAAGTGGTTTGTTTCAGAATATTTTTGGTGGATGAATTTACGGGGTGCTCTTATCCATTTATTGATAGAATCGTATCCCTTCTTTATGCTAATCTAATCCTCTTTACACTAAGGAAAATTCTACGGGTCGAGGGAGGGGTCGAGGGAAAGAGAGCGAGGGATGGGTGTAACCACCCATCTTCCTCGGGATGAGCGCCTGCTCGCATCTCCAACATGATGTGCTCATCCCGAGGAGGGTGGGTGGTTACACCCATCCCTCGCCCCTTTCCCTCGCTCCCTTCCTCACTCTGTAGCAAAGCTCTTATACTAATTCTCTTCACACCACCAAAAGTGATTTATCGTACAATTTAATTCTCTCACAAGAACTGTTTTATTTCACACCACTATTCTTTTCCACGCCACTTATATAAACAATAAAAGTCATTTTTCTCATCCCCATTCAAATCAAAGCACAAGTCTCTCATCCCAAAACACATTCAAAATCGATTTTGACTGATTCTCTTAGTTCGATTGCTTCTTCCCTTCTCGCATCTTCCCTCTCACAAAACAAACAAACAAATCTTCCCTCTCGCATTTTCCCTTCTCTTGGTTCGATTGCTTCTACAACCCCTCGTCTTCACTTCGTCTGAGATTTCGACTCCAACGCTTCTGAAACAAGCTTTCAAGTTATTCATTTTTTGCAAAAAATTTCAAGAAATCTCGCATTGATCTGTGTGAAGAGTAAAAAATTTTGCTAAAAATTTATTGTTCGTCCAGCCAGGCGAGATTTTTTCCAGATAGATTTCAGTGACTTTAGTAAAATGGTCATAATTTTCTAATTCTAAAACATTTTCAGGTGGTTCAAGTTGTGTTTATTAGATGACTCAAAGTACTATAATTTTCATGTGTTTGATAAACTTAATAATAGGTCTCGATCGAACACATAAGTTGGCCGAAATTCAAGGACACTATCCCGTTTTCATTGCTAAATAGATTTGCGCAACTTTAGTAAAATGACCATAAATTGCTCAATTCAAAACATTTTTCAAGTGATTGAAATTGTATTTATTAGATGACTCAGAGTACTACAATTTTTTTTGTTTTAATCAACTTGATAATCGGTCTCGATCGAGTACATAAGTTTGCCGAAATTCATGGACACTATCTTATTTTCACTGCTAGACAGATTTACGCGACTTTTGTTATGACCATAACTTGCTCATTTCAAAACATTTTCAAGTGATTCAAGTTGTGTTTATTAGATAACTCAAAGTACTACAATTTTCCCTGTTTTGATGAGGTTAAGAATTGATCTCGATCAAGTATATAAGTTGGTTGAAAGTTAGGGACACTATCTTGTTTTCATTGCGAGACAGATTTGCGTGATTTTAGTAAAATGACCATAACTTGCTCAAGTGATTCAAGTTGTGTTTATTAGATAACTCAAATTAATAAAATTTTCATGTTTTAATGAGCTTGAAAAATCAGTTTCAATTGAAGGTTTAAATTGATCGAAAATTTACCCTGTTTTTAAGTTATTGTTTTTTTTTTCAAAAATAGATTTTTGGGTGGTGTGGGATGGTAGAAAAAAAAACAAAAAAAAAATGTACATGGTGGTGTGAGATAGCATTTTTGGTGGTGTAGAGTAGTCGTTGCCTATTTGTTATTTGGGCGTCATAATTTATTTGAGTTATTTTTTAATTTGGCTCCCATTAATTTATAACTTTATATGCCACACTATTTAGGCCCCAAACACTAAAAAAAAGTCTAACCCCCTTGAATGCAATCAAGAAGGATTGTGGGTTGTACATAGGGGTGTTGATCAGTTCAATCAGTTTGAAATTGATCAAAACCGAATCGAATCGAACTTGAGATTTGATTTTCAGTTTAGTTTTCTGATTTTTCAAACAAAAACCCATAAGGTTTGTTTCGATTTTTTATTTTTATTTTTTATTTTTTTCCATCCTATTTCTTCTTCTTACCGAAACAATTATGCATTGTTATTACCATACAGCTAGACCTAAACACAAAGATAAAACCTTTTCACACATACATATTTCAAATAAAATTTGAACCTCAACAAGATTATATTATCCAAAACAAAAAAACAAAAAACAAGATTATACCAGTTTTTCTATTATGATAAAAGAGATTAGCATTATTGCATTCCGATTAAACAAGCTCGAATGACCGTACAATTCAACAAAACCCTCAATAGTGTCAATGCAAAGAAAATTAGTCAAACAAAAAGAAAAACAAGCTCATACACATGGTGCCCCACGAGTTCCTGAACCTCCGCCCAGCTTGGCTGCCAAAATTCAAGACCCGATTTAGCATGAATTTCAAAGAGTCACATTTCTCGGTCGATTTGATCCCTTTACGAAACCCTTGGTGGCACCGAGGATGGCGCCAGAGAGGTACCCGCTGCCTTTGAAGTAGTTGATGTTCTCAGACAATGTGCAGTGTTGTGCAATGACTTCTTCGGTGAAAAGAAACTCTGGCGATGTTGGAAGGTTTTTGACATATATACAACAAGATGACCAAGATCATATGGAGATAATTTGTATCCAGTTGTTACAAATCAACATAAAACTCGTTTCAATAACAGAGCCGAAGAAAATCTCGAAACAAAGCTCATTTACTAGATTATCAACATTGAATTTTAGCATACCAGACTCCATCTATATCTATGATATCCATGGAGGACCTCATAAATTTATCTTGTTGGATCTAATCTCTATATATTCACCTTAGGTTAACTAAATGGGGTAGGTGAAAATTAAATGGGGGTGGGTGGGTTAGGAATTGAGTTGGTAGGGTTGGGATTTGGAAATTAAATAGGGGTGGAAATTGAGCTATTTGTGGTGAGGCTGAGAGTTAAAAAACAGATAAAAATTTGGTATGATTCGGTTCGGTTTATTCGGCGCTAAAAAAAACTCAAACTGAACCGTAGTAACTCGGTTCGGTTCGTTTTGGCAATTTGGTTTCAATTTTTGTTCGGTTTCAATTTTTTTGGCTCGGTTCCGTTCATTCGGTCGGTTTACATGGACCAATTAACACCCCTAGCTGCACATGCATTCTAAACTATTAAATACTATATAAAAAGTTTCACATGACTCGTAGTGTCATAAAGACTACATGTTATATAAGAATCACTGACATAACAAACTATTGATGTTAAAATAACAATATAGCATATTAAAATATACTCAAAGATTAAAATATTTATTTATTTTCTTCAGAAAATTTTGACATATTTCGAATTTCAAAAGAAATTTCAATAATTTTAAAATAAGAAATATTTCGTAAAATCTCGAGAAATCACATTCCTTAATTACAACATCTAGTTACAGGTTGCATTTGCATACCATTTGAGGTTAGCAAAAGTTTGAATAAAACATTTACCTCTAATTAGGAGGTAACCTTTTAATAAAAGGTTAAACATATAACTCAAACAAACACCCCCTTAATTAAGACCTCTTAATTGATTAAGGTTGTGATGTAATTTTCAAATTTAGAGGGTTGTAAAATTCTCTCACGAAGAAAAATCTACAGAGAAGTTGCTTGTCCTTTGACACGATGCTTAATGTTAATAACCTTCAATTATCAATTCCTGTGCCGCGAACGTCTCCATGGACCAAAACATGAGTGTTGCGCGTGCAGTGGGGTTCAATTGTCACATTGAACCAGAAAACATTGTTTGTATGAAAAATTCTAAATGGCGAGGAAATGGGTGATGAAACAGGTGAGGGGGTGGGTGTGATCGCTCATCCCCTCGATGAAACTTCACAAATCTCAAGGGGAATGACTGGTAATACCCACCCTCACCCGTTTCCTCGACCCTTTCCTCGATGCCTAAAAGGGGCTCTGTTTGTATACTTAGTGTTTGTTATTATTGTTAATAAAAAGTTAAACACACAGCACTTAAAATGTGAATTAGGGTGCACTTTCCATGTGAAGCTATAACCAACTCTCCTATATAACCCCCACAAGACACAAGGGCTGCCCACACACAATCACTCATGGCAGAGCACCACCACATTACCATCATCTCAATCCAAAGTTTAGGCCACCTGATCCCTCTCCTAGAATTTGCGAAACGCCTTGTTGCTCTCCAACACTCCTTCAAAGTCACCTTCCTCCAATTCCCCAATGACAAAGCATTCAACCTCCTTTGCTCCTCCACCACCATCCCTTCATCCATTCGCTTCACCTCCCTCCCTCCCATCGACGTTTCATCATTCGGAACCACAGATAAATTCACTCACTTCATTCTTTCCATTACAGAGTCACTCCCCACCATCGAAAACTTCTTGGCTTTGCAATCCCAACAGTCAAACTCAAAACAAGTCCTCCTAGTGGATTTCTTCGCAACCAAAGCACTAGATGTAGCTCGAAAGCTCTCCATACCAAATTACATTTTTTTCACCTCACCCGCTCGGTTCCTCTCCTTCATGCTCTACTTTCCAGTACTTGACCAAGAGGTAGAAGGAGAATTCACTGACCTCCCGGAACCTATTCAGATTCCGGGTTGTACCCCATTTCATCCACATGACCTTGTAGGTACAAGTCGTCGCAGGAGTAACATCTACTCCGCTTTACTATACCATGCAAAAAATTTGAGTAAAGTTGATGGAATTATACTAAATTCTAGTCAAGAATTTGAGCCAGATACTATCAATGCGTTCCAACATGATTCATTGTTCCAGCAACTCAGAACACCACATGTGTTCCCCGTTGGCCCCATCATAAAAAATGATAAACCGGAGCGAAAACATGAATGTATCACTTGGCTCGATAAGCAACCTGTTGAGTCAGTAGTTTTCATCTCATTTGGTAGTCAAGTGTCTTTACCTCGTGAGGAAATCATAGAGTTGGCTTATGGGATAGAACTGAGCGAGCAACGATTCATCTGGGTTCTCAAGAGAGTTTCAGGAGATACTGATCCATTAGTTCATTTGCCTGAAGAGTTCTTGGAGAGAACAAGAGGAAGAGGAATGGTCATCGCAAGTTGGGTTCCACAAGTTGACATACTAGGCCATGTTGCAACGGGCGCGTTCTTGTCCCATTGTGGATGGAATTCAACAATGGAAAGTATAGTACATGGTGTGCCAATGATGATATGGCCAGTGATTGGAGAGCAAAAGATTACAGCAAGGTTGGTTGATACCGAACTTGGAGTCGCAGTTAGGGTGAGAGCTATGCGGAGGGAGGAGGTTGAGAGGGTGGTAAGGTTGGTCATGGAAGGTCAAGAAGGAATGAGGTTGAGAGGGAGAGTTATGGAGTTGAAGGAGAGGGTGTTGCGTGGATTGGAGGAAGGTGGATGCTCTTACAATTCACTTTCACAAGTTGTCAAAGAATGGATGGCTTAAAGGTACTAAAAGTGTCTGAAACATTGAATAGCATTGCTACGGCAAATGCTCGATCTCTTGTATTTTGGTTATCATGTCAAAACCTTTGAATTTTTGTTTTGCAAATAAATTTCTTTTGATTAAACCTCCAATGGGGATCACCCGCGAGCAGCTGTGGTTCGCCAGACCTATATTTTCCTACATTAAGGAATGTGCATCTTGGTACCCCGTGACATGTCATTTAATTAGTTTAATCCCTAGCATGGAGCCTCACAAGTATATCAGAAATTCTAATGGTCGAGAAACCCTCCATCCTCCTCGAGATGCGTGCCATTGCGCATCTCGAAGGGTGGAAGGTTGCACCCCCTCCCTCACCCGTTTCCTCGCCAATAAGAAGTGTTCCAAGTATATTCTTAGCTTGTTTGCTAAGGACTTGAAAAAATGTCTTACTTTTTGTTGATGTATCGATTAATATGAAAGCAAGAATCAAACTAGAGATTGTAATTTGGAGGTTATAAAAGGAAAATCCCTATTATTGGGCTGAGAGCTGTAGTTCATCGGAAAGAATGTATATTGATTTTTGGGTTATTTTTCATTTTGCCTTCATTAGTTTATGACTATTCATATTTGGCCTTCATTAATTCTTTTATCTTAGTATAACACTCATGACCGTGTGTTCAACTATGTTAACTAACAAACTCTATCCAATTTTTTCAAAAAGACTAAATTACCTTGCATGTATTTTACACATGTTTTTACTAGAATGACATAAATTATGTTGCTTGATTTTTTTAACATTTGGTTGAGTGTCCATCCAATTAGGAAAATAGCATTTGTATCTATTTTTTATTTTAATTTTTTTTAACAAGAAGAGGTGTCAATTAAAAGTTATATACAAACCCAAATCTTATACACATTTTTTACTAAAATTACATAAATCGTGTTGCTTGATGATCATGTTTAATCTAAGGGCTAGGAAAATAACATTTAGATCTATTTATTATTATTATTTTTTTTGTTACAAAGAAAACCGATGCCAATTAAAAATTATATGCAAATCTAATCATATGCACACGTTATACTAAAATCACATAAATCATATTGCTTGATGATCATGTTTGATCAAATGGTTAGGAAAATAGCATTTGGATCTATTTTTTATTTTAATTTTCTTAACAAAAACGATCAGTGCCAATTAAAAGTTATATGAAAACCTAAATCATATGCACATGATTTACTAAAATCACATAAATCATGTTTAATCCAACGGCTAAGAAAATAACATTTGGATCTATTTTTTATTTTAATTTTTTAACAAAGAAGATGAGTGTCAATTAAATATACAAACTTAAATCATATGCACATTTTTTATTAAAATCGCATAAAATTAAAAAAAAAATCCAAATGTTATTTTCTTAGCCATTGTATCAAACATGATCATGAAACATGATTTATATGATTTTAGTTAAAAAAAACATGTGCAAAAGCACATGCAAGGTAAGTTGGTCTTTTTGAAAAAATGGATGAGATTGTTAGTCAACGTAATTGAACACAGGTCATGGGTGTTAGACTATGATAAAAGAACTAATTAGAGTCAAATAAGAATATTCATAAACTAATAGGGGCCAAATGAAAAATAACCCTTAATTTTTTCATGTACAATTATAATGTCAAATTTTGCGAAACTTTTGTTGAACTTGAATGTTGAAACCTGAAAGTGATCTATTAGATAAGAGTTATTCTAGAGAGCCAAGCCCAACATTATCCATCATCTTAGATATGTGCATCTTAAGGATGATGGCTTTAGAAAAAGTGATTAGATAATGAAAAACAAAAAATTATAATAAAACATGGCATCTACGTGCATCGCACCAAACTACATTATTTGCTAAAGAATAAACTTAACATATTTCCCTAAACTAATGTCTTGTTCTAACTTAAAAAATATATAAATAAATAAATAAACATCCACTCCACAAACTAAATTGAAACACCACAAGGCATCAAAATCACAACCACTGCTCATGGCGGAGCACCAGCTGACCATCCTCTCAGTCCTTGGATTATGCCACTTATTCCTTTACTCGAATTCGCAAAGCGCCTCATCGAGCTCTATCCATCCTTTCCTCCTCCTCTGCAATGAGGGGTTATCCGCTCTCCTCATTTTTATACTCTTTTTATATAATTTGTGTGGATGTCAAAAATAATTCTTATCCCAATAGGATAAGGAAGTCCTAAGATTTGAGTCATTTTCGAGAAGCTCGAAAATTAACCACGATAATTACAAGTATAGAAAGCTCAAGTCTGGGCCTAATACAACTCAACAGAACACTCTTTTCTCAGCAGAGAAGTAGTGTTCAATACAAACCACCGTGCTCAGCTGAGCACAAAAGCTTGCAAGAGAGTTGTCTCCAAACAGAAAGTTACAACTACCAATAGGAAGTTATAACCATCTTCGAAAGTTACAACTACTTAAGAGAAGTTACAACTACCTAAGAGAAGTTACAACCGCCTACGAGCATATGACTCACTCATCTGCCATGTGTTTTACTCATCTGCCACTTATCTCACTCATCGGCCAACAATTTACTCGTTCTGCCTCTATAAATAGCCAAACACAAAGCCATTCGGAGATAACTCTTTTTTATTCACAATATTTCTTCAAATAAAGAAAAATAAATAATTTTTTAAAGGCATTGCTCTAACTTTGGCATCGGAGTCCCCGTGACAGGTACCACACCGGTGTAAAAAATTAATTTTTATTTTGTGCAGATTGTTGTGCATGATCACGTGATCTGATGGAAATTTGCATTCACAAATTGGTGTTTTCAATGAGAGCTTGAATCAAACTCATTGCATGCTCTCTTCCATTAAAAAAAAAACCGTTCATTCAATTTGAATTTTTTTTCACATACACTTTTTCAGAGTTCTTTTTCAATACAATGGTGGGAACTTGAAACCAAACTAGCAAAAATAACATTGAACAATCATCTGCCCAAACCACATCGCTATCATCGTCATGTGTTCAGCAGCTTCCGAACGGACATCCACTAGTAGTAGGTCTACCACAGCCGGCTGATCATCAATTGCAATTTTCTGCACAACAACCAAGCCCAATAGAAATGAAACAAAAAGAAAATCTTGCAAGTCATGTCGCTAATTTGAATAAATAGTAGCATAAATGAGTGTGATGACCAATTGCATCCTTAGCTTTCAAGAAGGGTTTGCCCGCAGATCACCGATTGTATGGCGAATTGTCTATGAAATCAAGCAAAACTCTTGCTGAAATCTTCATCATGAAAGAATGTTATGCATTGTGGAATGACAAAAAATAGTGCTAAGGCATCAGATGTACCCGAGAAAAATAGTCAACCTGCACTAATGAATGCAGATCAGAAGGAGGATAAAAATAGCAAGGGTCACAAACGTAGAACACACTCCCCAACAAGAGACTCTTAAGTCAATAGAACATACAAAAAGTTCACCATTCTTATAAATCAAACTCTCCAGCATAGAAGAATATGATAATTGTGGCAACCCACCATTTCACAAAGTGGATTGAAGCTGAGTCGTCCTAACTTTTTCATTTTAACTTTTTTTTTTAAATGTACATGTAAGAAAGACTTGATTGTATTTTATATGTTTATTGTATTTTATCTCTTCAACAAGAGACTCCTCATCCGGTAGAACATACACAGAGTTCTCCGTTTTGGTCAATCAAATTCTCCACGAGAATAACCAACCTTGGCTGAAGAGACCGCCACCAATGAAAGGAGATCCTACAAAGAAAAGATCCGAACAAATATTACATATACCTCAGTAGAAGATACATCATTTTTTTTCTCAACAGAGTACACACCTTCTTGAGTTGAAATAGGAAAATACGAGAATTCGTTCTACATGTCCTTCAGCAAAAGACATTTAAAAATACAAATAGAAATTTCTTTCAAGAGTGACTGTCCCCTCTTTAGTGGCGATAGCGCTACTCCCATCTGGCAATCCCACGGGACATTGAGCAATAGCTCTTAAGTCACGGAGATCCCCGATCGTGCCAGTCATGTGATTCGAGGCTCCTGTGTCAATAATCCAAGGCTTACCAGTCATCTTATCAGTCGTTGCGGATTTTGACCCGCCCAGGATTTGGAGAAGTGTCTGCCACTGATCGGTATTCATCCCAGGGAGTGGAGATGTATCTGTCTCGGTCACTCCTGCCCCAGCAGAACCTGTTTGAGCAACGTTGGCACGATGCGTACCCTTGGTTCCTCGACCACAGCCTCTAAGACTTGACTGCCCTCTACCGCGACCAGCACCAGTACTTTTCCCATCGCTTCGGGGTCGGTCACCCCACCACTCTGGATATCCGTGCAAGGCAAAACAATTGTTAGATTCATGCCCCGTCCTTTTACAGTGGGAACACACCGTACTAGATTTATCATTTTCGTCAATACGGGTTCATGTGGCGAGGGCCATAATTTCCCCGCGTTCTTCCTTGCCGCAAGCGATTTTATTTACTCGCTCCTTTTGAATGAGAATTGAGTATACATTGTTCATGTTTGGCAACGGATCTTGAGCCAATATATTGGATCTCACTGTTCCGTACAAATTTTCATCCAAACCCATAAGAAACAAATGTACTTTTTCTTCATCCCGTTTTTTCTCCAGAATTGAAGCGAGATTGCATGTACACTTCCCGCACTTGCACGTCGGTAATTGTTCGAAATTACCTAGTTCATCCCAAAGTTGTTTGAGTCGCCCATAGTAGTCCATTATGGTCAGCCCCTTCTGTTTGCAATCTGCAAGATCTGATTTCAGTTGTTGAATCCGTGGTCCGTTGGTAATGGAGAATCGATCATTGATATCATTCCAGAGATCCTGCGCTATTTCCACATGAGAGATAGTGGAGCGTAGCGTAGGTTCGATGGTATTTCGGATCCAGGACACCAAAAGCGAGTTGATAGTCCACCAGTCTTCGAGGTCTCGTGACTGCTCGCCAGGTTGTGTGATAGTTCTGTCAATGAACCCGAATTTCTTTAGGGCCCTCAAGGTCGTTCGAAACGAACGAGTCCATTCATCATAATTGTCCCCTTTCAATTGAACCTGAGTAATTGAAAGTCCGAGATTATCAAGAGAAGTGATGTCGTAAGGTGAAATCGTCTTCCGAGTTTCACCAGTAGGGGCTTCACCGCCAGCCATGATCGGTGTTCAAAGAGAAATCTCAAAATGTTGCAGAAAGAATTAAAGCTGCAGCTCTGAGTGCTCCTCACGCAGAGAAACAAAGATTTTTTTTTTTTTTTTTTACATATTCATTTCACAAACATAAACAGAGAAACAAAGGTTCTTAACCAAACCCTAACCAAACCAGAGAGGAGGAGATTTCTTCTTCGATTAATGTTCAACCTAGAGGTTTAGAACTTCTTCGATTAGTGTTCAAATCGCAAGGGTTCAAATCACACACCCACCTGCTTCGTCTTCTTCGATCAGAACTTCTCCAGAACCTCCACACTTCTTACACAGTATCTTCGATCAGGGGTTCAATTAGAGGGTTCCTTCTTCGATCAGGGGTTCAATCAGAGGGTTCCTTCTTATTCGATCAGAGGTTCAATCAGAGGGTTCCTTCTTCGATCAGGGGTTCAATCAGTCAATCAGAGGGTTCCTTCTTATTCGATCAGAGGTTCAATCAGAAGGTTTCTTCTTATTCAATCAGAGGGTTCCTTCTTCGATCAGAGTTCCTTCTTATTCGATCAGGTCAGAGGTTCAATCAGAGGGTCGATCAGGTTCAATCAGAGGTTCGATCAGCCGATCCTTCTTCTTCTTCGTTCCTTCTTATTCGAAGAAGGATCTCTGATGCTCTTTGAGACTGCACTCCGAGATTGCAAGGCCCAGTTAGAGGAAGATCCAATCGTACAAAGGTACCTTTCCTCCCTTTATGATACTCTTATGATTAGCTCTGATACCATGATAGAATACCAGACACAAAAGAATTGATTTTGTGTGTATTGCGTTTTGTATTTCTCATTCCATTCTCCTGTTTATATACAAACTAATCAAGAGAATATTATGAGAATATTCACAATATAATCTGCTAACTTCCTTAAAAATTATTATACAATCTTGACTCAATAAACAACCTTCCTAATACAAATATTCCCAATCAATCAGAATATTCTCAATATATTCTCAATACCATACTTTCCGAAAACCCGAAAACAATCCTACTAGTTGATTTCTTCGCTACTGAAGTTCTTGAAGTAGCTCACAAGCTTTCTCTTCCAAGCTACATATTCTTCTCATCAACAGCTCAGCTACTATCCTTCATGTTATACCTCCCAGTACTAGACCGGGAAGTAGAAGGTGAGTTTGTTGATCTCCTGGGACTGATTCATATCCCGGGTTGTACTCCTATTCGTCCTTGTGATGTGGTTGATCCAGCTGCAAACCGGAAAGTGAGTTTCTATACAGGCTTCTTATACAACGCGAAACGCCTACATACAGTTGATGGTATAGTACTAAACTCATGTTTTGATCTTGAGCCGATAACAATCAAAGCTTTACAAGATAATCCGGTTTTCAAGCAGCTGAAAACACCACCAGTGTACCCCATCGGACCAATTATAAAACTTGGGAATTCCGATACAAAGCATGAGTGTATCACCTGGCTAGATGAGCAACCGGTTGACTCAGTGGTTTATGTTTCATTTGGGAGTCATGGGTTCTTGTTTCGCGAACAAATCACTGAGTTGGCTCGGGGACTGGAACTGAGTGGGCAGAGATTCATCTGGACCGCTCGGAAACCAAAAGATGCTGACGAGGGACTAGATGACCCATTGGCCTATTTGCCTGAAGGGTTCTTGGAAAGGACAAGTGGCGTAGGGAGAGTGGTTGCGACGTGGGCACCACAAGTGGAGATACTAGGCCACATGGCGACGGGTGGGTTCTTTTCGCATTGTGGATGGAACTCAACTATGGAGAGTGTGGTAAATGGTGTACCAATGATAACTTGGCCCTTGTTCGCGGAGCAAAGGATGAACGCTACTAGGATGGTTGATGAACTTGGGGTTGCGGTGAGGTTGGAAGTCATGAAAGGAGAGGAAATTGAGAGAGTTGTGAGGTTTGTGATGGAAGGTCAAGAAGGGAAGAGGATGAGAGGGAGCGTTAGGGAGTTGAAGGAAAGGGTGTTGCGCGGTTTGGAGGAAGGTGGATGCTCTTACAATTCACTCACTCAAGTGGTTCAAGAGTGGAAGTCTAAAAGTGATGTGATGAGAAAAAATAGTGCTAAGACATCAGATGTACCCGAGAAAAATAGTCAACCTGCACTAATGAATGCAGATCATAAGGAGGATAAAAATAGCAAGGGTCACAAACGTAGAACACACTCCCCAACAAGAGACTCTTAAGTCAATAGAACATACAAAAAATTCACCATTCTGATAAATCAAACTCTCCAGCATAGAAGAATATGATAATTGTGGCAACCCACCATTTCACAAAGTGGATTGAAGCTGAGGCGTCCTAGCTTTTTCATTTTAACTTTTTTTTTTTGAAAATGTACATGTAAGAAAGACTTGATTGTATTTTATATGTTTATTGTATTTTATCACTTCAACAAGAGACTCCTCATCCGGTAGAACATACACAAAGTTCTCCGTTTCGGTCAATCAAATTCTCCACGAGAATAACCAACCTTGGCTGAAGAGACCGCCACCAATGAAAGGAGATCCTGCAAAGAAAAGATCCGAACAAATATTACATATACCTCAGTAGAGGATACATCTTTTTTTCTCAACATAGTACACACATTCTTCAGTTGAAATAGAAAAATACGAGAATTCGTTCTACATGTCCTTTAGCAAAAGACATTTAAAAATACAAATATTTATGTACACCTCAGTAGAGGATAACACTCTCCATTAGTGGATAATTCAATGCATAAAAACATTTTACTCAAGACTACTTAAATCCGTTTAAGTTTAGTCAAGTGGTCAGTAGACCACACAAACAAAATGCCTCAGTAGAGGATCACATCTCAGTAGAAGATAACACTCTCAGTGAGTAGGTAATTTAATGCATAAAAGCATTTTACTTGAGACTACTTAAATTTATTTAAGTTTAGTAAAAACATCTTTCTTTGGATTACTTAAATCAATGAAATTTGCATCCACAATTTGCTAATAATCCTTTCTCATACTTTGTATAATTCTAGGCTTAATTGTAAAAATAATTACCTATATCCTATAGAGTATTCTCAAGTTATTTCTGGAGAGTGCAGATGCTTTCAATTATGATATTTTTGTAATGTTTACAGTGAAAACTTTCAGTTGAATGTAAACATTCAAAGTGATGCAAGTCCCACGTGAAGACCCCTCACGCTTTTGTTTCCTATTGAATGTCATGTATCCAATATAAACCACATACTTTACTTTTCTCTCTTTATAACCCACCAACCACACAAGAACCTCGAAAACACAGAGCATCCCACTAACAAGCATCACTCATGGCGGAGCACCACCAGCTCACCATCCTTCCCATCCGAGGATTAGGCCATTTAATCCCACTTCTCGAGCTCGCGAAACGCCTTGTCAACCTACACCCCTCCTTCCGCATCACGTTCCTCCTCTTCCCTGATGACGCTGCGGTATCTGATCTCCTTCGCACCAACAAATTTCCTCCCTCCATCATCTTCACCACCCTCCCTCCCATTGACACCACCCCATTCCAACCTACTGACGTACTCACACTCCTAACACTCTCTTTCAGAGCCTCACTCCCTACCATTGAGTCCATACTTTCCGAAAACCCGAAAACAATCCTACTAGTTGATTTCTTCGCTACTGAAGTTCTTGAAGTAGCTCACAAGCTTTCTCTTCCAAGCTACATATTCTTCTCATCAACAGCTCAGCTACTATCCTTCATGTTATACCTCCCGGTACTAGACCGGGAAGTAGAAGGTGAGTTTGTTGATCTCCCGGGACTGATTCATATCCCGGGTTGTACTCCTATTCGTCCTTGTGATGTGGCTGATCCAGCTGCAAACCGGAAAGTGAGTTTCTATACAGGCTTCTTATACAACGCGAAACGCCTACATACAGTTGATGGTATAGTACTAAACTCATGTTTTGATCTTGAGCCGATAACAATCAAAGCTTTACAAGATAATCCGGTGTTCAAGCAGCTGAAAACACCACCAGTGTACCCCATCGGACCAATTATAAAACTTGGGAATTCCGATACAAAGCATGAGTGTATCACCTGGCTAGATGAGCAACCGGTTGACTCAGTGGTTTATGTTTCATTTGGGAGTCATGGGTTCTTGTTTCGCGAACAAATCACTGAGTTGGCTCGGGGACTGGAACTGAGTGGGCAGAGATTCATCTGGACCGTTCGGAAACCAAAAGATGCTGATGAGGGACTAGATGACCCATTGGCCTATTTGCCTGAAGGGTTCTTGGAAAGGACAAGTGGCGTAGGGAGAGTGGTTGCGACGTGGGCACCACAAGTGGGGATACTAGGCCACATGGCGACGGGTGGGTTCTTTTCGCATTGTGGATGGAACTCAACTATGGAGAGTGTGGTAAATGGTGTACCAATGATAACTTGGCCCTTGTTTGCAGAGCAAAGGATGAACGCTACTAGGATGGTTGATGAACTTGGGGTCGCGGTGAGGGTGGAGGTCATGAAAAGGGAAGAAATTGAGAGTGTGGTGAGGTTGGTGATGGAAGGTCAAGGAGGGAAGAGGATGAGAGGGAGCGTTAGGGAGTTGAAGGAAAGGGTGTTGCGCGGTTTGGAGGAAGGTGGATGCTCTTACAATTCACTCTCTCAAGTGGTTCAAGAGTGGAAGTCTAAAAGTGCTGTGATGAGAAATTAGAGGCCTGCCTTGTTACAATGATTGATGGTGCATTATCAAACTTTGCGGAAAGTTATTGAAGGCTAATAAATTTATTGGTCGTATCAACCACTTTGTTGTGCTCATTTTCTTTGAGAATAATTTAATTAATTTTGTTGTCTCTCAAAATTAGCTCATATCATTGGTGTCCAATTATGAGAAATTTTGATTTAAGACTCAACTAAGCTTGTAACTCATTGTCATAATAGGTCGTTAACAAGGCTTCATTTCACATGGAGTCATGGGACATTTACATCCCCTGTTGGTTTTTTTTTTTTTTTTTTTTTTTTTGAAAAAACGAGCGGGGTTATTTAGGATCCCCGAACCTTAGAAATGAATTACAATCACTCATACATTCACTCATTACATCATCCACCGGACAAAAAACTTGCTTAAAATCTTCAACTAAGAACCTAATTAGTTCTAGAATCACCGTCTCCAAGTTGGGGAGTAACCCTGCAAAGTGTTCTGCTACTAAAGTAGTTGCATGAAAGACCTGCCATAACTTGTCTTCCTCATAAGTACCAATCAATCCTTTAATCACTCTCATGACGTGATTTATACCTAATGTGGGCCCCAGGATGTACGAGAAGTCGTCGTAAGGATACGAACCACATTGAAACCTGATATAAAAACCATTGAATGCTAGCACTAATCTAGCATCCATACAAGGTTCTAATAAGCATTTGCATTCTACTTGTATTATCATCATCAGTTACCTGAATTTAGGATTTGTCTTCTTGCTTCGAGAGGACCTTCGAGGAACATCTGCCGTGGGAGTCTCTATTGTGGTAACCTCACATTCTTTTTCACTAGTGTTTTGCCCCACCTTTGCTGCTTCCTCTTCAAGTGAAGTTTGAATTTCAGCGACCACTGCCTCCATGCCTATTCGTGCAATTGCTGACTGCACAGCCTTAACGTTTTGGGGTGTTAGGCAAGCCATGAGCGTTGTGGGATCTTCCCCCAGTCCTCCGAAACCAGCGATCGCGCGAAGCACCTCCACTACTTGCATTGGGTTTTCCTCTGAGTTAGATATGGGGGTAGACAGACCTGGCTCTGCTGCTACTTCAGCGTCTGAATCCGCAGCCTGAATCGCTGTTTCAATCCCATTGGGTGAGTAACCTGCATCCCTACAATCATCCAACAACCCAAACACTGCCTGCTGATCTGTTTCAGCGCCTGCTGTCTGGATCGCAGCAGTTGGTACCTGTAAGTCAGCCCGTATTTCTTGTGTGACATCAGCACTAGACGGCTTCTTAATCGAACCAGTTCGAGGAGAGTGACCTGATTCGCGGACGGGAGAAAGAGCTCCAGCTGCGACAATTCCTGGAACCACCTCTGCTGGACCGAAACAGGGCGCAGGCTCCCCTGTTTCGGTGCTGTTGGCTGGCTGAGACAGCCCATTCTGTGCGGTTAGAGACTGCGTTTCCTCGGCTTTGTGCATTGGCACATCTGACGGAGACATCACCGAGTGCCTGGACACCTTTTTCACACCTGAAACAAGCTGCCCAACCTGAATTTCACTAACAGTTTGCGACGCCGCCGCATGATTAGAAAGGGTACTCTTTGATTCCGGATTGACATCCTTATCATTTGGAGTCAGCTTTGGGTGGTGTCCAAGAACCTGTTCAATCTCTGAAGTTGTATATCCTGCCTCTAATAGGCATTCCTCCGTAGATTCGGATTTGACCCCGGTTTGAGCATGTTCTAATTTCTGACCCGTTGTTTGAAACTCCGCTGGAGCATCCTCCTCTTCCTCAGTATTCTCCATTAGAGCCTCAAAGGTGTTTGACAAAACCACCTTTCCCGGATCAGTTGCCCCCGGCTTGGTCTCCACGTCTCCCTCCAGAGTCTCCTTGCCTTTGCTATTTTTTGATCCACTCACACCCACATCCGAATTTGAAGAATTTTCCTTTCTAATCACTGGAACATAATGTTGCTTGGTAATAATATTTTCTGCCTTAGATTTGACTACCTTCTCAGTCTTACCAATGTCCGAGACTCGGCCTCCGGCCTTAATGTCGAGCTTCTTGCGACAAACAGTCTCCTGATGCCCTATCAAAGAACAAAAATCACAATATTTGAAACCTTGGTATTCTATCGTCTGCCAGAAACCTCTATTATTGGCTCTATCAATCCATACTCTGTTTGGTAATTTGTCTGCCAAAGTCATCTCCACGCACACGCGGGCAAAGCCCGGGCGCGATAAACATCTAGTATGGTCGTCCATTCGCAAAAAAGCACCAAATGAATTGACAATTGCTTTTAAAATAGGGGGATGAAAAAGATGTAAAGGTAAGTTAGGCAACTCTACCCACAATGGCACCGAGATCGGGTCCTCCTTCAGACTGAAACCATCATGCCAACGGAAAGCTTTAAACCGAACGCCACGAATCAAGAAGGAATCCCGCGACAATACTTTTTTTGCTTCCTCCTCCGATTGAAGACGAACTAAGACATGCCGTTGATTGAGTAAACCAAGCGAAAAATCGCCCATAATTCCCCAGGTTCTGTGAATCGAATTTCGAATGTCTTCCAATGTAGGACGGTAGCTTGAGAATTTTAAAACGATCACATGTTTTTCCATAAACTCCTCCCCACGGACTTCATCCGTTGCCGTAATGCCAATCGCTGGAGCGCCCTCTTTACGGAATCTAGTTCCTTCAACCGGAATCTCCACAATGTCGGCCACCAGTATTTTTCCCAAAATTTGTGCGAAAGAGGGCTTAGCCGCTCCTTCCACGGTTCCCCCATTAGCAGGTTTCCCCAGCATGTGGGGAGGGATGGCGGCAGGAGGCGCCGACATCACATTCAGTTCGGTGCCAGTGTCGAAAACCAAAACAGAATCAGCAGAGTCAAAACTGTGTAAAACCTGTCTCTGTACCGTAACGGTGCACAAATCGGTCTCAGAACCGTATCGGCGGCTGTGACGAAGAGATCACTGCAACCGAAACGCGAGCACCCGATCTGAATCTCAGCCAAGACGGGAACAGAGAGCGAGGTGACTGCCTGGATCTGTTATGTGAAACCCTGAAAACGTCCAGTAGTGGCCAGTATCGGCCCGAATCGGCGTGTCGCGACCAGAGATAAGCCGGCAATGGCCGGCAATGGGTGGCTGAGCCGCCTAGGGTTGTCGCAGTGGCTACCCTAGCCGCCACCAGTCGATGGCTAGGATGCAGTCTCACAGATGAAAGACGGGTGAGATTAGATATCGGTCAAAGACCGAAATACCCTCCGAAATCGCCCGAAATCGCCCTCTCCGAAATTTTCTCCATCATTCCAAGAGTCAAGAGAATTTCAAATCCCTCCTGTTGGTTGAAATGTGCGTGTGAGTTATAAAGAAAGGTTGAGACTTGAAAGAACACAAATCTTCAGGACGGGTCCATGGGGTTGCACTCACTATCACTCAATTTATTTTGCTTTTTTTTTTGTTTAATTTTATTTTATTTAACTCTTAACCCTTCCCACTCCAGATGCTGCCGATTGAGTTCGAACTGTGATCTAGTAATACCACTCGTCATTGTTCAACCATTAAGCTATCACACCTTTGACTTTTGCTTCTTATTGAATACTCGCTCGGGTTTCAAATACTGTGACTATTGTTCTTTGCTAGGACATCATGAAGAATTTTGCAGGAAAAAGCTAGGTCTCAAGGGACATGTGAAAACATCCCACGGTGGAAAAGAAGCGAAACATGAGAACCATAAGGTGGAGACCGAGGTTATTAAGCAACAGTATGTTCCAGTAGCTAATAAAAACAAAGGTGCAAAATCTGATGTGGGCACAAGTGGTGCTAAAAATGATAAAGGAGATGAGATCAAGGAAGGCATGAGCACGGCGAACTTATTGAACAACGAACCGGTAAAGGTGGATATGTCAAACAAATTTGAGACCCTTACAGAAAATATCGAGGAAGATGAGGACGCTTCAGCGGAGCAAATGGTGGGTAAGAACATGACTCATGACCGTGCCGTGGCTAGGTAAGAATCCACGGAGGAATGCCTTCTGGAGGCGGGGTATACATTTTCGGAGATTGCAAATGTTATTGGCAATCAGGCACAGCCGTTACAACAACAGGATGATGACAATTCAGGGGCGAAGAGTAATTGTTTCGACGACACGAACAAAAACATTAAAATTCAACATAATCATGCGGCAGCATCGCAAGGTGGGACGAGTGACTCAAACGGCGAGGGTCAAGTTGGGCATGCTGATTCAGGAATGCAGCGAGATGCATGTGCAACGAAGGTGCAGTTGCGGCGCTCTGATTTGCCCCAGCCATATCTAGTTTCGTCCCAGCCTGTGCCCTGCATCAAAGCAGGGGATGTCGTCTCACCTCAGCCAGATTTCGGTTCATCCCAGCTTGGGCCCTGCATCAAAACAGGGGAAGTTTCGCCCCAGCTAGATCACTGTCCCAAAACAGGGGACGTGTTACCCCAGGCAACACTTGATTCTCTCGCAGAATTCTCTCCCGTAATTGGCGTGGTTTCTCCTCGATCAGATTCTATTACGCAGCAGACCAGGCCGATTGTAATTACACAGGAAGCAGGGGCTGGAACAGCGAAGCCGCCAGTGCTGGAACAGTTGACAGCAGAACATGCTAGGCGACCACAACCTGCAGCCATTGGACACTTGTCAGTACCCGTGGCAGTCGGGAATGAGCAGGAAGGGCGGGTCTTCAGACAACCTCATCATATTGAACCCGATGATGTTGGAATTAAGTCGACACAATTGGCTTCAGTTACTCATCTAGGGGGGCACCTCGGTGATACTAGCACAGAGCTAGGGGATGCTATGCAGGGTCAGCAAGTGCAGGAACACTCGGATGATGAGTTTCAGTCTTTGCTCAGGTTAAAGAGACATATTGACAAATACGCTATCAAAACTTCCCCGGATTTTAAAATAGTCGGAGACAACTTGAATAAGGCTATATCTTTGCTCAAAGAAATAGGCTACTTCGATTACCGAAATTGAATATCAATACACTCGAAAGTACTAGTGAGGATAGTGATGAAGTCAACTCAGGATATGAGTTTGGTCCACAGGCAGCGAACAATGATTTGGATTTAGGGGCTATGTCAGACGGAAAGATGAATAAGAGGTGTCACACCAAAGATACCAGCTTTTGTCCCCGAAAATCCAATAGAACTAGGAAAGAAAACAAAAGGTACAAAGACTGAGTTTGTTTTTTGTCTAGGCTTGTATTGGTGAATCCTATCTTTTGTGAGAGTTTGTATCGGTTTTTTAGTTAACCCTATAGAGTCAGTCATGTAGCCTTCGGGCGTGGATTTTTAAATGAATAAAATGAGTCAACATCCCAATTTGATTAAAAAAAAATCTGTAAAAAAAAAAAAATTAAAAATACAACAGTCATGATGTCTCTAACAAGTTTTTGGGTGAAATAAACCTATGGATATAAGTTATCAACAAGACAATAACAACACAACTATAGAAAAAACCATCACTAGACCATCCATGATTATGGTTTGGGAAAGGAATGTCACGATTAGAACCATATACCTTTCTCCTCATTTTATTCCTTTAAGTACGAAATTGAGTTTTGATAATTTGTTCAATGACGTTGACTAGGATCAGACGTGCCACATTTAGTAAAGACCCAAATATCCTAGTAAATATACCCTAAGTTTAACTATAAAAAAAATATAATTCCCAAAATGCAAATAATCGAGGAGTATTTAAGTCTATAAAAAACAAATATACCCACATGCCTAATTCACAGACTCCTTCACTTCCAGTGAAAGGCTTCACCCACCTCACTCTGATATGCAAGTGTGGGTGAATCTGATAAACTCGTTTATGATTTTGTCAACTAGTAAGAGAAAAGCTTTGCCCATTTGATCTATTTTGTTTGAATAGAGATACCAAAGCAAAATAAAATGTTTGATTTAATCAGAGTTACAACTATTTTGAATTTGATTAAAACTATATACTTTATCTTGTCATTATACAGGGGAGTGCACATTGCTTTCACTCATGGGTTCCGTTCTATTATGAGTGTTTAAATTAGAAAAAGAAACTTCAATTGAATGTAAACATCAAAGTGATGCAATGTCCAATTTTTTCTTATTATTATTATTTTTTTAAAGCGAGCAACAGTTTGAAGGATCCTAAAACCTTTATATTAAAAAAAACACCATTATACTTATCTTGTAACTGTACAGAGAGGAGTACACATTGTTTTCACTCCTAGTTCCAATCCATTACAAGTGTTTACATGAGAAAAAAAAAACTTCATTGAACGCAAACATCAAAGTAATGCAATGCCCATTTTTCTTTTCTTTTATTATTATTATTATTATTATTATTATTATTATTATTTTTTTCTAAGTATCTATAATTGGAATGTGTTTTCTTCTTCTGTATTCTTGGCCAACATATTCTTCCAAGTTTGTTATTCATTTTGACTATTCACTACTCTTTGGGGGTTCTAAGTTCTTCAAGTTTCGCCTGCATCCTAACATTTCCTTTTGGAATCGATGATCATGAGCTCAAAGCCAATGACATTGCTAATCAAATGGTTAGCTAGTTCTGAATCATTTCATATTTATATTATTTCACGAATCATGGTATGAAAATAGAATCCTACTCGCGTAAAACACCATATCTAATAATGTAAAATTACAAAAATAGCACAACAAAAATTTCTGCATTTAGTGTTTTGAGTTTTTGTTAAACATGTTTTATGTTGCATCATCGTCTTATTACCAAAAATGAATTTTTCTGCAACTAAATCTAATAAAATTGAGACTAAAATTGAGTTGTTGACTTTTTGCTAATGGCCAACTCTTGTACACATGACAAATGTTGACTGACACTTACCACTTCCCTACCAGGTACATTCATGGATAACACTATTGATTTAGCCAAAGAATTGGATCGCTTCAACGATGATGATGCCAAAAGATCTGTGAAGACATTTTCAGGTTTTCATTAAGTGAGTTACCAATCATTAATTCAGCCAGACCCCTGAATTTTTTAATAGGAGAGAGTAGGAGTTTCCCATTGGAGATGTTCTTAGCAGTTGTTGCAATGCAATGACTATTTCAAATAGCCGACTTTGTTTCTCTAATGGCACCTCATGATCAAAGTCTAAGTTGGTGAAGCCAAAGGCCAGACTCAGGTAATTCATCTTAACTAAAAAAATACTATTAGTATCTTCATCCAGCATATATTATGTGTTTTTCAATACGCATTGATGATACATCAAATAAGGCTCCAATCACGACTGTACACGTGGCAAAGATCATGTATCACGAGGAACATAAACTTCAATCTTAACACGGATAATAGGTCCGACCAAGGAAGCCCAAAGAGGCAGGCCCATTTATTAATGCCCAAAAGGGCCCTTCACACAGATCGTAATCAAATGCCCGAATCCAGACCCAACGGATATCTTCCATTAGAGAAGAGAGATGTTACAAAGGAGACAAGTCATGGCAGGAATCACTCCCCCAATGACGTATTTCAATAAAGGAGGAGATTGTTACAAAGAAGATCTCCCCTCATGACGCCTTACATGCTTAAGTCACACAGAGAATTAATGATGGACATTATAATTTAACTAAACTATACCTTTTCCAAATTTAGTCATCTTCCACAGTTAACTTACTTAAGCATTGGAATACCTTCGGCCACAAAAAATGTGGTCTTTGGCAATTTAACCTTATTTTGCATATAATTTCCAAAAAAAAAAAACCTTATTTTGCATATCAAATCTCTAGGAGAACGAATTTGGATGCAAACATGATACAATATAGCCCTTGTTACATTTTCATTATGTTGGCAAAAGAAGACTTGGCAGATGATGGACAGAGTGAAGGACAAGGTGCTGATGGCCAAAGACATCATCTCCGGCACAATGCAATCAACGAAGGGCAATACATCAACAAATGTGGACAGTGCGAAGGAGATCGAGCACTGACGGTATGCAGGGAAGCAAGAGGAATCCAAAATAATGAATTGGTGGTGGCGTGCTGGTTCCTTTGGAGCTAGGCTGTGCTGTAGTTGCTGTAAGTTGTAATAGTTTTGTTAATTCGCAAATGATGAATATTGGTCATATTGTTTCACTCTCTGCTGAATATTGCAAATGGGATAATTTTTCAACACGACTTATGCTCCTGGATATGCGGGAAGGAGTTTCCTTTAAGGTTGTGGTCCATATAAAGAAGTATTCATGCCCGACTTATACTCTTGTATTTGTTTTCTAGTCGGATCCAATGTATTGTTGGTTTGCCTGTCTTGGATAGATCTCTCAGGGCCTATGAGGACTTATGAGTATTGGACCTGACTGCGTGACGTGTGGACTTACTGGCTCATTGACACTCGGATTTGACCTTCTAGATTCTGCCAATGATGGCCTTGATGTTGTTTGGGCCTTGCTGGACTTCATACAGTTAGACCTACTTAGCTCTGTTGACGAGATTATCATGACACGTGTACAATGTTGATCAGAGGATGGTTTGATGTATCATCAGCAAGAAATGTGATTTCTCGAAAAATGTCGAAATTTCACCGAATATTTCTCTTTTTTTAGTTACCAAAATTTTATTTTTTTCATTAGATCATTCTTAATGTCGGTACATTTTAACCCGTTATAATTTTTGTTTAATATTAAAATTTAGTTTTATAAGTGATTCTTATACAATATGTAGTTTGTATTACATTACGACTCTTGTGGTACTCTTTATCTAATTTGTAAAAGTTTAATATACTTAACTTATATTGATAACTTGAAAATTATAATCGAAAATTTTACATTTTTTCTATACACAACGAAATATTTCTTAAAATCAACTTACCGAAATTACCTCGAAAATGAAATCATAATCCTTAATCATCAGAGGGTATGCAGGGAAGCAAGAGGAATCCAAAATAATGAATTGGTGGTGGCGTGCTGGTTCCTTTGGAGCTAGGCTGTGTTGTAGTTGCTATAAGTTGTTTGTTAATTTGCAAATGAGGAATATTATTCATAGTGTTTCACTCACTGCTGAACTGGTCCTTGTTGACCTTAATTACTTTGCATCAATTAATTCTTAGTAGCTAGTTTTATATATGATTACTAGTTCTATCAATAACGTAGTCATATGTAGCTCATAAAGCATGATCTAAATTACCACAGTCGATTATAAAATGCTGTAGGCGGTTTGTATTCTTGATTTGTACATACAGGTGATAAAATACATTTACCAAAAAGAAATTAGAAATTGACACACTAGGGAAAAAAAAAAACATTTTACTTCTCAGTTTTAAATATTTTTAAGAGATAATGAGTCAGCTAAACATGAGCCAGCCAATCAAATTGTAGGAGAGGATGAGTTTGCGAGTTACATTATAATAGACTTCAAGAGATTAATAATACAGTTGATTAGTTGATATTTTTGAAAACCACATTGCAACAACTGAAAACAATGCATTATAATATAACATGCTCTATTATTGAAAACTATGACTTGCTATTTGCATTAGAATAGAATTCAAAAGTATAAGGTGAGCTGAATTTTGCATGAACTATGACAATTTGACATGGGAGGAAAAAGACATTTAATTGTTAATAGGCAGTAGCAATCTGATTATAACATTTAATGTGAAAATACGTAGCTTGTATGCAAAGTTGTGCAATCTGATTATAACATTTAATGTGAAAATACGTCGCTTGTATGCAAAGTTGTTGAAAGAGTTGATTGGGAAAACTACAATGATGGAGTTGTTGCACAATTGTATATAAGTTTTCAGCTTCCGGACAACTAAACTTGAGTCAGCCTCCCGAATATTTATTGAAGACAATTACTTGGAAGTTGCATTATAATATACTCCAAAAGAATAATAATAATACAGATGATTAGTTTGATTTTTCTTTTGAAAACTCTTTGATTCTCCTCAAGTTGCATTATAATATAACCCGAAGACTTCAATTTGCATTAGAATAGACTTCAGAAGTCTAATACAACTCTTTAATTGACTTGGACATAGTGCAATGGACATTTCATTTGTGGATCTAGATCCGAGTTTTGTGTTGTTGAACAGAACATTTTGAGATTGTTGAATCGAAGAGCTAGCAATAGAAATAAGAAATGGTTGAAGCTGCACTGAGTCTTGCCATTGAGCATCTGTTTCTGGTTCTGATTGACGAAGCAAAATTGTTGAAAGGAGTTTGGGGCGAGGTGGTGGCCATCAAAGATGAAATGGAATCCATTATTGAGAGGAGGTTGAGAAAAGATGGATGGTAGGTAGAGGAGAGGGGAAACAATTATTATGAATTTATTGTACAGTTATTATTGAAATAAATTTTTGTTAAACACTCACTACCAAGTGATCAGCACTCCCATGATGTTTACTCAAATTAGAACTTTTACTTCTCATCAAAACTAAAAACAAACGCTCTTTTTAAAGTGTCTTTTATTAAGATTTTTAAGTCTATCCAGAACCAAAATATGAGTTATGCAATTTAAACTTTTAAATGCTACATAAAAAGTCTCACGCGACTCACAGTGTTAAACAAATTACATGTTACATAAAAATCACTCACATAACAAACTTTTTAAGCAAAGTTGATGCAGATTACTAAACTGAAGGAGAAATATCAACTCAAAAGTTAGGAGACAAACAATGCAAGTTCCAGGATGGGCTCGGAATTGGAACTAATAATCCATTGCGACTAATGCGCATTAAATAAGACAAAAATAATTGTTAGAAAAAGGAGAAAGACTAAACCCAATAAGACAGGTGGACTTTTAGAACAAAAAAAAAAAAAAGGCCAATTGCTTAGTATACTCATCACTCATCCATGTTCAACTTTCTTTTGCCAATTGCTTAAGCTACAACCTGTAATAATTTGGGTTGAAAAAAAAAACAGTGGTAGTGCGGGTTACTCAATCGAAACTGGTTTGCGAACACTGTTGTGAAAATATGTTAATAGCCAGTGGCAATCTGATTATAACATTTAATTTGATTATTTCACTTTGATAACAACTCCAAAAGACTAATAATACAACAGCAAATTATGTAGATTTTTTTTTAAAAACTCTTTGATTCTCCTCAAGTTGCATTATAATATAACCCGAAGACTTTACTGTTGGAGACAATGACTTGCAATTTGCATTAGAATATACTTAAGAAGTCGGATACAGCTCATTAATTGACTTGGACATAGTGCTATGAACATTTCATTTGTGGATCTAGATCCAAGTTTTGTGTGTTGAACAGAAATCATTTTGAGATTGTTGAATCAAAGAGCTAGTAACTGAAAGAAGAAATGGCTGAAGCTGCAGTGAATCTTGCTGTTGAGCATCTGATTCCGTTTCTGATTGAAGAAGCAAAATTGTTGAAAGGAGTGCGAGGCGAGGTGGTGGCCATCAAAGATGAAATGGAATCTATTGGTGTTTTGCTCAGGGATGCTGATGCAAGGGCAGAGATTGATGAAGATGTCAAGGTCTGGGTGAAACAGTTACGAAAAGTAGCCTTTCGAATGGAGGATGTCATGGACGAGTTTCGTCTCCGTGTAGCACAACAGCCTGCTGTCAATGAAGGAGTTGTTGGTTGGGTTAGCAAGACTTTTGGATGCGTCAAGCGCTTGAAGCCTCGCCACATGGTAGCCAGTGAAATTAAAGACATCAAGGCAACGTTGGTGCAGATTAGTGAGCGGAAGGAGAAGTATCAACTCAGAAATTTGGCTCCCGGGTCCGACAATGCAAGTTCCAGTACCTCCTACAGTGCTGGTGCCGCTACTGCCGCTTGGCGAAATGTTAATTCCCGTTATGCTAATGACATGGAACTTGTGGGCATTGAAAAGCCCAGAAATCAATTGACAGACTGGTTAGTAAAAGGAGCAGAGAAGAGATCTGTATTTGCAGTGGTTGGAACTGCTGGAGTTGGCAAAACTACACTGGTGAGGAAGGTCTTCGACGGCGATCGAGTGAGGAGTCATTTTCAGTATCGTGCTTGGGTTACGGTTTCGCAAACATTCAAGATTGAGAATCTTCTAGTAGAGCTTATCAGTCAATTCCACGAATCCAGGCAGGAATCGTTTTCTCCCGCAAGAATGGAGATGGCTTACCTGATTGATGTTCTAAGGAACTATCTTCAAAACAAAAGGTATGTGGCTATTTTGGATGATGTTTGGAGCACTGAACTATGGGGTTTATTACAACATGCTCTGTTTGATAACAACTATGGTAGCAGAATCATGGTCACGTCACGTGAAAATGATGTTGCACATTCTTTTCTGCAATCTCCCTCTCATATTTTCCTTCTCGATCCTTTACCTTTGGAAGATGCTTTGATTCTTTTTTACAAGACAGCTTTTGGAACTGATTTCAAGGGGAAATGCCCACTGGAATTAAAGGACCTATCAGAGGATATTGTGAAAAGAAGCGGAAGGTTGCCATTGGCTATTGTTGCCATTGGCGGTCTCCTCCTAACAAAGGACAAGACCGTGACAGAATGGAAGAAATTTCATGATAGTCTTTCATCTAAGTTTGGAAAGGATCCTAAACTTAAAACTATTATGAAAATAATTTCCCTTAGTTACTATGATCTCCCTTATTACCTCAAATCTTGTTTCTTGTTCTTTGGTCAAATTCCAGAGGACTATAAATTTCAGTCTTATGCGCTGATGTCGTTGTGGGTCGCTGAAGGATTTGTGAAGGAAGAAACAGGAAAAACATTAGAGGAAGTAGCAGAAGACTATCTTGATCAACTTATTAGTCGAAACTTGGTACAGGCTGACGAAATTCAAGCAGGATGTGATGTAGCGTGCACAGTGCATGATCTGATGCATGAGTTCATTCTGTCAAGAATCACCGAGGAAAATTTCTGTGAAGTTTTTGATGGAAAGAGAACTCCTATTTCACATGAGAGTTGTCGGCGACTTTCGATCCAGAACAATACTGGTCTAACCAGTTTTATGAACCACACAAGTTCACACTCTCTTGTTCGTTCAGTTAACCTGTTCCGTGTGCGTGAGTTGCCAATCTCATTTGTGCATACGATTCTTTCTACTTCCACCCAATTAAAAATATTGGATCTGAGTAATACACTTTTGGAGAGTTTTCCTGATGAGATATCAAATTTGTTTCACTTGAGATATTTGAATCTATCTGTTACACCTATCAAGGCACTTCCAGATACTATAGGTAGACTTCAAAATCTTGAAGCATTGTTTCTCGTCGACTCCCATATTGTTGAATTGCCACTTGGAATCTTGAAGCTTCGGAAACTGCGACACATTACAGCTGGCAAAGGAAATGATGATGCAGTTAAAGTACCAGAAGGAATTGGGAGTTTGACTGAGCTGCAAACTCTGGGCTTGATTGATTTAGAGCGAAGCCCAAGTCTGATCACAGATTTGGAAAAGTTGGTCAAATTGAGAGATCTACGCATCACAAACTTGAGAGCAGAAGATGGGAGGAAAATATGTGCTGCAATTACGAAGATGAACCACCTTAAAACTTTGACTTTAATTTCAAAACTGTATGAAGAAGTCATTGATTTGCAGTCTTTGTCATCGCCTCCGCCATCTCTTATGTCGCTACATCTGGCAGGGCCTCTAGAGAAGTTGCCTGATTGGGTTGTCTCCCTTTCTAACCTTATGTATTTGGTGTTAGATCATTCACGTTTAAGCCATGATGCCTTCAACATGTTACGGGGATTGTCTAATCTACAAGTTTTTTCCCTCTATAACAATGCGATTGTGGGAGAAGAGTTGCATTTTCAAGGTTACGATTTTCCAAAGCTCAAGGTTCTAAAACTTGTTGTGTTAGATCAGTTGCAGTCAGTGATAATAGAAAAAGGTGCGATGCCCCTCCTCAAAGAGATGTCGATTTTCAAATGTACACAGTTAAAGGTGGTTCCTGAAGGCATAACTCACCTCTCCAATCTCAAAGCTCTTACGATTAATTATATGCCCATAGATTTCACAAGGAGACTTGAACAAGATGAAGGTGAAGACTATTGGAAAGTGAAGCATGTACCATCAATTGTCATCAAGTGAAATCCCTGATATCGGTGTATCTCACATCAACTGCATCATTGCGACTCTAGATCGGTGAGCATTTCAAATTCTTTTTTCTGGCTTTTTGTTCTTTCTTTTACATGTAGAAATGTTTGTGGCACAACATTATGAATGTGAATGTTTTTGTTTCATGTATACTTCATCCCTGTATTTCGTTATTTCATATGCCATATTATTTTCTTAAGAACTTATATACTTAGGGGGTGGTATTTAATTACAGATTTTAATAGACTGTGAAGGATTTTAAAATCCATTAAAATTCAGGAGTATTCAATTAAGAATTTAAAATAATACATGTAAATCTAGGAGTATTCAAATACAGATTTTAAAAGATTGTTTTAAAATCCATCAAAATTAAGGGATATTCAATTCATGCTTTTCAATATTTTGCTAATTGTCAGTCTTGGATATATATGGCACAGGTTTCTGGATGCGACTATTGATTCCGTCAAGCAGTTGGATCATGTTTTTGTTCTTATGGTTCCTCTACACTAGCCGATCTGTGAATGCAAGCTCGCTTTCACCTCTGAGTCTTAAGTGGATCGTAGTTTCCTCTCCTCTGTGTTGATTTTTCGGCTTGGACATGCATAATGTTTTCTGTTTAATTTATTTGTGGACAACTGGTCATTTATTCGGAATTCACAAGTTTGGGTTGTAGCCTGTTTAAAATGTAAGGATTCTTTGGTACTTTGTTATCCACAAATCAATTTCTCCATCATGTTTTGTCTGCGTATAGCATTCTCAATGGCTTGATTTGTGTTTGCTCTCTCTTGACTGTTGACAGTTTTCTTCTTTAAATATGGTGGAATTGATGTCGTAAATAGGTATGGATTTGTAAATTCTATAACTTTTCTTCAAAGACTCGATGGCACATCAATTTCCAATTACTATAATGGAACATCAACCCTGAATGGATAAGCAAAAATCATTATGTATTGATGCTTCATATATAAATAGGAATCACAGAACAATTATTACAACATTCTGCCTCACCTTGTCTTCATATATATGTGTGTGTTTCTTTTCCAATTCTTCGTATACTCCGTAACTGTCATACAAAAAATGAGATGTAATTTAGTCTCAAAAATTATCTTTCTAAACAGGAAGTGCTTGTTTTCATTACAAGTTATGTCGATAGGAAATGCACCACCACGTGCCACTCAAAAACAGTCTTTTGCCTGTAACTGTTGTTGGGATTGTTAAAGGAAATAAAATTGGTCCAATATTATGATTGGGCTAATTCTAGTAAATGAAGATTGTGATTGGATCTTGATATGAATTAGCATGATTTTTGGATTATGATTAGGATGTAATTATGTTAGCTTACTTAGAATAGCATTTTAACTCTTGTATAAATTCTTGTACATTACTTAGCAAGTTGTATTAATGAATTACACAATTAAGAAATTTTCATGGTATCGAGCACCAATCTTGGTGACTTTGCCCAAAACGCCTTTCGTCACTCTACTTACAAATAGCCAAACTCTACCCAAAACACTTTCTGCCACTCTACATACAAACAACCAACTCCCAAACAACATAAATACCATCGATATGGGCGACAAATCGAAAAACAATCCATCTGATCCCCTTGCACTACTCAGACTCACCGAACCTTATCCTTGTTTCCAAACTCCTCAAAGGCCATAATTATGGTCAATGGAGCTGATCAATGCGCATAGCTTTAAGCGCTAAGAACAAAATTGGGTTTGTTGATGGAAGCCCCATGTGGCAACGATGCAACGACATGGTGCTATCATGGATTTTGCACTCCATTATTATTCTTTTGGATGTTAACAATTGTACGTAAAAATAAAAAAAATAAAAAAAAAAGCAAAAGAAGAAGCATACCTGATATTTTTTTCATTCTTCTTTTTATGATATGTACTACATTTCTTATGATATCTAATCAGCAACATTATTTGCCTGATCCCCAAGCTTTCCCTCATCCATGGCTGTCTCTACACCCACAATGATGGCGTCTTCGGCTTGGCCTGTTAGAAAGGTGAGATGTTTGCATCAATTCCAGGGCTTGAAGGTTCAATTTGGGTCTCAGGAGTGGAGCAGATTGAAAAGCAAGACTATCACTGGTTGTGGTGGAAGTATTGTTTGTGAGGATCAGGCTCAGGAGACCACTCTTCAAGGTTAGGCTTCCTTTATTTCTTTTCAATTCATCGTTTTGGGTTTTATTTCTGTATCATCTACGTGTATATATATATATATATATATATATATATATATTTTTTTTTTTTTTTGGAAAGTGAGCCGAGGTTTTTAGGATTCTCGAACCTTATATTAATAAAAAAAATGATGATAAAGTTTACAATCGTTCACTCGTTTCATCATCTACAAAACAATAAACTTGCTTCAAAGCTTCAACAAAGAACCTAACTAGTTCTAGATTCACCGTCTCCAGATTAGAGAGTAACCTTGCAAAGTGTTCTGCTACTAAAGTGGTTGCATGATAGACCAGCCATAACTTTTCTTCCTCATAATTACCAATTAATCCTTTCAGCACGTTCATGACCTGATTTATACCTAATGTGGGCCCCAAGATGTATGAGAAGTCGTCATAAAGAATCGAAACACAATGAATCATGATATAGAAACCATTGAATGCTAGCATTAATCTAGCATCCCTACAAGGTTCTAATAAGCGTTTGCATTCTACCTATAATATCATCATCAGTTACCAGAATTTTGGATTTTTCTTCTTGCTTCGAAAAGACCTTCGAGGAACATATTCCGTGGGAGACTTTATTGTGAAAACCTCATGTTCTTCTTCAATAATGTTTTGCCCCACCTTTGCTGCTTTCGCTTCAAGTAAGCTTTTAATTTTGGTGACCAATGCATCCTTGCCTATTCTTGCAATTTCTGAATTCAAAACATTGATGGCTTGGGGTGTTAGCCAATCCATGGGCGCTGTGGGATCTTTCCCCTGTCTTCCATCAGTTATCTCTCATCCTGACTTCAGGATGTGTAGAAGTTGATTTTGAGGTTGCATCAACCTCTTCACTGCATCTTTCCTCACTTTCTTTTAGTGCGTCTTGGCCCCTGTTCTCGGTTATCTTTGGGATAGCTACCCCTGGTTCCACGCCTACCAGTTGATTTGTGATGGGAGAAACAGAGCGTATCTGCTCAGAGTTGAGCAATTCATGCTCACCATTTTGACACCTTGACTCCGATTGTTGACACTCCAATGCAGGTTGAAAATGATGTGCCCCAAACTATGTCCCAGGGTCCGTAAGGATCAGCTCATCATCTGCCTGGGGGGTTCGAGGTCCCTCTCTCTATAATATCTTAATTTGGCTGATTTCAATACTTATATTCACATCGTCAAACTCAGGACTTGTCGTCCCCGGGCTACCTAGATCATCATGATTATTTGGGTCTCCTTGCTTCACTTTTTCAATCTCACTAGATGTGTATCCCGCCTCTTGAAGGTCTTCCTTTGTTGTTTCTTGGACGAATATGACATTGGCTGTAGCCTTTTCTTTACTAGCCGAAAAATTCTTAGTTTGATTACTCTCACCTTCAACATTATCCCTCGTAAGCATCTCAAACTTGTTCGACAACAATAAATTCAACGGCTCTTTGGCCACTAGTTTCTCCGCACCCACTCCCTCCTTGATATCTTCCCCCATATTATTTTTTGCACCACTCGTGCCAACCTCTTATTTTGTAACTTTATTTTTATGAGCCACTGGAACATATTGTTGTTTGACAACTTTGGCTTCCACCTTTTGTTTTTCATTCTTCTCTTCGTGTACCACATAGGATGCTTTCACATTGCCCTTGAGACCTAACTTTTTCCTGCAAAATTCCTCCTGATGCCCAAGCAAAGAACAATAATCACAATATTTGAACCCCGGGTATTCAATTTTCTGCCAAAAGCCCCTATTGTTAGCCCTGTCTATCCAAATTCTATTAGGTAGCTTATCCGCCAAAGACATCTCCACACAAACACGGGCAGAACCCGGACGTGATAAACATCAAGTATGATCATCCATGCACAAAAAACCACCAAAAGAGTTCACAATTGTTTTCTAAAGAGGAGGATGAAATAAATGCAAAGGCAAGTTAGACAACTCTACCCATAATGAAACCGATATCGGATCTGCTTTCAGATTGAAACCATCGTGACAGCGGATTGATTTGAATCTAACTCCACGAATCAAAAAGGAATCCCTCGAGAGAACTTTCTTTGCTTCCGCCTCAGATTGAAGGCGGACTAAAACATGACATTGATCAAGTAATCCTAATGAGAAATCTCCTAGGAAACCCCAAGTTCTGTGAATCGAATCCTGAATATCTTCCAAAGTTGACCTGTAGCTAGAGAACTTTAAAACAACCACATGCTTTTCCATGAACGCTTCCCCACGCACTTCATCCGATGTCGTAATCCCAATTGCCGGCTCCCCATCTTTTCGGAATCTATTTCCCTCAACATGCGTATCCGTAGTTTCCTCTACCAAAATCTTTCCGAGGATTTGGGCAAAAGAAGGCCTAGTAGCCCCTTCGATTCCCCCAAGCCCTTGATTTCCCACCGTGGGGGAAGGTATGATGTCGGATGGAGGCGCCGTCATACCAATTAAGAGCACAGCCTAAAACAGGCCAGCAACTTGCAAAGCCAAAAAGTCAGAGTCAGGCGACAGCTAGAGCCGAGCGACCCGCAGAGAGGCCTGGACTGGGGCGTCTAGTCGTGAAGGCGGCCTAGCTTGACAGGCCTGACTTGACGGCAGCCTGAAATGATGCAGAGTTGCCTAGGTTTTCTTGTTGGAACTGAAACAGGCCAGCAACTTGCGAAGCCAAAAAGTCAAAGTCTGGCGACAACCAAAACCGAGCGTTCCTCAGAGAGGCCTGGACTGGGGCGTCTAGTCGTGAAGGCGACCAGGCTTGACGGCGGCCTAAAACGATGCAGAGTTGCCTAGGTTTTCTTGCTGGAACCTAGCTGCCACTCTAAAACAATGGTGCAGATCAACTCCAAGAAAGTTGGGACGGCTAAGATTGAAGGAGACATAATCAAATACTTTTTACCCAAAATGCCCTTGAAAATGCCCTTGAAATCGCCTCAAATTATTTTATTTTTTGGGATTAGTGATTTATTTATGGGTTTTATTTAACTGATTCAAAATTAAATGTAAAGATCCTAGTCAAGTAAATAACCTTTTACTCTTGTACAGCTCGAGCTTGTTGGTTGCCAAAAGCCCGAGTTGTCTAAGAGTGGAAGGTTAATTACTTAGACTAGGATCATGACATTAGATATATTAAGGGGACTGTAGTTTTGATCAATATGGGATTAGTCAAGTAATCAAAATTCTGAATTTGTTGAGGAATAAGAGTTTGTTCAAATGCATGCATTGAAATGTCATCACTGTTTCATTGTCTGTGCAATTCGATGAAGTAAACATGGGGAGTCTTGAATTGACTGACTTCGATATAGTGCCATGAACATTTCATTTGTGGATCTAGATTTGAGTTTTGTGTGTTTAACAGAACACGTTTTGAGATTGTTTAATTGAAGAGCTAATAACTAAAAGAAGAAATGGCTAAAGCTGCAGTACGGAATCTTGCTGTTGAGCATCTGATTCCATTTCTGATCGAAGAAGCAAAATTGTTGAAAGGAGTGCGAGGCGAGGTGGTGGCCATCAAAGATGAAATGGAATCCATTCGTGTTTTGCTCAGGGATGCTGATGCAAGGGCAGAGATTGATGAAGATGTCAAAATCTGGGTGAAACAGTTACGACAAGTAGCCTATCGAATGGAGGATGTCATGGATGAGTTTCGTCTCCGTGTAGCACAACAATCTCGCAATGAAGGAGTTGTTGGGTGGGTTAGGAAGACTTTCGGAAGCGTCAATCGATTGAAGCCTCGCCACAGAGTAGCCAGTGAAATTCAAGACATCAGAGCAACGTTGATGCAGATTAGTAAGCGGAAGAAGTATCAACTGAAAATTTTGGCTCCCGGGGGGTCCGACAATGCAAGTTCCAGTACCTCCTACAGTGCTGGTGCCGCTACTGCCTCCTGGCGAAATGTTAATTCTCGTTATGTTGATGACATGGAACTCATGAGCATTGAAAAACCCAGAAATCAATTAACAAACTGGTTAGTAGAAGGAGCAGAGAAGAGATCTGTGTTTGCAGTGGTTGGACCTGGTGGAGTTGGCAAAACTACCCTTGTGAGGAAGGTCTTCGACAACGATCGAGTGAGGAGTCATTTTCAGTATCGTGCTTACCCTTGCAACTTCCCGAGCAGGTTTCAGGATCCGACTATCTATTCCGCCAAGCAGTTGGCTCATGTTTCTATTCTGTTGGTTCCTCTATGCTAACCGATCTGCAAATGCAACCTCGCTTTCACCCTCCTCTGAGCCTTAAGTGGATTGTAGTTTCTTCTCTTCTATGTTGGTTTTCCTGCGTGTACATTATGTTTTCTGTTTAATTTATGGACAACTGGTCATTTACTCGGAATTCACTAGTTGTTTGGGTTGTGGCCTGTTTAAAATGTAAGGATGCTTTGATCTTTTGTCATCCACAAATCAATTTCTCCATCATGTTTTGCCTGCGTACTGCATTCTCAATGGCTTGATTTATATATGCTCTGACTCTGACTGTTGACAGTTCTTCTCCTTTAAATATGGTGGAATCGATGTTGTAAATAGGTATGGATTTGTAAATTCCATTACTTTTCTTCAAAGACTCGATCACACGTCAGTTTCCAATTACTATAATGGAACATCGACACTGAATGGATCAGCAAAAATCAATATGTATTGATGTCTTCCTTATTACAGCATTCTGCCTAACCTTGTCTTCATATACTCCATAACAGTCATGAAAAAATAGATGTAATTCAGTCTTAAAAATTATATCTTTCTGAACAAGAAATGCTTGTTTACATTACAAGTTATGTCGACAGGAAATGCACCACCACTTGCCACTCAAAAACAGTCCAAGCAAGCCAATAAATTCCGAGTATATAGGTTCTGGTTCTTTGCCTGTAACCATTGTTGGGATGGGTTGGGAAGGGGAAGTGCCATTCTATGTAAGGCGATTTGAGTAAATTCAGTGAGTTGATACGAGTCCCAGGTTGCGAACCAATTCAAGTTGAAGACATTGGTGGGGATATGCTAGATCAATGGAGTGATGCTTTTTAGTGTATGTTGGGATATATAATAGCGTGACAGCTCAACGGTTTGAGCTTGGCGGATAGTATCACTAGGTCATGGATTCAAACCCAGCTTGCAACATTTTTATGTGGGTTCTGAGATCTTATAAAAAACTCTGCTTGCCTTTCAAAAAAAAGAGTTTTGGTGAACGCCTTTGATGATCTCGAAAAGGGTACGCTTCAATAACCAAGAAATGAGATAATTCCACCTGTTTATCCAGTTGGGCCTTGAAGTACGAATCCCACCCAATGACCCGTCCATTTACCTATCGAACGGGTTCTTGACCCGAACCGAGTTTGTAGGACTAGTAGTCCCCCTGACTGAGTGCCACAAGTGGAAAATCTTTAACCATCCATCAATAGGCACAATTTTATCACATTGTGGATGGAATTTCACACTGGAAAGTATACTACATGGGGCGCCCTTGATCACTTGGCCATTATAAGTGGCGCAGCGTTAGAACGCCTTGTTACTGGCCCAAGACCTCGGTGTGGCAGTTCAACACTGACATTTGGATCAGAAAATGGTGCTATCAAAGCCGATGAGACTGAAAAAACAATCAAATTGGTGATGGAAGGAGAGGAAGGAAAGGTTATGAAGAATGCAGCCAAGAAACTCAAATGTAATGCAACAATAGCTGTGGAAAAAGATTGGTCTTCATATAATTCACTCTCTGAGCTAGTCAATAAATGGAAAACCAAGTAGACTGGTGATAAAAAAAAAAGTCATTTTGATATAAGAAACTGTCTAAAGCATACAGAACAGGGGAATAATTATGTTTCATCCATAAGCTCATTCAACTCTGCTATAGTTATCCAACATTTATCACTACATTTCAGTTGGATTACAGACTATCAATGAGTTAGATATCGACAAGCTTCATCAAGATTTTAATTGGTCTTTCTTACTTTGTAATTTGTTTGTAGCTTTTGCTTGGTATTATAAGAAAGACAAGAAAACAAAGTACACCGAATAGCATGAATAGTAGCTTTTGCGTAAGTATGTATAAATACTAAGAACAGTAACTGTTCACCAGCCTGTTGGTTATTTTCGTAAATATGATAAGAGTCTAGCCTTGTTAGAACGACAGTACAATCACATCTACAAAAACAACCAAAGAAATGAGGGGATTACCATGCTAGTGGACAAGGACACTGGTTTGTTAGTCATGACCAAGGAATGTGATTTTTTTGAAATATGTCAAAATTTCACAAAATATTTTCTATTTTGAAGATACCAAAATCTCTTTCAAAATCCAAAATATGTCAAAAAATTTCAGAGAAAAAAAATAACTATTTTAATTTTTGTATATTTTAACATGTCATAATGTTCTTTTCGTATCAAAAGTTTGTCACGTGAGTCATTCTTATGTAATATATGGTCCGTATGACACTACGAATAGTGTGAGACTTTTTATGTAGTCTTTAAGAGCTTATAATAGATATGATGTCTGCAAGAAGATATACGTTGGTGCATGTTATTTGCAGATGATATTGTCTTAATTGATGAGACCAGTGAAGGTTTAAATCAAAAATTAGATTGATGGCGGGATGCTTTAGAGAGTAAGGGTTTTAAAATTAGTCGTTCGAAAACAAAATATTTTGTGTGCAACTTTTGTGATGAATCACGAGGGAGAAGTAATGCAATTGACATCGAAGGCGTAGAGGTCCTAGAGTGTGAGACTTTTCGATGTCTATGATCTATAATCCAAAATAATGAGGTTATTGGAGAAGATGTAGAGCAAGGTTAAAAAGAGAAATGCTATAAAACAATTGTTAGACCAGCCATGTTATACGGTTCGAAATGTTGGGCTACTACGGGATAACATACGCATAGAATGGCAGTAGCAGAAATGCACATGTTAAGATTGATGTGTGGTAAATCGCGTAAGGACAAATTAGAAATGACATAATTAGGAGATATTTAGGTGTAACACCTATAGAGGACAAAATTAGATAAAGGCATTTAATGTGGTTTGGTCACGCCAAGAGGAGACCAAGCACGACTCCAATTAGAAAAATTTTAGATTGACAAGTTAATGGAGGGTGTAGACAGAGATGACGACCATCGAAAATTTGGATGAAGTGAAATAAGACATCTTTGAGCTTGGATTAGGCGAGAATATGTGGGAAGACCGTATTGCTTAGAGAACCAAAACCCGTGTAGCCGATCCCAAAAGCATCAGGAATGTGATTTAATGATGATGATTAATTAAGAGTTTAAAATGCATAACTTACATTGTTAAATTCGAAATCATAACCAAATTTTTACTTCTTTTTTTTTTACACAAAAATAAAATATTTTTTAAAATCGGGGGACCGAAATTAAATTCAAAAAATGAAATCACAATCCTTGGTCAAGACTCATGAAATCAGGTTTGAATTGTGAATATTCTGACTTTGAAGAGTAACTTAGTAAATACTAGAAGTATCCTTTGTCACTATTCATACTCATCCGTACTTACAAGACGTAAATATCAATTGTCACTATTCACTCACATATTGATTTTACTCATAAATATTAAGAATTTGTTTGAGTCCAATATGGAAAGAAAAATTTAAAGTCATAGACAACTACCCTTGTCATTATGCATCCTCTTTATTGTTTTTGTATAAAAAGCATGAAATTAGCAACGTGCAAGGAGGCAAGCCAAGTGTTTCAAATTCCATTTGGTCAAATGGTTTGGCCTCATACCAAAGTTGAATAGTTCTTCCACTTGAAATTGAGGAAAGTGAGCTTGCATTCCTTACTTCAAACCCAATCCATTGTCATCAACCACCCGCTTCAGCAGACTTCATACTATCAAGATACTCCTTTTTATTCCTTTACAACTTTGGGACATAAAAATAAAATGAAAGTTGGATTCACCTCGAGATATCACTTGCACAGGTCTCTCCCCATCTATCGATTGATTCCCTTCATCTCTTGATCGAAAACCCACCCTAGCTCGATCTCTTCTTCACCAATTGATTGATCGATCCTCTCATCTTAAATCGATCTCTCCATTTGTTTCTCTTTCTCTATATTCTAATGGAGCCAACCCTAGGTCGAAGAGGAATCCAGAAATCAACTTTTCAATTCACTTGGATCTCACCGAAGACGGAACACACATTTTCTTCTCTTTATCACACACAAAGATAATTAGTGGATTTCAAATAAATTATTTTAGGAACTTAAGTATAATTAATTAATATTTGAGAATGACTGACTAGAATTATAAAAAGTATGGAGGGCAAAACAGAAAATACAAAAGTTAGATGTAAGAGCTTATTTACAATTTATTAATAATTTAGGGGCTTCTAATAAATTAGCCAAAAGATTAATTATAATTAATTATTATTTGAGAAAAATTGGTTTTAATTGTAATTAGCATGAAATTTGGAGGACAAAATAGAAACCTGTAAATCAGATTGAAAACAATTCATTATTACCTTACAAGCGTCGCAGTGGTAGAAATAGAAATAAAAACAAGTTTATTCTTTTCCCTTTTTTTCATTGGAAAGACTATCTAACAACTTTATTATTAACTAATAATTATTTGTCATTTCACTCTCTTACTAAAATCCTCATCTACTCGGATATAGTGTCATGCACATTTAATCATAAAAATAGAACATAAGGAGAATAAAGGACCAGGAGAATGTGGGTAGAGAAGAAATAATGAAATATAAAGAGAAAAACTGAGAACTACCCGTCACTGTTCATAGTTTGAAAATTAATTGATTTTTATCTATTTAATACACGATGTAGGTAAGGGTGGGCATCCCATCCCGCGATCCCAATCCCGTCCCGTCCCGATTTTTTCAGATCTTACTGGGATTGAATAATTTCATCCCGATCCCGTCCCGTCCCGTCCCGATCTAGAATGGGATGGGATGAAGATTTTCAATCCCGCCAATCCCGTCCCGTCCCGAGCTAATTTTTTAATATTTATTATTTATTTATTTATTTATTTATATTCATATAAACTCATGGTATAAACTTATGTTAGTTTACTTAAAATAGCATTTTAACTCTTGTATAAATTCTTGTACATTACTTAGCAAGTTGTATTAATGAATTACACAATTAAGACCTTTTCATGGTATCAGAGCACCAATCTTGGTGACTTTTCCCAAAACACCTTTCGCCACTCTACATACAAATAGCCAAACTCTGCCCAAAACACTTTCTGCCACTTTACATACAAACAACCAACTCCCAAACAACATACATACTATCGACATGGGCGACAAATCGGAGAACAATCCATCTGATCCCCTTGCATTACTCAGACTCACCGAGCCTTATCCTTGTTTCAAAACTCCTTGAAGGCCATAATTATGGCCAATGGAGTATCAATGCGCATAGCTTTAAGCGCTAAGAACAAAATTGGGTTTGTTGATGGAAGCCCCATGTGGCAACGATGCAACGACATGGTGCTATCATGGATTTTGCACTCCATGCACCCCCAACATTGTCGGCAACGTCCTCTATTGCACCACGGCGTTCACGGTGTGGAACGATCTCCAAGATCAATTTTCACAGGAAAATGATTAAAGGATTTACCAAATCCGCCAAGATTTTGTTGAGCTTCGGCAAGGACATCTCTCAGTCTTGAAATATTATCCCAAACTCAAGACTCTTTGGGGTGAATTGGCATCGTACCATGAGCCAATTATCTGCAATTGTGATGGAGGAGATAAAATTGTTACTAGAGAAGAAAAGGAACGGATCGTGCAATTCTTGATGGGACTGAATGACTCTTTTTCAATCGTGAGATGTTCAATTGACGCCGGGTAGAATAACGATTATCCTACAGGCTAGTTCTAACAGATAATCCACAGGGAAGAACACAAGATAATTGCCCAAAACACAGAGAAATACTCTAATGTTCAATTAAAATTATCAAAATCAAAGGTCCCTTACAATATAGAGGAAAAACTCTATTTATAGTGTTCAAATAACTTGAATAATAAGCAGCCTATTCCTAAAAGAAAAAATTATAATCAAATACTAAAATAACAAACAGTCTATTCCTAAAAGAAAAGGTAAAGTCTAATCCTAAAAGGAAACTGTCTATTCCTAAAAGAAAAATTAGAATCAAATATTAAAATAACAAGCAGTCTATTCCTAAAAGAAAGGGTAAAGCTTAATCCTAAAAGGAAGCTAAAAAGACTCCTAATTAAACTGAAAGAGCAAATTAGGAACCCTAGAAACCTAAATTAGAAATTCTAGAAACCCAAATTAGAAACCTTAGAAACTCAAATTAGGAACCTAGAAACCCTCCTGCATCAGTCGCCCGGGGTTGGAAAGAACTTGTCATCGAGTTCACAACAGCTTCATCGAAATCATCTGGCGGCAGCCCAGGAGGAAGATCCTCTGGTATTAGGTCAGAAAACTCTGCTAGTTGCTGCATAGCCGCTAGCAAATCTGGATTCACGTCTACTGCCAAATAGTAACCACTCATCATCCTAACATGTTGCTTGATGGCTAGCCTATTGGTGAAATAACATGGCCAGTACGCATTTGTACGGGCTGCATATGGGAAGAAGTCATCAGTGTGAAATAGCCATGTCTCATTTACTGCATGCTTTGCATCAGTATATATCAATGGGGTGGAGTAAAGGGCATTCACGCGCCCATCCATATTGACATAAGGAATGAGCTTATCCATCTGCCTAAACCATGTATGAGCATAATAATATTTAAAATATGTCCCCACCTGCCTCAAAGCTTCTTTTAGAGATCTTGCTTCGAGAGTTGGGAGCTCTATATTGGTTTCTATGGGATTTTGATCCTGGTTGGACATCTCCAAGTCCTCAAGGTCCCAACCTCCTTCCCCATCAGTTTCTTCGTGCACTTCACTGTCTTCAAGAACAACGCCAGCATCCCCATTCTGCAAACCATTTACATCAACAATATTCAACTATTCATCAGTGTCATACACAGGCTCGCCAAGCTCTTCAATTTCGTCTACCACATCTTCCTCAATCAGGAGATTGTTACCCTTCTGAATAGCAGGCTTCCTGCACTCAATCGCTCTATGTCCCTGTTCACCACATCTAAAACATCTAATATTTGAGTTAGAATTACCCTGTGGTGGCTGTTGTGCATGACAAAATTCCTGAGGGCGAACTGGCTAGCCGCTTTGATCACTGCTGATTATTGGCCTCCTGTTATGTTGTTTTTTTCACAGCAAGTGCACATTGGTATGCCTCAGAAACGGTATTCAACGAGTGAAGTCGCTGAAATAAGGGTTGAGTATAGCCGAAAGAAAGGGATTGACCCTTCATCTTCTTCTTCATCTTCTCCCAATCAATGATCTTGGCCTTGCCCTGCCTGTCTCGTGCTCGCTTCAACTGCTCCCACCACACAGATGCTCTGCCTTTGAGTATTTTGGCGACCAATTTCACCTTGACATGATCTGGGACTTCCTTATACTCAAAAATGCGCTCTACTTTATGCAACAAATCGATGAATCCTTCAGCCTGTAATGTACCAGAAAACTTGGGTAGATCCACTCTGAATCTGAGGTCTCCATGACGACCCTCCCGACCACGGTGCTCCCAAAATCGAGCACGATTGTGATACGGATTTTCAAAACTGAAATCAGAATTTTGATCTTCCATCTCACGATTACCGAAATTCTGCGCTGTTAGACGCTGGGTTAGCTCTGCAACTTGCCTCTGTAAATCCTCAATCATCACATCCTGAATGCCTCGATCACGGTGAGGGGCTTCCTCGTTCGGAACCTGCCCGCGATGCCCACGACCACGACCACCAGCCATAGAAACTGATGAAATCTCACCCCAAGAAGAAGCTGAAGCTCTGATACCAACTGACACCGGGCAGAATAGCGATTATCCTACAGGCTAGTTCTAACAGATAATCCACAGGGAAGAACACAAGAGAATTGCTCAAAACACAAACAAATGCTCTAATGTTCAATTAAAATTATCAAAATCCAAGGTCCCTTACAATATAGAGGAAAATCTCTATTTATAGTGCTCAAATAACTTGAATAATAAACAGTCTATTCCTAAAAGAAAAAATTAGAATCAAATACTAAAATAACAAACAGTCTATTCCTAAAAGAAAAGGTAAAGTCTAATTCTAAAAGGAAACTGCATATTCCTAAAAGAAAAATTATAATCAAATATTAAAATAACAAGCCGTCTATTCCTAAAAAAAAAGGTAATGCTTAATCCTAAAAGGAAACTAAAAAGACTCCTAATTAAATTGAAAGAGAAAATTATGAACCCTAGAAACCTAAATTAGGAACCCTAGAAACCCAAATTAGAAACCCTAGAAACTCAAATTATGAACCCTAGAAACCCTCATGCATCATCAATCTTGCTGATGATGCCCCTCCCAGATATCAGACGTGTTCATGGCGTCGTCCTTCTACATGAGAGGCAGATGGATGTGGCCAATCGCAAAGATCACCGCTCAGACAGTCATGCAATGCAAAGAAACCCCCCACAAAATGGTAATATCCAGCCGCGATATGGCGAAATCGCCTTTGGGATCAAGTGGAGCTGGCGGTTATGGAGGAGTGATTTCCAGTTTGCGCAAAACTCTCAAATGCAGCTATTATGATGGCGATACCCATACAGTGGATCGTTGTTTTTATCTCATAGGCTTCCCAATGGGTCAGAAATAGCATGGAAAGGATGTCAAGCCAAAAAATAAAAGACACATGTTTATAACACAGAAATAATTAATCACGCCTCTCATATCGCTGAACCAAGCGTCAAATCTCCTCCTATGGGACTCACCTTCACTAATGAAGAATACAAGCAATTAGTAGCACTGCTACATAACAAATCTGGTAATTTCCCCACATTTGCAAACGCAACATGTATTATTCTTGACTCCAATTCTACGTCACATGATTCACATTCCTTATTATATTGGATAGTAGTCAGTGGAGCAACGAACCATGTTTCACATTTTGCACCTTCGTATAACAAAAATATACCCACAATTATTTTTATTAGATTACCAAAAGGCAAACAAGCAAAAATTAAAAGCATTGGATCCATTAAATTATCGGATGATATGACAATTGACGGAGTTCTTCATGTGGCAAAATTTCGTGTGGCTTATTATTGGTGTGCAAGTTGACACGGGGATTGAAATGTATCGTAATTTTTTATGATGATTTTTGTATTGTGCAGGACGTGGCTACGATGAGGACAATTGGTCTAGGCAAGCATTTTAATGGGCTTTACTACATCAAAGCAACTCAAAATCCATACCTCGATCATCATGTTCATCACACATTCAACATTTGGTACCAACGTTTGGGACACCCATCCTCCACACCACTCTAATGTTTATCGAAGAATAATTCAGAAATTGTTTTTTATTCCACTTATGTTTGTGATGTTTGCCCGTTAGCAAAGAAAACTCGCTTACCTTTTCCCATTTCTAATTCCTGTCCAACTCATGCATGCACCGTTTGCAGGCACATTTGGGGATGACATAGAGTTCACACAAATACAGGGGCCCAATTTTTCCTAACCATTGTAGATGATTTTACTCGTTTTACTTGGATCCACCTTATGGCTTTTAAATCATAAACACCGTATCTGCTATGATCTTTCTTTTTTTTTTTTGTGTTAAAACACAATTTAATATTCCCATTAAAACCTTACGAACGAATAATGGAAGTGAGTTCATGTCCCTTCGAACCTTCTTCCATAAACAAGGTACCCATTTTCAACACTCTTGTACATCCACACTTTAACAAAATGGTATCGTTGAAAGAAAGCATCGCCATCTTTTGAATGTGGGTCGAGCTCTCCGTTTCCAAGCCAACGTGCCATTACATTTATGGGGAGAAAGTATTCAGATGGCTTGTTATCTCATTAATCGCCTACCCACACCATTACTTCACCATACCAACCCTTATGAACTCTTACATCATCGCAAACCCGATTACTCACATTTGCGAGTTTTTGGTTGTCTATGTTATGCTACCAATCTCCTTCCTAAGCACAAATTTGATGCACGGGCTGGCCAATGCATTTTCTTTGGGTACCCACTTGGTCAGAAAGGATACTGAGTTTTTTTTTTTTTTTTTTTTTTTTTTTTTTTTTATCTTTCTACCCAAAAAAAAAAAATTCATATCGGGATGTTATTTTTCATGAGAATATTTTCCCTTTCTCCAATTTACCACAAGAAGACCATGAGGACAGTCCAATACTTCCAATCTCATTCACCGACCCAACACTAGACCTCCAAACACCTCTCTCCAACCCACCCCCACCTTCGCCAAACACACAGAACCCTCATCAACCACCTCTACAGCCTACATCACTTCCATTTCCTAGACTCGATCCCACATCTATGACTTCCAACCCCAACGATCCCAGCTTTCCACAATCTACAACACCACTCAATTTCCCCATTCCTGCAATCCCGCCCCCATTATTTGTAATTTCCCATCCAACCCCACTGCCTTCGCACCTGCACCCCATCGTCGCTCCACCAGACCGACACGATATCCTCCACATCTCATAGATTTCGTAACCTATCATGCATTTCACTTGCCTCAGATGCCGCACCTCCCACCATGTCTGGCACTCGACATCCGCTTCATAGGTACGTTACTCTGTGTAATTTCTCTGTTGATCATCATAAATTTGTTCATAATGTGTCTCAGTTAATTGAATCGTCAACTTATGAAGAGGCTCGGACTGACCCCCTTTGGGTTAAGGCTATACAATCTGAAATTACAGCTTTGGAAGATAATCATATCTGGTCCCTGATCAAATTACCCTATGGTCGCCGTCTCGTTGGTTGTAAGTGGGTATTCAAGATCAAGTACAATTCTGATGGCACTATCGCACGTTACAAAGCTCACTTAGTGGCCAAAGGGTTTTACTCAGCGTGAGGGCATCGATTACAAGAAGACTTTTGGTCATGTTGCTAAACTCACCACCGTTCGATGCCTGCTCACTGTGGTCACTGCTCGTCACTAACCTTTACACCTATGGATGTTCACAATGCCTTCCTCCATGGCGACCTTAATGAAGAAGTTTACATGTTGCCACCACCCAGGTTTCATTGACAGAGGGAGCGGGTTGTATGTCGACTCCACAAATCTTTGTACGGTTTTAAACAAGCCTCTAGGAGTTGGTTTTGCAAGTTTTCTTCTCCATTCAGAATATTGCCTCTGTGCAATCTAAAGCCGATTACTCTCTATTCACACAAGTTTGCGATAACTTTTTCATTGTCATATTGTTATATGTTGATGACATGAGGGAACGATGATGAAGCCATTTGTGAAGTCAAACAGTTTTTAAGCAATTATTTTCGAATCAATGATCTTGGACCTTTGAAATACTTTCTTGGCGTTGAAATCACATGGTCCAAAGCTGAGAATCTTTTTGCCAATGCAGATACACATTAGATATCCTAGAGTAAGCAGGCTTACCTGGTGCAAAGCCCGCCAAGATTCCTATGGATCCAAATGTAACGTTGCTACCTACAGGTAGTGATCCCCTCAAAGATTCTACTTGCTATTGCAGAATCATTGGAAGACTAGTTTATCTTACAATAACAAGACCAGATATTACATATGTTGTAAATACACTTAGCCAGTTCATGCACGAGCCTCGTAGACATCATTTGGACATAGCTAATCGTCTCTTGCATTATCTTAAAGGGGCTCTAGGCCAAGGTTTGCTATTTCCATCACACAGCCCCTTACACTTGAGAGCTTATTGTGATGCCGACTGGGCTAGGTGTCCTATTACATGAAGATCAGTCATTGGATATTACATCTTTCTTGGACAATCACTCATCTCATGGAAGAGTAAGAAGCAGGTTACAATATCTAGATCATCATCTGAAGCTGAAAATCGCTCAATGGCAGCTACTACATGGGAATTGACTTGGTTGCGTTATCTATTATGAGATTTACAAGTGGATCACCCACAACCAGCGACCTTGTTTTGTGACAACCAAGTTGCCCTCTACATTGCAGCTAATTCAATTTATCATGAGTGTACAAAGCATATTGAATTGGATTGTCATACTGTTCGTGAACGCATCTAGAATGGTGAAGTCAAAACCGAGCACATACAAACTAAAGAACAAATTGTCGATATCTTTACCAAGCCATTACAAGTGCCCTTATTTCATTCGAATCTTGCCAAATTGATAATCATTGGCATCCATGCTCCAACTTGAGGGGGAGTGTTAAAGGAAAAAATTTGGTCCAATATTATGATTGGGCTTATTCTAGTAAATGAATATTGTGATTGGAATGATTCTTGGATCTTGATATGAATTAGCATGGTTCTTTGATCTTGATTAGCATGTAATTATGTTAGCTTACTTAGAATAACATTGTAACTCTTGTATAAATTTATATACATTGCTTAGCAAGTTGTATCAATGAATTACATAACTAAAACCTTTATCAAGGATGGGAAGGGAAAGTGCCATTCTATGTAAGTTACTAATACAAAGGTACTGAGTGTGTTTCTGTTCTAAATGTTTTGCATTTCATACCTCACCAATTCACTATCATGGGCAGCGCTCATCATGGACTAATCGTGGTTGCAGAACTAATTTTGACTAAAAATCTTGACTGAATTTTGTTTAAATGGATCAGCTGCTTCAAGATCTAAAAGGTGGTCTTCACCAGGGTCTTCATATCGATTGCAAACACCCCCTGGGTACTACTGTATATTTCAATTAATGGGTAAGTTACATTATTCTGCTTCAATGATTAGAATTAAAAAATTTGTCGTGTCATTTTTAATTTCATCATTTCTCAAATGCATTTACATAAACCTTTTTAATCCGAATAGTAATAAGAACAAACATCCTAAATTTCTAATATAAACCTTTATAAGACATTAAATAGTCACTCAATCACAGCCGTACATGTGGCATAGACTAATCCTAGCATGTAAAAGGCTTCAGCGCAGTTCTAAGCAGACCCATGTGCAAGACTATTATTCAACCTGTAAGTCAGGTACCCATACCCAAGACACGCCAGCCCAGAGACATGGTCTTAGGGCTTGGCTTAGGACAATAAGGCTCGAAAAATGAATCTCAGAGTTGTCACAGGCCCGAGATCCACTTGCATGAAATCAGCTCTACCCTAATCAAGCACTGAGTCCTAAAACATAGCCAAGTGTCGAAGTACTCAGTCATGGAGAGGTAAGATCTTATGCGAGATCTCCTCCCTCCATTACACATTTGATCGTAGAGACGAGGGAACGTTCGCTATAAGAGTCGGTGAAATGAAGAAGAAAGGTATGCAAGTATACACATTGCAATTTTACATACAGTCCTCACTCTTTCTCGAACTGATATCTGACTTAAGCATCAGAGTGTCTTCGGCCACCACAACAGTGGTATTGGGCTTAATCGCTGCTCTTTTCTGCAGGTTAGATATCATCTGGACTTAAACATCAGTTTGGCGCAGCTCGTGGGGAAAACGACAACAAGTTTTCACTGAAACAAACATACAAAGTTCTTTCTAATCTAAGAAAACATCGAGAAATGGTCACCAGCACCAGATCCCGAGCATTCAACAATGTTGAACCAGACAAGCCTTCGGCTAGAGAAACCCCCCATAGAGTTGAATCAATCACACCGAGGGGTAGAGCAGTCGCTCAGGATCATCTGGCACAAGTGGTAGAAGGCTCGCTCAGAATCAACAACAACTGCATGATGCTATAAGTCCTCAAATAGAATTAAACATAATTAAATCATATTTTTATTCGCAAATAATATTTAGAATAAAAGTAGTCTATAAAGTGAGAAATACTCACATCGAGCTATCATGATTCAACCTATGAAAGCCTCCAAAACTTTGAATTACATTATCTCTTAATCAAAACACACTAGACTTATTTCTAGTTATTATTGTATCTATAATATTTGCGGTATTTCTGACCAAGCAGTTCAGAATCAGGAAACACTCAAAGCACGAAAGTTGTGCAAAATAAAGTTTTACATAACTTGCGATAGACTTTTTCTTGTTTCGAGCTACAAAATAATTTCTACGATTTTTCAAACATTACGAAATTATTAAATCTTTGATTTAAGCAAAAAAATTTGAAAGAAGAAGGGTGCAACTTCTCTTATTTCAACTAAAACTCTAATTTCTATTTCCAAACAACACATGTCATGTCAAATCACATATATAAGTTCAATTATACAATAATATTGTTAAAAAAAAGTAGAGATTTACTCACCTTTTTTGTAAAACCTAAGATTGAACGAAGGTTTCCTCTTCTTTCACATCTTCGCCCTCTTCTTTACGTGGGGGTTTTCTTTTTCTTTTTCTTTTTTTTTTTGTGTGTGTATCAAAGAAAAAGTGGCTAGGTATTATAAATTCTTTTATAAGATTCTTATTAGGTTTTCTAACTTTTTGATAAACACACTCACTTTCTATTCTTTTAACCTAAATACTAAAATAAATAATATTTATATTTGCATAATTTGGCGGGTATTACATCGGCCCCGGGACATAGCCAACGCTGCTTAGTTTTCTAATGGTACTGGACCCAATGACTCGTCCTTTTACTTACTGAAAGGGTTCTTGACCCGTACCGAGGATGTAAGACTATAGTCTAGTCCCTGACTTGGTGCCAAAAGTGATAATCTTGAACCATCCATCAACAAGCGCATTTTTATCACATTGTGGATGGAATTCCACACTAGAAAGTATACTACATGGGGTGCCCTTGGCCATTACATGCGGAGCAGCATTGGAACGCCTTGTTGCTGGCCCAAAACCTCGGTGTGGCAGTTCAACTGAAATTTTGATCAAATAATGTCGTTATCAAACTCGATGAGATTGAAAAAACAATCAAATTGATGATGGAAGGAGAGGAAGGAAAGAAACTCAAATGCAATGCAACAAGAGCTGTCAAAAAAGGTGGATCTTCAAATAACTCGCTCTCTGAGCTAGTCAAGAAATGGAAGACCAAGTAGACTAGTGAACCAAAAAAAAATGTCATTTTGATATCAGAAACTGTCTCAAATCTTAAGCATAATATGCAGAACTTGGGAATAAGTGTGTGTAGTGTATATAATCCACATTAGGTAAAACTAGCTTGAGCAATAAGTTGGAACAGAGTTATCCAATTTTAGCATTTTGTTTTCAAAAATACTCTCTTTGGAGACATACAAGAAAGAGGAGATTAGCATGGCCACTCCACAAAAGTACGTATTTAAATTGATAGGTGGATAAAATTTTATAAGTTACTTTCTAATTGCTCTGTTATGAACTTTTGTTTTTAATTAGAAGAAAAAAAAAATCTAAACTCTTGGGCGAAAAAAGGTGGTGGAAGATTACAATTTTATCCCTACTTTGATTTGTTTGTTACACTCTTCATGACTCGGTGGCATATGCTTTGGCAGGTTTAGCTCAAGTAGAAGCGTTGTCGAAGTCTTACGATAATACCACTTTACCAAGAAGGCCGAAAGTTTTGTTGCATTGAGATAAATCACACACTACTTACATTCGGCAGGCCGAGTAGAAGGTTTTGAATTTATTTCAATTTCCACGGGTAAAGTCATAATAAGTGCGAATCCCACAGATAATATTTCATCTTTTTGACAAGTAATAAAGGTCTGACATCCCATAATCAAATACTCACTCATTTAAAAAAAATTAACTCCTCCAAGAAAGTGATTATCAAAAGAGATCAAACACTCTTAACTCATCCGATAAATAAAAATGGAGATGCAAGTGATCGAACCTTGTACCTCTCACATGCAAAGCAAGCACTCTATCATTTGAGCTACATCACCTTCATGCAAAGTGTCTTTGCATAAAGCTCTTACTTCAGACTTGACGCTTGTATGAACATCTTCGCCTGTCACAATGTATCATAGTAGCCATTATTGTTGTTCTAGTCGAGAACAATATAATGTGGCCATGATTTTATTTTTATTCATGCCTTTTATTTCAAATTAAGCAACGTTAACAATATTAAGCCCAAGGATTGTGATTTCATTTTTTGAGGTAATTCGATAAGCTGATTTTAAGAAATATTTCGTTGTGTATAGAAAAAATGTAAAAATTTTAGTTGTAATTTTGAATTTATCAATATATTTAAAGCATTTTAAACTCTTAAATACTATATAAAGAGTACTACAAGACACATAATGTCATACAAACAATATATTGCATAAAAATCACTTATACAACAAAATCTTAATACTAAATTAAAGTTAAAACGAGTTAAAATGTAGGAAAATTGAGATTGATCTAACGAAAGAAATTAATATTTCGAATTTCGAAAGAAATTTCGGTAACTCGAAAAAGAGAAATGTTCGGTGAAATTTCGATATTTTTCGAGAAATCACATTCCTTAATTAAGCGTCATATTTTTGCTCTTCATAGGATTCGGCCAAACGGTGCCTAACATTGCAACTTTTTTTTCATTTGGAATGTTTTATGCCAAGGGTCCTAAGAATGAACTTTGGATCAATATTAAGATAGAACATAGATGAATTGTTGAGGTTTCATGACACTCGAAAGAGTAGCTTTGCAAAAAATCATCAGTTCAGAAGCAAAATGTAAGCAACTTTATTCCAGCAGATGGTCTTGTAGGCTCCATATCAAATTTGATTTTGAGCCATCTTTCTCAAACTAATAAGGTTCTTACCAATAACAATAAAAAGGAAAGGAAAGAACGGGTCTCCTTGTCTAATACCTCTGAAGAAAATGAAACGAATAAATAAAGCAACGGAGACATCAGTTTACTATAATACAAATTACTAGTATTTCATCCATAATACCAAGTAGTTCTATAGGGTTACCCAAAAATATTTTGTAAGTGATTTTTTTTTTTTAATCCCTTCACCCTCCAACCCTAAAATCTCTGGCAGAATTTGAACATTTGATTTGTAATTTTATCCGTCACAAGTCTACCGTTAAGCTGGTACCTCATTAGCAAGGGTGAGCTCATAGATAGGCAATTTAGTCCTTGTTGTATGCTCACGGAAAATAGGGTAAAATAGAAAATGTTAGGTTAGCTAATGCTATCAAGGTTGGTGTGAGAGTGAGCAGGCAGAGGTCACATGCCCACAAAAAACACATCTCACATGGGGAAGGGTCCCTAAGTGGTTTTGTTCATGGATGCTCTCTTTGACCAACAAAAAGGCCCTTACAAACAAACCCATGCTCATTGTCCATTTTCACATAAACATGATAACGAAATGCTACACATCTCCTTCAGTCCATTTTAGGGATCCAGACAGATGGAATTGCCCCTTCTTCCACCTTGTCTAATCGGTTTTTTTCAATATTTTAATTCACATTATTGTTATTGTTATTATAGTTGTTGTTGTCGTTGTTGTGAAGATAACGATGCCTAAACACGTGAGGTTGTCAAATTGCCCACATCGTTTATGCAATTGAATACACAAGTGGGGAACGCGGAGGTCTATTATAGATCAAATCAACCAATTCAAGGAACTACCAGAATTGGAAGAGTGCTTGAACAGATAAGGACTTTCTAACGAAGGCTTTTGAGTGGATTTGCACACATGTTTCATCCACAAGCTCATTCAACTCTGCTATAGTTATCGACAAGCTTCATCAAGATTATGATGGATCTTTCCTAGTATTAATGGCATGTATGAGATTCAAGCTCGTCACTAATGCAAATCAAAACATAGGGAGGAAAAAAATCATTGGATATCGTGCTGTGGAGCACAAACACTAGGGGTGTGTTTGGTTGCATGGAATCCTATGTCATGGGAATCCATGAGGGGACCACTACATTTTAGGCTAAATTGATATATCACTCCACATCCACCATTTGGTTTTGTGATCAATGGTGGGAATGAAAGTCCCATGAACATGGAAATCACATGCCTTGGGGGAGTCAAGGAGTGGGATTGCCATGTTCATGGGACTTCCATTCCCATCGTTGATCACAAAATCAAATGGTGGTCAAATGGTAAATGTGGAGTGATATATCAATTTAGCCTAAAATATAGTGGTCCCCTCATGAATTTCCATGACATAGGATTCCATGCAACCAAACACACCCTAGGTTTCAAAGGACACCTATGGTTCTCAAAGTGAAAGAAGTCCTCACTTAACATGGTGATACAAGGAAGGACTACCTGTGCTAACTCATAATCAACTAAAGCGATGAAAGAACATTGTCTTCACTTCATGAAAATTAGACTATTGAATAGGCACGTCTTTGCGACTATGTAGTATGTACACTACCTAGACTTCTCTATCAACCTTTCACCCCAGTGGCAATTAATCTCAACTCCGGTGAAAACCAAATCACATACTAGACCAGGAATGCGACTTTCTAACAAATTTGCACAACAAATAAACTTACCTTAAAAGCGAAATTTTTTGCTACACTGTAACATACGAATGATTAATGAAGCAATCAAAAGAGTAATCATCAAACCTTTCGGACTTTAATCACCTCATCATCCAACAGACCAACACAACTCATAGAGCATTCTCTAGAGTTTCAGACCCAAAGGCAAAAACAATGGACACAGAGTTGAACAGTGAATAGTAATTAAAATGAGATGAAACCAATCAAGCTGATTTGCTAATAATAGAATGTAAAGGCTATTGGAAATTTTTTTCCATTTCTTTCTCATGATCACAAAGAAACAGAACTATTTTGATTGTAACCACAAATAATCTCAAACACTTGAACTTTAAACCAGGAGAAGTTAAGTTCCTCATCTACATTTGATCAAACAACTTTCTTTTCTGTGCACTCATGAACTTCGAGTCTTGCCATTACCAAGTGTGAGTTCGAGATCATCGACACCAACTTCATGAATCCTCTCACCTTCCCAAGCCTTGACCCTCCCATTTTCAAACTCAAACTCCCCTCCTCTCCCAGTTTGGCACCAACCCAATTCACCATTCCCCATTACAACATCTTGTGCCATTTGCGCAACCGGTTTCATCAAATTAAACGTCGGAGATGGTGGAGCTAGGCCTGGTGGTGGGGCAATTTGGAAGCTGACCCATCTCCCAGAATCCACCGTAGAGGCATCAGATTCATCACATTCAGGGATGGTTGCAGGGGTGAATAAATGCCTCCTATTCGGACTCGAAGGAGCCGAAGCTGCGAAAAGGGGGTGTCTGAAACCCCTTAAAGACCCATTTGTAAGTGACTCCCAATCTTGTTTTAGCTGCTTTGAGGCTCTGGAATTTGGCGAAGACAGCGGAGGCGTCACAGGCGCACTGTTTGAGATCCGAAGAGGCGGTAAAGATGAAGGAATCGAAGCTAGGTTTCTCAGAAATGGCAGAAGGTAATTCGATGCGTTCGAATCGAATCTTGATGGACTTGGACATAAAGAAGACGATGGACTAGCATGGTAAGATGGAACAGGAGAGGGAAATGAAGATGAACCCGGGCTTATAGTCGTCGATCCTACCGCTTCGATCACGCTTTGTGCCGGCTTAAATCCCTATAAAATTCAACCATACGATACCAATTTCAAACATTGAAGAAAATATCTCTCAAGAAAGATGAAAGTATATATGTAATGAAGTAAAATTATTGTAACCTTGCGATAAGTGGTTCCGTCTTCCTCGACAGTCCATCCAGCTTCCGCACATAGGGCTTTCAAGACCTCATTGTTGTCACAGTGTTTGGGGAGCTTGTAATTGCCCTGAGCTCGTAAACCTGAATAAATCTTCGCCGCAATCGCTCGTCGTCTTCTCTCCCTTCTCTTGTTATTCTCCCTCTCCTTCCAGGTCGGTAGCCTTCCTGAAGAACCACCACCACCTCCACCTCCACCACCACTACCGCCACCTGAGGTCATCTTCTCCACCTCCACCACTCAAAGGGGTTGTTTATCACCCTCTTTGCAACAAAGGGTCTCTCTCGTTCTTATTGTTTGATTGTTTGATTGTTTGTTTGCTTGATTTTTGGTCAGAGATGGCTCACGAGGAGTACGCAGCTCTGCTTCTCTTTATTGGAACTGAAATAATGCTCACTAGAGTGAGATTCTTTCTCTCCTCTATATCATTGGAGGGTACAATGGTGAATTGGTGGAGGGTGAGGGGTAATTTGTGAATGTGGAGAACACATGCTATGTGTGTCTGGGGGTTCTTGCACTTTTTGGTTGTGGTTTAGGATAAAAAGCCAATATTGATGAAGTGTTCCATTTGCAATTGTTTGGAAGTTTTAATGGAAAATAAGGGAATTGGATTGTCTACAAATTGTAGCATACTTGGTTGGATATTCACCCTTTTTGTGAGAGATCGTGAGTTTTCAACCAATTATTAGGAGCACATGTGCTCCTTTGTTATAAACTTTTTCATATAAGGTGAAGGTGATTCTGGACAGCTCGAATTTTTGAAAGAATTGATTGGTTCATGACAATTGGTGTTAGAATCAAATCTCACATCAATACTCATCAAGCCTTCTTCGCATACAAACATCAATAATTCAACAGGGGCTACAACAGTCATTTAGTAGTCAACATTAAGAAACATACATAATTAAGTTTTCCTCAAATTAATTACCAGAATGATTAAAAAAAAATTACCAACAAATGACATTTTTGCAGTGTCAGTCGGCTTGACACACGTGCGACGGCAAGTGAAGAGGTTTTTGTGGATTCCTTATTCAATACGCCATTTGATTGGTGAGAGCTCTTTGACGTGTCGTTCACGGGTTAAGTATGGATTAGTGCTCAGTTTATCCTTCTTTCTTTCCTAAACAAACCTCCATTAAATCATCTAATGACTACTATGTCCCACAAAATTTCATAGTTTTAGCAAATTATACATGTACATGAGCATCGGTAAAATGAAGGTTGGCTTAAAACTGTAAATTAGAGATCAAGACTTTGTTATACCATCTCAAATAGGCATTTTGTTTGGGTTGCTCGTTGATCATGTCATTCAATAGGCATTTCTTTAGATTGTCTTTAAGTTGCTCAATGATACTGGCATTCACTTTCGGATGCCAATAGTAGACCCATTTTTTCTGATATAGCGTTGTTTGTAAGAGCACGAAACTTCTTCGTTATTCAGCAACCAAATCATAATCGTTTATCTAATTTGATATCTCATAGGATGAGAACAACTATTTATTCTTTTTATTCTATTTTTATTATTTTTACTTTATTCACGTAGGCTCAAAGACTTTTCAAACTTAGTTTGGCAACCCACAAAGAATTGCATCAGAAATTCTAAATGGCGAGGAAGCCAACAAGGGAGAGGGTGTGACCGCTCATTCCCTAGAGATGCGCGTCTGCACTTTCGAGATACGCGACAATGCGAATCTCGAGGTAGATTAGTGGTAAAATCCATCCCCCTCATTGGTTTCCTCGCCCCTTTCCTCGACAATAAGAAAGGTTCGAATTGCATATACGGATGTTAAAAGTCAAAGGTGTGATGGCTTGATAGTTGAGCAGTGACGAATAATATCACTAGGTCACATGATCTAACTCAACCGATGACATCTGGGATGAGAGGGGCTAAGGGATAAAAAAAAATGTGTTAAAATCTATCTTTGCTTTATCGAAGTGCCATATAGGCAATAATTATAAAGAATGATTTAACAACCCATTTTACCTATATTTTAAAAACTCATTATTAGATATAGGGGTGGGTACGAGACGGGATGGAATGAGATATACTCATCCCTATCCCATTCCGTTCATACGGGATTGGGATGGGACGGAATGAAAAAAATCTCACCCCGACCTCGTCCCATCCCAAACGGGTTCGGAACGGGATCAACGTGTTATCTGTGACTGCTTTGAAGATTATCATCATATAAGAGCGTGAAAAATAACTTTCTTATAATTAGATATAGATGTGACATGCAAATATAAGGGTAGCCACTAAATCCCCTAACAATGAAGTCGAATGGCCTGACTTTTAGAAAATGACATGATAAATGGGACCCACTAAGAGTATTGTGTCGCTGTGATGACCTCCCAACTGATTTTACAATTTCATTACTGTGGGAAACAAAATTCATGGTTCCTTGACAAAATGACATTTCATCTTTTGTTAGGGAAGAAATATAGACATATTGGTGATGCTCTAACATATTCATAATGGTTTACCATCAATACATATATTGTAATTATTAACAAAATATTTTTACAGCTCGGGGCATATCAAATTCTTGGCTTCGCCCCTGAATGTTCCCTTTTGAATATGTATTACTCGGTTAATTTTTATTTTTCATCTTCACCTGGGTATTATCAATATTTTTAAGTTAAATAATTTGAGCCACTTTTATTGGGAATCCAAGCAACAATCTGCTATCTTTATCTTGCTTAATGAATATTTATTTCTTGAAGTAACATTTCTGTTACCACTGCAAACACCATGAGTTTCTGTCAGTCATCTGTAAGTTTATATGAATAAAAATAAATAAATAAATAATAAATATTAATAATAAATATTAAAAAATTAGCTCGGGACGGGAAGGAATTGGCGGGATTGAAAATCTTCATCCCATCCCATTCTAGATCGGGACAGGACGGGATCGAGATGAAATTATTCAATCCCATTAAAACCCAAAAAAATCGGGACGGGATCGAGATTGCGGGATGGGATGCCCACCCCTAATTAAATATGCTATCAAGAAACAAGGTTTTTGCAACCAAGAGGGTGATGTCCTGAACCTCATGGCATCGGGAACATGATGAAATCCTCGAGGCATTTTGAGAATTCCATCCTCCTTCCCTTACCAAGTAATGCCTTGAATATTTGATCTATAATCATAGTTGCTTTTCTTCAATGGCAATGTTTGTTCTACGGAAAATCAATTAGCAAGAATGATAAATAAACAAAATTCAATTTTACTTGAAATATTAAAATCCTTTATCTTTGTCTCTAACGAGAATTGAAAATGTTGGTGTTCGTCTGTCTGTCTGTTGTGCAATTCCAAAATTGTCGTTCCACATTCCTCAAATCTCAAAAAATGTCACTCCCTATCCCATTTGTTAAATTACGAAAATGCCTATCTCATTCGCCAAATTTCTAAAATACCCCTCTCTATTTTCTTATGTGTATCAAGATTTTAGAGTTTCTAAAATGCCCCTCATATTTTATAAACCTCAAATCAATCCAATATCCACGTGTCACTCTCATCCAAGCATATGTTCATTGAGCCTACTTCATTCAAAGCCCATTAAATTATCATTGGACAAACTATTTTTTAGGCTCAATCCAACATCTTACCGGATTAGCAAACATGGTCTGAGCCTCTGAGATATCTTAATTCTCTAATAAAAAAGTTAAATTATGTTGTTACAAGAATGACCCTCATATTTTTGCTTATTTACAACAATTGACAATTCACCATGTTAGCGTCTTGATGTGTCAAGACTTTGGTTATTCAAGAATGTCTTGTTTTTCCTTATAAGGAGCTAAGTCCCAGCAAAAAGAATGTAAAAATAGTATACTATAATGATGATACATATAAATAAATTATAATAATTGATCGATGAGAATGAAAAAGATATATTTAGTCAATGTTATGTTAATCCATAATTTATTTTCATATTTAATAATTTAGTAACATATTTGAAAAGTGCCGATAACAACAGAATCCAATGATCAAAGTATGACGATATGACACTATTTCATAAGAACGATAGAGTGAGCTCACGTGGCTAAGCTTTTAGCCTCCAATAATAACAATTTTATAGAAACTAAAATTGTGTTTAAATGATGAACAATAATCAAGAACGAAGCCAAGGTGCATGACATGGCACGTGCAGAAACAGCTTAGCTAACTGGCAACAAATGAGACTTACTAATATCAGCACTTGTACAGGGTCTGGGAAATCAGGCTTGGGGGTGTGAAAATACAATATTGCCCCCTTCTTTAAACACATTTTAAAAAGATGTTTAAAGAGGGGGGGGGGCAACATTGTATTTTCGCCCCTCAGACAGATTTCCCCGGCCATTAAGAATTTCTGTACTAATATTGATGCTAGTCAAAATTGACATGTTGCAATATTTATTTGTAATTTTACTTAAAGGAAAAATATTTATTGAAAACAACTAGAGAGGTTACAACACTTACATGTAACGAGAGAGAAATGAAATATTAACATTGCAAACACAACTAACTATGCTTAGAAAGGTAAACTGAGAGATTAAAGATTCAAACACTACGACATTTCATCCAAACCTACATGTTTTTGGATTGATCAATTAAGACCTTAAGCTATAGGACAATGTGCAAGTTTCTAGTGATTCATAAATCCAAGTTGGACACTGATGGTGTTTTTGGATACCCAATTAGAGTTCACAAATTCTCTTTCGTTCGATTTAGTTTCTTTTATTTATGTAAATATATCTCGTAACCGACTAGCTCATTCTATTGCTGCTAACTTTAGGATTTAGAATGCTTTTGTAGAGTCAAATTAAATTTTCCATTAATAAAGTATTTTATTTTGATTAAAAAATTATAAATCTCTATCCGCTAACCATGAGTTCTTTTAATATGGTTGCCAAAGCTAAGTAATGCGTTCAAATCCATTCCTATTGATTTTGACCTGTAAAGATGAATAGTGGTGAATCAGAGACCACCGTTGTGGCGGCCAAAGATACTTCGATGATAAAGTTAGATACTTGAACAATGATGGAGAGACTGATAAAATTATGGTTACAATTGTGTATTTTTCTCATCTATTTTGTTCACCTTATTTTGGGGTAAAATATTTGTTATTCTAAGAGCATCTCCAATGGTAAAAGTTAAAATGGATCATCCCCCATTTTAATCAAAAGCTAAATATAGGGATTTTCCTATTTTTTTCACCACTCCAACCACATCCCCTATTTTAATTTTCTCATCATTATTTTAATATATCTTCAAATTTTTTATACCAATTTAATTTCAATTATACTATTATTAATTTCAACTTAATATAATTATAATATTATTAGTTTCAATTATATTATTATGATATGATTAAATATATACCATTATTAATTTCAACTTAAATATATAATATTATTTATTAGAACTTTTATTTATTTAAAAATAAATTGCATAAAATAAAAGGCAAATAATTATAATTTTTAAATCATTAAAAAATTTAATTAATCACATTTCATCATTATTTTATTATTATATGGGAATTAGGGGTAGGTTAACTTCCCCATAAATTTAGGGGGAAATTGAAGGAGAAACTATTATTGAGGATGGTTTAAGAAATGATTGGAGGGAGAGTTTTTTCAATAAAACTTCTAAAATAATTTTTTGACTATTTTAAGGAGACGATTGAAGACGCTCTCACAGGCCATCAGTGCCAAGTCCAAACCAATACATTTTGATGTTTGTTTGTTATACAAATCAGATTATATATTTAAGGCATCTCATAGCTATCCTATCAGTAGTTATTCTCCTTGAATTTCTTGCTTTCTAATCTTATCTACTACAGATTATTTCAGGTTAGACCTCTTAATCAAATAACAATCCTTCTACGTATCGAGGGAGGGAACGAGGTAGGGAGCGAGGATGCTCCCTCGCACGTGGTCCTGCGTCGTCCCTCGCACGTGCTCCTGCGTGGATTCAAAAAAAAAAAAAATGAAAAAAAAGAGAGAATCGAAATTTTTGGGGAGAAAATGAGGGAACCTCTCCCTCTCCCCATTTCCATCTCCACAGAGACAGAGACAGAGAAAGAGAAGAAACCCCATCGAATCTATTTCTCTCAAAACCCCATCGAATCCTCTCTGAATCTATTTCTCTCAAAACCCCATCGAATCTATTTCTCTCAAAACCCCATCTCTCAAAACCCCATCGAATCTATTTCTCTCTGAATCGAAGAAATCGAAGTTGTTTCTCTCCCCATCGAATCTATTTCTCTCTGAATCGAAGAAATCGAAGTAAGTTCTTTGGTATGCCTTTCTTCGTAATCAAATTATGACAAAATCTGATTTCTTACTTCGATTACATAAGATATCTTACTTTGATTTGATTTCTTAGTTTGATTTCTTACTTCTGATTATGAGAAATCTGAAATCTCTATTACGAAGAAATCAGATTATGAGAAATCGAAGAAATCGAAGTTAGAAATCGATAGTCATAGTTGCAATTTCTTTGGTTAATGTAATCTGTGACTATTTGTAGTGCCTTTGCAATTTTTAGTAGTGCACTTTGATTTGATTTCTTAGTTTGATTTCTTACTTCTGATTATGAGAAATCTGTAATCTCTATTACGAAGAAATCAGATTATGAGAAATCGAAGAAATCGAAGTTAGAAATCGATAGTCATAGTTGCAATTTCTTTGGTTAATGTAATCTGTGACTATTTGTAGTGCAATGCCTATTTGTAGTGCCTTTGCAATTTTTAGTAGTGCAATTTGTTGAAAGTTTTTGTCGACTCTTTAACCGATTTTTTACGAGAGCTTAATCTAACAAGAGGTTTGAATTGTGTAAAATATGGCAATTTTTACGAGAAATTTAGACCTCTAACTGCAAAACAAATACCCAATGATCTGTGATTGTGTCAAGTATACGTAACATAAAAACAAGATCTGTGTCTTTGGATGACTTTGTTTCTGTCTTCAGGTTCACAGTTCTGAATTTGTAATTTTCAAAGTTGGTTTTATGTAAGACTTGTTCATATTCAAGCATCATGTTTATAGGCTGGGCTGGATTTCTTGATTTCTTGTTATGGGTATTATCGTTTTGGTTATTGAGACGCTTCTTTTAGTTTATCAACATTTTTTTAATGATCAAGTTTTGATAATATATGTTTCCTTGGAAAGGCTTCAGTTTGTTTGGCTGGACTTAAGACTCATAACCGATTTTTTATCCCTAAAACGCATAACATGTTTGTGAATTAAATATATCAAAATCTTGATCTATAAGTCACATGTAAATGGACAAAGAAAAAGCCTTACCTTGTAGTCAATAATGTGTTTCTCTTTTATATGAGTGCACACAACAATTGATCTAACTATAACTTATTATATTTCAGGTAACGGAGGAGTGCTTGGAGAAGGCCATATCTATATGCAAGGCTGGTGCTAGCTTTAAGACAATTGGAAAGACGATAAGGTGTGATTCTTTTGTGTTATATCTCAGATAAACAGTCATTCTTAATTGATAAAGGGAATGTCAGATTATTAACAAGGATTCCTAGTCATTTAAGCCATCACAGTCCAAAGACTAAAAAACAAGTGATTTTGGAGGATGCTTAATGTTAGGACTTTGCAGATCTATGCCATTTAGTACTTATTGTATGATGAAAGCATTTGAATATGGAAGTTTTACTAGTTGTGAATCAATACATGATGACTTCAAAATCACAGATTTATGTATTTTAAGAGAAAACTGGGGTTGGACTGACCCTTGCTAGGTTTGCTCATGCATCATGATGAAAAGTATCCATTCTAGTTGTTACAATACAATGTTACAACATCTCATTACTCACAAAATCATCTACACATCTCACAAAATCTTCGAATATCACTTGAATAGTTGCCCTAACTTAAATATGCTACGAGTTACTGTAGTTTGATTTTTATCTATGCTTCTATGTTTTAACCGATGTTGTATATTATAAACATATTTCAGGAATGGATAGTGTAGAGGATAATGAATGTATGTTGGTGGAAGAAAATTCAGAAGTGTTGAGGGAACCTACAGAAGCGCGTTGCAGGCGCAGTCCGCGCGTTGCAGGGGCAGTCCGTGGTCGAGACATCATGGTCTGGAACAGCCGCGCGTTGCAGGGGCAGTCCGCGCGTTGCAGGGGCAGGCCGTGGTCGAGACAGCGTGGTCTGGAACAGCAGCGCGTTGCAGGCGCAGTCCGTGGTCTGGAACAGCAGCGCGTTGCAGGCGCAGTCCGTGGTCTGGAACAGTTTCGCCTTCATGCTGTCTGGGTGCGGGTGCTGTCTACTGGAACAGTCAGACGCATACATGCTGCATTGGTAAATAGACGCATACATGCTGCATTTGTTTTTCAGTTTGTTTAGGTTGTACATTCATCTAATCTGATTGCATCTTTTTGTATACTAGTTATATGATGGCTATGGAAGTAACACAAGTGCTTCTCAATGTCCAATCAGTGGATGGTAATGTCCGTAAGCACGCTGAAGAAAATGAGGATTTGGATCTTCGAAAATGTCCTCCGGTGCCACATGTCCTCCCACAAAGTCTCAATATGAAGGAAGAACTGGATTTGCATCTTCATGTACTCGTTGAGTCAGCAATCTTTTGCAGCAACTTCTCCACCTAGTTTGTTATTTTTATGCAGTTTTGAAAATGGCAGTTTTTTTGTTACAATGCCACTGTAATTTGTTGGTGCAGTTTGTTTGAACACAGCAATTTTTTTGTTACACAGCCAATCTAATTTGTTGCTGAAGTTTTTTTGAACACAACAGTTGTATTGAACACAGCATTTTTATTGAAGTTATTGAACACAACAGTTTTTATTGAATGGTGCAGTTTTTGAACACAGCAGTTTTATTGAACACAACACTTTTTTGTTACGGGTTAGTCGAGAACAGCTAGATTGGCAATGTATTTTTTGTTGCCAAGACTTTATGTCATGAAATTGTTGAAACTGATTGTGCAAAAACAAAACTTAAAAACATTGTGCAAATACATGACTTAAAAACTGCAAGTATATGGAATTCCACTGAGGATTAAAATTAGTGCTGCAAAACACATTCATAAAACACTGCAAAACTGATTGATATCATCACTGAGGATACAAACTGCAAATCTGATTGATAACATTATATGAAATTCCACTGAGGATTAAAATTGCAAAACTGCAAAACTCACTGACGATAAAAACTGCAAAACTCACTGAAAAATTGCAAAACTGAGTAAAAAAACTGCAAAACTACAAAACTCACTGACGATAAAACTGCAAAACTGACGATCAAAACTCACTGATAACATTATAGACTGAACTTAAAAACTGCAAAACTCAATGACGATGAAAATGGAATTCCAGGAGGGATAAATAACCCTCATTGATAACATTATATTTGCTTTCCTGCAAGGATAGATAGTACAACTAAGATAGTACAAGAACTGTACCTACATATTACATTACATCAGAGCTGTACATACATATTACATTACTTCATTCAGCCAAGCACTTGAAAATAGATAGCACAACTAAGATCGTTGTACATATTATCAAAGTGTTGATTAAGTCCCTCGTAACAGACCAAGGATCGTTATTGCCTTGGGTGTCATTTGTTTGATAATTTGATGGACCGGCTTCATCGTCAAAAACATGATTGTTATCCTTGACATCTTCGTTCTTGTTGAATTCCTCTGAATCTTGTCTCGCCACTTCTGAGCGAACCCACAATGCATACGCTTCTTCAGCTTCATTGACTGTCCTAAACCCCTTATAACAAGCACCACTATACCCTGATACCACCGATAGACATGCTTGCCAGCTCAGGTATACTCCAGGTTGACGACCTCGATAGACAACGTACGCTGTGAATGCCATTACTGCAGTACAAGACAAGCACAAATTTGAGAAGCAATAGAAATGACATACAAAACATGCGGTACAAGACATGATATCAACAATATAACATTTCTGCAGCAGAGTAAGATCCATAAATTATTTTCCTTTAAAGAACAATAACATTTCTGTTAAACACCTAAAAGAAATACTCCTCAAAGCATAAATTTTACAACATGTCTACTTTTCTAAATGCAATAAAATGCTACTTGGCAAAAATAGAATTTTCAAATAGAAATCACTGAAAAGGTTCTGAAACACCTATTTATGTTGGAAAGGTTCAGATTTCTACCAGAGGAGAAACTCAAATCAAGATCAATTCCTTTCCATTTATCTCTCTTTCAGGATTAACATGAATCTCTATTTCAAACAAGACTTTCAATATATGTCCGCAAATCAAACAGTATATTTTTCACATTTACAAATGGGAAACAAAAATCAAACAATTTGTCCTTAAAAATCAGATAGGGTCACAAAAATCTGAATGTTTCCTTTCACATAGGTACCGAATGTTTCCTTTCACAAAAATCAAATAATTTGTGCTTAAAAACCAAAGATACAAAACAAATGTTTCCTTTCACATAGGGTCAGTACCTGTTTTAGATACAAACCAAAGATACAAAACCAAAGTAGGGATAAACAGAAGTTTGAAACTCGACATTCCCAATACTTGTGTAGTGTTCATTCAAGTGCACTCTCCGAGCAAAGGCACAGTTTGCCTCTTCCATGACATTCAAAAAATAATTATGATATGTAATTTGAACAATATAGTGCACAAATGGAAGTCTTCTAGCTTGCCGTTCTCCATAATTTTCGTTCCAATGCTATGATACCTTGTGGGAGAACATCATAGAATGCAAAAAAAAAAAAAAATTGCATAACATCTTACAAACTTCACGAGTATGGACAACTCACTGATATGCAAAACTCACTGATTTGCAAAATTGCATAACATCATAGAGTAAGGAAATCTAAGCTGATTGAACACGTTTATAAACAAACAAACTTCTGGACTAGCACTACAACAACACCTGTTTTTCATAATGTTACACAAGTATTTTTATAAAAAAAAGAAAGCATAAAAGTAAAACTCAAAATTAAAATCTTAAAATCATTCAATTTGTAAGGGTATTGATAAAAAAAAAAAAACAGGGGAAATACTTGGGATGATGAAGGAGAACTAGATGAACAAACTTCACGAGTATGGCAAAACAAATCAAAATTCCCAAATCAAAACAAATAAACCCTAGATCTAGTAGAAACCCTAGATGTAGTCATCCCCAACAGAAAATCACACACAAAAAGGGAGAGATTGTGAGGGAAAATAAACTAAAACAAAGGTAGAAGCTTTACCTTTTGGGAGAGGGTTCGTCTTCGTCTTCTCAGGGACTGTCGACCTTCGTACGGGGAGAGGGAGGGACCGTCAGTCTTCGTTGGGGGAAAGGGAGTGTCGAGCGGGAGAGGGAAGGCTTCCTCGGTCTTCGTTGGGGAGCGAGGGATGGGGTTTCTTCTCTTTCTCTGTCTCTGTCTCTGTGGAGATGGAAATGGGGAGAGGGAGAGGTTCCCTCCTTTTCTCCCCAAAAATTTCGATTCCCTCTTTTTTTTCATTTTTTTTTTAATCCACGCAGGAGCACGTGCGAGGGACGACGCAGGACCACGTGCGAGGGAGCATCCTCGCTCCCTACCTCGTTCCCTCCCTCGATACGTAGAAGGATTGATCAAATAAACACCCCCTTACTTGTTATATGGATCACTTTCAAGTTTAATGAACATCTATATTACAAATTAGCTACAAATTTCATAATAATTAAGATTCAAAGTTGAGCAAGATGTTGATGGTTAGATTCATTTTCTATAATGATATATTTGTAAATGAAAATAGTAAAAAATCAGGTTTTGCAATCAGAGTGATATGGTGTGATCTTGAAAAAACGATGAAATCTCCAAAGTGTTTATGTGTATCTCGAGGTTGTAAAAAAAATTCTCTAATGATGCCACATCATTCTAGTTGCAAAACCTAATTTCCTAGTCTCACTCGTTTGTAAATGTAAAACATGTGAAATAACAAAATAGCATAAGCACAAAATTTAAAAGAGTAAGGCGAGGGAATAAGGTTTTGCAACCATGATGATGTGGCATCATTAGAGGAGATTTTTTTACAACCTCGAGATACACAAACACTTTGAAGATTTCATCATTCTTTCAAGATCATGCCTCGTCACACTGCTTGCAAACTTTGAGTATGTGAAATATACATGTGGACGAGAGAATTGGCGTATTTTTTTCTTCTAAAACTTAAACTTGTCATAACTTAAGTTTGACCCAAATGTTATCGCCCACTTTTTATCGTGCCAACAGCACAAATAATACACTAGTTATTAATAACATACATGTGTGTCAAAGTTATATTGGAAAATAAAATAGTTTCAACAATATTTTGTAACCGATGTTGTGAGAGGTTGAGATGCATCTGATGAAATAATAAAATTTGGTACATTGGGTCGGACCAAAACAAAGGGGTGGGCGTGTTAGTATTACAGTGTTAAATGTAGGGTTTCCATACTTTTATGCAAAAATGAAGACAATGAGCAGGCGCGGGATCTCATCGTCACACGCAGATGGTTTTTTTTTTTTTTTTTTTTGGAAAGTGAACTGGGGTTTTTAGGATCCCCGAACCTTATATTAATAAAAAAAGATGATGATGATGATAAAGTTTACAATCGCTCATACGTTCACTTGTTTCATCATCTACAAACCAATAAATTTACTTCAAAACTTCAACAAAAAACCTAAGTAGTTCTAGATTCACCGTCTCCAAGTTAGGGAGTAACATTGCAAAGTGTTCTGCTACTAAAGTGGTTGCATGATAGACCTGCCATAACTTTTCTTCCTCATAATTACCAAGCAATCCTTTAATTGCTCTCATAACCTGATTTATATCTAATGTGGGCCCAGGATGTATGAGAAGTCGTCGTAAAGAATCGAAACACAATGGATCAAGATATAGAAACCATTGAATTCTAGCACTAATCTAGGTACCCTACAAGTTTCTAATAAGCATTTGCATTCTATCTGTATTATCATCATCAGTTACCTGAATTTAGGATTTGTCTTCTTGCTTCGAGAAGACCTTCGAGGAGCATACTCCATGGGGGGCTGTATTGTGGTAACCTCATGATATTCTTCAATAGTGTTTTGCCCCACCTTTGCTGCTTTCGCTTCAAGTAAGCTTTTAATATCGGTGACCAATGCATCCTTACCTACTCTTGCAATTTCTGAATTCAAAACATCCCCTTGTCTTCCATCAGTAATCTCTCGTCCTACTTCAGGAAGTGTAGAAGCTAATTTTGAGGTTGCATCAACCTCTTCACTGCATCTTTCCTGACGTGGTGCTGTTAACTCTTTTCCTATATGGTTATCCTTCGGGTCAGTTTCCTGTAGCACTATTTGTTGGCTATTCTCATCATTTGGCTGCTGCTCTACCTCTTGTAGGTAACTTCCTTTGGCATTCTCCTTATTGAGTAACTGTTGTTTGGTAACGCTTGCTGCATTACCAGGATCAGTCTGCGTTACATCCCCAGTAATCTTGTGAAGAGTCTTTCTCAAAGACTTCATAGTGTCGGTTGGACTAGTTGTCTCATTCTCCTGCGCTAGACATTCAAAAGCATTAGAAGTGACTAGATGGCCACTTGCTGGTTCTAGTACTGGTACTGGGTCACTCGACTGTTGAGACTCCTCCACAATTGTGAGTTGCATATTTGCATTCATTGAGCCATTCGACTGCATAGTTTCCTCCACATTAGTACATTGCTTATTGCCTGGATCATTGGTGCTAGGTACCTCACTAGTATCTATCTGTGGTTCACGAGTTGCACCCTCTATAGTCAGTGCATGTTGAGTCTGCTTGGGTTCTCTAAGTGCTCTCTTACCATGAACTACAGTTCAGCCTTCCTCATTGTCTTGCTTAGGTTGTTGGTTCCTATCAACTGGCTTCCAGGCCGTGCGCTCGGTGTTTTTTATTGGGGTTTGTTTCATGCATTGCTGCTTGGAGTGACCAAAGACAGCACAGGTGTTGCATTTGGTTGGAACCCATGCGTACTCGACGTCCACTATCCTTATGCTCGAGTCATTTATCACCACTGGAAATTCTCTTGTCAACTGAGTTTGGACGTTGATTTCAACACAGACCCTGGCGTAAGCCTTCCTGTCTCCTTCTTCGGTTGCCTTATCGAGCATAATGGGCACTCCAATTACACTCGCAATCCGTTGAATTTCCGCAGGATTCCATAGGAATAATGATATTCTCTTGAGCGTAACCCAGATAAATATCGAGGTGAGAGCTTCTGCTTTCTCATCCATTGTAGGAGACCACATTCAAATAATGAATAGTCAACAATAATCAAGAAGGAAGCCAAGGTGCATGGCATGGCACGTGCATAAACAGCTTAGCTAGCAGGCAACAAGTGGGAGTTGGAGACCGACCACACGTGTGAGCACACGATGGGAAGTGGACCGGTAGCTGGCAACAAATGAGACTTACTAATATCAGAAATTCTAAATGTCGAGGAAGTGGGCGAGGAAATGAGCGAGGGGAGGGAGGTGGCGGGATGGGGACCGTCCACCTCCCTCGGGATGTGTGCCATCTTTTTCGGCGCGCGCATCCCGAGGGAGGTGGACGGTCCCCATCCCGCCACCTCCCTCCCCTCGCTCATTTCCTCGCCCACTTCCTCGCCATGTAGAACAACTCTACTAATATTGATGCTAATCAAAATTGACATGTTGCAATATTTATTTTTAATTTTGCTTAAAGGAAAAATATTTATCAAAAACAACTAGAGAGGTTACAACACTTACAAGTAACGAGAGAGAAATGAAATATTAACATTGCAAACACAACTATGCTTAGAAAGGTAAACCGAGAGATTAAAGATTCAAACACTACGACATTTCATCCAAACCTATATGTTTTTGGATTGATCAATTAAGACCTTAAGCTATAGGACAATGTGCAAGTTTCTAGTGATTCATAAATCCAAGTTGGAGACTGATAGTGTTTTTGGATACCCATAAGAGTTCACAAATTCTCTCGTTCGATTTAATTTATTTTATTTATGTAAATATATCTCGTAACTGACTAGCTCATTCTATTGCTGCTAACTTTAGGATTTAGAATGTTTTTGTAGTGTCAGATTAAATCTTCCATTAATAAAGTATTTTATTTTGATAATTTTTTTTTATAAATCTTTATCCGCTAACCATGAGTTCTTTTAATATGGTTGCCAAAACTAATTAATGCGCTCAAATCCATCATGTTGATTTGGACCTGTAAAGATGAACAATAGTGAATTGGAGATTACCATTGTGGCGGCTAAAGGTACTTCGATGGTAAAGTCAGATACTTGAACAAGGATGGAGAGACTAATAAAATTAGGGTTGCATGTATGTACCTCTCTCATCCATTTTGTTCACCTTATATATGAGTGTTTTACTTTTTCATTGACTCTATCGTTGAAGGTATAATGGAGAGAGGATGTCACGCCCCAATTTTCGAAGGAAACGAAAATCCCAAAAAGCTACGTAGGATTATCCGTTTCCCCCAAAACTCGAGACGTGAAAATTCAATAATAACAGAAACAAATAGCAGCATGAACTAAACATCTGAAACAAATAAAAATCTAACCCGGAGAAGACTGGCATGGCTAGCTCACTAGCAGAACTCCAGTAATGCAGCTCAAAATCTCTAAACCTGAAAGACTACTCGGCTACATTCCCAAAAGGAATGTACCCAAGAAGCAAAAGCTCACTCGGGTCAGCAATAAAGCCGGTGTGAGAAATCTTCATCCCAAAAATCAATAAACCCGCACATGATAACATTAAAATAAACCAAACAATAAATAACCACACCATCAGGTAGTTCCTCAATGAGGCAATGGTGTTATCATCCTAATAAATAAATATGCATCATTTATTACTAATAAATACAATTTATAAGTTATCAATCCTCATACATGCAACAACAATACAATTCATAATCATATTAGACTATTATTGAAATATTAAACAAACACATTTTTCTACCTTTAGGAAGACATGTAGTTCTCATTCAAGGTTCGAATGAGCTGTTAGTTTCTTCCCTCAAGGCTAACCTAGTATAAGCTAAAATAATCTATACACAATTTCATGGCATGCTCAATTCAATGGTTTAATTTAATTATTTATTTTGTTTTCTAATTTTTGGCTTCTTTTCCACAATCGCACTCTCCTCCTGTGCCGAACACACCTCACCCAAGTGTGCCTCCCTTGCCATCGAAGCCACTCGGAGCGTACATGACCCAAGTGGGGTGCCACCTCGAGTGTCATGTCATCTCACCCGAAGTTCGATCACTGACAAGCATTCTACACGTACAACCGAACTCACATGGAACGGTGCACCGATATGCAAGCAAGTCTGCATACCCATAATAATATCACACGTATACAAGCAAGTCTGTATACAAAATTTTCATTTCTTTTCACATTTTTTTTTTCTCTGGAGTTGTGGAAAAAGAACATTTACCAAGTATTTTATTTGAGTCATTATTTTTCCAAATCAATTAACGTCACATCACATTCCCTTTACAAGAACCATATATACATAAAACATTACCAAGGTGATATTCACAACATGACAAAATCTATTTTGCCATCTCCTTCAGAAAAGAATGAAAAACAAGTGTGTCGCAAGCACAAACATTCTTTTAACATAGTCACATACGCGTGACAAGAAAACAAGTTCCATTACTGGCTATACCTGACTATCCTTATGGAAATCCACCTTTTCTTTTGAAAACCACCTATCATGACCACATCTATTGATTAGACAGTGACAATCAATATAGAACATACACTGTCAACATACATATCCATACCCATACCCATACCCATTTACTGTATGACCTATGTCCTCTTTACACTGTCCCCACACCAAGTAGTGAGATACTCCTAATGGATATGATTGGTTTGTCAGTTCCACTTACATTCAGTTATCTACTTGGTAAAGGAACTTTTTAGGAGATTTTGACTTGTTCAAGAAAACCCAACAAAGAGAAATTTGTTAAAACTGGAAGTTAGAGTTGTATAACAATGAGGTTCTTTGTGCAAGTCCAAGATAGGGAAAAATCCAAACTACTACACTCTAGTAAAGTTTATAGAGATGCCACAACAGAAATGCACATCAAAATCCAAATCCATCAAATACCATAAGCAACTCACCTAACTAATTGAATCCATTAAAATTTCAAGAAACTAAATGCACAAAGAAACAGATCCAACACATTCATTGTGAACTACTAATCCTATATGGATTGATACAAAAACAAGAAAAACCCGTGGACACAATCCTCCTACAAGTAACTAAATTAAACATCCCCTGCATTAGGGTTTCCTTAGTCTTACACAAACCCTACCCGATCACATGCTTTTCTAATGATAATGATGACCTAGAAAACCCCGAATGCCTTGACAATTGCCTAAAGTCAATGTGAACTACAATGGGTATCCATTCATTCACTCAAATCAATTAATTAAAGTAATCAAACCCCATCAATTTAATCTACTAAGTTAAGGGCAAAATCAGGAAGAAAGAAAATGAGGTTTTAATCAAAGTAGATTAAACACACACATAACTATCAAAACCATCACATAAAACAAACTGAAAGTGATAAAAGAGAACTCACCGAAGATATCGCAAACCGTAAAGAATTTCGCAACGGATCCACGCAATAACCCTTCATAGTCAACGCCATCATCCCATTTATGCCTTTGTTCATACCCACACCACCATCATCCTCTGCCACTTCTTTATTTCGACCATTAACATCGAAAGATACCAACAGTGAACAACAACCTAAATCCCTGACATACAATTTCTTACAAACAATGGGTCATACTAAATCCCTTACATACAATGGGGTCATCCCAAATCACCTGCACCTTGTGAACAGCGAGACTAAGCTTTAGGATTTTATATTGAACTCATACCTGGAACCTTTAATTAAGACTAAAATGTAGAAGTTGCAGCAGTTACCAGGAGACGGCCTTCAGTGGGACGAGAGACTCTTCTGGGGCAATCACCAACTTCATTGGCAAAAAAAACCAAATTAGGGTCTCCTTAATGGCAGTCGCTTCTTGCTCCTCTTCTACTACTAAAATCAGAACTTGTCATCGACATCACCCTTGGTCCACAAACAGGACATTCCCCATTCTTTGCCTCGACAGGATGTTCATCATTGATGTGGCAACACAACCCAATAATATCAAAATCCTAATCACAAAAATGGGCAAGGAAAACTCTGCTCTTGACTCCTCATCCACATCAATTTCTTCAAACCCATTGTACAGATCTGATCTCAACTGAATGATATATCTGTGTTCGATCATCTGAGACTGCGAACACCGATTCTCAACAAGTAAAGTGAGAACGAATCAGAAGATGAGAGCGATGAAGGACGCGAAGCCGAAGGAAACTAGTACCAAACGAAAGATCTATCAATCTCCATGGATGGGAAATCCAGAAGGCGAGAGAGATCGAAAATACAAACAAGAAGAACTTCAAACTCACCATGTTGAGAGATCGATCGAGAAGAAGAAAATATTTTTTGCCCTAATTTCTCCTCTCTATCTCTCTCTCGTTTTCGGTGTTTTCTTTTTGGAGAGCTTTCTCTTGTTGCCAGCCATCAAAGAAGAAAAGAGAATGAAGGATAAAAGAAAAGAAAGAATGAAGAAATAGGGTTACTCTTTATAAGGTGGGTGGCTATTCGCCCCCACCGAACTTTCGAATACACCCACCCTATTTCACAAAATAAAAACCCTACTTATTAGTTTAATAAAAGCCCAAAACCAAGCCCAAATACAACTTAGTAGCAACCCATCAACATTAGGGTTTACAAAAGAAATTTTTATATTTATTTAATTAGGCGGGTATTACAATATATACAACTCAAAAGAATCTCGTCCCGAGATTCGGTAGAAGAAGGTAAGTAGGAAATTAATTCTTAAATAAACAAACTATACATCACATAAACAAACAAATAGCTCATACTTATGCCCATAACTTAATGAAGACAATCACACAAAAATATAAATATTTTCAGTAAGTACAAAAATTACGGGGTGTTACAGAGGAGATCTCGCTTAGAATCTTACCCATCCATGCATGACTGATTATTCTTTGACACTTGACTCTCTTTAGGACTCAATGCTTGATTGGACTAAGAGTTGTGCAAATGAACGTTGGATCTACTATAGTCTAGATGTACCTATTTGGGCATTACTGTCCAGAGCCAAACTCTAAAATTTTTACCACTTTCGACTCGCATAATTTGAGTTTGGGCCTCTGAGTTACAGGTTAAATAGTAATTATCCTAGGCTAGAGTGGGCAGGGCTTGGCTTAGCCTATTTTGACCTTTTTCACTAGGGCTAATATGTGTCATGTATTTGGCTGTGATCAGACATGTTTTGTCAAATATCTTTATGATAATCAATGGTTCATTTGTAATTTGCATACAAAAAAAAAAAAAACTGTAAAAAAAAAAGAAAGGAAAACCTACGAACTCTATTGGAGTAGAAGCACCACTCATTATTGATTCGTAATTTGCATAAACCAAGTGAAAATTTTCAAAGAAACCGGTTAATTAAACTATAATTAATCAGAATTAAACAAAACATAAAGATGACATCATGGATGTCGACATTAACACGTAGTCATTCATTTGAACAAGTTTAATTTTGGGATAAAATATTTGTTATTCTAACAGGCCATCAGATTATATATTTAAGGCATCTCATAGCATATGCTATCAGTAGTTTTTTTTTTTTTTTTTTTTTTTTTTTTTTTTTTAAATGGGATGTTGACCCATATTATTCATAAAAAAAAAAAATTCACGCCCGAAGGCTACATGACTGACCCAATACAAGCCTCACAAAAGAAACAAACTAAAAATCCGAAACAAACTCTCACAAAAGATAGGATTCACCAATACAAGCCTCGACAAAATCAGTCTTTGTACCTTTTGTTTTCTGTCCTAGTTCTATTGGATTTTCGGGGACAAATGCTGATATCTTTGGTGTGATGCCTCTTATTCATCTTTCCGTCTGACATAGCCCCTAAATCCAAATCATTGTTCGCTGCCTGTGAATCTAGCTCAGATTCTGAGTTGACTGCATCACTATCATCACTAGAACTTTCGAGTGTAATGAGGTCCAAATTCGGCATTAGTAACCTATTTTCTTTAAACAAAGATATAGCCTGATTCAATTGGTCTCTGACTCCTTCATAATCCGGGGAAGTTTTGATAGCATATTTGTCAAAATGTCTCTTTAACCTGAGCAAAGACTGAAAATCATCATCCGAGGGTTCCTGCACTTGCTGACCCTGCATAGCATCCCCTAGCTCTGTGCTAGTAGCACCGAAAAATGTGGTGCAGGGCGCTGGCTGAGGCGAAGCCACGACCCCTGTCTTGGAGGCAGACTGGGGCGAGGCCACTTCCACTGCCTTGGTGCAGGGCGTTGGCTAGGGCGAGACTCTGTTCTCTGGTATGATGCAGGGCGCTGCCTTGGTGCAGAGCGCGGGGTTGGCGCAGGCCACGTCCACTGCCTTGTTGCAGTGCGCTGGCTGGGGCGAGGCCATGGCCCCTGTCTTGGTGCAGATCGCTGGTTGGGGGGAAGTCACGGCCCCTCTTGAAGGGTAGAGCACTGGCTGCTGAGAGATCGGTTCTGGCTGAATATCAGACCGTTTCAACGCCCCCGCTGTGAATGTTGCATCGCTCGGCCTCCCTGAATCAGCATGCATCACTGTATCGCTGTCCGCGTCTCGCGGCACTGCCACAAGGATATTCTTAGAAAGGCTATTGCTGGTGTCCCCCGAGTCGACAGCATCCTCCTGTAGAAACGACTGTGCGTGTGGACCAATAACATTCTCAATCTCCGAAACTGTATACCCCGCCTCCAAGAGGCAATCCTCCGTAGATTCTGGTACAACTGCGGCACTGTCATGAGCCATTGTCTTGCCCACTAGCTGTTGATCCTTTTGAGCACCCTCATCTTCATCGATATTCGCGGTAAGTGACTCAAATTTGTTTGACAACACCACCGTTGTCGAAGCAGTGGCCACTGGCCTATTATCTCCAATTTCCTCGTTAATCTCCGCACCCTTGTCATTTTTTACACCACTCGTACCCACTTTGCGGATGGGCAATTGTTCTTTTTTGGTAACTGGTATGTATAGCGGCTTGACAGTATTGGGATTGACTTTCGGTTTGACCGCCTTCGCTGCTTGCCCTAGGTCAGAAACACTCCCACCGCCCGTTAGGCCCAACTTTTTTCTACAAAAATCCTCCTGATGCCCTATCAAGGAGCAAAAATCACAGTATTTGAAGCCTGGGTAATCTATCTTCTGCCAGAAGCCCCTATTATTAGCTCTGTCAATCCAAACTCTAGTTGGTAATTTCTCCGCCAAAGTCATCTCCACGCAAACACGGGCAAAACCCGGGCGCGATAGGCAGCGAGTATGATCATCCATCCGCAAGAAACCACCAAAAGAATTCACAATTGCTTTTAAAATAGGGGGATGAAATAAATGCAAAGGTAAGTTAGGAAGCTCTACCCACAATGGCACCGATATCGGGTCCTCCTTCAAACTGAAACCATCATGCCAACGGAAGGCTTTGAACCATACTCCTCGAATCAAAAAGGAGTCTCTCGATAGTACTTTCTTGGCTTCCACCTCGGATTGAAGTCGAACTAACACATGCCGTTGATTCAGTAAACCAAGCGAAAAATCGCCTAGAATTCCCCAGGTTCTGTGAATCGAATCTCGGATATCTTCCAGTGTTGGGCGATAGCTAGAGAACTTCAGAACAATCACATGTTTTTCCATGAAAGCTTCGCCACGTACTTCATCTGTGGCCGTAAGCCCAATTGCTGGCGCTCCCTCTTTGCGAAAACGAGTTCCTTCTACCTGATCCTCCGCAACTTCGTCCACCAAGATTTTACCCAAAATCTGGGCGAAAGAGGGTTTACCCGTTCCCCCATTACCAGGTCCCCCCACCGTGGAGGGAGGGATGTTGGCCGGCGGCGCCGCCATCGAAGGACGGCGTATCTAGCCCTGCATCCAGCGTCCACCAAAAAGAGATGAAAACAAACTGAAGCGTATCGGTGGTGGCCTGAGAATAGAAGAGCTCGCCTGAGAGACAGAGAGCTCGACTGAGAGAGCCTCCGCGACAGATCTCGACGAAACCTGCTCGACAGATCTGCTCTTCTTGACAGATCTGTTGCTCGATAGATCGCTCGCGAAAGCAGCGTGAGCGGTGTCTGGAACGTCTCCACGACCGGCCGCCCCCCGTGATCGTGACGGCCTGCTGTTGCTGCCTCGGTGAGGGAGGCGCTGGCCGCCTGCTCTGTGTCTCGAGAGGCAATCGTCGGGTGTTCTCTTCACAAGTGCTCTTCTAGAAACTCCTAGGGAGGGTTTGACTATGCTATCAGTAGTTATTCTCCTTGATTTTCTTGCTCTCTAATTTTATCTACTATAGATTATTTCAGGTCAGATTCAAGTTTAATATTAAGATGTTGATGGTTAGATTCATTTTCTATAATAACATATTTGTAAATGAAAAATTAGGAAATCAGGTTTTGTAATTAGGGTGATATGGTGTAATCTTGAAAGAATGATGAAATCTTCAAAGTGTTTATCTGTATCTTGAGGTTGTAAAAAAAATCCTCTAATGATACCACATCATTCTAGTTGTAGAATCTAATTGCAAAACCTAATTTTCTAGTCTCACTCGTTTGTAAATTAAAACATGTGAAATGACAAAATAGAATAAGCACAAAATTTAAAAGAGTGAGGCGAAGGAATCAGGTTTTGCAACTATGATGATGTGGCATCATCAGAAATTTTTTTTACAACCTCGAGATACACATAAACACTTTAGAGATTTCATCATTCTTTTAGGATTATGCCTCGTCACACTGATTGCCAACTTTGAGTATGTGAAATATACATGTGAATGAGAAAATTGATTTTTTTTTTTCTTTTAAAACTTAAACTTGTCATAACTTAAGTTTGACCCTAATGTTATCGCCCACTTTTTATCGTGCCAACAGCACAGATAATCCACTAGTTAATAACGTACGTATGTGTCAAAGTTATATTGGAAAATAAACTAGTTTCAACAATATTTTGTAATCGATGTTGTGAGAGGTTGAGGTGCATCCGATGAAATAATAAAATTTGGCACATTGGGTCGGACCAAAACAAATTGGTGGGCATGTTAGTATTACAGTGTTAAATGTAGCGTTTCCATACTTTATGCAAAAATGAAGATAATGAGCTGGCGCGGGATCTCATCGTCACACGCGGATGGTTGTTTTCGATAAAGACTTCTCCCCCTATTCGTGCTTACGCTTTTCATGACGAGTTCACATTATTATCTAGAATAATTTTTTCAAGTCTTGCGCGTTTGGCGAGATGTAAGCTTCGAAAAATTCTAGATCCAGCCCTTAGTGTTAGGACAGCGTCAAGGGAGGCTCTACATATTTAACTTCATTTTCTCTCTCTGCATTTTATCAGTCAAATTTTTCTAGAGAAACAAGCTGGGCCAAATATCATCCATCATCCTAGAGATGCTTCTAATGGTCCAATTGAACACCATCACCGACAATGAACCCCCTTATCGCAGACCTGACTGTAATGGCCTGGGGATTGGCTCTCTAGATTTTTTGTTATCAGAAACAGAAAAACCATAAATTCAGCACTAAAGAAAAAAGTTTGGGAAATTCTTTGTTGCACCGGGATTTGGCAGCACCAATCAAGCACTGTAGATATGCACCGTGACTCATATCTCGGTCCATATCTACGGTGCCGGAACCCGGTGTACTGTATTATTACTCAAAAAGTAAACTTGTGTTATTGGACTATTTGTGTGTTCATCTGTTGGAAGATGTCTCCCTTATTGGGCCAACTTTTGCTAAAAAGCCCAGCCCACCAAAGGCCGTTTATAGCATTCTATTAAAATAGTTTCTGTCCTACATTGGAAATCGCTTTATTTGACTCGGATTTGTTCTAAAAAAAAAAAAGTCGAGGCATTTTGAATTGTTTGTTGATACAGACAAAGTTAAGGAAAACCTTTAAAATGATTTTAATATTGGAACTTAGACATATAATAGTTGCGAATCAAATATCTTTAGAAAGAAGATCTTTTGTTTTATCGTAGCAAATTTCATACTTAATTTATAACGGCAATTGAAATGTTAGTGTCATTAAATATGTCAAAATTTTGAAATGCCAAAAAAACCCTTGCCTATATTATAGCATTTTCATTATGTTCCCATCGTCTCCCTCCCCTATGTGATCTCTCCTTCTCTCCCTCTCCGTTCTCCTCCTCTTCTCCACTACTGTCGCCCTCTTCTTCCTCCCACAGTCGATCGCACCCCTCTCGATCGCTCTCCTAATCTCACCGGTCACTGCCAACTGATCTCAGTCACGCCACATCATGCCAACTGACTCCCTCAAGCATCCTCTTCCTCGCCTCTTCTATTTACATGCACGTATGAGCTTCCACCCCTAGTAGAGATTGTACAGTCCATCTTACGGGCCTAAAAGACCAAGTTGGCTTGAGATTGGGCATGAATTCTAAAATAAGCTCACATCATTGGGTGCCCGTACTAATGTTCTGTTAATGCCTTCCAAGTATTGTTTTGATGGAGAGATTTCAAACAATAAAAGAAGAAAAACCAACAAATCCTCTGTCGTATTCTCTATATAAGTGTGTATCTTTGTTTCCAAAAATTCTTAATGGCCTGGGAATCAGTCTGGAGGGCAAAAATGCAATCTCCGAAAACCAACAAATGCATTTTTGCCCTCTCTTTAAACACACTCTCCGAAAATGTTTTTAAAGAGGGAGACAAAATTGTATTTTCGCCCCTCAGGCAGAAAAAACCAGGCTGGTTCCTAGGCCCTGTAGAATTGCTCCTTTGTTTCATACATGCACGTATGAACTTTTGTTTTGTCATTGGCAATTGTCAAAACTGGGAGATTTCTACATAAACATCATACAGTGCATACAGGTATGTCTTAGATTCTACGTGATTTGATTTCAAATAAAAAAATTAAAATAAATATGGAGATTTTTTTATTTTTTTAATTTTTAAATTTGGTCATTAACATTTTTGTTTATTTATTTATTAATTCATGCCTGAAGGCTACATGAGTGACCCTATAGGTTAACAAACCAAGTCCGAAGGCTACAATATTGTTGCCACTTAATATCCTCGTCGCCTCCATCTCACATAGAGACTTGCTTTCGCTCCGATCGCCTTCACCTTGCATGAAGACTCGCTTTCGCTTCACTCTGGTCTAGTCTATCTAAACAGCTGCATTCAATACCCGAAGACTTATCAACGGCGGAGCAAATGTGCTCATAATAATCGTGCGAAAACTCACAAAATCCTAGTTGGTGAGTCTCGAACCCTCGACCTCTCACAAGGAGAGTGGATGTCCGACCAACTGATTTTAGATTGGATAAGATGTTGAGGAGTCCTATGGATAAATTTGGTTTTTGGTTTCATGTACTCTTGTTTTAACTCCTATATCTTTCCACCTTCTTGGAGATGCATTTGTTGAAGGGCTATTTACACATTTCCAATCCTTTTTGTTCGGTTGTTGTTTGATGTATGTTCGTTAACCATCTTTCATTGTCGTGCTAATTATCTTGGTATCTCACAAATCAAAGAAGATCTTTGGAATTTCTCTGTCTCTCATTCTTATCAACATGGCGTCTATTATGGAACGTGCTGATGAGAATCTCCGAAGCTCCATCCGTTTACAAAGAAGTCAGTGCAGCATTCAATGCTGGCCCAACTGATCTGGGATATCTTACATTCATACAGAACTTTGTGCAGGCACTGTCATCACCAGTGGCAGGCATACTTGCTCTTCACTATGACCATCCAACAGTTCTTGCTATCGGCACCATTTGCTGGGCCCTATCAACAGCTGCAGTGGGTGCAAGTCAGCAATTTATGCAAGCTGCATTCTGGAGAGCTGTAAACGGTTTTGGCCTAGCCATTGTGATATCTGCGCTCCAGTCTTTCATAGCTGATAGTTATAAGGATGGTGCACAGGGATCAGGATTTGGAATGTTAAACCTTGTTGGTTCTATCGGCGGAATAGAAGGTGCAGTGCTAGCAACAGTTATGGCTGGTCATGAATATTGGGGAGTACCTGGATGGCGTTGTGCCTTTATTATGATGGCTTTACTGAGTGCTCTGATTGGGTTTCTTGTCTTCATGTTTGGTGTTGATCCTCGGAATGTTACTAACGCCTCTTCTGAGAGCTATGAGAAGTACTAAGTGATGGTGATGAGTTACCATTTTTGTCATTTTCCAAGGAATAACCATTGTATTTTTGTAAGAATAACAATTTTCTTTTCCCATTTGTTTCTTTTTGCAGGGAAGGATTTTTAGAGAAAGCCAGAGGTCGTTCATCATTATCATCAGCATCATCAGTTTGGACAGATTCATGGATTGCCATGTGTTATAAACTAAGACAGACTATGTTATATGAAGTTCTGTATATTTCACACTGAGGAATTGTACAATGTACATTGTATATATAGACATTCTAATGTCTGATTAGTTAGCAAAACAAACTAACAGACTAACAGATAGTTTAACAGTCTAACTAACTGATTTACATTCTTGATTTTCTGTCATTACTTAACATGCCCCCTCAAACTGAGTGTAGATGCATCTATTACACTTAGTTTGTCACGCAACAAAATGAACCTTGAACGACCAACTGCTTTAGTGAAGACATCAGCAACTTGATCAGTGGCTTGAATATGATGAACATGAACAACCTTGCGAGCAACCTTTTCTCGAACAAAATAAAGGTCAATCTCAATATGTTTAGTTCTAGAATGAAGCACTGGATTAGCACTGAGCATGACAGTGCTTTTGTTATCGCACCATATATTTGGAGTTGAGCAACCAATTCTTAATTCATGAAACAGAGTTTGCAACCATGTTAACTCAGCTGTAACAGATGCTAAGCTTCTGTATTCTGCTTCGGTACTGCTTCGAGAGACAGTGCTTTGCTTCTTGGACGACCAGGAGATGAGGTTATCACCCAGATACACACAATAACCTGATGTAGACCTCCTATCATTAGGATCTGATGCCCAATCAGCATCACAGTATCCACTTAACTGAAAGGAAGGAGTTGGAACTATGTGAAGTCCAAAGTTGGGTGTAGCCTTGAGATACCTCAATATTCTTTTCACCACTCTCCAGTGTGACTCAAGAGGAGTCTGCATGAATTGGCAAACACGATTTACTGAATATGCAATTTCAGGCCTAGTGATCGTAACATATTGTAATGCGCCCACAATACTACGATATAGCTGAACATCTCGGACTGGATCACTCCCCGTAGCAAACAGTTTCTCCCCACCACTCATAGGAGTAGGAAGTCCATTAGCAAACTGCATCTTGGCTCTACACAAGAGATCACTAATGTATTTGGACTGAGACAAAAATAATCCATTGACAGTATGCTGCACTTGAATACCAAGGAAGAAATGCACAGGGCCTAAATCCTTCAAAGAGAACTGAGCATTCAGCTGTTTGATGATGTGAGACACAGCAAGAGAATCAGCACCAGTAATGAGTATATCATCAACATATACTAGGAGAAAGATAGGAGAGGGAGTATGTCTGATGAACAAGGAAGAATCAGACTTTGTAGACTCAAAACCCAGTATGAGAAGTGCATGTCTTAGTTTGTCAAACCACGCTCGAGGAGCCTGCTTGAGGCCATATAAGGCCTTATGAAGCTTGCAAACAGCTTTAGGCCGTGAAGGATCAATGAACCCAGGTGGTTGCATCATGTAAACCTGCTCTTGTAAATCCCCATTCAAAAACGCATTGTTGACATCCAACTGGAATATAGACCATCCATAAGTCACTGCCACTGTGAGCATAACACGTATAGTAGTTGGCTTCACAACTGGACTAAATGTTTCTGAATAATCGAAGCCAGCCACCTGCTGAAAACCTCTAGCCACTAACCTGGCTTTATATCTGTGCACAGTTCCATCAGAATTATGCTTAACCTTGAGAAGCCATCGACACCCAACCACATCTCTATCTTGAGGAAGATCCACAAGAGACCATGTATTATTTCGAAGTAATGCCATATACTCATCTTGCATAGCAGACATCCAGTGCGGAGTGTCCAAAGCTTCCTGAAGACTAGATGGGGCAGTGGTAGAAACCATGTAAACTTTGGGTTTAAAGATGCCTGCTTTCGACCTTGTGAGCATAGGATGATAAGTAGCAGCAGTGGGAATAGTAGTAGGTACAGGAGAAGGACTAGACATGGACTGTGATGTGCCAGTAGTAGGAGGAGTAGTAGTAGGAATAGGCACTGGACTGGAATGAGGACTAGAATCAGGAATACATGAAGTAACCAGTGGTCTAGAAGATGGAATATGACCAGAAATAGGAATGTCAGCAGGAGTAGAAATAGGAGTAGTAGGAGAGGAGGTAGATTGACTATGCCATTTAACAAATGGAAATGAGTGTTCATTAAATAGAACATCTCGAGAAATGTAAACCCTGCCAGTAGGAGATAGGCATTTGAACCCTTTATGTTGTAGACTATAACCAATGAATATACATTCAATTGATCTAAATTGTAGCTTTGCAGAGTTGTAGGGCCTGATATTAGGAAAGCAGGAACACCCAAACACTCTGAGATTATGATACTCAGGAACTTTGTGATACAGAGTTTCATAAGGTGAGATACCTTTAAGAACAGAAGAAGGTACTCTATTGAGAAGAAAAACAGACGTTTTAACTGCTTCATCCCAGAATTTCATGGGAAGTGATGCATGAGCAAGAAGAGTAAGGGCAGACTCTATGATGTGTCTGTGTTTCCTCTCAGCCACACCATTCTGTTGATGTGTAGTAGGGCAGGCAAGTCTGTGCTGAATTCCATGTTGAGCAAGCAGTTTTGAAATAGACCTATACTCCCCACCCCAATCAGACTGAACACATTTGATGGGAAGACCAAACTCTAACTCAACTTGAGCTTTAAATTTAAGGAAAGTAGAGAAAGCATCAGACTTATGTTGTAATAGGAAGACCCAAGTGAAACGACTAAAAGCATCGATAAAATGAATGTAATACTTGAACCCAGATGAAGAGGTGGTAGAAGCAGGACCCCAGAGGTCAGTATGAATCAATTCCAAGGGTTTTGTATATACAGTAGATGACTTTGAAAAAGGAAGTTTATGTATTTTTCCTAAGCAGCAAGAGGAACAAAAACTCATATTTTCATATGTAGGAACCTGAATCATACAAGTAGTAAGGATGTTTTTGACAAGTGGAACAGACGGATGACCTAACCTAGCATGCCATAAACTCAAAATATCAGACGACTTAGCAGTATGAAAAGTAGAATGACAGACATTCCTATTGACTAATGACTGAGAAGAATCAGAATGCTGCAAAGAATGCTGAGACGGGCTACTGAGATGCTGAGAAGTATGCTGAATAGGAACATTGTAATGCTGAAAGGAATGCTGAGATAAATGCTGAGACGGGCTACTGAAAGGCTGAGAAGAATGCTGAGATTTGTTACTGAAATGCTGAGAAACATGCTGGGACGGGTTACTGAGATGCTGAGAAAATTGCTGAGACGAGCTACTGAGATGCTGAGAAGTATGCTGAGTGGGAACAATGGAATGCTGAAAGGAATGCTGAGACGGGCTACTGAAAGGCTGAGAAGAATGCTGAGACTTGTTACTAAAATGCTGAGAAATATGCTGAGACTGGTTACTGAGATGCTGGGAAGAATGCTGAGTGGGAACAAAGGAATGCTGAAAGGAATGCTGAGAATGCTGAGGAGAGGGCTGACCCGTATTACTACTAGAATGCTGAGCGGAAGGACAGATTGCAAGACTAGCTTGCTGACCCCTACTACTGCAAGACTGAACTGGATTAGTATGATTAAAGTTGACAACTTTGGACTGTAAGTCAGTAGTGGAGGATGCAGAAGAAGTACCAACAGTAAAATCAGACTTTTCAGTAGAGAAGGACATTGATGGAAACACATAAAGACCTCCCTTAAGAGTCCCTTCCAGAAGGATTTGGTGTGTGACCTGATCCTTGACAAAACAGAGGTCAGGATGAAATTCAAAGAATACTTTATTATCCCTAGCAAACCTAGACACACTCAATAAATTCTTGGTTAATTGAGGAACTTGAAGAATATTTCTGAGATGTAAAAGTCTTGAAGAGTGCTGAGCAAGAAAAGAGGACTGACCTATATTTTCAATTGGTAAAGCAGTACCATCTCCCACAAATAGTTGCTCACTGCCATGATAAGGTATGGAATTCATTAAGGTTTGAGGTGAGCAATGATCAGTGGCTCCTGAATCAGGATACCACCTATTATCAGTGTGAGGCTGCATCTGAGGCATCACTGCATTTGTTTGTATCTGAGATGAAGAATCAGATCTCCAAGAAGGAAGATGAGACTGACTTGTAGACGCAGAGAATGCCTGCCTTGGATTTGAAGATTGAGACGAAAAACCAGAACTCCATGGACTTGAAAAAGAGTCATCAAAACGATTGTAGCATTTGAATGCAATGTGACCAAGTTTGCCACAGATTTGACATTGAGGACGATTTGATTGAGAACTAGCTCCAGATGGCCGAAAATTTCTTCCAGATCTAGCACCTCTGTGATTTTGAGATCCTCTAGATGGAGGTCTCCAATTGTGTGAGCTGGAAACAAAAGACCTGGGGGAAGGCCTATATGAAGACTGAGCCAAATTGACAGAGATGTCAAGATCTTTTGTATGTCTCTCAATTCTAGCTTCTTGAGCAAGTAGGAGAGACTCTATTTCAGCTACACTATACTCGTCAGATCTTGAACTTACTGAAACCACAAAGGTGTCATAAATCTGTGGTAAACCATCAAAGATGGCATTGACATAATCTCTAGAAGACAATGGATGTCCTACTGATGCTAGTTGATCAGTAATGGCTTTGAGTTTCAACAAATAAGCATTGATAGACATGTCGCCTTTCTTGAGATGTTGAAGTTGATTCCTAAACTGAGAAATCTTGGCGACTGTCTGTGAGTTGAAGAAGACCTCAAGAACTTGCCAAACATGTGCTGAGGTTAGACATCCTACTAACCTGGTAAGTAGAGACTCTGTCATAGAAGAAAGTAGCCAAGACAACAGTAATTGATCTTGCTGTTCCCAAGTAACAAACTCAGGATTAACACGATTGCTGGCTTGATCTTCATTAGATAGAAACCGAGCTGGAGATGAGTCTTTTTCCAGAAATCTTTGAAGCTTGTGTCCTCTGATGGTTGCCAAAACTTGTTGTTTCCAGAGTAAGTGATTTTGTTCACTTAGCTTGACAGACAAAGCATGTGTGAACATGACAGGTTTAGACTCTGCTAGAGCAGAGGTAGAGAATGGTGTAGTACTAGATGATGTTGCATCTGCCATTAGACTAACTATGATAAACTGAGAAGAAGAAGATGAAGAGACGAGTGCTCTGATACCATGTTATAAACTAAGACAGACTATGTTATATGAAGTTCTGTATTCACACTGAGGAATTGTACAATGTACATTGTATATATAGACATTCTAATGTCTGATTAGTTAGCAAAACAAACTAACAGACTAACAGATAGTTTAACAGTCTAACTAACTGATTTACATTCTTGATTTTCTGTCATTACTTAACACCATGAAAGCTGTTATGAAAGTGCAAACTTTCCAAATTATTGTCTTGCAAGGAATTGTTGGTTCACTGCCTTGGACTGCTATGGTATTCTTCACAATGTGGTTTGAACTAATTGGTGAGTGTAAATGCAGAGAGAACAAGCATCGCTCTTTTAAAATAATCCACTCTTTTCTGATGTAAGATCCTTTGTCCTAACTATTTGCAGGCTTAGATAATAACAAGTCGGCTGGTCTCCTTGGCCTTTTTGCCATCGGATGTGCTGTGGGATCCTTCTCTGGAGGATTTATAGCAGACCAGATGTCCCACATCTATCCACACTCAGGTCGTATCATGTGTGCTCAGTTTAGCGCTTTCATGGGCATTCCGTTCTCATGGTTCCTGTTTACTATGATCCCTCAGTTAGTAGATAGTTGGTTCACTTTTGCCGCTACCCTCTTCCTCATGGGCTTCACTATTAGCTGATGTGCCACTTGTGCAAATAACCCAATATTTGCTTAGGTTGTACCCCCTAAGAACCAAACGATGATATATGCCTTCGATTGAGCCTTTGAAGGATCCTTCTCTTCATTTGCAGCTCCCCTTGTCAGGATACTTTCAGAGAAGATTTATGGCTATAACCCAAAAGCTGCGGATACGTCAGGATCCACCCAGGAAGCGTATGCACTATCACGAGGACTTCTCTCAAAGATGACAGTTCCATTTGGTTTATGTAGTTTGTTTTACACACCATTGTATCTGACTTTCAGAAAAGACCGTGATAGTGCCCGAATAGCAAGCATGAAAAAGCAAGAGATGACATGAGTATTTCGTCAATTCAGAACTCTTTTTCCAGTTCAGCACTACCTGCCTAGGCTCGAGTGAACTTGCTCACTCATCTAACTGATTCGGCACCACAAAGGTCAGATGCATACTTATTTATGTGAGACCCAGGGAGACGATCCCATTATTGGGATGTGAGTCTTTAGCCCTGTCTTCCGAATTCAGTGTAATAGATCCTTGTTAGCTGCCAGATTCTTGGCAATGCAAGAAAATATGATTCTTACTTTTCCTTTTGAATGGAAAAGTGTCTTGTATTTTGTAACTGAATAAGCTTGATCCTTAATTTAGACACCGAATATCATCATTCTTCTTCGCCTGCAAGTTTTACTGAATAGCTCACCTGCACTGCCATATCTTGCTCACCTGCTTTTTTATTTTTATGTTCTTGTTGACGCGTTGTTCTATAGCTCAGAATCCACAATCCCCTTATTCCTTGCAGGATAAAACTTTAAATTTATATTTTTTGCAGTTTGGGGTCTTGAAAGTGGATTACTTGTTCCCCTAAACCATCGAGATTTCCTGAAAATGATGTTCAGTCAGCTCCAATGAAGGTGTTCTTACTATGGCAGTGATTATGCAGTTTGCCCTAACACAAGAACAGTGTTTCAACCAATGTTTGTCATGCCTAGTAGACCAACTTACCATAATAGATGCAAAAAAAAAAACAAAAAAAAAAAACTATTATGCGGAGGTTTTTGTGATTTCCATAGAGATTACTCCGAGCTCTTTCACAGAGGACCTTAAAAAGATAATTTTTGAGGATGCTAGTGGGAAGAAATATATGTGAATATAACCTGTCAAAAACTCTCATTTTTCAGTGGTCTGGGGAGCTCATTTAAACATCGCGCTTGCCTTAAAAAAAAAAAGTTTTCGCCTCGTAGTGTTGTATTGCAGCAACTGGTGAATTATATAGCAGCAAGTTACTATGTGTTTGTTTGTCTTCTAGGCTTTTATGCAAGAATTATAATTGGAACAAATTGTAGTATTCTTACAAATCACTGTATTCGACGATGCAGAACAGAAGATCTGGCGTACTGCTATGCTTACATCAAATGGACTTCGCTCAATTTCAAAGGCATCATTGCACTGTAAGTTTAACTTTGCAAGGTAGTTCTCTATTTGTCAACTCTTTCCTATCCCAAAATTTGGACACCGTTCGATTCATCATGTTCGTTTAGTCAATAATTTCTATGTTGATGCCAATAATGCAATTTAACTCAGTTATTTTCAATTAAAACAAATATTGGGACTATGCAATTAAAACAAATATTGGGATTCATAGTCGTCCTTGCAAAAGGTGCATTAAGAAACTGTACTATTACACAGGTAGAGTACACCTTCCTGTGGATCTGAGATTCATGTTTGCTAATGAAAATTCAAAACTCTTGAGTGAACAAAGACTTGTAAGAGTTGCCACAAATTTACAGCATTTTGACATTTAATATTGGAAATTTTGTATCGGCTATTGAGACTGAGACTAGAAGTCCACTCTACCCGTTTCGTATATCCTGACATTGATATATGTTAGATATGCCCTCTCTACCAGCTTAAGCTTTTAGAGAAGTTGGCAATTTAACATGGTCTCAAAAGGTCGGATGTTCAATTCTCGCTCAACACCAATGCTAAGGTATATTCCAGCCATTGTGCTGAGGGGGAGTATTGAGACTAGAAATCCACTTCACCCGTTCCGTATATCCCGACCCTGATATATACTAGATATGTCATCTCTATCAACTTAAGCTTTTAGAGAGAAATTGGCAATTTAAACATCAGCTAGATCAAAATGCAATGCTGAAACGATGTCTATCCTATGGATCCACCACCCATTGCCCATCTCACCTTCACTTCAAACATCTTGGGTTGTCTCTCAACACTGCAGCTGCATCCTGATTCAGAGGATCCTCATGATTCGGTTCCTGCAAATTTACAAAAACACAGATTGCCAAGTCAGAACACAATGCAGACTTGGTACCTCAATAGAAATGTTACTATATGAAGAATAATTTGCAGATGTGTGCACTACTAGAAAAAAATGCACCGTGAAGAGATGGTTCAAGCCATAAATAACAGTATTTGTGTTGAGCACTGGCTTCCAACCCTATTGCAGAGTATCGTCAAGAGTAATTAGCAATGACATTAATATATAAGTTACATATTGTTCTAGTTAGTTGTAAGTACAGCTGTGAGTCTGTTAGTTAGTTTTCATTACTAGCAATACATTGGGTTGTCCATATAAGTCATGTACTTGTACATTTCAGAACAGATGATTCAATACAATTCATTTCATAACTTGTTGTATAAGCTAACATGGTATCAGAGCTCCTTAGCCTTTCTCTACTTCATCTTCTTCTTTTCAATATTTCGTTGTAGCTCTAATGGCAGAGTCAACATCTTCCAGTACTACACCACTTACTAACTCTGCTTTAGCAGAGTCAAGACCTGTAATGTTCACACATGCGTTATCTATAAAGTTGAATGAACAAAATTACTTGCTCTGTAAACAGCAAGTATTGGCAACCATTAGAGGACACAAGCTTCAAAGGTTCATTGAGAAAGACTCTGTTCCAACACAATTTCTATCCAGTGAAGATCAAGCCAGAAATAATGTAAATCCAGATTTTCTCACCTGGGAACAGCAAGATCAATTGTTGTTTTCTTGGCTACTTTCCTTGATGACAGAATCACTCCTTACAAGGTCAGTAGGATGTCTAACATCAACACAAATTTGGCACATTCTTGAGATCTTTTTCAATTCACCAACAATTGAATCAGCTTTAACCCTTCTTGCACATGCTTCACTTCCCCTGAAATTCTGGGATGAGGCTGTTAGAACATCAGTCTTCCTTCTAAATCGTGTTCCTACTATTTTCCTTAAGGGTTCTTCACCTTATGAGACTCTTTACAATAAGATTCCTGATTATCACAGTTTAAAGGTGTTTGGTTGCTCATGTTTTCCTAACATCAGACCTTACAACTCCCATAAACTACAATTTAGGTCAGAAGAGTGCATTTTTCTGGGTTATAGTCCTCAGCACAAGGGGTATAAATGTCAGTCATTTACTGGACGTACCTACATATCTCGTGATGTTTTGTTCAATGAAAATCACTTTCCATATCCAAAATTGTTTTCTGGTTCATCAACCTCATCTCCTATTTGTTCTACACCTCCATATATTCCTGCATCCATTGGGTTCTCTTCTTCACATTCTGACAGCCAGTCACCCATTTCCAACAATGATTCATCTCCTAGTCCATTGGTTACTCTGCCTACTTCAGCTTTGCCTCTTAATAACATCAGTCCATTAGTTCCTACAATCAGTACTTCTCCTACTCCTAATCCAGTACTCAATGACAATATTCCCGACACTTCTGTGTCTAGCTCTTCTTTGGTACCTACGACCAGTCCCGGTCCTATTTCTCTTCCTAGTCCTCCTGACAGTTCTGTGTCTAGTCCTCCTCCTCGTCTTGCTCCTGGACATCCAATGGTTACTAGATCTAAGGCTGGTATCTACAAGCCTAAAGTCTACTTGACTTCAGCTGAACCTGCAAGTTTACTTGAAGCACTAGATACTCCTCATTGGGCTTCTGCTATGCAAGATGAGTATCTGGCCTTACTAAGAAACAACACCTGGTCCTTGGTTGATCTTCCTCCAAACAGATCTGTAGTTAGTTGTAAATGGTTGTTTAAAGTTAAACAGAATGCGGATGGTTCAGTACATAGACATAAGGCTCGCTTGGTGGCTAGAGGTTTCCAACAGGTCGCTGGATTCGATTATGCAGAGACTTTCAGCCCAGTTGTTAAACCCACTACCATTCGGGTTATATTCACAGTGGCTATTACATATGGATGGTCGGTTTTTCAACTTGATGTTAACAATGCCTTCTTAAATGGTGATTTGCATGAAGATGTTTATATGATGCAACCTCCTGGTTTCATTGATTCTTCTCATCCCACTGCTGTTTGCAAACTTCACAAAGCTTTGTATGGACTGAAGCAGGCTCCTCAGGCTTGTTTTGAAAAACTGAAGCATACTCTTCACCTATTTGGTTTTGCTCCTTCTAAGTCGGATTCTTCGCTTTTCATCAGACACACTCCTTCTCCTATATTTCTTCTGGTATATGTTGATGATATTCTGATCACTGGGTCGAGTGCTAATGATGTTTCCCAGATCATATGTCAGCTGAATGCTCAGTTTGCCTTGAAAAATCTTGGAATTGCTTACTATTTCCTTGGTATTCAGGTTCAACAAACCTCTAATGGTCTATTTTTATCTCAAACCTAGTACATCACTGATCTTCTATGCCGTGCTAAAATGCAATATGCCAATGGCTTGTCTACTCCAATGAGTGGTGGTGAAAAACTGTGTGCTACGAGTAAAAAGGTTCAGGATGTTCATTTAAATAGGAGTATGGTTGGTGCTTTGCAGTATGTTACCATCACAAGACCTGAATTGGCATACTCTGTCAATAAAGTATGTCAATTCATGCAACAACCTCTTGAATCACACTGGAGAGTGGTGAAGAGAATCATGCGGTATCTCAAGGCAACACCCAACTTTGGCTTCCAACTCAGTTCAACCCCTTCTTTCAAGTGGATAGGTTATTGTGATGCCGACTGGGCGTCTAATCCAACTGACCAGAGGTCTACCTTTGGATATTGTGTCTATTTGGGTGCTAATCTCACCTCTTCGTCTTCCAAGAAGCAGAGCACTGTCTCAAGAAGCAGTACTGAAGCAGAGTATCAAAGCCTTGCTGCTGTTACGGCTGAACTCACCTGGCTGCAGTCCCTATTTTCTGAACTCCACATTGGTTGTAGTTCACCCACCATCTGGTGTGATAATAAGAGTGCGGTTATGCTTAGTGCAAATCCTGTCCTTCACTCTCGGACTAAGCACATTGAGTTGGATGTATATTTTGTACGTGAGAAGGTTGCCCGTGGTCTTGTTCATGTTCATCACATTCCTGCGGTTGATCAAGTTGCTGACATTCTTACTAAGGCCCTTGGGAAATCCAGATTTTTGTCCCTTCATCACAAACTAAGTGTAGTTGATTCATCTACACTTAGTTTGAGGGGGGATGTCAAGAGTAATTAGCAATGACATTAACATATAAGTTACATTTTGTTCTAGTTAGTTGTAAGTACAGCTGTGAGTCTGTTAGTTTGTTTTCATTACTAGCAATACATTAAGTTGTCTATATAAGTCATGAACTTGTACATTTCAGAACAGATGATTCAATACAATTCATTTCATAACTTGTTGTAGAAGCAAACAAGTATTGAGGCAAATGTTCCCTTCCAATTCGATGTTTGGCTGGTAAACCTGTATATTAGAGTATTAGAAATCCATAGCATAACTAGCAAGGAAACAACCATCTTAAAAGAATCTACCAACCTTTGTCTTGCACTTGACTTTGGGTGCATCATGAGGATAGATTGAGGAAACTTGGAAGCTGAAAGTGAATTTTCCACCTCAGTGTCAAAGAAACAAGAGGATCTAGTAATGCTTTATTACTTGAAAAATAAAGCAACATAGAAAAATGCAATAAAGGCGAAAGAAAAGAAGAAGAAAAAAATGTTTGCAATTTATGGCCTATTTCATAGTTCTCCTCATCGACTACTAGACTTCAGAAGCTATCCTAATATCGCAAACCCATAGGGTTGAATTCCCTTTCTCAACACTTGACCACTATGAGCTAGAAGCTTTTCCTTCAATGTTCTTTTGTTTTTAGAATGTCTTCAAAAAGTTATATACATACAACAAAAAAAGTTTAAGATGCTTGCAGAAGATCACTAGCTTAGTGATAATATCCCATATCAGGCTGAATAGTGACATCAAAGTTAATAAGATCATCCTTACCATTTGGGAATGAAATACTAGTTGTTTCTGGTAGATTCAACTCGCCCTTATCTACAAGATGAAAATGAAAATGTCAGGCAAATGCGATCAAAGTATGGCACAAATGTAATATGAAAAACAAACATCAGCATGTAATCGCTGTTGTGCTCGAGGGTGAAAGGTGCGAAGCCCCCCGGCACCATCACTACACGACATGTCTCAAGCAACGATATTGTTCTCAACTTAGACACCCACTTTCACTCGAGTATGGGGTTTTTACTACGAATGGGGCTCAACTATTTAACTACCCTCAAAAGGCCTCGTCACATATTGACACACATCCAATCACTTATATTCTTCACTTCACTTGGCTCACTACTTGATGTGGAACTAACTTGTTCAATTCTCGCCAATGTCTCTAACAATCGTGAACGAGTCAATACATGTATTTATTAACTATTTTTAGTAATTTGTTCAAGTCATTCCAAATAAATCACATCGAAGGACGATAAGTTTGAGTGATAGGATCATTGTAGTATACATCAAAACAAGGTTTGGGCACATTCGGATTGTTTTACTATTGCTGCCTGATTTTGGTGGTGGTTCTCTTCAAGCAACAACAAAGGAAAACGTGAAGAGGGTGGCTACCATTCTGTAATCGCGCAGATGAATGAAATGAGCTTAAATGACGATAGCAACAACAATGGTATGTCTTTCATGGCAAGGTGATGGGAAGATAGCGAAGGCCACAATGATGATGCATAAACCTTGAAGCAATGTACTAAGCAAAAGTAGGAGAAACATAACATTCCTACTCGAAATCAAAATATTACCTTCTTTAAGCTCTATCCCAAGAGGCTGAAAAAAATGAATTGTGAAATTAAGTAACTACTACAATTATGATTACAACTGAAGGGTTTTCTAGTACCCTTGCTCGAAAAAGTAACAAACGGAAAACTGGTTTTCCTTTTCTTTTCCTTTTAGAGTAAGTCTAGCCAACCGCACGTTTTTGCTAGCTTTTTTGTCATTTCTTTGTGTTTTTACATTTTTTATCCATTCTCTTTAAAACACAATCATAAACACTATCTACAGAAATGGTAAAAATGTAAAAAACCCAAAAAGACAAAAAAAAAATAAAACTAACAAACAAAACTGGCTAGAATTGTTATTCCTTTTAACATCAAGACTAAACATAAATAGTTTTTACTGGAATTTGTACTAGGATGCATGGACACGGACATAGTGACTCAAGAAATCTCGAAAAATAGGACTCGGACATTGGTATAAACCCATATTAAAATAACTATAAAGGTTAAATCTAAAACATTCAAATAATTCATATAATTCAAATTTATAACTCATGACATAAGTCGAAACCTTACTATGTTGACATTATCGTTTAACTCTTCATAACATAAAATGCTTCATTTTCAATTACACGGCATAACTGGAAACCTTACTATTTTTCAACTTGCTTATTTGCAACTTTTTTTTTTCTAAATCTAAAACAAAAGCTTTCAAATAAGTGTCCACCTAGTGACCATGGAGTGTCCGACCTAGTCAAACATTCTAACACTTTGACCAAGTGTCCAACACGTGTCCAAGTAGTGTCGTGTCAACACTAGACACTGAATTTTTTGCAGTGTTTGTGCTTTAGAGAATTTGTAAAGTAGTCATAGGTTTCAATCAGCTTAAACTTCACCTGCACTATTCTTATGTTGATGAACCAAGCCATGGAGGGATAAAATATCCCAACTTAGGAAATAGATGCTTCACACCTAAACTCTTCTCAGAATGCTCGAAGCTAAGAATATCAACTTCTCAGACCGAAGCAACCCTTGTAGAAACCCTGAGTTTCCATAAATCCAAATCCAAAGCAGCATATATACCTTGTACAAACTCTATGATTGATGCAAAATTGAGATTCCAAAGGCCAAAACCTTCATTTAAATCGTATATAACATTTATTTCTTCCTTCTGATTTATTAAAGAAAACAAACAGAATCTTAGATCTATTTTATGAAATACACTGAGGGTCTGTTTGGTCGCACAAAAAATGTATAGAAAAATTGTAATTGTTCATGTGAATCCAATTCCAAGCCCTCCTCTCCGGACTAAGATTTTCAGGAGTAGTGGAAAAATAGTTTTATGAAGAATCAATTTTCTATCATTAAATAGACAACAAAACAACGAAAATTTGTATAACAAGGAAAATATAATTCATTTTTCTTGAAAAATGGTTAAACAAACATATCCTAAAGGCAAATCTACCCTAAATCATTTTAAGGAAATGCACTAACAAGAAAACCTAAACTCTTCAACAGTGATATGAGAGTTACATGAAGTTAAATATTTTTCTAATTAACTTAATAGGTAAGGCTTGTGACAGATGATATTACAAATTCAAAGTTTGAATTCTGCAACAGGGATTTAATGGTTTGACATCTACTTGTGGATTAAACCCCGACATGACATGCAGACCTGTCAATCTGATCTGATCCGACTCGACCCAAAACACGAGAGATTTCTATCCTTTATACTAATTTCCAAACCCAAAAGGTGCCTTCCACAAATTTTTAAACTTTTCTAGGAGGCAATCTTAAAACAATAAAACACTCCATAGATTGGTCTTGAATCCAAGCCAAAGTCTTCATTTCATCTTCTCTGTGAGCTCCTTCTCCTCCTCAAACCTCTGAAGCTCATAAACCCTAAAAACAATGGCAAAGTGTCACAGTTGTGACTTGGAGCTAAGAAGGAAAGACAAATTGAATGAAGAAATCTCTATTGAATACAGAAAAAAGGAAGAACAAGCTACTGCTCAGACTGATTATCAAGTCTGACCCTTCTATTACAAATTTCTTCTCTGCTTTCTCCATTACAGAGCGTCTATATTTATACTAACACTTGTAACAGAATTTCAAAATGGGCTAATCCAGAGCTTACATGTGTTTGGCTGTAATCCTCTCATTTGTAACTAACAAGGCCAAATTTACTTAACTATCCTTCTTATTTCAATTTGAATTTGAATTTGGCGCTCTTTTTTTGGCTTCTATTTTCAGCTTTCAAAAGTAGCATTTCCTGCTTGAGGATGTGACAATTCCCACCCCTTAAGACAAAACCTTGTCCTCAAGGTTTGAAAGAAGGAAACATAGCCTGTATGTGCGGCCAATCTTCCCAAGTGGCGTCCTTTGGAGAAGAGTTAGACCAATGTATCAACACCTACATGACACTTTTATTATGGTGGGGAACTAATCCGCGGGCCAAGATGGTCGTAGGTTCTACCCAAAAATTGCCTGAATTATCCACCAAAGGAAGCAAGGGTGTGGGAATGACTTGAGAACCCAACTTCTTCTTCAATTGAGACACATGGAACACAGGATGGATTTTGGACCAAGGAGGTAATTCCAGCTTGTAGGCTACTGCACCTATGGGTTCTATGACCTGAAATGGGCCATAAAAACGAGAGGATAACTTCAAGTTGCGGCGGATGCTAACCGATGTTTGGCGGTAGGGATGGAGACGAAGGTAAACCCAGTCACCAATCTGGAACTCACGGTCTGTCCGACCTCTGTCAGCATATAACTTCATGCGCTCTTGAACTTGATGAAGGTTGTCCTTGATAATGGACAGCATGTGGTCTCTTTCAGTTAGGTAAGCCTGCACATCAGTGATGGTTGTCGATATGAATGGAGGGAGAGCCATTAAAAGGGAGTGTATCCATATAAAGCCTGAAATGGAAATGACTGGAGGCTAGAATGGTAAGACTTATTGAACCAGAACTCTGCCAAGGACAACCACTTAGTCCACTGAGAAGGGGTCTCACTTGTCATACAACGTAAGTATGTTTCCAAGCATGCATTGGTACACTCTGTTTGCCCGTCCGTTTGGGGATGGTAGTGGAGAGAGGTGCCCAGAGCGTTGAACAAGTCCTGCCAGAAGGAGCTGATGAACACTTTGCCTCTGTCACTGACAATGGATTCTGGTAGGCCATGTAGCTTATACACATGCTGAAGAAACAAATCAGCTACCATAGCTGCAGTGTATGGATGACCCAGTGAGAAGAAATGAGCATATTTAGTGAGTTGATCCACAACTACTAAAATAACTGTTTTGCCTTGTGAATTAGGAAGTCCCTCGATGAAATCCATTGCAATGTGCTGCCAAGCTTGGTCCGGTATAGGTAGATGTTGAAGGAGGCCACCGTAGCTGGACTGATCATGATTGTTCTTTTGACAGATTGCACACTCAGTGATGTAGGAGAGCACTGCTGCTTTCATTTTAGGCCAAAAGAAATATAATTTCAATCATTTGAGTGTGGTGGTTATCCCCGAATGGCCGCCAAGGGCATAAGTATGAAACTCTTGCAACAATTCTTCTCTAAGAGAACCAGTGGTGCCAATGTACATCTGCTGTCTATATTTCAGAAGACCAAATGCAATGAGAAAGGGGGTTGTGAGTCCTGCTGAATAAGCAACTGGGGAATCAGCTTCAAGGCTAGTTCATCTTGCTCATACGACTGGATTATATCCATTAGCCACTGTGGTCTGACCAGAGAGAGTGCGGAGCATTGGTTTTCAGGATCCATACATCTGGATAAGGAGTCTGCGACAGTGTTCTCGGAGCCTTTCTTGTAGTGAATTTCATAATCAAATCCAAGCAGTTTTGACAACCACTTCTGTTGAGTCATAGTAGTAACTTTCTGGGCAAGGAAATATCTGATACTCTGATGATCAGTGTAAGTATGGAACTTGGAGCCTAGCAAATAAGATCTCCACCTATGGATAGCCATGACAATTGCAAGTAATTCCTTTTCATAAGTGGATAAGGTAAGGTTCTTTGGGCTAAGGGCCTTGCTAAAAAAAGCAATGGGTTTACCCTGTTGGGATAGGACTGCTCCAACACCTCTACTAAATGCATCAGTTTCTATAGTGAAAGGGGATTTAAAATCAGGGAGAGCCAAGATAGGGGCTTTACACATGGCCTCTTTTAACTGAGTAAAAGCCAAGTTAGCTAAAGGGGTCCAATGAAAAGAGTTTTTCTTTAAGAGGGTAGTCAAGGGAGCAGAAATTTGGCCGTAATTGTAAATGAATTTTCTATAGTACCCGGTGAGACCAAGGAAACCCCGTAGTTGTTTAATATTAGTGGGAATTGGCCATAGGGTCATAGCCTCAATTTTGCTTGGATCTGCCTCTACTCCTTGTCCACTAACAATGTGCCCAAGATATTCAAGTCTGGGTTGAGCAAAAAAACATTTAGAAAGCTTGACATACAACTTGTGTTGTTGTAAGATAGAAAAAATAGTGTGTAGATGACATAAATGAAGAGTAAAAGAAGAGCTATACACCAAGATGTCATCAAAAAATACAAGGACAAACTTTTGTAAGAAGGGAGTGAAGATTTGGTTCATCAAGGCTTGAAAAGATGCGGGGGCGTTGGTGAGCCTAAAAGGCATTACTCTAAACTCAAAATGGCTGTGGTGTGTCATAAAGGCGGTTTTATGGATATCAGGAGGATGGACTAGGATTTGATGATACCCTGACCTTAAGTCTAATTTAGAGAAAATTGTTGCACCATGCAACTCATCCAGTAATTCATCAATCAAGGGCATGGGAAACTTGTCCTTAATTGTTATTTCATTGAGCTTTCTATAATCCATGCAAAATCTCCACGATCCGTTTTTTTAGGAACCAAGAGGATGGGGGCAGCAAAAGGACTCTGGGAATGTTGTATAAGGCATGATTTCTTAAAATATGGGATTTTTTAAGGGTTTTGGGAAGGAGTAGGGTGTCTAGGCTTGAGAGGTATGTGATGATTGATGTTCCTATGGGGAGGTAATGTAGTTGGCACCTGAAAGATGTCTCTAAACTGATGAAGTAAACCCTGGATTTCAGGAGGAGGTTGACTCTGTTGATGAGATGCAGTCATAGAAAATAATTGACAGAAAAAGGAATTTGCATGTTTTTTGAAAAACTGTGAAATGTGCTTACCATCCATCATATGTAAGTCACCTGTATCAGATATTCCTTGTAAGGTGACTACTCTTCCCTGGACCTTCAATGTGAGTTGCAACTTTTGCAAATTCAGCGTGATATCCCCAAAGGGCTTCAACCAATCTCTGCCTAGCACCATGTCGTAACCTCCTAGAGGGAGCAACCTGACAGTCCCTTCAAACTGTATACCCTGCATAGTCCATTGCAAGGGCTGACAGACAGCATTGCTGACCAATTGGTCTCCATTGGCCACCTTGACCAACATCTGAGGAGTGAGTATGGTTGGCCATTTGGTGTCCTTGACCACTCTGGGATCTATGAAGGAATGTGTGCTGCCGGTGTCCACCAATATAGATATCGACCTCTTCTTGATGAGCCCCTTAATTAGTAATGTGTTAATGGACACACTCCCATGGATTGCATGAAGGGATACCTCCATCTCGGTTTGAACTTCTGGGAGCAAATCCTCTTTAACTAATGGGGGTTCTTCTGTTTCTTCTTCTATTGATGCATCCTCTGAAACAAGCAAGTAGAGCTGCTGCTGTTTATATAAGTGTCCTGGCCTATACTGCTCCTCGCAGTTATAACAAAGTCCTTGTTCCCTCCTCACTCTCATTTGTGATGGAGTTAATCTTCTAATAGAAGGGATATTATTTGGAAGTCTTGGTTTGGCATAGTTGGTGGAAGAATATGGTTGTTTATTTTGTGGATTGGAACTGTAAGAATTTGGTGGTGTTAGGTGCGGGTTACTAGGAAAACTGTTTCGGCTATTTTTGTATGTATTAAGTGAGTGATTGGTGGAATGATTGGTTGAGTGATTTGTGGAGTAGTTGGTGTATGAATTTGGTGAGTGGTAGGTCTGTTTAGTCACTGTGTTAGGATTGCTACACTTGGTGTGTTGAGACTTGGGAGAGGTGGCCTCATGCATCCTAGCAAGGGACAAGGCTTGAGTTAGGGTGGTAGGTTTGAACAACTTCACAAGAGACTTAACTTCTGGCCTTAGTCCACTTAGGAAACTTAGCACAAAGTAGTGCTCATCTAAATGTTTATTATGTGACAACATAATGGACTTCAATTCTTCAAATTGTTCGTAATATTCCATCACGGTTTCCTCTTGGTGTATCTTGTTAAAAGAATTCATGTAATTATCTAAGGTCGAATCCTCAAACTGTTCACACAAATCATGAATAACCAGGTTCCATTGAGGCATTTCATTGCCTATTTGGTAGTCCAGAAACCACGTATTTGCTCTTCCTATTAAGTGGACGGATGCCATGCTGACCTTACTCTCTTCTGCTACTTGGAAGAAGGAGAAATATTGGTTGCATTTTTTAACCCATGACCTGGGGTTTGTTCCATCAAACACAGGAAAATCCAACTTAGGGATTCGAGGGAATGTACCTGGCTGCTCCCAATGATTTTGGGAACTGGATCTGGGATTTGTAGCTCCTGAATTAGGTGTGGAAGAAGAGCTCGGTCCAACCGCAGGACTAGTGTTTATTTGGCATTGAATAAGCTAGAACAGCTGCTCAAAACAAGTGTCAACTTGCTTCTCTTGAGTTTCCTGGTTCTGAGCGAGCTTCTTGAACTCATTCTTCAACCATTCAACCTGATTCGATGTATCACTTTGATTCTTCCTGGACTCCCTCATAAAAGTTTCGATTTCTTTGGATCTCGTTTCCATGATGGCTCAATGTAACTGATTGCTACTAGTTCGGTGGATCGACTCCTGCTCTGATACCAAATGTCACAGTTGTGACTTGGAGCTAAGAAGGAAAGACAAATTGAATGAAGAAATCTCTATTGAATACAGAAAAAAGGAAGAACAAGCTACTGCTCAGACTGATTATCAAGTCTGGCCCTTCTATTACAAATTTCTTCTCTGCTTTCTCCATTACAAAGCATCTATATTTATACTAACACTTGTAACAGAATTTCAAAATGGGCTAATCCAGAGCTTACACGTGTTTGGCTGTAATCCTCTCATTTGTAACTAACAAGGCCAAATTTACTTAACTATCCTTTTTATTTCAATTTGAATTTGAATTTGGCACCTTCAGTTGGAGCTCTGTTTTTAGCTTCTATTTTCAGCTTTCAAAAGCAGCATTTCCTGCTTGAGGATGTGACACGAAGATCTCAATCTTTCCTCCTCACACTCCTTCCTCTCCTCTGCCTCTTATTCTCCCCTGAGAACCCCACAGATCAGAGGATCCTAGTCTTGTTAGACGATCTTGCAATCAAGTCCTCCCACTTGATCTTCTTCAAGTCTCTCCAATCCCGTGGATTCGAGCTCGATTTCAAGCTCGTTGATGACCCAAAGCTCACTTTTCAGAGATATAGGTAGTACCTCTACGATGGGTTGATCTTGTTTTCTCCTTCCACCAAGCGTAAGTTTCGGTTTCTAGAGCTTTGTTCATTGATAAAAATACGAACTTTATTATAAAAATTAAATCTTGTGGTGTGTTTTTTGGGTTTCTATGTAGAGTTGGTGAAATTTGCTCAATTTGGTCTCCATCCATGATACAGGATTCGTCGACTGTGGTTATTGATCAGACGAGCTATGCTGTTTCAGAGATTGAAGGAGATCATACTTTGATTGCTAGTGATGATTTCATTCAAGCTGATGTGATTTTGGGAAGCAAGAAGATTGAGGCAAGTGCTGGTTTTAATTTGTTTTTTTATCATAATAGTAGCCAATTTCATAAGCAAGCCACTACACCAAATTGACATTTTTGTAACAATCCAAAAAAATAGTAACACTTTTGAGCTATAACAATCCACAAAGCAATTTTACACATTTTCACAAACAAAGTGATTCAATAATTGTATCACCACAAATAGTATGGGCTTACAAGTAATGTTATTTATGGTGATCTAATTTATTTTATCACTTTTTTTGTGAAGCTATTTTTCATTTTGTTGACTAAATTTAGTTTTGACTTAAAATTGTTTGGTGGATTGTAATAGCTCAAAAGTGTTACTATTTTTTAAGTTGTTACAAATATGTCAATTTGGTGACTCTTAGCATTTGCATGCACAAACTTTTAATAACCTGACAATGTCGTAAATTTGATAGGAGTTGCAATCCCAAAGACACTATTGTGGTAACAATTTCGACAAGCATAGGAATTTTGACTGTTCAAAGTTGTAATATTAGTTTAGGCACAAAATGATAACTTTTTGGAAAAAAATGGAATGTACATCTGAAATGTGTTATTATACCTTGTGTGTAAATTATTCTACACGTTTCCTCGGATAACCAATTAACCATCGAACTTTGTGGTTATGGTATTCAAAATTTAAAATGAGTGTAGGATCAATTGTGGAAACGAACTGGGTCGATGAAGAAGATGGTTTTGGAGAGTGGGTAGATGCATGTGTTGGTGAAGGTTGAGAGCTTTTCTCCTTCTTCTACGATTGTGGTCTCTGGTTCTGGTTTCGCCATTTTTGAGTGAGTGAGAGGTTGGGTTTTGCAGAGATTTTGTGGGGGGATTTAGCGAGAATGGCATTACCCAAAGCCTTCACCCAAGTCTGAACACTCAATTAACTACAACTCAGATTTGTAAGTGAAGTGAGCCAAATACGACAGGCCGCACAATCATTTCCCATTTGTGGCAATCCGTAAGGCTCTCTGTAGGAGTAAGTCTAGGCAGTCAGGAAAATCAATCATTTTTTGTCAGGTTTGGGTTTTTTTACACTTTTATTTATTTTCTTTAAAACACGATCACAAACATCATTTATAGAAGAGGTAGAAGTATAAAAAGCTCACAACCTAGCCAACAAATGGCTAGCAACCCTTGCTGCCTAGAATTGTTGTCTCTGCAGAGATGTATGTTTGAGGCTTGTCAGGGCAATGTTATAGGGGTGTTTTGGGCTTGACTGAGGAGAGAGGGTTGTCAGGATGTCAGTGGAGAAGGTTGTTGGGCTATCAGGACTGGTTACTGTAGATGGTCTTATTCATCTCCTTTCCATCCCTTTAAAATGAATAAAACTATCACTTTTGCTATCCATGGATAACGGGAAGCATGCGGCTTCTGAAAATTCTGAAAAATCGTTTGACTTTTCAGAAGCCGCTAGGTTTTAAATGGATAGGTTTTTTATTAATCAAGATATTTACCCCCAGCCTTGCTACCACAACAAGCTTTATAATTTTTTGTTTTTAGTTTTTATTTATTCAAAAAAAAATGTTGTCCTGAGTTTGACTCAATTGAAGAATCGGGAACCACTACTTGCTTAATCAATCATAAATAGAAAAATCAAGCTAGCTCAATCAATTATAATAAAACCAAGAGACCGGAAGTCAATTAAAGTAATGTCGTCTATAATGAGAATTACTGATGAATCAAAAACTTTCCATTTGCACTTTTTTTTCTTATCCTCATATCTTTAAAAAATGGAAACTCAGTTATATATATAATGTAAAATGTAAAAAATAAATAAAAATAATGTATCTCATTTAGCTCATTTATTCCTACTATAACTAGAACTAGTTATTTCGGTTTTCTACTGGCGGCTTTATAACCCTAGCTCTTTTTTATGGTCTGAGCAAGATACGACTTATTTGATTAATTTTTGAACAATTCAAACAAAAAGAAATGTTCTGTGAGATTTCGGGTATTGTATTCTATGGTTCATTCCCGCGTCAATTGTAAATTTTTGGTTATTGAGATTCATGGAAGATTCGGATTAATATTAAGGGATCTAAAAAATGACATAATAATGTTAAACAACCATAGTAAAGTAATGTTTAAAGTAAATGTCTTAACAACCGAACTGAATTACTATCACATAAAAATAAAAAAAATAATATCTCTTATGTTTCCTTCTACTACTACTCTAAGGTGTTAGGGACTCAAAAGCCCTTCGAGACTCAACTCCCTATTGAGGCGCTCGATATCTTTCTCTAGCACTTGTATCCGAATCGCAGTGGTGAGTATCATATCTCTCCTCAGAAAACCATCGATAGTAATCCTAAGAACTCATATGGAATGAATGCCTCATGTCGTAGTTGACCCAAAGATAATTTGTATATCGCACAAGCAAATTGCATGAAATAGTAATTCACATTTTAGTAACAAAATCATTAAATATTAAAAGAAATATATATATATATATATATATATAATTATCGTATAGAATCAAGAGATCGGTATCTGGGTCTAATACTATGGTCTCAAGTATAAAAGCACTCGACATCTGAACATAAAGCTCATGCGAAATTACCATTTGAAGTGTCCACTGGTCGTCCGCACTACCAAACTAAAGAGAAAGGACTTCCTCATATGTGTGTGGCTCAAATGTCAAGTTCACATGTGCTGGAATCCTAGCATCGTCCCGAATCGCGACAACCGTATAATAATCTGTGTTAGCTCCCATTTACTCCTGATCCACATGCCAGGACGATTGTGCCATTGAAGAATAAAAAATAATTTAATTTAAGTTTACAAAATGGAATATATTAAAAGTTCAAGTTTACAAATAATGAATAAATATAAAATGTACATCTATCCCACTAAATCTAATAGTTAAGCACGTCGTGTTGAAAATCAATACTATTACGCCATCCATTGGCTCGGTAATGTCCAATCTCTTCAACCTCTTATGGTTTCACCTTTTTTCATTGATAATATGAGATGCAATGTCGAAATCCACTTTTCAACATTTTTAATGTGTACCTAGGCACTCGTGTTGAAACGAGTTGGAACTTTGACTTGTTATTTCTGATGTTGGTCTTTAGTTTTCATTAAAATTTCAGGTCAAACAAAACTCAATTGATATAGTTTAAATTTAGTCGTATTTATGTAATGTCCTTATTTTCAATGAAAAACAGAGTCCTCCTAGGTCAGTAAAACAATTTTTTTTGTCCCTAAACCGTCATTGCCCAAATAAACATAATAAAATAGCTAATGAGTGTTATTTCAACTGGTAAGATTTTTGGCGAATGATATCACTATCACTACTTAAAACCCCATTGAATGCGATTAGAGGAGTTTGATATCTATTGAAATATCTTATTAACATTCAAGAAAAAAAAAACTTTATCATGTAAAAATCCATGTAGAAATGAGTATTCCAAAATTGGAATTATTATGTAATATCCGTGGAGAATACATGCTTTACTTTTGTATTTAACTTTGACTTGGTGTGAGCCAGCTTCAAGATTCAGTATACCTTACTGTTGATCAGTGACGGAGCCAGGATTTTTGTGGAGGGGGTGGGGGGGAGTGATGTCATAACTAATTAAATATAATATAAAAATTAGTTACTTTGACATGAAAAAAATTTTAATAAGCAAAAGGGGGAGTACAACAAAGACAATCATTGAATATGAATACTACGATATTCATTGAAGATTATTACTACTTCTAGAAACACAACACAAGAGAAGGGTTTGAATCGTTGATTGCTACTACATGAAGAAAAGGAGGAGGAGATTGGGTTGCTTACGATTTTTTTGTAGAGATGACCAACACAGTGATTAATGAAGGCACCTGGTACCTAGAAGAAGAAGAATAGGTGGTTTGGACCCTGCTGGATCTTGTGAAGATGAGCTCAAATAACTCAATAGTTATAGATCTTTGAAGATGATGAAATATGGGGGTTTCCCTCATCTTGTCCAATCGATGAAGTGTGAAGAAGAAACTATGGATTTTGGTTTCTTGGAGAGATTTGAGAGATTTAACGTCTATCTCTAACTTTAAAAGTAGAGTTTGGATTTGATATGTACATGATTTGAATGATGAAGTCCTGGTTGAAGTGAAAAGTGAGAATAGAGGAGCAAATAAAAAAACTAATTGGAAGACAAATAAATTTAAAAAAAAAAAAAAAATCTCAAAAGTCAGTGGGGGCAAGTGCCTCGACTTGCCCCCACGTGAATCCGTGCCTGCTGTTGAAGGAGACAAAACCAATTAGATTAAATACTTGTATATTTAAGATCTTATTAGATTAAGGGTAGATCTCATCTGATTTATTTTAACTCGTGGTTCTACACGTTTCACAATATATTTGGATCATCTTGAATTCTTATCTATCCTTTAAAGAGTGAGGCTAGGGAACCAGATTTTGTAACAAAGATAATGTGGGCATCATCAGAAGAGGTTTTTTACAATTGCGAGACACACATAAACACTTTTAAGTATTTCATCACTCTTTCAAGATCACGTCACATGTCTAGTGATCCTATCTCCAACCTCTAGTGACTTGAGTTGTAAAAAAGAGAAAATAGCTCAAAGTTTGTTATAGATAGACACACGATTGAGCGCATGGGTGTGGATATTATTGATAAAAAAATATTTAATTTATATTATGAACTAAAAATTTTCTCCGAAGTTAGAGCACCAATCCATGACATTAGACATCGTTGGAGAACAACATGCTTTGATTTGACTAGCAATAATTTAACCAAATAAGGGTTAGTTGACTTGAAAAAATGTTTATTTCCTATCAGCATTCACCAAAAGAGAGATATAGAGAGTTTAAAATTGCACCTCAACTATTGAACGGGCATTGTAGTTATCCAAATTCTTGGTTTTCTCCTTTTTCTTCTTAAAAAGCTAAAACACCTTCAAAGAATGCACATGTTCTAATGCTAAACCCTATTTTTAATTTAAAATTTAGGTTTATTGTGGATGGTTTCCAGCTTTAGATAATATAACGAGAAGCAAATTTTTGGCAAGAATCTAATCATTCTAATAATCATATTTATCAACATAAGTGGAGTCAAGGATTGTGATTTCACTTTTTGAGGTAATTTCTATAAGCTGATTTTCATAAATATTTAGTTGTATATAGAAAAAAACTTTAAAATTTTGATTTTTTGTTGTAATTATGAAGCTATCAATATAATTTAAGTATTTTAAACTTTTATATATTATATTAAGAGTCTCACAAAACTCATGTCATACAAACTACATATTGCATAAGAATCATTTATATAACAAAATTTTAATACTAAACTAATATTATAACTGGTTAAAATGTATGAAAATTGAAAATTGGCCTAATGAAAAAAACATATTTCGGATTTTGAAAGAACTTTCGTAACTCAAAGAAAGAAATATTTCGTGAAATTTCGACATTCTTCGAAAAGTCACATTTCTTGAGTGGAGCAAATGAATATTGTATCATGCAATTCAGTGATGAAGCTATTTAAGGATTTGAACTTCTAGTTCTCCAACCTAATCTTGATGCTCCAATTAGCACTAAACAACATTGATTATTAATACCAAATATCATTTAGTCATCATTGATTAATACCAACCAGAGCATTAATATAGATGCAATTATGCAAGCAAACCTAAACAACACAAAAGAAGACTTCACTTCCTTCCAAAGAGCAAATCATGGAAGAAAAAAAAAATCCTTGACGGATGTAGTCTGTAGAGAACTTGTGTTGTTATGTCCAAAAACAAAAACAAAAAGTTGGCAAAAAATAAACACAAATACAACTAATAAGCGTAACGCGAAGAACAACACACCACTTGTTGTTACGTGGAGCGTCTTTTTTGGAACCTCAAAGTGTTGGCAACCAATGAGAGGTCTCTACATGTGAGATAGACATTTACGTATTAGCTCAACTTGTCTTGTGGCGAAAGGTGTCACCACTTCAAACTTAGAGGATTTTGAGATCCATTAAAAACTCTTATCACCATTCAAGGAAAAAAAATCAACCTACAAGTATACAAAGTATCATGTAAAAGCCCAGGATAAAAATGAGTATTACAAAATTGGTTTTGTATGTAATTGTGGTGAACAATACATGCTTTGCTTTTTTATTAACTATGAGATGGCATTAGCTAGCTTAAGACTTTAGTATACCTTATGTTAGAAAGACACGAAACCTATTGAAGTAAATACTAGGATATGTAAGATCTTATTAGATTGAGTTTGTCTAGGCAACCAGACTTTAGACCAATTTTTTTGTCACGCTTGAGATTTTTTATACTTTTATCCATTATCTCTGAAACACAACCACAAACATTATCTATAGAATGAGTAGAAGTGTAACAAATCCAAAACTTAACAAAAAAAAGTGGCTATAAAGTCTGATCGACTAGAATTAGGTTATTAGATTAGAGGTAGATCTCATATGATTTCTTTCAACTCGGATTTCAACAAGTTTCACACCATATTTGATTCATTTTCAATTCTTGTCTATCCCCTACTTGCATTGTACCAACTCAGTTTGAAACAATTGTTACTTACTAATCAAGTTTACCGTTTTATTTTTATTTTTATTTTTATTCTAGACATGCCCTATTTTCTGTTCTTTAAACCTCAATCTTATCTCCAACTTCCAATGGATTTGAGTTGCAAAGAATAAAAAAAGGCATGCGCGGTGTTGGATAATTATATGATTGACCTCATGGATGGTTACTAATTAATTAATTTTGAACTAAACATAAATTCATATTTCACTAAACAAGCGTGAAACAAAAAATTTCACTAAACATAAATTCATCATTTTTCTCTCCTTTTGATTTCATTGTATCATGCCCTTTCATAATCCTATATTCTATGAAGTTGGATCCTATCCAACCAAAACACCATATATTCTATGAAGTTAGATTCTATGCACCAAACACGACTTTACATTCATATGATAACCTAGCTGGATTGTAGTTAGACTTCAGACAAAGTCCGAAACATTTTTTTGTCAAAGAAGCTCTCAAGATTATTATTTTCTACACATGTCTAATGCTCATAATTATCCTGGATAACTTACATCTAACGTGCCCTATTTCCCCTCTTTTACGACTCAATCCTATCTCCAACCTCCAATCACTCTATGTTGCAAAATAGAGAAAATAGTGTAAAGTTTGTTATAGATAAGCACACGACTAAACACATGGGTGTTTACACTCTTGGACTTTAGAAAAGTTCGAAACATCTCTTGTTAAACACGCTCTCAAAATTTTCTTTCCACACTTGTGTGATGTTCGTAACTATTTCTTCTCCTTTACAACTCAATCCTATCTCCAATGTCCATGACTGAGTTTTAAAAGAGAGAAAATAGCGCAAAATTTGTCATAGATAGGCACACGAACAAGCTCATGGGTGCGAATGTTACTGATTAAAAAATTATTTATTTATATTTTTTTTAAAAATTACTCACTTAAATCATAGCACCAATCCTTGACATTAGACATTACCCGAATACATGCAGGTTTTTATAGTCGAATACTCTTAATTAGTTCATCACTTACATTTGAAAACTATTGAACAATAGAAACACATGCCAACCTACACTCTTCAGGATTTATATTTTAAATATTTGAAATATTTTCTTCAATTTTATTTGTGAAAAAAAAAATCCTCCAATTTAGCCCTAACAAAAGGATAATAAGGTCATTATCCCTAAACTCACTCTTTTTTCCCACTCTGTTTTTTCCATCATTTTTAATTCCTTTTGGGTTCTTTCTTCACCTGGTGAAGGAAAAGACTTGGACTTGAAGCTGTGTGTGAAGAACTCTCATCTATCGTATAGCCCATTTGTGTAACGTCTCCATGGTGTTTTGCTCCTCTAAGGTGACAGAAGTGGTAGGAAACCTTCCTACAAGAGAACACAAGTAATGAGCAATCGACTCGTTATCAAGCATATCAAAATAGGAGAAGGGATCAAACTTACAGAGCGGACGACCCCTGCACCGAAAATACTTTGAATCCCCAGGAGCTACGAAGCAGTACTTCCACCAGAACTTGAAATCATTAGGTAGTTTACCGAAGCACTTCGGCAACTTCATCTTGCAGACAACGTTGCTCTTCAGTTGAGGAGAGGTCAGCAACATGGATCACCCGTACAGTCACGCTAACACCAGCCTCCTTAGCATGTAGCAGAATCATGAGGATGATCCTATATCCATTATGCCCCAACTGAGCCAAAAGAATTCCTAAGATGTCCAAGAACTCTTAAATCGCATCCAATACCAAAAACGCACTCTAGTTTTGAGCATCCCACAATGTTAACAGATGAAAACCGACAGGAGATGACACGGGCGTTTGGTCGCCCGTTAGGAGATACAATGGCAGGTCCTCAGGAACCACAAAGTTCATATGGATTTCGGCAAGATCGGGCTCGGACAACATCTTGTCTTCAAAAAATTCCCGCGCCTCAGCCAAAACATCATCATCAAGAAGGTTTTCTAGAGCCATGAAAAAGACGAACAATCTTTTCAGAACAATATCTTTAAAAGCAAACAAAGTAGAAGAATCAAACTCGGCACTGTGGATGACCTAAATAGATAATGGTTTTCCAACTCTTTTCCGCCGAACCGACACACATGTCATTAATGCGGCGTGCGGCTCAAGCAACATTTCAGGCTCAATCATCATGAGTGGCGCATCCCTTCAAGAGATGACTTAGCGAACCAATTTGATGATCTACTAATTCGGGGGGAGTAGCCGATGATACATTAAAATTGTCACGCCCCTGAGCCGTACACGGGTCGTGATAATCTTGAGGAAATACAGACCCTAGGATCAGTACAACACAAAACAGGCCCAAGCGACTCTAAGCCCGCTCACTTCAGTCCGCAAGCAGACTCGGATTCTCATAGTATGCAAGGCCCACATGTCTCACAGCTATCCTCAATACTCATAAGCCCTATTTAGGAAAATATCTCGAGGATCAACTTCGGACAGGCAACTGCAGTTGCTATCTGCTTCCAACTAGGAAGCAATTACAAGAATATCTTCCACACAAGGAAACTCCCTTCTACTGATTGCTTTTGGATTGAAAACTATCTCCCGCGTATCAAGAAATGCTGAGCTAATAGGGAACTTTCCTCCTACATCACGAATCTTAATTAAAAAGGGAACTCCACAAAGATCTCTTCCCTAAACTATACCTACAATGGTCTAGTTGAATCAAGACTCTTGCACTAAAAATAAGACATGGGGTTGGTAAGCTAAGGTACGCTACAAATTCTTTATTACAACATTACACCTTCATCAGATTCCTGTCTGACTTTAGCATTGGAGTGCCATCGGCCACCCCACGGTGGTCTGTGGCTCATGGGTGCTACTTGTGCAAGTCAATAGGTCGGCAGGAATCAGGTCGGAGCAGGGAGCGAAAAAATACTGTATCACTAACCCATCTTTCCCAAATCTTTATTTTCCCTGTAATATTAACTCATTTTCTCTAAATATTTTTTGCCTTTATCTGAATACTAACCCATATTCCCCAAATTATTAATTTTCATGTAATACTAACCCATCTTCCTCAAATCTTTATCAATTTTTTACCTTCATTGTCTTTAGGCCAAACCCAAAGTCAACCTTCATTCTTATAAGCTTCTTAGTCTCCACCCCTCCAACACACTTCCCTCCCACCAACTCTTGCAATCCCATAACCACAACAAACCCAAAATAAATTTGACTCACCGAGTCGACCCGACAACATTCAATGGCTACTCTATTGTAATTTCTCCTCTTCACCTTCTTCTCCAAACCCCTCTATTCGACCTCGTAAAACTATATCTTTATTAGGCCCGATAAGTTTTGGGGAAAATGGGTTTATATTGCCTCGAGATTCACATATATAGAATTGTATTAATCTCGAAGAAACGGGCAATCTGGTCTTTAACACAAATATGAATGGTTGAAGTTAGTCAACGTGTTTGACCTAACAATCAAACTTTAAAATGGGGGTTAGACTAGAACACACAAACTTTTGGGGGTCAAAGAAGAATAGTCATAAACAAATGGGGGCCAAATGGGAAATAACCCAAAAAGAAAACACAATATAGTCTCTCCGCCACAGGTACATTCCACCAACTTTTTTCACCAATTTTTCATTTTTTTTGCCATTCTACATGTCTTATATTTACAAATGAATCAATATAGAAAATGAATCTCAGCCCTCAATACTTTCTCAAATTTCAAGCTTAGTCACCTTTCATATCCAGTTCCTTAGGATTTGATGTTTGTCCTAGTTAGCAATGAAAAGTCAAACACCACTCTGAGTTGTAAAATGAACTAGCATGTTACCATTGTCATTGGCATTCCACACACTTTTTGTTCTGTTAATTATCGTGCAGGACGCCCTCACCACCATCCCCACCATTGCCCTCAATCAGTTCCATAAAAAAAATCATAATTTAGAATGTAAATTAATTTTTTGAAGTGTAAGCCTATTTTACAGTAAAAATACTAATTTTTTTAGAGTCCAACTCAGTTAAAATTAGAATTGCTTGAATGTTCAAGGTATTTGGTTGAATTTTCGTTAAAATATCCATCCATTTCTTTGAAAAATAATATACTTAGACATTAATATATATATATGATTAAACCTCCAGAGGGAAAGAACAGCTATGGCATGCAAGACCTTAATTACCATAGTTAAAAAACCTTTGCACAAAAGTGGGTACGTTACGACTTTACCCGAACTAGAATTGCAGAAGTAATCCTAGGAAAAATCTAAAATCAAACAATGCTAGAAAAAATCTCAGCTTATTGAAAAAGGCCAGTAAAAAAAGGCCTTAACAAGAGATAAAGCCTTATTAAAGAGAAATGCCTTACTCAACAAAAATAAAACCTTACTCAAGAGAGAGGCCTTAATTAACAAAGAAGAGCTTTGAATCACATAAAGGATCCAAGAAAACCAAACCAAAACTTTGTTTCTAACAGTCACAGGACAGCCAAACAAACAAGCCAAACCAGCACACATTACCTTGCTTCCAAGAATCCACACAAACCTCATCACCACATCAACATGCAAAATCAGAAGTGCCGAGATAGCTAATCAGGCAGCATAACCCAAGACTCAGCAACGCACCAGTAATCACATCCATACGCCTCGCCTCAAATTCCAGCCAATCAGCAACGCCGAAAACATCAACCACTATCGACCCTGCACAACATCGCACACTAGCAGACCGTGCAGCCCTAAGCGAACGTATACACTACGTCCTCAGCGCAACATTGCCAACGCTGCAACCTAGTACCCAGCTGCATCCATGAACTACACTGCGGACCAAACGTTGCTAATCCCAGCTCCTCTCAGCTACACTTACAACCATTATAACCGTTAATAAGTGTATCAAAAAATCCCGAATTGCTTCCATACTTTGTAGCATCTTCGCACATAATTGTACAATCAAAACTCCTCCAAACCAACTTGTCTAGCATCTTTGTGAATCTTGTCTAAGTGAACCAACCCGCCAATCTTGGTAGCAATATCAACTTCTCCGTATTCCCTATTAACTCCTTCCTTTTGAGCGTTATCCACAAGTGCATCTGCCACTGGATTAGCTTCCCTGAAAATATGAACACAACTAAATTCCATGTGTGATGTCAAACTTTTGATCTCCCGCCAATCGTTCTCCGTGAACCAAGAATTTTAAAATCCTCATAGAACCAACCCCGTACTATTTTAGAGTTCGTTTGCATAGAAACCTTTGTAATATCCAATCTTTTGCACAAAAGAAGACCCTTGATGACTGCTCAAACCTTCACAAAGTTATTTGAACCGTCTCCAAGAACCACTTGCCTAGCCACTAAACAATTACCCAAACTGTTTCTGATAATGTCGGTTGACCTTGTTCTTCCTAGACAAACCATCTACATTAAGTGCCACAAATTCCTCTAGCGTAAAATTCTAGTGAACAACTCTATTGTTCCTCCTAATTATCAGAACAATAGGAAAACCAAGGGACACAAGGGGTTTTTTATTCTCACTAATCCGCTTGGGCCTGAAAATGAATCAGCCAGACAAAGACTCCTTTTGACTAACAAAATAACATCCATCAAGCTCGGGTTACCATTATCCAAAACACCCCAACAACGCTAGTCCATATCTCCCATATGATGAACAATGGCATTAAAAAATATAGTATTCCAACTTGTGATTTCTTATTAGCTCTCCTAAACCAAATTGACAGAACGATGTTGATTTTCGCCGGCCTTCTAACATGGACATAAAAAATAGCCTCGAAATGTCTTCAAACCCCTTTAGCCAGACTACCATCAAGGAAAATATGAGTTAATGTTTCCACACTCGGTGATGCACAATGATATACACGTAATTATTACAAAATATATCCCTTAATTTATATATGTTAGTGCTTCAATTAATATATTTTATTCTAATTATTTTATTTTCATGTTTTTGTAGGAATTTGCGCGTGAACGACAAAATAGCATTAAGGCGACAATTTGAGGAAATAATTAATTTGTTGATTCTAGCGGTGGTACAAAATAGTGGTTCACATATCTAAACCTAACCCAGATAAGCTTAGGTCCACTTAATTTAATCAAGCCCAGCCTAATAAGGAAATAGGGGAACCCTATTTAGGTTTCTCTCTTCCCTTCTCTTTGAGAGCTCTTCCACGTTTTCTGCTCCTTCTCTCTTTTCCATCCGCCATCACCACCTCCACCGGGGCAGAGACAGAGAGCCCTGTGTCTCTCGCCACTAACCAGCCACCGTCCTCTCCACCGTCACTAACCACCGTGATTAACCGGGTGATGGTGGCTGTGAGAGAGAGGGAGGGAGATGGTGGTGGCAACTGTGTTATGGACAGAGAGGATGGTGGTCTGTTTCGGTGGCGAAGTGAGGTTTGTAGCGTGATCACGGTGGTTAGTGACAGTGGCGAGGACGGTGGCTGGTTAGTGGCGAAAGACACAGGGCTCTTTGTCTCTGCCCCGGTGGAGGTGGTGATGGCGGCTGGAAAAGAGAGAAGGAGCAGAAAATGTGGAAGAGCTCTCAAAGAGAAGGGAAAAGAGAAACCTAAATAGGGTTCCCCTATTTCCTTGTTAGGTTGGGCTTGATTAAATTAAGTGGACCTAAGCTTATCTGGATTAGGTTTAGATATGCGAACCACTATTTTGTACCACCGCTAGAATCAACAAATTAATTATTTCCTCAAATTGTCGCCTTAATGCGATTTTGTCGTTCATGCGCAAATTCCTACAAAAACATGAAAATGAAATAATTAGACTATACGGTGGTTAGTGACGGTGGCGAGGACGGTGGCTGGTTAGTGGCAAAAGACACAGGGCTCTTTGTCTCTGCCCCGGTGGAGGTGGTGATGGCGGCTGGAAAAGAGAGAAGGAGCAGAAAATGTGGAAGAGCTCTCAAAGAGAAGGGAAGAGAGAAACCTAAATAGGGTTCCCCTATTTCCTTGTTAGGCTGGGCTTGATTAAATTAAGTGAACCTAAGCTTATCTGGGTTAGGTTTAGATATGTGAACCACTATTTTGTACCACCGCTAGAATCAACAAATTAATTATTTCCTCAAATTGTCGCCTTAATGTGATTTTGTCGTTCACGCGCAAATTCCTAAACACATTATCAAAAATTCTATCAAGTCTAACCCATATACGGTCTCCTCATCGCCTATTGTTACACCAGGTGAGTCTAGGTCCCGTGAAGCCACAGTCAATCAATCCACAATTTTCAATACAATCCGAGAAATTAGACATACTAGACAAGGATGGCTCCACTCCCCCAATCTTTTCTTGTGAATTTAGAAGGGTGTTGAAATCCCCACCAACCATCCATGGAAGGTCATGGTTAGAAGCATGAGTAACCATATTTGACCAAAATTCCCTTTTCTCTTCAACCGAGCATTTAGCATAAACAAAAGAAATTAAGTAAACTCTTGAATTAGAATCCGTTACCTGACAGTGAATGATATGATCTGACATATCCACAATTGAGAGGTCCAGTGCAGCATCCCAAAAGATCCATATTTTTTCACCGTGTCATTAGAGGCGAAACCCGCAGCTTAAGTTTATTGCCAACCTCCATATATCTGCTAGCTTCAATCATAGGCTCTGCTATCATAAGAATTCTAGCATTATTTTTCTTCACGATATTGTTTAACCATCTTCTCGTGGCTCTATTACCGACCCCACGAGCATTCCAAAACAAAAAGTTTTCAATCATCTTAAAATGGGAGAGGAGGAGGCACCTTTCTTTGTCTTACGACGTATTACCGGAGGCACCGCCATTTTGACTCTAGGTTTTTTAGTTTCATCACTTGATTGCGCCCCCAACTCTAAATCCTTGATAGCTACAGTGTCCGGCCCTACCTCCGAAGTTGACTCAGTCGCATCACTATCTTCTGAGGCGCTTTCAAAAGTATTGATATTCCTTGTTTTCTTCTTTTTCTGCTTAGCGCGTCATTCCTAAACCAATTGATAGAATTATCAATTAGCAACCTCACCTCCTCTTGAGTGACTGAAAGCAATTGGTCCGGCTGACTTCCAACATCCCCGGGCTCTCCATTTGGCCTAGAACTACTACTAGATTCATGCACAATTTGATTTGTTTCAGCGAGGCCCAAGTTCACCGCTGATTGTAGACATTCTACCCCTCCGCCAGCGCTTCCTAATTGGTGCGATTTGAGCTCACAACCATTGATGTTCCCTGCTGAAACAGAGCATGCAAATACTGACTTGTGCACTGCTGAAATAGAGCATGCACTCGCTGCTTTGTTCCCTGTTGAAACAGGTCGTGCAAGCACTGTTATTTGTGTGTCATTTAGTTGCTGATCTGTTGTTGGCGTCGCTGCTTTAGGATTGTTTAACTGCTGCTCTGCATCTATTTCCTGATCTGAATTCAACAAAATTTTCTCATCCATTTGGCTCCCTGACTCGGGTAGAAAACCTCCGCATTCAGCGTGACCAGGACAGCTTCCTGGGGCAGCATGAGCGCCTACTTCATCACCCTGAAATGCTCGAGAATCATCTCTTTTTAGAACCTTAATTTGACTCAATTCACCCTTTTTGTCCACACGATCCAGCCCAGGAATTGGCTTCCCCGGGTTGCCAACACCAACGCTTACCATTGGATCTCCTTTCACAGCATTTGCAATCTCACTAATTATATACCCCGCCTCTTGTAAACCTTCCTCCGTCATTTCATGCGCTACTATATCATTGGCGCTATCATTTTCCTTATTAGCCGAAATAATTATTTTTTGATTATTCTCCTCTTCAACCACATCCTCCGTAAGATTCTCAAATTTGGTTGTCAACACTACCAGTTCTTTGGTCAATACGTTCTCCGTACTAATTCCCTCCTTGATCTCCTCCCCCGTATTATTTTTTAAACCACTCGTGCCCACATCAGATTTTACAACTTTGTTTTTATTGGCTACTGGAACATATTGTTGCTTGATAACCTTGGATTCCACCTTATGTTTCTCATTCTTCTCTTCTTTTCCCACATGGGTTGTTTTCACATAGCCCTTGAGGCCTTGTTTTTTCCTGCAAAATTCTTCATAATGTCCTAGCAAAGAACAATAGTCACAATATTTGAACCTCGGGTATTCAATTTTTTGCCAGAATCCCCTATTATTTACCTATCAATCCAGATCTTATTCGGTAACTTTTCTGCCAAAGTCATCTCCACGCAAACACGGGCAGAACCTGGATGTGATAACAACGAGTATGGTCATCCATGCGTAAAAAACCACCAAAAGAATTCACAATAGATTTTAATAGAAGATGATGAAATAAATGTAAAGGCGAGTTAGGCAACTCTACCCATAGTGGAACCGAGATCGGATTTGCTTTTAGACTGAAACCATCATGCTAGCGAAAAACTTTGAAGCGCACTCCTCGAATCAAGAATGAGTCCCTTGACAATACTTTCTTTGCTTCCGCCTCAGATTGAAGCCAGACGAGAACGTGACGTTGATCAAGAAGACCCAGAGAAAAGTCACCTAGTATCCCCCAAGTTCGATGGATCGAATCTCGAATATCTACCAATGTTGGCCTGTAGCTAGAGAACTTTAAAACTATCATGTGTCGTTCCATAAAAGCCTCCCCACGGGTTTCATCAGATGCCGTTATCCCAATGGCTGGTTCTCCTTTTTTGGAATATCGTTCCCTCCACATGTGTCTCCTTAACATCATCCATAAGAATTTTTCCAATTATTTGGGTGAAAGAAGGCTTTGGAGCCTCTTCCGCGGGTTCCTTACCCCCCAATGGGGGAAAGGAAGTGTTGACGGCTAGGGGAGCCATCATACTACAGAGAGAAGTAATCTCGCTAGACCTTTAGATGACAAAGAAAATCACCAGTCAGAGAGGGTGACTAGAAACGTCCTAGAAGCGACAGCCAGTCAAAGATAACGCCTAGAATCAGCCAAGCAATGGCGATTAGAAGCTGCAGCAGCGACTAGCAGCGGCCAGGCAGAGTTAGATTCCCAGTCAGAGACTTGATGCCTAGAATAGAGTGAAAGATCCATAGTAAAAGAAATAAAATCCATATCGTTGAGTGGTTGTAACGTATTATAAGTGACAAAGCTCGACAATAATAAACACAATAACTAGAAGGAAAAATAGAGGAAGTGAGTAGAGAGACTCTTATTGATGTGATGGGAGAGAACATGTCTTTATATAGGATAACTACAAGGATTGATGCACAAGAAATACGATTGAGAAATAATCTTTAAAAGAGATTTAGAGATTTCCAATATTCACAATCCACTATAAGCATCCACATGAATATTATGTGATTTGTTGTATAGATTTTGCACCAGTTGTTATTTAAGAAAAATATATACGTAAAGCTCAACCAAACAACTGAGAAATAAGTAATCTTTATTCAAATAGTCATACACTAAGGATGTTGTATGTCACCAACATCTCAGGATGAAATAGCTAGTTTTCACATAAGCAATTGGGGGAGCACATCCCATCCCACGATCTTGATTCTGCCCACCCCTATCAACAATTACAATAGAGCAAATGGCAACACCATTACAATAGATATTATAATACATAATAACAAGACAAGTGGAACTCTTAAATCTTGGAGCAGTCGGCTGGAGCCAAAGAGAGTTTACTGCGCCCAATATCATATTCAACTTCATAGTTGGTTTGAGTCAAGATGCCAAAAATGCTGACGTCATCATCTGTAGGCAATATGGATAAGCACTGCAAATCGTTATAGTCAAGAAATACATTTGTTTTCCTCAGTTTTAGATCTCCCCCTGCGAAATGATATGTCACCACTGGCACGACATTTGCCACGTTAAATTTGGCCTTGTAACAAAGATTGAATGTTTCTGATGGATCTTTGGTTGGTTTCACTTTGATGAACTTCTTCAACTCTGATTCAAACACGTCATATAAATTGGTAGTAAGTTGTGATGCTGTTGTACCAGAATCAATATAGATGTTTCGTTTTTGACTCGCATTCAAACCCTTCTCAAGCCTTTTATTACCAACACTAACACCTTGGAGTGTCATATAATAAGCTACATCGCCATCTTCATACATCAAGGGGGTCGAAACAATTCCTTTACCAGTAATGGTAGCATGACTGCCGAACTTCAGCTTTCCGGTGGCATTCACATGCATGGGTAGTGCGCAATAGGAAAACTTCTTAATTCGCAATTGGGCTACAATGGATAAGGGAGCATTAGCAAGTCCCAAGATTCCCGACATATCGATGTCAAAAGTGCCACTATTGTTGTTTCCACAACCAAGTACAACGTTTGGAAAGGAAATGGCACCCTTGTTTGTGGAATCGAAGGTGAAAGTATCAGTTGCAAGCTCACCAAAAGTATATGAATTGTCACTGAATACACTTTTATAAAAACAAAATTTGGTTTTAGTGTTGCATGCAACACCTTGAACTTTAGGCCCATTTTGACACAATTTAGACTTGCAGGGTAACTTTTTGTAGGTTGAAGACTTTCTAGGATCAAAGATGGGGTATATTTCCTTGTAACAATTTAGGCAAGGTTTGCATTGGATCCATGCGTTGTCACTCCCCGTGTCAACGATGGGGTAGATTTTAAAGGGTGGGGTACCAATAGATATTTGTGTTATGTAACCTCCTCCGGACATCGTGTTAAGCAATTTTGTTTCAACATTGGGTTGGTGTGAAGAAGATCGATGATGACGATACTTGGCATGAGACATGGATTGACGAATGGCATTTCTCAAGCGATTCGAATCTGTATCAAAGGGATTGTAAAAAGGAGAACGGGGCGAATCACGATGGAATAATTCCATGCTAAAACCTCCTAATGGAGATTCATAGGCATAGGTGGACAAGTACGATAAGGGATTAGATAGTAGTAGTAGTACAACAGAAATTAGAAATGCAAACTTATTTAAAATTCTAGCCATGGTTACTTGCATACATCTATAACTGGAAGCGTGTAAGTATTCATATATATACACATGGAGAAAGTGCTGAGAATTATTGCACTTTAAAAAAATGGGTGTCCACTATAGAAGTGGAATGTATGATTTTTCAAAAAGTCTCATTTGGGTAGATCTCAAGAAAATCCAACTGCTTAAATTCGATCTTTCCCCAATTGTGCATAGCAGAGTTGTACATGTAAATGTGAACAAGTTGAATGTGAATGCTTTATGTCTATGTCCAGAGAATGCTTTATGTCTAGAGATTGCTTTATGTATTTCTTATTTTGTTTTCACTAATTTCTTTTTCGCTTTTCTAGCTTTCAACCGAGGATGATTGGGAATTTGAATGGAATGGCATCTTACTAGAACAAAGTGAGGATGAGAGTGGGGGCATATCTCAGCATGTGACATTTGCAAATATATAGAACATTTTTCTTGTTTTGATGTCGTGCAGAATAATGATTATTCTGTAGACTACTTTTAATAAATAATTCAAAAAGAAGAATACAATAAGATTATCCAAAACATAGAGAAACAACTCTAATAGTCAATTAAAATTATTCAAATCAAAAGTCTATTACAATATTGAGGAATAACTCTTATTATAGTGCTCAAATAACTTGAATAATAAGCAGCCTATTTCTAAAAGATAAATTATAATCCAATACTAAAATAATAAGCAGTCTATTCCTAAAAGAAAAAATAAAGCCTAATCCTAAAAGAAAACTAAAAATACTTCTCTTTAAATTGAAAGATTATGAATAAGTTATTTAGTAAATAACTTTGAGAGCAAATTAGAAATCCTAGAAAATCAAATTAAGAACCCTAAAAATCCTTCTGCATCAGTCACCCCATGTTGGAAATAACTCATCCTCGAGTTCACAACAGCTTCATCAGAATCCTTTGGCGGTAGCTCAGGAGGAAGATCCTCTACCATCTGATCAGAAAACTCTGCCAGGCGTACTAGATTTTTCAAAAAGTCTCATTTGGGTAGATCTCAAGAAAATCCAACTGCTTAAATTCGATCTTTCCCCAATTGTGCATAGCAGAGTTGTACATGTAAATATGAACAAGTTGAATGTACGAAGAAAATGCTTTGTCTTTCTCATTCTCATTCTCATTGTACTCATGAAAATGCTTTATGTCTCTGTCTAGAGAATGCTTTATGTCTAGAGAATGTTTTATGTCTAGAGTTGCTCTATGTCTTTCTTATTTTGTTTTCACTATTTTCTTTTTCACTTTTCCTTCGAGCCTTTTTCAGATGCAAGTAGCTTTCAACCGAGGATGATTGGGAATTTGAATAGAATGGCATCTTAATAGGACATAGTGAGGATGAGAGTGGGGGCATAGCTCACCATGTGACGTTTGCAAATATATAGAACATTTTTCTTGTTTCGATGTCAGGCAGAATAGTGATTATCTTGCAGGCTACTTCTAACAGATAATTCACAAAGAAGAATACAAAAAGATTATCCAAAACACAGAGAAACAGCTCTAATGTTCAATTAAAATTATTCAAATCAAAAGTCTATTACAATATTGAGGAATAACTCTATTTATAGTGCTCAAATAACTTGAATAATAAGCAGCCTATTTCTAAAAGAAAAATTAGAATCAAATACTAAAATAACAAGCAGACTATTTCTAAAAGAAAAAATAAAGCTTAATCCTATAAATACTCCTAATTAAATTGAAAGATTATGAATAAGTTATTTAATAAATAACTTTGAGAGCAAATTAGGAACCCTAGAACCCAATTTAGGAACCCTAGAAGACCAAATTAGGAACCCTAGAAATCCTTCTACATCACATTTGATACTTAGGAGAGTTGGCCAACGGTTCCTATTAAAACCATAAACAGCGTAGGCATTGTTATTTTGGGATTGATACCTTATGTTGTTTAAATCGAACTAAAACTCTTAGGGTGTGCTAATATACATGACAAATATATCAATTTCCAGTCAGGTAAATACAGATATTTCAAGTTCTGTACACAACTGCGTTCATGAAAAAACAAGTTGCCCGTAAAACCAACATCGTATTGATTCCCACCCATTAGCACCAAAGGATTTCTTTTGGATTCACTGATCCCAACAACCAAGAAGAACGAGAGGAAGAATAAGCCCACTGGAAGAAGATGATCTTCAGCAGATCAAGGGCTTCAAGTAAGTTATTTTTCATCATGTTATATGTTACTCACATTTAAAGGTGGAGTAACTAATTTTCACATGAGCAAATACAACAGAGTAATAGGCAACACTAGTACAATAGAAATTATAATCAAGGATTGTGATTTCGTTAATTTCGGTCTTATGATTTTAAGAAATATATCGAGAAATATTTCAGTGTGTAAAGAAAAAACGTAAAAAATTCGATAATACATGAAATATGTCACACCAGACAGAATAATGATTATTTTGCGGCTAGTTTCAATAGATAATTCACAGGGAAAGACACAAGAGGATTGCCCAAAAACACAGAGAATAACCTCTGATGTTCAATTCAAAATTATGCAAATCAAAGACCATCTGAAAGTCAGCCCATAAGCCGGGCTTTATAGCTAAAATTCGCCATTATCGAAATTTTACCAAAATAGCAAAATCCCAATAATCATGCCAAAATGAAATACGTAATAAAAGAAGTAATCTGCCAAATATCTGGCCCAAATCGGGTTCAGAATCACTTCCTAAACGATAAATGAAATATTACCATAAAAGGAAAAAAAATTACTAAAATTGTGGATTCGGAAGGGAAAACAGTGGATTTTGACCTCGAAAAGGATATGAACCGAGCTTTGCTCGATGGTGACATGCGTGCCAAAAAAAGCTTTCCGAATTGGTGTCATATGTGTGGTTCTGATACCCGTAGCCAAAGTTATGACCAAAATACCGAAACGCACCCAAAACTGTCCCAATTAGGAAAAAATCACGACTACCTGCCATCTTTGCGCTGATCTGTCAACTCAAGGTATCTCAGTGCCAAAAACTCAGCATCATCTGACTCAGATCCTTCTACATCAATCGCCCTGGGTTGGAAAAAACTCGTCCTCGAGTTCACAATAGCTTCATCGGAATCCACGAAACAAAGACTCGAGTGTTTTACATTAAAGACATCAGAAGTCCTCAAATGACTGGGGAGGCGCAGTCTGCAGGCGTTATCATTGATCTTCTGCAGTATCTCACAGGGTCCAATCTTCCACTCCTTAAGCTTATTATACTCTCCAACAGGAAAATGATCACAGGTTAATACTGCTCAAACAAAATCGCCAACATCAAAAAGTACCTAACGACAGTGACTGTCGGCCTAAACCTTGTACTTCGAATTACTCTCATGAATGGTCAGCTTTACCTGCTCATGGATACCCCAAAGAGGTTTTGCCATCGCATCTGCCTTGTGACTCAAACGTCCCACACGTGGAATAGAGGCTAAGTAAAGCACCCCGGATGGATTCTGACCATAGACAATATCAAATGGGCTCATTCTTGTGGTTCTGTTCTTCAACCTGTTATAGGCAAATTCTCCTTGAGGTAACGCCAAATCCCACTGCATCGATTTAGTTCCTGCCAAACTCCTCAAAAGATTCCCCAAACTCTAGTTCACCACCTCGGTCTAACCATCCTTCTAGGGGTGGTAGGAGCTGCTAAAATTCAATTTCGTCCTAGTTCGCCCATAAACTTCTCCATAAATGACTCATGAACTTGGTGTCATGATTTAAAGTAATGGATCGGGGAACACCATGTAAACACACAATCTCCCTTAAGTAAAAATGGATGATCCGGGAAGTATCCATTGTTTTCCTGCAAGCTACAAAATGTGCCATCTTGGAAAACCTGTCAACCACAACCAAAATATAATCCAAGGCCCGTTGGGTACGGGGTAAGTCCAACACATCAAACCAAGGGGCTTCAGGTACAGGTAAAGGTGTGTATAGGCCCGCATTAGTGAGAACTCCCTTGGACCGCTGACACACATAACAACGCTCCACATAATGAGCCACGTCACTGGTCAATTTGGGTCAATAATAAGATATCAAGGCCAATGTCTTATCTCCCCCAAAGTGACCCTCATTATGAAGTTCACCAATAATCTGTTGCCTTAGTGAACAATCTGGAATGCACAACTGTAATCCATGAAACAGATAACCATTATGCAAAATAAAGTCATGTCATTGACCATCAGTTACTTCCTGAATTATCCGCTCGAAGGAAGGATATGCAGCATACATATCAGAGAAAGCCTCAAATCCTGCAACTCTGGTACTCATGGTGGTGAGGAGTAACGTCCGACAGCTCAATGCATCTACGTCACGGTTCAAACTCCCTGCTTGGTGCCTTAGCGTAAACATGAACTCCTGCAAGTACGCTACCCACTTGGCCTGCCGTCTACTCTGCTTGTGTTGGCCATTGATGTACTTCAGGGTCTCATGATCAATGATAAGAATGAACTCCCTCTGTACTAGGTATTGACGTCAATGCTTCAGGGACTGAACTATGGCATAAAACTCCAGATTATAGGTGGAATAATTCTTCTTTGATTCTGATAGTTTCTTACTAAAAAAAAGATATTGGGCGCCCCTCCTGACTCAGAACACCCCCAATGCCAACCCCAGATGCATCACAGTTTACCTCAAACACCTTTTCAAAATCAGGAAGTGTCAAAACTGGTGTCTTTATCATCTTCTGCTTGGCCAGTTGAAAATTGTCCCTTGAGGCACTCGGTGATAGGAGCAATCAGAGTGCTGAAGTTTCTGATGAACCGACGGTAGAAGGATGTCAATCCATGGAAACTTCTGACATTGTGTTACCCATTTTCCCCAAAAGTTATCGGGCCTAATAAAGATATAGTTTTATGAGGTCGAATAGAGGGGATTGGAGAAGAAGGTGAAGAGGAGAAGTTACAATAAAGTAGCCATTGAATGTTGTCGGGTCGACTCGGTCAGTCAAATTTATTTTGGGTTTGTTGTGGTTATGTGATTGCAAGAGTTGGTGGGAGGGAAGTGTGTTGGAGGGGTGGAGACTAAGAAGCTTATAAGAATGAAGGTTGACTTTGGGTTTGGCCTAAAGACAATGAAGGTAAAAAATTGATAAAGATTTGAGGAAGATGGGTTAGTATTACATGAAAATTAAAGATTTGGGGAATATGGGTTAGTATTCAGATAAGGGCAAAAAATATTTAGAGAAAATGAGTTAATATTACAGGGAAAATAAAGATTTGGGAAAGATGGGTTAGTGATACAATATTTTTTCGCTCCCTGCTCCGACCTGATTCCTGCCGACTTATTGACTTGCACAAGTAGCACCCATGAGCCACAGACCACCGTGGGGTGGCCGATGGCACTCCAATGCTAAAGTCAGACAGGAATCTGATGAAGGTGTAATGTTGTAACAAAGAATTTGTAGCGTACCTTAGCTTACCAACCTCATGTTTTATTTTTAGTGCAAGAGTCTTGATTCAACTAGACCATTGTAGGTATAGTTTAGGGAGATGATCTTTGTGGAGTTCCCTTTTTAATTAAGATTTGTGTTGTAGGAGGGAAGTTCCCTATTAGCTCTGCATTTCTTGATACACGATAGATAGTTCCCAATCCAAAAGCAATCAGTAGAAGGGAGTTTCCCTGTGTGGAAGATATTCTTGTATTTGCTTCCTAGTTGGAAGCAGAAAGCAACTGCAGTTGCCTGTCCGAAGTTGATCGTCGAGATACTTGCCTAAAAAGGGTTTATGAGTATTGAGGATAGCTGTGAGACATGTGGGCTTAGCATTCTATGAGAATCCGGGTCTGCTTGCGGATTGAAGTGAGTGTGCTTAGAGTCGTTTGGGCCTGTTTTGTGTTGTACTGATGTTGGGGTCTGTATTTCCTCAAGATTATCATGACCCGTGTATGGCTCAGGGGCGTGACCATTTTTATGTATCATCAGCTACTCCCCCCGAATTAGTAGACCATCAAATTGGTTCGCTAAGTCATCTCTTGAAGGGATGCGCCGCTCATGATGATTGAGCCTGAAATGTTGCTTGAGTCGCACGCCGCATTAATGACATGTGTGTCAGTTCGGCGGAAAAGAGGCGGGAAACCATTATCTATTTAGGTCATCCACAGTGCAGAGTTTGATCATTCTACTTTGTTTGCTTTTAAAGATATTGTTCTGAAAAGATCGTTCATCTTCTTCATGGCTCTAGAAAACCTTTTTGGTGATGATGTTTTGGCTGAAGCGCTGAAATTTTTTGAAGACAAGATGTTGTCTGAGCCCGATCTTGCCGAAATCCATATGAACTTTGTGGTTCCTGAGGACCTATCTCCTAACGGGCGACCAAGCGCCCGTGTCATCTCCTGTCAGTTTCATCTGTTAACATCATGGGATGCTCAAAACTAGAGTGCGTTTTTGGTATTGGACGTGATTTAAGAGTTCTTGGATATCTTAGGAATTCTTTTGGCTCAGTTGGGGCATAATATATAGGATCATCCTCATGATTCTGCTATGTGCTAAGGAGGCTGGTGTTAGCGTGACTCTACGAGTGATCCATGTTGCTGACCTCTCCTCAGCTGAAGAGCAATGTTGTCTGCAAGATGAAGTTGCCGAAGTGCTTCGATAAACTACCTAATAATTTCAAGTTCTGGCGGAAGTACCGCTTTTTAGCTCCTGGGGATTCAAAGTATTTCCGGTGCAGGGGTCGTCCGCTCCGTAAGTTTGATCCTTCTCGTGATTTTGATATGCTTGATAACGAGTCGATTGCTCATTACTTGTGTTCTCTTGTAGGAAGGGTTCCTACCACTTCCATCACCTTAGTGAATTATATGCAACTGGTGAATTATATAGCAGCAAGTTACTACGTGTTTGTTTGTCTTCTTGGCTTTTATGCAAGAATTATAATTGGAACAAATTGTAGTATTCTTACAAATCACTGTATTCGACGATGCAGAACAGAAGATCTGGCGTACTGATATGCTTACATCAAATGGACTTCGCTCAATTTCAAAGGCATCATTGCACTGTAAGGGTGTGTTTGGTTGCATGGAATCTTATGCCATGGGAATCCATGAGGGGACCCCTACATTTTAGGCTAAATTGATATATCACTCCACATCTACCATTTGACCACCATTTGATTTTGTGATCAATGGTGGGAATGGAATTCCCATGAACATGGGAATCTCACTCCTTGGTCCCCCAAGGCATGTGATTCTCATGTTCATGGGACTTCCATTCCCACCATTGATCATAAAACCAAATGGTAGATGTGGAGTGATACATCAATTTAGCCTAAAATGTAGGGGTCCTTTCATGGATTCCCATGACATGGGATTCCATGCAACCAAACACACCCTAAGTTTAACTTTGCAAGGTTGTTGACTCTATTTGTCAACTCTTTCCTATCCCAAAATTTGGACACCGTTCGATTCATCATGTTCGTTTAGTCATTAATTTCTATGTTGATGCCAATAATGCAATTTAACTCAGTTATTTTCAATTAAAACAAATATTGGGATTCATAGTCGTCCTTGCAAAAGGTGCATTAAGAAACTGTACTATTACACAGGTAGAGTACACCTTCCTGTGGATCTGAGATTCATGTTTGCTAATGAAAATTCAAAACTCTTGAGTGAACAAAGACTTGTAAGAGTTGCCACCAATTTACAGCATTTTGACATTTAATATTGGAAATTTTGTATCGGCTATTGAGACTAGAAGTTCACTCTACCCGTTTCGTATATACTGACATTGATATATGTTGGATATGCCCTCTCTACCAGCTTAAGCTTTTAGAGAAGTTGGCAATTTAACATGGTCTCAAAAGGTCGGATGTTCAATTCTCGCTCAGCACCAATGCTAAGGTATATTCCAGCCATTGTGCCGAGGGGGAGTATTGAGACTAGAAATCCACTCCACCCGTTCCGTATATCCCGACCCTGATATATACTAGATATGTCATCTCTATCAACTTAAGCTTTTAGAGAGAAGTTGGCAATTTAAACATCGGCTAGATCAAAATGCAATGCTGAAACAATGCTATCCTATGGATCCAGCACCCATCGCCCATCTCACCTTCACTTCAAACATCTTGGGTTGTCTCTCAACACTGCAACTGCATCCTGATTCAGAGGATCCTCATGATTCGATTCCTGCAAATTTATAAAAACACAGATTGCCGAGTCAGAACACAATGCAAATTTGGTACCTCAATAGAAATGTTACTATATGAAGAATAATTTGCAGATGTGTGCACTACTAGAAAAAAATGTACCGTGAAGAGATGGTTCAAGCCATAGATAACAGTATTTATGTTGAGCATTGGCTTCCAACCCTATCGCAGAGTATTGAGGCAGATGTTCCCTTCCAAGTCGATGTTTGGATGGTAAACCTGTATATTAGAGTATTAGAAATCCACAGCATAACTAGCAAGGAAACAACCATCTTAAAAGAATCTACCAACCTTTGTCTTGCACTTGACTTTGGGTGTATCATGAGGATAGATTGAGGAAACTTGGAAACTGAAAGTGAATTTTCCACCTCTGTGTCAAAGAAACAAGAGGATCTAGTAATGCTTTATTACTTGAAAAATAAAGCAACATAGAAAAATGCAACAAAGGCGAAAGAAAGAAGAAAAAAAAAATATTTGCAATATATGGCCTATTTCATAGTTCTCCTCATCGACTACTAGACTTCAGAAGTAATCCTAATACCGCAAACCCATAGGGTTGAATTCCCTTTCTCAACACTTGACCACTATGAGCTAGAAGCTTTTCCTTCAATGTTCTTTTGTTTTTAGAATGTCTTCAAAAAATTATATACATACAACAAAAAAAGTTTAAGCTGCCTGCAGAAGATCACTAGCTTAGTGATAATATCCCATATCAGGCTAAATAGTGACATCAAAGTTAATAAGATCATCCTTACCATTTGGGAATGAAATACTAGTTGTTTCTGGTAGATTCAACTCGCCCGTATCTACAAGATGAAAATGAAAACATCAGGCAAATGCGATCAAAGGAAGGCATGAATGTAATATGAAAAACAAACATCAGCATGTAATCGCTGTTGTGCTCGGGGGTGAAAGGTGTGAAGCCCCCCGGCATCACCACTACACGACATGTCTGAAGCAACGATATTGTTCTCAACTTAGACACCCGCTTTCACTCGAGTGTGGGGTTTTTACTACGAACGGGGCTAAACTACTCAACTGCCCCCAAAGGGCCTCGTCACATATATTGACACACATTCAATCACTTATATTCTTCACTTCATTTGACGCACTACTTGATGTGGAACTAACTTGTTCAATTCTCACCAACATCTCTAACAATCGTGAACAAGTCAACACATGTATTTATTAACTATTTTTAGTTATTTGTTCAAGTCATTCCAAATAAATCACATCGAAGGACGAGAAGTTTGAATGATAGGATCATTGTAGTTGATATTCATATACTTTTTTTTTTTTTTTTTTTGAAAGTTGAGCCAGGTTTTTATAGGATCCCGTAACCTACCCTCGAGGTGCCACCTATAGGTCAACATCACCCCGAAAGAAACGATGCCGCCGGAGGGTCTCGAAGCAAGGACCTGGGGACTAATCCCACAAGGCCTTAACCACTCGACCATAACCCCTTTGGCGATATTCACATACTTATTACATAATACATCCCTTAATTTATATATGTTAGTGTTTCGATTATTATATTTTATAGTAATCTACTCACTGGAGACGAAGGCGGAGCGAAGGGCACTGTAGCTCTGGCGGGAGAGACTGAGTCAATTGAATTTTTGCTATTCACACCCTCAGTTCTGCTGAGTACCACCACAGAGCGTTTTTGAACATTTCCTCAGGATTTGTGTTCGGCCCACCTGCTGATCTGCTGAATACCACCACATCGAGTTTGCGACAAACCAAAAGGGTTGCATAATTCATTTTTATTTATTTTACTGAATTGTGTTCTTAATTGTTAATTACAATTTATTTTTGAATTTTTTTGATAAATTGCTTTCACTTTTCATGTTCGAGAAATTAAACTTGATATGTTTGGTAGTTAGAATTACCCTTTATCAATATTCAGAGCATGTGCTAAAAAGTATGAAGCTTGAACTTTGATTAAGTGTACCCTAAAAAGACACTTAATGTTTGGTAAGAGTTTATTTGTTTGAAATAAATTGTTAATGTTTGTCAGAAACTTAATATGATTGAAATTGGATTTTAATGATCACATCTTCGGTGTAAGCAAGGGATCCTCATCCCTAAAGCTTCTCGTTTATAATTTCAGTAATTTAGATTTAAATATTTTTGTTAACTCATTGGTGAGTCCAAGCCCGCAAAACCCATCTTTTTCTTTTATTTTATTTTTCTTATTTTTAATTTAGTTTTAAAAAATGTTGTAACCCCATTGCCCCCAAATTAGTTTAATTAAACTATTAAATTCAATTGCAACCACTTTCCTTGTGGGATCGGCCCGTACTTGCCGTTGTCTACCAATTAGACATCGTGCACTTGCGGTTATTACAAGTGTGTTAAATTAACCTATTTATTTAGGTTAGTTAAATCTCCATCAGTAGTATCCATCAAAACAAGCTTTGGGCACATTCGGATTGTTTTACTGTTGCTGCCTGATTTTGGTGGTGCAGGTTCTCTTCAAGTAACAAAAAGGAAAATATGGGGAGGGTGGCTACCATTTTGTAATCGCGCAGATGAATGAAATGAGCTTAAATGACGATAGCAGCAACAATGGTATGTCTTTCATGGCAAGGTGATGGGAAGATAGCGAAGGCCACAATGATGATGCATGAATATGCTCATTTTGTTGCATTATGATCTATATATAAACCTTGAAGCAATGTACCAAGCAAAAGTAGGAGAAACATAACATTCCTACTCGAAATCTAAAACATTCAAATAATTCATATAATTCAAATTTATAACTCATGACATAAGTCGAAACCTTACTATGTTGACATTATCGTTTAATTCTTCATAACACAAAATGCTTCATTTTCAATTACATGGCATAAGTGGAAACCTTACCATGTTTCAACTGGCTTATTTGCAACTTTTTTTTTTCTAAATCTAAAACAAAAGCTTCCAGATAAGTGTCCACCTAGTGACCATGGAGTGTTCGACCTAGTCAAACATTCTAATACTTTGACCAAGTCTTCAACACGTGTCCAAGGAGTGTCGTGTCAACACTAGACACTGAATTTTTTGCAGTGTTTGTGCTTTAGAGAATTTGTAAAGTAGTCATAGGTTTCTATCACCTTAAACTTCACCTGCACTATTCTTATGTTGATGAACCAAGCCATGGAGGGATAAAATATCCCAACTTAGGAAACAGATGCTTCACACCTAAACTCTTCTCAGAATGCTCGAAACTAAGAATATCAACTTCTCAGACCGAAGCAAACCTTGTAGAAACCATGAGTTTCCATAAATCCAAATCCAAAGCAGCATATATACCTTGTACAAACTCCATGATTGATGCAAAATTGAGATTCCAAAGGCCAAAACCTTCATTTAAATCATATATAACTTTGATTTCTTCCTTCTGATTTATTAAAGAAAACAAACAAAATCTTAGATCTATTTTAGGAAATACACTGAGGGTCTGTTAGGTTGCACAAAAAATGGATATAAAAATTGAAATTGTTCATGTGAATCCAATTTCAAGGCCTCCTCTCCGGACTAAGATTTTCAGGAGTAGTGGAAAAATAGTTTTTATGAATAATCAATTTTCTATCATTAAATAGACAACAAAAATTTGTATAACAAGAAAAATATTATTCATTTTTCTTAAAAATGGCTAAACAAATATATCCTAAGGGCAAAGTCTACCCTAAATCATTTTAAGGAAATGCACTAACAAGAAAACCTAAACTCTTCAATAGTGATACGAGAGTTAAACAAAGTTAAACATTTTTCTTATTAACTTAATAGATAAGACTTGTGACAGATGATATCACAAATTCAAAGTTTGAATTCTGCAACAGGGATTTAATGGTTTTACATCTACTCGTGGATTGAACCCCGACATGAGATGCAGACCTGTCAATCTGATCCGACCCGACTCGACCCAAAACATGAGAGATTTCTATCCTTTATACTAATTTCCAAACCCAAAAGGTGCCTTCCACAAATTTTCAAACTTTTCTAGGAGGCAATCTTAAAACAATAAAACACTCCGTAGATTGGTCTTGAATCCAAGCCAAAGTCTTCACTCCATCTTCTCTGTGAGCTCCTTCTCCTCCTCAAACCTCTGAAGCTTATAAACCCTAAAAACAATGGCGAAGATCTCAATCTTCTTCACCTTCCTCCTCACACTCCTTCCTCTCCTCTGCCTCTCATTCTCCCCTGAGAACCCCACAGATCAGAGGATCCTAGTCTTGTTAGACGACCTTGCAATCAAGTCCTCCCACTCGATCTTCTTCAAGTCTCTCCAATCCCGTGGATTCGAGCTCGATTTCAAGCTCGCTGATGACCCAAAGCTCACTCTTCAGAGATATGGGCAGTACCTCTACGATGGGTTGATCTTGTTTTCTCCTTCCACCAAGCGTAAGTTTCGGTTTCGGTTTCTGGAGCTTTGTTCATTGATAAAAATACGAACTTTATTATAAAAATTGAATCTTGTGGTGTGTTTAATGTAAAGTTTGAATCTTTTGGTGATTTTAATGTGTTTGATGGTCTGGGGTTGTGCAGAATTTGGTGGATCTTTGAACTTGGGTGCTGTTTTGGAGTTTGTGGACTCTGGGCATGATTTGATTGTTGCGGCTGATGCTTCGGCGTCGGATTTGATTCGTGACATTGCCACCGAATGTGGGGTTGATTTTGATGAGGTATTGAATTTCTGTTGTTACATTCAAATTTCCATGTAGATCTGTTTTCTGGGTTTCTATGTAGAGTTGGTGAAATTTGCTCAATTTGGTCTCCATGGTACAGGATTCGTCGGCTGTGGTTATTGATCATACGAGCTATGCTGTTTCAGAGATGGATGGAGATCATACTTTGATTGCTAGTGATGATTTCATTCAAGCTGATGTGATTTTGGGAAGCAAGAAGATTGAGGCAAGTGCTGGTTTTAATTTGTTTTTTGATCATAATAGTAGCTAATTTCATAAGCAAGCCACTGCACCAAATTGACATTTTTGTAACAATCCAAAAAATAGTAACACTTTTGAGCTATAACAATCCACAAAGCAATTTTACACATTTTCACAAACAAAGTGATTCAATAATTGTATCACCACAAATAGTATGGGCTTACAAGTGATGTTATTCATGGTGATCTAATTTATTGTATCACTTTTTTTGTGAAGCTATTTTTCATTTTGTTGACTAAATTTAGTTTTGACTTGAAATTGTTTGGTGGATTGTAATAGTTCAAAAGTGTTACTATTTTTTAAGTTGTTACAAATATGCCAATTTGGTGCAGTGACTCTTAGCATTTGCATGCACAAACTTTTAATACCATGACAATGTTGTAAATTTGATAGGAGTTGCAATCCCAAAGACGCTATTGTGGTAACAATTTCGACTGAGCATAGGAATTTTGAGACTGTTCAAAGTTGTAATATTAGTTTAGGCACAAAATGATAACTTTTTGGAAAAAATGGAAAGTACATCTGAAATGTGTTATTATACCTTGTGTGTAAATTCTTCTACACGTTTCCTCGGATAACCAATTAACCATCGAACTTTGTGGTTATGGTATTCAAAATTTATGTCTCAGGCAGTATATATAAATCTTTCTTCTAATTAATGTATAGTTTTCATGAACAGGCTCCTGTACTTTTTAGAGGAATTGGCCATGTCTCGAATCCTGCCAATAACCTGGTAAGGCATCTTCTTTGAATTTTATTTTTCATAGTTTTATCCCGTGTAACAATGAGATGGGTGTCAGGGGCTTTCCTATATGTTAGACGCAAGTCACAAATGCATACCAAAAACCCTAGAAGATGGAGTGTCCTTGTTACATAATGCTGATCTGATTAACAGATGTAGCTGTTAGAACTTGTAGTTATTTCTTGATCATGGTCCATAACATTTGCAATTAATTTCACATTTCATGCTATGACTTGTAGGTATTGAAAGTACTGTCCGCCTCCCCTTCAGCATACTCTGCTAATCAGGAGGCTTTCTTGTCGACTCCTCCATCACTCACAGGCACTGCAATTTCCTTAGTTTCAGTTGTTCAGGTAAATCTGCCTCATCTCTCGACTCTGTCTTGAGTTTGGTCATGGTACTAAATTTGAGGATTTAGTAAGCTTTCATTGGGGATTTCTGGATTTTTTTTTTTTCTCATAATGCATTGTGTTAGTCATTCATATAAACTGTTCAGTGGTTGTGTGCATGTTAACCCTTTCGTCCATTTTGCTCTCTCTCGTATAATCTTTAAGAAGACTAGTTGATCTGCACATGCTCCACGTGAAGACAAAAAAAAAAATATAGATATGCAAAATATTATGATGTGGAAAATTTGTAACGAGTTAGTTTCAAATAGTTACATGAGCACAGTTGAAAAATACACAACTTGTCCAAATACCCACATCATAACCCAATAAATGACGCTAAAGAATGCAAATTCTCTCTCTAATGGAAGCTTTAACAACTAAAAGAGTGTATATGTGCATTGTTCATATGTCATCCATTGTATTTTTAAGTACCAGGATAGAAAATGGAGAAGATGATATCTAACTAAACTACAATTATTAGTTAACATGGCCAATTTTTTATTTATTTATTTTTTTCTTTTAAGTATATGCCGAAGTTCACATGTGATTCTGAGGTGATTTTTTTCAAGTTTCAAATTATAAGCAGGACCTTATTAATGTTGTGCAATGTGCGTATGAACTTGGAATAAGTCGGAACGTGTTAAGTGATGTGAGGTGAAAATCTCTTCCTCAAATGTTCAGATGTATCTTTGTTTTGGTTTATGGGAAAGAATGGTCTATTCATTCACGTAAGGAATAAGTCTAAGTTTATACTTAATTGGACAAATTTTTTTGTGTTTGTGTGTTCCTCTCGTCAATGGAATTCTAGACAATGTGCCACATAATTGCGTTTGTGCTTCTTGTTGCATTTAATATTTTTTGACAAATGTTTCTAGTCAACATGTTCTTAATATATATGAGTTATATCCTTAATAGTGTAATAATATTGCAGGCAAGAAATAATGCTCGCATATTGATCTCAGGTTCCTTAGAATTGTTCAGCAACCGGTATGTGACATTTGCTGTTTCCTAAATTTTTTCTTTCGGTTACTACTTTCATTTACGGTTCTTCTTTTTGTATTTCAGATTGTTCAAATCAGGTGTGAAGAAGGCTGGGAGCTCAACCGAGTGAGTGGGCTTTTCAATTCCATTTACAGCTCTTATTTCTTCTCTTCCTTCATGTATACCATAGGAGTCGTAGCTGCTGTAAGTTAGACGAAGATAAAATGATTAAGAAAACAGAATTTAGATGCCATTATATTAGAACTAAATATGGTGGTGGTCATTGGTCAAGATTCAAGTAGCCCAGGAAACAATTCAGATTAACTGAGTAATAGTATCAAGTTTCCTTTGCTGGTAGTTGACCATATGAAGTCTCAAAAAGCATGAATTTTAAGAGAATTTGTCCTGAATAGAAGGCTTAATAAAAAAAAATTCTTGGATAGTTGGATTGAATCACTAAGATGGACTGCCAGGACATTATATTTTTTTCCACCTTACGGACATACCGTCAGTACATATGTGTGACTTCACTCCAGGCAACAGTTCACATGTAGCTCAGTGTATTATAAATTTTACACATTTCCAGTCAAAAGCTCCAAAAGATAGCCTCCAAATAGATATTCATCTGTGGATACGGTGCAGCACTTTTAATCATTCAGCAAACAAAGATGCTATGATTCTCCCCCAAACCCCACCCCACCCCCACCCCCCCCCCCAAAGTTATTCTTTTTCCTGAAAGATTTCATATTTATTCCCTTGACCCCTCTCAACCCCGCCCCAAATGCTGCCGGCAGGGTTTAGACCCAACATGGGGTACAACCCACCACACGCCAACCAGGTTGAGCTGGCTAGTAATGTACTTTGGACATTTTGATGTTATTGTGGCGCTCTATGAACCTTACGTTAGAGTTCTGGGGAAAAATAACAATGGATCATCTTTGTGAAGAAATTATCAAAATCCTACCCACTTTATATTAGCTGGTTAGTTCCTGGTTATGATTATAACTCCAAGCCACTCTTTTCAATCTGTTGTCTGCTGACGCTCTAGTTATATATCAGACACCGAGGTAGGTAAATTTAGAACCAGGATTAGCTCCATTTGTTGCTTAAGATGCCTTCTGCCTCAGTTTGTACAGTTTATGATTTATCCTTCATTTCCTAAGATAGTTCTATCTGCATTGATAAATCTTATGGAAAAATCATCTTGTCATGACAGGTACAAGAAATCTGGCAATGAGCAATTTGCAACCGAGCTCAGCAAATGGATCTTCCATGAAAGAGGTCATCTTAAGGTACTGTAATCCAACCTGCTTTCCACATTCCTTGTTTTGCTGATAAAAAAAGGTTATTACATGAGTAAGCAGATATATACCACCAAATAACAGTTCCCTTATTCTGTTTTGTATCTATTTTCTTTCCAGGCGGTCAATGTACAACACCACCAAGTTGGGGAGACGGCTGAACCTGCAATGTATAGGATCAAGGATGACTTGGTACCCCTCCCACCTATTTGGTTTTCATTTGGAACAACATTACCTCGAAAATTGAAACAGGGAATAAAAACTGAATCTTTCTCATGTAAATTTGATTGAAGGAATACTCCGTGGAGATCTATGAGTGGTCTGGAAAGAGCTGGAAACCATATGTTGCTGATGACGTTCAAGTTCAGTTCTACATGATGAGCCCCTATGTGTTGAAAACTTTATCAACAGATCAGAAAGTAGTTTTCATTTTTATCCTAGTTATCATTTTAGATGATCTATCTTTCTTTGTACGAACCTTCGCTCATAGCACCTAATGTTGCAGGGTCGATATTATACCTCATTCAAGGTTCCCGACATCTATGGGGTCTTCCAATTCAAGGTTGAATATAACAGGCTTGGCTACACTGCCTTGTCACTTGCAAAGCAGGTAGTCTATCAATGCATAATTTTTCATTCCATGGTACGAGTATACGAATGCTTTTGCTTGGTCAATTAAGTCGCATCAAGTTCATATGAATCAGTCAAGAACTGATTTTAAACATATTTTCTCTTCGTAAGGCTTATGTAGCTGCCCAAAATGGTAAAACGTTAATGCTATATATTACTGAAAATAGGGTGAACTATAAAACGATATCTGAACTTTAATACATTGTCCACTTTGAAGGAATATAACATGTAAAAATACTATGTTTTTACTTCAAAAATGCTTTTGGCCAGTGCTTTTCTCTATGAACAGCTGCATCCTTGTTGAACAATCATGTGTGATATACATTTTTCAATTTCGTACGAGAATATAATAGAAGTTTGAATTGCAGATTCCTGTTCGGCCCTATAAGCACAACGAATATGAAAGATTCATTACAACAGCCTTTCCCTACTATGGAGCCTCATTTTCTACGGTTCGTTATTCTCTCATGTTTCATGATCTCACTTTATGATGATACATGTTAATCTGGATTTCTCACTTGGTATTGGATTTACTTATTGCAGATGGCAGGATTCTTCGTCTTCACAATTGTCTACCTATACAACAAATAGACTTGGAACCATCTGATAGCAGTAGAAGTTTTTGTTGCGAATCTAGATAACACTTACATTTGAGAGTTTTGTCAAAGGAGAGCAATTACAAACAATTGTTTGAACTTGATATTTACAGAGCTGTAATTTATGAATCAAATGGTTTAATCAAATGCCTTCAATCTCCATTTCATCATCACTGGTCTTGTAGCTTTCAATTTCATCATCACTTTCTTCTTCTTCTTCTTCTTCTTCTTCATCTTCTGCTTGAATCTGGATGTCACTTGCTTTTGCATACCTTGTACAGTATTCTGTTGTAATGAAACACCAAATAACTTATAGTTCCGTGTTCCAATTTTAAACGGAATAAACTGCAAGAGCTCTCCTTACCTTTAACCTTTTGCTCATAGGCCGGGCGATCTCTCATCATCAGTGACGCAGCTTCACCATTCAAAGGGTCCGAGGGATTTGGATAAAGCAGAAGCTGAGGAAGAAAGACCTCAAATATGTTCACTAGATCTGCATAGAATAAACTGACAATGCATGAGTTGCATCTCTTCCAGAAATAAGAAAAATTATGGGTTTCTTAAGTCGAAGAACTACAATGTAGTACGTTAATGAAACTGAAATTTTACCAAACATAGGGCTCCATGTCTGGTTGATAACGTCGAGACAAACTGAACCCGACCTGTGATCCAAAAAATCGACTCACAAGTGGTTAGAGTATCTCAAGGCATTGAGTCAAGAATGGAAATACAATGAAATGTAGTTCTTACGATTCATCGATGTTGGGGTGGTAGATGCGGTTGACAAAGCCGATTGACGGAGATCTATAAGGGTAAGCATCTGGTAACTCGACCCTCACTCGCCATACTCCCCCAGTGTATAAACCTGTTCACGCATCAGTTTCAACAAACACATCATTTCTTGGCTAATTTTCACAAAGTGTTTGTTCTAAATGACTTATTAACTAATGAAAACAATTGATAAATTATCAATTCTCTAAAAACTACAGAGAGGGCAAATCTAATCTAATCACATAGAGCTTGTCTAATTGGCGAGGAAACGGGCGAGGGAGGGGGTGGAACCCTCCATCCCCCTTGAGATGTGTGCATTTGCGCATCTTGAGGGGGATAGAGGGTTCCAACCCCTCCCTCGCCCATTTCCTCGCCAGAATTCCCCAATCATATATCATGCGGAAACGAGAGCGGGGCTGTGAGACTATAACATACTTCGGTTGGTATTAATTGTACAATTAAAAGTCACACGATACTACCGTAGATAGGCAGACGAACAATTTAGGCCTATCGATAATTGGAGTGGACTTAATATTCCAACAACAATCTATTAACTGATGAAAACAATCTATCATTCTGATGAAAACAATCTATTTGTTGTGCTCCAATATACTGTTCTTAACAAAAAAAAAAAAGTGTATAATGGGTGAAGGTAAGACTTACTATTAGGAGGCCCATTGAAATCAACAAAAATTTCACTAATGGAATCATTGACAGTTTCCACTTTATAATCTGTCATCATCCTATAAAAAACCAATCAAAGAAGATATCAGAATCAAAATTCATCCAAAACCCAAATAAAAACAGCTCAAAAGTAAAATACAATCACATAAGAATCAGCTTAAAAAGAAGAATCAAAGGGGTGTTCTTACAGCTTCATGACATCCATATCTCTTCTTTTGCTTGGAGAAGACATTTCTATTTCTTTCCACCTGCAAAATCAGAAGAAAATTTGGAAATGGTTTTGCAGAGAAGATGAATTGCAGAGGAGAGAAGTAAGAAGAAGGGAGAATAAGAGTTGTAAGAGAAGAGAAGTTTTGTGTGTTTTGCAAAGAAAAGAATTATGTGGAGATGAAGAAAGGCGTAAATGATTCTAATAATCCAGAACATGTTTTGGTTGCACTATTTATGTAATTGAAGAATCATCACGTAATCTGAATCTTAATATATAAAATGATACCCCCATAAACTAATCCCATATGGATGGGAATAATAAATTATTGACCAACCTATTAGGGCTCGTTTGGTTACTCGATGGAATGGGAATGAGAATGGGAATGGTAATAGGAATGGTAATGGTAATGAGAATGAGAATGGTAATGGGAATGGTAATGGGAATATGTATGTTTGGTATACTTTTAAAATGGTAAGGTGGTAATGTAAAATTTATTTCCAAAAATACCCTCACTTAGTTAAAATGGGGGAGGGTGAGGAGGGTAAAAATGGTCATTGTATAACTTTGACCATTACAATGGGAATGGTAATGGCCATTCATAGGGGGGGGAGGTGGGAATGGCCATTACAACCAAATCTGTAATGGGAATGACCATTACGATGGTTTTATGTGATACCAAACGCAGGAATGCCTTTGACCCATTACATTGTAATGGTCAAACCATTACATTACGACGGTCAATGGGCTAACCAAACACGACCTTAGAGAAATTTTACAACTATTTGGTTAGCAATTTTTCCTGGAATCCTTTGTTATGTAGATTTTCGTTATTTGGTGTATATTTATTGACAGAAAATTAATTTTATCATAAAATTGTTTTCCCACTACTTATAAGAATTCAAGTCCGAGAAGGAAGCCTCACGAATTTACAGAAATGATTTCAATTTTCATTTCTATTTTCCGTGCAACCAAACAAACCCTTAAAAATTATATTTTTTATTTTTTTTATCCCTTAATCCCTTCCACTGACCTAGTGATACCAACAGCCACTGCTCAACTACTGAAAAAAAATTGCATATGTTACAATTTTCTGTTGAATTTTACCCAACCGATAAGTAATCATGTCCAAATTCAACATGTTAAACAATACATGAATCATTTACCTAGTCTAATAAGTAAGTTGAATCCCCATGGCTTAAGTCGATACGATTAACTTGGATTGAAAGCGTTGGGTTGATTAGTCATACAATGATGTCTAACTGCTCATTTAAAATGTTTTGTCAATGTCAATTGCCTCAAGTACAAGTAGACTAACCAAACCTACTAAACCTTGTGTCTTGTTAACCTATCTAATTTAATTGCCACTACAATGGAGGAATCTACTTTGATCACCTATTAGGCCATGGCAAAATTATTAGCTTGGTGATGCAACATGAAATGAACCACACATCTTCATATTTTCAAAGGGCATATAAATGTTGGTTGCCAACTCAGTTCTAGGCATATAGCGAATAGAATCATAGGTCTAACTCCAAGTTCAAAACCTGCCGACGACATCTAGGATGGAAAGGGTTAAGAGATTGAAAAAAAAAAATGTTGATTTAAGACAATATCGACCTAAATGTTAACAATTACTCCGATGTTGCCACCGCGCACAAAGCACATCCAAACATATAAGTTGTTTGATGTAAGATTTTATCATTCTTTCAAGATCACGTCACCAGGATTACAAAAACATGGTTTCCTAACATTTCCCCTAAAGGGGCTGAAAAATAAGGCCTCGTAGACACGTTGATGCAAATAATGTTACATAAAGGACATGTTTAAGTATACGTTTGGCAGCATATAATTAGACGGAAAACTATCTCAAAAATTGCATCCCAGTCCTATTCAATGCTAAGCTTCCATCTCTCTAATCATCTTCTTTCTTTAGCCCTCAGAGCTTCAGGCAAAAATGCGGATCCTTAAATAGGAAACCCATAATAGGCTTTTTTTCTCCTTCCTTGGTGTTTATCAGTGCTGATAACAAGTAACTGTAGTTGTCACCATGCGATGGAAGCATTCTCTCAAGGCATTCATTTCATTGGCTGGACCTGCGCATAATGCAGTTATGAGAACCAAATATACCATGGCGTCAAAAAGTCCCACACATGATAAATATGATTTCAGAAATTCTAAATGGCGAGGAAACGAGCGAGGGGAGGGAGGTGGCGGGGTGGGGACTGTTCACCCACCCTGGGATGCGTGCAGTCATTTTTTGTGCGCGCATCCCGGGGTGGGTGAACGGTCCCCACCCCGCCACCTCCCTCCCCTCGCTCATTTCCTCGCTGTGTAGAAGCGCTCATATGATTTACTCTTACCTTTTTCTCTCCGTGTTTCTTCCACTAGAGGAGGGTTAAGGATAAGATGGATTACTTCCAGACTCCAGCGGCACCTTCAGCAAAAATGCTTTAGCCGCTGTTCATCTCTTCCTTGTATAGGAAGTATCTCGAGTCCTGGAAGTGAAGCGGTTCATTTCCCCATGAAGTCCATCCAGCTAACAATTCTCTAGCAAAAAGTTCAATACACCGAGCAGGTTTTGGTCCAGGTACATAATTCAAAAGCAACTCTGACAATGTTGAGAGGAAAACATAAGAGCTACACGACATGAGAAGAGATAAACGAACTTCAGATATTTGAAGTTTAGAGCACCTCCAACAGGCATTTAGCAGCATAGGCCTACATAATTTTTCTTTTTACGAATTTAATTGCTTATGTGGCCTATAAAGGCCATGCAGCAAATTGAAATTGAAGAAGGTTTTCATCTTGAAAAATCAAAAAAATCCAGTTGTTGGATCTGGTTAATTTCAAGATGAAAATCTTTTAAAATAAATGAAAATGTGTGCTCAATCAATGAACGCGTGGTTTGGTTTGGAAGCCCCTGCTTGGGACGCTACGCATGAAGGGGGTGTAGACCTTGTTATAGAACGCTAATGGGGGTGTTTTGGCTTCCAAATTGACACAGGCACAGGCCCTCCATTGAACAGTTCGGAAACCTTCTAAGTTTGTATAAATACCTACTGGAGATGCTCTAAAATTGTTGGTAGACTTGCAAATTGACATCGTGTAGGGGCTGTCAGTTTAGTAACTCAAATCTCAAATAGTAACACTAACACCCCCATTGACACCCTTAAAGACATTTCATGTAAAGTAAAAATGTCACCATCATGCTGCAAGATCAATTCTCTCTTACTACATTTATTGTTTTCTCTCTAGTTCTTACTGCTTCATTCTCTCATTGAAATCTCAATTTTTTTTTTTCTTTCGGCAGTCCTTAAACACCAACAAATACTATTTATCAAGATATTTAACTTGAAAGAGTATTTTGGAAAAAAAAAATTATGTTTCAATGAGAGAAAATGAAGAGGTAAGAGCTAAATAAAAGAGAAAACATAAGGAAAAAAATGTAAAACCCTTTCCCTCTCAACAGACCTTTCTTGCATAGCAGCTCCCACGCAGGGGGTTCCAAACCGAATCACACGCTCATGCGCACGAGCCTTTCTTTCTTTTTTTTGTTACATTTTTTTTTATCTTGAAATCAAACACATCCAGCTCTTCGATTCGATTTTCATCTAGAAAAACTTTAAAAGCTTTTATTTCAACTTGCGTATTGGCAAACCCTCTTTTTCTCCACCCTAAAAAGAATAAACAACAACAACAAAATTATGAATGGCTACACAGCCCATTTATTGGAGATGTTCTTAGGGTACCAATACTCTAAGCGACAAACCTTATCTTCGATTGCTAAATAACAAGTAACTCAAGAGTGCCAGGTGAAGCTATTTCTGATTAATGGACTAGAAAATGTTTTGCAAGATATTCTTTAAGCAAAAGGTGACTGGAATTCATAGCGAGTTAGAACTACAATACCTCCAACTGGGGGCTTCCGTGAGTAATCACCAGGGATGCTAACAATGACTTGATTTTCTTGTAAGGGTTTGAATGTTGAGAGATGTTTAGAATCCATTCCCTGAAATGAGTACCAACAAAATCAGCCATTAGCAGAAGTTCCCTACTATTAGAGCACGTGTTGATACACAAACTCACCTCCCCATGGCTGTATCCAAGGAGAAGACATTCATATGGCCTATGATGGAAAAGGTCCAACTCACTAATCAGTGATCCATCTGGTTTCACCTATGATGTCCCAAAAAACATGACACGTGGAATTGCAATCAAGTTATTTTAAAAACATGAATAATGATATCACCTTCAACCAGTAAACACAAATAATAAATCACCTTCAACCAGTAAATGAGTGCCGAATAGCTGACACCCCACATGGGAAATAGTTCTTTCTCAATGAAAACTCGCAGTTTCTCTCTATTAGTTACCCACAAGGCCACAAGGGCTCCATTCCTATGAGTAAGTTGCTTAATAGGAAGTGACAAAAAGTATCTATTAGGCAGTGTTGGGTACCTGCAATACAGTAAGCAAACCACAATGCACACCATAAAGAATTGTTTCAAACAATGAAATCTAGCTGAACATTACTGTGCAGACATATTGTAGTCTACAAACTGTATTATTGTGGTATTAACTGGTTGTCATGATTCTTGTTACTAAAAAATACTAAGATGGGCTTAGTCCACATCGGTTACTCAGACTTATAAGCCAAGATATTTGATACATTGATCGAAAAACAGTACATATTAAATTCCACAGATTACTGATGGAAGGCAGAAGGAAGCTGTTAAAGAAAGTCACAAAAAGCTAATTGTATACCCAAGATGAAAGTACATACATGGACTTTTGGCATGCACTTCCATTTTCCCATGGTGGATCGATAACAATAAGATTGAAACCATGACCTGGATTAGCTGCAGCACCAATTATAGCATTAAACTCAAAATGCTATTATTACCTATTTGAATAAAAGGATCATTTTTTCATTCTTTGGAATAAAAGTCATTCGAAACTGACAGCTTCTATCGTTCAAAGGAACATCCAAAGCCCTCAGAGACCTTAAACAAGAGACCTTATTAAATGTTTTGCTCAAGTGCATCAGCAAAATGGTATTTTGGCATCAGGGCCGCTGCATTCACTCTATTACTCACAGACAAGTCAAAGTACTGGCAAAAAGACTGAACAGATGAGGTTTGTCATATGTGATCATTTGATGGTATTAGTATGTATTGAGTTTTTCAACTAGTTGTCACACATCTACGTAATTTTCATGTTTCAAATGTTTTTGTACCATGCTCTAATTATGCAACTGATCTGTCCTAGGTTGTCAGACATGATAGCAATTCGTAGAATGAACAAAAAACTGATATTCAAATTACCTGGAATCAGGTCATGAAGTTGCTCCAAGTTAGACTACCACATGTCCAGAAATAAATGAATCAATTAGGCTTAAGAATAAGTTCAAAATGATAAATAACTAAAGCTGATGACTTAGTTGAATATCACACCATGTGGAAGCAACTCTTTCTAGGTATTATGTAGCATTTTTCAAGAAAGTCAGCCTCAGCATCAGCGCTACTGTCGTTGGTAACTAAGTTATTAAATAAAGGAAAGGCTTTTGACTCATCATAGTGTATGACCCCTTGACCTATATAGAAAGGAACATGAAAAACAAAAAAAAATGTCAATTAGTTGAAATTTAATTTGTTACATTTAAGTATGATTACAAACATCTATTGATCACAGTATTTTCAAATAATAACTCAAAAACAAAAAACACAAATATCTTTTAGCCATCTAGGAGGCAATGATGCTTGTGAGGTTCTTAAGTGGTTACGTGACAGCAGTTCTACAGTTGTCCATCAAATTTTGCATCTAACATCCTAAATAAAATTTGCATTTTTTCTGTTAAAAACTAAGTGTGTGCAAGTGCAGCCTACATGTGATGGGACTTTCTACAAAAAACAAGCAGAAAGCAAAACAGTGTACACTGGCACATTGGAAAATCGTTCACATTACAGGAGATGCCACTTTGGATAGTCGAATAGAAGAACATAACTTTTTGCATCTGAAGCCCAAGCTTGCAACTGGCGACAATGAGAAGGGAACTTCATGACACATTCGCAACATTTAGATAGGTTAAGGTAAAACTTATTAGTTTGTGGTGACGTGGGGGAAATTTTAACAAAATTTGTATAGCTCTTTATTCTGTACATATTCATATATGCAGAAACGACGAAAATGATTATGAAGACAAAGGAGGAAGATCAAAACTTGTGTGACGTTGCTTCTCGAATTCCCCCTTCCTTCAACCTCATTCTTCCCTCAGACTATTCTCACTTGATTTTTTCCTTTAAAACTAAACACATCCTAGATTCAAAAAGGGTAACCTTGTCACTAAGCATAGTTTGTGATACATACAAAATACAACCAAATACAACAAAAGCCACAAAAAACTTTACTTGCATTCCTCTTAAATTTCAACAAAAGCTACAAACTTTACTCAAAATTCATCTTAAATTAATCAAAAACACTAACCTCCATCCTCAAATTCCTCCACTCCCAACCAACCCCGAAGAGAAATCTCATACAATGGAGCCTGCCAACCCTTCCCAACTCCACAAACGACGGACCATCACCATCATCTCTTTCACCACTCGTACTCACTTCTTCAGAAGAAGAAGAACTTACTCTATTCAAATCACATAGAATCGACACCAACCCTTTCTCCCCCAACAACGCTTCATGTGCCCTAACCAACAATTCCCTCGCCTCCTACAAACAAACCTACAATTCCAAACCAAACAATCAACAAAAACGAGAAACTAATCTACAAATCAATCAATGACGGAGATCCGCGGACCGTTCTCGCTCATTGAGATGGTGGGGTTTCTTCTCTTTTTGCTTTCGTTTCTTGAATTGACAGAAACAACTCGAGTTTGTGATGGGTCAGGTTTGGGTTGGAAGAAGCGAGTGTTGTAAGAAGAGGGAGAAACTCTAAAGCAAGTGTAGGAGCGATTGAGGTGACGAACTGGGTCGATGAAGAAGATGGTTTTGGAGAGTGGGTAGATGCCTGTGGTGGTGAAAGTTGAGAGCTTTTCTTTCTCCTCTTCGATTGTGGTCTATGGTTCTGGTTTCGCCATTTTGAGTGAGAGAGAGAGTGGTGAAGCTTAAGTCGTTGGGGTTTTGGAGGGAATTAGCGAAAATGTGGTGAAGGAGGTGTTTTGGTGGGGATGGATGGAGGTCAAGATGAGTAAAGTTATCTATTTGTATCCATTTCGGCCACTTTTTTTAAGCCATACACATAGATGCATAGTATATATAGAAAAAAAACTAAACACGATTACAAACTTGTCGCCTTGCGACTGAAGCCAAGTTATGAGCCTCCATATTGAGGTCTCTACAAATATAGTGACAATTCCATAAAGGTAGCAAAATGAGCAGACGTCTAATGTTATGAATAAGCAGATGCCATAGTAAAAGAAAGTGAAGAGAAATAAGGGTTGCCGAATCACCGAAAAGGAATTTTGTCCGCCACTGCTGAGCCTGAATGATAATAAGAGTTGTATCCGCCACGTAGCAATCTACCATGGTTCTATCAAGAACCTTGTCTGCAATCGGACCATCTGTTGTAGCCATTATGTGTCCATGTATGTCTATCCATTTTGGTCACTCAACTGGATGGATATGGATAGCTCTTAGAGCATCAACAATAGAGCAAGCCTTGCCTGGAATTGTTAAAAAAAAATAATAATAAAAAATAAAAATAAAAAATGGAAAAATCGTACGTGGCAATGCCCAAAGCCTTCAACCAAGTCTTAACCACGTACCCCATCCCCAATAGCATTGTTGAAAAGACAGTGAAAAAATGCTTGTGGCGATAGGGTGCATGACCTGGTCAACCAGCGACCCAGATTTGTTAGGCAAAATCTAGCTATTTGATCAACGGTTGGAAAAGGTTGAAAAATGAAGTGTGCGACCTATGATAGGACGCACAATTCATTTTCCTTTTGCGCATAGGTAGTCTGCAAGCCTCTCTGCAGAGATGCACGAGTGAGGCTTGCCTGGGCAATGTCATAGGGGTGTTTTGGGCTTGAATAGGGAGATAGGGTGTTTTGGGCAATGTCATAGGGATGTCAAAAGAAAAGGTTGTCTGGCTCTCAAGACTGGCTATTGTGGATGCTCTTATCCATCTCCTATTCATCCCCTCAAAATGGATAAAACTATCAGTTTCGCTGCCCATAGATAGCAAGAAGCTTGCACCTTCTAAAAATCATCTGACTTTTCACAAGCCCAAGGCTTCAAATGGATAGTTTTTTTTAATCAGGAGGCAGTGATGCTTGTGAGGCTCTTAAGTAGTTACGTGACAGCAGTTCTGCAGTTGTCCATCAAATTTTGCAACCTCACATTCCAAATAAAATTTGCATTTTTCTGTTAAAAACTACGTGCGTGCAAGTGCAGCCTCATGTGATGAGATTTTCTACAAAAAGTAAGCAGAAAGCAAAATGGTGTAGAATGGCATATTGGAAAATCATTCACATTAACAGGAGATGCCACTTATGGAGAGAATCGAATAGAAGAACATAACTTTTTGCATCTGAAACCCAAGCTTGCAACTGGCGACCATGAGTGGGGAACTTCGTGATACATTCACAATGGTTGGATTGGTTAAGATATAACTTATTAGTTAGTGATGATGTGGGGAAAAATTTAACAAAATTTGTATAGTTCTTTATCCTGTAGATATTCATACATTCACAAATGAAGAAAATGATTATGAAGACAACGGAGGAAGATCAAAACTTGTGTGACATTGCTTCTCGAATTCCCCCTTCTTTCAGCCTCATTCTTCCCTATGACTATTCTCTCTTGATTTTTTTTTTCCTTTAAAACTAAACACATCCTAGATTCAAAAAGGGTTAATCTTGTTACTAAGCATAAGTTTGCAAAGTGATAATGCGTTTGCACGTCAAATACATACATACAAAATACAACCAAATGCAACAAAATCCAAAAAAAAAAAAAAACTTTACTTGCGTTCCACTTAAATTTCAACAAAAGCTACAAACTTTACTCAAAATTCATCTTAAATTAATCAAAAACACTAACCTCCATCCTCAAATTCCTCCATTCCCGACCGACCCCGAAGAGAAATCTCATACAGTGGAGCCTGCCAAACCCTTCCCAACTCCACAAACGACGGACCATCACCATCATCTCTTTCACCACTCGTACTCACTTCAGAAGAAGAAGACGAACTTACTCTATTCAAATCACAAAGAATCGACACCAACCCTTTCTCACCCAACAATGCTTCATGCGCCCTAACCAACAATCCCCTCGCCTCCTACAAAAAAAAAAAACCCACAATTCCAAACCAAACAATCAACAAAAAAACGAGAAACAAATCTACAAATCAATCAATTATACCTGGTGACGGAGATCCGCGGACCGTTCGCGCTCGTTGAGATGGTGGGGTTTCTTCTCTTTCCGCTTTCGTTTTCTTGAATTGACAGAAACAGCTAGAGTTTGTGATGAGTCAGGTTTGGGTTGGAAGAAGCGAGTGTAGTAAGAAGAGGGAGAAACTTTAAAGCGAGTGTAGGATCGATTGAGGAAACGAACTGGGTCGATGAAGAAGATGGTTTTGGAGAGTGGGTAGATGCCTGTGTTGGTGAAAGTTGAGAGCTTTTCTCCTTCTTCTACGATTCTGGTCTCTGGTTCTGGTTTCGCCATTTTTGAGTGAGTGAGAAGTTGGGGTTTTGCAGAGATTTTGTGGGGGGAATTAGCGAGAATGGCATTGCCCAAAGCCTTCACCCAAGTCTTTAACTCTTAATTAACTACGACTCAGATTTGTAAGTGAAGTGAGCCAACTATGATAGGCCGCACAATCATTTCCCCTTTGCGGCAATCCGTAAGGCTCACTGCAAGAGTAAGTCTAGGCAGTCAGGAAAATCAATGATTTTTTTTGTCAGATTTTGGCTTTTTTATACTTTTATCTATTTTTTTTAAAATACAATCACAAACATCACTTATAGAAGAAATAGAAGTATAAAAAGCCCACATCTTAACCAAAAATGGCTGACAACCCTGGCCGCCTATAATTGTTGTCTCTGCAGAGATGTATGTTTGAGGCTTGTCAGGGCAATGTTATAGGGATCGAGGGGGCTCCTGCGCACAGTGGGCTGGATGGGCTCCTGCGTAGGTGTCTCAGCCATTGGATCAGAATCCAACGGCTCATATCATATGGATTTGAAATCCAGATTTTATTTAAAAAAAATTCCCGCCCAAAAGCTTTATCCTCTGATATGATATGAGCCGTTGGATTATGATCCAACGGCTGAGACACCTACGCAGGAGCCCATCCAGTCCACTGTGCGCAGGAGCCCCCCTCGATCCATGTTATAGGGGTGTTTTGGGCTTGACTAAGGAGAGAGGGTTGTCAGGATGTCAGTGGAGAAGGTTGTTAGGCTATCAGGACTGGTTATTGTAGATGGTCTTATTCATCTCCTATCCATCCCTTTAAAATGAATAAAACTATCACTTTTGCTATCCATGGATAGCGGGAAGCATGCGGCTTCTGAAAAATCGTTTGACTTTTCAGAAGCCGCAAGGTTTTAAATGGATAGGTTTTTTATTAATCAAGATATTTGCCCCCAGCCTTGCTACCACAACAAGCTTTATAATTTTTTGTTTTTAATTTTTATTTATTCAAAAAAAAATGTTGTCCTGGGTTTGACTCAATTGAAGAATCGCGAACCACTACTTGCTAATCAATCATAAATAGAAAAACAAGCTAGCTCAATCAATTATAATAAAACCAAGAGACTGGAAGTCAATTAAAGTAATGTTGTCTATAATGAGAATTACTGATGAATCAAAAACTTTCCATTTGCACTTTTTTTTTCTTTTCTTATCCTCATATCTTTAAAAAAAAATGGAAACTCGGTTATATATAATGTAAAATGTAAAAAAAATTAATGTATCTCATTTAGCTCATTTATTCCTACTATAACTAGAACTAGTTATTTCGGTTTTCTACTGACGGCTTTATAACCCTAGCTCTTTTTTATGGTCTGAGCAAGATACGACTTATTTGAAATTCATTTTTTGAACAATTCAAACAAAAAGAAATGTTATGTGAGATTTTGGGTATTGTATTCTATGGTTCCTTCCCGCGTCAATTGTAAATTTTTGGTTATTGAGATTCATGGAAGATTCGGATTAATATTAAGGGATCTAAAAAACGACATAATAATGTTAAACAACCATAGTAAAGTAACGTTTAAAGTAAATTTCTTAACAACCGAACTAAATTACTATCACATAAAAAAAAAATAATAATAATATCTCTTATGTTTCCTTCTACCACTACTCTAAGGTGTTAGGGACTCAAAAGCCCTTGCGACACTCAACTCCCTCTTGAGGCGCTCGATATCTTTCTCTAGCACTTGTATCCGAATCGCAGTGGTGAGTATCATATCTCTCATCAGAAAACCATAGATAGTAATCCTAAGAACTCATATGGAATGAATGTCTCATGTCGTAGTTGACCCGAAGATAATTTGTATATCGCACAAGCAAAGTAAACTGCATGAAATAGTAATTCACATTTTAGTAACAAAATCATTAAATATTAAAAGAAATATATATATATATATATATATATTAAAATATCGTACAGAATCAAGAGATCGATATCTGGGTCTAATACTATGGTCTCAAGTACATAAGCACTCGACATCTTAACATTAAGTTCATGCGAACTTACCATTTGAAGTGTCCACTGGTCGTCCGCACTACCAAACTAAAGAGGAAGGACTTCCTCGTATGTGTGTGGCTCAAATGTCAAGTTCACGTGTGCTGGAATCATAGCATCGTCCCGAATCGCAGCAACCGTATAATAATCTATGTTAGCTCCCATTTACTCTTGATCCACATGTTAGGACGATTGTGCCACTGAAGAATAAAACATAATTTAATTTAAGTGTACAAAATGGAATATATTAAAAGTTCAAGTTTACAAATAATGAATAAATATAAAATGTACCTCTATCCCAGTAAACCTAATAGTTAAGCTCGTCATGTTGAAAATCAATACTATTACGCCATCCATTGGCTTGGTAATGTCCAATCTCTTCAACCTCTTATGGTTTCGCCTTTTTTCGTTGATAATATGAGATGCAATGTTGAAATCCACTTTTCAACATTTTTAACGTGTACCTTGAGGCACTCATGTTGAAACAAGTTGGAACTTTGACTCGTTATTTCTGATGTTGGTATTTAGTTTTCGTTAAAATTTCAGCTCAAACAAAACTCAATTGATATAGTTTTCATTTAATCATATTTATGTAATGTCCTTATTTTCAATGAAAACAAATAGAGTCCTCCTGGGTCTGTAAAACAATTTTTTTTGTCCCTAAACCGTCATTGCCCAAATAAACATAATCAAATAGTTAATGAGTACTATCTCAACTGGTAAGATTTATGGTGAATGATATCACTATCACTACTTAAAACCCCATTGAATGTGATTAGAGGAGTTTGATATCTATTGAAATATCTTATTGACATTCAAGAAAAAAAAACTTTATCATGTAAAAACCAATGTAGAAATGAGTATTACAAAATTGGAATTATTATGTAATATCCGAGGACAATATATGCTTTACTTTTGTATTTAACTTTGAGTTGGTGTGAGCCAGCTTCGAGATTCAGTATGCCTTTCTATTGAATGAGACAAAACCTATTAGATTAAATACTTGGATATGTAAGATCTTATTAGATTAAGGGTAGATCTCATCTGATTTATTTTAACTCGCGGTTCTACACGTTTCACAACATATTTGGATCATCTCGAATTCTTATCTATCCTTTAAAGAGTGAGGCTAGGGCATCAGATTTTGCAACCAAGATAATGTGGCATTATCAGAGGAGGTTTTTTACAATCACGAGATACACATAAACACTTTTGAGTATTTCATCTCTCTTTCAAGATCACGTCACTTGTCTAGTGATCCTATCTCCAACCTCTAGTGACTTGAGTTGTAAAAAAAAGAAAATAGTGCAAAATTTGTTATAGATAGACACACGATTGAGCGCATGGGTGTGGATATTATTGATAAAATAAATATTTAATTTATATTTTGAACTAAAATTTCTCTTTGAAGTTAGAGCACCAATCCATGACATTAGACATCGTTGGAGAACAACATGCTTTGATTTGACTAGCAATAATCTAACCAAATAAGGGTTAGTTGACTTGAAAAAATGTTTATTTCCTATCAGCATTCACCAAATGAGAGATAGACAGAGTTTAAAATTGCACCTCAACTATTGAACGGGCATTTTAGTTATGCACATCTTGGTTTTCTCCTTCTTTTTCTTCTTCAAAAGCTAAAACCCCTTCAAACAATGCACATGTTCTAATGCTAAACCCTATTTTTAATCCAAAATTTAGGTTTATTGTGGATGGTTTCCAACTTTAGATAATATAGGGAGAAGCAAACTTTTGGCGAGAAATCTAATCATTCTAATAATCATATTTACCAACATAAGTGGAGCCAAGGATTGTGATTTCATTTTTCGAGGTAATTTCGATAAGTTGATTTTTAGAAATATTTAGTTGTATATAGAAAAAAAAACTTAAAATTTTCGGTTGTAATTATGAAGTTATCAATATAATTTAAGCATTTTAACATTTTATATATTACATAAAAAGTACCACAAGACTCATAATGTCATGCAAACTACATATTGCATAAGAATCTCTTATATAACAAAATTTTAATACTAAACTAATATTATAATTGGTTAAAATGTACGAAAATTAAAATTGATCTAATGAAAAAAATAAATATTTCGGATTTTGAAAGAACTTTCGTAACTCAAAAAAAGAAATATTTCGTGAAATTCGACATTCATTCTAGAAATCACATTCCTTGAGTGGAGCAAATGAATATTGTATCATGCAATTTAGTGAGGAAGCTATTTAAGGATTTGAACTTATTGTATCATGCAATTTAGTGAGGAAGCTATTTAAGGATTTGAACTTCTAATTCTCCAACCTAATCTTGGTGCTCCAATTAGCACTAAACAACATTGATTAATACCAAATATCATTTAGTCATCATTGATTAATACCAAACAGAGCATTAATATAGATGCAATTATGCAAGCAAACCTAAACAACACACGAGAAGACTTCACTTCATTCCATCTTCCAAAGATCAAATCATGGAAGAAAAAAAAAATCCTTGATGGATGTAGTCTGTAGAGAACTTGTGTTGTTATGTCCAAAAACAGAAATAAAATGTAGGCAAAAAATAAACACAAATACAACTAATAAGCGTAACGCGAAAAACAACACACCACTTGTTGTAACGTGGAGCGTTTTTTTGGAATCTCAAAGTGTTGGCAACCAATGAGAGGTCTCCACGTGTGAGATAGTCATTACGTGTTAGCTCAACTTGTCTTGTGGCGAATGGTGTCACTACTTCAAACTTGGAAAATTTTGAGATTACATTAAAAATTCTTATCACCATTCAAGGAAAAAAAAAATCAACCTACAAGTATACAAAGTATCATGTAAAAGCCCAGAATAAAAATGAGTATTACAAAATTGGTTTTGTATGTAATCGTGGTGAACAATACATGCTTTGCTTTTTTATTAACTATGAGATGGCATTAGCTAGCTTAAGACTTTAGTATACCATACGTTAGAAAGATGCGAAACCTATTGAAGTAAATACTAGGATATGTAAGATCTTATTAGATTGAGTTTGTCTAGGCAGCCAGACTTTAGACTAATTTTTTGTTAGGTTTGAGATTTTTTATATTTTTATTCATTCTCTTTAAAACACAACTACAAACATTATTTATAAAAGGGGTAAAAATGTAAAAAAATCCAAAACCTAACAATAAAATGACTATAAAGTCTGGACGACTAAAATTAGGTTACTAGATTAAAGGTAGATCTCATTTGATTTCTTTCACCTTGGAGTTCAACACGTTTCACACCATGTTTGGTTCATTTTCAATTATTGTCTATCCCCTACTTGCATTGTACCAACTCAGTTTGAAACATTTGTTACTTACTAATCAAGTTCACAGTTTTATTTTTATTTTTATTTTTACAATTATTCTAGATTCACTTAGGTCTGACATGCCCTATTTTCTGTTCTTTACATTTCAATCTTATCTCCAACTTCCAATGGATTTGAGTTGCAAAGGATAAATAAATAAATAAATAAAAAAAATAAAAAAAAGGCATAAGCAGAGTTGGATAATGATATGATTGACCTCATGGATGGTAGTAACAATATTACTAATTAATTAATTTTGAACTTAAATTTATCTCTTAAATCAAAATACCCATTCAATTAGATTAACTTTGCGTGGTTAAAAGTGTGATGGTTCAGTGGTTGAGCAGTGGCGGATGATATCACTAGGTCACATGATTAAACTCAACTAGCGACAATTAGGGTGAGAGGAGTTGAGGGATAAAAAAATACAAAACAAAAAAAAACAAAAAACCTTGCGTGAAAAAACAAGCTTTTGCTATCACTAAACATAAATTCATATTTCACAAAACAAGCGTGAAACAAAAAATTTCACTAAACATAAATTCATCAATTTTCTCTCCTTTTGATTTCATTGTATCATGCCCTTTCATAATCCTATATTCTATGAAGTTGGATCCTATGCAACCAAAACACAGAATATAAAGTTAGATTCTATGCAACCAAACATGACTTTACATTCATATGATAACCTAGCTGGATTGTAGTTAGACTTTAGACAAAGTCGGAAACATTTTTTGTCAAAGAAGCTCTCAAGATTATTATTTTCTACACATGTCTAATGCTCATAATTATCCTGGATAACTTACATCTAACATGCCCTATTTCCTCTCTTTTACGACTCAATCCTATCTCCAACCTCCAATCACTCTATGTTGCAAAATAGAGAAAATAGTGTAAAGTTTGTTATAGATAAGCACACGACTAAACACATGGGTGTTTACACTCTTGGACTTTAGAAAAGTTCGAAACATCTCTTATCAAACAAGCTCTCAATTTTTTTTTTCCACACTTATGTGATGCTCGTAACTATTTCTTCTCCTTTACAACTCAATCCTATCTCCAATGTCCATGACTCAGTTTTAAAAGAGAGAAAATAGCGCAAAATTTGTCATAGATAGGCACACGAACGAGCTCATGGGTGCGAATGTTACTGGTAAAGAAATTATTTACTTATATTTAAAAAAAAATTACTCACTTAAATCATAGCACCAATCCTTGACATTACATGCAAGTTTTTGTAGTCGAATACTCTTAATTAATTCATCACAACATTTGAAAACTATCGAACAATAGAAACAAATGCCAACCTATGCTTTTCGGGATATCGTTATATTTTAAATATTTTCTTCAATTTTATTTGTGAAAAAAAATCCTCCAATTTAGCCCTAACAAAAGGGTAATAAGGTCATTTACCCCAAACAAAGAGAATCAAGTCAATCTATTTTAGCCTATAAAAGCTCAAATCACTTAAAGTAGAAACCTCCCCTACTCTGCCCACTCAATTCACTCTGTTTTCCCACTCTGTTTTTTTCCATCATTTTTAATCCCTTTTGGGTTCTTTCTTCACCTGGTGAAGGAAAAGACTTGGACTTGAAGCTGTGTGTGAAGAACTCTCATCACCTTATCATCTCATCTATCGTATAGCCCATTTGTGTAACCGTCCCTTTGCGCGTTAAACTGTAGACAACAAAAAAAGTGTTAATAAAGACACACCCATTGCTTTGATTCCCGCGTTTTTACACAGTCTCTTTCATTTTCTTTGCCTTTCGCGTGCAAGCCATTCTCACGAAATTTGTTTCTTTACATTTCCTCTCAACTTCTTGTCTAACGGTTTTTAATTCCTTCTCAAAATTAGAAGTAAGGAAATCAAGCTGTTCTGAAGATTTGGAGGTCTGGGTTTTTCTTGGGGTGTTCTGTTTGCATGTGGAAAGTAAGAGGTAAGTGACCCATTTGTTTGTTGATTTCAGTAATGTATTTGTTTTTTTTTAATCATCTGGGTGTGTTTTAGAACCACCCCATTGAAGGAGAATTGAATTTGGACTTAGAGATGCTATCAAGTTTGCATCTTTAGCTGAAATTTGGGATCTGTTTTTTGGTTGAATTTTGGGAGTAAATTTGGAAAAGAAAAAAAAAAAAAACCCATAAACTGAATGTGGGTTATCATGATCTGAGTTTTTTGTTTTTTGAGTTTCAGTTGAAAGTGATAAATGCTATAAGTTCCGATTTTTAGATGAGATTTGGCTGTTTTGTGTTTGTTTAAAGGAATTCATAACTCATAAGTACTCAACATGAAGGAGTTAAAAAGTAAATGTATCATGGACTGAATCAGGGTTTCATCTCATTCAGATTTGAGTTTGCATATTTTTTGGGGGGTTCTGATAGTTTGCATGTGTTCAGTGAACGATCTTCTTATATGTAGTTTGCTTGAATTTGTATTGAGGTAAATGACCTTTGTTGTGTTAATTTCAGCAATGTATTTGGTTTTCGATCATCTTGTCTTTTTACTCTCCCATTTTAGGAAGATAGAGTTCAAACTGAGACATGCGAGACCAAGTTTGCGTTTTTAGCTAAATTTTGGGGGGTTTATGTTGAATTTGAGGGATTTTAGTTTGATTTAAAGGAACTCAGATTGATTTTGGCTTGATTTTTAAAGTACCCAAACTTGAAGAAATAAAAGACAAATAAAAAATAAAAATCATAACTTTAATATGGGTCTCTTTTATTACCTTGTTTGGATCTTAATTCACATCTTATTCGAGTTTCTGATGGTTTGCATGAGTTCTAATTTTTTTTTTTTTTTTTTCAGGAAGTTTAAAGTGAGAAATGAATTAAAGTTCATATTTTTAGCTGAAATTTGTGACAGATCATAGATTGAATCTTGGTTTTGCTTAAAATTGTTTTTTTAGATTGATTGGAAGGGGAGAAATAAAAATCATAAACTGAATTTGGATTTTTTTCGTTACCTTGTTTGGATCTGATGGGAGGTCAATTCAGTAAGAAGACCGGCGAAACCCCACCAGTTATGCCGCTGCATGAGAATTTGGAGTACACGGCAGAGCTTAGTTCTTACGAGAATGAATGCAGGCTTGACCCAGACTTGCAATCCTTTGATGCCACTCTTCAAGATCGAACAAACCGTGTTATCAACAGAATTGCCTCTGGAGTCGAGGTTCGAGCCCTCTCTTTTGATTCCCTCAAAGAAATCACTGGGTGCCTTCTTGAGATGAACCAAGAAGTCGTTAAGATCGTTTTAGAATGTAAACAAGATGTATGGAAGAACCAAGAGTTGTTTGATCTTGTTGAAGAGTACTTTGAGAATAGTTTGCAAACCTTGGATTTCTGTACTGCTTTGGAGAAGTGTCTCAAGAGAGCTAGAGATGGTCAATTAATCATAAACGTCGCACTACAGCAGTTTGAAGAAGAAGATGCAGATGGCGCGAACCAGAAGAAGTATGTAAGGACATTGGAGGAGCTAAGGAATTTTAAAACCGCTGGGGATCCATTTACGGAAGAGTTCTTCCAGATATTCAAATCGGTTTACAAGCATCAGTTACTGATGTTGGAGAAACTGCAGAATAAAAAGAGCAAACTTGATAAGAAGTTGAAATCGGTTAAAGCATGGAGGAAGGTTTCAAGTATTATATTTGCTATAACTTTTGCTGCTGTTCTGATCTGCTCAGTTGTAGCAGCAGCAATGGCTGCACCACCGGTTGCAGCTGCATTGGCAGCTGCAACTTCTATTCCTCTATGTTCAATGGGGAAATGGTTTGATTCTCTTTGGAAGAAATATGAAGACGCGTTAAAGGGGCAGATGGATGTTATTCGATCAATGCAGGCTGGCACTTACATTGCAATCAAGGACTTGGATGGAATTCGGGTTCTTGTTGATAAGTTGGAGATAGAGATTGAGTCCCTACTGCATAATGCTGATTTTGCACTCCAGGAAGAGGAAACAGTGAAGCTCGGCATAGAAGAGATCAAGAAAAAGCTTGGAGTGTTTATGAAGAGCATTGAAGATTTAGGCGAACAGGCTGATAAGTGCAGCAGGGATATACGACGAGCAAGGACAGTTGTACTACTGAGGATTATTAAGCAACCTAATAACTGAAGAAGCTTTTCAGTGTAATCCTGTAATGGTTTACTGGTGCTTCTTACATAGGTAACTTAAAATGTTATATGTATATGATGGATTACAAACTATTGACTCTCTGTCTTGGATTGATTTCATTTCTTTTGACGAATAATAATAAAGGATATATACATTTAGAATCAGATTTCAATTTGCGTTTTACATGTTTGGATATATTACCTACTCGCAAATACTTATTTTAGCTTCATCGATTAGTAGAAATCATAGTTCTTCTGGCATCAATGGATACACACCAGAAAAACTATGATATTAAAAATATGTATTATCTCAATGTTAATATGATTATGAAATGTACAATGCTTAGGCTTCTTGTCTACCCAAAACCATCCATGTTATTGGGCCCATATAGTCAGCGCCTTCCGAAAAAGTCCATGTGATGGAGGGGCTCAAGAGAAAGCCCACATTAACAGATCCTGTCAATGGCCCAAAAGTGGGGTTGTCAAGGGATCACTATGTATGTATAAACATCCTATGTTGGTAAAAATTTGCAACTTCTTGTTATCTAGCTAAAATGTGGATTGTATTATTCAAGAAAATTACACTTTGAATTGTCTTCTTCATGATTCATTATTAATTACCAGCTAAATTTGAATCGAAAATGTTAGGAAACCAGTTTTTGCAACCATAATGTCATGGCGTGGTCTTAAAAGAATGATGAAATATCCAAAGTTTTATGTGTATCTCGGGGTTATAAACAACCTTCTATAATAATACCACATCATTCTGATTGCAAAACGCCAAAACATGATTACAAAACCTGATTTTCTAACCTCACTCTTAGATGTATTGTTTACAAAACAAAGAATCTTCATTGGCAAACAGAGAGAAACCAAGTTGTTCAAAGATTCAATAGTTCAGTCAAGGATTCATTTCTAGACCCTACAATGTGGGATATCATCAATGGGCCACTGAAATCTAGCTTCATAGTTTCTCTTTTTCATTAGCTAATCAACTAAAGAATAACCACTAATTGGACTATAATCTGGTTTGGTCAAAGATCAAGAATTCTTCCCAACTTTTTGTTCAATCAAGTTGAGCACTATTAACCACTAAGCAAGCTTTTCTAACCTTTTTCCCTTGACCATGGAAAATGGTTTGCTAAGCTTGTAGATTATACTAACAAAAAAGTGCATTTGCGATACTTCAAAAAGGCATAGATTTTGATACAAGAACCAATCGAATTGTGAAACAACAATCGACATTAGCAACAAAGATAAAACGAATGGACAAAACCACGTGTTACACCTTTCAAAAAGAACGATTCACGTTGGTGCACATTTGAACGAAAAAATCTATTCAACCTAGTCCTTGTGCCTCGTTAGTGTCTAAGGAGTGTGTTCAACACATGAATGTCAACTCTACCCCCTCTTCATCTTTCATGGAGATAAAGTTATAATTGACAGTTATGTGCTGAACAACCTCCCCGACACTAATTAGTGCTCTCTCCCAAGATTGCATCTCTCCCAAGGTTGCATAGAAAAGTGAGCATAGATTGAGTACTGCCTTGGCAGCATTCCTTAAGACTGCCAAAACATGTCTACCTCATACCATATCATAAACCCTAAAAAGTCTCTATAATTGAGAGAGCCCATGTAAGTTGGAATCTTTGTAGTCAAAGATTCATTTCTCTAAGGGAATCCTACAATGTGGGATACTATCAACCAGCCACTAAAACCCTAGCTTTCCCTACTGATTGATTACCTAATCAACAAAACAACTACTACATAATTATACTAAAATGTGATTTGGTTAATGGATCTTTTTATTCAATCAATTAGTAGCACAAGTAAGCAAGTTTGTATGCCTTTTCCAATGATCATGGCTAATGGGATGTTTAATTTTAGTTATATTAATCAGAATGCACGTTTCTAAAAGTAATGGATGAAATCACTAATGGTGTGATGAAACAACATTTTGATGATGGTATTGATAGCAATGAAGACGGAAGTGAAAGGAGGATTCATATTTTCGCATATCCGCGATAGGCGCCTATAGGCATTTAAAAATCTTCAAAACATAGACCCATAAACAAACATATTTGTTTTCTTCAATTATTTTTTACCGCTTGAGATTGAAAATGACGGTATCTATGTCAGCACGAGTAATCTCTATACTTGGAATACCTAATTTATCTTTCAATTATTTTGTGTTTGAAGTTGAAAATGACCATATCTTTGTCAGCACGATTAATCTCTATATTGAGAAAAGTTAATCACCACTTTATTCAATGACATAATTAACATGTAACACAAATTGCGTAAAGTCATCATTTATATACACAACATATGTTGTTTTCTCGCAAAATTTAGCAAGATTTCATTTACATTCGACATAACTTTAAACTCTTAAACCGTTTTCTTGTGGGTTTTTTTACAAAGGAAAATGAATGCTATAGAATCCATATTTAGTAAGGAACGCGAACAAATCACATGTATACTGCAAGAGATAACAATAGCACAATCAATCACATTTCAAAGAGATCACATATAATGACATATCGATCACAGGCAAGTGAGATATTTTCTAACCTTTTTCCCTTGACCATGGAAAATGGTTTGCTAAGCTTGTAGATTATACTAACAAAAAAGTGCATTTGGGATACTTCAAAAAGGCATAGATTTTGATACAAGAACCAATCGAATGGTGAAACAACAATCGACATTAGCAACAAAGATAAAAAAGAATGGACAAAACCAAGTGTTACACCTTTCAAAAAGAAAGATTCACGTTGGTGCACATTAGAACGAAAAAATCTATTTAACCTGGTCCTTGTGCCTCGTTAGTGCCTAAGGAGAGTGTCCAATATGTGAGTGTCAGCTCTATCCTTCTTTCTATGGATTTGAAGAAGATGGAGAGATGGGTAAAGTTGACACTCACATATTGAACACCCTCTCAAAACACTAATCAGTGTTCTCTCCCAAAGTTGCGTAGAAAAGTGAGCATAATTACTTCCTTACTTGTAATAACAGCCTTTGAGTACTGCCTTGGCAGCATTCCTCGAAGACAGCCAAAACATGTCTACCTCATACCATATCATAAACCCTAAAAAGTCTCTATAATTGAGAGAGCCCATATAAGTTGGAACCTTTGTAGTCAAAGATTCATTTCTCTAAGGGAATCCTACAATGTGGGATACTATCAACCAGCCACTAAAACCCTAGCTTTCCCTACTGATTGATTACCTAATCAACAAAAAAAACTACTACATAATTATACTAAAATGTGATTTGGTTAATGGATCTTTTTATTCAATCAATTAGTAGCACAAGTAAGCAAGTTTGTATGCCTTTTCCAATGATCATGGCTAATGGGATGTTTAATTTTAGTTATATTAATCAGAATGCACGTTTCTAAAAGTAATGGATGAAATCACTAATGGTGTGATGAAACAACATTTTGATGATGGTATTGATAGCAATGAAGACGGAAGTGAAAGGAGGATTCATATTTTCGCATATCCGCGATAGGCGCCTATAGGCATTTAAAAATCTTCAAAACATAGACCCATAAACAAACATATTTGTTTTCTTCAATTATTTTTTACCGCTTGAGATTGAAAATGACGGTATCTATGTCAGCACGAGTAATCTCTATACTTGGAATACCTAATTTATCTTTCAATTATTTTGTGTTTGAGGTTGAAAATGACCCTATCTTTGTCAGCACGATTAATCTCTATATTGAGAAAAGTTAATCACCACTTTATTCAATGGCATAATTAACATGTAACACAAATTGCGTAAAGTCATCATTTATATACACAACATATGTTGCTTTCTCGCAAAATTTAGCAAGATTTCATTTACATTTGACATAACTTTAAACTCTTAAACCGTTCTCTTGTGGGTTTTTTTACAAAGGAAAATGAATGCTATAGAATCCATATTTAGTAAGGAACGCGAACAAATCACATGTATAATGCAAGAGATAACAATAGCACAATCAATCACATTTCAAAGAGATCACATATAATGACATATCGATCACAGGCAAGTGATTTTTCACCATCAGTCTTTTTCCCCTTCCCCATCTTAGAAATGGCAAGTGAAAACTTTATATTCTCAAACCGTTCAATAATATTAGGAAATCAAGTTTTTGTAATCAGATTTTATAACCAGGATGATGTGACATGATCTTGAAAAAATGATAAAAATCTTTAAAGTATTTATACAAAACCCGGTTCCTTAGAATGACTTATAGGTCACGGCTCTCTATAGTGTCAACCCATAAACCTTTTGTTGTGATAGCTACACATGACAAAATTATTAGCCTTTCTTGTGAAGTTTCTCCTTTGAAAAAATTATTTTATGTGTCAACAAAGAGACCCTTAATACAATCCACTTGTCATTTTTCCAGAACAGTATGAAATACTTTAAACTCGTGATTTTGTGGTACTATCCGCTATACCTCAACCATTGAGCTAATATATCATTGGAATATTTATGATATTTAATACCAATATTATCTTTGTCGATAGTGGGATACTATAAAAACCCAGCTAACGCAAACAAAAAATGTGTGTAATGAAAGAGACAATATGAAATCAACCATCGTTACAAGTTCTTCATTTCCCCCTTTATTGCTCCCTTCGTTTGACCTATTTTTTTCTTATACACAATCCGCCAACTCTTGCAAAAAAACATCTAAAATAGTGACATGACTCTCTATAATCTTTCGATTCCATAAAACTTTCGGCGTGATGGCTAGCTATATGCCTGACGTTTAAATCACTACCACCAATTAAACAACCTTTTGACAAATTACTAGACTTTCATGCAAAGCTTTTCTATCCAAAGTTTATATATATATATATGATGTGGTGCTTAACAAAGTCGTAATTATTTTAAGCAATGCTTCCCACTTGACAAATGGAAAATGACGTCGTTGATGTGTACCAAATTATTCATTTGTATTTTTGTCGATTTTTTTTTCTCGAGAAAGTGACTCGTAGGGCGTTTACAATCGGTAATCGAAATTACTTAGTGTATAATAAGGGAAATCTTGTGGTTTTGAACCCTCTTAAACCTCTTTTAGGTGAGTGCTTAAAGTTTTTTTTTTATAGGTGCTTGACAATACATAAGCACTTAATTAATGGTTTCCATACTATTTGAGCTCTAAATAACACCAAGTAAAAAGATTTCCATTGTATGGTTGTGTGTGAATTAGATCGAACTTTCTAGGATGAATAGTGTTTAGATTTTTCAGAAGTCATTTTCAAATATTAGGATGGTTTTATGTACAGCCATGAAATAATAATCTCAATATTAGTGGTTGATATTGACTTGAGTGGTAAAATAGAAAGATGAATAGTTGAAAGTCTTTATTTATCCACTCGGCCAATGAGATACCAGCTCAGTAGTAGATTTGTGATGAATGGAATCACAAATTTAAATTTTTTAAATTTTATAAGAGTTTGAGAATTTGTTAAAATATTTAATTTATTGTGCGCTTTTATACCGTAAACTCATCAAAATAGGATTTCATACAACTAAACACGTAAATTTCTCGAAGCCTCAACATCAACTTCAAAATATAAGAAGTCATTGCAGAAATGAAGTTCCAACTTTGAACAAAGCCAATCTTTTAGCTCAACACTGTTGACATATGTTTGAAACTCAACCAGAGAACATTCAAAGAATGACATCTACAAAACAAAACAGGTTTTATAGAAAGTGATGTGAGTCCACATAACACAGCTGCATTAAATCTAAATCCACCATTGACTACTATTATGTTTCAGAGTTATCAAACGCAACTATTTTTGTTGTTTATTTAACAAAATTTTCAATCATGTCCACTAGAAAGATCGAACTCGAATAACCTCATCTAATGTCGTAAGCCTAAGTTCCATGTATAAATACACATTTATATATTCACATCTCAATCCATACCTAATTTTCACGACCCAAATATATTTGGGATAAGGAGTATAGGTATTGTTGGAAATACAATTACTGTAAATTTAAATAAGAACGAAGTTACCGAAGTTTTTTTGAGTTTTGAAATTCTTTTTTTTTTTTTTTGATCAAACACAAAAATGTTTATTAATGAAAGAAAAAGAAACAAATTACAAAGAGAAACATTCCTATATCAAGGAATGTCAAGACACCATGAAAGTGTCAAAACCCAAATCCTTAAACAAATTACATGTCGTACTCATCCTCCACAGCAATTCTCTAATCTCGATAAAGATAGAGTGCTCTGATCTGTTAAGTCCTTCAAATACCCTTTTATTTCTTTCTTTCCACACACACCACATGATAACGTGGGGGACCCTACGCCATAACCACTCCCCTCGACGGGAAGGATTAGTTTGAGACCACCAACTTAGCCAATCTAAAATGGAGCCTTGAAACATCAAACTCAAACCAAATTCCGCCAAGAAACTGCTCTAAATAGATTTGAAGAAACTGCAGTGAAACATCAAATGATCCAGCGTCTCGTCAAATTGATATGATGATGATGCCAATCGAACAAAAATTATTGATATCGCGCACACAGATTAGGGCAATAACCATCACATTTGGGGTTGTGTTTTTTATTATTTTTTATGTTTTAAAGTTGGTTAATTTATTTAAACATCCACTAAGATGGGACTTAGTAAAAGAGATGTCATAAAAAAAGCTAATGAGAAGGGGAGAGGTGCATTTCACACTTGGACATTCCCACAATGTTTTTCCAGTGTACCATTACATCACAAACTTTACATTGTGTGAACGTAACCTAAACGAAAATTCTAGAGGTAGAGGGAAAGGGAGCGAGGGATGGCTTAGTTAGGTCATTATCAAAAAAGCTCTAACCTAAATGAGGGATGGCTTGGCAAAGCTCTTACCTAAATGAGCGAGGGATGGCTTAGCAAAGCTCTAACCTAAATGAGGGAAGCAAAAAAGCTTAGTTAGGTCATTATCAAGGATCATTATCAGGAGGCACCTGATGTCAAAATTCTAGGCATTTTCAAATGGCTCACTAGCAAAAAGTTTAGTTTACTTTTTTTTAGGAAGATATAATTAGGTTCCAACAATGACAACAAATTGATCAAGTAGATAGAATAAAAGGTAATAATGTTTCGATACATTCCCTTAGTGGCCCAATGCCTCGTCTTTCATACGGGTTAACGTTTGGCTCTGATATCATTCTTTAATAATTCGATCTACACTCAAGGTTTGTATAATTTTAAAACACATTATATCATAAGAATCCAAACTCGTATATATATAGTACATTTTCTTCTTCCCACTTAAGACGATGTGGGAATATAACGCCAATGTAATCTACCAACCTTTGAGCTCGTCTGCACATGATATTCTATCAGCTTCTGAGCTCGTCCACACATTGAGCTACCAACCTTAAAGCCCGCTCACACAGGGCCGTTACAATACAATTTTCTTATTACAAAATTTATTTTATATAAATGTGTATATAAACTACTCACATAGTCAATCACATATGGATTAACTAGGTGTGATGAATACGCAATTTTATTTTAACTAATGATATTAATAAAAGGTTGAGTATATTCGCGCGCATAGCGTGTGTCCAACGCTAGTAACTCTTAAGAAGGCCGGAAGTTTCTTAAAGAAATCAAACACCATCTTACATAATGTTTCAAACATAAGAAATATCTAAATAAAAACATCGATCGAACATTCTATAGCTGATTTTTAACCCTAGCTACATTACCTAGTAGGATCTATTCGATATCTTTATCAGAATATAATCTCTCATTCTCTCTTTCTTTCATACAAATTACATCATCTAAAAAGCATCTCATCATCCCTACAAGCAGATGATTCAGTGCCATTACAAATCCCTTCATATTCCATTAAGCATTTCATGTTTTCGATGTCGTCGCCATGGGGTGCTAATGCTTCCTTACGAAGATTTGGTCTGGTAAAGTTGCACCACATGAGTGTGCCATTGACATAAGCCTAAACCCAAATTAATGTTCATTTTCATCACTTGATTTGAAATTGGTGGGAAAATGGGATCAGTAGACATTCCACTAGTTTAGGAGGAATTTGGCACACAAGGAATCCAATTTCCTTGGGAGATTCTCTCAATTGGTTAGGTTCTCTTTTTGTGTTATTTCTTTAAGGTTGGATACTTGGATGAAAGTTCTTCTCCTGTTTGTTAGATGAGCTTTGCTACAGAGCGAGGGAGGGAGCGAGGGAAAGGGGCGAGGGATGGGTGTAACCACCCATCCTCCTCGGGATGAGCGCATCGTGTTGGAGATGCACGCAGGTGCTCATCGCGAGGAGGATGAGTGGTTACACCCATCCCTCGCTCCCTTTCCCTCGACCCCTCCCTCGACCCCTAGAATTTTCCTTGTTAGATTGGAATTTGGATTCATGAGTCATTCCTCTTTCCCTCTCATGTCCACCTCCTCCACATGGTTAGGTTTAGGAATCATACCATCAATGGTGTTTTGAATATTTTTATTCTTTAACCATCAGTACTGCTACCAAAGTTTAGACAAATTGAGCAATTGACGGCCAAGTTGTCTGGAAGAATGTGCAAACGTCATTGCAGTAAAGTTTAACCACCGAGTTCGGAAATGAAATTGGTAGGGCACTAGAATAACAAACCATGACTTAAGAAAGACACGAGAGAATAACTATAACTATAATCAACTCGTCTGATACGTTCAAATTTGTTCTCGTTGATTTTGACTTGTAAAAATGAACAACAGTGAATCAGAGACCATCATTATGACGGCTAAAACCACTTTAATGGTAAAGTCAGACACTAAACAACAATGAAAATAAACTAATAAATTTGGAGTTGCATGTGTACACATTTCTCATCCATTTTATTCACCTTGTATAGTGAGTGTTTCACTCTTTCATTGGTTTTACCAATGATGATGTGACGAAGGAAAGAGATCTCACTTAGAATCTTATTCGTCCGTGTCTGAGACCCCTTTGGCACTTAGCTCTATTCAGGACCCAATACTTGATTGAACCGAGAATTGCGCAAACGGACTATGGGTATGCTATAGCTCAGATTTGTATTTGGATCCTATTATCCTGGTGCCAAACTCTAAGATTCATGTTGCACTGGGCTTGCGTAATTTGAGCTTGAGCGCCTGACTTACGAGTTGAACGGTAACTAGCATGGGCCTGAGCTGGTCCTGACTTGGGCTTGTTAGTGACTAGATTGTGCCCTTTTTTGTATTAGTGCGAATCCGTGACATGTGTTCGGCTAGGATCCACTACACCAAATTGACATTTTTGTAACAACCCCCAAAATAGTATCACTTTTAAAATGTAACAATTTTACACATTTTCACAAACAAAATGATACAATAATTGTATCACCATGAAGGGTATGGTTATAAAAGTGATACTATTCATGGTGATCCAACTTATTGTATCATTTTTTTTTGTTACTGTTTTTCATTTTTTTGGCTAAATTTAGTTTTGAATTAAAATTGTTTGGTGAATTGCAACATCTCAAAAGTGATACTGTTTTGAGAGTTGTTACAAAAGTGTCAATTTGGTGTAGTGATCGGTTGATTGTTTGATGTCTCATCATTGTCTTTTATATTCTTCAAACAGTGATAACTTTATCATCATAGTGTTTATTTGGTATCAATGCTTTGTAATTTACATGATAGAAAATGAACATGGGGACTGAATTGATAATACAATTTGAATGCTCTAATTTTCTTTGTGATAATTTAAATGAATGCCTTGCGTCAAGAGAAAACCAGAAACGTGTAACACAAGGTGTAATGAAAGTGAAAGATCGGTTAAAAAAAAAAAAAAAAAAAAAAGAAAGAAGAAAAAAAGAGGGTATTATATATCCAAAGCATCATCAGCTAGATTGTGTATAAAACTCAATTTGCGAATTTTTCTCGTTTCATTTTGCGAATTTTATTCAATAAAAATCTTCGTGTTTAGTAAAAAAAATAAAAAATTCATATAAAATGCATGACTTTTTAATAAAAATCTTCGTGTTTGACAAAATATATATATATATAATAATACATAAAATGTTCATGTGAAACGCATGACTTAAAAAGAGATGCTCTCCCATCGTGATTATCCTAGAAGATATTTTATTGAGTAGTTTAAGTTAATTGCCAAGAAAAATATGGTAGTAGGAAAAATGAAGAAAGTATTAAGTATGAGAGGGAAATTAAGGAGAATTTGAGGTTCAACACGCATTATCAAAGATCAGAACTGGTAAACACACCATAAACTAATAAACATACCGTCGAGTGGGTTTGAACCCATGATCTAGTGGTACCATTCGCCAAACTCTAACCATTGAGCTATCATGTCATTGGCTAGAGCTTGGCGGATGATAATGATTATAATTTACGGTGCAGTTTTTGAACCCTGCTAAAAGCATTTAAATGGTTCAGAAATCCATTAATATTATTGTTGCTTACATAAGTCTTCGACTTTTTATTTAATTGTATTTCGTTCATCTCCATATTTCTACAAATCTTTCTATTTTTCCAAAAAAATACATTTGCTTATAATCTTTCTATTTCTATTTCTTTATTTCCTTTTTGGTGACTCGGCGACCTTCCTTTCTCTTCTTCGTGATGTTGCATTTTCACTTTCTTTTGTTGTAAACTGGGTTTGGCGTCCGATTATTCATAATATTAGATAACTACTCATTTTGCTTTCTTTATAAAATTGTAGCTATATTTACAGAGATCTCAATATGAAGACTCATAACTTGACTTCAATAGCAGGACAACAAGTTTGTAACATGCTTAATTTTATTTACATCATGTCTATGACTTTAAAAAAAAAACACTCATACAAAATATGTGAGTGGAGATTAGTAGGTCCAATAAGCCAGAAGAAATGCCAAATACCTGAAGTTTTAGGGATGACTATTTGTAGTTTTGTACCCTGAAAAATAGGAACCTATTTCACACAATTAGTGAGGATTCTCTTGTCTTTGTTACAAAGGTTTCGGATTCCATATTTCTTCACTCAATCACTAATTTATGTCGTGTAATCAGGAACCTTATTACACGTACAAACAAGTGATCAATTATTATAATTAAAAGTTGCTTAATCATGTTTTTTTTTCTTATAACAACCCATGTGATACATGTCCTTGTTGTTGTCGTTAGGGTTACATATTCCCCTTTGCATAATCAAGCTAAAGTAGACATGCAGTGATAAATTAATCAGATTTGCGATTGGATCTTAATGTTATGGAGGGCACAACGTGACTCCCAATTTCATGTCATGATGCTATTTGCATGTGAAAGTGCGTTCAAAGTTAAATGTTTCAGTAAAAAAAATGAATACATATGGTAAAACCTAAAAGATTGAAAATTCATATAGAATAAAAGGTTGGATCTATCAATGCCTTCTAGAGGATGTATTATCACCTCTGAAAGCATCGACGGAGTCCTAGATCAATGAACACATGAATTTATGGATTAATTGTTGTGGTTCGAAAAATCAATGGTGATCAGAAAGATCCACATTTCCCCCAAAACATGGTTGGTGAACAACATTGACCAATTTTAAACATGAATTCTAGTATCCAAAATTGATGGTACATGGTCCCGGCAAGCTAGATTTTAGATGCTGGCGTGTGGATCAAAAATACAATGTGATAGGGTTGAACAAAAAACCGACCGAACCGATCAAAACTGAACCAATCGGTTTGGATCGATTTCGATTTTAAAAAATTCAAAATCCAAGTGGTCGGTTCAATTTTCGGTTTCTATGTGATTTTAATCCACCAAAACGAACCGACCGAATATATATAATAAATAATATATATTTATATAAAAATAATATAATATGTTTAAAATAGTCGGTCAGTTCGGTTTTATTTCGGTTTTGGTTTGATTTTAGTCGATTCGGTTTGGTTACAGTTTGCATAAATTAGAATCGGTTCAGTTTCAGATCGATTTTGTTAATGGTCGGTTCAATTTCAATTTGAAAATTTTAAAACCGACCAAAGTCAGTTCGATTCACGGTTTAAATGAAAAACCAAAACGACGGTTCGATTTTCAACCCTACAATGTGACATTTCCAAAACGCATTTGCCATCCTTTTTTTGCCTTGTGCTTTTCCAAAATCTACATGTTATGTTTAAATTTAGACAGTGAAAGGATCAGAGCACCAAGGTGTTAGGTTTTAGTCCAAAGTTCGTTCATATCACCAAAAGATGTTTTTGGCAAAAACAATGATCAATCAACAACCCAAATTTAGAGCTTAAGCATTGTTTAGACTTTATAATCACTTGAAAGATTTTAGATTATATGGTCTTTAATCGCGCTATGCGGCCATGTTTGTACGTTTAACACTTAGAGCAACTCTAACAACATAAAGTCCAAGTTACGCGCATTCACTAAATTTTGAGATGTCATTGGATTTCAGATTAACCCTAACTCTACATGTTTTTAGTTGCTGAAATTGGTGTATTTATGGTCAGTTTATAAGAGGTTGTCCGCACCCTCATGTTAGGTTTAGCGTCTTTTGTAGGTTAATTCAGCAAGATGTGAAACTAAATAGGCTACGTATGAATCAAGTCATAAGGGTGATTAAATGATTGGTTAGAGTTTATAAGAGAGTAAAGTTATAAAAGATACATCAAACAACCACTTCTCTAACAAACCATTTTGCAAAATTATTCTTCAACTTAGAGACCATTGAATTATAACTAATTAGGTTCTTCGTTAGGATTTTGAAGCAATTCTATATTGTTGTTAATGATGGAACGAGTGAATATTTGAGCGATTATAATCTTCATAATCCTTTATTATTATTATTATTATTATTATAAAAATTGGGTATCCACAAAACCTCTTTTCGTTTTCCAAAAAAAAATTAAAAAACAGGCTATTATCTTGTTCGAGTTCAGGGTTTGAAGTTAAAATAACAAATAATTCTAGTCAGCCTCGTTTGTTAGTCTTTTTTTGAAAAAAAAATTACACTTCTACTCCTTATATAGATATTGTTTGTGGTTGTGTTTTAAAGAAATTGATAAAAAAAATGTAAAAACAATAAATAAATAAATAAATGTCAAACAATGCTGACTAGACTCATTCAACAGAGGTAGGTTCCTTGGTGAACCTTTTCCAGGAACTTTGGTTTCCTAATAAAGAAGAGTATATTGAATGAGTTCAATTCCAAATCAGGACAAGAAACTGTCTAACTGTTGAGGAAAGGGGCGAGGAAACCAGCGAGGGGAAGGGTGTCACCACTCATTTCTCTTGAGATTCGTATTATTATGCATTTTGAGAGTGTAATTGTGCATCTCGAGGGGATGAGCGGTCACACCCTCCCCCTAACTGGTTTCCTCGCCATTTAGAATTTCTGTCAGGACAAAGCCCTAATTGTTTATTAATATTTTAGCATGTGTAGCTAAATACATTTTCTTGAACCTTATCCCCAAATTAAAATAAAAACTATACTAGAAATCTGCGATGAAGCAACGAAGAAAGCACACTAAAAATAATGAATATTTTCGTTTGAACAGACAAGATTGTTTTTTTTTATTTATATGTAAACTAAAGGGGATGAATGATGAATCCTTAATTACACAGTTTTAGGGGAGAATTTTTATTAAACGAACCATTTGATATTTACATAAGCTTGATCATTTGGAATAGCATTAGCCATGGTGGATTAATCAACTCGCAAAGATTTGTGCCATTTTTTCTGTAGAAGAATATTCAAGTGATACATATGACTACGAGTGGGTACGGGACGGGATGAGACGAGATGGATCCATCCCTATTCCATTCTGTTCATTCGGGATTGAGACAGGACGGGATGGGATGAGATTGACCTCATCCCGACCTCGTCTCATCTCAAACAGGATCGGGACGGAACGGAATGAGCACGTATTAAATAGTCCACCAATAAAAAATAACAAAAAAAGTTTTATCTTACATTACTCACATACCAATAATATCAAATTTATATACATATAAATTATATCATAAATAATAATATATATTACATAAATAAATATTAAAAAAAATGGAAGACAAATAAATATTAAATTTCATTTAGAATTAATGATTCAATTAATTTAGTTTTCATATAGAATTTCATCATGTATTGATTTAATTTCAACACATCCTAAACTTTAATTTAGAAAAATATTTTGATTAAAATTAATAATAATAAATATTAAATAAATAAATTCGGGACAAGACGGGATTGAAAATCTTCATCCCGATTTCATCCCACGCTAGATCGGGACGGGACGGAATCGGAATGAGTTTGATCAATCCCAAAAAATCGGAACGGGACGGAATGAGATCGGAACGGATTTGAAATCGCGAGATGGAATGCTCACCCCTAATCATGATGGTAGATTTAAAGTCAGGGTTTGAGCAAAATCTGTGAAGAATCCTACTAAATTACTCTAAAAAATTAAATTTTTTTTTTTCAAACACGAAGATGTTAATTAAAGATAAAAAAAAATGAAACAAAATATAAAGTGAATCATTCCTACATTAAGGAATGCTAAGACACCATGAAAGTGTCAAAAATCAAGTCCCTAAATAAATTACAAGTCGAACCCATCCTCCACAACAATTCCCTAATCTCAATAAAAATAGAATGATCTGATCTGTTGAGTGTATCACCACAACGTGCAAGTTCAAATAAGAATGAGTGTATATTCTTGCGGCCACATCACCTCAACAAGTATTTTGTAATTATGTTTCTTAGAAGGCTTTAAATTATGAAAACCGATACTACAATTACATATGTATCCTAAACTTTATCCAAAAAAAAAACTATGATATGATTATTGAATGTGGCTTGGTTAAATGGTCAACTTGGCTTCATGCCCACTATAAAAATGACTCATACCCTAATGTTTGACCATTACTTAACGATCTATCTTAATTTAAATAATTAATAGATAATTAATGACTATTAGTTAGCTAGTCAAAGTTTAAACATTGGTTAACGACTTGATTAAAAATCTACGGTGCGTAAGTTAATTATTGATCCAGTATATATCTTCTGATACAAGGTATTTTTACTATATTTACAATTTTCTGATTGTACGTCCAAAATTACTTACTTTTGTTGTTTCAGATACATGTAAAATGAGTACATACAAGGGCGGAGTTAAAATTCTCATGAAAATCGGATAACTAATTATTATGTGAATTAGTGAAATAATGGATCCACTATTTAAGAAAGTATAGGAGATAAAATGAGGTAAAAGAAAAAATGCATAATTTTTATAGGACAATCAGTACTCTTAATTAAGTGAACCTCACTATTCGATGTATGTCAATAAAATTTTCAAAGTTAGTGTCTCTAACGTGGCTCCGCCCTTGAGTCCATCTAAGTATGTCCACATCCTAGTTGTTTACATTTGTCCTTTTACACACGTGCAAGTGTGTCATGTGTTCGTTTTTTGTTTTGCTGGGACATATAGGATGTTTCTTGAAAATTCGTACGTCTTACAATATCGTGTTATATTTTCATTTAGTAAAAAAAAAAAAATATATCATGTCGACATTTAGGGTGTGTTTGGTTGTATGAAATTCTATGTCATGAGAATTCATGAAGAAATTTCTATATTTTAGGCTAAATTGATGAATCACTCCTCATCCATCATTTGATTTTGTGATCATTTGTGAGAATGAAAGTCTCATGAACATGTAAATTACACTCCTTAGTCCCCCAAGGCATGTGATTCTCATGTCATGGGACTTTCATTCCCATCATTGATCATAAAATCAAATACTGAATATAGAATGATACCTCAAATTAGCCTAAAATGTAGGGGTCCCTCATAAATTTTCATGATATAAAATTTCATGCAACTAAACACACTCTTAGTATTAATTGTTACCCTCGTAATAATCATAAATGTTCACGATATGACAAATACTTGTCTTGCAATCTACATCATGGTGTAGACGATCTTAACTCATTTTCTTACCAATGAAGTGTGACAATTGTCATTGGATCGGAATCAGGGGACACAGATTTGTGACCTAATTTAAGACTCGACAATCGTATAGAAATTTTATTTCCCTCACTTAGAAAATGTCATTGGAATCCTTAAAACTTTACCTCACTAATGAGATCGCCAAATTCATAGAATTTTGTCTCATCGTTGTTGGGCATGACCAGGTTCAATGAACCTTTAATAAGGTTCTATGTAAATCTCTCAAATATGTCAATTAATCCTCTCTAATCCAAAGCTCAAGTGTGCTCCAACAATTTTGGTAAGTGATGTGTCAACAACATTAACATCATCAATATAATGATTTCCATAGTCCCCCCCTCATATTTGAATATTTAATTTCATGATTATGCGATATACCATTAAGATGGATTTTGAAATGATTATTTTTTTAAATTATCTTTAAGAATTGAAAGAAATCGATAGGAAAACTATCAAATAATATGCATTTTTCCTCCAAATACAGCCCAAAAAAATGTTATATCAATTATCACGATTTTAAAATTAGGTTTTACAACTAAAATGATGTGGCATCATTAAATGAAGTTTTTTACAATTTCCAAATAAACACAAACACTTTGGAGATTTCATCACTCTTTCAAGAATCGCACCATCTCACCTTGATTGCAAAAATTTGATTTTCTAATATTTTCGTAGCAATAAATACTTCATAATCTTCATAATTACATACAAAAAAGGGAGTAAAGCTAACTGGCGAGGAAACCAGTGAGGGAGAGAAACCCTCCATACCCTTTGCAATACGTGCAAAGGATGGAAGGATGACTCGCTGATTTCCTCGACAATTAGAATTTTCCCAAAAAGGATGAAGTTGTGTCATCTAAAATGATCCCAATCCTCACCAAACAAATATGGTAAAATTAACACACATCTATCTCGAGAAGTCTCCAGATCTCAAATATTTTCAATTTTTTTTTTTTTGATATACTCAACAAAACACCACATATGAATGACGTGTATCGGTGTGTGTGGCGACGCGTTCACGTTTTTTAATTCAATTTCCCATCTCATTTATTGTCCCAAAAAAATATCTTGGCATAATATTCCACATAATCAAGGTCAATAGTAATCTCAATGAGTCAATTCTAATTACTCACACCTATCTTGACACCATCAACGCCCTCGATCGAACAAAATTAGTAAATAATTAACCAAATTACACTTTTTTTTACTTTCTTTTGGAGTAAAATGCCCTCACGTCTACCTGCCTTTCGTGGCTCAGGATCATTTTTCTCCGTTGTTAACTCCCCCAGTTACATTTTATCAATTTATCGTAATGTATTTGGCATCGTTTACCCGTTCATTTTATCGTTGCGCGATAACATTTGCGATATTGAAATTAAATGCCATTAGGTTGAGAGAAGCTATAAAAGGGAGAAGAGACATTAGTCTCTCCAATTCAAATTACAGCAAAGAAAATAAAAAGAAATCCTAAATAATAGGAGCTCTCTGGTAGAAAGAGAGACGACGAAATTTCTTCCCCTCTTTTTTTTTCTTCTCCTTCTTCTTCGACCTCCTCTGTGTAAGGTTTTATATATTTCTCTTAAACATCAAAAACAACAATGGCGCTTCGAAGAACAGCTGGTGATCATATCTTCAACATGACCAAAATCTCTTCTCCAGTAAAGAACATGATCCTAACTCATTCTCCATTCTCCTCCTCATTCCCACCCGACGATCCATCTCGCATCAACTTCAGCCGCGAGCTCCTTACCGAATCCGCTGCCAAGAACGATGGCTGTGGTGGTGGTGGTGGTAGTAGTAGTGGAGGGAGCTTCTTCCGTAGGTTTTTGCAGAAACGGCGGCAATCTGCCATGGCGAGTGAGCTGCTTTCCCGCCCGATTGGTGATACTTTGATAGAGAAATTGAAGAAGATGAATTTGAACAGAGAACGTATCCGATTAGACGGATTAATTCCTCCTCAATCCACTAAATTAATCAATGAAGGTGGAATTTCAATCAATGAAGTTAAGAAGCTATTGAAAATTGCGCAATTGGAGAAATTGAAATCGAATTTGAGGCGAATTCCGAAGAATAGTATTCCGTATTCGGAGTTCATTCAGATCTGTCAAGAAGGTTCTAATGTTAATGAAGCTCTTTCCTTCGCCAAGATGCTGGATGAATCCGGTGCTGTTATTGTCCTCCGTGACACCGTCTTCCTTCGCCCTGAACAGGTGATTTTTTTTTTCATTTTTTTAACAACCAGTTTTTTTTATTGGTATGATCCAAAATTTTCATTTTTTTTAATAATATTTTCCGAGAGATTGAAGTGTGACTGAGAGGGTGATCTGTACGTGATTGGACTAATCTACTCTTTTCATCATAGGTTTTGAGAAGTTGGAGAGAGAAAGTAGAATTGGTCCAATCACATGCAAACCACCCTCTCAAATACGAATTAGTACTGTGAGAGTTGGTACCCGGCTCTTTAGAAATTTTCGTTCAATAAAAAATAGCGAGAGGTTTTTTTTATTGATTTTGGGATTATTTTGTTCCGCGTACGCAAGCTAATGGCTGAAAAGCCGAAAATCTGCTTTGGTGAATTTACATCCGTTGTTTACTACCAGCCAAAGCTAATTTTTGACAAATTGGCGTTCAAAGTCAGTTCATCTAAAAAGAAAAATTATTATGTTTTTGGCATTTTTGCTGCAATTTGACAAGTTGTTGTTGAGTAGGAACACAGTGAGTTTCGTGTTTGTTTCATTTCTTTTGTTGTTGGGCTGGGCGTTATTTAAGCTCAGGTTGTGATCTATTAGTACTAAATTTTTTTCGCGTTTGTTTTACAGGTAGCAAAAGCGATCGAAGGAGTGATTCCATTATCAGTAGCAAAGCCGAGAGATCCAAGGAGCGAAGAGCTTGCGAAAATGGAGAAAGAGAAGGCGAAAATCGATCAAGAGGCGGAGGCATTGGTTCGAAAAGAATTATGGGCCGGGCTGGGCTTCATGATAGTCCAAACACTTGGGTTCATGAGGCTGACATTTGTGGAGCTATCATGGGATATAATGGAGCCTGTGTGCTTCTATGTCACATCGGCATATTTCATGGCTGGTTACGCATTTTTCCTTAGGACATCAAAGGACCCATCGTTCGAAGGGTTCTTCGAAAGCCGGTTTTTAGCTAAGCAAAAGAAGCTCATGAAGAGTAGGGGGTTTGATTTGGAGAGGTTTAACGCGCTCAAGAAAGCTTGTCAGCCTTTTTCATCGGAACATTCAACAACTCCGGTGCTTGATCATTCCAACAAGACCTTGACCCATGCAATGAACCCTTAGGAAAAAAAGAATTTAGGAAATAAAAAATGAACTAATAAGTATATTTTTTTTTCGCTTTTTTTTTTCTCTTTTGTAAGAGATATAGAGAAGGTTTTTAAGCGAAGATTTTCGTTAATTATTACCAATTATGTGAATTTTAAATGGTATACTTGCACATAATAAGTATCGAGTCGGCTTTAATCGTTCTTTTTCTCTCCTTTTTTCACCATAAATAGTGTTTTTAATCCATCTTTTTAACATGAAACCAAAAAACAAGTTACGCTTCCAAACTATTTTTACAATTGTCAATGACTTCTCATGAAGACCTTTTTACATATCTCTTCAATACACTAACCTTTACGCAAGGCCGGCCCTGAGATTTTAGATTCCCAAAGCAAAGTCAAAATTGAACTCCAAACCATTATAAATAACTAAAAAAAATGATGTAAAACTACGCAAGTAACCCGAAATTTGGGTCCCAAAAACAAACATTTCTTGGTACCAAAAAAAGTTATTATTGATGGCATTGCCCTCAGGGCCGGCCTTGATCTCAACACGCGTTTGGTTCTTCGGCCGCCACATGTTTCACGGTGGTTGAGCTATAAAAATTCGGTCCCTGATTTGCAGAGAAGGCAACTTCTAATAGTACGCCACTTGTAAGGCAGATGAACAGGTTGGACAGTTGGGGAAAGGTAGTAGATGCAACACCTATAAATTGATGGACGCATTTGATGAACTGTGACGAATAATTATTGATGCTAATACACGTTAGTCATGTGTAGTGCTCTAACAAATTCAACCCGCATTGATTGAAAGTATTCAACCACACCTACGGTTGCTTTTCGCCACATATGGTATCCTTTTCAAAGATTTGGACGGGATGAGCAAAGCCTTGGTCATGGTTGAATAGAACGCGGGCAACTAAATATCTAACGGCAACTAAATATCTAACCAGAAGAAGTTCAGGTTGGTCATGGGAAAATGAATGCAATGAGAGGCTAAATCAACTTGAAAGCCTCAACCAACACTGCAAAATCCAAACATTTGGACAAACTTGACACTAAAAGATCTCTGTCATTGGAATATATATCAATGACACATGATTTTATCATCGCAAGTTGAGATATTTTACGACATTTCACCAAGTACTGCGATAATTGCAGCTATATGACGGATATCAATAGCATCATCTGATTTTATGCACATTTTCGTAAGAATTTATGCTCTCAAATGTGCAGAGAATAGGCTAAGCTGATAGACCATGTTGATCAGGATATAGTGTTCTATTATTGTCTCTGATAGTTAATTTGGAAAGCCACCACCAACCAAAATGGCATCAAATTCTTATTCTCTACTAAGAACATGCAACAAACAACCCTATTCTGCTCAACATAATTTCCAAAATTATTAATGGCTAAGAATCGAAACAATCATAATGAAGGATTTTATTCTAGGGTGATGGTTGCTTGCTTGTTTGTTTGTCAAAACTCGAAACTGCAACCACACCTTATCGGAAAAAAATTGTATGGTCTATGGATTAATTAGAACCTGACAAGGGATAAGAACATTGTACAAGAATAATCTGTTATGCGTCAACACCCATTAAAAAGTAATCATGCCACAAGAATAATCTGTTATGCGTCAACACCCATTAAAAAGTAACCATGCCACAAGTGGGATTCGAAGCTAGGACGTGGGGGACAAACCCACACAGCCCTAACCACTAGGCCATAACACCATTGGCAACTGTAGTGTTATGAAAGAGGAGGTGAGATGATATGGTTGAGTTTCAAAATGCTTAACTTAATCAAGACTAAGGTATTTGTTAGTTCATATATTCACTAAACGCCCCTCGTCAGCTCTTGCTGACTATACTGAATTAAGCATGAGAATGTCAAATGACGTGGTTATATCCACGCGCAAAATATCCAGCAATTGTACGTAAGGTAGATAGACTGCCCTCAATCCCTCGTTTCTGTCAGTCCTAGGTATGTTTTTTATGTCACAGGTTTTGGTAGTGAGATGAGCGCTGTGACATTCAAATGCCGAAGGCAGTACGAATGAATTTTTACAAGGCTTGCCTCAGTTGATGACTTGATGCACTCGATAATTACTTGTGTCAATACGTTTGTTAACAGCAACTGCGTGGTGGTGTTTGGTTCAGCCTAAACCATTCCTTTTGGATCTAATATCTAATAGTATGCCACAGTCTACAATATATCTTTTTCATACATGTATTAAACTATACTCTCAACAAGTTGTTTACTCAGAGCAATTATCTGTGTCCGCACTAGATAATGAAATGTTAGTAAATAAAATTTTATAATCTCTGCGGAATAGCAACCAAAAATTTAAGCTAAGTCATAGTGTTAAGACCAACTAACTTCGCCAAGTTTTCAATGCTTACGAACTACACCTACGTATCTTTTCGGACAGAAAATACAGGATGCGCCCAATTGGCAATGGCTGGATATTGAAGTAGGTGGCTGTTGCAAGATAAGCACAACTTGTAGCTATATATATTGTAAACCATTTATTAGAGAACGTGAGGAATGCACAAGTAGCAGTAAAAGCAATGACTGCTGTAAAATTTACCAGGCACATCAATGTTGAAAGATCTCCCTCCTTTCCTTGATTGGGGAAGTGGCCTTGAGTTCTAAAATCTGAAAGCAGCTGATCCTTCAACTGGTACCTATCTATCAACCAATCAGCAGCTTCATTTTCAGATGTTGGAATCACGTCAAGGGGGATACGTTGAATATGAATGTGAACTTCAGAAGGATCCACACCAAATACATTATCCATAAAATATGGGCAGCTATTCTTGTACCCAATGGTTACGTCGTAAACTGCAGTTAATTGATGACATCACGAAAAAGAAAAACCTTGAGAAAACTATGAACAGTTGTAAAATAAATAAATTAATTAATCAAAATTAGAAAACTTGCAAAAGTTTTACAGTCACACATTGATAATCAGCATAAACACTAATCCGCCTATTGGCCTTCCTTAATCTCTAACTCATCTCTAGTCACCTTCTATGTGATGTATGACAAACAAGAAACATAATAGAGCAACTGTAACAACAAAGAGAGAAGTTTCAAATATCACGACCTTAATGGGCTTACGGTCTTACTGTATAAGCATTGTTATTGGAACTTTTTTCCTTGAATGATTCATTTCTTATTATAAATATATCAATGAATTGACCTACTGTATAAGCATTGTTATTGGAACTTTTTCCTTGAATGATTCATTTCTTATTATAAATATATCAATGAATTGACCACTTCCTCCATTCAAACGATAGTATATTGTTTAATTTTTTACTTCAAAGAAATGCCCACTTTTGTGCTGTTGCCAGTTGCTTCCAGGTAATAGCATGCCTTCTGTCTTTCGGTAAAATAGTTCACCAGATAACATTAAGCAGCATGTTCAACCATGGACTGTAAGGAAGCTAATCAAGGTTTGATGACATTATAAGAACCACATACTGCCTGACTTTATTCACGGCTTACATTAAGGCAGCTAGAGACCAAATTTGCACCCACCACTTCTAATCGTTCATTGACGAGATCATCTTTAGTTAATTATCTCAGTTGTTATGTTAGTCCCTATATTACAATTATAACATTTCATTTTACATGGTTGGTGACCAACTCCTTGAGGCGGCAAGAAAAGTAAAAACAAAAACAAAAACCATTCATCCAAACATAGAGGAACAAATGGAAAAGTAATGACCTGCATCCAAGGAGCTCCTTAGAACTTTCAAGCATAAATAGAAACCCTTTGTCTTTGGAAGAAGCACATTTTTCAAAATAGGCAAACCATTCTCAGCTGCATAATTTTGACTTCGTAGACATTTCTTTTCACTGCAAAGGGAAAGAAAAGCATATACAAGATAAGTATACTTTCCATTCTGTTCAGAAGATTTACAAGATAACCGATGATGACACTGACGGCTATTTACAATCTTTAATCAGGTGCATTTTTTGGTCTAAGGTTCTAAAATCAAAGGATACATATACAGTAAATTCATTTAACTTTAGATCCTCAACAACGAATGATTTATTAGGAGATTTTACTTTAACAACAAGCATAACATACATTCATGCATGGAATGTAACAGAGAATGGATGAAATAGTAATTACTACTTACGTAAAATCAGTTCCTTCCGGGAATACAGCTAGCCACAGAGGATCTCTGGGGTCAGTAAAAGTTGACAGCATCTGGTGCATAATAGGTTCATCGATTTCCCATTTCCTTGCCACTGGAATGAACTCCACAACGTGAAATACCCAACCAAAGATGGGTAGTTTCATCAAGCTGCTCTTGAGTATATATTTAATATATCCTATGCATCGTTTCCGCAATGCAAGATCCCACAAGTACATCCAATCAACCTCAGTTCTATGATTTGCAATAAGCAAAACTCGTTCCCTTGGTGGAACGGTGTCCCCAGAAAAAACCACTTTAGTCTTGTTTATCTTCTCAAAAAGAAATGGCCATAAAGCTACCCAGGAACCAAAGAAAAAAGATGTCGCCTTCCGGCTATAGTGAATGCTGAAAAATCGGAACAGGACAGCTGTCACCGGAGCACAGGAAACTAACATCATGAAGGCTGTTGAAAGTATCACAAGCAAACATAATAGACCCCTTAACACCCTAAGAGGAGTTAAAGGTCGATGCTTGGGAGCAATATTTGAATTGAGAGGCTTGCAAAGGTCCATATATGTATTGTCTCAAGTCCTTTTCAGAGTGTCTGCACATTCATGGTAGATAAAATTTCGGTCACTTGAATTTACCTACCATTCATGGTAGATAAAAATGCCGGTCACTTAAAACATTCCCAACACGAAGAAAGCATGTGTTCGCTAATTATGCATGTGTTGCAATAATCATGCGAGATAAGGCAGACAGTTAGATGCAACCAGATGTGTGACAGGGGAGAGGGAGATAAGTGACAAGGATCGCATGCAGATTGGTCTATCACAATCTAACTATTCAAAGGGAATACCAGTATTGGGACGATTAAATCCACGTACATACTGATACTTTAAAATGGAACCCCGGAGTTACAAGAGCATAATGAACCAATTAATGAAGTAACCATTTCTTTCTGCAGAACAAACAAAAACTGAAAATTTAAGTGCATTGTACTACTGTTAAGTATTTGAATGACCCAATATGGAATGTTACGCACTTACGCATCATAATGTATCTAACCAGAAAAAACAATAATAAGAATGTAAAAATAGATTAAACAATTTAAACCATTATACATGTAAAATAAGAAAACACTTGAAAACTAATCCCTGAAAAAATCCTGTAAAAATCAATTTCTGATTGCCTTTTTTCCCAGGGATATCTTTTCTTCACAACAACATTATTAGATGAGTATCTATGGAATTACAAGGAAAACCCATAGCCAAGAAAAATCTAACAATGATTAACCATTACCCACCTGACATGCTCTTGTTCATAATTATGCTTTCACTTTACCAGTTTAATCGATGTACGTCAAACTAATTTCACTTTTGAGATGAAAATACCCAACAATAATAAATTATACACCGCAAAAGGAACCAATGCTCGGGCGATTTCACATTTTGGTGATTTTCCATGAAAAAAACACACACACACCCATAATATGTTTCACAGTTTCAGCGAAGTTGAAACAAAACTTAATCAGTCTTGAAAACAAAATTACAGGATGATTTTCACTGGAGGGTTGGAATCGATGGACTTTCCATAGGACCCATTTTACTGACGGGTAATCTAAAAGGAAATGCCACAAACCAAATAATAACTAGCACTAGTCAATCAAAGATACTACTACAATTATCTTATAATGATGAATATTCCCTCATTAAAATCTGATTGTGCCTTTCACTTTACCAATTGAAAAAATGTAATATACAATTTACATTTTTTCAATAAAATCATCATACATTACTAATGATTTTTCAGGCAACATCTTAGATTACTAATCACAGAATAAGAAAACACCCAAAGGAACCAATGCTAGCTAGAGTAATTTCATTCAATCAAAATGCTTACTTATCAATAAAAAAGATCAAAATCAATGCAACATCATGATACCCAAATCACTGAAATTGATTCTAAACAAACAACCTACTCTAGGGTTTATACAGAAATAACACCACAAATGAAATCAAAGCTTGAAAAAGCAGATAACTTTGAAGCTTGGAAAGGGTTGCTTACCACACCACCATGCACCACAGCTGACAGATAAAGGAGATGAGCTAATAATATGAGAGAGAGAGAGCTACAGAAGCTCAGGATAGGAGACTCTTTTAGTCCATATGAAATTCTAGTGAAGAGAGAGAGAGAGCACTTTTCTAGTGAATGAATGTTGAGTGTTCTAACCGCTCTAATGCCTACAATACTGAGAATGTGAGACACTGAATATAATCTTTTCTTTCTTTATTATTATTATTTTTTTTCCTAATTTCTTTGTCTTGTAACATGATGATGTTTGTGCTTATATAAAAACAAAAACGTTTCCTGAATTTCATGCTGGGGGTTAAATTTGTTTATTTAATCATCATCTCGAAACCAAACAATGATAGCATAAATTTATATCCCTATTTATTTTATAATTTTTTTTTCGCCTTGCCGAAGAGGAAGATATTTATTAAAGATAAGAAAAAAAAATCATTCATACATTAAGGAATGTCAAGATACCATGAAGGTGTCAAAAATTAAGTCCCCTGAACAGAGTATAAACAGAACTTATCCTCCACAACAATTTTCTAATCTCGATAAAAATAGAATGCTATGATCTGTTAAGCCCTTCAAAAACTCTCTTATTTATCTTTTTCCACACACGCCACATGAGAACGTGAAAAACTCTACGCCATAACCACACACCCCTATCTCACCAAGCTGTTTATAAGAAAATAGACAACCTATGGGTATGTCGCAAGTTCAAACTCTACTGGCAACATTGGAGGTGTGAAGGGTTACGTGATTTAAAAATTTAAAAAAAAAAAAAACCATAGCCATAGGCAATACTCAGTGAAAAATATACCATGTAAATGTTGTTATCGCGCCTAAAATCCAAAACCTTACGTAGGTGACCGCATGAATGCTACCATTAGACGACATAAATTTAGGGAAACAAGTTCGAATGTAAATGTCGTTTGGCTATATATTCCATGATAAAGGACTAAGGAGAGGGTTCATATTTTGATGATTTGTTTGGAAAAAAATAAAATACTATTAGTTTTGTTTTATCAAATTAATAAGGTAAAGTAGATCTTTTGTTTAAAGTTGGGGGGCCTATTATGTTAAATCATTGGTGATTGAAAGGTGATATGATGTGTACAAATAGTCCGTCGTTTGCTTCATATTTCTTCAACCAAACTTAGCTTTATTCATAAAGGAGTGAATAACTTTCCTGGTCTAAATGATTCATATATAATGTATTTATATTTTTAATAATAATATATGAATAAAGGTTCCGGGTCAAGTAAATAAAAAAAAATATCACTCAAGGTTCCGGGTCAAGTGAAATTTTTGGCTCCGTCCAACTCTATAACTATCCTCATGTTAGTTTGTTGCATAGTATTCCCAATCGATACCCACAAATATATAGTAGTCTCACACTTCTTGATTCCTACTCGCTTGATATATGAATCAACAATTCTAGGCAGTTAAGGAACACAATCATTTTTTGTCAGGTTTTAGGCTTTTTACACTTCTACTCCTTTTATAAATGATGTTTGTGATTGTGTTATAAAGATAAAGAGTAAAAATGTAAAAAAAAATAAAATCCAAATAGGCAAAAAAATGGTTGTATTTCATGGCTGCCTAGACTTACTCTATATGAACATATGCAAGGATTTGCAACAAAACGATTTCACCACTCAAGACACTGAAAAGAATTTGCTGAAGCATTTATTTTCTTACCCACATTTACTCTCGCGTTAATTTATGGTAATGCGCATGTCATTATCTTATCATGTAAACATGGATGAGTAAGATATAAATTGTTTGGCAAGTTTTATTGTTATATATAGTAAGTCAACACCGACAAGAAAATTTTCAAAAGACATTTGTCATTCACCACCAAACATATTGAAAATGAACATGAAATGTATTTGTTTTCGAAAAAAATTTCAAATCAAATCATTTTCATTTACAGTGAATTTACGATGAACCAAGCAGAGCCTTATGTCGACATGAATTTTGGATCATAAACAAGGTACGATTTATTGAATTGCCTAAAAAAAAAAGCCCCACATATATCACATGAGATTTGCAAAACCTTCTAATTTTTTAGGGTATTTTTGGTAATATTAAAAATAGGCAAAAATTGAAATTGATTCTACAAAATTTGATTATGCGAGGAAGCCAAAAACTTGGAATCATGTTAGTGAAATGGAAAACTAATCACGTGCATAATTGGTTCCATGTAATTAAATAACAACCAAACTAGGGTTGGGCAAGTTCGGGTAACCGGCCCAAAATGTAAAAATCGAAAATCGGCTTGAGAAATTTAAACCCGTGTTTATGAGGCCCGAAACCGGACCGAGTTGACCGGTTAACCGAGGTCCTGGTTAACAGAATTTCGGGCTGGTTTCGGGCCGGTCTCAGTCCTAAGAGCAACATTCAAATTGAAATTTTTTAAAGTCCAAATTTCAGCCCAAAGTTCAGCCCAAATTGAATTTTATAAAACTCAAATTTCAGAAAAACAAAAAAACAGAGTCACAAATTTATAAAGTTCAGCCCAAATTGAATTTTATGTGTGCCTATAGTATTGCATGATACATTGATTTTAGGGTTGTTTACTTTTAACTATTTAACTTGGGCCGGGCTGGTTACTCGACGGGTTTTAGAAAGGGAAACCGAGGCTCGGACCAAAAACTTCGGGTCGGGCCGGGCTTTTACAACCAAAACTTTTATAATTAATTAAAACCGATCTGAACCGACCTGATCGGTCCGATTGTCGGTTCGATTCGGGTTTTTGGTCCGAAATGCCCACCCCTAAACCAAACAATGAAATTTAGCTTCAGCTTTTATTTCCCACAACCAAACCACAGTTTGACATGCAGGAATAATTCGATAAGTCAATTAATTGAGTATTCTAGAATGAGGTTTGGTCAAATAATTAGTCAAAGAAACGTGAGACTGCAATAATGCATGACAAAAAAAATTCGTGTACTATTTGAGTTTTATGTTAAAAAATATGAATATAATTCTGGATACTGTATTAAGAAATGAACTTGAAATAATTAACTTATTAACATCATTGACAATATTCTTGTAACGATTATTGATGATACATCAAAATAGACTGTCATAACAACTATACACGTGGCAGAAAACATCCATCACGAAACCCAATAAGGTTAAAATCGATCATAAAGGCCCAAATTGAAGGAAGATGGAATCGAAACCCAAATTCAGGTTCGCACGATTCAAAGCTCAAATCCAGACCCGATATGAGATATCTCGTAAAGAAAATGAACGTTGCACAAAAAAGAGTGGTGGAGGGAGTTACCTTTCCACGGACGCATCTCAGAGAGGAGGAGACTATTACGATAAACATCTCCTTCCGTTGCGCCTCACGTACTTAAGTCACACGAAGAATTAATCGTGACCATTATAAAAGGTAAAGAAAACATTCGACAAAGGTATGCAACTTTAACTGAGTTTTGTCTAGATTTACTTCATTCTTCAAGCAGAGTTGCTGACTTGAGAATCAGTGCATTCGCCCACCAAAAATGTGATCTTTGGCAATCTAACATCTGTTTTACAGTTCAAACTCACAGGAGGACGAGATTTGGGCGCATCAATTTGGCACCGTCTGTGTGGAACGATAAGTTTCCTTTCTGAAAATAAAATCCACAGTGACAAAACTCACCAAAATTTGATCGATGACCGACAAGTTGTCAGAACAGATGACACACTCTACATATTCTCAACCTAGTGACGATCACAACAACCCTCCTATTGGTAACATTGTATTGCAAGCAACTCGCGATCAAGATGCAGCTCAGACTATCGAGCCAATTGCACTCGACAATCAAGATCCACAACATGCAATAGCTCAGACAACCCAGACATTCGGCGACACCGCCACAGATCCTCGGGTAGACCTGTTTATGGTCTAGATGAACCACATGACAAAGATGCTAGAAAAACTCACCTAGGAGCGCATTCAGTTAGCCGATTCGATCCAAGCGCCGCCCGAGCAAAACTCCACCAACCGAACTTGAGAAAGCGATGAAGTTCCAACGGAAACTCCACAGGGAAACTTTGAGAACAATGATTTTTCCTAGGGTAAGACTCCACAGAGTGACTGAACGCCTACTGAAATCCCATTAATAATCGGAGTCACAGATCCCAATCTGTTGTACGAACTAGCCAAGTCGTTGTTCTTCGACGCTCTCATGATAACTTTCACGCCAAAAAAGTTCACTCCACCAAAGTTCGAAGTATATGATGACATCATCGACCCAACAAATCACTTGAGACACTTCCACCACATGATGGCGTTGAAGGAGACTACGAAGTCAATCTTGTGCAGAACATTTTCGACTAGTCTTACCTCCACAACAATGAATTGGTTCAACAGCCTACCACCAAGATCAATAGACTCCTTCCAGGCATTAGCCACCACCTTTATCACAAGATTCATCAGAAGTCAACGGGTGAGGAAAGGATCACCCTACCTCCTCCATATCAAACAAAAGCCCGAGGAGACAACAAGGGAATACTTCACTTGTTTCATTAACGAGCTAACAATGATCGATGGATGCAGCGATGACACAGTCGTCGCTACTTTCACCGCCGAACTGAAAAGATACCCCTTTTTCGATGCCCTCAACCTAGAACCCCCAAAAAACATGGCGATCCTACTGAAAGGGGGTGGAAAGAAAACAAGATGACAAACCCCATGAGGATAGCACTCAGTCGAAGAGGCATCAGAATGACCGAATCCAACCGGTGAGAATCCGAAAAGTTGCAGTCGGCACGACCCAAACACGAGCGAGTAACAAGTGTAATGAAAAAGACGTACAAACCATGCACAGCGCTGAAGACAAGCCGGGCCAGTATACTGAAATATATGGTGAATTGGGAAAACATCAACTAGCTACTCAAAATAAGAGGAGACCCAGAAGGAAGAGACAAGCAAGTATTGTTCCTTCCACAAGCATCACAGACACGATACTGAAGACTGCTAAAAACTAAAAGATGAAATTGAACATTGGGTTCAGAGAGGACGACTCGACGAATTCATTGGAATGCCAAACAAGCAGCTCAAAGGAAAAGAAAATGCAGATTTCACCACAGGATCAAAATAACGGCCTAGAGAACTAATATACGCCTTGCACTGCATGGCCAGGAGGGACGAAACGATCAACCCAATTGAAAAAAAGTCGAAAACACCTCCCACTCGAGCTGATCTATATCGAAGTAGGAGTATTAATGCCAGATGAAACCAAATGAACCAATTTACCGATGCGCAGTAAAATAACATGGATAAGCTTGTTTCAGTCAACTAACACAATTCACAAACCCTATTGATTGATGCAAGCCCAACTCGAATTACCAACAACAAAATTGATGATGCAGTCGGTGATGATGCAAGCATGATTGGACAATTTGGTGCTAATGTGAGCATGATTGGACAATTTGGTGTTGATGTAAGCATGATTGGACAGTTTGGGCCTGATGAGAACATGATCGGGTAATTTAGCACTATTCAGCTACCAAGTCAAAAAGTGCCCCGAGCCCATCATCAGCTACAATAACATATTCAACGAACAACAAAATAGCAAATTCAAAAGACTTGAAGACAAAAATCTCTAACATGAAGATCGACATCAACCAAGCAAATATCAAGAGGACAAAGCAAATCACTCTTCAATCTAGTGTAACTGCTCAAAAAAAACAACTGTCAGGGTTGGTCAGAATATCCAGAAGGGAATATCAATAAAATTACAAATTCGGAATCCCCATCTTACGCGTGGACAATAGGATAAATGCATCAAAACTCAGCCATACAGAGCAATCGACGTGTCAAGCCGACAAAAATAAAGACACAAGACGGGTATATATAATAAACTTCTAGTCTGATCAACCATGAAATGGACGAACAAGTCAATTCAAAAACTTCGGGTCGACTAAGAATGTCGAACCAACAAAGTAAAGTTTGGATGAACTAGTCAACTAAATGAAAGCAACTTCGGGTCGACTAAGAATGTTGAACCAACGAAGTAAAGTTTGGATGGATGAGTCAGGGAAATGAAAATAACTTCGGGTTGACTAGTACGTCAAATCAACAAAGTGAACGTTGGACGAATGAGTCAATTTAATTCAAAAACAACTTTAGGTCAACTGAAACGTCGAGCCACCAAAGTGAAGTTTGGACGAACGAGCCAACTAAATGAAAATAACTTCAGGTTGAGTAGTACGTCAAACCAACGAAGTGAAAGTTGGACAAATGAGTCAACTAAATGAAAACAACTTCGGGTTGACTAAAAATGTCGAACCAACGAAGTAAAGTTTGGATGAACAAGTCAACTAAATGAAAACAACTCCGAGTTGACTAGCACGTCAAACCAACGAAGTGAAAGTTGGACGAACGAGTCAATTTAATTCAAAAACAACTTCAGACCGACTGGAACGTCGAAACCACAAAAGTGAAGTTTGGACAAACAAGTAAATTAAATGAAAATAACTTCGGGTTGACTAGTACGTCAAATCAACAAACTGAAAGTTAAACGAACGAGTCAACTAAATGAAAATAACTTCGGGTTGACTGGCACATCAAATTAATGAAGTGAAAGTTGGACGAACGAGTCAATTTAATTCAAAAGCAACTTCGGGTCGACTAGAATTGAATCACCGAAGTGAAGTTTGGATGAACAAGTCAACTAAATGAAAACAACTTCGGGTTGACTAGCACCTCGAACCAACGAAGTGAAAGTTGACTCAATAAAAGCAAATTCGGTTTGATTAGAATGTCAATTCAACGAAATGAAAGTTGAACGAATGAGTTAACTTAATTCAGAGAGCCTCGGGTCAACTAGTGAGGTAAAAGATGAACGAACAAACCAGCCTTCTCATAAAAGCTTTGAAACAACCGCATCAGAGCGTAAAAGAATTCAGATCAACGAAATTCAAACACGATCAAGAACGTATCTATAAAAGCTTATTGACCAGTCGAAAAAATTAAATTGGAGATGCATAACGCAACTCATTTTGACAACTATGGTTGACATAAAAAAAGGTATAAGCAATGTGAACGAGACGACAAGACAAATTACGACTATGAAGAAAAATAAAAACACCAAGGAGAAAATTCATGTTCCTTAATAAAAACTACTTTAGTACATTCAAAGAATAAGGTAAAGGAGCAAGAGATTAAACGGAGGTATCCATGACATCGTTGGCGGCATCATCTGACGGACGAGAAGCAGTCAGATCACTGGCAGGAGCTCTCTCTTCAAGAGGAGTTGGAAGCAATGGCTCTTCAACCGTTGGACCATCCAAAGAACTCGAATGTCTTCGTCACTATCTTCATCTTCCAAGGTTTGATTGACCAACTGACGATACTAAGACAAATCAGCACCAAGCCCCTCGATATAGTCAAGAAGCTCAGTCCGTGCATCAACGATTCGCTGCCAATCTGCCACCTCCATAATGCGAAGCCTATATTTGATGGAAGCAAGTTCATTTCTAGCCGCAATAAGTCGTCCTTCAGCAATAGTAAGCATCGCGGAGGTATCTGTTTTGACCTCGTCAAACTCAACCATTAATTGTTCCACCCTTTTTTCGACGACGTCACGGTTGATAGATTGCTCTACCACGATACGTGTAGTATCATCATGAATCGCCTTCTCGGCAGACAACTCCTTCTCCACCATGTAAGCATGCACAAACACTGTCTAAATCAGTTCTCAAATACTCGAGCTCAACTGTAGATCGATCTTGTGCACCCTCTGCCTCAATCAATGAGGCTTGAGCAACCCAACCATTTTTTCCTGTTATGTACATCGCGTTGTTAACACATCGGATTGCCAAAGGACGTAGAAAACACCAACAACGACACCACAAACTTCCTCTTCAGAATAGCCATCTGGTTATGACTAGCTTGGTAATCTGAACCCATCACCCCCACGTAGGTAAGGTGATTCATCCCATCTAGTATATGTCTAAGGCCATCATCAAGATGAAGGCCCAGATCCAACACAGGCATCAAATGCCTCTCCACCGACCGCCTGTGCCATTCGTTGATCAGCCTACGAGCGCCATCCTGGACGTCGAGTTGGGAAAACCAACAAAACTTTTCGTCCAATTTAACTCGAATCTTTTCAGGGGTAGGTTCCTTCCAACTAGTCCACGAATGAAGGACGCCGGGATTCGAAAGCATGGAGAAGCCACCACCAACGGCCGGGAAGGAAGACGAAACGGCAGAAAACCATCATCACCCTTTCGTTGCGTAGTAATCGTAGCAGAAGCAGAACAAGTGATAGTACCAACGAGGACAGAAGAACCTAAGCAGGAAAGACCTCCACCGCATTATCAACAGGAGAAGGAAGAGAACGGGGAGACCACACCTTAAGAACTCGACCGTGACCACCAATCTCCTTAGACTGAACCACTGCCAATTGGAGCATCTTATCGTCGATCGCTCTAGGATTGTCATTAGAGCACTCAGTAGCGTTAGGACCACCATTAACAGAAATTAGCATTTTCTCATCATCATCCAGCGGGCGAATGGTCTATTTTTCACACCTCTCCAACATGTTATCTTAAACCTTTTCCATGGATAAGCAATCATCCCTCGCAGGGTCCATATCGACAAAACTCGAATAAGGAAAAGCGAGACGAGTAGAATCGAGGAGCCACTTTCTCTTCGTAACATGGCCAGAACTTATAAACAACCGCTTCGACAAACTAACAGGCCTCAGAACCTTTCTCTTCTTAGAAGTTGGACCAGTAGCGCCAACTCTAACAGAAGCATCGAGATCCGTAACATCCGAGCTCACTTTTCCATCAACGACAACATTACCAACGTCAATAAAAACAACGCGGGCAACAATCTCCTCAGTCTATTTCTCGATCAACAGAGTCCGTTCAGCCTCATTCATACTATATAATCCACTGCGCTCCACCATGATAACGGAAATGAAGGTGTCCAAAAGAACCCCGAGAAACTACAAAAAATGCTCACTGATAATCTGTTCTTTTGCAGTCAATTGCAGATCCCTCTGCTTGTTGGGAACCCGGAAGGACCTCACTATTTGCTGACCTCGTAAGTGGACAGAAACATAGAACCCCTGATGTCATCGTTAAGATTACCAGTCTCGTGACCAACCCCTGATATCATCATTCAGATTACCAAAACATGTAGGAGAACGAATAAAGCAAATACTCTTGGTCACCAACAGACCTACCACCGAGTGCAAAGTTCTAGTAGTCAAGGGAATATCAGAAAGAACGACTATTGCATATGTGGAAACCATAACCCTCCAACCATTAGGACCCATCTGAGCAAGCTGAATACCCAGAAAGTCTAAATATGCCTAGAATAACTCTGGAACTGAAAATCAAAGGCTGGATGAAACATGTGTGGGTAGAACACAATATACCCCTTCTTCGAACGACAAGGACTATCATTTTGCTGGGACAAAATGATCTCAAGGTCGGAAGGCAAAGAGTAGTCAGAATGAATGCTATCCAACATCGTCTAAAAAACCTTATTGGGAGATAAATGAGCTTCGCAGATAGCGAGTTGCTCACCGTCCAGTAAATCACTAACAGGTATCGCAAAAAACATGAAAAAAAGAAACAACTTAATTTCAAAGATGGCGTAAAGAGGGAAACAAATCCGTCACGTCCTCCTTTATAGAGCCGAACAGTGAAAAGACTGTTCATGGGACGACGTGCAAAATATAATGGCACGTGTAACTCCAAAAAATGTGCGTGAAAACAAACGGATAAATAAGAAATCATGTCGCCAACCCCCCAAAAGTTGCTAACAACATTAAATACAAGACAATGATAAGACCAACCATCATGAAGTTAGTGGCCACGTCAGCATACCCACTAACTAAGGGAGTGTAGCTTATAATACATCAAAATAGACCATCATCACAGCCATACACGTGGCAAAAAACATCCATCACCAGAATTAGGCGTCCCATCTACTGGGTTAGCTCGCAAAACCCAAGAAGGTTAAAACCGATCATAAAGGCCCAAACATGGCCCATTGAAGGAAGACGTAATCGAAGCCCAAATCCAGGCTCACACGAATCAAAACCCATTCCAGACCCGATACGAGTTATCTCATAAAGAAGAGGAACGTTGCACAAAAAAATTGTGGAAGGCATTACGCCTCCACGGACGCATCTCCATAAAGGAGGAGATTGTTATGAAAAACATCTCATTCTGTTGCGCCTCACATGCTTAAGTCACGCAGAGAATTAACCGCGACTATTATAAAAAGTAAAGTGAGCATTCGACAAAGGTATACAACTTTAACTGAGTTAAGTCCAGATTTACTTCATTCTTCAAGCAGAGTTTCTGATTTAAGCATTGGAGTACCTTCGGCCACCAAAAAGGTGGTTTTTGACAGTCTAACATTTATTTAGCATGTCAAACTCACAGGAGGAGGAGATTTGGACGCATCAGTTATAGTGGAGGATATTCTAGTTTTTCACTCAAATAAGTGTTTTATACGTTTTTTTCCTAAAGTATACGAAAATTATTCCTTATAATTGAAAAGGACGAAGTATAATACGTTTTTGAAAAAATTCGCTTCATCCGTGTCTTGTACGAGTATAGAGTGAACTTGCTACATTTTCAAAACCTATTTCTAAAATTTCTTCACTGCTACCAATCCTGATCATGGTCCTACCATCATTCATTTGTTCCGATCATGTATAAGTCAAGAGGAAAATGATGCCCTTGGTACTATCACTGGGGAAGATGAAATTTGGTTTATTATCAAGTCTTTGGGTAATTTAAAGGCTGATGGATTTTAAGCTAGCTTATTCAAATGATATTGGTCTGTTGTTAAAAAAGATGTTGTTAGCTCAGTCCAGTACTTTTTCTCAGACCAAAGGATTTCCTTCTGTTATCAATTTCACATATATTGTGCTCTTATATCCAAGGTGCAAAATCCTACATTTGTATCTCAGTTTAGACAAATCGGCCTTCGTAACACCACCTATAAGATCTTCTCTAAAATCATGGCTAATAGACTCAAACCCATTCTGCCTAAGTTTATATCTCCCTCCCAAGGAACCTTCATATCTAAATATAGGTTGGTTGGAGACAACACTGGTGTGGTTCGGGAAATTATGCATCAATTCAAGTAGTAAATGAAGAGGAAGAAGGGGTGGATGTGCATTAAGATAGATATGGCTTAGGCCTATAATAAGGTCGAATAGGGTTTCATTTTAGACATTTTTCATGCTTTGAATTGTGGTGCAACATGATCAAATGTTGCCTTTCTTCTGTGGCCTACAGTGTCCTTATTAATGGTAACCCCAAGTTTTCATTGCCCCATCTAAAGGTATTAGGCAGGGTGGCCCTCTTTCACCTTTCCTTTTCATTATCCTTGCTGAAAGTCTAACCAAAATGCTACAACAAGCTCAAAATAATGGTCTTTTGACATGCTTCAAAGTAATAAGGCACTCAACTGAAATCAACTACTTGTTTTTTGATGATGATCATCTTGTTTTGCTAAGCTTATTTTGACCAAGGCGATGCCATTAAATCCATACTCCATGATTATTGCTCAGCCTCTAGTCAATCAGATAATTTTGATAAATCCTCCATTACTTTCACCTCTAATGTTTATCATAGACATCAGAAAATTCTTATTGGAACCATGTGTATGAAGTTTAGCGGGCCAAAGGACAAGTATTTGGGCTTACCTCAAATTCTTTCTAGAAGCAAAACTAAAGATTTTCAATATTTGATTGATAGAGTGTCCAAGTTTTTGGCTGGTTGGAAATTACTCTCTCAAGCTGGTAGGACAAGAGACTTTCAGTCATGTTTTGTTTAATCCCACCACCCTCTACTTCAGCCTTGAAACTAGGACTTGCTCACCATGCCATTCAGTTCAAAGCTACAAAAGAGCTTATGCAAAGTCTATAAGATCAATTCCAATGGTAATGGACTAGGGTAAGGTAATTTTCCTCTAAATCATTTGTATGCAAGTTATGCGTTATAATTGATAATCCATATATAACATATATTGTTTGTTTCATGTTAAAAATCCACCATATGTTGTGCTACCACCAAGATATCAAAAGATGTCTAGGAGGCCAAGGACCTTGATGAGAAGAGATGACGATGAAACTAGTCCTAACAAAGATTCAAGGAGATGCACAAAGTGCTACACCTATGGTCACAACACCACGACTTGAAAAGGCCCAGTTAGAAGTGAAGAACACAAAAATGATGCTGATGGAAGTGGAAACCAAAGTGGTGAAGCAAGTGCAAGTGAAGTTGGTAATCAAACAGTTGGTGCTCAAGCATGTGCAAGTCATGCAACTCCAAGCCAACATGTCAATGAAAGTGGTTGTCCAAGTTTTATACCTGCAAGTCAATGGATGGAATTCCAAGGTAGTGAAAATGAATGTGATATCGAAGGCATGAGCAGGAGCAAGGGAAAGGGCAAAGGTAGGGGCAAGAGCAAGAACATGAGTTGTATTGGTGGTAGGGCCAGTGGTAGGAGCAATGCTAGTAGAAACCAAGGCATTGGTAGGGGCAATGTTATTGAAAATCAAAGCTTTGGTAGCATGTTTACTAGACAAGCATATGCTACTGGATTCACCTTAGACCACCATTTAAACCTCCTGGGAGAGCATTTGTAAGTGATGTGGATGGTGAGTGTGGAAACCATAGGTTTGGTTAGATGGTGAGAATATTGAATGGTGCTAAGACTGAGTTTTGCTCTTTGTAAGACTAACTAGTGTGTTTTATAGTGCCTTATGTGGTGTATTTTGGCTGGTTTGTGAGGTTGTTTTTGAATGGTCAAATTCATATAATTGAAGTTTTATTTTGTAAAGCTTTAAACATTCATTTAAGCTTAAACAATCATGGTCATGAAAGATTTTGCAGACTATATTTATGAAAGGTTTTGCAAGTTATACTTGTCACTACACCAAATTGGCACTTTTGTAACAACTCTCAAAACAGTATCATTTTTGAAATGTTACAATTCACCAAATAATTTCAAGTCAAAACTAAATTTAGTCAAAAAAAATGAAAAACAGTAACACAAAAAAATGATACAATAAGTTGGATCACCATGAATAGTATCACTTTTATAACCATACTCTTCACGGTGATACAATTATTGTATCATTTTATTTGTGAAAATGTGTAAAATTGTTAGGTGGATTGTTACACTTTAAAAGTGATACTGTTTTGGGGGTTGTTACAAAAATGCCAATTTGGTGTAGTGTGTAGTGTCAATTTCTTTCATTTGCAGTTGTGGAAAACCTAGTATTACAAGGTTAGAAGTGTGTATTTGCAACTTTTATTTATTTGCGGTTGTTTAAGTGTTATTTGTAGCCTTCATTTACATTTGTTGGACTCTTTTGCAATGTGCAATGTTATGAGCCATAAACTTTTGGTTGTTTGGAGTGTTACACATAAGCATGCCATAAACAAGGTTTTTTATTGACTTGCACATAGGATCTTCATAGACATACTTCGTTTGCATGGACACCTTGATATTGCGTTCCTTGTCCATTTTCACTAACATTCATGCAATTCATCTCATTACAAAAACTTCCAAGGTCATTGTAACTGTAAATGTAATATTATTACACTTGTCACTCGCCACTTTAGCATTTTCTATTGCAGCACTTCATCATCAAAACCCATTTTCGATATTTTTGGGGTCAGCTACATGAATTTTGGTTCTCCAAGCAATGCGGTCTTCCCATATATCCTCACCTAATCCAAACTCAATGATATCTTCATTCACCGCCTTCATCCAAGTTTTCAACGGTCGTTCCCTCCGTCTACACCCTCAATTAATTTGCCAATCTAGACATTTTCTAATTGGCGCTGTGCTTGGTCTCCTTCGCACATGACCAAACCAAGTTAAACGTCTTTCTCTAATTTTGTCCTCTATGGGCGCTACATCTGAGTATCTCCTAATTCTTTCATTTCTAATTTTATCCTTACGAGTTTTACCACACATCCACCTTAACATACACATTTCTGCTACTGCCATCCTATGTGTATGTTGTCCCGTAGTAGCCCAACATTATGAACCGTATAGCATGGCTGGTCGAACAATTGTCTTATAGCATTTCCCTTCTAGCCTTGCAAGCATCTTTCTATCGCATAATACTCCTGACATCATTCTCCATTTCAACCAACCAGTTTTAATCCTATGGTCTACATCTTCTCCAATATCCCCATTCTTTTGAATTATAGATCCTAGATATCGAAAAGCCTCACACTCTGGGACCTCTACACATTCGATCTCAATTGCATTACTTCTCCCTCGTGGTTCACAATATTGCAGCACTTAACCAATAAAAATGCTAGCAAGTATAGCACTTTAGGTATGTCCTCATTTTGCTATGGACTTGTGATTTCATTACTTTCCTCTTCTAATGATGAACAATACATGGGATGTCATGTTATGGACAATTATTCATCCAATTGTCTTAACCCTCACACTTAAAACATGAGCCTGAACTTGAGTTTGACCTTGATGCATAACAATTGGCTGCTACAATGACATCATCAAGCCATATGAAAGTCCTGCATGATCATATTGACAAGACAAAAACTTTATTCATGGATTCTTCTCGGTATGAGAGGTGAAACACATTCGAATGCCATTAATATTATGACACCTATTATAAATCCAATGAACCTGGGACACATTTGGCAGGAACCTGTGAAAATGCAAATAATAAATTAGTTTGACATGCCCCTTTACTACTAATCATAAATTAGGCATACCCCCTTACCCAAATCAGACCGACTTTGGTGGAGAAGAAGATGACATTCATGCCATTTGAAGCTCAAACATGCAATAATAAGTGAAAAAATGACAAAACACATTAAAAACAGTAGGAACTTACCTTCACTATGCTATAAATTATTCGGAATGGGTAGAAATCACTAAGATAAGGTTGCAAGGTTCTTCAAACCCTAACTCAATAAACACATAGTGTTGGCGCGCTAAGCGCGCACCTAGATCCACTATACATAGCAACGATATTGTCCCCAACTTAAACGTCGCAACTTGAGCCTACCATCCGGGCCACGGGTGTGGGGTTTTTATCTTAAAAGGCCTCGTTGCTATATAGTGGATCTAGGTGCGCGCACGCGCTCAACGCGCCAACAAGTGGTATCAGAGGCGATGGTTCGGCAGAGACTTGGCAAGTGGTGCAAGGTAGCACATTGTTCAGGGGATCCGACATGAGGTAACGAGCCAGGAAGAGCATCGCATGTGCACAGTCCAAGGTGGAGGTGCAGGTCGCACATTGTTCTTGGGATCAGGCGCGAGGTAGCGAGCCAGGTAGAGTGTCGCATGTGCAGGGTCCGCCAGATGAATGGATCCAGATTAGGTCCGCCAGATCCTTGCCAAGAGAAGGTATCCTACAAGTCCGGTCGAGGTGGAGTTAGTGCGGTGGTTGCAACTAAGATGGAGCCAACAACACCAAGATAGCAGCTTGTACACCGAGTGCTACCCACAGGATTGTGGTCGCACATGAGACTCGATGAGGAGGTGTACTTCGAGATGTTGCAGACTGGTGGATGGATTGTAGGATGTGTGACGATTCGCGCCAAAGGTGGAGATTGTTGGGATGGATTTGGCTTGAATAGTCTTACATCAAGTAAGGAGGAGTCATCACTAAGGTTTATAAGGAGATGGTCCACTCCCTAATAGTAACGATGTCTTTTAAGATAAAAACCCAACACCCGTGGCCCGGATGGTAGGCCCAAGACAGCGGGTGTTTAATTTGGGGACAATATCGTTGCTATGTAAAGTGGACCCAGGTGCGCGCACGCGCTCAGCGAGCCAACAAGTGGTATCAGAGCCGATGGTTCGGCGGGGACTTGGCAAGTGGTGCAAGGCGACACATTGTTCTGGGGATCAGGCGCGAGGTAGCGAGCCAGGTAGAGCGTCGGATGTGCTCAGTCCGCCAGATGAATGGATCTAGATAAGGGGGCGCTAACAAGTGGTATCAAAGCCGATGGTTCGGCGGGGACTTGGCAAGTGGTGTAAGGCAACACATTGTTCAGGGGATCCGACACGAGGTAGCGAGCCAGGTAAAACGTCGCATGTGCACGGTCCAAGGTGGAGGTGCAAACGACACATTGTTCTGGGGATCAGGCGCGAGGTAGCGAACCAGGTAGAGCATCGCATGTGCACGGTCCGCCAGATGAATAGATCTGGATTATGTTCGTCAGATCCTTGCCAAGAGAAGGTATCCTACAAGTCCGGTCGATGTGGAGTTAGTGCGGTGGTTGCAACTTAGGTGGAGCCAACAATACCAGGATAATAGCTCGTACACCGAGTGTTGCCCACAGGATCGTGGTCGCACATGAGACTCGAGGAGGAGGTGTACTTCGAGATGTTTTAGACCGGTGGATGGATTGTAGAATGTGTGACGATTCGCGCCAAAGGTGGAGATTGTTGGGATGAAGTTGGCTTCAATAGTCTCACATCAAGTAAGAAGGAGTCACCACTAAGGTTTATAAGCAGATGGTCCACTCCCTAATAGTAACGATGCATTTTAAGATAAAAACCCCACACCCGTGGCCCGGATGGTAGGCCCAAGACAGCGGGTGTTTAAGTTGGGGACAATATCATTGCTATGTATAGTGGACCCAGGTTTGCGCACGCGCTCAGCTCGCCAACACATAGTACACTATTCTTCCTCAACTCTCAAACAAGTATGCACTCTTCAACTCTATTTAAAGAAGTGTAATCCCCAGTGGATACATTTAGGATTGATTGATGTCGAGTCCCAAAAAATGAATGTGTTTGACAAACGTGATGGGTTTGAAGACACCCAACAAATAGAATCTACTTCGAATCTGACCATAAGATCAGTGAAACCTGATTTTAACACATGTACTTACTGGTTAATAGCCTAGCACGTGCACAACACACTTTATTTTTGGTCAAAAATTGTCTAAGGACAAAATGGAAACATGAAATTACTCCGGTGAGGATTTAAGCATTTTGAGTTTAAGTATAATTAGCCATATTTGAGGAGAAAAAATATTGCTAATTGGAAATTAAAAACACGGGTACGTCTAAAAACCCAAAAAGAAAATTCCACCAACCTCCCAAAGTCTCAATGTTTAGATGGTGTTTGTTTGTTTGTTTTTTTTTTGAATAGAATAGAGTGAGAAGTCTTAATAAGAAGTGAGACACCCTGTTTAGGGTGTTTGTTTTTAGCTCTAATCATAAGTTGAAATTTTGATTGGAGTAAGCAACATGGATGTGTTGATCACTTAACACTGAGTGCTAATGAAACATTCTAATAATAACCTCACAGTAAAATTATAATGACTATTGTGCTATCTCTCTTCTCCACCAACCATCCCCTATTATCTACCTCATCTCTATCATGCGAGTAGTGTTGCCGCCGTCACCATCACCACCACTCTCCCTTCTCCTCGCTATCTTCTCCTTCCTTATCTTTTTTCTTTTTATTTCGAGATTGTTTAAGGAATAAAAAAGGATGTAGGGTTCTTTTTCATGGTAGTGGAAAAGGGATCTCCATAGTGCTTGGAAGAGAGAAAACAGGTGGGGAAGGAGAGTTAATATTAGTATTCTGTAGTCGCAGTAAGAGCCGTTGTCCTGGGCAAAAATGTCAAAAAACTTGAAATCAACACTTAAATAAGAGAATTGCTACATGTACCTGACTATTTGACTTGGTTGCACCAACTATTTGTTGCACAAACATTTTGAGATGTTTCGACTTTGTTGCACAATCTTAAATATGTAACATCAACTAAATATATATTTTTAATAAATGGAAACCATTTAGAGATGAAATTTTTTCGTTTAGGAGTGTCAATAAATAAATTATAAGAAATGTAAGTGGTTGCAACTATTAAAAAAATGCATTCATACCCAAGAACTCTACATCCAAAAAATTTCAATAAAAATCATTTGTACAAAGTTTTAAATCAACAACCTATCATAGTGTTTGCTATTTATTGTAGAACCTGTGACGATGGTTAGTGTATCTAATTTGATGTTTGTATGCAAATTTGAAAGTTAAGAATTCGTGACAGAAGTTTAGTTTTATCAATAAGATTTACTTTTGTTTTTTTGTCAAGAACAAATTAATGTTCATAAACGAGAAAATTTAACCACCAGTTTTTATTGACAAAAGATGTAAGTCAATTTTACATACTTTAAGTTAGGGTAAAAAAGTCGAAACATTCTAAAATATCAGTACAACAAAGAGTTGGTCCAATCGAATCAGTGCAACAAAGAGTTGGACAATTGGTGCAATCGAGCAAAATAGTCAGATAACAACTCCAAAAAATAACCACCGGATAACAAAATCGGGTTGCAAAAACATGATTTCCTAGCATTTTCGTCCTTCAAAAGCGTGAACACAAACTGTTCATTCAAAAAGTTCGTTAGAAATTCCGAAGTTAGCTTCTGAACACTCGAGAAAACAAACACCACCTTATTTTTTTCGTTTACTTGGTTTCCACTCCTCGACGATTCTCTTCTTCCCCATCAAGAAATCTCTCTCTCACTACTTCAACTCGACTCAGCTAGAGAAGAGTATCGAAGAAGCAAAAGCCATGGACATAGATTTCGCCGAGTACCGTCTCAGCTCATCTCTTCACGCTCACGAAGACGACGTAATCCAAAATTTCCCGCCAAATTTGTCTTCTTAAAACCCTAATTTCAAGTAAAAGCCTAAATTGAATTTCAATTTTGTTGTGTTTTTTATTTTTTAATTTTTATTATCAGGTGCGTGGAATCTGCGTGTGCGGAGACTCGGGATTCGCGACATCATCGAGAGACAGAACTGTTAGGTTTTGGGCGATCGATGATCGAGAGGAAGCGGAGAAGGTGGTGAAGTACAAGCAGGAGAAGATAATGTTGGGGCACACGAGCTTTGTGGGGCCATTGGTGTGGATTGAGCCGAACGAGAACTTTCCGGAGGGCGGAATTGTGTCTGGTGGGATGGACACGATGGTTCTGCAGTGGGATTTGAGGACTGGAGAAGCTGTGAGGACCATGAGGGGGCATAAGTTGCAGGTTACGGGGATTGCGATTGATGATAATGGCGACATTCTATCGAGTTCTGTCGATTGGTGAGTGAGTTTGATTGATTTTCTGAATTGGGTTTATTGTAAAGTTTAGTTTTTGAAGTGGGTTTGTTGTAAATTTTGTTTTTTCACATAGTGATCATGTGTTCATGTTACTTTGTTGGTGTTTTTAGTATCGAAGAATAACGTATAAAGGAAAATAGAAAGTGAAAATGCGTAGATTTTATCCCATGGTCCGCTCATTGTTTACGTTGATCTTTTCAACTTGGTACATGGGTACATTACTTTTGTTGAACAATAATTGTATAGAAGAGAATGGTTTTAGAGGGAATAAACTTAGGTGGAGATTGCTAGGTATGGGTTGTGCTTTTAGAGTATAGATTTTGGACTTGTATGCTCTTGAATGGCTTATTTGGAATTGGTTGAAGAAGTCGTATGAAAGAGATGTGTAAACATGGTTGAGTTATACAATTTGGATTGAAGTAATGTTGGTAGTATGTTGAGGATCAAAATAGAATGAGAAAATAAAGTTTTGGAGGCGCTAGGAACAAAAGTGGGAGGGAGAGGGATGTAGAGTGGAGTGATATAAGATTGTGTTTTGATTGTTGTCAATGAGTGTTGTAGAGATGAAGAAACCATTCTATGCATGTACCTCTACTTCTAATTAATCGTAATTGTTAATGAGTGCTTCAGTGTGAGGTTTTTACTCTTGATCATAGTTGTAGAGTGTGTTGGTTATGTTTTATATTTTCCAATGTCTGAAAGTGGGATTTTACTTAATTGGAAACTGTAGAAAGTGTGACTAAATCCTCTTGTAAGACTCATCAATGAAATATATCTGATGATGCTCGACTAACAACAGATGATTGCTATTATGAATAGGTTCTATTATGAATTGGGGGGATGTCAGAGAAGAAATTTAGAGAGGATATGTTGGTGGTAGGTTGAAGACAAGTAGAAAATGAGGGAAACTTCAGAATGACTTGTTATTCAGAGATCCAGTGAAAAGCCTGAAGCTCAAGTGGCTCTGACTTTAGCCAGCTAGTCAGGGCCACACACCTAACAATAAAATCAGAGGCTCACATCTGAAGCTTTCGAAATATCATACCTTTAATTATACCCAAAGAACCATAGGCAAAACCACTCAACTCTTATTTCACTATTTTTTTTTATTGTTTAAAGGCAGTGTTACTTGATTCCAGTAATCTGCACATGTTATTGTTGCATAGTTGACTAACTATTGAGGTTTTTTGTTTATTTTCTTTTTTTTGTCGAAGTTAGTTATTGTTTTGTTTGCATTGTTGTCATTGTTGATTTCTCTAAAGGTGTATCTAGCATTTTGATAAATAAGGACTTTGCAGATTCTTATACCATGCATTATTTGAGTATGTTGGTGAATGTCTTGTGTAGTACGGTACGACGATGGAGGAATGGTCAACCTGTTGAGTTCTGGGAAGGTCATAAGGCAGCAATACAGTCAATCATAAAGCTAACCACGGGAGAGCTTATTACAGGTATCTTTTAGGTGTAATGATTTGCCTCTTAAAACGGTTTTATTTTGTCTGACCAGCTTAATGCGACCCCTTTATGGATGTTTGTTTATTTCTATGCATTCAAGGTTACTGCTCATCTTCTAATTTTGTATCTTTTGTGCTTCCCTCTTCTTTTCACATATTTTTCATAATATTGCTTTGCACCTTTAGTTAAGAGACGCTCTATAGGTTAGGAGTAATTTCATTTTATATTAAGTTGATGATTCATTAATCAAGTTTGATAGGATGGAATCAATCCAAGCTGTTACTCTTTTTATTTAATTTTTTGTTTTAATTTGATAATACCAAGTATCCTGTTTGGACATTAGCTATCCCTTCATTTTGTTTGTGAGTTACATCAACTATCAAAGAGCTACGAAGGTGGTTTTATATTATTTAAATCTTGTGAATGGTTAACAAGATATTGGTGATCCAAGCAATTAACCCGTTGGTTGGTACCATCTGAATCCATCACATTACGATATCATATTGACGGTCAAGTGTGTATGCGTGTGCTTGGGTCGGGTCACTTCCAATACGAGTATCAATCTGTTTATTAGTGACCAGATTTTTCTCTGCATGGGTTTTGGTAACCATGCGTTTTAGTAACTTCACACCCAATTGATTTTTGGAAGTAGGAACATATTCGCAACGTTCATCCTAGGATATAGAGAACTAATTAGCTACAGTTCCAATGTAGTTGATGTCCTTAGAGCAGGTGCAGTTGTCATCCAAAGTAATGCACAAGCAATGCTTATTCATGGATAAAAATTGATTAGTGCACAAGCAATGCTTGTTCATGGATACCAAATTGATCATAGGCTGAAGCATGGTTGATCTCTTAAGAGTATGTTCAAGTGATTAATATCTTGTTCATTATTCATATTGAATTATTAATATCTTGTTCATTATTTCCTTGCAGGTTCAAGTGATTCAACTTCAAAGCTTTGGAAGGGTAAAACTTGCATCCACACTTTTGTTGGGCATACAGGTTTGTGTTTTGTTTATTTATTTATTTGTTTTCTTTATAATGTTTGACTGAAGGGAATATGGTCTGATGCTATCAGGATTCTTTATATCCCTCATTATAGCAATTAATGATTAATGAATTATTTAAATAACTAATGATTTTCTTCTCGTGCCAACTGTCCCCTGTCTAGATACCGTGCGAGCCTTAGCTGAGATGCCTGGTTTAGGAATTCTTTCTGCATCACATGATGGGTGAGTTGTCTTTAAAGTTACATTTTCTAGGATAATACTGGTGCATTAGTAGCACTCACATTGAGTTTGCATGATTTTCCTGCCAATCTGTTGATGGTGTCCACGTGTCTTCTTTACATTCTCTCTGTTGGCCTGACTGTTTCATGTATTCTTTACTTTCTGTCTTCCAGTGGCAAACTTATGATACAAAATGATGTAGATTGAAACCTATATTATAGAAACTTTAGTCATGGATTTCAATTTGCGAAGAAATATATTTTCATGACATAATATTTTCACAAAAAACCTCGATGAAATGATTGAAAATAAGTAACCACAAGATCTTGGGGAATTTGAGAAAATATATATGTTAAGTACCTTAAGATATTGAGATTTACACACTGAACTAGTCGTATTCATATTTCTTTAATGGATGATCAATTATTTGTAACTAAGTCAAGTTGGACACAAAATTTTGTGCTGACATTGATAATATGGTTTCTTAAATATTTTAGAGGATTTTTTTAGTAGTAATCCCATAATCCATATCTTTCAGATTTAATTAGTCCCCCTCCTCTCTCCTCATAATGGTTGATTATGGTCGAGGAGCACGGAAAGTGGATGTTGAGGCTGTGGGTATTATTATTATTATTATTATTATTATTATTATTATTATTATTATTATTATTATTATTATTATTATTATTATTATTATTATTATTATTATTATATTTATTTATTTATTTATTATTATTATTATTTTTTTGTGATGAGCATGTAGATAATGTGGTGGTGGGGAACTAGTCAATGACAAAAGGTGCTTTTAAATGGCTGGTGATGTGGATGATGGGGTTCCACAAAAAAATTGTATTTGGCATGGAGCTATGCTTGGTAGAGATGTGTTGGCAAGATGGCGCCTCAGACCTAACTGGGTGCCTCTTACATGGGCACATGAACCAGAAAGCCACCTCTCAAATGTTTATCCAACTCGATTATCCAAACTACTTCCAACTAATTCACCTGCACGAGTGGCATGGTCAGCATAAAATGCCACCAAAAGAACATTCAAATCTTAAAATAGAGCATGAAGTGTTAGTTTATGTGCATACTATAGCTTTATTGTTGGGTTGTTTTAGTTTTCACTTTGTGGTTTGGTCCGTATTTACTCCTATCCACTTCATCTTGGTCTTTATGCAAGTGGAATTGCTGCTACATTGTGTACATTCTGACTATTCTCGTAAATTTTGTGATTACAGCTCTGTCAGATTATGGGCATTAACCGGTGAAGTGTTGATGGAGATGGTTGGTCACACTTCAATTGTTTATTCAGTGAACGCACATCATTCTGGACTGGTCGTTAGTGGGAGTGAAGATTGTAATGCAAAGATATGGAAAGGTCAATATTGTGAATTTTAAATTCATGTAGATTTCATTTATTACTCCTCGTCAGTAGAGTACATGCAGATGAAACAATTACTGTTTGGTAGGTTTTTCTAGTGTTTTAATTTGTATGTATTCACTTACTATGAAGTTTATTCTAAATATTCCTGCTGTTTTTTTTTTCTTATGTGAAAATACAATCTAATGGCTATGGGCCAAGTTTCAGATTGACTCACCAGAATGAACCTTGACCTAATCACTGGAAACCATACGTCACTCTACTTGCAACGATGGTCCAAGTTGTGACTATGCTAACAACCCTGTTTGTCACAAAGCACATATTTGTCCATCACTCAAGTATCTCAATATTGTTGGATATAGCTCTAGTGAAGGGAATGGGGTTCTCAACAACTATTTTTTGACATTCAAATTTTCATGAAATGCATTAATTTGATTATGATTAATGATGATTGTTTCTTCACCACTAAAATATATCAAACAAAGGAGTCACCGACCTTTTGAGTTTCTTCACCACTAAATTGTCCTATTAGTGTTTCAGTACAGGTGGTCAGTAGGTTGATCCTACATTGATTTTTTAAAATTTTATTTTTTCAGAAAAAATATTATTTTTGATAAATACATCGTATTGTTTTTATTATCATTATTTTTTATTACTCTTTCTTATCATATCTTATCCTGGCTAACTTGTTTGAAATTTCTGCAGATGGTGTTTGTGTGCAAAGCATTGAGCATCCTGGCTGTGTTTGGGATGCCAAATTCTTAGAAAATGGAGACCTTATTACAGCTTGTTCTGACGGAGTTGTACGTATTTGGACAATCCACAAAGACAGGATTGCTGATCCAGTTGAAATTGAATCGTATGCTTCACAGGTTTCACAGTATAAATGCAGCAGGTAGTGTTGTTTGTTACAGTGTGATACTTATTCTGCTTCTAACTAATGTATCCCACAACCAGTTTTCGTTTTCAGATGCGCTTAAATGTTCTGTTTTTGCTGTCATAGGAAGAGGGTTGGCGGATTAAAATTGGAGGAGTTGCCAGGGATAGAAGATTTACATAACCCAGGTTTGTGTTTATCGATTTATATGAGGGTTTCAATTTCTTATTGGTCATTTTTTCCCGTCTATGAATGAAATCTGTTATGCACTTGAGTGAATTTTCCATCATTGAAGTATGAGAAGCAATGGGCTTGATATGCAACTGGATATTGACATTTATACCGTCATCATCGTCAGTATCGTTTTCATCTCTATATTGGGAGGGCATTGTAGTTGGGTTGAAATGGTAAATAAGTTTCCATCCAATGATCCTGCATTACAAGATATTTCTTTTTGGTGAGCAGGGACCACTGATGGTCAGACTAAGATTGTTAGAGAAGGGGATAACGGCGTTGCTTACTCATGGAATTCTAGAGACCAAAGGTGGGATAAGGTACTAGTTGGTTCATCCTAGTGTGCATGTATTGTGACCTCTAAAATTTTGAGTTGTTTTTGCTTCTGAAATCTTTTGAAAGGGTCCCACATAATTCTTTCATTGGCTCTGTATACAACTTTGAATTTGCAAGATTGAGTTTAGTTCATTACTGAGCATAGATGAGGAGGAATGGTGAATTTGTATGGGATGTTGTTAGGTGTATCTCTAATATAGCTCGGTACCAGTTTGTGAGTGGTTTCTTGGGTGCCTTCATGTGTGACCTACTGCTTGTGCTTCTCTCCTTTTTTCAAATTGCGAACAGTTTATTTTGATGTGGTCATTTTTCGATTGAAAAGCCGACATTAAGTAAGTTATGCTCGTAGACTAAAACCAGATATTGAAGAGAAAGCATGACATCATTGTTTATCCAAGGTTTTTGCTGTTCTGTAAAACAAATATGTATTCTTTTCCTCATTTTCTATATCTTGTAATTCTAGCTGTTGTTACTGCTCACTTTCTTGCACTGTTATTAGTTTCCACTGTTCAGATTTGTATTTGTGCAAGATTTAAAGAAGATGACTAGCTGGCTTCCATCAAGATATACCTTGTGAAAGGGTTATCAGTGGAATTTAGCTAGACATCCCTCTAGTGTTTTAATTCATCTTTTGTTTAAGCCTTCTCGGAATGATGCTCTTGTATTTCTTTATTATTTGTATTTGACTGATGCTCCTTGAACTAGTATAGCTCTTTTGGAACATAGAAACCCTTGGGGTTACCACTTTGCATTACATGAAATGTCCATATGTGTACTCTTTCTTCAGTTCATTTTTAGTAGTAATTCCTTTGAGCAATGTCTGAACCCTCAGATTGGTGAAGTTGTTGATGGGCCTGAAGATAGCTTGAACCGTCCGACTCATAATGGTGTTCAATATGACTACGGTGAGCCTTTCTTCGTCCACGGATATCTGCATTGATTCACCCTTTTTTTACCCCATTTAGTATTCTTTCTAATCCTCAATGTATTCCCAATCAGTATTTGATGTTGATATTGGAGATGGCGAGCCTATTCGTAAATTGCCTTATAATCGATCAGGTATTCTTGTTTCTGAAATTTACATGAATCTTTCCTTATGCCTTTCATATTTCTTGGGTTTGATGTCCTGTCACTCCCGCTCTATTTCTGATGATTACAGAAAGCTTAAGATGGGAATTTATTTATCTAGTGGTGTTTATTGTTACAGAAACGGGGTTTAGCAACTTACTGATCGATTTCATGTACTTCCTTCTTAGTGCTTCTACTTTAATTCTTCCTCCATTTTGTCAATTCTGATGTGGCAGGCAGCTGATCTAACATCCTCTCATTGGCATGAGGGGACGTCATATCAAAATATCAACATGGAGGCAAAATTTGAGAGTCGGAGTAGAGTTTATCAGTGTTTTTCTTTCCCCTTCTCTCTTGCTCAAATAACATGTGCCATTGTGGTATATAAGGAGTCCTCATAGTCTGCATACATATTCCTTGAAATCTATATAACAACGACACAACACAAGTATGTGTGTCAGGGACCGACATCACCCTGGGTGCCAGACATGTTGATCAAAATTCCTACCAATATGGTGAATTGCCCATACATCTAGATTCAGTTAATAGACTTTAGTTTTCAAACTATTACTTACTGATAACCATTGCAGGTTTTTTTTTTAAATTATTATTTAAATCATTAAAATTTTTGGATCTAAGCATAGTGTGTCCATTGGAGTGTCTAAATGCGTGTCCATGTGTTGGTTGTGCCAACGGTTATGGACATTTTTTTTTTCCTCAAGTCTTGTTGCTGCATATCTTGACAAACTGATAAACTAGGGTATTGTTGACATGTTTATTTTAGAGTGCGCATTTTCATATAAAATGTGGGATCCCTAAGCATGATGTTACAAACAACTATGTGTTCCCAGATGATGCATATGCTGTTGCTGATAAGTGGCTTCTCAAGGAGAATCTTCCACTTGCTTATCGCCAACAAGTGGTAGAGTTTATATTGCAGAATTCTGGGCAAAAGGACATCTCTCTTGATCCATCTTTCCGCGATCCTTACACTGGCGGTGAGTATTAATTTGTTGTTGTGCTACGATGTGGTCTTCAGCTATTAGTCGAATTGGCTTACAGTTATTGTTACTGTTAATAAACATTTTTACGTTCTTTAATGTCCCAGCTAATGCTTATATGCCCGGAGAGCCTTCCAGAGCATCTGGTATGTTGTCATCTGAATAAGCTAAAACTTTGAATCTCTTAGTTCCTCCATTCCGATCACTCCATTATTCATTTGTCATTTTTTCGTAGAAGTCATTCATTTCTTAGCTGTCATCTAATTATTTCCAAATATTTTGCTGTGTGCCAGGTGTTGCATCTAAACCTATGTACAAGCATATCCCAAAGGTCCCTTCCAGTTCTTTCCTCGGTTTTTGATTCCTTCCAAAATAAAATAAAAAAATATAGGAAACCAGTTAATTATGAAACTTCTCGTCAAGCCCAGTTTAGAGGGAGCTTGACAAGAAGTTGTTTTAGCCTTTAGGGGCCAACTTAAAGTGATTTGCAACAGCTTCAGTGTGTATTTCTATTTGGCATTCCCATTTTTCAAAGTTTTAAGTATCTAAAGTAATGTTTTCTGCTTATGTCTCCTCCAGAAAGGAATGCTTTTCTTTGATACAGCCCAGTTTGATGGGATTCTAAAAAAGATCACAGAGTTCAATGCTACTGTAAAGTCAGATCAAGTAAGTCTTCTCTATTCAGTGAATCAGTGTTTACAATAATTGAAATCCAGTTAACTTTTTTTTTTTGGAAAGCAAAATCCAGTTAACTTATTGTTGGTTGAATCTTCCTTTTTTGAACTGAATAGAAAAAAGTAACCTTTGTGTTTTTGAAATTATTGAAAAGCTTGATAAGATATTAGGCCCTGGGTGCACGTACCACCTACACTGCCTCAGGGCTGGGTGTGCTCGTGAAAGCTTTGTCTTTGATAAAGGCGTTGCACAGTAGCTGCTGTTCTCCTCACACGGTGCTAAATCTTAGGCAATCTACCGATATTTAAACAACTTAGATAAGCTTTTGATTGGATTTGTGATTAGGCGACTTTTGACTGTGAAGTCGGTTCATTTATGAATCCCAGATTATAGAGTTGAAGATTGATACTTCCAGTGATTTTCTGGAGTTATGCTTGACACTGTTTTAATCCTTAAGTTATACTTATTTGGTTGAGACCATATGCATGAAGCATGATCATTGCTAACATCTGTCAAGCCTTGTCTCAATACCTGGGTGGTACTGACCGAACCCTGCTACTTTATTAATTCCTGTGCAAATTGATTATTGCTGTTTATTCAAGTACCTCTACATCTATTTTCACCAAGATTCAACAAGGCAAGTATAGGATTATACATGTTATTCAGCAAAGTGATTTTGAGATCTGGAAGATGTCCTAAAGAATTAATCAATTTGATGAAAAAAAAAACCTCCATTTATGTACACCTCTGTTTCTTGCTTCATTTGAATTATAAAGAATGTATGTTGTGTTCCTAATAATCTCTTGCTAGTTGGCTTTAGTTCTCTCTTATTTTTTTCTTTTCCTTTTAAGTTTTGATTATCTTTGTATCGTTCTCGGAAACAAAAGGACTTATCTTTGCCAGAGCTCGAGTTATCAAGGGTTGAAGCTATTGTTAAGATATTGAAGGACACATCACATTATCATTGTAGTACATTCGCAGATATTGATATCGTTTTATTGCTGAAGCTATTAAATTCTTGGCCAGTTGCAATGATGTTTCCAGGTTTGAGTCCTACTTGGCATGGTTATTGTTTTTTTTTTTTTAATGCATCAGATTTTTCAATCAATTCGAGCCTAATTATTTAATTTCTCTGTCAATACTGCAACATGAGTATTATACATTTGCTAATAATATATTATATGTAGATTTTATTCTTTCAGTCATCTTTTGTTGCCTTGAATGTCTGTTTCTCCTTTGTCCAATAACATTTGCTCTATGCTGTCCCTCTTTTATTGAACGTCTTCTTATTAGTCCAGGCTAGAGTTGATCTCTATTTTGTGCTACAATTATCTTGAATGGAACTACCTGTCACACCCTCAAATTGGCTTTGCCTGGATCATTTGACAAATGATGATGATATAAAGGATATGTTGTTTTGTCATTAAAGCATTTGTCAAGGTTTTAGTAATGTTGATGGTAACCTCCTGTTAACTGCCTGAATCTCATATGTATTGGTAATTTTGTCGCTGTATACCAACACCAATCCCCACACCCCTTGCACACATCATATGATTTGGCTCCCATCTTTGTCACGTTGTCACATGAGGAAAAAAAAAGTTCATTTCCAAGTTGAATTTAACGATGTGAGATTATTATGCTTGATGAAGATAAAAGAAAGGAAGAAGATGAGAGGGCGTCATACTAGAAGTAGTGCTGATCATCACAGAATACAATTAAGTGCAAGCAGTCATGAATTCAATTGCTTTTACATTGTCCGTATAATTTGAATGTGTGGATCTATAATATCCTGCTGTAAGAATTTGGTCTGAAATGAAAAAATTGTTGTAAGGTTAGGGAGAAAGTTTTCCGATGACACCTAGGATCTGTTATGGGACCTCACTCCTGTGGAATTTAATTGGGGTTTACCATTGCAAAGAGTGAGATTTGGGGATGATCTGTTGCTTGTGGTTTAGGACTTGGAGGAATCTTTAATAATTGAGAAATTTAGAGACAGGTTATATTCTTGGGCAGGATTGGATTGCATCGGATTTCCACCCTTGGTCTCAAGATAGGGAGATGATGACAAAAGTATTTTATTTTTTTTTAAATTTTATTTTATATATTTTCATTATGGATATATACTGATCATTTTGCTATTAAACTGTGTGATACCTACGACAAACAGAATAAAATGGAAGGCTACTGGATATGAACTGTTTGCCTCTGACTGAGAAATTGTTTTTGTACGATATGACAATTGAGCCCATATAGGCTTACCATCAACTCCCTCTGTGCAGCCCATGGCGGGATTACATCATCACTGGACAATACGTCTTCCATTAACAATGCTTGCCTCTCAAGAGACATTGGGAGTCAAATGGTGTTGATATTGAAAAGGATTTAGGTCTATCTTCATTAGTTATGATCTCGCTAATCATATTATAGTTAATTTTTATATTACATAATTTGCCTCTCCAATTTTAAGATGGGACATGCCTTGTATCATATCAATGAAATTATGAGTTGTTGTAGCTACCAATACTTAACAGAAAACTCCATGTCAGAATCAGTTAGGTATACCTTCAGTTGCAATATGCAAACTAAGATTCCTATTGTGGTGTGTTAAACATGATGGCATTTTTTAACCGAATATATTGCTTTCTTTGCCAGTTTGACTTATATTATGATGATGTATTGCTTATGCAGTGGTAGATCTTTTGAGAATGGTTGTCCTGCATCCTGATGGAGCAAGATTAATTGTCAAGAACATCAAAGACGGAAACGGTACCCATCGAGTCCACTAATGTACCTGCATAATGCTTGTTTTTATGACATCAAACTGATTGGGAATAATCGATTAACATAAGAAGTATGAAATTCCATTTTAATAAATTAATAGTTGGATGTATGAGTTGAACATGAAATAACACGTGAAAAATAGCTCTGTTGATAAATCTGGTAAAAACATTATATAGTGCAGTTAGGGAAGGATAATGATGTGAGTTTGAGGAGATTATTGCAATGAAAGCATCTGCCAAAACTGAGGATGTCCTACTTTTGATAATGTTCCTTATAGAGGACAAAACAGTACAAGGTGGATTGAAATGTTAATATCTTGGAGAACGTATAGGTATGCACATACCAGCATACATAATTGCAGTAATTTATCAACTGGCAAACATTATTTGACCACTATTATAAATGCTTCATGCTTGGAGTAACTGATACATGGATTAGCATGTGTAAATGTGAGCCATAGGAAAGAAAATAGAAGGAAAGATCTTACAAGTGTGCACATGTTTTAGCTATAGCATGGCCTCTTCATGCTATAACTCATACAAGTGTCTGCATGTCATACGGTGTTCACTCCCTTAGCAAGGGTCAGAAGCCATATACAACCATCATAATTGATAAAATGGATCAGAACTGTGGAAATCACTTTGAATCATCATAATTTGTAGTTAGTTTGAATTTGTAGGTGTTGACTTCCTGCTTGATTTACTGATTGTTATGTGGTGGATATTTTCTGTTCAGATATACTGATGGAGACTGTTATAAAAGTCACAACAGCTCCTCCTCTAGCTGCAAACCTGTTAACCACCATTCGTGCTCTGACAAATCTCTTTAAGCATTCCTGCTTCTCTCAATGGCTACAAACGCATCGCAGCGAGGTCAGTACTTCTTAAAGTGTATTTGATAGCTTCGGAGTTTTTAGCTTGAACACCTTATAAGAATGGTTTAAGTAGTTTCAAAGTTTTAGCAATCTTTGAGGATTTGGTAGGAAGTACAAAACATCATTTGAGATGTATGTTATAGCCTATGATACCAGGCTGTGTATTTTATTGTGCTTAATGAATTGTGTCTGACATGATTTAACACCCATTTTGGATTCAACATGGACATGTACTAACAATGTCTCAGTAATTATTTGTACTTTTTAATCTTTGTTTTTCTTGTGACATTGACCCCAAATATATGACAATTAACATATGTTTATTTCTTGATTTTTATTTGTGAAATTGAGATTGCCTACTATATGTGTTATAGATAGATACTAGATATTATTTGGATAATTGGAATCTGTGGATGCCCTAGATTTTCTAAACTTGTGTTCGGTCCTCATATCCTCCGTTAGTGTTTGAGATCATTGAGAATGATTGGGAATTATAGGTTATGGGCCTTATGGATGAAATTTTGAATTATCAATGCCTTTACCATAGGCAATGACCTATTGATCACTTCTAGTTCTGCAGTCAAGTCTTTAATTGCGCTCTTACTTGAGTAGACACTATATTAACACATCAATGAGCTACATGGTGCATAATTGCATATAGATCTTTAGGCTTTTCGGTGTTGAAAGTCTTGAAAGGCTGTTAAACTGATGAAAGTATTCGGAATGTACTAATGATTTAGAGAGATGTGAATGATGAGCCTCTTGTTGCAGCCGTGATACATCGTAAAACTCTGATTTTATATGATTACTGATTTTATTCTTGTCAAACATACAGATACTCGATGCATTCTCAAGTTGTTTATCTTCCAATAAGAATGTGCAGTTGTCTTATTCTACTTTGGTACTAAAGTAAGTCAACTTTTGCTATTCTCCATTTCATTTCTGGTTTTCTTGTTTGTTTATTTGTATATTTCGTGATGCAAACCAACCACCCGGCCTATGACTTGGATTCAGTGTGAGGACATTAGGCATGGTATCGGGTAGGCCGTGAATTTTGGTGCCATTGGATATCCATTCCCGAAAGGGCACTAGCGACCTCTAAATTGGTGCTTTGACATGAATATGAAACGGTAGAAATTGCTCAGCACCCATAACTAAGTTTGATTGGATGAAACCAGCATACTAATTTTGTGAAAGTTGCTTCCCAAGTTTCAATAGGAAAAGAGAAGCGGATAAATGAACAGATCTCTTGAATTCAGTGATCAAGCTGTAATTGTTGTAATGAAATTCTTGTATGAAATTTAAGTATCCAATTTAGCCGATTTTTATGTCTTTGAAGCTGAAATATTTGGATCTTGCATAGCAATCTAGTGTGAACTTCTTTGTGGGAAAAGAGATTCAATGATAACAGAGAAGAACATATACAGGAGGCACCCAAACAAGGAAACAAGAAGACATTGAGCACCCTGCGTCCAAACAAAATAACACATTTAGTTGACCACTGAATCTAGTGTAATGACTCCCTGAGATTATTAATTCTTTGCACAGCAATATCCTAAACATGCATCCCCTTGATTACATGGAGAAGCCATACTTGATGATTTCTCTAATAAATGACATTTTGTAAGATTTTGATGATTTGTGATACTCTTATCAATCCATTGTCCTTGTCTTATGCAGTTATGCTGTGTTATTGATTGAAAGTAGGGATCAAGAAGGGCAATCACAGGTTCTTTCAGCGGCACTTGAAGTATGTACCTTTTTTTATGAAATATATTTTTGTTTGCAATTTGCTTGCATTATCTTATTCTCTTCCTACCTTACTTTTGGTATGAGTTTGGACTTGAGGGAGTAACTGCCCCTAAAAAACAAAGCAAACTTACTTATCAACCGAAACCCTTCAGCTGCTTCTTTGAACTGCCTTTCTGTTTGAAAATATTTAATTCACTGACTTGTGGGATTAATCTGGGCAATGGTATCATGTGTCGGTCCCACAAAATCAGCTTCCATTGAAGTGGGCTAGCGACTAAAACTCTCCCAGATAAATTCACTTTGTTCATAAGAAGGGTTCTTTGTTTTCCTGTGTGTGGCAGCTTTAAGATTTATAAAGAGGTTGCAATTTCAATGCTCTTGTGTCTGTTCACAGATTGCAGAAGACGAAAATCAGGACGTTGATTCAAAATTCCGGGCTCTTGTTGCCATTGGATCACTGGTAAGTCTCTTGAACTTGAATTAGACAAGTTTGTTTAACTTGTTATGTTGATGCATGCATGGCCACTGAGAAAATTTTGCAGTTCCATATGTAAATAGTGGCATTAGCATCATCAGCTCGTGATTATGATCCCTATCTCATCAGGTGTTCAAGTAGTGTGTATCACTTGTGCATTTTCTAAGTTCTTGACCTCTTATCAGGGTATTTGCTACTTTGGTTCATATACTCTTAAGCCATGCTTCATTTTATTGCATCCAAACTGCGCAATAGTGCTCCTCCCTCGTGCACTTGAAGCTCCTAATTGCCGTACCGCATCTGCATTGTTGTTTAATTCATTTCTATGCATATATAAATCTCGACTAGAACGCTTCACCTGTTGTGCTGCCATTTATGAATGAAATAGTAGCATGGAATGTTAACAACAAATCGCATAAAGAAATAATACAATGTTTGAATTTTACAAATTATAGTACATTTTCTAGAAACTGTCTTCTAACTAGATTAATTGGCAATGCCAAACACTGCCAAGTCCATTTTAACCTTGACTTTCACTTCCACGTCCCATAATAAAATCTGTTTGATTCACATTAATGGTTTCTTCGCCATATCTATGTTAATAACATCTGTTAACTTTTGCACATCTTGGTTCTTTGTAACAGATGATAGATGGTTTCATGAGAAAAATAGCAATGGACTTTGATGTTCAGAGCATTGCCAATGCTGCAAAGGCGGCAAAGGAAGCTAAGATTGCTGAAGTTGGAGCTGATATTGAACTTGTGATCAAACAGAGTTGATTTTAAGATGTATAGGTAAATCAAACTTTATTTATTTTCCGTATGTTTGTGTATTACCAAATATTTAATGGAATCCATGCATATCTATTTTGTTATTTATGAGATGCATGGAGTGATTTGAGTTCTGGATGGTGGTGCAGATAATCAAGGACAGCCCCTTGCGGAAAGTTTCCTATAAACTGTAAGAGAGAACAAGTTCTTGTTAATGTTGATTGATGAAGTAGGCATTGAGACATTCTTACACAAGATGGTCCCTTCATTTCTTTAAGGCAGGAATCTCCTCGTTATAGTTTTGATGTGCCATGGTGAGCGTGTTTGGCGATGCCTCGTGTAAAATTTGTTTCTTTTCTTACAGTTCATCATCTTCAAAAGCCTCACCATTTGAATATACAAGCATTTGAACCCTCATTAAAAGAGTAATAAGATATACTTAACCCCTGAGATTAACAATTCCCCATAACAATTGAGTTACTGATTTCCTGACAAGCGTGTCACATACCTTGAGAAGTGAAGCAAGGGCTTTTGCCATTACCAGAGTGGTTCCATGTACAGGCAATTTGTGTTTCATGCAGAGAGCCTGTAAAACTTTTCGGCTCCAAAAATTCTAGCCAGCCTGACATTTTCTTTGCTTTGTTTTGGTGTTTTTACACTTCTAGCCAGCTTTGGGTTTTTTGACACTTCTACTCCTTATATAGATAGTGTTTGTGATTGTGTTGTAAAGAGGAGAGACAAAAAGTATAAAAACACCAAAAAAAAAGGCTGGCTAGAATTACTCACAATGAAAAGAAAAATGAAGATGAAGAAGTGAAGTGATGTATCTAAAAGGGAACTTGTGAACACTGCATTGACTCAATTGAGAGAGACAAAGCCTCCCCTCTCTCTTTGTTTCGACGGCCTTGCCACGCAGCCTCCTCCCTTGTGTTGACAGCTCCGCCACCCACCACCACCACCCGTCACCTCTCTCTCTTTCTACTGAATTTGCTTTGATGTCTAGTTTCATGGGTCACTCACAAGATGTTTCTCGAGATAATGACAATTGTGTTTATTTACTCATTCATCCCTTCTTGAGATATGTATTTGTATCTTGAGATTCATCATGTGGTTTTGTTTAAAGGGTATTTTTGTAAGCAAAATTAATGCACGTGAGGATGACACGATCAACATGCGTTGATTGCTAGTCTTGGAGGAGACTGAAATATCAATTTATTATAAGGATAATCTCATATTAGCTATTTATTATATGGGGTATATTCAATTTACCTTAAATAAAATAACAAAATTCAAAAAATATGATTTACAATATGATATAGAAAAATAACTACTCACTCTTGGACGGTCAAAATCTGAAATCGATATCAAATAAACAACTGGAAGCGAGGAAGGTCTTCGTCCCATTCTATCATTAAGTAATGCAGCAAGCAAACGAGAAACACTCGATTTATATTACAACTTCAATACGAGTTTTCTATTTATTTGTAGCTACAACTTGCTTTTCGACGCCATTAGCTTCACATGCAGATGCAGGTTTTCACAATCCAGTTAACTCTTCACGTACCCGGAACATCGCTAAAATAGGCCCTTCCATAGCATCAGGTAACCATACATAAAGGTGGAATTATGCCTAATGATAGAAACCAAGATCCTTACACTAGGGTATTCTCATCAAATCGTACTCATTTCTAATCTCTATACAAAATGGGGCTTGTTTTCTCATTTATGTCACCCCAAAACCCTATATAATTTAAGAAGTAGTGATATAAAACAGATAAAAAAAACTCAGAGCTTCTACGGAGTCTGGTCTGGAAATACTGATTTGTATTTGGGATGGTAGTTTGCACGCGATCGGACCACTACTCTACCATTCTCTCTATGGGTTTGGAGAAGTTGAAGAAGGGTAGAGTTTATCCGATCATACAAACCACCCTTCCAAATATAAATTAGTGCTTTCGGATCAGGCTCTCTAGAATTTTCAAAAAAGCTTCTAAAAATAAAACTTCGCCACCTCAAAAATCTCTCTTTAATGTTCTCATAAATATTATCTTCATTTAAAGACCCTCCACCAACTTTACTCCTCTTTTTCCCTCTGAAATGCATCTTGACATAGAAATTCATGAACAGTAACAGAGTTGCCCCACTCAACACAGAATTGAAAAACCATGCACCAATACCATTGCACAAATGGAAAACAGGCATGGGGCAACCCGACTCCGATCCAGAACCGCCTATCGAATACAACAGTGTGGTTGTTAAAATCCCCACCACCTGAAACGACTGAGAGAATTCAAGTCATAAGAATGACATGCAGATGAGGATGGAGTGATTGAAGAGGCGAAAAAATGTGAGTTCGCGGCTACGGAGGATGGCGAAGAAGGTTCGGAGCGCGTGGAGGAACCGGGTCAGGTAGAAAATGTAGGACCAGAAGAAGACCCGACCCGTTGGGCGTGTGCCTAGTGGAAAACATAGGAACCATTGGAATAATGTGGTCTTAGACCTCCGCCAGAACCACCGTGTGTCACGAATCTCTGCGGCGGAGGAGAAGAGGAGGCCGGTGAAGATGATGATGGAGAGTAGGCTCATTATGAGAGAATGGATTGCCGGGATTGGACCTAGTGGGATCGGATGGTGGCGCCGCGAGGTGGTTATGGATAGGAAGAGGTGTAGGAATATCGATAAGGTTATGTAGGTGAATATGGAGGTTATTAGGAATGACCATGTTGAGCCCCAAGATTGGCTATGGCTCCATCGGAAGTTCACGATGGAGGGGTGTTCCGATAGCCAGTACACCACCGTTTGTATCATTTTGTTGACGATATTGTCGGTTTTCGATTCACAGAAGGTGGTGGTGGTGATGGAGGAGGAGGAGGAAGCTGAGTTGAAGGGTGGTGGAGTTGGAAGAATAGAAGAAAATCTCTCTCTATATATAGAGCACTTCTAGGCGTCGAGGAAAGGGGCGGGGAGGTGAGTATTACCACTCATCCCTTCAAAATTCGCGAAATTGCACATCTCGAAAGGGATGAGCGATCACACCTACCCTCTCGCCCGTTTCCTGCCCATTTAGAATTTTTCATATATATATATATAGAAGGCATGGCCTATAGATTTGACCTCAAGATACATGTTAAAACGTGTATGGCATGTGAGATTGGAGAATTTTGGCACGTGTGAAATAAGTTGTTCCCCTGCTTGGTTGAGGTGGTGGTGTTTTTTTGTCGCTGCAAGAGGTGTCGGGTGATTGAATGGTTGTCTACGTGATCAGACAACAACAGAGATATAGGTTTAATTTTCAGGTTTAAAATTTGCTTTAAATTTTATTTTTTTGTGTGCTAGCAAGAGTAACCATTGGCTAATAAAGTGAATGGAAAAGAAAATTTTAGGGTGGCGTTGTTCTCAGTTTTCAAGATATTTCGGTATTTCTGAAATCAGGGTTTTGTGCCAATATTTGTTGTTTTTGTAATAAAACTATGTTGGGGTTTTTTGATTGGTAAACTGAAGATTAAGTAAGAAAGTGAAATTAACAATGGGGTTAGTGGTGGGTTTGGTTTAAATGCTCTAAACTTTTGTGCTTGTTTTTGCCTATTTAACAGTGGGATTACCTTATATAGCTTGGTTTAGATTTAGATGATGTATGGTTATATTATTTAAGTTTTTGGATGTGGTTGTCGTCGTTCGGAATTTCAAAATACCATCAATGAAATGTTCTTTTATTCTATGGTCAATTCGACGCCCATGACACTGGCTTAAATTATTTTAATTATCCTATAAAATTATTACTAAAATCTTTGTCGACACTATCATAAATCATGATCTTTATATTAGATACTATATAAACATTTATGGTTCCAAACTTATAACAAGTTATTTTTCCAATCCCATATATCTTATAATGTTTATATAGTCATCTATTTTATTTTATTCGGTATTTTAAGTAATTTTGTGCAGTACTTGATCTTCAATAGTTTTATTTATTTATTTATTTATTTATTTATTAATAGTTGTTGTCTTGCTGGTGATTTAAGGGCCAAGTTTAGATTCAGTCCATGGTTTTATATTCAATTCACATTAGTCAAATTCAGAATTAATTTTTTGAACAAATCGATTCTCCCTAGGGACCAGACTCCAGAGTATCGAATATGTTTTTGTCTGCCGAGATCGTCTCTTTTGGGTGCAGAGGAGCAGATCGATTTACCTTATTCTCTTTTGTTTGTCAAAAATATATTTTATTTAGCGGTTATTTTTTTGTCAGAAATGAGATCTTTTAAGGTAGTGGAAATAATCTTTCACCTGAGTGAGGATAGGTAATCAGATTTTGCAACTAAAATAATATGACATCGTTGGAGGAGTTTTTTTTTACAATCTCGAGATATACATAAACTCTTTGAAAATTTTATCATTCTTTTGAAATCACGCCACGTCAACCTGATTACAAAACATGAATGCAAAAACCCGATTTCCTAACATTAAATAGGGTGAATGGGCAAGGTTGTAGAACCCACAACACTATCATTCCCTGACATATGACCTCATCAATCTCACCTAATAAAAGTTTAAGAGTGATTCTAGCCAGCGAGGAAACACTACAAAAAAAATGGAAATCAGCAACGGCTAAAAATCGTCGCTGATTGAGCTAAAACCGTCGCTAAAAGGAATCAGCGACGGCACAACAACCGTCTTCCTTCAAAATATGGTTCTTCCTCTCAGACCTTCTTCCTCTCACAGTTTCTTCCTCTGAAAATCGCGCCTTTTCCTCGCAGAGCTTCTTCCTCTCAAAACACCGTGACGCGGGATGTCAATGATTCTTCTCACAGAGCTTCTTCCTCTTACAGAGCGTTTTCCTCGCAGATCAAAGAGCTTCTTCCTCTCAAATCACAGAGCGTTTTCCTCGCAGAGCTTCTTCCTCTCACAGGTTCTTCTTCTCAATGATTCTTCCTCTCTCTGCTTCTCAATGATTCTTCCTCTCTCTCCTTCGTCCTCTGCAATGTATACTCTCTTCACAAAACAAGATAAACGCGGGATTCCCAAATTTTTTCGCGCGAAAAGGTTTTTATTTTGTGTCTTTTTTTTTTTCTCGATTAGGGACGGCAAAAACCCGTAGCTAGGATTTGTAAATCTTAGCTACGGTTATTATACCGTGGCTAAGTAAAATTTTTGTCAATATATATTTTTTTTCAAATATACACTTATGGACGGCATAAAACGTAGCAAAGTGTTTTATTTGTCAATCCCAAATAAGTAACAGGTGGAAAATCTCTCAGTGTGACTTGACCACCCAATTGACTCCTTGGTCAAATAAACTGCATGAAGTCCATCCAAATTCACAATTCATTTCCCATAATCCATCAACGTACAACTGATATCAGTCACAAATCAATTCAATAAAAACACTTGCCTTGGTTTCAAGGCCACGAAGCTCGACCTGAGTGAATTGGCTTTGAAGCCAGGGATCCGAAACAATAACACCCATAAAGGTAGACATTTTAGCCAATGTTTACCAACCTGAACAATCCCACCATGAACAAACAAATAACACACTATAAGGATCTCAAACAAACAATGAAAATAAAAATTCAGATCCAATTTCTTATAAAACAAAACACAATTGAATCAACACATAAATGAATAAATAAAACTGATTTGGGGACAGAACCTCGTGAAGAGGAAAAAACAGGAGCCGACCAACCCCTGATCAGTGAATGCCATTTGAAAACCCTAGAATTCCTTCAAGAATGGCCTCATGGGGTTGTTGAAAACTGTGGATTCTTTGTGGGTTTTAATGTTTTGCTTTGCTAAAAGAAGGGAAACAAAAATCTAGACAGATTTGAAGAAAAAGAATAAGAAGAGGACATCTAAATAAGAAGAAGGATCTTACCTAAAAAAATTGATGATGATGGAGTTAATCGAAGTCCTTCGGTTGAAATAAGAAGAGATCTAAATAAGAAGAAGGATCTTACCTAAAAAAAAATTGCCGTGGCTAACTGGAGCCTTGGTTATCTCACTCCGTGGCTAATCTCTTTAGTGTTTAATACTTTTTTTTTATAAAAACCAATTAGCCACGGCAATTGGCCGTAGCTAATCTCTTTAGTGTTTAAATTTTTTTTAGCTAACCAATTAGCGACGGTTTGTTGCCCTCGCTAATATAAAAAATGAAAAACGAATTAGCCACGGCTAATCTCTTTAGTGTTTGATATTTTTTTTGAACCAATTGGCCGTAGCTAATCTCTTTAGTGTTATTTTTTTTTAGCTAACCAATTAGTCTATGATGTTCTTTGATCTGATCTGATCTTCTTTGATCTAATCTTCTTAGATCTTCTCTGATATTCTTTGATCTTATATTTTTTTATCTTCCTTGATCTCATCTTCTTTGATTTGATCTTCTTTGATCTTATTTGATCTGATCTGATCTGATCTTCTTTTATCTCATTTTCTTTGATTTGAACTTTTTTGATTTTCTTTGAACTTTTTTGATCTTTTTTTATATTCTTTGATCTTCTTTTTACTTCTTTGATCTGATCTGATCATATTTGATCTGATCTTATTTGATATGATATTCTGTGATCTTCATTGATCTTCTTTTATCTGATCTTCTTTTATCTTATTTGATCTGATCTGATCTGATATTCTTTGATCTTCTGTTATCTTATTTGATTTGATATTTTTTATCGGATCTTCTTTGAACTGATATTCTTTGATCTGATGTTCTTTGATATTCTTTGATCTGATCCCATATTTTTTTATCTGAACTTCTTTGATCCCATCTTCTTTGATCTGATATTTTTTTATCTTATTTGAACTTCTTTGATCTGATCTTTTTTTTATCTGATCTGATCTTATTTGATCTTATCTGATATTCTTTGATGTTATTTGATTTGATCTTCTTTGATCAGATCTTCTTTGAACTTCTTTGATCTGATCTGATATTTTTTTTATTTGATCTTCTTTGATATTTTTTTATCTGATCTTATCTTTTTTGATCTGATATTCTTTCATCTTCATTGATCTGATCTTCTCTGATCTTGTTTGATCTGATCTGATATTATTTTATCTTCTTTGATCTGATCTGATCTTTTTTTATCTTATTTGATCTGATATTCTTTGATATGATCTTCTGTGATCTTCGTTGATCTTCTTTGATCTGATCTGATCTTCTTTGATATTCTTTTATCTAATATTCTTTGATCTTCTTTGATCTGATCTGATCTTCTTTTATCTTCTTTGATCTGATCTGATATTATTTGATCTTATCTGATATTCTTTGATCTTATTTGATTTGATATTCTTTGATCGGATCTTCTTTGAACTTCCTTGATCTTCTTTGATTTTTGTTGATCTGATGTTCTTTGATTTTTGTTGATCTGATGTTCTTTGATATTTTTTGATCTGATCTGATTTTTTTTTATCTGATCTTCTTTGATCCCATATTCTTTGATCTGATATTCTTTTATCTTCTTTGATCTGATCTTTTTTTATCTGATCTGATCTTATTTGAACTTCTTTGATCTGATCTTCTCTAATCTTCTTTGATCTGGTATGATCTTCTCTAATGAGTTTCCTAACCGGGTTGAAAGGTCATTGGTGATTTTATCTAGTTTATAAATATATAGCTATTTTCTTTATATAATTAAAAAAAAAAAAGAATTAGCTACGGTAGAGAACCGTGGCTACTGAGTTTTATTTATAAAACTCAGTTAGCCATGGCACTTTGTCGTCGCTAATATAAAAATTTTAATATAATACAAAATTTTCATTGGTGGGATTCGATCTGGGTCGCCTATGTGAAAGCTAGGTCTCCTAACCCGGCTGGACGGAATTGTGTTATTAGTGATTTTATCCAGTTTATAAATATATAGCGGTTTGCTATATATAATTTTAAAAAAAAATTCACATTTAGCTACGGTATTTTGACCGTGGCTAACCAAAAAAAAATTGTAAACGTTAGCTACGACCCTAATGCCGTCGCTATATTGGTTTCTTATAATTTTTTTTTTTAAATGCATTAGCTACAGTATTTGGACCGTGGTTAACAAAAAAAATTTTATAAACATTAGCTACGACCCTACAACCGTCGCTACGTTCTTTTCTTATAATTTTTTTTTTAAAAGTGCCGTCGCTACGTTATTTTGTTTTATATTTTAATAAAAAAAATCACATTAGCGACTGTATTTTCTAAACATTAGCTACGGTCACAATGCCGTCGCTAAGCTCTTTTGTAAATTTTTTTTTTAGAAAAATCACATTAACTACGGCCCTCGTGTCGTCGCTAAGGTGTTTTCATATAAATTTTTTTTAAATCACAAAAACATTAGCTATGGCTAAAAAGCCGTCGCTAATTTGGTTTGTTATATTTTTTTTTTTTTAAAATCACGTTAGCGACGGTATTTGGACCGTAGCTAATAAAAAAAATTTCTAAACATTAGCTACGGTCACCATGCCGTCGCTAAGCTCTTTTGTAATTTTTTTTTTAGAAAAATCACATTAGCTACGGCCCTCGTGCCGTCGCTAAGGTGTTTTCATATAATTTTTTTTTTAAATCACAAAAACATTAGCTACGGCTAACAAGCCGTCGCTAATTTGGTTTGTTATATTTTTTTTAAAAAAATCACGTTAGCGACGGTATTTAGACCGTAGCTAATAAATTTTTTTTCTAAACATTAGCTACGGTCATAAAACCGTCGCTAAGCTCTTTTGTAAATTTTTTTTTTTAGAAAAATCACATTAGCTACGGCCCTCCTACCGTCGCTAAGGTGTTTTCATATAAATTTTTTTTTTAAATCACAAAAACATTAGCTACGGCTAAAAAGCCGTCGCTAATTTGGTTTGTTATATTTTTTTTTTTTTTAAATCACGTTAGCGACGGTATTTAGACCGTAGCTAATAATTTTTTTTTCTAAACATTAGCTATGGTCATAAAACCGTCGCTAAGCTATTTTTGTAATTTTTTTTTTAGAAAAATCACATTAGCTACGGCCCTCATGCCGTCGCTAAGGTGTTTTCATATAAATTTTTTTTTAAATCACAAAATTATTAGCTACAGCGAAAAAGCCGTCACTAATTTGGTTTGATATATATATTTTTTTAAAATCACATTAGCGACGGTATTTGGACCGTCGCTAACAAAAAAATTTCTAAACATTAGCTACGGTTGGAAGGCCGTCGCTAATGTTCGTATTAGCGACGGTTTTAAGCCGTCGCAAAACGGTTAGCGATGGTTATTTTAATTTATATACTAAAAACCGTAGCAGAACATTTAGCGACGGTTTATTGCCATCGCAAACCGTTTAATTAGCGACGGTTTTAAAAAACCGTCGCTAATTGCCGTAGCTAATTTTGCTTTTTTTTGTAGTGAAACCAGTGAGAGAGGGAGGACCTTCCATTTCCCTCGCAATGCGTGCCTCTCATCACTTGCATGCATTGCGAGGGATATGGAGGGTACTCCCTCCCTCGCTGGTTTCCTCGACAAATAGAATTTCTGAAAGTTTAATACTGGTGATTTTTGTGTAAATCTCATAATAAGGAGCATGTTATAATTTAAAAAAAAAAAAAAAAAAAGGGACCATGTTATAGCACACTTTCTATATTCGACTCATCAACGACCTCTTTTTTCATGCGTAGATATGATTAAATTACGACACAAGAATATTTCAGCAATGGCATTTGATCTAACTTTGATTATCAAATGTGAAATATGCTTGTCACTGACTGTTAATCAGTATGTCTTTCTTTATAGGTAAAATGGTACTATTAAACACATTGATTTCATTGTTGAATGAATGGGATTCCAAATTTTAAGTTGTAGCTAGGGGTCGAGGGAAAGGGGCGAGGGTCCACCTCGAGATGAGTGTATTAGCTTTGAAATGTGAGATGTCAATTATCTCGAGGCAGATTGGTGGCTTCCACCCATCCCTCATTCCCTCCCACGACCCCTAGAATTTTCGATCAAATAAACAACTGGAAGCGAGGAAGGTCTTCGTCCCATTCTATCATTAAGTAATGCAGCAAGGAAACGAGAAACACTCAATTTATATTACGACTTCAATACGAGTATTTTGTTATATTTGTAGCTACAACTTGCTTTTCGATGCCATTAGCTTCACATGCAGATGCAGGTTTTCACAATCCAGTTAACTCTTCACATACCCGGAACATCGCTAAAATAGGCCCTTCCATAGCATCGGGTAACCATACATTAAGGTGGAATTATGCCTAATGATAGAAACCAAGATCCATACAATAGGGTATTCTCATCAAATCGTGCTCATTTCTAATCTCTATACAAAATGGGGCTTTTTTTCTAATTTTTGTCACCCCAAAACCCTATATAATTTAAGAAATAGTGATATAAATCAGATAAAAAAAAAAAACTCAGAGCCTCTACGGAGTCTGGTTCGAAAATACTGATTTGTATTTGGAATGGTAGTTCGCACACAATCGGACCACTCAACCCTTCTCTCCATGGGTTTGGAAAAGTTGGAAAAGGATAGAGTTTATCCGATCATATAGATCACCCTTTCAAACACAAATTAGTGGTTTCGGATCACGCTCTCTAGAATTTTCAAAAAAACTTCGCCACCTCAAAGATCTCTCTCTTTAATGTTCTCATAAATATTATCTTCATTTAAAGACCCTCCACCAACTTTACTCCTCTTTTTCCCTCTGAAATGCATCTTGACATAGAAATTCATGAACAGTAACAGAGTTGCCCCACTCAACACAGAATTGAAAAACCATGCACCAATACCATTGCACCCACCACCTTTCTTCAAATGCAATAAGAGCACCCCAAAATTGCAAACCACATTACAACCCAATAGAACAATTTGACAATTCACCACAAATGGAAAACAGGCATGGGGCAACCCGACTTCGATCCAGAACCGATACCCATAAACTATCGAATACAACAGTGTGGTTGTTAAAATCCCCACCACCTGAAACGACTGAGAGAATTCAAGCCATAAGAAGGACATGCAGATGAGGATGGAGTGATTGAAGAGGCGAAAAAATGTGAGTTCGCGGCTACGGAGGATGGCGAAGAAGGTTCGGAGCGCGTGGAGGAACCGGGTCAGGTAGAAAATGTAGGACCAGAAGAAGACCCGACCCGTTGGGCGTGTGCCTAGTGGAAAACATAGGAACCATTGGAATGTGGTCTTAGACCTCCGCCAGAACCACCGTGTGTCACGAATCTCTGCAGCGGAGGAGAAGAGTAGGCCGGTGAAGATGATGATGGAGAGCAGGCTCATTATGAGAGAATGTATTGCCGGGATTGGACCTAGTGGGATTGGATGGTGGCGCCGCAAGGTGGTTATGGATAGGAAGAGGTGTAGGAATATTGATAAGGTTATGTAGGTGAATATGGAGGTTATTAGGAATGACCATGTTGAGCCCCAAGATTGGCTATGGCTCCATCGGAAGTTCACGATGGAGGGGTGTTCCGATAGCCAGTACACCACCGTTTGTATCATTTTGTTGACGATATTGCCGGTTTTCGATTCACAGAAGGTGGTGGTGGTGAGGGAGGAGGAGGAGGAAGCTGAGTTGAAGGGTGGTGGAGTTGGAAGGATAGAAGAAAATCTCTCTCTCTATATAGAGCCCTTCTATTAATGGCAGCAGCCTTAAGTTCATGTATCAAAGTTCCTAGGCTAAGTAAGTTCATGTATTAGAGTTTCTAGGCTAAGTCTTTTAGAGTTCCTAGTAAAGAATCTCTAGAGGGCATATTGTGAATTATGCTTGTCACTAACTGTTAATCAGTATGTCTTCTTTATAGGTAAAATGGTACTATTAAACACATTGATTTCATTCTTGAATGAATGGGATTCCAAATTTTAAGTGCTTTTTCTTTGGATCACACTGTTTTCTTTGATGAGGACTGGGAACCCAATGAAAAAACTTCTCTTTTGACTCTAATGTGTTTTTGGAATTCTTAAAAGTTGGAAAAGACTAATGATTAAACATAGACTAACTTAATGTTACTCGATTTAAAATATTTTTTTTTTATTAGGAAGATATATATTTCTTAGTCCCTTGATCCCTTCCATCCTTAGATGTCGTTGGGAGGGTTTAAACACTGGACTTATGATTTCATTCGCCATATGTTTATTGTTGAGCTGGTATCCCATTGACAAATTAAGAAGATCATCTTTATTACAATTCATTAGGGCTGGGCAAGTCCGGGTAACCAGCCCGAAAACCTAAAATCGAAGCCTGGATCGAATTTTTTAAAACTAAAATTTGAAAACCGAGACCAGACCGAATAAGGCCGATTAATCGGATCTCGGTTAACCGAATTCTCAGTTCGGGTCGGGCCGGTCTCGGTTCAATCAACCAGATATTTTTTTTCTCTTTTTTTCTCTCCCCTCTCCCTTCTCCTCACTCTCCATCAGACAAGAAAACAAAGACAATCAGCATCATCGCATCGAACACCATTTCGCCCTGCTCTCGAACACCATCATCGCCCTGCTCTCGAACACCATTGTCGCAAACACCATCATCGCCCTGCTCTCTCTCTATCTCTGTCCCTCTCGTCTCCCTGCTCTCTCCATAGAATTTGGGCACTTTTTGTGATTTCAATTCTATGTTTTGAACGAATCAATTCGGTGTGTGCAAATTCTATGATTTCAAATTCTATGTTTTGCACAAATTGATTCGTACAAATTCTATGTTTTGAACTATTGTTGGGCACTGCCTGCTGTTGCACATAAGAAGAAAAGGTAAAAGAAAGGCACACGTGGCAATGTTGCACAGGGAGTCGAGGAGTTGGGCCGGTTACCAGACAGGCTTCAGAAATGGAAACCGAGGCCCGGACCAGAAACTTCGGGCCGGGCTGGGCCGAGCTTTTACAACCGAAACATTTATAATTAATAAAAATCGATCCGAACCGACCTGATCTGTCCGGTTGTCGGTTCGGTCCGTGCTTTCGGTCCTAAATGCCCACTCCTACAATTCATAGTGGTGTTTTACTATTCATTGATGACTGGGACAAAGTCAAATCAAATGAATTGGAGATAAAAGATGGTTAAGATTGACATTGGAAAAAACATTGAATTTGAGGGTTGAGATTAATTTCATATGATGATATATTTGTAAATATAAAACATGTAGAAGGGTAAAAATAATGAAAAACTTTTGAAAAAAATTGGTGGAATGTACATTTAGCGGAGAGAGAAAATATTGTGTTCTTCTTTTAGCAAAATGAAAATTACCATAATTATCTAAATCGTTGTCGGATTTTGATAAACTTAGTATCGTTGAAATGCATTTTTGAAGATTTTTCTAACAAAATCAATAATTAATACAAGGGCCAAAATATTAAAAATATATGTTTTATAATTAAAAAACGTGTAATGTATTACATGTCTTTAATATTTTTCAATGTTTTTAAAAGCAATGAGATGGGTTGATCATAACAAGAAAAATGAGTCGGGCATCTTAATGCAAATTTAGACAAAAATCTTAAATTTTATGTTTTGACGAATTTAAAAATTATGGGAGAACTCATTTTCGATATTTAAAATTTACCCCCAACTGATTCAAATTTGACTGAATAGGCTTACACTTAGAATAAACTTACACTTCAATACTGATTAAGAGCGAAAATGAGGATAGTGACGGAGGTGTTTAATACAAAATAATTAGCAAGAATAAAACTATGTGGAGTGCAATGACACGGAGCATACTCTAGTATTTATAACATTGCAAAGAATATATTTTTGAACTAAAATGATTTTGGTAGTCTTCAACCTTGAGAATGTTTTTTTTTAACACTACACTAAACAATGAAGAGCTTAAATTGTTAATGAACTTGACTTGGATTGTCTAAGCTGTAAATTAGGGTTTTGTAAAGTGTGAGCGGAGCCTAAGTTAAGAAAACCTAGTAAAAAAACAAACTAAATAACGTGTTCATTTTTATTTAATAACGTTAATATGTGACTAAAACCATAATCGAGTGAGGTTAGGGAATCAAAATTTTGAATACATGTTTTACAATCAGGATAATGTGGCATCATCGGGCAAAGTTTTTTACAACCTCAAAAGATACATAAATACTTTAAAATTTTTATAATTTTTTCAAGATCACTCACCATATATAATTGCAAAACTTGATTGAAAAAAATCTGATTTCCTAGTATTTTAGTAATCTTAAAAGGTGACTGAAAAGTAATCTAGGCACTTTGGTCACTTATTAACAAAGAAGGTCCCTGAAAGATCTTATCCTTCAGTTTAGTCCCTTGGGAAGTCCAGATTACTACCTTAAGCCAGTCAGACAGATTATGGGCCAGAACAATAGAATGTGGAGCTTTGCTAAGGGTCGAGGGAGGGAGCGAGGTAACCATCCATCCGCTTTGAGATGAACACATCAGCCTTGAGATGCATGATGTCACTTATCTCGAGGCGAATGGGTGGCTCGCCCCTTTCCCTCGTTCCCTCCCTTGACCCCTAGAATTTTCGTAGAATGTGATTCATATGACAAGCTGGAAATAGACTATTTCGTATTAATTGTCCAACGAAAATTCTAACTGTCAAGGGAATGGGCGAGGAAAACAGCAAGGGGGGACTGTCCATCCCCCCGGGATGCATATCTTCATTTTCCCTTCACGCATCCCGAGGGGATGGACGGTCCCTCCCTCGCTGTTTTCCTCGCCCATTCCCTCGACAGTTAAACAAGCTCATTATCCAATAATGTTAAGCTCAAATCTATGATCTTTTGTCTGGCAGAAATTACAGTACTATGTTTTTTTTTTTGATAAAGCATGCGGCATTTCAATTAAATAACCTAATTACAATAACAGTGTCCAGCCATATTAGTCAAATCATAGGCCTTGAAGTTGTCTCTCTTGTAATGACCTTATCATCATTTAGATCAGTCTCTCTGTCTGTAATTACAGTTCTATGTTTGACTGGTCGTATGCATGATAAATTTGTGTTGTTTTATATAAATTTCTCAGTTATTTTGTGTTGCTAAATGTGACACGTCTAATATATATGTTTACCTTTTCCAACCCATCCATGTGTAAAAATTATGAAAGTTTTCCATTCAATTGTTTGATGATAATGACTATTGATATACATTCAAGAGAGAAAGAAATAGTGGACGATGCTTGAAGAATTGCAATAAAGTCCATTTATATGCATCAAATTTTTTGTTGCAAAAAAGTTAGGTGGTACGAGAATGTTAGTGGGTTGTTGAGTCTTCCATGGAATGTTTGATAATGAAGAATATGTTAAAGTCGCAAAAAATCATACAATAAATCATATGTATAAATAAATAAATAAATAAACAAACAAACAAATAAATAAATAAGGAGTTAGAATAAAATGAATAAACAATTCTACTGCATAATTAATATATTGCATAATTAGTATATTTTGCATTTCTTATCAATCCTAAAATGGTGCATATGTGACACCTATCACGGATTTGTGAAAGTCGGCCATTTTGATCAAAGATGAGAATCAACTTCCACGAACATGAAAACAATAATAATGAATAATAAGAATTATGTTTTGTTCTAGAAATATGATATCTAGATTAATAGAACACTGAACAAGAACTTGCCTAACATGGATTATTAGATTAATCAAACATTAAAAAATGCTAAACTTGCACCTACTTCAACCCCTTCATTTCCTCTCACAAAAATTTGGTACGGGTGAAAAATATTTTTTTTAGGATTAATTTCTTTAGTTGGTCAGTGTTGCATGAGAAGATCTTAACTAAAGATAGGTTAAGGAAAAAAAGGAATTCACACAGGGAGTCTTTATGTGCTTTGCAATGAAATTGACGAGACGCTGGACCATTTGATGCTTCACTGCAGTTTTTCCAAATCCATTTGGAGCAGTTTCTTGTCAGAATTTGGTTTGAGTTTGATGTTTCAAAGCTCCATTTTAGATTGGCTAAGTTGGTGGTCTCAAGCTAATCCTTCCCGTCGGGGGAGTGGTTATGGCGCAGGGTCCCTCACGTTCTCATGTGGTGTGTGTGGAAAGAAAGAAATAAAATGGTATTTAAAAGACTCAACAGATCAGAACACTCTATCTTTATCGAGATTAAAGAATTGCTGTGGAGGATGGGTTCGGCTTGTAATTTGTTTAGGGATTTGGGTTTTGACACTTTCATAGTGTCTTGGCATTCCTTGATATAGAAATGTTTCTCTTTGTTTGTTGTTTCCTTTTCTTTTTTTAATAAACATTTTCGTGTTTGACCAACAAAAAAAAAATATATATATATATATATATATATATATATATATATATATATATATATATATATATATATATATATATGTATTTCAACTCCAAGTTTTTTTTATCAATGGTACCCCTCATCAGCGATTTGCACCTACTTGAGGGATTCGGCAAGGTGATCCTCTTCCACATTTTCTTTTCATTTTGGTTTCTAAAGTAGGGCTGAACAAAAAACCGATCAAACCGATTAAACCGACCGAACCGATCTAAACCGAACCAATCGGTTCGGTTTAAATTCGGTTCGGATCGGTTTCGGTTTTAAAAAATTCAAAACCGAAGTAGTCGGTTCGGTTTTCGGTTTCTATGTGATTTTAACCGACCAAACCGAACCGACCGAATATATATAATAAATAATATATTTTTTATATGTAAATAATACAATATGTTTAAAATAGTCGGTCGGTTCGGTTTTATTTCGGTTTTGGTTCAATTTTAGTCTGTTCGGTTCGGTTACGGTTTGCATAAATTGGAATCGGTTCGGTTTCGGATCGGTTTTGTTAATGGTCGGTTCGGTTTGAAAATTTTAAAACCGACATAAGTCGGTTCGGTTCACGATTTAGGTGAAAAACCGAACCATCGGTTCGGTTTTCAGCCCTATTCTAAAGCTTTATCTCGTATGTTTTGAAAGGTGAACTTGATAAATTTTGGAAGATATAGATTTGATCCCTTAGATTTGTGTTTTCCTCTGGTCACGCATGCCTTACGCTGAACTGGTATCCCATTGGCAAATTAAAAAAATCATATTCGTGACATATAGATAGCATCATTGCAAAGAATAATTTTTGGAACTTAAATGATTTTGGTAGTCTTCAACCTTGAGAATGCTTTTTTTTTTACACTACACTAAACAATCTTCATTATTTAGCTTAAAATGTTACTCAACTTTACTTGGATTGTATGAAGGGTTATTTTTCATTTAGCACTCATTAGTTTATGATTATTCTTATTTGACCTTTATTTGTTCTTTTATCTTAATCTAACATCCATGATCATGTGTTCAACTACGTTGACTAAAAAATTTCATTCAATTTTTTCAAAAAGACTAACATACCCTACACACATGTTTTTACTAAAATCACATAAATTATGTTTCTCGATGATCGCGTTTGATCCAATGGCTAAAAAAATAATACTTGCATTTTTTTAAATTTATGTAATTTTAGTAAAACATGCACATATGATTTAGGTTTGTATATTTAATTCGCACCCATCTTTTTTGTTAAAAAAAAATAGATTCAAATGCTATTTTCCTAGCCGTTGGATTAAACGCAATTTTAATAAAATATGTGCATATGATTTAAGTTTTTATATAACTTTTAATTCGCACCGATCTTCTTTCTTAAGAAAGTTAAAATAAAAAATAGATCCAAATGTTATTTTCCTAACCGTTGGATCAAACATGTTCATCAAGCAACATGATTTATTTATATGATTTAGGTTTGTATATAATTTTTAATTGACACCCATCTTCTTTGTTACAAAAATTAAAATAAAAAATGATCCAAAATGTTACTTTCCTAGTCCTTGGATTAAACATGATCATCAAACAACGTGATTTATGTGATTATAGTAGAACGTGTGCATCTAATTTAAGTTTGTATATAACTTTTAATTGACACCCCTTCTTGTTAAAAAATTAAAATATAAAATAGATTCAAATGCTATTTTCCTAAATGGATGGACAAGCATCCAAATGTTAAAAAATCAAGCAACATAATTTATGTCATTTTAGTAAAAACACGTGCAAAACATATGGAGGATAAGTTGGTTTTTTCGAAAAAATTGAATGAAGTTTGTTAGTTAATGTAGTTGAACACACGGTCATGGGTTAAAATACAAAAATTAATGGAGACCAAATAAGAATAGTCATAAACTAATAACGGTCAAATGGAAAATAACCCTTGTCTAAACTGTAAATTTGTATTAGGGTTGTCTAAAGTGTCAGCGGCGCCTAAGTTAAGAAAACCTAGTTAAAAATAATAAACTAAATGTCAGTGTTCATTTTTTGTTAGTAATCTTAATATGTGATTAAAACCATAATCTTAAAAGATGATTGAAAAGTAATCAAGGCACAACTTTTGGTCACTTATTTAACAAAGAAGGTCCAGATTACTACCTTAAGCTAGTCAACCAGATTATAGATTATGGGAAGTTATGTTCATGTGTTGTGACTAGACCTGATAATGGGTTGGGTTCGGGATGAATTATGGCAGATTAGCAGGTCAGAGGACTTAACCATAACCCAACCCGTTTTAACTTCTTGTGTCGAAAATCTCAACCCTAGCCTAACTCGCAAATTGATGGGTTAATGATAGTCTTGCTTTGTTTATTGGGTAGTAGTTAGCATGAACTAACAATTTTTGATTTTATTGTTTTTTTCGATCATTTTAATTAATTTATTTTATAATTCAGAGTGGTGTTTTACTGTTCATTGTTGAGTAGGACAAACTAAAGATTTGAGATAAAAGATGATTGTAATTGAAAATTGGAAAATGTGTTAGGGTTGAGATTCATTTTCTGTGATCACATATTTGTAAATATAAAAACATATAGAAGGGCAAAGAAATGAAAAACAAAATTGTGAAAAAAAAAGTTAGTGGAATGTATATGTGACGGAAAAAGAAAGTATGATTTTTTATTTTTTTTACGAAAAATAACTTTTATGACATACTTCTTCACAAAATAGACCATTTAGATATCGTAATTGATGTAATGATTAATTTGTGTCTAATTTTATGATCAACAATGACTCTTATTAATTCAGGTTAACTCATAAAGTTATACCAATAGAAAGCCTAATTTTATACCTTTATGACTAACAAATACTCTTTTATTAATAATTCTAATTTTTTTTACCCTTAACCCCTCCCACTATATGTCGCTGGTAGGTAACAATATTAATGATTCTAATTATGAGCCACCAATTATAAGTTTTTATAATTTTTCATTGATTGACAAGTTAATCAAATTATATGCTGAGGTATGGTAAACTTTTCATAATGTAGTTAATGATAATTAGAAATTTAATTTTAATTATTTAATAAAATCAATTTCATTAACTTGTGATAAATTAGATTAGAAATTTTTTCATAATGCACTTAATAAAATCAATTTGCCTTCTATCGAAATTTGATTTTCTATTATTCAATGCATGCGTAACTGTAAAATGATATATTTTATTCTTTGTCGCTATTTACTCATAGTTATTACCACAGAACATGATCATAGCCTCAAAGATAAAATGAGAAGCAATATTGAATAAGATAATTTAATGTAAATTAAATAGTTACAGAGAATTGAAGCAACCATTAATTGAAATAAAATTGATCTTCAAACTTGGATATACCTTCACAACCAGTCAAATCAAACACATTCAGAGTGACAAAATATTCAATAATAAAAAAAATGTTAATATAAAAATATTAATATAGCCATTTGAGATAACAAATGTCATAAAATAATTGCTCAAACTGCAATTAAAGAACAAGATAACATAAAAAAAAAAAATTAACAAAAAAATAATGATTAATGGGGTGGGAGGGGCTAAGGGTTTAAAAAAAGTAAAAATAACAAAAAAAATTTATAATCATTAATAAAAGAGTCATTGTTGGTCACAAAAGTATAAAATTATGTTTTCTACTTGTTTAAGAAGGGTAAATATGTCTTATAAGTTTATGAGTTAACGTGGGTTAATGAAATAGTCTTTGTTGGTCATAAAAGTATAAAAATATGTACAAATTAGCCATTACATCAATTATCTATATAGTTGTCGGATTTTAATAAACTTGGTAATATTGAAATGCAATTTTGAAGGTCTTTCTAACAAAACCAATGATCAATACAAACACTTTAAATTACAAAATATGTGTTTTATTATTAAAACATGTAAGTTTTTTTTTAAAAAAATATTTTCATGCCTAAGTATAATAGTTTTCAATGAAACGTACAGACATTTTAATGAACATTTAAACAAAGACCTCGAACATTCAATCTATTTTAATTTTAAACGAGTTTGACTCTAAAAAATTAGTTTACATTCTAAAATATATTTTTATTTTTATGGTGGGGATGGTGATGAGGATGTAGGCATATAAACAAATTAATGGTCAAGATTTAATTTAGTATTAGATCTAATGGTGGTGGTGGAGAGGGGGGGAGGGGGTGTTTATAAAATTCATAAATCTATCTCACCAAAGGCAAAACGAAATTGAATCATTGATGGTAGTTAGATATCTAAATAATAAGGAGAACTAAATTGTGATTATAATATAACATATTAAAGATGATCAATAATATAATGGCTATATACTACGATGGTGTGTTAAAAAACAGAAATTCTAAATGACAAGGAAATGGGCGAGGGAGGGGGTGCAACCCTCTATTCCCTTCGAGATGTGTGCCTTCGCGCATTTTGAGGGAGGTGGAGGGTTGCACCCCCCTCCCTATCCCGTTTCCTCGCCTATTTCCTCGACAACAAGAAGGGCTCGTTAAAAAAATGTTAACCTTGTTGAATTCTATTTTTCTAAAATTTAAGTCAAAATCGCGCAAAATTCAGAACAAAAGTTTTATATGGGCTTTTCAATTAAGTTTGTTTTATCATACTGACACCACCTTCAGCCACCTCCAAAGTTATATTAAAATTGTGTTTTTATTTTATTTTATTTATTCAATTTTTGTAAGCGATTATGTCGATGGTTTCAGATAAACATGTTAAGAAAATAATTTTGAGGTTTGAACTTTTTTTCTTTAGCACGGCCATGTTTTAATAGATGACGTTGATTATTTTTCACCTTTTTTTTTTTTTTAACTTAGTCTAATCTTTATAATATTCATTTTCTTTTCCTTTTTATCTTGCCGAATGGGTAGATTTTAAAACTCACATTATACCCCCTCCAAAAAAATAATTGGGAGAACTTGTAGTACTATGTTTGACTGACGTATGCATGTAAATTTGTGTTGTTTTGGATAATTTTCTCACATATTTTATGGTCATTTGACAATCCAGCATAGTGTTGTTTTAAGTTAAAATTCATATACAAATAAATAAATTAGATTAGAATCTAATTACAATTAAGTAATATTTGAGAGGGATTGATTTTAAATGTAAATAGAATTAGTAGGGATGGTTTGGGGTTTCTAATTTTCAGTTGAAGGCAACTTTAGAAGAAAAAAGTGTACATGACAAATAGGTTCATAATTCATTTATAGTTTGCATATAATTGAAATTTAAAATAAAATATATTAGAATTTAATTACAATTAAATAATATTTAAAGGGCTTGGTTTTAAGTGTAAATAAAATTCATAGTTTGGGGTTTCTAATTTTTCAGTTCAAAAAAAAGTGTACCCGGTTCAACTCAACTAAATTTTGTTTTTGTTCTTCCATTTTCTTCATCATTTCATATCAATTGTCACTGCTAACTCTTGACATGTCTAATATGTACATTTTGTTTTCCCAACCCATCTATGTCTAAAAATTATGAAAGCTTTCCATTCATTTGACTTTCAAGAAAGAAAGAAATAGTAGATAGTATTTGAAGAATTCCAACAAAGTCCATTTATGTGTATCAAAATTTTCTTAGCAAAAAGTTAGGTGGTACAGGAATGTTAACAGGTTGTTGAGTCTTCCATGAAATGTTTGATAAACGAAGAATATGTTAAAGTCACAAAACATACAATAAGTCTTATGTAAAAATAAATAAATAAATAAATAAATCATTAGTGAACGAGGCTTATTGGTGAATTGAGGATGTCTGGTACATAAATTAGGTGGATTTTTCATTTTCTTCATCATTTCAGATCAATTGTCATTGCTAATTCTTGACATGTCTAATATGTACATTTTATTTTCCCAACCCATCCATGTCTAAAAATTATGAAAGCTTTCCATTCATTTGACTTTCAAGAAAGAAAGAAATAGTAGATAGTGTTTGAAGAATTCCAACAAAGTCCATTTATGTGCATCAAAATTTTCTTAGCAAAAAGTTAAGTGGTCCTGGAATGTTAACAGGTTGTTGAGTCTTCCATGGAATGTTTGATAAATGAAGAATATGTTTAAGTCACAAAACATACAATAAGTCTTATGTAAAAATAAATAAATAAATCATTAGTGAATGAGGCTTATTGGTGAATTGAGGATGTCTGGTACATAAATTAGGTGGATTTGCTAGTCTGAGTCGTAGGATTGCCACTTCAAATCGATGGACCTTGTCTCCCTAGTCTGATTTTTTCTTCGCAAAATGGATGACTGGTTTGATTTCATTTCTAAGCTTCCCATCTAATGAAAATAAGGGGTTGGAATAAAATAAATAAATAAATAAACGATTCTACTACATAATTAATATATTGCATATTTAGTATATTTTGCATTTCTTATCAATCGTAAAATGGTGCATATGTGACACCTATCACGTCTTTGTGAAAGTTTTGCTATTTTGATCAAAGATGAGAATCAAACTTCCATAAAAAGGAAAACAATAATAATGAATAATAAGAATTAAGTTTTGTTATAGAAATATGATATCTAGATTAATAGAACACTTGACAAGAACATGCGCTACGTGGATTATTAGATGAGTAAAAAATTCAAAAGCTAAACTAGACATGAGTAAGGTCTATGATAGACTTGAATAGAATTTTCTTCAAACTTGGGTTAATTTGATTGAAGAATGTATTTCAATTCCAGAGGACCAAATTTTTTTTTTTTTTGGAAGTCGAGTTGGATTTTCAAGGATTCCATAACCTATGTCGTAGGTGGGACTCAAATCTGGAATGTGGGGATAAACTCACACAGCCCTAACCACTAGACCATATCACCATTGGCAACAACGATTTGCACCCACTAAAGGGTTTCGGCAAAGTGATCCTCTATAAACTTTTCTTTTAAAAGTTGAATTTGATAAGAAAATATTTAGATTTTGCTCTGGAGAATTGTAATTCTTCTGGTCATGCTGTTAATTTCAGCAAATCCTCTCCGTGTTGAAGCCCCAATGTCCACCTTAGGTAGAAGCACATGTTGAGAAGAATACTAGGAGTTAACCTGATGAAGGTTGTGGTAGTTTAACCTTCACGTCTTGGATCTATACCCACCGTCAGCATCGAAAATTATCTTTGATCACTTGCTCACTTGATGTAAACACCGCTGTGTTCAATGAAAATGCTGAACTCTTGGATAAAATGGGCAAAGGTCCAAGATTTTGAACCCTGCCGAAGGCATCTGGGAGTTTAAAAAAAAAAAAAAAAAAAAAAAAAAAAAAAAAAAAAAAAAAAAAGGAAATGCTTCTTATAAATACAACCCTTTCCTTTTGACCGTAGACCACCTTTGGCTGGATTTACAATTCTACCGATTGATGGGAATCTTTAAACTCCATCCAACGATCTTCACCAGAAGAGAGACTGTTTTCCTACTCTACAACGTGTTCTACAGGAACACTAAAAACGCCTCGAACCTTCCATCCGTGAATCTATTTCTTTCATTCACAGAAGCCATCATTCACGTGTTCTACAACGATCATTTGCTTGAACAGGTTCTTCATCGTTTCGATTCATCGAAGGTCAGTCGTCTCTCCTTCTTTTTGCAATTCGTTTAATGGGTTTTTCTATTAGATCCGTTTAAGCATATATGTGCCATAAAATTTTCATCTTTATTGTTGTGTTATCGAATTGGGAGTTGCGAATCGTAGCTGTTGATTTCTTCTTCGATTGATATCCAATAGTGTTTTTGTTAAATTGGTGAGGGATGGGGGAAAATTCAGGTTTGGGGGTCGGTGAATTGCTCTGATTTGGTGTTTAGATGATTGGGTGTTTGTGATACTAGAGATTGGGGTTTGGGGTTGAATTAGGCGGGTTGTGTTGGATTTATCATGGTTTTGTGGCCAATGGGTATTTTTTTTGTTGATTGGGTATGTTGAGTTATTGGATAGAAAGATTTGATTTTGAATTTAGATTTAAATTAAAAGTAGGGCTTCTATTTGGTATTGATTTTAGGGTTTTTAGGTTTTGGGGGGGTGTTAGTTTGCTGTGATTTGGTGACTGTGGTTATAGAGATTGGGTTCATTCTGTTATCTTAATTTGATTAGTTTGTTCGTTTTGAAGTTATTAGTTTTCATATTTTTGTGTTCAGTGCGTACTTATTGAATTTATGGCCTTTTTGTTACAAATGGGATTGGATTTTTAATTGCAAATACTAGATGTTCAATTTACGTTTTAGTAAAAAAAAAAAAAAATAGGGCTTCAATTTGGTGATTATGGGGTGTTAGTGTTCTTTGATTTGGTGTTTAGATTCAATGATTCCGATAATAGCGAATAGTCAGTTTGTATTGAAATCACCATGTTTTTGTGGCCAATGGGTGTTTTGTTGATTAGGTTCATACATTATCAGTTGGAGAGCCTTGATCGTGACCTGACGTTTGAAGTAAAACATTAGGGGTTAGCATTTGTTTTGAATTTGGTATTGATTTGTTGTTTACATGTGATTAACAGGATTTTGAAGTTCTATTGGCTTGAGATGGATAGTGGTTTTGGGGAGTCAGCCAGCAAGCCACCCCTAAGTCCTTCTTGTTCAGGGAGTGGTAGCAATGATGCTGGTAATTTTGAATGCAACATTTGCTTTGAATTAGCTCAAGACCCAATTGTTACCCTATGTGGTCACCTCTTTTGTTGGCCGTGTTTGTATAAGTGGCTACATATTCATTCACATTCTCAGGAATGCCCTGTTTGTAAGGCTCTCATACAGGAAGAAAAATTGGTTCCGCTTTATGGAAGAGGAAAGACACCAACGGATCCAAGATCAAAATCTATTCCTGGTGTTAATATTCCCAATCGCCCTGCTGGACAAAGACCTGAGACTGCCCCACCTCGAGGCGCAGATCATTTTCCTCAACATGGGTTTGGATTCATGGGAGGGTTTCCACCAATGGCAACTGCGCGTTTTGGGAACTTTACGCTCTCTGCGGCTTTTGGTGGGTTGATTCCATCATTGTTTAATCTTCAGGTGCATGGGTTTCCGGACGCTACAATGTATGGGGCAGCTGCTGGCTTTCCCCATGGATTTTCCAATTCTTTTCATGGAGGTCATGTACATGGTTTCCCTCAGCCAACAACTCAAGGACAACAGGCAGATTCCTATTTGAAGATGCTGTTCCTTCTGATTGGTGCCCTTGTGATCCTTGCTCTTTGTTGGTCGTAGATGTGCTACCTAAACTTGAAAACACTGATGAACAAACCGGATTGCATTTATGACATGTTTGTAAGTTCCAATTTGAATTGAATTTTTAATGTTGAAAAAATTGTTCATATCATATTGCCATGCAGTTTTCACTCTCAAGTTAGTAGCACGTGCAATGTTAATTCTTATGGTTCTTTTAATGTTTACATTTCAAGACATGGTGTAGCATAGGATCAATGTAGTCTAGTTACTTTAGTAAGCTGTGCTAAGGATCTTTCCAGTTTAAGTCGATTCAGTGGAATGTATAGCAGAATAAGGAGATAGATGAAGTTATTCTTAGATATGCATTGGACGATTGATGTTTCTAAGTTTAGTCATAGGAAGGAAGCTATTCTTAGTAACTGCAGATGCTTCCAAGTAGAATTTTTTTTACTAATTATACGATTTCAAAATATTTATTATGTGCAATCCATATGTATGGTTGAAGCTGTAAGATTAATAATGCTGTTCATGCTTGTAGTTCTAACATTTCACTTTTATGGGAAAAAAAATAGATTCTTCTTTTAGTTAATTGTTGGAAGTACCGCAGATGTTGATGCAATATAGAGTATTTTTTTAGGGTGACATGTTCATGAGGTTGTGAGGTGGTCATTGGGTTAACGAGTTTTAGTTTTAGGGATAATGAGTTCATTGGGTCTGTGATGTCTTAAATGTATATTCTGGAAACAAAATAGGCAGTATGCTTATGGCCTTTTGGTGATGCAAAAAATGTGTTATGGATATATAATGGCGTTCTCTGGTTTGTTTGAATATGTGGAGGTGACTGAGTTATCTCTAGTTGTAATTGGTTTTATGTAAGAGGTTAAGCAGTGAATACTATTTGGTTTTTCCAGCAATAGGTTAAGACACAACACTAGAAGTTTTGATACTAAATTTTTCTCATTGATGACCTTGTGTTCTGGCTGGTTGATGAGAGTTGATAGGGGTTTTTGCAAAATTGGTACTTGTCTGAGGGATTCAAATAAGTTGCTGAATGCATTGTTTGTAAAGTGTGATTTTTTAGCAAGCGGGCCGTAAGGCGAAAACAGGATGCAGTGTCATTCCAGTTAGATTTATATCGCATGCCCAAGTAAGGACCTGGGCTGTCTAAGTCAGACCCTGACCACGACAAAGTAGAACATAATCCTCTATAAGTGGAACACTCTTCAGTCATTAGCTAGAGCTAGTCATATACAAATGAAGGCATACACTCTGTCTATAGGACTGGGGAGTACCTAAACTTGAACTATGTTAATTTCTTCTTTAGGATTTAGGTTTCTTAAAATTTCAACAAAGGTCTCTGATTCTTTTCCGAGATCTTCGAGGCTGGCTTTGAGGTTTTCCTTGTTTATACATTGCTTTCTGACATGATCTCATGTGCTGGAACCAATGTGTTTCCTCTGATCAAACTTTGCTTTCAACCTAGCATGAAGATTGTTTGATCCTTCCAAGTTCACTTTGTAACTGCTTTTCCCAGTGAGTTACCCCCAAACTCAATGGGATGAGCTTGCTTGAATTCAAGTTGCTTTGTTACCGATTGTTAATATAGAAGACTTGACTTATCCAGAAGATAGTATGTGATGGCTGATGAAACCTATGTTAATTTTCGATTCAAGACTCCTTTAAGGCACACACTACTCACAGTAGAAAAGAGAAGTGTGTGAAACACCCTTTGTTCAACTAGAGCTTGTTATAAATGAATCTGAGCAAAACACCCTTATTTTGATAAATTGTAATTTCCTTAAAACTAAGGGTGTGAACGGGTCGGTTCGGCTTGGTTTTTAAGTGAAGACTAGGGTTATGAATGGATCTGATTTCCGTTTTACTTTAGTTTCTATGCCATTGGGTTTTATCCTACTATGTTCAGTCCATTCCTGTTATTGGTTGGTTTCCATAGAAGTGTCTAAATTATAGACTAGTCATAGTCTACCTTCTCAGATTGGTTGAATTTTTTGAATATGAGGTGTTTTAGTTCTAAAATTCATTCTTGTGGATTAGTCAGGAGGGCACTTGGTTGTGGATCTTGGAGTCTACTCGAGGTCGTTTGGGCAAGATGGGTTTGTCTAGAGTAGCAAAGAATTAGTGTATTAGTTTCTAATACAGACAACATTATTAGTAATCTTATTTGGGGTTTAAAAATCTTGTGGTCAGATCTCATGTGGAATATTGCGCCTCAATGGTGATAGCTATGAATCAATGATGTATTGATATTGAATCTTGCCAATAAACTAATATCATAGGGATATGAAAATTTTGGAAGATATAAGTGGCGATGAAGTATCTTCTGTATGTGTACAGGTGTTGTATTGCCGCAGACACAATAAACCGGACAATGGGCATAATGAAGTATCCTGCAGACACAATAAACTGGACAATGGGCATAATGAAGCATCTCTGGGTGTCGTTATAGTGACAATAACCATATTCCTTGCTCTAGACCTGTAAAATGTAAATAGGTTTGTTTGTTTGTAGCTGCATTCATAGTCTGAAAACTTTGAAGTGTTTGAACAATTACATGGGAGCCAACCCTCGCTCTTTCCCTCGCCCCCTAGAATTCCTGATTACATGGACTCATGTCGAAAACCCTCATTCTGGGTGAGTTCTAGAGCCACTACTCAAATAGGTCTAGGTTTGAGGGGCCTGATGAGGATGTGTTTGGTCTACTGAGGCACCTATAGCAAGCACTTTGTCACTTCTTTGTGGACTTGGGAGTTGGAACTTGAACACCATAGAATGGAAACCTGCATGAATTGAAAAGGTGGTTGTTATGTGGTTGTATGATATTTTGAACTCTGAAGGGTGGCCTACTTGCATAAAAGACATGTAGATCCATACATAACACTCTAACATCAGTGACAGACCTTGAAGGACACAAACTTCAATTGCTGTCAAGGTTTTTATCCACATAAAAAACACTGAGGATACCTTGTCATACATACGTCAAGGATGAGCTCATTAGATTACATGTTGGGGTTGCATCGTTTCGCAAAAGTTACAATCTTGTATTAGACAATCAATATTTTGTTCGCCATTGAAGATGGCCTCTAGACTCGTGTTTCTTCTCATTTAGATGTGAGAAATATTCGGCATAAAGGCTGAAAAGGACATTAAACTTCAATATCGAACCTCTCTCTTTCGCTCTTTCTTTTTATCTCTCTCTTTGTTCGCCAGTGTTTCCGAGCTTTTTTTTTTTTTCTGTAAAAGGAAACAATCCTACATGGTAGAAACAGGCAAGACCAAGTTTTTTCAATGGATACCCCCTAGTTCAGACTGAAAACGCGTTTATCTTTATCCTACTTTTAGTTTGTGTCCACTACTGAAAAGGAATCCCTTCCAATTGGACTAGCTGTTCTGCATTTGTTGTCCAAATGGGTATATCATCCAAACACCAAAAGCAAAGAACTGTTCTTCCTTTCAGGAATGATTGATTACATGGGTGGGTGGGTGGAGGTTTTCGACCCCAATTGACAGGGATGGACAGTGATTCCTTTCCATGCATTATTTCGTTCCACTCTCATCATACGTTTTACGTACCGTACCATACCAAACTGACACGGAGTTTTTACTTCTTTTTTATTGGATATATGGACGAAGTGAGAGTGTGTATTTGATTTTTGCGCGTTGTCTCCAGTATTAGACTCTTTGTTTAGGCAGGCAGCATAACTAGCTCTTTTCTCTGATAGTGCTAGTGCTACTGTTACTGCTCTACAATTTGCTTGAGTTTTGTGCGCTATTATTTGAAAGGAAACGGATTTATTGTTACATAGCCTTAACCCGTAGTTACAGAAATCTGGTAGAACAAATTTATTGGTTCTCTAATGGTATATTTTCGATGTTTCAATTGAAGCAAGTAGCTGCAGTAAACCTTGTAGCACTGTCACTTGTTTGTGGACTTGGAAGTTGAAACACACTGAGCTGAATTCAAAAGGTGGTTGTTGTGTGGTTGTGATAGATATTTTGAGCACTCAAAAGGGGTGTCCTACTTGCATAAAAGGATTTGGAAATTCATCATACATGGCACTCACTATAACTCTTAAAATAGACAAGTCAATTGCAGTCAAGGTGTTTTACCATCAGAACACCAACTGAAATAAAGTCTGTATTGTACGTCGAGGACTAGCTCCGTAGAGTACGTCTCAACGATGCGATGTATTGTTAAAATTGATGGTATTAAATACCACAATAATTTGTTCTTCTTTTACTTCTCTGAGGGGTCAAAAGTTTCTGATTTGCAGGCACTGCAAGTCATTTGCAAATGTGTTGCTGCTATGGAACTAGCAGAGGTTTGTTCTGCCTTGCAGATGCAAAGATTCGATGAACATTGATGTAGGCTGTGTTTGGGTTGAGGGGGTAGGGAAGTAAATGAGTTTCTATGGTTCTCTGATTCGAAGGAATTACAATTCTTTGAGGGACTTATTTTTTGTTCCTAAAAAACCACACATGAGCCGATTTCCCTACTTTTTGGTTGTCTAACCAAACAATGGAAATCCATTTGATTTCCTTAAAACCCGGCTATTTCTCTGATTTTCATGAAAATGAGCATGAACCAAACACACACACAACCTTCATGTAAACGTCTCAAAGTTGTTAATTAGGAAACTAGGAAACAAAGCTTATCATTTTGACCGAATGTACAAATAAGTCAATGAAGTACCAGCTCAGTGGTATGTCTATGGCAGATGAAATCACATGTCTCGAAAAATATATAATCATCTACTTCAAGTAACGAAAACTCAACCTTTTCCTTCTTCCACTCATTTTCAAACACAACCTTAAACTAAAAAAGTCGATACCGTCGTGATGACCTTGTTGTGAATGACTATGTAACAAAATTTTCTTGACCTGGTTGTCAATGGCTATGTAACCAAATTTAGACCAAAACGCGTTTCTCAATTTCTAGCTTATCTCCACTACTGAAATGGAATCCTGTCATCTTGTTTGAATTAGCTGTTCTCCATTTTTAACCAATTTGGTGTGCTGAAAGCCATCCGAATGGTATGGGTCCAAAGTACTGTTTCTTCTTTTTCTTTCCAGGATGACAGATGATTGCATAGGCTGGTTTCGACTTTCAAACCCAAGTTGACAAAAGTCGAAAGAAGTCAAGTAATTCTTCCCATGCATTAATTCAATCCTATTACGTACACATTACGCACGTCTTGATCAGTATCACAGGTCTAGAGTTCAAAACTTGTTAGAGAGATACTATCATTTTATTCTTATTAAGTGCCTTGGAAGATGGTGTGATTTTCATGTATGCTTAATAATGTGATATAGAATATCAAATGTGCTTGAGACAGTATTAACTCGAACAGAGCCTGTTAAAAAAAGGACTGAGCCCTCAAATCCAAACATGACCTATTTACTTAACATCGTTGTCATGTAAACATGTTAATGACCAGCGACAAATATGCTAAGCTGAAATCAAATAACTTTGCTAGGGCTTCATCCTTTATTGAAAATTATGCAGTTGAAACGACGTTATAATGCTGATATAACCTTGATATAACGCTTAACGGAGGTGAGTCGTTTGACATTATCACGTTTTAGTATCATGTTCCGATATAAAGGCCGTTATTGAGATAACTTTTTTCTTCTTATTTCAATAACGCTATTTTAACGTTTTGTTCTAATACTAAATAATAATAATAATAATAATAATCGCTCATTTCATTGTCGATTGAACCAGAACTTTAGACTTAAAGGAAAGACGAAGGACCAGAGTTTGCCGATCGACAAATAATAAGACTTCGTCTGTCGACAGATAACGAGAAAGGGAAAAAAAGGGAAGAAGACAAAGAAACGATCATACTCACTGTTCCAATCTCACAATTCACTATGCTAGACGGTTGGACAAAAAAATGGTAAAAAAAAAGGCTCATCTAATTTGGAGTTCACTAAGTACTGATCCAACAAAATTGGGGTTATTAAGTACTGATCCGTACTAAAAAAACTGATTTTATCTGTTTGTCCACAGTCCATACTTTATTCTAGGTACATTTATTTATTGCCAAGTGTCTATCAAGCCAACTCATGTATAATACTAGATTCAAAATCTAAATAGAAAGCCTCGTGATGGGACTATTATTGAAAGTCAATTGTAACTTCAAAGCAAATGGTCAATTTGTCAAAGGATTGCTAGCTTAATTAATAAGACTTGCATAAAATGATATCACAAATTAGGAAAATTCTATGTATCGAGGGAGGGGTCGAGGGAAAGGGAGCGAGGGATGGGTGTAACCACCCATCCTCCTCGGGATAAGTGCCCGCGCGTATCTCCAACGCGATGCGCTCATCCCGAGGAGGATGGGTGGTTACACCCATCCCTCGCCCCTTTCCCTCGCTCTGTAGCAAAGCTCCACAAATTATATTTGACCATTCTAAAAATTTGATAATTTGGAGATAGGCTCTGGATGTTTATAAGTGCACTGAAATTCAAACTTACTTATAGAAAGTTGAACATATGATTAGCATAAAAACCAAATCACATGACCAATGGAGAATCCTTAAGAAAAACCTTACCCCAATTCTAGAGAATTAAGCCTTAGAGCCAGATCAGTGCTAGGGATATTCTGTGTGTGTGTGTTTGTGTTTGATTAATGAATTTATGAGGATCTCTAGAATGATGAAAGGTATTGAAGCTTCCTGACGCAGACCTGATGTGTCTGACCTAGCTCTCTAGACAGACTAAAAATTTTAAATACAATAATTTTAGGCAGCCATTTTTTTGTCAGGCTGAAACTTTTTAACAATTTTAGTCATTCTATAAATGATGTTTGTGATTGTGTTTTAAAGATATAGATAATTTTGTAAAAAGACCCATCCCGACAAAAAAAAATGGTTGCCTAGCTAAGGAATGAGTTTTATTTTATGTCAAGTCCCTTGGGAAAACAATATAAAACCACAACCCCATGTGTTGGAAAACTCCTCAAACCCTCCATTTTCACATGATTATTATAAATAACAAGGTTTTGCACATTGTAATAACACATTTTGGATGAATTATATTCCCATTTTGCATCATTGAACACACTCATTGAAGAGCATGTGAGGTGCATGTGCAATAATGCAAAATGCAATTATTTGTAAATTTTCAATCAACAAAAAAAAGTTTAATTATTCAAATGTTTTTGTTTGTATTCTCCAAATGAAATTTTTCAATGTACAAGATTTTATTTTTACCTAATTTCTTTCTCTCTAAAGGGTTTTTTTGTTCAAATTTGATATGGTGGTTCTTTTGCTTATCATAGTTATTTTTAACTTATGATGCACAATTAGCCCTAAATTGGGATTGCCTTGCACTATGGTGTACGGTGTTAGGCGCAAATCCCCTACTTTGTATCAACATCGATAATCATGTAGCTTAATTTTACTCCATCATAAGCAAAAGCGCGTTGTAGCAAGGGACTAATCTACACACCATGATATATCAAGTCTTAACATGTAACACGATTGATTTTTCAGTAGTCTGGGGAGTCCATATAAGCATCCATGCTTGCTTTTAAAAAAAAAAATCTACAAACCATGGTGCAAACGATTCAGACTCATTTTTATTCGCACTTTATCCATTTTCCATAACATTTAAATTGTTCGTGTATGTGACTTTTATGGACACATGCTTCGGAAGGTCCCCAAGTCCATAACTAGACCATAAATTTTGGGAGCCCCAAACCCATATTAATGATACATGCATTATAGTTTAGGTAACATGGGTATGATGGGTTTGATCTCCCTCACATATCACATGGAGAAAATGATGCATGAATCAAACCGAACTGAACCAAAACCAAACCAAATATCGCGTTTCTTCATTTATGAAAATGTTTTAATAGCTTTTTTGCTCCGAATACAATTAAAATGTTAGTTAGATAGATCACATGGAAAGAAATTTTTTACGATGTTTACGTATCTAAGGTCCCACGTGAAAAAGCACCACGTACAAGTTTCATTGTGATTGTACAAAGACATCGATGAATAGGACATGTAAGTAGGGTAATGTTTTCCGTGTGTATTTAAAGCTAGGAAAACCTAATTTTCCATATTGACATCTTTGTCATGGGTTTTTGTGGAAATTTGTTCTGAAACATGTTTAAAGTAATGTGGTTTGTAGGGGTTATTTGAGAATTTTACACGGAGATTTTCCGTGTTTAGATTGTGGTATTAATTACTCGGAAATCATGGTGATGAAGTTGAGTTATAGCTTTCATCGACAGGGATATCTCAACGCAGTAGGGAAGGAGGAGGGACATTTGGTTGGAGTAAAACGTAGGAAATTTTTTCCACAAGGAAAATTAAATATTGAGTTGAGGTACCTTCTTTTGGTATTTGTAAGTCTGGAAATTTAAAGTGTTTGATTGACTTCAAAGCACTCAATTGGATGCTATAATTTACAAAAAAAATTATTGTTTCTTTGTTCTTAAACCATTTTCATAGAAATGGAAATTTTCGCGAAAGAAAAACGTTTAGATCAATCAACAATAATGAGCATTTCAGATCGTCTAAACACGGATGTAGAGATTGATGTACTCCATAAGAACTCGAAGTCATGAATAATTGACTTGTTAGCGTGCCAACTAATTTTACTAAATTAGTGAAATATTTTTTTTTTTTAGATCTCAAAATTTAAAGTACCAAAATAAAAAAATGCATTATTTTGACAAGTTGTTTTGAAATATTTTGTGTTTTCATAAATTTTTGCGTAAACTCAAAAAGTTATGAACCAAATTACATTTTTTTATCCAAAATATTTCTTATTATATTTATAGAATTACCCATATATTTATGCTTTAATTAATATATTTAATATGTTTATTAGATTAATTTACTTGTATATTATTTTTTCACATGTTTATATACGTTTGACATATTCTCAAAATGAAAATTTTAGGGATCGAGGAAAGGAACGAACGAGAAAAAACATCCCTCGCTCCTTCCCTCAACCCCTAGAAGGACTCTCTCAAAATTCTTACAACTGCACAAGAAGGTTCTCAAGAGTAGATGTCCACCACTAAAACGTTAACCAATAAAAATTGTTTTTTTTTTTTTTTTGAAAATTGAGTTGGGTTTTAAGGACCCCAAACCCCTTTATATAAACCAATAAAAATTGTTATGATAAATACTGTGACAATCACACACCCAAAAACATTAAATGACTCCAATCCATCCACATATATCAGTGTCAAACTTATTGACACCTTAAATGAGCTTCCTTATTCAACATCCTCTTTGACTCCGTAGGAAATAATACGGAAATAAAAAATACTAGAAAATCAGGTTTTGCAATCAAGATCAAAGTGATATAACGTCTTCTAATGATGTCGCGTCATTTGACTCATGAACTTGATTCTTTAGCTTTTTATTTATTTATTTCTACTCAACCAGTGAATTATTAGACCTTTGATCTGATTCATTAGGCTCATTCGAAGTAATATTATTCATAATGGTACATCCAAACTTAGTGTCACACTTCCATAGCCAAAACATCAATCCAAAAATCTAGGTACCTCCAATGTGAAGGCAGCTTTAGTGCAACCTTGACTTCTTGCTCAAACTTTCTTGTGCATCCCTTTAAACCCCCTCTCTTTCTCTCTCTATTCCTCTCTCAGAGAGAGCAGACATCACAAACAAACAATAGAAACTCTCTCACTCACTCCATTCTATCTATACTCACCTTCATTTCCTCTCTGCACCACCACCACCACCGCCATCATGGCCTTCTCCTTCCACCATCATCACCACCACCACCTCCTCCTCCTCCTGTTCATCCTGATCGCGACCGCAAATGCGACAACCACCACCTTCAGAGAAGCCCCACAATTCTACAACTCCCTGGATTGCCCACCAATCCCCACCACCATTTGCTCCTCCCAAACCGTGCATGTGGCAATGACTCTAGATGCCACTTACCTCCGAGGCTCTATGGCAGCAATCCTATCAGTCCTCCAACACTCTTCATGTCCACAAAACGTAGCTTTCCACTTCGTTGCCACCACCTCTGCCACCACTCTCCACCACACCCTCTCCTCCTCCTTTCCATACCTTCGTTTCCGAATCTACCATTTCAATCCTTCCACTGTCTCCGGTCTCATCTCCACTTCTATTCGCTCCGCACTTGACTGCCCTCTAAACTACGCCAGAAACTATCTAGCCAACCTACTGCCAAGCTGTGTTACTCGCGTTGTTTACCTAGACTCCGACCTCATCCTAGTCGACGATATATCAAAACTTGCATCTACAACCATTCCAGATAATACTGTCCTCGCTGCTCCAGAATACTGCAACGCCAATTTTACTGCGTACTTCACCCCGACCTTCTGGTCTAATCCGTCACTCTCACTCACTTTTGCTGGTCGTAAGGCATGCTATTTCAATACAGGGGTCATGGTGATAGACTTAGAAAGATGGAGGCTCGGAGACTACACCACCAAGATAGTGGAATGGATGGAGCTTCAAAAGCGCATGCGAATCTACGAACTCGGTTCTTTACCTCCGTTTCTATTAGTATTCGCCGGAAACATTGCCCCTGTTGATCATAGATGGAACCAGCATGGTCTCGGGGGTGATAATTTTAGCGGACTCTGCCGGAACCTGCATCCAGGTCCGGTGAGTCTGCTGCATTGGAGTGGAAAGGGTAAACCTTGGGCACGGCTCGACGCGAATCGGCCGTGCCCATTAGATGCACTATGGGCTCCTTATGATCTTTTACAGACTCCATTCACATTGGATTCTTGAATCTGAAACAAAGCATGCTCTGTTTCTTGCTTTTTGTTTTTGCTATATACAACACTAGCGCCTGTTGGTTAGATTGAATTGGTGTATAGAGATGAAGCATTGTACATTTCTGTGTCCTCTCTTGTAACTGTAGATTATACGGAGGAGATTTTACAGAAACAACAAAACATGAAAAAGTGAAATTTAAAGTTGTGCTCTATTTTTTTTTTGGGTTCTGTGTGAACAGAGGATTTACAGTATACAAACGTCAACAGCAATAATGGAGAATTTAAGAAGGCTCTGAAACTTTTCTTCTTTGGTTTTGTGTTACATGTTTGCAAAAATTTTCATTTTCATTTTTTCTTTCTTTTAGGCCATTTTTTGGTCGAAATTGTAAGCAAGAAAAACTACTAATACTAATTGATAACGTATATATTGCGTTTTGTAAGATGAGTTTTCGTTGCGTAGATCATTCTACAACATTAGTCACTTATGAAGTTTTATGCCGCTATGAAAAAAATGGTGTTTATAACATCGTGATGATATTAGAATGAGTTGATTTTTTGCGGAAATGATCCAGACTCGCAAATAATAGGTAAAAAACTCATAGATGAGTTCATGCTGATTGAGAATTAGTTTACTGGACAAATTATAGATAGCACTGAGGTTCATTAAACAAGAATTGGGGTTCATTAAAGAGTACTGAGAATATGAACTATTTGGGGTTTGTGATTCATAGGATGGTATTAATGATATTGATTATAGCTTAATTCAGATTGATGAGAATACTGATTAGGATTACATGTGTCAAGGAATAAAACTTGTAGTCTACTACTGCATGAGCAAGGAGGAGGAGGACATGTCGCAAACCATCGATCACATCGATTGATGTATTGAGAGCGAGATCGAGTGCCCCCATTCAGAAAATTTCAAAGACTTTATCATCCTTTTTTTTGGTTTATTTATGAATTATAAGACATGCATTAACAGTAAGGTGAAGTTTAGGCATGTTTAATGCAACTTGGGCAAATTATTTAAATTCATAGAGAAGATATCAACCCAATTGCTCTCCTGCCAACTAATAAACCACTTTGTTTGAATAATTAAATCTCAGACCCTGTCAACTTATATAAGAAAAACATATGACCTTCCGCGATATTCCCTCGCTAGAGGACCGCTTCAATCCCAGTGCCGAACTGGAATCATTATCTCTTTTCTATAAGCGTGAATATAATTTGAACCCTACCGACGGCATTTGAGATGGAAAGGGTTAAATGAATTTAAAAAAAATTCCGACATGTTGTCATTATGGACTTTAGAAAGGAAGGGGAGTACTTTTGCCATCCACTGAGAGACCCTTCCCACTCATTTCCTAAATTTTATTTTTGGTATTATTTAAGTTTCTGCCAACTATTTCTTCAGATTTCAGAGTTGGCAATCAGACCTTTTCAAGTGAGATTTACTATTTTCTTTTATCTAGAAGGAATTTTTCAAAAAATAAATAAAGAATTTGAATTTTATCAATACAACTTACAAGGGTGTCGATCTTTATAGCTGGCAGGAATAGAACCTGATTCCTTTGTTCTTAGTAAGTTTTTTCCCCCCCTCAAGTTTTAGAGCATCCATAACACGTGTTAGAATTAATTCGTCACCCCTTATCAACATTAAGAAAACAAAAACAAAGCCTCTAAAGTTAATAAACTTGTTAATTATTGATATTTGATCAATAATTTGTTAACTTACTCCGATACCCTTGTGTGGCTAGACTTAAGGGGAGGGTGCGGGAGAGGTTCGTAATGGTGAAATTCAATAGACCCGTGAATCTCAAAAGGGATTAGGCGAACTATCAAGGGGAGATTATAGTCTCACATCGCCTAGATGAGGGAATGAGATGTGCTATATATGTACGATGTTTGATTTACAAAGTCCTACGCGTTTTAAAGCTGTGCGGGCCTTGGGCCCAAAGCAGACAATATAATACTTTGTGAATCGGGTCGTGACAAAATGGTATTAGAGCTGGACCTAGTCGAAAGTGTGCCAACGATAACATTGGGCTCCCTTAGGGGGGTGGACTGTGATACCCTTATATGGATTGACCTGAAGGAGAGGGTGCGGGAGAGGCCCGTGATAGCGAAACCCAATAGACCCGTGGATTCCAAGAGAGGTTCTACGAGCTACTAAGGGGAGATTATAGTCCCATATCGCCTACGTGAGAGAAGGTGATGTGCTATATATGTACGTACACATTTTTAAGTCGTGCGAGTCTTGGATCCAAAGCGGACAATATATTACTTTGTGGATCGAGTCAGTGACACTTATTATGAATGATTGATAAGGACTTACTTGCAGTTTGAAAGTATTATGTGTCATTTAAACAAGTCATGCCATTTGAAAGGGCGCATTTACAACGAGTAATTTTAGGTTACTATAAGTCAATTTTACAAACATGTCATTACTTATCGTAGATGCTCTCAGTCATCTATTTTTTTTAATGCAGTTCAAAAATTTGAGTGCCAACTCTATCCTTCTCCATCTTCTTTCGTGTTGGAAACCCTTTCCGAGCACTAACCAAACACAAAAACCAGACGGACTAGATTTTTTCCAAGGTTCAGATCTTCAACATGATGCAAGATGATTATCATAAGAATGATTTACATAATTATGTCTTCTTTGTTTGACAAATTAAAAGTCAAATAAGATACATGGATTAACCTAAACTTTGACATTTTTTTTGAAAAGTACCAAACAGAAAAAGTGTCGGTGAGTAATTTAAAAATGCTGCCCTCAGTATCTGCAAAAACGCGTGCCTCAGCTTGCAGTCCAGCTTTGGCTCTTCAACTGTTCACACGCCAATTAGTCAAGTACATGGAAACAGCACCAGCACGTGCACACCACTTGTTTTCAAATACAATTATGAAAATTCTCTTATGCTTATTTAGGATAGTACCGTATGAATTTACGGTATAATTGTACCATTGGTATCTCACTGATATATGTTGTAGCCTCACAATCTCCTTCTCGATTTCGTTTGATATATAATTGAATTCGCCTTCTTTACAACTTCGAGCTTTTAGAAAATTAACAATTTATCATAGTATCAATGCATTGATTCTCAAAGGTCGTGAATTCACGTCTCACGTCTCTTTTGTAATTCTTATTTTAGTTTCAGCCACTATTGGTTCTGTCATCAGCTCTGATCATTAAGGTATACCTTAACTGAAGTATTATAAAACAATCAGATATTAAATTAAGCTAAAGTACATGAGAATGACAATAAACCGACTTTTAATCGACATATAATATTCCAACTATAATTATCAGAGTTTATATATATATATATATTTTAAATTGGGTCATTGATAATTTTTATTTATTTATTAATTCATGTCCGAAGATTACATGACTGGCCCTATAGGGTTAATCAAATCAGACTCGAAGGTTACAATATTGTTGCCACTTAATATCCTCGTCTCCTCCATCTTGCATAGAGACTCGCTTCGCTCCGATCTAGTACATCTAAGCAGCGCGAAAACTCACACATAACCGACCAACTGAGCTACAAGTAGTGGACATAATTATCAGAGTTTATAAAATAAGATTACACGATTAAGAAGAATTACACATGTTTGGTAAAGGAATGACCTTGGAAAATATCCCTTAAACATGAACTTCCTCCGCCTCCGGCTACTCCTATTCTTCTTATATACTCAAGCGAAATTCTACGTTTAATTGGTTGGTTTTATTGTTTTAACTCCCTTAATCGAGATAGCGTACTTATTTTACACCACGACGTATGTTATTTGATATCATTTAAATAAATTTAAATTTCAACAAATCAATGTTATAATGTTCCCATCAAGAAGTTCTTGTAAATTAACCTCCCTTAATTTCAAACCAAATCAATGAAAAACCACACTTCACGTATGGTGGCTTCTTCGATTGATTTGCATTTTAAATTTATAAGTCTTATGATATTAATTATGGATGAAGAATTCTAACTTAAATTTCAGTATTTATTCTACAGTTACATCACTTTGGTTCTTTTTTGTCATTTGGAAACCTAATTTGCTTGAAATTTCAAGTAACTAGTTGTGTCAAGTGAGATGAAATAGACCTTTCTTGGTATTATTTTACAGTGTCAACCTCAGGATTGCTCAAGTGAAAGAACTATTTGATGGGTGTTTTTCACCATGTTTTGATAGAACTCCTTTAGCTTCCACAATTGATCATAATAATGTATGACACAAAACATCTCATTTTTTCTGGCAAATTTGATGATGAATTAACTTATAAGTAATGTTTGAAGAAAAAATCTACCCAGCCTGATCTGTGTGCCTATTTAGTGTCTGGAGAGGGCGTCCAACATTGATAGAGGAGTAAAGTTGGCACTCACATACTAAACACCCTCCTCAAGCACTAATCAGTGCTCTCTCTTTGAGCCGCGTAGAAAGGTTCATATTTGAAAGAGTCTTGTATAGTAGTACTTATATTCTCAATGTTAGATCTTGAATGGTTGGAAATCAGGAATGTAGTGTCCATGTCTTGAATAAATTAAGTATAATTACTTAGCTTGCAAGCAAGTTTATTAAATAAAAATGAAAAAAAAAAAGAGTAGAACCAATCAACTAGGTATATATTAGTATAACAAGTTTAAAAATCAAAGTAATAAATCTTCAAATTAATGTCATTGGTATTTAATAATGTTGTACCACTTCTCAAATGAAATACGTAATGATGTACTAATTCAAATTGGACAGTGACCAGTTTTGTAATTAGTTTATGTTTATCTATTATTTCTCATCTGAAGGCTATAGTAGCAGTTCCAAAACTAATTGAAACAATGTTCTATAGTTTACGATTAGATCGTTGACGCAAAATTCCATAATTCATTGGAAATATAGGGCATAATATATTTCGTTAGTCTTCTTTATCACATATTGTTTACAATTAATTTGTTCATGTAATTATATAAAATAAAAACTTGGACTTTAGAGTTACATACATTAGACTTGCTCAAGTCAAGGATGGCTTAATCACTGATACTGCAACAAACCTTTAATTAATCAAAGTTTGTGGGTTTTGGAGGTTATCTTGGATCTTGGTTTTAATTAGTTGTTCATTATATTTTGTACCAAAAACTATATAAAATATGACTTTGTCCATCCTAAGAGAAGACCTAGGCATCTTTATAAGAGATTTTTCAGAAGGAGCTTTTTTCAGACAGCTAGGTCAAGTTAATCAGTTTCGCGCCAGGCCAGGTTCAATACCATCCATCATCTTAAAGATGTTGAAAACGGCCCAATTGAACAAAATCACACAAACAGATAATCTTTGTCGCTATCCTGGCTCTCTCTAGATTTTTTGTTTTTAGAAGATTAAACTAGTCACCAATTCTATGATGCCTGATGCGTGCCTGGATGGTACCAGACACGTGAGGTTGCTTGAAAAAGAAAAAAAAAAGGATCTGATTTGAACCTAAAAAAGAAAAGATTTGCATGCCAGGCACGCACCAAACACCGTAGACCAGGCACCATAGACGTGCTCTAAACTAGTACATCAAGCAATCACTTTCACTCATAATAATATATTATTAGAGTAAACTAATTGTATTACTTAGATCTCAACATAAATGATGTAAACCCATGAGCTCAAAACAAGTTTTAAACTAATTATTTTTAGAACATTTCTACGCAGTAGCATGGGGAGAGAGTACTAATTAGTACTTGGGCAGGGTGTCCAGTACATGAGTGTCAATTTTAGGCATTTCTCAATCTTTTCTAAATCTATGGAGATAGAGAGGGTAGAGTTGACACTCACATCCTGAACACCCTCCTCGTACACCAACCGGATATAAGGCCTAGGCTGAGTAAATATTTTTTTTTATTAAAAAATTTATTTATTTACTTCATCGTGTTTCTTAACATGTAAGTAATACTAAACGAGGCTAAACATGTAGGCTCCCCATTGACATTTAACCACCATAATCTTTGTAAAGGTTTTGTTTTTTCATTTCTTTTAGGGTAAAGATGTATGTTTTTCCAAGTTGTTTTTGTGAGATATTAACATATTTCGATCACAATCGGTCAAATGTTCCATTTAATGTTTTACGGAGACTTGAGTAGATTGGAGCAACTCGAACAAATTGAGGGTGAGTCTTCGCAACTCCATTTTTAATATATTATCTTGAATTCCATATTTAAATGCCCATTGTAATAATAATTTGACTTGACAAAAACCAAGTAACTAGTTATTTAAATTATTTTTACAAGACATAAATTGCAAGTGACTGATGACTAGAGATTAATCAAACATAAAATAAACACCTCTATAAATAAATAGCATTGGACCAAGGAAAATCTATTAATTTAAAATAATCGATAAATTAATAAATTATTGATTTATCAATTAATGAATAACTTATTAAATTATCAAAGTAAATTTTTTGTATGTTTTTGTTTATTCAAATAAAATTCATAAATCTACTTATTTTTTCAAAAAAATAAATTGTAAATTGTTCAATTTATTATATTATTTCATTTTATGAACATTTAACAAAGCAAAAACTCTTTTTAAATAGAAAAAAATCCTAATAACACAACACATAATGCATACAACGATGACTTTTTAGAAAAGCCCTTTTAGGGAGCGAGGGTAAGGGGCGACACATCCCCCTTGAGATAAGCGATGTCGCGCATCTCAATGCAATTTCACTTATCTCGAGGGGGTTGGGCTCGCTCCCTAGAATTTCTGCTTCTTAGAAACTTATTAATTTATGTATCACACAAGACCTATATGAATTTTTTTTATAATGTATTATCTTATAAATTCAACGAATTATTAATTTGGTACATTATCCCCAAGTTAGGACTGGCAAAAAATATTATGTAACCGAGATTATTACTATTTAACGATTTCGAAAGTACTTGTAAACTAGGATTTTGTAACCAGTTTTTACAACAAGAGTGACGAGGCATGATATTGGAGGATTATGATTTCTCAAGATACGTGTAAACCTTCCAATAAATCAAACAACAGAATATATGTATTAGCAAAAAAATAAACATATATCAAACCCACTTAGAACCCATAACCACTAAAGATTAAACTCTTATAAAACATTAACAAAAAAAATAAAAATACATAAGATTAAACAGAAACAAGACCCTCTGATGTGACTTATGGGCCAAACCTATAAGCCCAATATTTGCCCAAATCCGAAAAGCACAAGCCCAATATCTTGTTGGCCAGCCACTTCACGAAGAACTTCCATCTACTTGGTTAGGTCCAACCCAAACCCACGCCAGTATTAAGCCTGAACATTTTAAATCCAAATTATGGCTTAGGGCAATTAGTAAACACAAATTATGCCTCCGCGAGTTGGTTTAATGTTTGGTTCATCCGACCAACCTTTGACTTTAACACTTATTTTTTGACGAAACCGTTAAGTTCACATTATTGATCGGTTAAGACTAAATTTAGGACCCTTTTGCCCATACCTAAATTAAACCAATGAATGTGATTTCGCCTAAATCACAAATCCATTTTTCGGAACCTCCTCTTCCTACGACGTACACCTCCTTTTTCTCCTCACGATGATCTCCCTTCTCCCTGCTGCGATCATCTTTAGATCTTTCGCACTAACATGAGCATGATCATATCAACAATTCTAGCCAGCCTTATTTGTTAGCATTTTTTTGGCATTTTTGGATTTTTTACATTTATACCCCTTATATAAATAGTGTTTGTGATTGTGTTTTAAAAAGAATAAGTAAAAATCATAAAAACACAAAAAATGCCGAAAAAAAAAAACTACCTAACAAGGATGGAAGCTGTACGGCCTTTTTCTCTTTCACCTCCATTTCCAAGATCAACACAATCTAGTTTTTTGGCACTTTTCTAAAAGGGTTTCGGCTCCAATATGAGAATAATCTGCTAAATAGGGTCTCGATTGTTTTTTATTGCCTTCTCTCTCAACTTTTTAAGATTGGCTTTGAAGAAGATTGTCGACAATGAACAGAGATAACCCTTCATGAAGTTGCTGAGAATCTAGATCTCAACAGACAGATAACCCTTCAAGTTGCTGAAAAGCTAAGAAAAGTTGTGAATCACCTTCTGACCACTTTGAGCATCCGCCATGTGGAGTTCCCCATCTTCTACTATTTGATTATTAAGCATCATGGTTTTAGCTGGCACCCCATCTGCTGAATTACATATAAACCTGTAACACAAAATTCATATTAATTCAAAGTTGAGAAAAAAATGTTCAGAACACCAGTATTTTCGCACCTCGACTGAAGGAACCGAATACAAAGCAGGTTCTTGTCCACAATCAACGTCAGAATGTTGCTTCTGTGTGCAGGGAGGATCATGAGTTACAGATTCAGAAGGAGGTTCTGAAAAATGGTTTTGTGATTTAAGCGAAATTTCATTTGTTAGTTTAACCTAGGATAAGGGTAAAATGATCAAAAAATTAATCTTGACTGGTCAATGACATGGACTTAAGGGTTCTGTCATAAAGCGATGCTTACTCAAATAGTTTTCAAAATGAGTACTAAACTTAAAAAAAAACCCTAATTTGTATAATATACATGTCATTTATGAGATTTTTTGTTGGTTACTTTGATTTTGGAGTCAATTTGATTTATCGTAATTGATTTTGGAGTCCATTTTACAAACTATTTCGGTATGAGGTCTAAAATATCACAATCAACCCAAAAAGTGGAGATAGATTAGCGGGATAGAGGAAGGGAAGGGGATCTCAGAAGGATTGAGAGAGAGAGAGACTGTGTGTGGTGAGTAGTGTTTGTGGCGTTGGTGTTGATTCAATTTAGTTTAGGGTAGTTTTCAATGTGGATGGGGCTGTGATGATGGGGTTGTGGATTTGAGAAGAGGAAGGAGTGGTTGCGTGAGTTCAATTGTAGGGATTGGGGGTGGAATGAGACCAGTGGAAATGAAGGCAATTTTCTTTTAACAATTCTACGCAGCCCGCCTTATGGCATGGACCCTCCTAGGCACGTGCCTTTGGGAGGGTGTCTCGCACGTGAAGAACCCCCCTACTCAATCTGCTTCTCTTGGGTAGAACAAGGGCTAACCCTTAGAGGTAAAACCCTTGCATCCTCAGATCCTCTCCTCCTCATCGACTGCTCCTCAACAATCCACGGCGAATTCACGCATCGCTCTGCTCCTCATCGACTGCTCCTCCTCGACTCCTCGACTGCTCCTCCTCATCGAATCGACTGCTCCTCCTCCTCCTCCTCGCACTGCTCCTCCTCCTCTGCGCCGCTCGCACTGCTCCTGCTCCTCCTTCTTCTGGTATGTAATTTCATAATTTTGGTTAATTTATCTTCTGAAATTATACTGAAATTAAAACTTAAATTTATCTTCAAAAATTTTATACCCTGAAATCAGATAATCCTGAAATTTATACTACTGAAATCAGATAATCCTGAATTTTATACCCTAAAATTTTTTAACCCTGAAATTCATGATAATCCTGCAAAATTTTTACAAATTTTTGTTCAATTATACTACTGAAATTCATGATAATCCTGCAATTTTTTTACAAATTTTTGTATGTTGAAATAAGGATCTTAACCCAACAATGACATACAAGGCATATGTGGTATATCGCGGTCGTGTCCCTGGAATTTACGAAACTTGGCAAGATTGTGCAATCCAAGTAACAGGATATAGAGGTAATTTGTACAAGGGTTTTGCCTCAGCTGCCGAGGCTCATGCTAGTTATAAAGAGTGAGTTCGCTCAGAAGTGGTGGAATATAACGATGAGGCAAGAAATCTCCTCGAAGCTAATCAGTATCACGCTCGCGCAGGTGAAGCTGAAGCGAACAATGATAAATGGGCTTTGACAAGGGATTTGATTAATGCACTGCTAGTGGTGTTTCTTATGATAATGGTAGTTTTTTTGTTCAAACTTGTGGCATTTTGAATTCTCTGTAAGAGGTATTTCAAACATGTTTCTTATGATATATAGATGTTTTAACATGTTCTGAGGTGGTCTTCGTGCTTTATTTTAATTCGTGCTTTATTTTAAGTGATTGATGGTTGCTGCTCAGTTAGCATACTAGATTACTGAGAACTGTTTGGGTTATTAATCAGATCCAAAACAAATACTTTAACCTAATCAGGTTGAGGCAGATCAGGAGGTTCCTTAATGCAGTGATTCAGTAATAGGTGTGTTTTGTTTACCTATGTGGATTTGTGGAAGATAATCTGAGAAACAAATTAACTATGTGAGAATTGTTCAGTAATAGATGTTTTGATGAGATTTTCGTAATCAAGTCTTCTATGTGAGAGTGAAAAAAACATAAAGAGAAAAGAAACAATGAACTATTTCACACATTATGTTTTCTTTGTAACAGGGGATGGTTCTATGTTCTTGTCTGCATTGTTGTTCTTGTTTGCTTCTTCATTCTATGTTATGTTAACGTTCCAGCTAACAAAAGTTTGTTCACTGGACTTGCTCAAGTCACTGTTGCTTCCTTCAGAAATAGACAGCTTGTTTTGCCACCAAGAATTTTACATATGTCCCTCCTCTCTATGACACCACACACCAAGGATCTCATGATCCTACGAGGAGACCCTTCTCTAAGCTGAACTTTTGGCAGTGAAGAGGGAGGGGGGGTTGATGCAACACTGAAAACTCTGTGAGATGCAACACGTTTTTGGCTTCAGTTGATTTGTCTTTGTCTACCTAAGGCTTGACAATGTGGCTAAGAAGATGACATAATCAGTACAACAATAATGCTATGGTTGCTTCTTGTTAATGTCCCCTTTATCAAGAGTTTGCAACACACTTTGATCATATCCAGAAAGTTCATGTATACAAAAATAAATAACAAGCAAACAAATAAAAACCTGTCTAAGTAAGCTCCACGACTGTCAGTAAGTCTGAAATGGATCAGAGAAAAGGAAGTAGGTTCCATGATAAAGAGTCTAAGATCCAACAAAGTTATAGGAGATATGTATTAAGATGGTATGAATACAATAAGCAGATCCAGTGAATGTCACAAACCTAGCCTGAGGATGCCCATGCAGCCCAATCACACACAACTCCATCCTGAAGAAGAACACATCACCCACATAATCTATGATCGTTTTGTGCTCCCCCACCTAGCAAAGCTCACTGGCAAACCCTACGAACTTGGTGTAACACAACGTATATATGGGCATCAGCCTAATTCTCTTATACATTGCTTAAGTGATACAAAAGTTGCCACTTTAACAAACTAACAAAAACTGGTAAAATAAGCACTTCAAGATAAAGTTGCCACTCAAGTTTGGTGAGGAAGCACCAGCAGCACCTGCACCAGCAGCACCTGCAGACTTCTGGAGGTACCTGTGAGAGCATTTCTTAAAAACATAAGTTCATCTAAATTTCTAACTTTAGCAATTTTGCAAGTAACTGCAGTATATGGAACTTGCTTGAAGCATTTACTTCAACAAATTAGTTTGTTGAATTGGATTCACCCCACATTGGAGAATCAAACTCAACACAGTGAGAAAGATTGGAAAGGCTATTAATCTATGTCAGCATTGAGAAGAATACAATCTAACAGCAAAACACCCCCCCAGACATGGAGCTGTAATACAAGGCACAAATCAATCGAACACCCTATTCCTGAAGTTACAATCAAATCCAGAAAAAGAATGAAAACATTTTGCTCGGTTCGCATATCATCTGACTAACTTATAAAGAATATATTCTACACTAAATAACTTGGAAGAACAAGAAACTAACCTTACTTGAAAACATTTTGAATTCACAACCACCTATAGTCTGGCAACTCCATGTCGTTGTTTGAAGTTGGTGTCTGCCAAAATAAATACCTAAATAAATAATAAAGAATTGCACTGCAAAATAACTGCAATATTAGGAAATCATAAGTGCAATACATGTGAGAGGAGCGAATAAATATGATTCATTCCTGATAATGCACCAGATTGTGACACAATTGTTTCATCCTTGAAGTCCACAAATACAAATCATAAGTAAACAATCATAAGTGATAGTTACACGTCAGTAAATATATTAAAAACAAACCTGGGTATTTGGATTTATTGAATGCGGTGTCAAATATTCTGATCCTTCAATTCCACTCTGGGAACAACCCTACAAATGACACGTGTCAAATATTCTAGACTTAAGAAATTAAATATTCAAAAAAAAACATATTGCAGAACATACCACATTTTTTGCTTGTTTATTTTTTTTCCTTTGTATTTTTTTTCGAATCTTTTCATCTGTGGGTTGCATCCTTGAATTAGAGCGTCGGCCTTTGCTACGAACCGGTAATGGACTATGAATGTTGGATTGCATCCCAGAACTAGTAGTGTTGGACCCAAATTTCATAAACCCATGTGAATCAACGCCCTCATCACCATCATCAGTTTTGAGTTGTTCCATTTTCAAATTGATCCATTCATGAACTTGTCATGTCTTCTTTTCATCCTCAGCGGCGTAGTCGGCCATTTCATAGAAGTGACTGCACATCTTGTCAAACCTTTGACTTTCAGGCTTCATTCCCCAATCTGAATAAACAATCTTAACCCTTGTATGAGCCCTCTTCACATATTTCCTCCACCTCCGAAGAACATATTTATCTGGTATAGCATGAATATGGCTTTCAAACAACACTTTCAATACATGTCTGCATAAGATCCCCTTGAACTCAAACAATTGACAATTACACTTGATATTGAAGTCGCCAACGTTAAAATTTACTATAACATTGACTGAACGTCGTCTATCTCCTATCATCAAGTCTTGTCTAACAACGTATACCTCAAAGCCACTTTCATTTATAACTTTACTACTTATTGTACAACATATATTCCCTGCTATCTCGTGTTGGAACTCCTTAAATTTTTTTGTAGTGTAGGCAGTTTGAAATGTTTTCTCTATTGTATAAGGAGTAATGCAAGGGATCAGTCGGTTATACGATTTAAAGTCCGCTTCAGCTTCCTTTTGAACCTTACTTCGTAGTGCATTCTCATATTATTCAACGAATTGCTTCAAAGTGGTCTTCGAATTTACATAACCATCAAAAAAAACATTCATGCTTTCACTCCTTTGAGTTGAAGACATCCCCGCCCAAAAAGTAGATCTTTGATATGTTGGCACCCAACGCATTCTTTCAAGATATAATCCTCTCAACTAATCATTTTCTTGCAGACAATATTTCTCAATGAAACCATGCCAATTTACTTCAAACTCTTCATGAGACAAAGAATCGTAAACTGCTCTTTGCATTGCAAACTTTATTGCTTCATATTGATTGTAACCAGACAATTTTTCAGGCAACTTCTTCATAATATGCCACAAACACCATCTGTGTCGTGTGTTGGGAAATACAATTTCAACGACTCTCTTCATTGCCCTATCTTGAACAGTGATTATTGCGGTCGGAGCATTGTCATTCATACACACCAGCCAAGTTTTGAAAAGCCAAACAAACTCTTCAATGGTCTCACCACATATCAATCCACATCCCAAAAGAATTGACTGACCGTGATGGTTCACCCCAATAAAGGGAGCAAATGGCATGTCATACTTATTCGTTAAGTATGTAGTGTCAAAGGTAACAGCATCTCCAAACTCCTTGTAAGCTGCTATGCTTCATGCATCAGCCCAAAAGACATTTCTCAATCTCCCTTTATTGTCCAAATCCATCATATAAAAGAAATTAGCATTGTTAGCTTGCATTTTTTGGAAGTAGTTATGAATGGCCTCCGCATCCCCCTCCCCAAGTCTCAACTTCCTCATTTTATCCAGATAATTGTAACAATCTTTCTGAGAAAATTGCAGATTATCATGACCACCAGCTTCAACCACACATGAAGTAAAATTCTTATTTGGCATAATACCTGCCCTATCATTATAATCTAGCTTCTTCTTCGCATATGAGCTCATAACTCTATTTTTCGGATAAAATTTTGATTTTCCGGGGCTCAATTCATGATTGTGAGCTACTGTTACTTTTGTCACTAACACATCACCATCAGAGAGTATTTTACCTCTAATTTTAGCCATACATCCACATTTAGCTGTACCCCGCATGTTTACAACACTTTGTGATTGACTTCTATGCTACTCAGACCGACCACATGCAAGCGTTAAGAATATAGTTTTTCCATTTTCATCTTTTTCTGTATTTTTTATTTTCACTGGAAATCCTATTTTATAGGCATAATCATAATAATAACGTTTGTACTCATCAATGTCACTGAATTTCATCCCTTCTGTAGGATCCCTTATCTCTTTTAAATTTTTTTCATTCTCCATCAATTCAATATCTTCTACACTATCCATCCCTTATATACCTATTAAAGGAGTAGTTATCATCAAATATGTAATCTTTAAAATGTTTTACAATTACGCTAAAATTATGATTGATTTATACAAAAAAAAAAAAAATTAACAAAATCTAATCAAATCTGTTTTTTTAACAAAAATTATGCAGGATTATCATGAATTTCAGTAGCATAATTTAACAAAAATTTGCAGGATTATCATGAATTTCAGTAGTATAATTGAACAAAAATTTGTAAAAATTTTGCAGGATTATCATGAATTTCAGGGTAAAAAAATTTTAGGGTATAAATTTCAGGATTATCTGATTTCAGTAGTATGAATTTCAGGATTATCTGATTTCAGGGTATAAATTGTTTGAAGATAAATTTAAGTTTTAATTTCAGTATAATTTCAGAAGATAAATTAACCAAAATTATGAAATTACATACCAGAAGAAGGAGGAGCAGGAGCAGTGCGAGCGGCGCAGAGGAGGAGGAGCAGTCGATTCGATGAGGAGGAGCAGTCGAGGAGTCGAGGAGGAGCAGTCGATGAGGAGCAGAGCGATGCGCGAATTCGCCGTGGATTGTTGAGGAGCAGTCGATGAGGAGGAGATGCAAGGGTTTTACCTCTAAGGGTTAGCCCTTGTTCTACCCAAGAGAAGCAGATTGAGTAGGGGGGGTTCTTCACGTGCGAGACACCCTCCCAAAGGCACGTGCCTGGGAGGGTCCGTGCCATAAGGCGGGCTATAGAGGCGGGCTGCATAGAATTGTTCGAAGCAGATTGAGTAGGGGGAGTTCTTCACGTGCGAGACACCCTCCCAAAGGCACGTGCCATAAGGCGGGCTGCGTAGAATTGTTGAGTTGGAAAATAAACTAAATTGATTGCGTTGAAATCATTAATTTACGTCAGCTGATTCCTCATTTCTTGAATGTGCTGATGTAATTTGTGATTGTAAATATTAGTCTATTAGAAAGGAAGTACATGATTTTGAAATGGTGAATATGTGTATGTGAATATGTTTTTGAATGTGAATATCTGATTATGATTTGTCTAGGTACAATTATTCGTGTGATGGCATATACCTTATGAAATTTCTAACTGTCAAGGAAAACAGCGATGAAATTGGCGAGGGAGGCTCCTGCGCACGTGCAGGAGCATCGCTTCGAAAAAAAATAAAATATGGAGGGAATCGAAATTTGGGGGAAAAAGAAGGAGGAACCTCTCCCTCTCCCCATTTCCATCTCGACAGAGAGACAGAGAAGACATCACATTCCCTCCCTCTCCCCAAACGAAGCCTGACCGCCGAAGCCCTCCCTCTCCCCAAACGAAGCTCGACAGAGAAGCCCCTCAATCTCCCCCAACGAAGCTCGACAGAGAAGAGAAGTGGGAGACGAATCGCCACCCTCTCCCAAAAGGTAAAGCTGCTACATTTGTCTAACTGTATTTTCCCTCTCATTCTCTCCCTCTTCGTGGCTGATTTCTTGTTGGGGATTTATAAATCTAGGGTTTCTACTAGAGCTAGGGCTAAAAATCTTAAGAAGAGTGTGATTTACAGTGTTATTTTGAAGTGAAGTGGATGAGATTTGATTTACAGTTAATTTTTTTTTTCTTTCGATTTTTTGGTTTGAAATTTCACAACGTTGTTTGAAAACGAAGTTGTTGGGTTGTTTGTTAGTATTTTAACACAATTTCATGATTTAGGTGTACCCATTAGTGTGTGTTGAAGGTTAGTAAGATTATGAACTAGGGTTTGCTAATTTTTGTTGAAATTTGCATAAACTCGTATACTGTTGTTCTACAGGATTATGCTAGTGTCCTATCATGACTTCTTAGCCCTATAATTTTAGTTTAAGATTACAACCGTTCTTGCCTTATTTGTTAGACTTATAGTTTGGCATTGCTTCAAATTATATCGAATGCGCTCTTGTCAAAATAACAAAACCATGGAAGTACTGATAGAGAAACAGAAAAATACTGCAGAAACCATAGAAAAGTAGTTGACTAACCAAAACAGAGATTATGATAAAACTATCCAATACAAATAATTAGAGACTTAGAAATTCTTAATTTTTCATTGACAAAAGAGACTGATAAACTTTATATGTTCCTCTTTTAATTTTATTTTTGCTGATAAATAGCCTTTTAAATCTTACCATGGAGTTCGAATAGTTGAAAAACACATTCTCACACAGTCAGGTGCAATCTTTTGCTTTGTTCCACGTAGGACCTATGTAATAAATAAAGCATTACAAAAGAACAAAGCAATCGTTGTTAAGATTCTCACTTGATGGTTCCAAGGGATTAAAGAAACAAAACAAAAGCAATTCCCAACAGAACAGTTAGATAATCTGACAAATTTGTATAAGAAGAAGAGGGATTCAGAATGTATTAAGATGACAGGAACTCTTCAACAATCTGCAAAAATGCATTAAATTGGTATGTAAACCTTCATAGCAAGACATTCAGAATGACAAGTATTTCGTTCTGAAATATCTCCCGTGTTTCTAGAGCGTATACAAAGAAAATAAAATGGTCCAATTCAAGTGTAAAAGAATCCTTTAGAAATGCAATTTGCAGAAAAAACTCAGTTTGGTCTGATGAAACTTTCTAGTTAAGTTTTCTAATTAAACAGTAAAACTCAGATGATATGTTCGAAAGATTATATTTTGTTTTGTCTCTCCCTCAGTTACTATCTTCTGCACATAATTTGTAACCATGTGACGGTTTGCATGTTAATTCAATTACTATTTTCTTAACCTTACCTTTGAATGTTTCTTTTGTATTTTTTAGAACTGGGATTATCAGGATCGATCTCACATACCAAGTTGATCATTCCAATAAATTGTTGGCCTTCCTCCTCAACATCATAATTCACAGAACCAAGCAGATTGGTAAGACATTCCATATACCAAGTTGGTATATGCCAAGAACTTAAACATATTATATAAATTGTTGGCCTTCCTCCTCAACATCGTAGTTGCTATGGAGGTTTTCAGTCATTTGAGGGAAAAGAATACATGTATATGGAATGCTTTGATCAAGTAGCCATGGGGGTTCATAGAAGGTAGAAAGCATTTTTATGGAAGTTTTCCTCGACAATACAAGCATGATGAGCCTCCCTCGCCAATTTCCTCGATAGTTAGACAAACCGAATGTTTAGCTATGTTCTTTTCTTTGAACAAAAGCCCCAAACTTGATTATGTCTCTATATAACTTGTCTACAAAAAAGCCGTCGTAACTTTTAGCTTTCTCTCTCTGTTCAGCCCCCAAAACCTCACAAGGAATCTGTCTCCTCGTAGAAACCCCATCGCGTCTCCCGACTTGTTCCCGCCATTTCCTTAGAGAGGTAAATAAAATATCTCGATTGGTCCATTATTTGATTAGGGATGTTGATTCGTGTAGTAGAAACATATTAGGGTTTTAAAGAAGAAACTCATCTTCGTAATAATTCGGTTTCTTTCTAACATTTTTCATTTCTTATGTTTTCAGCTCCTTTGATTTGATTGTGGTGATGGGTCGAGCTCATCTTTTGGCCCTCGGAACTTGGGTTTTTCTGTCTCCTACACTTACAACTCCGCTTCTGCGATCTAACCCTTTGTTGAGAAGGTCAGTTGCGCAACATTGTAATTCTATTTTGATTGTTGTTTCTTATTTAGGGTTTGATTCATTTGCGTTTATATTCATACTCGTCCTATAGCTTAATCAATTCAAACTTAAAAGTGAATTTTTATGAGAAAAAAACTACGAATAAAGTTTTCACTCACCTCTCCATATCCATGCTCTCTCCATATCCATGCTCTTGAAGATTGATCTGAGGTCTCCATGCTTGGTTTATTAGTGCACACCTCTTCGCGTTCTTTTTAAGTTGAATGATAGCTTGATTAAGATTAGAAAATGTCTAGTTAAGTTAGTTATTAGTTAAAATAATTTGAATGATTAATTTTTTTTTGTTGACTAAAACAATTCAGGTTTCGCACAAAATCATTCCATTATGATAAGGCTCTCATGGTCTTAAGGAAGTATGATAATATCCAGAGAATAATTATTAATACAATTTTTTTTTTTTTTAAAATATGATGTGGGAGAAGAGTGGTTCCTAAGGTGCCCAAGAAAGCTTTTTGGTTCAAGTATGTGAAGAAGCGTGTAAACACACAATAAGAGTTTTGGAAGGGGGGACATCATTCAGTTATTCCAAGGATGCAAAAAATCAATATTGGGAAAAAATGTTTGGAAAGGAGATTATTAACCTGTCACTGTTACAATTTATAGATTGAATTCTTTTTGCAATATGAAAAATAGGACATGATATTGAGTTTGGCTAATGAGGAGAAAGGTTGTGGTGTGGAACTTGCATCGTAGGCGGCCATGTTTGACTAGAAATGGGCAAAGTGGAAACTTCACAACAAAGGAGATGGTTGGAAATGAAAGTGGGATAACAACCAACAAATGCTTCTGATTTTGAACTTCCTAATTTTCTTGCAAAATCCTTTTGTAGTTAGGGATGAAACATAAATGAAGATCAAGAGGAAAGTATTATCCGTGGAGAATGCGAGTGGATTAGCTAATTTGGTTTTATCTTAATCCAAATTGTACATGAGAATTAAAGTTTAGAAGGAAAACTAGCAACCCTTTTGGCTGGCTGAAGTCTTACTTTCAATGGTTGAATGAAGGGATGCAAGAGGCGGAGAAATGGGTGAAGGCCGATGATTATTGAAGCTCTCACTTATGTTGCCAGGAGATGCAAGGTGTGGTGACCTTCAGTTGGACTAATGCATACTCTGCGGCGCTTAATGGCTGGGAGCCTAAGACGAGACACTTTAAAGAAAACTAGAGCCTTGGTAAAGACCCAAACAACATAGTTTTTCACAAACATAAACAAATATTCCCAGAAATTTTGGTCTTTTTTTGAAGTAATAATAGTAGACCATGTTATACGCCCTTTTGGAGCCACAGAAAGGAGAAAGGAGAAAGGAGAAAGGAGAAAGGAGAAAGGAGAAAGGAGAAAGGAGACAAGAAGCCGTGAGAACATGAGCATGAGAACCTTAGCACAAATCTTATCAGAAACCCAAATCATGTATGAAGTAAGTGGAATACACAATGAAATACTCTTAGAAATATTTAGTTAGAGAAGCCCGTACGAGGATGATGCTTAAGGCTACGGAGAATCACCTCTTCAAAGGTTTCCAAGTTAAGGAAGGAGGTACTCAAGTTCCCATTATTTAGTTTGCAGACGATATACTCCTTTCTTGATGCTAAGAGGGATGACCTCTCAAACCTCAAATCCCTTCGTATCTGGTTTGAGGTTGTGTCTAGACTAAGAATTAATTTCTCCAAAACGGTCATCCACCCGTTTTGGAATAGTTGACAACGTTGGCTCCCTTGCTTCTATTTTAGGCTGCAATCATGCTGCTCTAGCCACACGGTACCTCAGCCTTCATCTTGGTCACAAATTCAAAAGTCGATCCATATCGGATCAGGTTATAGAACGTTCTAAATTGGCAGTATGGAGAGGCAAATACTTATCTGAGGTGCGTCGCCTTAAATCAAAAGTACGATGGTTAATTACAGTCTTCACTCTTTTTGGTTACCATTCTAGTGTTGGTGGCTAAGGCTATAAAAAATTGGTTGTGACTGTCTCAATTGGCCATGAGAACCACCTTATCAATGGGAAAACTGTTTGTTAGCCAAAAGGTCAAGGTGGTTTAGGCATATGCAGAGTTTGAAACACCAACAAAGCCTTGCTTGTTTAGTGGTTGTGGCGTTTCGGAACTGAATCTCAGGCATTGTCGAAGATGATCATCGCTGAAAAATATGGCATTGAGTCTACCAAGGAGCCCAAGCTCCCGTATGGTTGTGCCCTTTGGAGGGCAATTTCAAACTTAGATGTGCCTTCCAACTTCACCTTTCTTTCCAAGTTAGCAGGGTGGAGTTTTGGACAGATAACTGGCTTCAATCCCTATCTCTCAAAGATAAGTTTCATGATATCCACGTCATCATTTGTATATGAATGGGTCATATTTTTGAGTTTTACTACATCAACAACTTGGTTTCTTGGGATCTTGCGCTCTGCTGTGGCCTGAGAGATCAAGAGGTTAGAAGCATGATTTAGTAGCTAACTTTCCTTGAGCAAGTTGGTTTAGATGGAGACACGACAAGAGGTTGTGGGACTATAAAACTAGTAAGTTTTCAAGGACTTACAGGAAGCTGTCTCCAGCCCCTTCCAATTTGCAAGGTAACCCACACTCTTGCCTTCCCTTTTCAGATGAGTTTTTCTAGAAAAAGGAAACATCTCCCCGCTTCAATTGCTTTCTTTGGACCGTTGCCCATGGCAAGATCCTCACCATTGACAACTTGGCCAAGCAAGCCCTAATCTTCCCAACAGATATATCATTTGTGAAACTTAATCGGAGAGCATTGATCATTTATTTCTGTATTGCTCCTTTGCCATCTCTATCTGGACTGTGATTCGAAAATAAAATGCAGTGTTTATTCCTTCCAAATGGTAATCTCATGCAATAGTTTCCCAAATGAAAATCAAGGTCCCTTTCCCGTCAACAGTGGATATGGGACAAACATCTGTTTATCACTCTTTGGGTTATCCAAAAAAATAATAAAAAAAATAGCAGAGTTTATGGTGGTAAACACTTGAAGTCGGCTATCTTGTGGATCGTGATTATGACGATGTCCATTCAATGGGCCATTGCTTCGGGATGTGGCTCCTTCTCAGGCTGTTTCAGAGCTCTTGCAGAAGTGGGATAGCATGGTTGCAGGCAAGTAAGGAGTTTTTTTTTTTAGTTTTAGCCCTTTTTTTTTTTTTTTTTTTCTTTGTTGTAATTCCTGACTCTTTTTTCTATTTGAGCTTCTCACTCGGTTGTATTTGGTTAGTCTTTGGGGTTTCTAATACACATTTTTTTCTTTTAAAAAAAGTGTGTAAACATACAAGAAGAGTTTTGGAATGGGACATTATTCAAGTAACCCGAGGAGTCGAGAGTCAAGATGTGAAAAATGATTGGAAAGGAGATTGACTGGTCACATTTCTTAGATTTTATGCTCTATGCAATGGTAAAATAGGACATAGTATTTAGTTTGGCTAATGAGAAGAAAAAGGTAGTGTGGAACTTGCATCATAGGTAGCCTTGTTTGATTGGAAATGGACAGAGTGGATAAGTTTATAAGTTTATAGGGAAGTTGAGCATGATAGAACTCAACAACAAAGGAGATGGTTGGAAATTGAAGTTGGACCACAACCAACAACTACGTACTTTTGTTTTAGAACTTCCCAATTTCCTTGCGAGATTCTTTCATAGTTTGGGATAAACAATGAAAAAAAAAAAAAAAAAAAAAAACCAGGATGTGGAGAACAAGAAGACCTCAGTGGCGAAGTGAGGATCAGCTGATTTGCTTTTATCTTAATCCAGATGTTACATGAGAATTAAAGTTTTGAAGGAAAACTATCAACCCTTTTGGCTGGCTGAAGTCTTACCCCCAATGGCTGAAGGAAGAAGATGCAAGAGGTGGAGATAGGTGAAGGTGGATGCCTGTTGAAGTTCTCACAATTATATATGAAAAATCTCATCTCAGAATTTTTTTTTTATTTGGAGTAATATTATAGACCATGATGTGCACCCTTTTTGTGCCATGGAAGGAGACAGTAGGATGGTCCTGGTCCAGAGAGCATTGCATGGCAACATGGGCATGAAAACCTGAGCACAATTTTATCAGAGACTCAAAACATGTATGAATTAAGTAGATCCAAAGGGAAAGTGAGATCTTAGAACCAGTGTAGTGCACACTTCCAGAAAGGCAAAGAATGTGCAAGCAATTAGAAAATCAGAAATATAGTTGCTTGAAGAAGGAAAAAAATCAATTGTTGAGTAGGGGTGGAAATCAAATGGTGCATGAAAAGAAGATAGATCGATGGGATTTTTCCGAGCTTAGAGGAAGCAATGAATTTTGAGATAATTTAGTTGGAGCAAATCCCGAGGATGAGCTCCCGATTAGGCATGTTGGTTGTGAAAAAAAAGATAATGTCCTTTAGGGATGAAATATAGCTTAGGGTGGCGAATGATGAAAGTTAAAATTTTAGGGGTTTGGAGCAAGGAGTGGGGAAATAGGGTTTCAATCTCACCTGATTGAGATGGACTGTTTGATTGATGGTAACCTTACAAGCGCCAAGAAGACGGATATAGCCCATTGGGCAGTTGTTCAAGGGGAGTCGAACCACGAGTGTAGCTTAGAAGACAGTCTAGATGATTTGATGTGCTCAATTTAAGAGGTCTAGGCTTTGATGTTGAGGTTGAACGCAAGGCTAGCTCGGAGGCAATGTTGGAGGACCTGGGTTTAATTCTTGTTTAGTAGGTGGTAAGCAACAGTGTAGGGTGTTTCCACTTTTTGTGCTTGTCTTGTTTGCTGAAGGGAGTTTCCCCTTATTGTGCTTGTTTTGTTTGCTGGCAGGCTAGGTTATTAATGCAGTGATTTATCACCGATTAATCAGCGATTTAGTGTAAACCAAGGATAGACCGATCCGAACTAGGTATTTAGCGGTCACTGATTATTCGGTGAGTCACCAAAAAATCGGTGATAAATCGGGATTGTTCTGTTCGATGGTGGTTGTCGTCCTATTGGGTGGTAGTGGTGGTTGTTGCTCTATAATGTGTATGTTTTGGACATGATTACATAATTTGCTCTATAATATGACTTTTGTTGCTCTATAATACTTGTCTTATTAATGTTTATTGTCAAGATATGTTATTTATTCTAATTTATATTAGTAAGAGTATAAAAATGAAACTTTGAAAATGTAGACCCATTAAATCCGATTAATCCCCGATTAGTTCACCTAATGTTAAATCGGTCATGGACCGCGAATGGTCCGTTATCCGCGAATGGTACCTTCAAGTACAGTGTTTTTGTTTATAATTTTTATGGGTACATTGAAAGTTTTACATGTTGAATATGCTAAGGGACGTGTAGTTTGTGGATAAATATTTCTGTCGAAGAGTAGGTTTCGTATCAATCTGGCATGGTTGGGAGAGGGTATCAAAACTTTGTGCTATACTTTGAACTCCTCTACTTGGAGTTTGTTGGGTGGAAAACTTGATAAATTATCATCTACATAGTAGTTTTCACTTTTCACTGATTATGCCCTCTCTCACTATTTGATTTGTGTCACATGTGACTTCAGCTTTGCGACTGTGGTTGAGAAATCCGAACCAGAAAGTGATTTGTCATCTTTCACATTTTCTTCTGGTGAAGCGAGGGAAGAGGAGAAAATAAAGACAGAAGATAGCATCTATGTTAAGACGCACAAATCAAGTACACGAGATCCATCGTCAGTCACAATGCCAATGTCATTCATGACAGGGTCAGTTGTAGGCAAACGATTCTACCAGAATGTCACCACGAGGGAGGCTGATGATGGAAATGGATGGAACGTTATGCTTGATTATAGAACCCTTAAGACCCCTGGCAAAAGACCCCTCAAGCTCCCTACTCACTCTCTTGCTAAGGCCATTGCAGCTGAGTGGGAATACCAGGTGTGGTTACCTTATGTCTAGAAAAAAAATGTTTTGTTCTCCATCAACTAAGCACCTTTGTGATTCTAATGAAGTGGTTCTTTCTGGTAGCAAGATGATGGGATCAGACCTTTTATGATGCCTCTCATGAAACTTGCCTGTACTGCTTTGGAGAGGGTTCCACTCACGAGGGCAAAAATTATTGAGAATTTGATGAAAAAATTCCATCAAGATTTGGTCTTTTGCCGTTCTCCAGGGGACAACGAGTTAACAAGAGGCGTGTATGGTATGTGATTTTCGGCCTCCCCCCTTTCTTAACAATGTCCTTTTGGATCTTCTTTTTTTTGTTCATTTCCTTGATGCTGTAGTAGTTAGCTTGAATAAGATTCTATCTGGAAGTGATTTTAATTTGTCTTATTGTTGCTTAGAAGACAATTTGGAACAATATTATTGGATAATTAAATGTAATTATCTACAGGAAACCTATGTTGTATCCATTTCCAAGTGTCAGGATAAATTGCGATTTGAATTTATCAAAAAAAAAATTGTACAAGCAATTTTGAGTGGCGCAATCCTGATTCCTGACATTGTGATCAAATTAAATCATGAAATAATTTGTGATAGACATTGATATGAGTTTGAGGTTAAGCTTCTATGAGTGCCGTTTGTACAGTGTTCAATGATTCTCAAACAAAAGTCTCCAAGTGTTTGCTATCACCATTATATTGCTAGATGTGGCAGTTTTTGAAAGCCAAGGGGTAGGGACTTGCAACTTGTCTTCCAGATATTACTGATATACTATGCTCTCCATGCTAACCATGAGACTGGATTTGAAATGTAGTTTTTTTGGTAGAAAATGCTTTATGTCTTCATGCTCTAATGATCTACTCGGATCCACAGAACGGCAGGTTGAGAAAATTGACCCACTACTTAATTGGGTAGAGTCCGAATTTGGTTTTAAGCCTGCTACATACTCTAGCTTTTTTGGTGGCAAACAAGAGGCTGGTCTCACCAATGCCATTGAAAGCCTTCTAAAGAAAACAAATGACACCGAATTGGCTGCTATTGATGCAATGGCTGCATCAGCACACTCATTGATCATTGCTATTGGGATTTACCGTGGGAGGCTGCAAATTGAGGAAGCCATTGAGTTGATTAGACTCGAAGAAGATATGCAGGTGGTTATTGCTTGTTCATCTTTGGTCATTTCATGCATCTGTATTATTCCTCGACTAAACAATCACTCGTGCCTGATGCAGGTTGACAGATGGGGACTAGTTGAAGGTGGTCATGATGTTGATATTGCCGATCTGAAGGTACAAATCTCATCTGCTGCTGTATTCCTTGGACTGTCACAAAGGTTATGATGACCGTGTAACTTGTGACAGAATTACTATTTTTTTGATCTTAGTTCAAAAATTATTAGTAGAGCAAGGACCGAAATATGTCAGATGGCGGAAGAGAACATTTTGTGAGCCTGTTTACGAGCATCAACTGTAAAATAGGATAATAACACACATGCGTAGCTTTATCAATGTCGATAATCAAGATGTTTCAACAAAACGATGCAACTAATGAAGGTTTTTTAGCATCAAAATTTTATGCAATAATTTGTATGGCCGGCCCAGTCTGATGTTTTTTTTTCTTGGTTTGTTTGTATCATTTATATGTTAATAGAAAAAAGAAAAAAATCTACTAGCTTAGTTGTTTGGATGGATGTATATTTCATCTCATGATCTTTGAAAAAAACGTGCTTAGAGCCAATGATAGTGGTCACCCTAAAATCTAGGTTAATTCTTCAGAAATCGTGTTGTGAATTGCCCTTGTTCTGTTCTCAATATTTTCAGTTCGGACATTAGCAAATTGTGTGCCTACCAAAAATATCAGTATGACATGTGCAATGGTTGTCCTTGTTCTCATTATTTTTCTTAGTGTTTTTTAGACTTTCGTCCCTTTTAATAATATGTATTTTGACGAGTGAGGCTAGGAAACCATGTTTTGTAAGCATGTTTTGCAACCAGGATGATGTGGCATCGTTAGAGTGAGGTTTTTACAACTTTAAGATACACATAAAATCTTTGGGGATTTCATCATTCTTACGAAATTATGACACGTCATCACGGTTGCCAAACATGTTTACAAAACATGGTTTCCTAGCATTTTCCGTATTTTGACTCGTAATCTTTTTCTTAACCTGAAGTAGTTGGACAGAGCTAACAACTTGGTTGTATCATTAATTATTATAAGTGTTTAAATTGATTGTGCCAAAAGTTTACAAACAATATCAAAATGGAAAAATTATTCCAATTTCAACAGTTTACCCAGTCTTGCCACCAACACTTGTCTGCTAAAAATTCATAATACCTCTTCTTGTTGTCACTTGTCAAGGAGATCCTTGATATTGTCATCAGACCTTCCAGCTCCCCCTGGTTATCTTATCTGGAACTTTGACAAAATGGGTTTTTTTTTTTTTTTTTTTTTTTTTCTGTCAAAAGTGCTACAAAAGCCTTTGTCATGGAGAACCTGGAACTGTCCTCGTCCAGGAATCACACTTTCTCATCACTCCATATCAAGATTGCTCGGGAACTTTGGACAATAAAAGCTCCCGCCAATGCTTTATTTCTCATTTGGAAGGTCTCCCCAAACCTCCTATCCACCATGACCAACTTGTCTAGGCTTCACGTTCCTATTGATGATTGTTGGGTCTTTTGCGGACAACACAAAGAAGATGTCACACATTTTTTTTTTTTTTTTTTTTTGTCCAGTCATTGAGAAACTCTGGGTCCTATCCCCTATCTCAATCCATTGGCCCAAAACCAATACTGCAACTCAATTACCCCATAGCATTTTTCATTTTATGTGAGACACAACTTCCTCCCACCCGACTCTCAAGGAAGAAATGATTTCACAATTCACAGTGGTCATTCACTTTATTTAGCTTTGGCGTAACAAAAATCATTTTTAATAGAGTCAAATTCTCAATGCAGTCCTTCCTCAATACTACCCGACTCACTTGGTCAGAGTGGCACAAACAATGGTTCCAAACCCCTCACTCTGTTAATTATACATCGGAGCCAACATCCTTACATCACATTATGGACAAAGCGGTAGTTGATATCCGAAATCATCATACTCCCAACCCAATTGTTCCAAACGCCTTTCTAGCCTCTCTTTCTGATAGTCATGCTTCTAGACTTCATCTCCTTCAGTCTCAATTCCAAGCCATCAATCACCACAGACTTAACTTATTATCCAGATGTCCTACTCCTTCTTCCTTCGTGCATGTTGGCCCCTGACATGTTCATAGTTTCTTATGATGCAAGCTTTTATGCATCTTCTCAACAAGGTGCTTTCAATATTTTTGCAATGGATGCTCAGGATGAGATTCAGGAACGGATAGCTGATACTTTTTCAAGTAGGGTATATGATAATACCATGGCAGAGTGTCTGGCAGCAGAAGCAACTCTTTTTCTCATTTAGGCTCGTAACTAGAAGACAAGTGTTCTGCTGAGGGACTCTGAAGCTCTACATTCTATATTGCAGACTGATCTAGAAGATGATAAGGTTATTACAGAAGAGACACTGACAAACTTTTGTTGGATGTGGTCCGGTTATCTGTAATATTAAATCTCTCATTTTTTTTTTAAATTTAGAATGGTATGTAAGTTTATTCCTCGGGACTTCAACCATGAGACCCATGATTTGGCTAATATGGCTAGACACTGTTATTGTAATCAGGTTATTTAATTGAATGCATACATGCTCTATTAAAAAAAAACATTGCAAATCAATTTAAACTATCTTAACACATACTCAATTTCAGATTGACTACAATTAGATCAATTTCAAATAACAACTGTTGATGGTTTCTGTATTGTTGTTTGTGTTCAATCAAGCATGGATTCATGTGGGGGCAAGTGGGGGCACTTGCCCTCACTGACTTTTGAGAATTTTTTTTAATTATTTGTTCTCCAATTAGTTTTTTTTTTATTTGCCCCTCTATTCTCACTTTTCACTTCGACCAGGACTTCATCATTCAAATCATGTATATATCAAATCCAAACTCTACTTTTAAAGTTAGAGATAGAGGTTAAATCTCTCAAATCTCTCCAAGAAACCAAAATCCATAGTTTCTTCTTCACACTTCATCGATTGGACAAGATGAGGGAAACCCCCATATTTCATCATCTTCAAAGATCTATAACTATTGAGTTATTTGAGCTCATCTTCACAAGATCCAGCAGGGTCCAATCCACCTATTCTTCTTTTTCTAGGTACTAGGTGCCTTCATCAATCACTGTGTTGGTCATCTCTACAAAAAATCGTAAGCAACCCAATCTCCTCCTTTTCTTCATGTAGTAGCAATCAACGATTCAAACCCTTCTCTTGTGTTGTGTTTCTAGAAGTAGTAATAATCTTCAATGAATATAGTAGTATTCATCTTCAATGACTGTCTTTGTTGTACTCCCCTTTTTACTGTATTAAAAAAATTTTCATGTTAAAGTAACTAATTTTTATATTATTTTTAATTAATTATGACATTACTCCGCCCCCCAACAAAAATCCTGGCTCTGTCACTGTGTTCAATGTTCCATGCTGAAAATTTCTAATACACCCATGGTCAGATATGTATGAAAATTTCTAATTTCTGCTAAATACATGTGCATGATTTTTTTTTTTTTTGAGAATGGAATATGAGATGGAATTAGTAGACAAGAGGGAATGGGATTGGCTAAATGACACCACCAATTTTATTGAAGAACACCACGCCCGAACAACACCACATTTCTGAAAGACATCACCAAATAACAAAAAACCCTATTACCTTTCTTCTCCGTTATTCCTTTCTTTTCCATCAAGCACCCCCACCACCACCACCTCTATCCTCCATCAAACACCACCCCACCTCAAGAGATGAGAATAAGAGAAAGATATGAGAAAATAAGAAAAGGAGGAAGAGAGGGAGAGGTGCGGCCGATGGCAGCGGTGATGTTGCTCATGTGAAAGAAAAGAGAAGATGAGGGGTGGTGAAGTTCTTCAGCAGAAATAATGGTGTCATTTAGTCACTGCCAAAGAAAAAATCTTTTTTTCCTTCCGTGTCACTTCCATCCAACTCTCAAGCTGACCCCCTTATCCAATATTTCATTCCAAAACATATACAAACTTTGATACAATTTAACTCGATTTAACATAGTTTTTGTCGATTCATTTCGGTTTTCAGTTTCATTACACATTCAGTTTAGTTTGAATTTCCGTGAAACTTGTCGATATGATTCGATTTGCAGTTTCAAGTTGAAACCGGACCAAACCAAACTCTGAACAACCCTACAAGGATACTAAAAAGGCATTTAGTGTTTCCTTCTCAAAATTGTAGGCAACTATTTGCAATATAAGATTGAATGTTAGGCAGTTGGACAATTTATTTAATGAAAATTTTGTTCCAATAAAATATATTTCCTACATATTTTTAACAAATTATCTATTCAAATGATTAACATTTCTTTGATGTTATTACGATTTAGTCCATTGCAAAAAATCAATAAAATTTCATGCACAAATGGGCGCTAAATTTCGGTGAACAAATGTCTATCCAAATGCATAACATTTTTTTATTATTTGGATAAATAACTTAGATGTTGTGTATAAATAAATCGACTTCTTGCATTTCTTCAACTACCATTAACGTCTTTTTTTTTTTTTTTTTTTAAATAAAAAAATTAGCATGGTTAATATATTGTAGAAACATTTATCACAATAGAAATTTGGTCGACCATTCGTTTACAATAAAATGAGTATTGTCTATAAAAATACACAACTTTGATTAATTTATTGTAGACATTATTTATACACTAGGATTCCCATGTCAAAGACAATTGAATTTAAGCATTATGAATTTTTAGACATTAACTTCTTTTTAAAAGTTTAAGAATTGGTTATAACAGAATATAAATTAGTGTATTACTCGTGCGGTTGACACTTCACATATATTTATTTATTTTTATTATTAATTATCATACACTGGACATTCACATCACCATCCCCATCATTGCCCTTAATCAGTTTCATAAAAATATTATATTTTAGAATACTAATTTTTTAGAGCCAAACTCGGTTAAAATTAAAATCAATTGAATGTTCGTAGTTTTTGTTTGAATGTTCAATAAAATGTTCATCCGTTCTTTGAAAATATTATATTTTGGCATGAAAATCTTATAATTACTTGCATGTTTAAAAAATAAAATACATATTTTAAAATTTTAAGTGTTTGTATTGATCATTGGTTTTGTTGGAAAAATCTTCAAAATTGCATTTCAATGATATCAAGTTTATCAAAATCCGACAACTACTTAAATATTTATGATAATTTTCATTTTGAAAAAAAAAAGAAAACACAACACTTTCTCTCTCCGCCACATGTAAATTCCACTAACTTTTTCACAATTTTTTCCATTTTCTTTGTCCTTCTTTTGTATTTACAAACTTTTTGCAATTGTAGAGGATAATGAATCTCAGCCCTCAATATCTTCCCAACTTTCAATCCTAACCATCTCTTATCTCCAATTCTCATATAATGTTTGTCTCTATCAGCAGTGAATAGTAAAACACATATCTGAATTGTAAGATAGATTATAAATCATGACTATCTTTAAATACTAAAAGACAACGATTACCTCGCACCACCATATCCTTTCTCTCACACTACCATTGATTTTTTTTTGCTACACAACACCATTGATTTTTTTTTTTTTTGCTTCACACCACCTATATAAACAAAAAACATCCATTTTTTCCACACCATTCAAATCGACAAGGCAATGGTTCCTCCATCCCCCATTTGAAATCTCCTATTCCAAATCTCTCCCCACACTCAAATCTTGCAAATCTCCTCCCTCTCCCTCGAAAACTCTTAAAGTCCCCTTAAAGTTGAAACCCTTAAACCCAAACTCAATAAATATGCATAACTTAACATAACAGACAAACCCAAACTCAACGTAAAAATGAAAAATATGGTAACTTTCGAACAAATTTAAACCCTCAATTGAGACTGATTCTTAAGCTCATCAAAAGACAAAAGTTGTAGTACTCTGAGTTATCTAATAAATACAACTTGAATCAATTGAAAATGTTTTGAAATGAAAAAGTTATGGTCATTTTACTAAAATTGCGCAAATTTGTCTGAAAAATGAAAATGGGATAGTGTTCCATTTTTCGGACAATTTTGCGCGACTTTAGTAAAATGACCATAAATTGCTCATTTCAAAACATTTTCAATTGATTCAAGTTGTGTTTATTAGATAACTTAGAGTACTACAACTTTTGTGTTTTGATGAGCTTGAGAATCAGTCTCAATTGAGGGTTTAAATTGGTTCAAAAGTTACAATATTTTTTGTGTTTTTCGTTTTGAGTTTGGGTTTGTTTGTTATGTTAAGTTATGTATATTTATTGAGTTTGGGTTTAAGAGTTTCAATTTTAAGGGAATTTTGAGAGTTTTCGAGGGAGAGAGAAAAATTGCAAGAGATTTGAGTGTGGGGAGAGATTTGGAAGATGAAATTTTGAATTGGGGAGGGAGGAACCATCATCGATTTGAATGGTGAGGGAAAAAAAAAGAATGATTTTGATTTATATAGGTGGTGTGAGAGAGTACGATGGCATGAGAAAGTAAGTAGATGGTGTGAGAGAGGAGAATGATGTGAGATAGAGGAATTGATGTAGGGGTGGGCATCCCATCCCGCGATCCCGATCCCATCTCGATCCCGTCCCGTTCCGTCCCGATCTAGAATGGGATGGGATGGGATGAAGATTTTCAATCCCGCTAATCCCGTCCCGTTCCAAGCTAAAATTTTAATATTTATTATTTATTTATTTTTATTCATATAAACTTACAAATGACTGACAAAAACTCATGGTGTTTGCAGTGGTAACAGAAATGTTACTTCAAGAAATAAATATTCATTAAGCAAGAGAAAGATAGCAGACTGTTGCTTGGATTCCCAATAAAAGTGGCTCCAATTATTTAACTTCCAAATATTAATAATATCCAGGTGAAGATGAAAAATAACAATTAACTGAGTAATACATATTTAGAAGGGAACATTCAGGGGCGGAGCCAAGAATTTGAGATGTCTCGGGCTGTAAAAATAATTTTTTTAATTACGATATATGTATTGATGGTAAACCATTATGAATATGTTAGAGCATCACCAATAAATCTATATTTATTCCCTAACAAAATATGAAATGTCATTTTGTTAAGGAACCATGAATTTTGTTTCCCACAGTAATGAAATTGTAAAATCAGTTGGGAGACCATCACAGCGACACAATACTCTTAGTGAGTCCCATTTATCATGTCATTTTCTAAAAGTCAGCCCACTCAACTTAATTGTTAGGGGATTTAGTGGCTACCCTTATATTTACATGCCACATCTATATCTAATTATAAGAAAGTTATTTTTCACGCTCTTATATGATGATAATCTTCGCAGTAGTCACAGGCAACACGCTGATCCCGTCCCGTCCCGAAACCGTTTGAAATGTGACGAGGTCGGGATGAGGTTTTTCCCATCTTGTCCCGTCCCGATCCCGTATGAACGGAATGGGATAAGAATGAATATATCTCGTCCCATCCCGTCCCGTGCCCTCTCCTAGTGCAAGGTAGTAGTTGCCATACTAAAAACTTGTTGACATATCAAAATGTCTCTCGGACCCGTTAGATTAACCTCAACCATGTCAAATTAACCTCATTTGGACTTCATCCAAGCCCAAAACAACCCAGTTTAAAATATCTCAACCCAAAAGCTCAATATGGTCTCTCAACCCAAAAAAAAAATCTCTTTTCTTTCACCCTCTCTTCCATCCAATTCTGCTCAAACTAACCACCTTATCCAACATTTCTTTCCAAAAAATCTACAAACTTTGCAAACACTCAAAAGTTCTCTCTACTTGGTATTGAGAGCTTCAACTCATATTCAACAATGCTCTTATACCCTCTAACAATGAACCCTTTAACCCCTTCAAGAACCCACACTTCCCACTCACCACAAGCCCTCCTACTAGCTTCCTCAATTCTTCATTCAAAAACCTTCAAAACCCATCTTCACAATTTCCACAACAAGAGAAACCAATCTTGTACAGTCATATGTGAGCTGAAACCTTCACAGAATAACAAAAACAACAAACCCATTTCTAGAAAGATTATACTCTCCGAGGGAGCGCCATCCTTGTCGTCAGAGAATAATGTCGACGAAGACAAAGAAATTCCGAGCAATTCAAGGAGTTTGGGTGAGTTTTCCATGATTGGGTTCGTCAAGAAGGTGCCTAGAAAGGTTCTGTCTTTGCTGTCTAATCTGCCTTTGGCTATTGGTGAAATGTTCACCATTGCATCTCTAATGGCTTTGGGTATGTTTTTTGTTTCCTCTCATTTGCATTAATTATAATTGGATTGTATGTTATGAGAATTAATGAATTATTAGTTGAAATTTTGTAAGTTGTTTTGAACTTAAGATATTAGGTTATCAACACCAAGTTTTTGTTGGAGATATTGGCTGTGTGAAGTTAATAAAGGATTGGACATGTACTCAATAGCGATGAGGTTTTTTTTTTTTATTTTTTTTTATGGGCGGTCGAGCTCAATTAGTAAAAACCCCACACCTGGGCGCTCTGAGGTCGTTTCAGGGGGCTTTGCGAACTTCATCCCCGCACCCAACAGTTTTGAATGATTCAGGAATTCAGTTTAGTAACATTATATGCAACAATAATATAAGAACATACAGTGACTTGAAGTAGAATTCTCATTTCGAGATTGATTCTGCATTCATATGCCACACTTTTAGTTCTACAATTTGGTAAAATTAATGTGACAATGGAAATTTTACAAACTAACATGCATAAATTTTGCATTAATATGCCACCTTTCTAGTTCTAAAATATATGTGGAATTGATGAAATTAGGATGTGATTATGGAAGAGATTCATAGATTTTACAAACTAATCCTTAAGTCGTAGTTTTGTGAACTTTTATAAGCGATTGAGTAGTCATTAAACACTGGTTTTGTTCAATGTGTTTTGGCAGGGACTGTAATTGATCAAGGAGAGGCCCCAAGTTACTATTTTGACAAGTACCCTGACAGTAATCCTGTATATGGATTGTTCAGTTGGAGAGTGATTCTCTTCTTAGGGTTCGACCATATGTTCTTGTCTCCTGTTTTCCTAGGAATGTTGGTTCTCTTGGCTGCATCACTCATGGCATGCACTTACACGACTCAAATTCCCATTGTCAAGGTTGCACGAAGGTCTAATTTCCTCTGCCAATTTTATCTCGTTTCCTTCAGCTGGAAGTGAGTTGGAGAAGCTTTTAGTTAACGAAATGAATGGGTACATGCAGATGGAATTTCATGCAGTCAGCTGATTCTATTCGCAAACAGGATTTTGCAGATTCTCTACCACAAGCCTCACTCACCGACTTAGGTGTTATTCTTATGGGTGCTGGATATGAGGTACACAGTCACTGCCATTGCATGCTTGCGGTTGTGGGCTACTAATGTGGTTTATCTGTTGTATATATTGGTGAATATATTGCAATTTACTTTTTGTGATTGTTATTGCATTGTCACAATTCTCTATGATATTTTGCTTGACTATGGTAGGTATTCAGGAAAGGACCGTCGCTATATGCATTCAAGGGTTTGGCTGGTCGATTTGCCCCAATAGGAGTACATTTGGCGATGCTATTGATAATGGCAGGAGGGACCTACAGTTCTGTCGGAAGCTTCAAAGGCTCGGTCAACGTCCCACAGGGACTGAACTTTGTTATGGGGGATGTACTGAATCCGTATGGGTTTCTGTCTGCTCCTACAGCTGCCTTTAGTACTGAAGTTCATGTCAACAAATTCTACATGGACTACTATGAGAGTGGGGAGGTAGGCAATACATGTCAATATCCATAACTTGTTTAGCTCGACACTTGCACTGAACACCTTTCTTGAATACACAATCAAAATTTTCCAATGTAGAATCTGCTGAAACATTCGTTTATTTATATGTTCAGGTCTCACAGTTTCACACTGATCTTTCACTATACGATCTTGACGGAAAAGAAGTGATGAGAAAAACTATTAGCGTGAATGATCCATTAAGATATCAAGGGATCACGATATACCAGACTGATTGGAGTATCTCAGCTCTCCAAGTACTTAAAGATGGTGAAGGTCCTTTTAATTTGGCCATGGCACCTCTGAAGGTGAATGGAGACAAGAAGCTCTATGGGACCTTCCTACCAGTAGGAGATACTAATTCTTCTAATGTTAAAGGAATGTAAGTTATTTCTTTATTCTACCTTGCTTTTGTTTCCTAAGATGTCATAATAGCAAGCATTGCCTTGAACTCGTGTTTCTTGTTCCGTTTTTGAGAGATTCAGATCAATGCTTGCTCGTGATCTACAGTCCATTGTCCTGTATGATCAAGAGGGGAAATTCGCAGGAGTTAGGAGGCCTAACTCGAACCTTCCAATTGACATTGACGGGATAAAAATTGTTGTTGTTGATGCCATCGGCAGTAGTGGTCTCGACCTAAAGGTGATGTTGGTTCCTTCAAATCGTCAGCTTTATTTCACAGTTACATAGAACTAATATCTTCCCTTGTATCAGACTGATCCAGGAGTACCAATTGTGTATGCTGGATTTGGATTTCTGATGCTCACAACTTGCATCAGCTATTTATCTCATTCACAGGTGAAGCACTCCCTATGGATTCAGTACTGTCCTATTATTATCTAGCTTCTGATTTGTAATATAGTTTTCTTTTTATAAAGATCTGGGCGTTGCAAGATGGGACAACAGTGGTCATTGGAGGAAGAACGAACAGAGCAAAGCTTGAGTTTCCTCAAGAGATGGATCGGTTGCTCAATTTAGTCCCAGAAATTGTAAATTCATCATCTCTGGAGAAATCTGAAATCACTAGTAGCTAGTGATGGATACATTATGTAGGCAGTTATCAAAGTATTTGTGTTCGAAACACGGGAATTAAGCATGTGCTGCTAAGTAAGGGATCTACAAAAGCATTGTTCGACAGCCTGGTGATTCCTTTCAAGCTGCACTTTTGCCACAAGATATTGAGATACATGGATGAAGTCCGATAAGTGCTAATAGTGTACAAAAGAAATTTGATGTACTATCGACAGATTTAGTTGTTTAGCTTTCCTATATGATAAAATAAATTTTAATGTATCAAACTCAGTTCTTAATATTACACATTTTTTTATATGTTTGAGCAGTTTGTTATGTTTATGGTCTTGCACATGTATTGTTTATAACTTTTTTGGATTATTGTTTTCCGCTGATCTGATAGAGCGAAAATTAGAAAGGAATTTTCGCATTATTGTCAAGAATACCATCATAACTTTGATCTCACCTTTCCCAGAGAGGAAGTTGGATCAAATCCATTGTTAATCGAAGATGCCTAGAATATCTCCGACCCAAACTAGGATATGATGAATTTGGCGCCGGACTGAAGATGCTCTGAAACTTGCACCGAGGAGTTAATAGGATAAAATCCATTGATGACTTGAGCAACAAACAAAATTTATGATAGGTATATCGAATTTTCTCAAAGATGCTTTGAGAATATTTCCAACACAAACTAGGATACGATAAGATTTGATGCAGGATTAAAGATGCTCACTGCTAGAAATTCACACCTGACGATTGTGAGTTACTCTGAAAATTACATATCAGAGTCCAGCAATGAGTTCCACTTTTCTTTAATCAAAGAATCAAACTCCAAATACCATTTCAATTATTTGTATTTTTTTTACTTTTTATTTTGGACTTTTATTCAGTCCTAAAGATAATGTCAACTACTAGGAATCATATGGATTCCACAAATACTTTAAGTTCAGAGTTCTTTTTGTCACTGAGATGGGTTTTCATGGAACAATTTTGTATTGTTTGAACAATTTCGACGGTAAAGTCCAAATTTCAGACAGTATGAATTGGGATGATCACAAAACTCTCTATTACACACTTTTACACCATCAAAACTCTATACACTACAGCTACCACACTCTTTCTTATCGAAATTACAAGTTACTAGCAGTCTACGTAACATAGTAGTAAGTGTAGATAAGTTTTCCATATTTACATATTGCCATTCCTGCTCTGACTGTCGACTCTCTTAAACACAGAGTTTCAGCTGAATACTGTTGATGCTCTAAGTAGAGAACACAAGATTCTTGTAACTAAAATAAAACAAGAAATGAAGTGTAATTTCACGCCAATCTGACAAACAGAAGAATTCAAGAAGCATAACAACAGGCAAATAAGCTTTGAAATAAACAAAGTCTAATTACATCATATGCACGTAAATGGCTAACATTGGAATGATCAAGTGCACGTACAATAGCATATTCATTGTCATCCACATTGGAATGATCATTTTTGGTATATTTATTGCATTGTTGCTGTTGTTTTGTCGTAGATTTCCCATTTTTTTCTGAATCAAATTCAGACCTTGAAAATTCAATCACTGTTATGTGTTATCTTTTATGGGGTTTTCACTTGTCTTTAGCAACTTAGGTTTTTCTGCAACCAAAACAAACTATATAATATACAAGTTGAGGAGGCTAAGGTTGGTTGATAAGATTTTTGGATGATGGAAAAGCAGTTAGCGACTAAGAAAATTTCTCAGATTGAGGACAGGACGTCGTTGTGGGATGAATCAAAGAAGTTATGGTACATAGCAGGACCTGCAATACTGACCGGACTTGCTCAAGACTCTATTGGGATTGTCACTATTGCCTTTGTTGGGCATTTAGGTGCGGTCGAGTTTGCTGCAGTTGCTATTGTTCAGAATGTCATTGAAGGTTTTGCTTACGGGATCATGGTAAGTAACTCCTGTTCTATTTTCAGTCATGGTCTTTTGGTTGTTTTTGTTGTTGTTACTGAGCATTGATACATTCATGTGTAGTAGCTCGGGATGGGAAGTGCCCTGGAGACTCTATGTGGTCAATCAGTTGGCGCAGAACAGACAAACATGCTTGGAATCTACATGCAAAGGTCATGGATCATTTGTTGTATCACAGCATTGATTCTATCACCTATGTACATCTTCACCTCAACGATACTAACACACCTTCATCAGACCGATGCCATATCAGACCTTGCAGGGAAGTACGCACCTTTGGTGATCCCTCAATTGTTTGCTTATGCAGTGAATTTTCCGCTGCAAAAGTTCATGCAATCTCAGAGCAGAGTTTGGGTCATGACTCTGATTTCACTAGCTGTTTTGCCTTTTCATGTCGTGTTGAATTGGGTGCTTGTGACGAAGCATCAGCGTGGAATGGTTGGGGCTGCAATAGCTGGCAACATTTCATGGTGGCTTCTAGTAGTGCTTCAGTTCTTCTATGTCACTTCAGGGCACTTCTCAGAAGCATGGAATGGCTTTTCCTGCTTAGCTTTCAAATCGCTGGTTGGGTTCTTAAAGCTTTCACTTGCCTCTGCTGTAATGATATGGTTAGTACTTTTATGCAACGATTAGAAAATAAACACATCAGGTATAGTTTTTGCTGACTGAATTAGATTGTTTTGATGACAGCTTGGAGTTATGGTATTACACGGCAATAATTCTTCTGGTGAGCCTCTTACAGCATCCAGAAATTGCAGTAAATGCTGTTTCAATATGGTAAGTAGCGTTCTCCATTCTATTTTGGTTTCATCATACAACACTATGGATCTTTGTTAAACACAATCACAACTCACGTTCTTTACAACTTGGCAGTATGAACTTGCAACTATGGGGATTGCTGATTTCTTTGGGTTTCCAAGTAGCCATCAGGTTGGAGAGATTTCAAAGCTCTAATAGTTAGAAATGACGTGAAAATTCTAGCCATCTTTTTTCAAAGAATCCTAGTTGCTTCCATGCATGAAACACTTTGCTCATTTCAGTTTTTTGAACCACAGTGTGAGGGTCTCAAATGAACTTGGAGGTGGACGCCCTAAACAAGCAAAGTTTGCAGTAGTGGTAGCCGTTTCTACATCATTACTGTTAGGTTTCATTTTCGCTGCTGCAATTCTAGCCTCCAGGAAAAATTTCCCGAAATTGTTCACCGGAAAGCCAGCAGTTATAGGAGAGACAATCAAACTTGGGTACTTATTAGCTGCAACTGTTCTCCTCTACAGCGTCCAACCTGTTCTTCAAGGTACTTCCACAATCCAAATAAATTTGTTACATCAAGTGCCAAGGTTCAACTAAGAAAGAGCCCTTCTTGAATTTGCAGGGGTAGCAGTTGGTGCAGGGTGGCAACTCCAAGCTGCGTTTATAAACGTGGGAACCTACTATATTTTCGGACTACCTTTGGGTGCCTGCCTTGGCTACAAGTACAATCTTGGTGTTAAGGTAATAAAGAAATTCTCTTGTTTCCAAGTATTACCGTTAGTTCATCCAATCGAAATCTCTCAATTGTTTCTCTATATTTGGTCAGGGTATCTGGTCAGGAATGTTAGCCGGGGGGCTGTTGCAAACAGCTATTCTATTGTTCGTGTTGTATAAAACAAATTGGAACAAAGAGGTATTGGGAAATATATCAACTAGTTCTATATTTAACCGTATCAGGGATGAAGTTGTAGATGACTAAATGTAAATATGATAGAAGCTCCACCAAATAGTAATGAGTAATTTCAGAGAAGTTAATAATGGAAATTTGACTTACTTGACACAGGTTTTGGAAGCTGAGAAGCGCGTCAAAGTCTGGGGCGGCACATCTGATTTACAACAAAAATGTGAGGAGCGTGCTGAAAAATCAAGTAATGTAAAGCAGAATTCGAGAGAGAGAGTTACCTAGGCTAAGAGTCAATCCCCTAGCACTAACAAGGAAGGAGTGAATTGATTTCCTTCTTTTGTTACAATTATCATTATAATTATATTTATTATTTTGGAAATCAAGCAGGAAGTGATCGCCTTTTTTGAGATGACTTGAAGCCCGTTCTTCTACATTGCAATTGAGCTTATACTACGGCACATATCTTGAACAAGGAGAGAATCAACTTGATAAACCAACAACTAGAACCTAGATCTAGCATGAACACAAGTATAACAAAGGAAGAGAGAATTCTTCTCTTGGTTTGCGTTCTCATAGAACTGAGTAATTTACATTTTATACTTGCTCGTTCTTGTCAACCAGTCGGAAGTGATCCTAATAAAAATAAATGGCACATAAACAAAAAGAAGCTCCATACTTTTGTCATCTGTTGTTCCTATAAGTGTGGTGGAAGTGATCCTAATATCAAGTGCCTATACTGATTTATCCACTGTTCTGGTGGATCGGTAACTGCAAATTTCAGAATCTAACATATTCAAGCATCTTTGTGACCATGTGTAAAACTCTTCCAAGTTCTAAGCAAATCAAGAAGCACTATTATAGATCCCAGTATTGCCTTGAACCTATCAGCCATTGAAGAGTACCCAAGACGATTTGGATGACCACAACTCTTTACAGTTTTAGATTATTAGACCTCTCTATATCTTACACCCCTCAAACTCGTTATTATCAAAGTTTTTAATGCTTAATATAGTCCAGATATGCAAAAACCATCTCACATAGTAATGAGTAGTATTTAAGATATGTGATCTGTTATCCAGAGAGAAAAGGAGAAAAACATAACTCCAACATCGTCAACTGCAATAGCCCCCATTTCCACACTTTCTACCAATTAATACCAACATTTCATACCCAGTGAAGGGAATTATCACATTTATACATTATAAAAAGTACAGAAGACTACGTTTTTCTCTATTATAGAAATCCAAGGCAACCGAATATTTGAGTTTCACTTTGGCTTTTGTCTACACACATTTATTTGCAAGGGAGATCGGTAAGACTTCACAATAATGAAAAAGCAGTCTGAGATTGAGAGAATGTCCAAGGGTGAGGATAAATTATGGGATGAAACAAAGAAGTTGTGGCATATAGCAGGGCCAGCAATACTGACTGGTCTTGCTCGAGACTCTATTGGGATTGTCACTGTTGCTTTTGTTGGCACTTGGGTGGCATCCAGCCTGCTGCTATCGCCATTGTTCAGAATGTTATGGAAGGTTTTGCCTATGGGATCATTGTAAGAAACTTGGATTCAATTTTCAGGTTTTTTTTGTTGTTGTTATTCTTGTCAGTGTTCATTCAACCACTCAATCCAGGGTTTTGTATTTCAAATCCTTAATTTACTCTTCTGAAATCTCTTCTTATAAACTTCAACAACTCCGTCCACTAAAAAAGAAAAGATTACTACTATTGGCTGGGCCTATTACATAAATACTAGTCCTCATTCCTACCAATCGGCAAGTGACTTCCTATTTTGAGATTTAGCTTAAAAACGGGAAATTGTCAACTGAGCATCACTATTCTTGTGTAGTATAGCTCGGGATGGGGAGTGCTTTGGAGACTCTATGTGGTCATGTATCATTTGTGGTATCACATCATTGATTCTAACACCTATTGACATCTTTGCCTCACCGATACTAAAGCTCCTTCATCAGAGCAATGACATATCAGAGCTTGCAGGGAAGTACACACCATTGGTGATCCCTCAGTTGTTTGCTTACGCCATGAATTTTCCCATGCAAAAGTTCTTGCAATCTCAGAGCAGAGTTCGGGTGATGACCCTGATTTCTGTGATTGTACTGCATTTTCATATCTTGATGAATTGGGTGCTAGTGGTGAAGCTCCAGCATGGAATGGCTGGGGCTGCACTAGCTGGGAACCTTTCATGGTCGCTTCTAGTACTGTCTTAGATGTTCTACGTCACTTCGGGATACTTTCCTGAAGCATGGACTGGCTTTTCCACACAAGCTTTTGGTTCATGAAGCTTTCCCTTGCCTCGGCTATAATGATATGGTTAGCACTTGTCTATAAGGTTTATGAAACCAATTTGACATTCAGTTTAACGAATCCGTTTTTGCTAAAAAAAAGGTATCTTTTAATGATAGCTTGGAGCTATGGTATTACACAGAAATAATTCTTCTGGTGAGTCTCTTACAGCAATTCAGTTTCTTTCGGTTTCCAAGTAGCTGTCAGATTAGATGTATCATCTCTCTCTCTTTGGAAAACCTAGACAATTCTATTTACAGTTGCTTCCATAAAACACTTCCCTAATTCCGGTTACACTTTTTTTTTACTAAACCACAGTGTGAGGGTCTCCAATGAACTTGGAGGTGGACGAGCCAAAGATGCAAAGTTCTCGGTCATAGTGGCAGTGCCTACATCCTTCTATTAGGCTTCATTTACACTGCTGCAATTTTAGCCTCAAAGAGTCATTTCCCCAAATTGTTCACCACAAAGCTAGAAGTTGTAGGAGAGACATCGAAGCTTGCTTACCTACTAGCTGGAACTATTCTCCTCTATAGCATCCTACCTGTTCTTCAAGGTACCTCTCCACTCCAACTAAATTTATTACATATCAAATGCCCACATTCGACTAAGAAATAACTCTTCTTGAATTTGCAGGGGTAGCAGTTGGTGCAGGCTGGCAAGTCCTAGCTGCTTTTATAAACATCGGGACTTACCAATCCCCCCCTCTCCACACGTATTGGTTAACTCCGCAAATCACAATTTCTTACTTGTTTCTCTATATTTGTTCAGGGCATCTGGTCAGGAATGTTAGCGGGAAGAAGGGGGGGGGGGGGGGGGGGGGGGGGGGGGGGGTGGAGATTACAAGCAGCCATTCTAGCGTATGTTTTGTACATAACAAACTGGAACAAAGAGGTACCAGAAATATATCAACTAGTTCTAAATTTGACCCCATCTGACAATTGTGATGCTGGATGGTATGTTTGGTCTAATTTATTGTGATATAACAATATAAATTTAAAAGTCGCACATTACCAGTGTGTAATAATAAAGTATCCCTTAGCGTGGATCAAAGCTCATTAAATTTGGACTGACTATTGAAATATATTAATGCTACTTGACCTGTTACCAAGGCCGATAAAGATGATAGATATCGTGAAAATTTTCAACAGTAAAATTAGTTTTAGGCAAATACCAAAATGGAGTTCATGTTGCCATCCCAGTTACAATGAATTATATCTGGGATGAGGTGTAGATGATACTAAAATGATAAGTTGATATAAAATTTATTGGTAATTCCAGAAAAATAATTCAAGATAATGATGGGCATTTGACTTACCTGATGCAGGTTTTGCAAGCTGAGGAACGCATCAAATTGTGGGCTGGAGATAGCATGAATAGTAGCTAACTTCAATCCAGCTTCTACTCCCTGGAGTTTGTGCTTGATGACAGAATGACCTGTTGTAGCAACTGTGTAGGCTGCAATTGGATAACCTGGCTTGTCCCTAATAATGGCACCGTAACCCCCTTGCACACGTTGTAGGGAACCATCCGATTTGCACTTAACTGGCTGTTTGTGATAATAGTGAATGCTTAAATTCCATCTGCCAAACAGTTCTGTATTGGCTACAGAGTCTTCCATTTCAAGCTCCAGACCAACAATTTTGATTCTGGTCTCTTGATAAATCCTCTGGACCAGCTGTATGCCTAGCAAACGGGCATGCGCATAAGCTCTTTTATTTCTTTCTGCCCAAATGTGACACTGTTTCGTTCAAAGATATATCTTCTTCAACATTGCAGCTGGACTGTTTCCGCTGAAAGCTTGCATGCACCATACTATTTCCAGATTTCCCCCGTCGCAGCAATTTGGACATTGTTTTCACAGCTGAATTCACTACTAACCATGTTATGAAGCTGTGCCTGGGTATATTCCCCTTGAACCATATCATTCAAGCCCAAGCAACCGGAGTAGCTCTAGCTCTGAGAGCTTCATAGGTGGCCTTCTTGCTGTACTGCCCATCATTGCTTGGGCACCAAATGACTTCATATTCTTAGCTACAATCGATCTCAACATCTTGCAGGTAACTGAAGATTTCAGATATAGAAGGCACTATATGCTGTGGCACAGACCAGGCAACATTTCTGATTATACTTTTCACAATTGCATCTTGATGCAAGTGGGAGTCATACAAAAGCTCTTGCGGGAATCTGTCCACGAGCACTCCAAGAGGGTGCCAAAGCTCTTTCCAAAATTTTGTTCTCTCACCATTGCCAATAGAATGAAGAATGAAACTAGAAGCTTTTTGAGAAGATTTGAACTTTCTTATCGCTCACTTGTACAATTGCGGATGAATGATAGATGTAAATTTCCAATTTTTTGTATGAAAGTAAAGCTGCAAAGGTTCGAATGTAGACTTATGTGTTAGGTATAAAATTTATACGAAAAGCAATGCTTGTTTAGAAATGGAAAATCAAATACACAACATTAAATAAATAGATAATCATTAAAGGTTTGAGTAATTTATATTTCCTTGTTCTTGTCAAACCATGTCAATCAAAGTTCATTTCGCTCAAAATATAACTCGATCACAATGATATGAGAAAGACTGCACTTGACAGTAGGCCACTGCAACAGAGCAAAATTTTTTTTCTCTTCTATTTGGTTTCATGCATAACAATAAACTCTAGAAATGTAATGCACAGGATTCTTACCTGTTCAGTAAATATTCTTTAGTTATCGCATCATTTGAACCCATAGCATCCATTTCAACAGGCAATTATCCACTTACTTGCGCGTTGAAAGCTTAGCTCATAAATCATCTGTAAAACAAGAATAAATGGAAATTTGGGAGTGTATTCGAAAAAAATTCATGCACCCAGCAAGCACTAAAACAAAAAAACTTTAAGAATTGACATCCTGCAAAAGTATAATCTGAAACAAACATCGATTGATAACAAAAACATTATACTAAGAAACAAAAGAGAGGGAGTACATATTAGCGATAAGTCAGCTGCAATCCCGTAACTACTCATCTTGAGCAAGTCTGCTTCTTCTTTTAGTTATTCAAACTTTGTTAAATAGATCTCCTTATTTCTAGGAGATATAGCATAGATATAGGATACTCACGGATGATACAAGATGTATAAATTTCACTCTCTTAGTGAATACAAAATATCATCTTCAACACAAACTCTGTTCATTGTTATGAGAGCATAAATAAACTCATACGAGTATTTCATCTTTTTTACTACTCTGCTCATCTCCTATTGCTCCATCACTTGACAATGCCTACAAATTCTCAACCATCTCTAGTTACCACTCCTGATGCCACAACCATTCCCACCAATAATCCATCCCAATTAATCCAGTTCAACCCAGCTTCTCAACTCCCAATCAAACTCCTTGGCAGCCACAATTTCCCAACGTGGAAAGCACAATTTGCCATGTTAATGCATGGTCACGACTTGTATGGTCATCTAGATGGCACAAATCCAGCTCCATCTCGCACAATAACATAAAACAACACAGAAATTGACAACCAAGAGTACAAACTCTGGTTCCGCCAAGATCAACTAACTCAGAATGCCCTTATGGCATCTGTTGACCCAACCATAGCACCTACAGTAGCTTCAGCTTCTAACTCCAAAAAGGTCTGGGATCTGTTGCATACTTCTTTTGCCAACAAAAGTCAAACACGCATCTTTAGTCTACGAGATCAACTAAACAAGGTCTCCAAAGATGCAAAATCTGTTGCTGATTATCTTCGTGAGATACGGTCCCTTGCTGATGAACTCGCACTCGCAACAGCCGAGTCACCAATCTCCAACGCATAATTGATCATCGAAATCTTAAGTGGCCTAGGACCTGAATTTCGAGAAATATCGGCAACCGTTCGTGCACGAGAATCTCCCATCTCGTACGAAGAGTTGTTTGATAAGCTTCTCGATCATGAACTCTTTCTCAAACACGAAGAAAAAAAAATCATCATCACCAATTACTGCAGCCGTAGCCCAAAAGACCAATTCTTCCAACAACACAAACCGCAATAATCGACGTTGGACTACTCAACCTTGGCGTCTACCAGCCAACAAAAATAATCCCAACCCCTTCTCCAATCCACAACCTCAATGGCGCCCACCCGTCCATGCCAACCAAGCACCACGTGTCCAATGCCAACTCTGTGACAATTTGGTCATCTTGCTCGTGTCTGTAGATCCCGATCACACAATCACCTTGAAGCAAAAGCAAACTTTGCATCTAGACCCAACAATGCAGCTTCTCCATGGATCTTAGACTCGGGAGCTTCACACCACGTGACAACAGACTCTCAAGGTCTTCACCATCCTCAAGATTATCAAGGACCAGAAGAGATCTCCATGGGTGATGGTAATAAACTGCCTATTACTCATACTGGTACTATTCAATTAAGTGCATCACATCATAACTTTCAGTTTTCTAATACTCTTTGTGCACTGATATTAAAAGAAAATTTATCTTTGTTTTTCAATTTTGCCATGAAAATCTAACCTCAATTGAATTTTTTGTGAAGGATCTGAGTATGGGGGCGTTGCTGGTACGCGGCCAGAATATGAACGGACTTTACGAATGGCCTTGTAAAAGTCCCACACAATCCTCATATCAATCATATTGTGTGACTAAAAATCCTCCCAAATCCCTATGGCACCAGAGATTGGGTCACCCCAATCAACGAGTTCTTCAAACTATATTAAATACATTTTCTTTACCATTTTCAGATTCTGAACATTTTGATTTTTGTAATTCATGTTCCTGTAATAAGAGCCACAGGCTGCCCTTTTCTAAAAGTTCTCTCTTGAGCACCAAACCATTTCAAGTCATTTTCAGTGACCTATGGGGACCATCTCCCATTTTGTCTATTGATAAAAAATTATACTACGTAATTTTTGTTGATCAATATACAAAATACATTTGGCTACATACACTAAAAAATAAAAATGAGGTCTACAACATTTTTTCCAAATTTCATCCCTTAGTTGAAAATTATTTCAATAAAAAAATCATCTCTTTGTACACTGATGGTGGTGGTGAGTTTGCAAGCTTAAAACCTTATCTCCATAAACATGGGATTGAACACCTTGTCTCACCCTCATACACACCTCAAAGAGTTGCCATGGCTGAACGACGACACAAACAAATTATAGAAACAACCAAAACTCTTTTGCATCAAGCCTCTCTCCCACCCACTTTTTGGTCCTATGCCTGTCAACATGCCACGTATCTCATTAATCGACTTCCGACTCCACACTTGCAAAACAAGTCTCCCTACCAACTACTATTTGGAGAAACCCCTAACCACACTTCCATTCGAACCTTTGGTAACCTATGTTACCCGTGGCTCAAGCCATATACAACAAATAAATTAGACCCAAAGTCAAAACCATGTGTCTACATTGGTTTCTCTCTAACATATCACAGCCATCAATGTTTTGACCCTCTTTCCTCAATTAACTTTCTTTCACGAGATGTGTTATTCTTTGAAAATTGATTTCCATTTGAAAATATTTTCTCTCATCTAAAAAATAAAAATTATTCAACCCTTCAATGGGATGACATCCCCATTCCAAAATCAAGTGGAGAGTTGGCGTAAGTGGAGAGTATGTCTCGGACTCGGACTTATTCTTGGGGATTACTTCCTAAAAAAATCAAATCTCTAATCATTCTTGATAAGAATAAGACTGCGTATTTAAGGCTTCCGGTTATTAAATGATTATATCATTCAATCATCCATATTTGGTTCCATCAAAAGGTTTATGGCGAGGATCAGGTAGGCGTTTGTGATCTTCGACTAGGTGTATTCTTTTATGGTTCAATGTCATTGCAACAGGTTGAGATTCGCAGTGATCAACCTGATGAATGGATCAGAGTTGTTGCGAAGAAATGGTGTAAAATTTCCAGGCAAAACAGGGGAGTAATTACTTTGCTGGCCGTCATGGTGAAATCGAACTTGCTGGAAACTGGAAATATTATAGCCTGGAATTAGTTTTACAAATGTCATGTTGTAACAATCAGTTTCGGGGTGTGGTTTGGGTCCTGTTTGCGGCAGTTTGGCAGAGTGGTTATGGTATTGTAGTTGGGGCGATAATGCAGGATATGTCATGGTTTTGGGGTGCCGAACTTGTGGCTTTGCTTGCACGTTGTGGCGGTGGCAAGACTATGAGGTCTTGCAGGATTCTGAGTTTTGCATGGTTATGGACAGAGTGCCCTGCTGTAGTGGCGTGATGCTGAACAGAGTACCCTGTCTCGTTGGACAGAGTGCTCGCTGCTGCTGCTTCGGCAGTGTACGTATATGCTAAATGTGCTGCTGTTTTGGTGATCAGTCGGCTCGAGCGGATCTTTGTGCACACATTGGATTGCAAGTGGACAGTTGATTGCAAGTTTGCAAGTCTGCAGGTGGATAGGTGTGGAAGAGCATGGTGCAGAATGTGGGTGATGCTGGGTACAACTCTGTAGGTGGTGGGTGTGCAAGGCGAGGATCGTTGCTATCAATTGGTTTATGTTTAATTTACTAGTGGGTCTTTGCTGCAAGTTTTAGTAGAGAGTTTTGATGTGTTTTGAAGCATCTTGTTAGATTTATGTTTGAAATATGTAACCTGTTTTTTGGACAGGTAAGTTGGTCTTGGTTTTATTGCTTGGTTTTTAATACGGGTAAAGTTGTAATGTACCCCCGTTTAGTCTGTAAATCAATTTTTTTTGATAAGTAATAAATGTCTGGCATCCCATAGTTGCTCCTCCCCACTGGAGGTTTAATTTAAAAAAAAAAAAGAGTATGGTATAACATAAGCTTAAAACTATATGAAGTAATCATGCGAGCCTAACTCCAAATGCTACAGGAGGAATTGACATTGATAAATAAAAAGCAGACTACTCAGTATCATCCAAGTTTCAGAGCAGACATTAATATGGAATGTGGTGCAAAATATTACTATGCCTTTTTGCTGGTTTGAGTATATTTTGAAGTAACATGTGAATTAGTGTACATCAGTTTTAGCATTTTAAGACAAATTTTGAAGAAACTTGAATGAGTGCTGTTGGTGTCTACCCGCTTCCGCAATAAGACGCAAGCGTAATCATTACCCATAAGAACATACCACAAGAGACACAAGGTTTACGTGGTTTAGCAAATTGCCTACGTCCACGGTGAGATGATTCCACTATATTCAAGAACAAGGTACAAGAAGATGACAATTCTCACACAATCTCTCAACAAGAGATGAAACAATTCAAAGAATTATCTTTCTCTACTCCCTGTGCATCACAGTTTTTCTACGTGCAATCATCATAATAAAAACACCTATAGTTCCTAGTATATATAGGGACAACAGTTTTCTGTTTGGCAGCAGTTTCCTGTTTCACAGTAGTTTCCTGTTTCACAACAGTTTCCTAGAATTTATTTCCTGTTCAAAAAACAATTTCTAGAAGTCCAAACAGTTTCCTGTTTCAAATAGGAGTCCAAACACTTTCCTGTTTCAAACATGTTTCCTATTTCACAATTCTCCACCTCGGCGAATTTTTATAAGGAAAAAATGAGCCGAAACAAGGCATGAGAATAAACTGATCAACACTCCATCATAGCTTTGTCACCTCACGAAACCGCCCCGAAGGGCAACGCCCCAAAGGGCCCTCAATCAACATGAGTCAATGTGGAGTAAGTCCAAACAATGTTGGAACTTAACTCCAGGAACAACCTTTGTCAACATATCAGCAGGGTTGTCTTTTGTGTGTACTTTCACCAAAGACACATCACCATCCTCAATTACATCTCGAACAAAGTGATATCGGACGTCAATATGCTTAGTCCTTGCGTGATGAACCTGATTTTTAGCCAAGTGGATGGCACTCTGACTGTCACAGAGAACCTCAACACTATCTTGTTCCACACCCAAGTCATTTACAAGACCTTGAAGCCACAATGCTTCTTTTACACCTTCTGTCAATGCCATAGACTCTGCCTCTGTAGTAGAGAGAGCCACTGTATCCTGAAGCATAGATCTCCAACTAACCGGAGCACCGTATATCTGAAATACGTAACCAGTAGTAGATCTTCGTCTATCTAGATCACCAGCATAATCAGAATCAACAAACCCACGAACCTGACATGAATCTCCACCGAAGTCCAAACCCACATCCAAGGTACCTTTTAAGTACCTAAGCATCCATTTCACTGCCTCCCAATGTTTCTTCCCAGGGTTTTCCATATACCTGCTCACAACACTAACAGCCTGTGAAATGTCAGGGCGTGTACACACCATAGCATACATTAAACTGCCAACTGCACTAGCATAAGGAACATGCGACATGTATTCCTTTTCTTCCACTGTGACTGGAGAGAACTTTCGAGAAAGTCTAAAATGTGAAGCCAAAGGAGTAATAACCGGCTTTGCGTTTTCCATGCCAAACCGTGATATAACCTTCTCAAGGTACCCCTTCTGTGAAAGAAATAATTTTTTATTCTCCCTTTCTCTTCTTATCTCCATACCAAGTATCTTCCTTGCAGCACCCATATCCTTCATCTCAAACTCAGAAGCAAGTTGAGACTTCAATTTATTTATCTCCACCATACTCTTACAGGCAATGAGCATATCGTCAACATAGAGCAAAAGATAAATAAAATCGCCACTACGAAGTTTTTTTAAGTAAACACAACAATCATACTTACTTCGTGTGAACCCATGTTTCAACATAAAAGTGTCAAACCGTTTGTACCACTGCCTAGGTGACTGCTTTAACCCATAAAGTGATCTCCTCAAACGACAAACATGGTCTTCTTTTCCAACAACCTTAAAACCTTCCGGCTGATGCATATAAATTTCCTCCTCTAAGTCTCCATGCAAGAAAGCTGTTTTCACATCAAGTTGTTCAAGCTCAAGGTCACCATGAGCTACTAAGCTCAACAACACACGAATAGAAGTGTGTTTTACCACAGGCGAAAATATCTCATTGTAGTCAACGCCTTCCCTCTGAGCAAAACCCTTAGCTACTAATCTTGCCTTGAACTGAGTACCAGACTCTAGAGTAGTCTGTTTCTTCTTAAAGACCCACTTGCAGCCAATTGCTTTCCTTCCATTAGGCAACGACACTAGATCCCAAGTATGGTTCTTCTGGAGAGACTCCATCTCACCCTGCATAGCTACTAACCAACTCTGACTATCTGAATGACGCGCGACCTGCTTGTAAGTAGTTGGCTCATCATCTTCCACAGAGAGTGCATATGCAACCAAATCAACTGTATTCAACTGACCATAGTGCTTCAACGGTTCTTCAAAGCCAAATTTTTGAACTTGCTTAACCGATCGTTTTGACCTAGTTAAGGCCAAAGGTTGCTGCTGGGATTGATTATCTTCAACTGGTTGTTGTTCCTCATGGTCTTCAGGCTCATAATTCAGATCATGTGTGCCTGCTTCAACCACTTGTTCATCTGCTGCATCCACAGACGCTTCAACTTCCACTTTCTGAGTGTTACTAGATTCACCACCACTATCAACCAACTCCTTAGCTTTAGTACAAGCTAACAAGGAATTCTCATCAAATGTAACATCTCGACTGATCACAAATTTATTATCCTCTAAACACCATAGACGATAACCCTTCACGCCTTTTGCATACCCCAAGAAAATGGCCTTCTTAGCCCTAGCATCAAGCTTATTTTCTTTCACATGGTAGCAGGCAATACAACCGAAAACTTTCAGTACACTGTAATCAGCATGTTCACCTGACCACACCTCATAAGGTGTTTTGCAGTCTAATGTAGAATGTGGCGATCTATTAATCAAGAAACACGCGGTGGCTATTGATTCAGCCCACCATTCTCTGTCAAGACAAGCATTGGAGCGCATACACCTAGCTCTTTCAAGCATAGTACGGTTCAATCTCTCAGCAACTCCATTTTGTTGTGGTGTGTTTCTAACAGTCCAATGTCGAACAATTCCTTCCTGATCACAAAACTGTTTGAAAGTACCCTCAGTATACTCGGTACCATTATCAGACCTCAAAGTCTTCACCTTTCGTCCAGTTCTATTCTCAACCATTGCTCTCCACCTTTTAAATGTCTCAAATACTTCATTCTTGGACTTCAAAAAATATACCCATGTGTAACGGGAATAATCATCAATAAAGGAGACAAAGTACCTGGAACCTCCCTTAGAGGCGACCTTCGCTGGTCCCCACACATCTGTATGCACATAGTCTAGAATACCTCTGCTCCTGTGCTTGCTTGTACTGAATTTTACCCTGCATTGTTTTCCATATACACAATGCTCGCAAAACTCCATAGTCGGTTTCTGCATACCCTTCAGTAACCCTTGCTTGCTCAGTAGAGACAATCCTTTTTCTGTCATATGCCCAAGTCGCATGTGCCATAACCTAGTGCTTTCCAATGAAGAAGTTCCCACTGCCACATTTCCTGTTACCGTGTTACCCATCAAGGTGTACAAGTTACCTTGTTTGATCCCTTTCATGACAACCAAAGACCCACGGACAACCTTTAAAACTCCACCTACCGCTGTAAACTTACAACCATTGGAGTCTAAAACACCAAGCGAGATAAGGTTCTTTTTCAAGGCTGGGACATGCCTCACATCAGTGAAGGTTCTCACAACACCATCATACATCTTAATCCTCATTGTTCCAATTCCAACTGTCTTGCAAGCGTAATCATTACCCATCAGAACAGTACCACCATCAATGTGCTCATAGGTAGTGAACCACTCCCTGTTTGGGCACATATGGTAAGAACACCCAGAGTCAAGGAGCCATCTCCCAGAGATTTTTGTGTTTTCACCCGCAACTGAATAACATTCTTCATCCTTTTCCATACTAGATGCATAACTTGCTTCACTAGTATCACCCTTATCTTGCTTTTTCTTGCCCTTCCAACTGTTATCATGATTACTCTTACCTTGATTTGGACAATTTTTCCTAATATGCCCCCACTCTCTACATTTGTGACATTGTGGACCTCTAGACTTTGATCTAGATTTTCCACTATTTGAAGATGATTTCACTTGAGACCTTCCTCTAACAACCAACCCTTCAGCTTGATCTTTCCCACTACCATTTGATGAAGTTTTCTTCCGAATCTCATTGGACAAGAGTGCACCGGTAGTTTCATCAAATGTAAGTTCATCTTTCCCAAACAAAATTGTTTGTACAAGATTTTCATATGACTGCGGCAAGGAGTAAAGCAATATAATTGCTTGGTCTTCATCCTCAATCTTCACATCCACATCTCTCAAATTTGAGACAATCCGTGTAAACTTGGCGATATGATCACCAATTGGAGTGCCCTCATCCATTGCTAGTCTGTACAATTGGGTTTTCAAGTATAACCTGTTTGATAATGTCTTAGTCATAAACTGTGACTCAAGCTTCAACCAAACATCAGCTGTCGTAGTCTCTTCATTAACTAAAAAAACTATGTCTCTATCCAGACACAAGCAAATAGCAGCACGCGCCTCCAAATCCAATTCTTTCCATTCATCATCTGACATGGTTTCAACCTTTTTATCCTTCCCTAGTAATGCCTTGTGTAATTTCTGAGAAATAAGCAAATTCCTCATTTGTATTCTCCAATATCCGAAATCGTTCTTACCATTAAATTTCTCGATTTCATATTTCCCCACATGTGCCTTGCTCACCTTGGATGCCATTGCAAACAAAACCTGTGACTTTCTAGACAAGAAGCTTCACTACGGTTTTTTTTTTTTTTTTTTTTTTTTCAAACAACTTGTGCACAAACAAATCCTAGCACTTTTGAATCTTCACAATCTTGAGTAGAACAATTCAAGATCAATTTCCCTTAGTGCTCTGATACCAATTGTTGCGTCTTATTGCGGAAGCGGGTAGACACCAACAATTGCACACAAGTACCACAAGGATCCAATCAATTAAATAGAGCAACTAGCAATGAAAGAAATTAGAGAAAATCAGTGTTCTAAAAATCGCTAGGCGCTGGGCGGGCGGCGAGCAGGTGCCTAGCGCCCAGGGGCCTAGGCGGGTGCCTAGGCGGGCGCCTAGGCGGCACCTAGGCGGTCTTAGGTTTTGTATTATTACTTTAATAATTTACAAAAGTTAAGCATAATACATTATCAATTACATCCAATTTAATGTCAGTATACATATGCAAAATTTAAAAACATGAAAAATTACCAATAGTGAACAAAATTTATTAAAACTCAAATGACTGAAGTTGGTCATGATGGGTACTTTATATAAATTTGAATGTGTATTCTTTTATTTTTCTTCAAATTGCATAAATAACCTCAGTTATATTTGATAAAATCTACATTAGTAAAATTGGTACCGACAGATCATTCGAGAATTCCATTAAGTAATCATCATTTGCTACATTTAGACATATACTGAATAAAAAATAATTAAATAGTTTATTATTAAAAAGTAGGAAATAAAATAAAATAAGAACACAACCAGCCATATTAAAAAAATTAAAAAAAATAAAAAAAAATTAAAAAAAATTAAAATTGCCCAGACCGCCTAGAGTCCGCCTAGACCCCGCCTAGGCCGCCCAGACCCGCCCAGGCCCGCCTAGACCCGCCCAGCCCGCCCAGCCGCCCAGACAGCCCGCCCAGCCATTAATCTGGGCGGTTTTCTACCTTCTAGCGCCTAGGCGGCCGCCTAGACCGATTTTTAGAACACTGGAGAAAATTAAGAACATACCACAAGAGACACAAGGTTTACGTGGTTTAGCAAATTGCCTACGTCCACGGTGAGATGATTCCACTATATTCAAGAACAAGGTACAAGAAGATGACAATTCTCACACAATCTCTCAACAAGAGATGAAACAATTCAAAGAATTATCTTTCTCTACTCCCTGTGCATCACAGTTTTTCTACGTGCAATCATCATAATAAAAACACCTATAGTTCCTAGTATATATAGGGACAACAGTTTTCTGTTTGGCAGCAGTTTCCTGTTTCACAGTAGTTTCCTGTTTCACAACAGTTTCCTAGAATTTATTTCCTGTTCAAAAAACAATTTCTAGAAGTCCAAACAGTTTCCTGTTTCAAATAGGAGTCCAAACACTTTCCTGTTTCAAACATGTTTCCTATTTCACAAGTGCCACAAGCTAAATAAAGAGATTTTCTTTATTAATCAATCAATGTACCACAACCACATAAAAACAGAGTAAAACTCAAAATAAGCCAAACTAACAAAGAGAAAATCAAATATATCCAATAACTGTGAAAACCCTTTAACCAAATTGATGGAAAAGACATCAGAAACAGTGAGATAGGGTTACAAAGCAACTGATGAGCAATAAGAGATATAAAAACGATTGAATGCAAAGCAATGCAACTCGTACCCAAACAACAGATTTAGTTTGGTTTCACATCTCATCGTATGCTAAGAGATTATTTGTGATAATAAATGGAGAATTCTCAGTGTTCTGCCTATGATTTCTCATTGCATCCTCCCATTGAGTCACCACATCCCCAACACTTATGTTTTTGAGAGTAGTATGGTGTTCGATTCCAATTGGCACCTCTAGTCTAGGACAAAATGCAAAGGCCATCTCTTGAATAACAGGCATTGCTCGTTCTTCTATTTGTATAAGTTTCAATTCAGGAGATACTCATAAAATCCTAGATGCCGAAGTCTAGGAAACCCTCCTTTCTCAAACCATAATGATTCCAGTCCATCAAATGCTCTCTCTAGCTTCAATACAACCATCTTTGGCAGCTGAACCTGTAGCCCGTCAAAAAAAGATGTATAGTCCTTCAATCTTGACTCTCTGAGTTGTAACTTTACAAGATCCGAAACATGGGGCTGTTATCTTTGAAAATTAAAACGGGCATCTCCAGAAATATTAAATACAGATCTCGAGAAGATTGATCTAGAAAACACAAAAAAAAAATGTCACACATCTCTTTGTCAGGTTTGAAAAAAAGAGAATAATTTATCAAAGCATACATAAATTTTATCACAATGCAATGAACCTCTTCCAAACATTTCAAGAAGTCCCAAGTCTGCATGTCTTCAAAAAATGTATCATTCAGAACCCAGCGTGGCTCTTCCATTCTCCAAATGCATTTTCCTCTTATGAGTTTCACTTTCATAATTCCTTCACCAAACATAAAAAAATGGTGGGTTAGTATGCTTAAGAAACAACCAAAAATAAAAATAAAAATAAAAATAGAGATAGTTTCCATTATTTCCACCATAATTGTCGGTTTTGAAGAGATTTTCTTTCACTAAAACAATGATTTCCTTTTTAAGACTAAATCATATGACATAAATTTCCTCTTTAAAATAAAAAAAAAACATAAAAATTTCCTCTTATATCTCTCCATAACTAGTTTCCCTCAGTTCCTAATGCCTCTCCTGTTTTTTCTCTTCACCTTACAGAAATAAGCATATAAAACTAAGCACAAGCATTTACCTGTATCATGAGTTGAAGTGCTACAACACGTACCCTTGAGTTTTTCTTAGTCACATGCTAGCCCACATCTCCAAGAATGCTGAGTAATCAACTTTGAAAATGAATGGAGAAGTCTGAGTGTTCTTCCTATGATTTCTCATTGCATCCCTCAATTGAGTCGGCACTCGCGCGACAATTATCTTTTTGAGATTAGTGAGGTGTTCAATTCCCATTGGCACCTCTAGTAGGGGGGAACTTGCTAAGGCCATGTGTTGAATAACATGCATTGCTCCTTCTTCTATTTGTATAAGCTTCAAATCATAATGATCCCAAAGTCCCAGATGCCGAAGTCTAGGAAACCCTCCTTTCTTAAACCATAATGACTCCATTCCATCAAATGCGCCCCTTAGCTTCAATACAGCCAACTTTGGCAGCTGAAACTGAAGCCCCTCAAAAAAAGATGTGAAGTCCTTCAGTCTTGTTCTTACGAGATGTAACTTTACAAGATTTGCAAGTTTGAGAATCCACATGGGAGACTTGTCCATCGGCCCAATTAGGCGGAGACGTTGAAGCGATGGATGAGGACAGGTTAACCTTTGCACATCTGGAATTGTGCTTGCTGGATCCATTAATCCCATATTGAAAGCATGCAGAAATTTCATCTTCTCAATTGTAGCGACCACATTCCTTCCTTCATCTCCATCCAACTCATAAACTTCCAATGATCTCAACCGTGTTAACATATCTAGCTCCTTACTTATGCCTTTGTAACCAATACCTCCACGAAGCTTTTCTAAGGTGGTCAAGCAACCAATCCCTACCGGCAGTCTCATTTTAGAATCATGAAGGAGATGACGAAGACATTTTAGCTTGACGATCCCAAGTGGGAGCTCACATATGCTTGTGAATTTGATGTCTAAGGTCTCCAATTTTATAAGCTTTTCCAGAGAATCTGGAAGAGAAGTTATATTATTATTACCTCTGAGGCTCAAATACCTCAAAAAGAATAGATCAGTCACAGCTTCAACTTGGAAGTCTTGGCGGAGATGGGCACCTTCCAAGTCCAACACTTTCAACAGTTTAACTTTGTTCAAAAAGTTAACATAAGACGAGCTGAATGATGAGGATCCACCAAACACAAACAACGACCGAATATGCAAACTCAAATTCTCAGTCGTGGGCAGAGTATTCTCTCGGGCGTCGCCACTTCTTGTATTGCCAATGGATAGGTGTCGACTATATGATCCAATGTCAGACTGGCAAGAGAATTCAACAAACTCCTGATCACGAGCTCTTGTTCGAAGGAACTCATGCAGGAGGTCATGAATTCCACATGTTCTCACCCTTCCACTTGAATCAATTTCTCCCACTTGAATCAGGCTTCTTGCAATGAGCTCTTCAAGGTAATGTTTTGCCATATCCTCTTTCGTCATTGTAACACTCATGCTAACCTTTATTTCAAGGTCAGCAAACCCTTCCGCTGCCCATAAACGAAGTAAAATCGAACATTTGATGAAGTAATCCTCGGGAAAAATGCAGAGGTACAAGAGGCAAGACTTCAGGTGGTGTGGCAAATCATCATAGCTTAGAGACAATATGATGTTTACATCATCCAGACTGGGGTGATGAAACAATGATCGAGGGCCTTCGTATATTTGCTCCCATTCCGTTGTATCCTTGGTTGACAAAAGGCCAGCTAAGGAAACAATTGCAAGCGGAACACCCTTGCACTTGTTCAAGAACTTTTGGCTTAAATCATCTGGGTGGGGGTGATCATCACTTTCTGATTTGAACGCAACCATTTGAAAGAGTCTCCACGCAGCATCTTCTTCAAGCGGTTGGACTGAATAGGTGTAGCCTGCCGAATTTTCTAGGCAAGCTTTAGCTATATTTTCCGAACGAGTCGTCACTAAAATTCGACTACCAAGTCTGCTATCAGGCAATGCGCACTTCAGGTCTCTCCATGCACCTATGTCCCATATATCGTCTAGAACCACGACATACTTGGTGTTCGAGAGGCGGTTACGGAGCATCTCCATTAATTGGGTGTTATCCTTCCTCTCCAACTGTGTAAACAATGTTGCCTTCTCCTCTTCATCAACCAATTGCAAGATCAAATCTCGCAGAAGACGATCAATTTGGAGGGATACAGTGATCCAAAGACGGCAAGGAAAGTGTTCTTTCACAGTGGTGCTCTCGTACACTTTCTTTACAAGGGTTGTCTTTCCAAGGCCGCCCATACCAAACATAGAGACTACAACAAGCCTCATATCTTGATCTAGCAGCCACCTGATAATTATGTTTCGCTGGGTGTTGATTCCTGTTAAGACTATTAGTTAGTTTGTTAGCTAGGCATTGACTGGTTGTTAGTATGCCAGCTAGACATTGATGTAATCTGTTAGAACTACTGTTAGGTATTGTTCTGCAAAAGCATTGTTATGCATTGCTGTCATGCCTATATAAGGGCTGTAATCCTTACATCAAGACTTATGGAAATATAGAGATTTATTCATTTTGATTGGTTCTTCAACATGGTATCAGAGCATTCTCTATTTTTATTTCCATCACCTATCTGTGTTTTCAAGTTTTCATAATCTGTCAATGGCGGCTTCTTCTTCTTCTAATGCTGCCATACTTACAACTTCAGCCACAACAGAGTCTAAACCAGTTGCCTTCAATCATGTTCTGTCCATTAAACTTGATGAACACAACTACCTGTTGTGGAAACAACAAGTGTTGGCAACCATTAAAGGTCACAAGCTTCAGCAATTTCTTGTCCAAGATTCCTCTCCATCACAGTTTTTATCAGTTGAAGATCAAACAAATGGATTGGTGAATACAGAGTTTCTCTACTGGGAGCAACAAGATCAACTTCTCTTTTCATGGCTTCTTTCTTCCATGACTCAACCATTACTAGTAAGGTTAGTCGGCTGTGAGACATCTGGTCATGTTTGGCATACACTTGAAACTTATTTCAATTCACATACAGTAGCTAAGATTTCACAATTCAGATCTCAGCTACACAGTTTCAAGAAAGGTGACCTTAATATCAATGATTTTCTGTTGAAATTGAAGTCGATAATTGATCAATTAGCCTCAGTAGGGTATCCCTTATCTTCAAGAGACCATATTAATGCCATATTTGATGGCTTACCTCAAGCTTATGATTCTTTTATAGTCTCTGTTAGTTCAAGATCAGACTGTTACAGTGTTGCTGAAGTCGAATCTTTGTTACTTGCTCACGAATCTAGAATTGAACGTCATTTTAAAGATCTTGACATTTCTAGTTCCATCAATGTTGCTCATACATCATACAAGCCGTCTCCAAGATCGTTTGTTTCTAATCCACCTAGAGGTGCCAGAAATTCTTTTAACTCACAACCACAGTCAACAAGAGGAGGAGGCAGGTTTAGTTCAGGAAGAGGCTTTAAGTTTCAGTCTGGAAATGGAAGACCTCAGTGTCAAATTTGTGGCAAACTTGGCCATCTTGCATTCAAGTGTTATCATCGATTTGATAACAATGTGTCAAATTCTTGGAACTCTAGTCAGTCAGTAAACACTCAGGCTCAGTCAGCAAGTTCAGCGCCTAGGCAAGTTTATGCTGCAACCAGCCAAAATACTCATCCAAGCTGGGGAAATGAGTTTCACACAAGTGGTGCTTCTTCTTCAAATGCTGATTATCGATGGTATCCTGACTCTGGAGCCACTGACCACTGTACACCATTTGCTCAGAACTTGGCATCTTCGGTGCCATATCATGGTAATGAACATCTTCATGTTGGTGATGGGTCTGCTCTGTCAATCCAAAATATTGGTCAGTCTGTCTTAAACTCTCCTCATTCTTCCAGACTTTTACATCTTAACAATATTCTTCAAGTACCTAAACTAACCAAGAATCTTCTAAGTGTTTCTAAATTTTCTAGAGACAATCGAGTATTTCTTGAGTTTCATCCTGATTGTTGTTTTGTCAAGGATCAGGTCACCAGGCAAGTCCTCCTGGAAGGGAAACTTAGCAAGGGACTTTATGTGTTTCCTACAATGTCTCTTGCCCAACGAAAGCTAGCATCTTCTTCAAATGCTGCAAGCTCTGTTGATGGTAGTCATTCAGCTTCTGCATTCCAGTCCATGTCTTCATTACCCGCTGCTTCTATCAATAACACTACCACAACACTATCTTCTTTAGCTTCAGCTAGTAATACTACTACTACAAATTCTTCTTCAGTCTTGCATCTCTGGCATGCTCGACTTGGACACCCTTCATTACAAGTCTTGACTAAGATTCTTAACAAATGTCAAATTCCAGTGTCAAACAAAAAATAGTAGTGATATCTGTGCTTCATGTTGTTTAGGGAAAATTCATAAGTTTCCTTTTTCTAATTCCTCTACTATGTACAATCAACCTTTGGAATTAATACATACAGATCTTTGGGGACCTTCATCCTGTGTTTCTTCTTCTGGGTATAGATACTACATTCATTTTATTGATGCATATAGCAAGTTTACTTGGGTTTATTTGCTAAAGAACAAGTCTGATGCATTTCATACTTTCACAAAGTTTAAAACCCAAGTTGAATTAGAGTTTGGACTTCCCATCAAGAGCATTCAGTCTGATTGGGGAGGGGAGTATCGGTCTTTTTCACAGTTTCTAGCTCAACATGGTATTCAACACAGATTAGCCTGTCCCACTACTCATCAGCAGAATGGGGTAGCTGAGAGAAAACATAGACATATTATTGAATCAGCTTTGACCCTCCTTGCTCATGCTTCTCTTCCTTTTAAATTCTGGGATGAAGCTGTCAGAACTTCAGTGTACTTGATTAATAGAGTTCCTTCCTCTACCTTACATGGTTCATCTCCTTTTGAGATCCTATATCACAAGTCTCCTGACTATAAGTTCCTTAAAACTTTTGGGTGTTCGTGTTTTCCAAATATTAGACCTTATAACTCCCATAAGTTACAATTCAGATCTGTTGAATGTACATTTCTTGGGTACAGTCTTCAACACAAGGGTTATAAATGTCTTGCTTCAAATGGAAGGATTTATATATCAAGGGATGTTATCTTCAATGAGGCAGTTTTTCCTTATTCCAAATTACACTCAAATACTTCACTGAGAACTGACACCAGGAACCTCACTGTTCCTGACATAACTATCAGTAATATTGCCAGCCCTTGTTCTTTCTTACCTACTAGTTGGATCAATTCTAATGATGTTCCTATTACTGATATTCTGAGACAACAAGGTTCAACAAATGGGGCTTCAAATGATACAGCATTTGATATTCAAAATGGTGATATTCAAAATGGTGTTTTCAATGGTGCTACTATGCAGACTGATGGATTACAAAATGAGGTTCTAAATGGTACTCAGCCTAGTGATAATATGCAGCCTGATACTACTTGTGCTGATATTCAGAATGGGGATCCAAATATTACTGAACCTAACATGCAAACTAGTGCTCAGACAGAGGTCCAGCCACATGTTCAGAATTATCCTACTACTACTGGACACCCAATGGTAACCAGATCAAAAGTTGGTACATATAAACCTAAAGTTTATATTGCTCAAGCTGAACCAACTAGTTTGAAAGAAGCACTAGACACTCCCCATTGGTTTTCAGCTATGCAAGATGAATACATGGCACTGTTAAGAAACAATACATGGTCATTGGTTGATCCTCCTTCAAACAGATCTATAGTAGGATGTAAATGGCTTTTTAAAGTCAAGGAAAATACTGATGGAACAATACACAGATACAAAGCTAGACTTGTGGCTCGGGGGTTTCAACAGAGAGCTGGGTTTGATTATGCTGAGACTTTCAGTCCTGTAGTCAAACCTACAACTATCAGAATCATATTGTCTTTGGCTGTTACATATGGCTGGTCTATATCTCAGCTAGATGTTAATAATGCTTTTCTGAATGGAGATCTTCAAGAAGAGGTATATATAATGCAACCTCCTGGTTTCATTGATCCTTCAAATCCTAATGCAGTATGCAAACTACACAAGGCTCTATATGGATTGAAACAAGCTCCTCGAGCCTGGTTTGACAAACTACAATGTACTCTCCATAGGCTTGGCTTTGCATCTACCAAATCTGATAGTTCTCTATTTGTCAGACATTCTCCATCCCCTATATTTCTTTTGGTGTATGTTGATGATATCCTAGTCACAGGAGCAGATACACAAGCAGTGTCTCAGCTGATTCATCAGTTAAACAAACAGTTCTCATTGAAAGATTTGGGACCTGCTCACTATTTCCTTGGTATTCAAGTTCAACATACTACTACTGGATTGTTCTTATCTCAGTCTAAGTATATCATTGACTTATTATGTCGTGCCAAGATGCAATTTGCTAACGGACTATCTACTCCTATGAGTGGTGGGGAGAAACTCTATGACACTGGAAGTGATCCAGTTTCAAATATTCAGCTATACAGAAGCTTAGTTGGTGCATTACAATATGTTACAATAACAAGACCAGAAATTGCTTATGCTGTTAATAGAGTCTGCCAGTTTATGCAAAACCCTCTTGAGTCTCATTGGAAAGTTGTCAAAAGAATATTACGCTATCTCAAGGCTACAAATAATTCTGGTTTACATATAGTTCCCATTCAGTCCTTCACACTGACTGGGTATTGTGATGCAGACTGGGCATCAGATCCTACTGACAGACGTTCTACATCTGGTTATTGCGTCTATTTAGGTGCCAACATTGTATCTTGGTCTTCAAAGAAACAGAGCACTGTCTCTAGAAGCAGCACTGAAGCAGAATATAGAAGCCTTGCTTCAATTACGGCTAAAATCACTTGGTTGCAATCCTTATTTACAGAGTTAAAAGTCAGCTGTAGCACTCCTATTATATGGTGTGACAACAAAAGCACTGTAATGCTCAGTGCCAATCCAGTACTACATGCCAGGACTAAACATATTGAGATTGATGTTTACTTTGTACGTGAGAAAGTTGCTCGCAACCTAATTCATGTGCATCATATTGCAGCTGCAGATCAGATTGCTGACATATTTACCAAAGCTCTTGGTAAATCCAGGTTTTTATTGTTAAGAGACAAACTAAGCATAGTAGATGAATCCAAGCTTAGTTTGAGGGGGAATGTTAAGACTATTAGTTAGTTTGTTAGCTAGGCATTGACTGGTTGTTAGTATGCCAGCTAGACATTGATGTAATCTGTTAGAACTACTGTTAGGTATTGTTCTGCAAAAGCATTGTTATGCATTGCTGTCATGCCTATATAAGGGCTGTAATCCTTACATCAAGACTTATGGAAATATAGAGATTTATTCATTTTGATTGGTTCTTCAACAATTCCTACAACACGAGCATCTTCTATGAAAAGTGCATCACGCCGTGGATCGCGTGTTGTCACTTTTGTTGAGACTTGACTGGAGCCAATAGGAATGTATCTATCCTTCGTCTTGGAAATGTCCTCAAGCCGTATTTTGATATCCCCGATTTGAGTAGCCAATTCATGTTGCTCGGACCAAATCTTGAAGAAGAACTTCACATTTTTCAAGTATCCACAGGTACCATGCCCATGAGGATGGAGTTGTCGTCTTTGATGTCGAAGCACGTAAGCATCAAGGATATCCTCGATTTCAAAAGCTACGCGCCTTAGCTCTTTCAACCAAACTTTGACCACGTCTCCTTGCTCCATTTCTCCTTGTCTTTCTGCATCATTCAAACGAGCTTTGATGCTCTCGAATTCAAACCTGATGCATATAACTTCTTTACGAACATTTTTCATCAACGCAACTTCTTGCTCAACAGCTGATGCGAGTCTTTCAATCACAAAGCTCACAACACTCTCTCCCATTGCTTTATCTCGGGAGTTTCTTTCGTTTGAATTAGAGATGTTAAAGAGACAAAATAAAGTGGTTGAGTGATTACCTATCTATCTTTATTTTAGAAAACAACAATATTCTCCTTTCTCATTCCAAAAGTTCCCTTGACATTTTCTCTTTCTCTTTTGCTTTTCTTTTTCTTTTTCTTCTTTATTTGCAAAGCTTCCAAATCTAATCCATTGATACCTAACCCAACCAGCTAGAATTACTCCTTGTCTACACTATCTTATAATTTTTATGTTAAAAAGTCAATAGAAGGGGCAATGATAGCGACCCTTAAATTGAAGAAAGAGTTTTTTTTTTCAGAAATTCTAAATGTCGAGGGAAAGGGCGAGGAAACCAGCGAGGAAAAGGAGGTGGCGGGGGGTGAACCGTTCACCCCCCTCGAGATGTGTGCCCATTTTTTTGGCGCGCGCATCTCGAGGGGGGTGAACGGTTCACCCCCCGCCACCTCCTTTTCCTCGCTGGTTTCCTCGCCCTTTCCCTCGACACATAGAATCGCTCTTTTTTTTTTTTTAGGTGATGGACGCCGCCCTCGTTTTTTATTAATCTAAAGAAGAAATCAAATTTGACTTTTCTTCATGAGCCGCCTGGCTACCAAGGCATCGCCTTTGACAAAATACTAAGCGAAAATTCTAGGAGTCGAGGAAGGAGGGAGGGAACGAGGGAAAGGGGCCAGATCACCCATCCACTTCAAAATAAACGACATCATACATCTCGAGGCTATCATGACTTCATACTATATTTATGAAGAAAATTTGATTTACAAGTAAAAAACCACTAACACGCTCAAGTTTTATGACCGGGTAAATAAAAAGCAAAAGGTTAAATTTTCAATGTACTCATCTTGCTGTTAGTTACATAGCGTAGGTATTTGCGCTGTTAGAAGTTATAAATATATTATCATTTGCGTAGTTACATAGCGTAGGTATTTGCGTAGGTAATAGCGTAGTTAAGTTGTGAAGCTAATGGTTTGTATTTTGCATACAGGTACATGCCAATATTGCCAATGATGTAATCAGAAACATGAGTATGCTCAACAGTGCCTCTTGAAAAATTTGGGAAAAACTAGAATTTAAGAAAGACTAATTTTATTAATCTCTCAAAAATTTTCTTATAACTTCATACCCTTACTAAGCTTACAACACTCACTACAACACTTGAGTTTGTTTGCTCATTGATGCCTACACCTCACAATCTCTCTCCTATTTATAGTAGCTCTAAAAAGGGGAGGATTCTAGAGAAGTATTCTCAACCACACATCTTTGCTTCTCTAAAACTCTCTCAAATGTCTAGAGTATTATAAAGGTGTAGAATTCTCCAGACATTGAACTATTTAGAAAATATTCATTCTTAATGGATCTTCTAGATAATGGGTTTAGGTTTTAACTTTTGGACTTTAGACTTTAAACATTTGGACTAATTAGTGATGATTTTCAACACTCCCCCTCATCACTGACTTAGCATTGGTTATCCCTCAGTTGTTTGCTTATGCAATGAATTTCTCGATACAAAAGTTTTTACAATCTCATAACAGAGTTTTGGGTCATGATTGTGATTTCTATGGTGGTTTTCTCTTTACATATATCGTTAAATTGAATTTCTTAAAGATGAAGTAAAGAAAAAAGTTGTTTTAATCAAATTTGAAAAAGCTGCCTGCTACAGGCCTTCATTTTGTAATTTCATGAAATACTACATTTATCGATAACTGACTTATTGAGTGGCAAGGAACCAAAATGGGCTTCCTCGCGAAGCAGCCCCTTTGTGTGCCATAGAAAAAGTTATGTTTGTTACTGTTCATATTTACGAAATACCTTCAGCTCAAAAATAAAAAAAATACAGATTTTGGTTGAAATACAAAAAAAAATACATGGTGAATAAAATTAAAAATTTATCATAGTGCCCATGCAAGCCAACAATTCAAGAATTCCATTTGAAGCGCACAAGATGGCAAAATAGTATAAAACTTTGCCACATGACAATTGGAGTCCCAGCAAAATTTAGGATTTATAACTGCCGGCAAAATTTTTATTGATTTTTAATGGGCATTTCGGTGTAGGAATTTCTCTATTTATATCTTCGTGGTGAATATAAATGCCTGAAACACTATCCTGACGAAAAAAAGTGTCGAGATTTTCCTTTGCCCGACGGATACCCTTTGTCGAAAAAAATATGTATTTAGTGTCATATATCATCCGCCAGAATTGCCCATTTTAGTAGTAGTGATAGGACAATTGGAGTCCCAGCACCCTGTCATACATACATAGTAGAACACAAATAATATACCCGAGATCACTAAAACAAACTTGATGCTGCAACATTATCTCAAACTCATATTCAAAAATCATGGATTTCATGCCGAACTAAAGATGCATTAAAACTAATACTACAAAACATTTGCTCCAAGTGAGGAATAGACCAAACAATGCACCTTACTCAGTCAATTGGAGCAGTTATGCTATCAGCCCACACTTTAATACTGCACGAACGAGGAAACATTATAAATGAAATCAAGAGTATTATACCAAAGGGTTTGTCTAATTGGCGAGGAAAGGAGCTAGGGAGGGGGTGTAACCCTCCATCTCCCTCAAAATGCGCAGAGGCACACATCTCGAGAGGGGTGGAGGGTTGCACCCCCTCCCTCGCCCGTTTCCCCGCCAATTAGAATTCCCCTATACCAAATATGCCAGATCCACGATTATAACCATTTCATTATTCGGTTTTTTATTTTCTCCTCTTAAATATTGACAACAGGTACCCCTTAGGAATCATAAGGATCTTGCGAATATCTCTTGTAATGTAGCATAAATTTGGCATTGAGTTTGTTGTTTATGATCAAACATTATTTCAGTAAAGATTAAGACCACATTCCTGATTTTGTCTTGGTCAATCATATATATAAGCAAACGACAGGAGGACTGGTCGTAAAATAACTAAGAGAATACGACAATCATTGTTGCCAGCATGGAGCATATCCCACAACAAAGAAAGAGAAAGAGATAAGGCATCGCCCTGCCAAATGATTGTTATTAAACGTCAGTATGGAGCCTCCTCCTTTATGTTTAGTCATTAGGGGTCATTTAACCTCGCGATTGTAATTGAGTTTTTTAATTTTATTAATATAAAGCTTAATGGGTCTGATGTAGAAGGGTTTTTAGGATTTCTAATTTGGATTCCTAGAGTTTCTAATTTGGGTTTCTAGAGTTTTCTAATTTACTATCAAAGTTGAATCTTTCAACTTAATTATGAATCTTTTAGTTTTCTTTTAGAATTATGCATTATTTTCTTTTAGGAATAAACTGCTTGTTAATTTTAGTAGTTTTTTTTTTTTTTTTCCTTTATAGTAATATTTCAATTTTAGTTTGGTGACCTTTGCGAGTGGGCATAATAGAAGTCAAATTGATTATTTTCTTGTGAAGAGATACGATTTAGGTAGGTGTAAAAATTGTAAGGTTATACCAGGAGAGTGTCTGACATCCCAACATAGGCTGTTAGTTCTCGATTTTTGTCTTAAGAGTAGGGGTCGTATTGCTATAGAACAGGTTAGACCGAGAATTAAGTGGTGGACCTTACAGGGAGATGTATGCCAAAGATTTCGAAAGAGGATTTTGGGTGGCCAGTCAGTTTCAGAGGGCGGGGAGCATCTAGAACAAAATGATAGGACTAGTAGCGCGGATCTTTTTGAACATTTGGCAAACCGAATAAGAAGATGTGCGAAGGAAGAGTTAGGACAGGCCAAAAGAGGATGTTTCTATGATAAGGAGACATGGTGGTGGAACGCGGATGTGCAACAAACCATTGCGGAAAAGAAAAGATGCTTTAAGGCGTGGCAAAAAGATAGGTGCCTAGAGTCTTATGAGCTTTATAAGCAGGCTAAGAAGTTGAGTAGTAGAGCAGTAGGGGAAGCTAAGAAGAGAGCGTATGATGCTCTTTATAATAGGCTAGGTACGAAGGAAGGGGAGAAAGATATTTTCAAGATAGCGAAGGCTAGAGAACGAAAAACTAGGGACTTGAGTCATGTTAAGTGTGTTAAGCATGAGGATGGAAGAGTCTTAATGCAGGATAAAGCTATTTTAGATAGATGGAAGGATTATTTTTGGAACCTACTCAATGGAACACATGTAGGGGAGTTGAACTTGGAGGGACATGCTTCACAGGAAGGGAGGGATCGCGAGTTCCATCGCAGAGTTAGTGCCACGGAAGTGAGAGAAGCTTTAAAAAGAATGAAGACAGGGAAGGCCGTTGGACCGGATGATATACCAATTGAAGCGTGGAAATGTCTGGGAGAAGTTGGGATTCAATGGCTAACTAAGCTCTTTAATAGGATTTTGGAAACTAGAAAAATGCCAGATTCATGGAGGCATAGCATTGTGGTACCAATTTATAAGAACAAAGGGGATATTCAGGATTGCTCGAATTATAGAGGGATAAAGCTTATGAGTCATACGATGAAACTTTGGGAGAGAGTTATAGAGCAAAGACTTCGGAGTTTCACCACGATTTCGGAGAATCAATTTGGATTTATGCCAGGTAGGTCTACTACGGAGGCCATCTTCCTGCTTAGGCAAACTGTAGAAAAATATCGAGAGGCACGTAAGAGTTTGCATATGGTTTTTATTGATCTGGAGAAAGCATATGATCGGGTCCCCAGGGAGTTAATTTGGTGGGTGCTTGAAAGGAAGAAAGTGTCTCAATGTTATGTCGATATCATTAAGGATATGTATGAAGGGGTTGTAACAAGCGTTCGCTCAGTAGGTGGGATGTCTAGTGAATTTCCAGTGACAGTAGGACTACATCAAGGGTCGGCGTTAAGTCCATATCTCTTTGCTTTGGTCATGGATGAGTTGACGAGACATCTGCAAGAAGATGTACCTTGGTGCATGTTATTTGCAGATGATATTGTCTTGATGGATGAGACTAGTGCAGGTTTAGGTCAGAAATTAGTTAAGTGGCAGGAGGCTTTAGAGAGTAAAGGTTTTAGAATTAGTCGTTCGAAGACGGAGTATCTAGTGTGCAACTTTGGGTGTGAACCAAGAGGGAGAAGTAATGCAGTTGAGATCGAAGGTGTCGAGGTCCCGGAGTGTGAGGCTTTTCGATATCTAGGGTCTATAATTCAAAAGAATGGGGCTATTGGAGCAGATGTAGACCACAGAATTAAAGCTGGTTGGTTGAAATGGCGAATGGCGTCAGGAGTATTGTGCGATAGAAGGATGCCTGCAAGGCTAAAAGGGAAATGCTATAAGACAATTGTTCGACCAGTCATGCTATACGGTTCAGAATGTTGGGCTACTACGGGACAACATACGCATAGGATGGCAGTAGCAGAAATGCGTATGTTAAGGTGGATGTGTGGTAAAACTCGTAAGGATAAAATTAGAAATGAAAGAATTAGGAGATACTTAGGTGTAGCGCCCATAGAGGAAAAAATTAGAGAAAGACGTTTAACTTGGTTTGGTCATGTGCGAAGGAGACCAAACACGGCGCCAATTAGAAAATGTTTAGATTGGCAAGTTAATGGAGGGTATAGACGGAGGGGAAGACCGTTGAAAACTTGGATGAAGACGGTGAATGAAGATATCATTGAGCTTGGATTAGGTGAGGAAATGTGGGAAGATCGCATTGCTTGTAGAACCAAAATTCATGTAGCCGACCCCGAAAATCTCGGGAATGGGCTTTGATGATGATGATGATGATGAAGTGATTCTGAACCCGATTTGGGCCAGATTCTTGGCAGATTATTTCTTTTATTACTTATTTCGTTTTAGCATGATTATTGGGGTGTTGTCATTTTTTTTATAAAATTCCAATATTGATGAGTTTTAGCTATAAAGCCCGGTTTGTGGGTTGATTTTAAAAATACCTTTAATTTGAGTAATTTGATTAAACATTAGAGTTATTTTCTCTGTGTTTTTTTGGTAATCTTCTTGTGTTCTTCCCTGTCAATTATCTGTTGTTGTTAGCCTGTAGAATAATCGCTATTCTTTCCGGCATCAGTTGGTATTAGAGCTTCAACATCTTCTTGGGGTGAGATTTCATCAGTTTCTATGGCTGGTGGTCGTGATCGTCGCGGGTGGTTCCGAACGAGGAAGTCCTAAACTGGGATCGTCACGTTAAGAATATGATGATTGAGGATTTACAGAGGCAAGTTGCAAAGTTAACCCAATGTCTAACGGCGCAGGATTTCGGTAATTGTGAGATGAAAAATCACGATTCTGACTCCAGTTTCGAAAACCTGTATCACAATTGTGCTCGACTCTGGGAGCGTCGTGGTCGGGAGGATCGTCATGGAAATCTCGGTTTCAAAGTCGATCTACCCGAGTTTTCTGGTACGTTATAGGACGAAGGATTCGTGGATTGGTTGAATGAAGTAGAGCGTATTTTGGAGTATAAGGAAGTCCCAGATCCTGTTAAGGTGAGCAAAGCCAAGATCACTGATTGGGAGCAGTTAAAGCGGGCACGAAACAGTCAGGGCAAAGCCAAGATCACTGATTGGGAGAAGATGAAGGGTCACTTCCTTTTGGCTACACTCAACCTTTATTTCAGCGACTTCACTCGTTGAGGAAAGATACACTATTGAAGGAATATAAACAAAGTGTCAAATCTTCTGTGTTTGTGGACAAGCGAATTGGGGAACAGAATAATGCGCTCGATGAGTTTGGCAAAACCATTTTACGTTTTCATCGTAAGTGACACGACAGACAAAAAATAAAAAATAAAAAATAAAAAATAAAAATAAAAATAAAAAATAAAAAATCAGATATTATAAATACCGACCTGATCTACAGATCCCTCTCTTACTCCGCTTTTCATTCTTCTCTTCACAACAATCTCTTTGTTTTCGAAGCGAAGATGAGCAATCCAAACCCCAATCAAGCCAAAGCTTTGGACTCGAAGGGAACGGAGAGGGATTTTAGTACAGTGATTATGGAACGGAAGAAGGCCGCGAATCGATTCATTGTTAACGAGGCTGTGACTGATGAAGAAAATGGGTTCTGTGGTGATGAATGTGACAATTGTTCTGATTTTGATGAAGACCAAGCTTCTCTGAATCTGAGAGATTCTGATGGGGAAACTGAAGCTGATGCAACAATGGGGGAAGATGAAAACATGACAAGGGAGCAGATTCAAGACGAGATCAGGAAGATTAAATAAGCGCATGCTCCTCTCCCCTTCCATCCATTGATTGGAAGATTAAGGCATGGTTGTATTCCATTGATTGAAACACAAGTTCTTGCAGAGTTTGTAGGATAGCAGCCTCTGCTCTTCTCCCCTTCCACACCACCGTCCATCCAGCCTCCACACCGCCTTCCTTCCTCATTTGTCCTCTCTATCGCTGCCAACAAATCACCTCCGACCACCACGACGGTTCATCACTTCCCCCTCACCATTTCTGTCTCTTGCAGGTTCAGTGACGAAGAAGAAGGGCCTAATCAACGCAGGGAGCATCTCATATCGCAAAACAGTAAACAAGTTTCGGAACCGGTCGGCGGAAGAATACGCTCCCGAGGAGCGACGAACCAGGCGGCGCAAAGCGAATCTCGCTGGAGACGAAGGTGCAGAGAATCTGGCAGGAGAAAACGATTTTTCAAATTGATTTGGCTATTCGCACCCGGGTCCATTACTCTGAGCCACCACAGTCCACCAACAGTCTTTTCTCGGGATTTGTGTCAGTGCAGACTTGCATTCCGCCTACACCAATGCTGTGACATCATCCACCTTGATTTTCTAGTCCCTGCAGACGTGAATTTAGATTTACTAGTGGAGGTGCAGCCGCTGCTAGTTGAGTTTTCTAACCTGATGCTAGAGGACCTTCCTCCTGTACTGCCACCTGAAGCTATTTTGAATTCCGAGAAAGCTATTGTGACCTCGAGGACAAGTTTTTTCAAACCCGAAGTGACTGATGCAGGAGGGTTTCTAGGGTTCCTAGAGTTCTTAATTTGGGTTTATAGGGTTCCTAATTTATTCTCAAAGTTTAATCTTTCAATTTAATTAGGAATCTTTTAGTTTCCTTTTAGGATTATGCATTATTTTATTTTAGGAATAAACTGCTTGTTAATTTTAGTAGTTTTTTTTTTCTTTTATAGTAATATTTCAATTATAGTTTAGGAAATGATATTGAACCCGATTTTGGCCAGATTATTTCTTTTATTACGTATTTCGTTTTAGCATGATTATTGAGGTGTTGCCATTTTTTTTATAAAATTCCAATATTGATGAGTTTTAGCTATAAAGCTCGGCTTGTGGGCTGATTTTAAAAATACATTTGATTTGAGTATTTTGATTAAACATTAGAGTTATTTTCTCTGTGTTTTTTGGGTAATCTTCTTGTGTTATTCCTTGTCAATTATCTGTTGCTATGAGTCTGCAGAATAACCGTTATTCTGCTCGGCGTCAGGGTCCTTAAAACCCTTCTTGCTTTTCGAAAAAAAAAAATTTCATTGTTGCAAGAAAATTTTATGTCTGTAAACCTCTGATGATATCTGGCTTGGTCAAACATGTAACTGTATTTAAAGAGATTATAAATGAGCACCTTATGGTCTAAAGCGAGTCACCACTGAGCTTCCATCACGAATATCACTATAAAAAATACAATGTTCTAAAAAGTGCTAGGCGGGCAGGTGTCTAGGCGGTCTTAGGTTTTGTATTGTAACTTTAATAATTTACAAAAGTTAAGCATAATACCTTATCAATTACATCTAATTTAATGCCAAGATATATATGCAAAATTTAAAAACATGAAAAATTAACAATTGTGAACAAAATTTATTAAAACTCAAATGACTGAAGTTGGTCGTGATGAGTACTTTATACAAAATTTAATTTATGGACAAATATCCAAACCTATTCTTTTATTTTTCTTCAAATTGCATGAATAATTTCAGTCGTGTTTGATAAAATCTACATTACTAAAATTGGTACCGGTAGATCCTTTGATAATTCCATTAAGTAATCATTCTTTGCTACATTTAGACATATACTGAATAAAAAACAATTAAATTTTTTATTTCCAAATAAGATGAAAGAAAAATAAAATAAGAACACAATCAACCTTATTAAAAAAATAAAAATAAAATAAACTCGCCCTGATCGCATAGGCTGCCCAGACCCTCCTAGACCCCGCCTAGATTGCCCAGAACATGCCCAGAACTTGCCCAACCATTAATCTGAGCGTTTTTCTAACGCTTAGGCCGATTTTTAGAACAATGAAAAAATATCAGAAAAAACCTATAACTATAAGATACTATTTATTGATTGTAATATTCTATAAAAGGTTGAGTTGGGGAAAAATGAATGTAAAAATAATAATATGATCGATATAGAAGAAGGATTTTAAGTGATGAAGAGTGAAGTAATAAAACAATCTAAACATATTCGATTCCAATGTCTTCTTCAACTAAAAACAGTTTGCGTATTTAAGCATTTCACACTTTTGATCACGTTTGTACGTGGTTCCCTCATAGATTCTCATGGAATAGGATTTCATGCAACTAAACACACCCTTAGAACCAAAATACTCTATTTTTAGATTTGACTTCAAGATAGTGGAGACTAAAATGTTTTCGGCTAAGCATCAGTATGTTATGTCTATCGCTAGGAATGGGAGGTGCTCTGGAGACTCTATGTGGTCAAGTAGTTGGTGCAGGGCAAACAAACATGCTAGGAATCTACATGCAAAGGTCATGGATCATATGTGGTATCACAACATTGAATTCTAACACCTATTTACATCTTCGCCTCACCGATACTAAAGCTTCTTAACCAGAACAATTTCATATTAGAGCTTGCAGGGAAAAGCTCAGCATTGGTTATCCCTCAGTTGTTTGCTTATGCAATGAATTTCTCGATACAAAAGTTTTTTAAATCTCATAGCAGAGTTTGGGTCATGATTGTGATTTCTATGGTGGTTTTCTATTTACATATTTCGTTAAATTGACTTTCTTGAAGATGAAAGTAAAGGAAAAAGTTGTTTTAATCAAATTTGAAAAAGCTGCCGATGCACCAGACTTGTATAGAGAGTTACTTGAGCCTACAGGCCTTCATTTTGTAATTTCATGAAATACTACAGTTATCGATAACTGACTTATTGAGTGGCCAGGAACCAAAATGGGCTTCCTCGCGAAGCAGCCCCTTTGTGTGCCATAGAAAAAGTTATGTTTGTTACTGTTCATATTTGCGAGAAATACCTTCAGTTCAAAAAAAAAAAAAAAAAATACAGATTTTGGTTGAAATACAAAAAAAAAAATACATGGTGAATAAAATAAAAAATTTATCATAGTGCCCATGCAATCCAAAAATTCAAGAATTCCATTTGAAGCACACAAGATGGCAAAATAGTTTAAAACTTTGCCGTAGGACAATTGGAGTCCCAGCACCTCGTCATACATACATAGTAGAACACAAATAATATACCCGAGTTCACTAAAACAAACTCGATGCTGCAACATTATCTCAAACTCATATTCAAAAATCATGGATTTAATGCCGAACTAAAGATGCATTAAAACTAATACTACAAAACACTTGCTCCAAGTGAGGCATAACCTAACTCAGTCAGTTGGAGCAGTTATGCTATCTCTTGTAAATGTAGTATAAATTTGGCATTGAGTTTGTTGTTTATGATCCAAACATTAGTTCACTAAAGATTAAGACTGCATTTCTGATTGTCTTGGTCAATCATATATATATATAAGCAAACCACGGAGGATTGCTTATAAAATAACTAAGAGAATACATCAATCGTTGTTGCCAGCATGGAGCATGCATACCTCACAACAAAGAAAGAGATAAGGCATCGCCCTACCAAATGACTGTTATTAAACGTCAGCATGAAGCCTCCTCTTTTATGTTAGTCATTATGGGTCACTTACCCTGTCGATTGTAATTGAGTTTTTCTATTTTTATTAATATAAAGATTAAGGGGTCCTTAAAACGCCGTGCACAAGTAGCTGTATGTGTGGGTGCTTCTCTCCCTATACACATTGACTTGAGCTATCCAAAAATCTTCAAACTTAAATATGATGTCCAAATCACCAATTAGAGATTGAGAAAAGCATCAAATGACAATGCAACATGCACTAATGTGGATGGCTCATCCCGCAAGGACAAGGCATCCGGTGGTGTGATTATTCGAGACTCGGGGGGTTTATGTGTTGTGGGCAAACAATTTTTTTTTATGCAGGATCCAACAATAAAGCAGAAAATTTGGCTCTTTTTGAGGGCCTCCGCCTCTGTCTTGCCCGGGGTTTAAAAAAGGTGGTTATCCAAACGGATTCGGCACTTGTTTGTAGTTGGTTTATGGATTATTTAAAAATACCGTGGCATTTGGAGAATTTTTGAAAGAAATTAATTTATTGGCAGCGACAATGACGCTAGATTGTCAACATATCTATAGAGAGGCCAATGCGGTGGCAGATTTATTGGCGGATAGAGCACAAAAAGACCATAGGACTGTTTCCTTCACTGGGACTGATTTGCCTAGGAAAGTTGCAGGCTTGATTGTGCTAGACAGATTACATACGACGTACATCCGCCATGGGGAAGAGTAACTATCTGATTTTGTAGGCTGCGAGGAATTGGATGGTTTCAGTTTTTGTTTTTTCGTTCCGGGCATATGTATTAAAGTTAGACTTTTATTCTGGTTTTGGTCTTAATACGGATAACGTCGTAATGTACCCCCGTAGCGTTTGTAAGTCATTTTTTGATAAGTAATAAAGGTCTGGCATTTCATAGTTGCCCTCCCCACTGGAGGTTAATTTAAAAAAAAAAAAAAAAAAAAACTATGGTCCTCTGTTGAATAGAAGAAATAATAAAAAGGAAACAGGGAGTTTGACAGATCCAACTATCAGGCTAATACAAAAGATTCCACATTTTGTTCAATCAAAAGAAATTGGGATGTTTACGGACTCTTACCTTTCTTGAATCTAGCAGAGAAAGTAAACAGAAATTTCATGTCATTTTAAGTAATACGATAATCAACCAGGAGATAGGTTGATAGTATACAAGCAAGCAAGCATAGCTAAAACACCAAATGGCTTTGAGATTCCATAAAACTTACTTACTTAGAAGTAACAGACGAATAAGCAAAACCATATCAGGACACGTACACGAAGACTGCAGAATTTGATGCCCTATTAAAGGAATTATACCCATTATATACTTTTAATTATACAGTCCAGAGAGGACCTCCCTTCTTATTCTTGTAATCAAATCCAATGTCCATACACATTGATGACTTTTCCAGTTTTGTTTTCATTGATTCTGATTCTACTCTTCACATAAAAAGGCAGACAGAGTTTGGAGTTCTTTCATGCAGAGTTTGTGATGAAAAACCAGTTTGGAATCAAAAAAATGTCCAAGAATGACCAGAAGTTGGTTGTTAGAAGTTTTGATGAATCAAAGAAGACGTGGCATATAGCAGGGCCAACAATTCTGACTGGTCTTGCTCAATTCTCTATTGGATTTGTCACCGTTGCCTTTGTTGGGCATCTAGGTAATGCTGAGCTTGCCGCTGTCTCCATTGTTCAAATTGTCATTGATGGTTTAGCCTGTGGAGTCATGGTAAGCAACAAAATTGCATTCTCAGTCTGTCTCTTCTTTTTTTTTTATCGTGGTCGTTTCTGTAGATGTTCTAGTGGTAGTTGCCATTGTTGTAGTAATTTTGAAGGAATTGTTTTCTATACCTAGGTTTGTTTGGAAATGTGGGATTGTTATTTGAGGATTTTTATACGGAAAAAAAAGTTTTTAGATCTGTGTTCAAAATGTTTGAGAGCTGTCAGCTGAGAATCAATATCTTATTGTGAATAGCTAGGGATGGGAAGTGCTCTGGAGACTCTATGTGGTCAAGCAGTTGGTGCTGGACAGGTCGACATGCTTGGAATCTACTTACAAAGGTCATGGATCATTTGTGGTTTCACAGCATTGATTCTAACACCTATCTACATCTTCGCCTCGCCGATACTAAAGCTCCTTCATCAGAGCAATGACGTATCAGAGCTTGCAGGAAAGTACGCAGCATTGGTGATCCCTCAGTTGTTTGCTTACGCCATGAATTTTCCCATGCAAAAGTACTTACAATCTCAGAGCAGAGTTTGGGTCATGACTATGATTTCTGTGGTTACTTTGCCTTTTCATATTTTCTTGAATTGGGTATTAATTACTAAGCTTCAGCATGGAATTGTTGGGGCAGCAATAGCTGGAAACATTTCATTTTGGCTTTTGATACTAGCTCAGATGTTTTATATCACTTCGGGTTACTTTCCCGACACATGGACTGGTTTTTCCACATTAGCTTTCAACTCTCTTACTGGGTTCTTGAAGCTTTCCCTCGCCTCAGCTATAATGTTATGGTTAGTATCTACTATCTAGTATCTAAGGTTTAGAAAACAACCAATTTGACATTCATTATCAGATCTTCCTTGCTAACAAAATTAGATATTTTATAGCTTAGAGTATTGGTATTACACGGCGATAATTCTTCTAGTGGGCTTCTTAAAGCATTCAGAAATTGAACTTGATGCTGTTTCAATTTGGTTAGTACCAATTCCATCTGTTGGTTAAATTCTTCAGCAATTTTTCCTTTATGAACAAGAACAATGATTCTCCTTTCAACTTGGCAGCATGAACTTGCAAATATGGGCATTGAATATTGCTTTGGGTTTCAATGCAGCCGTCAGGTTAGAAATAATAGACGGAAACAGATAGAGAATCAAGATGACACTTTGATCGTTGTCCCCATGAAACTATTTCTGAATTTCCTTATTACTTTTGTGATTGAATCAGTGTGAGGGTCTCAAATGAACTTGGAGGTGGACACCCTAAAGTTGCAAAGTTCTCTATAGTGGTGAATGTTTCAACATCAATCTTGTTTGGTATTGTTTTCTCTACCGCAATCATAGCATTAGGGAGTCATTTCCCTAAGTTGTTCACGGACAAGCCCATAGTTATAGGGGAGGCATCTAGCCTTGCGTATTTTCTAGCTGCAACGATTCTCCTCAACAGCATCCAACCTGTTCTACTTGGTACCTCTTCCATCCATATTATTTACTACACGTTACACATAAAGGTTTAACTAACACACAGTTCTTGAATTTTGTAGGTGTAGCAGTTGGTGCAGGGTGGCAATTCCAAGTCGCCTTTATAAACATTGCGTGCTACTATCTTTTTGGGCTACCGTTTAGTGCTTTACTTGGTTACAAGTTCAAGCTTGGTATTAAGGTAGTAAACCCAGTCCCCTGTTTCGAATCATAATGGTGAAGTCCTCTCTAATCTGTTTATCTATCTTTGTTCAGGGCATCTGGTCAGGAATGTTAGCAGGGTGCATGTTGCAAACAGTCATTTTATTGTTTATTTGTTACAGAACAAACTGGAACAACGAGGTACCAAAAATTTATGAACTAGTTTTAAATTTAACCTCATCTGATGATAATGCTTCTTATTTTATGTAAGAGTAACAATGGTATTACAGGTTGTGCAAGCTGAGGAGCGCATCAGATCTTTGGGCGGTTCATCTGGATCTCAACAAAACAATTGTGAGGAGCTAGCAAAGACGCAGAAGAAATAAAATTCATCACCATTTTGTATAGCACAATAATAAGGCAGTAATGTTGTTTAACTGAGCAAGATTTTTATTTTCTTCTGACTCTGTAAACAATTGAGATTGAATGTTAGTTGCAACTCGAAGTCCAACTCGTTTTTTGTAGCAAAAGGATAAAACATTTTGCAAGGTCAGTTCAGAATATTTTGAGAGTTTCTCTCCCTAGTAGACCCAAGGCACTTTTACGACTTGATAAGGAGCTTACTGCATATTTACGTTTGTCTAAGTAGTTTCTCGTTGGTGTCCTTTTTGTCTCATTTTTGTTGCCACGAATAAAGTTGTAATGTACTCCCGTTTGTATTTCAAACTTTTGCAGAGTTCACAAAGGTCTGACATACACAATTACCCTTCCCCTCTGGAGTTTAAATTTGAAAAAAAAAAACTACGTGGGTGTTTCTGATTATTGATGTACACTATACAAATCAACAGAAGTTGGTTAAGGAAAATAAAGGGGAAAACTCACTGGGGTTTGAACTTTGAAATCAAACATAACTGGGGTCTTCTTAGCAACTCCATTGGCTTGAATCTAGTTCAAATTTGCTGCTTTTCACCAAAAAGAATCTTGGGTTTCCTTCCAACCTGTTCAATGCAAATGTCAAAAACCCATTAAGAGAAAGCGCGAAAAACTGAGAACAAAGTAGAGATTGTGACAGTGATCCAGATGAACCCAAAAAAAAAAAAAAATTCCTTAATGGCTATAAACAAGTGGCTTGATTTAGAGGCATTACTTTTCCCCCATGATTTAGAGGCATTACTCAACTTTTTTTTTATTTTGTCGCATTATTTCAATAGTCCTTTTTATTGACCTTTGGAGTTCATCAAAATTTAAAGGCTATAATTCACAATTTGTGTTCGTGAACCTGAGAGGTTTTTTGATTTTTTCTCATTTAAAATTTTTTTTACTTCGACCTTTTGTTATTGTTCTCGATGATATTCTATGCATTTTAATGTCCATTCTTTTTTTTTCTTTAAAATTATAGTTTCCTCAAAGTGATGAGCCAGAAATCGAACTTACTGATTTCGACAAATTTTAAAAAGCTATAATAATTCACATTTTGGGTATTTTTTTCGAAATTTTTTTTGTCGTTTTTTTCTTTTTCTTGATAATCCATTATCCTCTCCTTTCATTTTTTAGTTTAAATATAAAGTTTCATGAAGATTATGACCCAAAAACAAACTTCAAATTTTCACAGAATTTCAAAGGTTATGTAATCCATAATTTTGAAAAACAATTGACTTTTTATTTTGTCGCTTTTGTTCTTGTTTTCGATAGTATACTATGCATTTTAATGTCCTTTCAATTTTTTTTTTAAATATAAAGTTTCGTCAAAGTTACGTGCCAAAAACCAAAGTTACAGATTTCGACAAAACGTCAAAGGCTATAATTTACAATTTGGATGGTTTCTCAATTTTTTATTTTTTATTTTTTATTTTTTCAATTTGGGGAAGAAGATAATATGATGTAGATTTTTCACAAGAACACCCACAAGGCTCTTAGAAATCGCAACAAGAATTGGGCACCCTTATGTTTCGACAATTTGAGGAAGAAGACAATATGAAGATGGTTGATATTCACCATATTCGAGTTGAAAGTTAGATGAATTAGAATTGTATATTGCCTCGACCTTCGTATTAAAATTTTCTCAAGATTAAAAAGGTTAAGATTGTATTTTTTTGTTGCTCAATTAAGATTGACAAATTAGTCTTTATTGGTCATAAAAATGAAAAACCAGGTTCGATCAATTGTTTAACTAAATGGTCAAAATTTAGTATTTGTACATAAATGGTAAAATTTTAGAAAAGGCTTTAAGGTCATTTTCCAAAATTTCAAAGCCTATAATTTACAAATTGGGTGGTTTTTCGATTTTTTGATTTTGTCAACTTTATTCTTTTTTCTTGATAATTCACTACCCATTTTAGTGTCCTTTCATTTTTTTTAGTTTAAACGTAAAGTTTCATCAAATTTATTGGCGTAAAATCAAACTTAAAGATTTTGACAAAATTTCTAAGGCTATAATCCACTATTTGAGTGTTTTATTTTTTGATTTTTTCTCATTGTTATCATTTGTTTCTTGATAATTCACTATCTTCTTTTGTATCCTTTCATTTTTTAAGTTTAAATATAAAGTTTCATGACAATTATGACCACGATTTTGAATTTTTTTTCTCCTTTTTATGACATTTTGTTCTTGTTCACGTTGATATTCTACGCATTTTAATTTCCTTTTTTTATTTTTTATTTTTTATTTTATAAGAGTATTTAATTTCCTTTCAACTTTTTGTTAAATTTAAGGTTTCGTCAAAGTTATGAGCTGAAAATCGAAGTTACACATTTCGAAAAAATTACAGACTATAATCCATATTTCATTTTGTCGATTTTGTTCTTTTTCTTGATATCCACTATCCTCTTTAGTGTCCTTTCATTTTTTTTTTTTTTTTGTTTAAATAACTTGTTTCATGACGATTCTAACCCGAAAAATGAACTTAAAATTTTCAATCTAATTTCCAAGGCTGTATATGGTCCACGTTCTTGAATGTTCTCATTTTTATTTTTTACTCTTTTTTGACGTTTTTTCTTGTTCTCTATGACATTCTATGCATTTTGAATGTCCTTCCTTTTTAAAGTTTCCTCAAAATGATGAGCCAAAAATTGAACTTACAGATTTCGACAAAATTTCAAGTTCGAATTATGGAAGCCTACGTCCGGGGGCGCTTACTTAGATTTTTATTTGATTGATAGCATGTCATTCCCAACCATCTGAATAGCTTCTTCCTCTCTTCTGCCGTCTTAGTAGAGTGGCTTCATTCTCGTTACGATAACTTACTATAAAAGTTACGGATAACTTTGCAAAAGAGTGAGGTAATCTACAATTTGGGTGTTATTTCTTGAGTTTTCATTTTTATTATTTTGCTCTTTTTCTTAATAATCAACTATCCTCTTTCATGTCCATTCAAATTTTTAGTTTAATATAAAGTTTCATGACCATTATGACCTGAAAAATAAACTTAAAATTTTCAAAGGTTATAATTCACGATTTTAAAACTTTTTTTTTGCTTTTGTTTTATTCTCGATAATATTCCATGCGTTTGGATGTCTTTTCAATTTTTTGTTTAAATTTAAAATTTCTCATAAATGATGATACGAAAGTCGAAGTTATAGATTTTAATAAAACTTCAGAGGCTATATAATCCATATTTTGTACACGATTTTGAAATTTTTTTTTTTGATGTTTTTGTTTTGGTTCTCGATGATATTCTAAGCAATTTAATGTTCTTTCAAATTTTTTTATTTAAATTTAAAATTTTCGGTAAGTTATAAGCTGAAAATAGAAGTACAGATTTCGACAAAACATCAAAGACTAATGCACGTTTTGGGTGGTTTTTCTTGATATTTGATTTTGTCAATTTTGTTCTTTTTCTTGATATCCACTATCCTCTTTAGCGCCCTTTCATTTTTTGGGTTTAATTTTAAAGTTTCATGAAGATTATGACTCGAAAAATGAACTTAAAAATTGCAACTGAAATTCATGAGTGAGGCTACCTGTCGAGGAAACCAGCGAGGGAGGGAGGACCCTCCATTCCCCTCGTGATGCGTGCCTCCCATTCCTTACACGCATTGCGAGGGGGATGGAGGGTCCCTCCCTCCCTCGTTGGTTTCCTCGACAAATAGAATTTCCCCAAATTCATAGGCTATTCCTAAAAGAAAAATTAGAATCAAATACTAAAATAACAAGCAGTCTATTCATAAAAGAAAAGGTAAAGCTTAATCCTAAAAGGAAACTAAAAAGACTCCTAATTAAATTGAAAGAGCAAATTAGGAACCCTAGAAACCTAAATTAGGAACCCTAGATACCCAAATTAGAAACCCTAGAAACTCAAATTAGGAACCCTAGAAACCTTCCTGCATCAGTCGCCCCGGGTTGGAAAGAACTCGTCCTCGAGTTCACAATAGCTTCATCGGAATCCTCTGGCGGCAGCCTAGGAGGAAGATCTTCTGGTATCAGGTCAGAAAACTCTGCTAGCTGCTGCACCTCCATTGGCAAATATGGATTCACGTCTACTGCCAAATAGTAATCACTCATCATCCTAACATATCGCTTGATGGCTAGCCTATTAGTGAAATAACCTGGTCAGTACGCATTTGTACGGGCTGCATATGGGAAGAAGTCATCAGTGTGAAATGGCCATGTCTCATTTACTGCATGTTTTGCATCAGTATATATCGATGGAGTGGAGTAAAGGGCATTTACGCGCCCATCCATATTGACATGAGTGAACTTACCATCTGCCTGAACCATGTATGAGCATAATAATACTTAAAATCTGTCCCCACCTGCCTTAAAGGTTCTTCTAGAGATCTTGCTTCGAGAACTGGGACCTCTATATTGGTTTCTATGGGATTTTGATCCTGGTTGGGCATCTCCAAGTCCTCAAGGTCCCAACCTCCTTCCCCATCAATTTCTTCGTGCACTTCACCGTCTTCAAGAACAACTCCAACATCCTCATTCTGCAAACCATCTGCATCGACAATATCCAACTCTTCATCAGAGTCATACACAAACTCTCCAAGCTCTTCAATTTCGTCTACCACGTCTTCCTCAATCAGGAGATTGTTACCCTTCTGAATAGCAGACTTCCTGCACTCAGTCGCTCTATGTCCCTGTTCACCATATCTAAAACATCTAATATTTGAGTTAGAATTACCCTGTGGTGGCTGCTGGACAGGACAAAATTCATGAGGGCAAATTGGCCAACCGTTTTGATCACTGCTGATTATTGGCTTCCTGCTCTGTTGTTTTTTCACAGCAAGTGCACGCTGGTATGCTTCAGAAACGGTCCTCGACGAATAAAGTCGCTGAAATAAGGGTTGGGTGTAGCCAAAAGGAAGGAAATGACCCTTCATCTTCTTTTTCATCTTCTCCCAATCAATGATCTTGGCATTTCCCTGTCTGTCTCATGCTCGCTTCAACTACTCCCACCACGCAGACGCTCTACCTTTGAGTTTTTTTGGGGACCAATTTCACCTTGACATGATCTTGGATTTCCTTATACTAAAAAATACGCTCTACTTTATGCAACCAATCGATGAATTCTTCGGCCTGTAACGTACCAGAAAACTCGGGTAGATCCACTCTGAATCTGAGGTCTCCATGACGATCCTGCCGATCACGGTGCTCCCAGAATCGAGCACGATTGTGATACGGGTTTTTGAAACTGGAATCAGAATCGTGATCTTCCATCTCACGATTACCGAAATCATGCGCCGTTAGACGTTGAGTTAGCTATGCAACTTGCCTCTGTAAATCCTCAATCATCACATCCTGAACGCCACGATCACGGTGAGGGGCTTCCTCATTCGGAACCTGCCCGCGACGACCACGACCACCAACATAGAAACTGATAAAATCTCACCCCAAGAAGATGCTGAAGCTCTAATACTAACTGACGCCGGGCATAATAGCGATTATCCTGCAGGCTAGTTCTAACTGATAATCTACAGGGAAGAACACAAGAGAATTGCCCAATACACACAGAAATACTCTAATGTTCAATTAAAATTATCAAAATCAAATGTCTCTTACAATATTGAGGAAGAACTCTATTTATAGTGCTCAAATAACTTAAATAATAAGCAGCCTATTCTTAAAAGAAAAAATTAGAATCAAATACTAAAATAACAAGCAGTCTATTCCTAAAAGAAAAAGTAAAGTCTAATCCTAAAAGGAAACTGTCTATTCCTAAAAGAAAATTTAGAATCAAATACTAAAATAACAAGCAGTCTATTCATAAAAGAAAAGGTAAAGTTTAATCCTATAAGGAAACTAAAAAGACTCCTAATTAAATTGAAAGAGCAAATTAGGAAACCTATAAACATAAATTATAAACATAAATTAGGAACCCTAGAAACTCAAATTAGGAACCCTAGAAACCCTCCTGCATCACCCACTATCATTTTCTTGTGCTTTGATTTTTAAGTTTAAATATAAATTTTCATGACGATTATGATCCGAACAAAACTTACAAATTTCAACCTAATTTCAAAGGCTATATAATTCATAATTTCGAAGGTTTTTCGGCTTTTGTTCTTGTTCTCGATAATATTCTTGCATTTTAATGCCTTTTGCAATTTTTTCGTTTAAATTTAAAGTTTCGTCAAAGTTATGAGCCGAAAATCAAAGTTACAGATTTTGAAAAAACTTCAAACGCTATATAATCCACATTTTGGGAAGTTTTTTCTTGAATTTTGCTTCTTTTTTTTTTGCTTGATATCCACTGTCCTCATTAGTTTGCTTTCATTTTTTTTTTGGTCTAAATATAAAAAGTTTCATGACGATTATGACCCGAAAACTGACTTAAAAATTTCAGCCGAATTTGAAAGGACTCATGAACCTTTATATTAATTTATATAAAGCAAAGAGAGATTACAAGCGATCATATAGCTTCCTTAAGCATCGACAAATACAATCTTCTTTTAAGCATATAAATGAAACATTTTATTCCCCTAATTATACAATTGCTAAGTACAATTATCCAATAAAAATATCTCACTATGTGAACTTTGTGTATTTTGTAGAAATTCAAGCACTAATCTTAAATCATATACAAAGTGGCACAATAAGACAAAGTTCAACAACTAGAAAGCTCATTGGAAGTTCACACATGCATCGTCAAAGACTAGAGATTTTCAAACTCAAGACCCACGAAGTCAAACCCACAAAACACCACCATCTGCGAATCTCAAGAAAATCAACGGTCCGATTCCTATAGTTCCACTATTTAACACCCATAACTTTCAACTATTAAACCTAAATTATTTTCAACATCAACCATTAGCAGAGGAAAACCCAATACCTCATCGGATTGCACAAACAAAGTGTTTTTCTCTATGATCTCAACGGGAACCTCAGATGGAGATGACGAAGATTCTATTACTAATCCTTCTTGATCTTTGCGTTTGATCCGAATGAGAGACTCTTGTGATTGAATCCTGTATGACTCGACCCTTCCTTCTCATTTAGAGCCATCAACGTCTCCTTGATCATCTACACAACAACAGAGCTATCAATACCCATTAATCAAATCATCTTATTTTGAAAATTCGAACATCTTATTTTGAAAATTCTAAGAACCCATCCCAGATTTTGAGGGTGTGTTTGGTTGCATGAAATCCTATGCCATGGGAATCCATGAGGGGGACCCCTACATTTTAGGCTAAACTGATGTATCACTCCACATCCACCATTTGGTTTTGTGATCAATGGTGGGAATGAAAGTCCCATGAACATGAGAATCACATGCCTTGGGGGGACCAAGGAGTGAGATTCTCATGTTCATGAGACTTCCATTCCCACCAATGATCACAAAATCAAATGGTGGTCATATGGTAGATATGGAGTGATATATCAATTTAGCCTAAAATGTAGGGGTCCCCTCATGGATTCCCATGAAATAAGATTCCATGCAACCAAACACACCCTGAGATTAAAAACATGGGTTCTCTTAATTACACAAGAACAATGGATGATTAAGTAAAAAATCAAACCCAAAATTGTTTGAAGTAATTGAAGACTGGGTTGTCTCTGATTTACCTGAAAGTAGGGAGGGTGAGAAGGGTTTGAAGCATTTTTCTTCTCCTTAGGCTTAGAGGTTGTTTGTTTTTGCTTGTGAATAGAGTCAAGAGTCTTAATAAGAAGTGAGACACCTTGTTTAGAGTGTTTGTTTTTAGTTCTGATCAGAAGTTGAACTTCTTATTGGAGTAAGCAACAGGTGGGTGCTGATCACTTAGCACTGAGTGTTGACTCAAAAATTATTTCAATAGTAACTTTAAAATAATTTTATAATGACAGTTGCTGCCCTTATCTTTTTTTATAACAAGTAGGGCTAAATTTTGATGACACACTTTCATTATCTTCACCAAGTATCGTCGTTCTACCTACCTTTACGATGATTCTTCAACTGTAAGAAACTTATTTCATTTATCTCCTTCATCTTTATTTTCTTTCTATGTATTTTTAAAATTTTCTTCATCTCTCTCTCATATGTATATTTTCAAGTTTTCATTACGTAGCATATAGTTTTTATACTTTTTAATGCCTTATGTGTATGTTAATAGTTTTCATTTTTTTTTCCAAGTCGGCCGCATAGGAAAAATCAAATCAAATAATCCATGGATAGTTTTCGTTTTCGTTTGTGAACATTGTATGTGTCTCCTCACACCGACCCCATACTACCATTTCTTATATTGTGCTTTGAGTAAATGGACAAAAACCTGATTTACTGCAACTTGGGTGCAGACGTTCATCTTGGCTTGATAATGTTTTTTTTAAATATGCTTGGTCATATTTCAATACTCTTGTAACGAAAGGTATTGTAACATTCTCTAGGATTTGAATAATTATTAGGTATGATTTTAAATACAATATTTATGTCATAATTTTATTCAGTTCAGTGGGGCAAAATTGTCAAACAATTCTCATTCAACACTTAAAAACAAACACATTTTAATTTTAAAGCTTCTAATTAACAACTAATTCAGAAGCAAAACAAACAGTTCATTCAGAAGCTCATTTAGAACTTCTAACTCCAGTTAGAAGTTAGCTTCTAATCACTTTTAAAAAAAAAGCCCTCTTATTCTTCTTGACCACCTTCTCTGCCTTGGGTTTCTTCTCCTTCACGGTCCTCTTCTGTGTAGGTTGCTCGGCCACCATGGCAACAACTTCACCTTCACCCTTCGAAGACATGCATCTCTTGCGAATCACTCAAACAAACAAACAAAACAAAAACTCTCTTTCAAACTGTGAATCAAGGTTGTCTTTGGTGTCGTGATCAAGGTTGAACTGTGAATCATTGTGGCTGATGAGGAACTTCGTTCGCTTTGTTGGTTTGTTGATTGTTGATTGCTTGTGTGGGTTTGAGAGATGAAAGAGACGACAACATGTGAGACTGTGAGAAAAAGACACATGTATAGGTGATTAGGTGTTATACAAACGGGTTGGAATTGAACCGTTTGAATACAAATATTTTGAACTGGACTCGAACCATTTTTTAATAGATCTGGACTATTTATTAATTTACAAAATAAAAATCTGACCGTTTGAAAAAAACTGTTCAATTCGGTTTGGATTCACGATTCCTCGACCCGTATGCCCACCCCTAATTGCAAGTGAAAGCGCATCTCAAGGTATAAGATTTTATTAATATCCACTGTTCAAATTTACCTGTCCTTATGTAAAACTATATTTAATAATTGAAGTTTACTTCTTTATCATACCTAATTTATGACACACACAAAACTTGATCAATCGTCCTGCTGAAGGAAAATTAATGAATGGCAGATGAAATTAATTCCAGAAAAACTGAAATATGATAGAAAGTAGATGCATTGGGTACTGCAAATTGTTGAGCAGTTGGTGTCATTTAGTCCTGTTTCATAGCTGTCATACTTACGAATTGTACCATTACTTTGTCATTGAAAATTGATAGAAATGAAGAAGATACTATATCATTTTGTATTTATAGTTCAACCATTTTGTAAGTATCTAACATTTATTAAAATTGTGTGTTTAGTTGCAACAAAGTTAAAGGGTACCACATCTACTTGGTGGAGAGATTTGACCACAGATCAGAGTCAGCTGGGGAAGGCACCAATTCAGACTTGGCAAAAAATGAAAATCTTATTACAACATGTTTTCATCCAAAGATTATCGCGAGATTTGTTTGGCAGGATACATAAACTTACAGGGTAAGGCAGGTCTACAATTTATTAATACACCGAGGAATTTTGTCTTTTATGCAGAAGATTGAAGATGAATGAATCTGAACAATAAAAGATTAACATGTATTTACATGGATTTCCTCAGCCTATATATAAGTTGGATATAATTTCGATTATTACCATAAAGAAGTAGGGCAATATGCTAAGAAGGTCGAAGCACGTTCATAGTATCATTTGACTCCTTCAGTTACATCTCAGACAACTTTAGTATCTACCGCCTCTGCAAAACTAGTTGCATGTACTAGTACTTACAATCATAATGTCAAATGTTTCGGATGTGGACAAGTTGGTCATATTCGTCAAAATTGCCCGAAAGATAATATAATTACCTTTATTGCAGATGGAGATCTATTGATTGTTGATGCTTCCCCTCCTCAGGATATAACCACCGGTCATGAGACGCATCATTTCCTTGGTTACTGAGGGCTAGGCTGACAACTGCTAAGCTCAAGGATGAGCTTTTTCGAAATAGGGAGAATGATTGTATATGACTATTATTTATTTATTTTAATTATTTAATAACTAGGCTGGTCTAATGTAAGCCCAAGTAGGAGTCCAACAAGTTTAGGGTTTTGGTTTGTTTTGCTTGTGGTTAGAAATCAAGTTTGTAGTCATTTTTTAATTTTAAAAGAATTATTATGAGAGTGAAGAAACTTTGTCTCCGATTATTTGTTTATTGCTTCCACTTTTAAACCTATCAATAGGCATCAATATTCAGGCAATGATTATCAATAATACCATTTATATTCCTCTAGTTCAAGGTAGTAATGTGAATATTGTTCTTGTTCACAGGAAGAACACTTGAGAGAAGTGCTGAGTGTGTTGGTTACAAAAATTCAAATACTACATGCTTGGTGAAATGGCAAAAGTGACAAAATGGTAGAATTAGCAGCTACCACATCAAATGAAAATCAAGGATAGGAAGGTATTGGAACATGTTAATGTCAAATGTCCAGTAGAAGCAAGTGCATCACATGATAGCTAGGAAACAATTAATCCTTCTATAAACACCCAAAACTCATGCCCTTTATTAACTTCCGACTATAATTACAAGGTAGATCTGTAGGTAGAGAGTATCATTTCAAGAAACAGGGGAAACTGTAAGAATGCAAATAATGTGACAGGGAAACATGCAAGTAGAGCTATAAGAAGGGAGACCCACGCAAGTTGATGCCCAAGCATGATAAAATAAGTAGCACTAAATGCTATCGTCATGGTAGATATAGCGATGAAGAGCATGGCAAGACCGATTATCAATTTCTGGGGTAGGGACTTGATGAAGTCTTCTTCAGCAAAGCGAGCTGTCAATATTGATAAAAACATCAACACTGAAGTCAAGGAAGAGAAGAGTGCTAATGCATTCGATACTGCAAAAACCATAAAAGCCATTTTCTTTAGGAAAATAGGAGAGCCTTTATCGCTCCCATCACTAATGTTGCCACCAGGTACGGTGAAGGCTGCAGTAAAAACGACAGTTGAAATGAGTGTTGCAACCACCATGGATGAGGATGCCATATCTTTCATCCATTTCTCTCCCTTTTCTACCAAGTCCTTGTGCTCCTCAGTGAACAACTCTCTGGGGCTTTTCTGCTGCAAATTTTTCCAGTTTCTGTACAGTGGTTGTACAATCTTCTCCACTTTCTGAACAACAACAACGTTATTTGGGTAATTGAAACAAATACAAGAAAAAATAATGTACTTTTGTGAGTCAATTCAAATGCCTTGGCTATCTCATTGCAGTTGAATCAACTGCAGAGTAAAAATTTGGATTCAATTGGGTTATTTTTAGAACCACCCTAACAACTTGATTTTTAATGATCTATTAGAAATGTTTTGGCCGTCTAGGGATTATGTTTCCTCAAATTTTCGTGTTTCTGTTTCTAGTTTTCTTTAAGCGAACTGAACTTTTGAGCTATTTGCATCACTGACCAGAATCAAAGTTAAAAACATTGAGATATATAAGAGGGTGTGCAAGATTAATTACCTTATACCATTGTAGTTCATATTGCACTTGTAACGCTGCACCAGATACCTGATTGAGTTTATTAGGAGGTGCCAGTTTTGCAGCCAAATGTGTTATTGTTTCATCATCTCGCAGATTGGCCCAAGCATCCGGTAATCCACCCATATGTTTTAGAGTATTGAAAACCCTTTCTTGTCGAAATTTGACTGCAATGTGAAGCATTGTATGATTTTGCTGATTGCTGTAAAATATTTGGTTAGGGTCTGTATCCAGGACTGATTTGATCAACTCGATGTTGCCATGTTGTGAAGCTAGCATAACTGTTCCATTTAATATTCCCAAGATACTATGATCATTATTCAACTTTAGCACATGGCCGCAGATGCCGTCAACGAGGTTAAGGTAATGTCTGTGCATAACTTTGGCTTCATAGAGATTTTTCATACTTGGCACTGTTCAATGGTAAGACTCGAGAGTAAAAATTGAGATGATAAAGATGAGCATATAAACAATAAAATGAATGCTAATAATGTGGTTTGATAATACATACCTACTCGTTTCAAAATATTTGCAAATAGATCATTCGATATTTCGAGTACTGCCATGCATGCAAACAAATTAACTTACTTGGTTAATCACTAAGAAATGGGAATTATCTATGCTCATGCTATTTAATGTTTTAGATTACCCTGATCTTGCTAAGTAATGGTGATTCAACATAAAACAACATAGAAGGGAGTGATGAGAATGCTTACACAAATTACCACAACGATTCCAAAGCTCATGTTGACTAGGAAATGACCGAGACTTTGAAGCTAATAGATTTATTGCAAAAATCCCCCCAATGTCCGTAGTTGTTGCCACTTCTGGGTATTGATCTAGCAGACGCAATGCCACATCTAGCCAAGGATTAAATTAATTGTTGTCATGTGGAATAGATTCGTAAATGCAATGCTATATATCTTTGGCATGATCCAGAAATCTAATAATTAGCAAAGATGTGGTATGGTTTGGCGTGAATATATATATATATATATATATATATATATATATATATATATATATATATGAATGTTTGTAAGCATTTATTCTCACCGTATAGATCTGCAAAAATTGTACCACAGAGAAGAGTAGCTCCATCTTGACCTCTAAATGGACTTGGATGCACATCTTTTGTCACTTCGTACAGATACCAAACCAATTCCTTACGACCATATTGAGCTGCAAGTAAGAGCGGCGTCTGTTGGTACATGTTTCGAATCTGTGTCAACTCCGGATTCTTTCCCACTAGAGCTTCAGCTGCTTTTACACTCCCAATTGTAGCCACGTGATGAAGAGCAGTAAAGGCTTGGATGTCTTTGAATAGCAAAGCTTCTGGTGACATCAACTTCACAATTTCCTCTACAAACTTTGTCTGTCCCGCTATTGCAGCTATGGTCACTGCAGTCCGACCCGGTTGGTTGATTCTAGCTTCACAAGCTTTACCATCTTGCGAAAAGAAACTCCTGGCTCTTTCCCAGTTACCTTCGACGGCAGCTTTATAGAGAGGTCTGTAGTATATGTAGTCTATCCTCTCTGTTGGTTGAGGTGCTTGTAGTGCTCCATATGTTGTTGGTGGAGGGTGTTGAGAGTTAGACGAGCTAGCCATATGTACTGTGTTTGTTGTTTGTTTTGTACAACACTCAGTGAAAGAGAGTTTGGGAAAGAAAGAGATTCAATGTGTGCAATTGGGCGGAGGCCAATATATCCACGTCTTGAGTTTTATACCCAGCGACAGCACGCTTACACTTGCCTTTAAAAAAAAAAAAAAACATAAAATACTTTAGTTTAGCTTATAAAGTCATCTTAGTTTATTGGGTCTTATTAATTTATAAAATCATTTTAATTCATTGTGTCCACTTAATTTATCTACTAGGTCATCTTAATTTACAATTGCAAATTGATAATATTCAAAAGCCTAGTAAGGTAGGTGTCATCTACAAAATATATATATATATTTTTTTTAATTTTGGTTTAAACACGAAGATTTTTATTAATGCAAGAAAGAGAAACAAATTACAACGAGAAACATTCCTAAATCAAGGAATGCCAAGACACTATGAAACTGTCAAAACTCAAATCCCTAAATAGATTACAAGCCGTCCCCATTCTCCACAACAATTCTCTAATCTCGATAAAGATAGAGTGCTCTGATCTGTTTAGCCCTTCAAATACTCTTTTATTTCTTTCTTTCCACACGCACCACATGAGTACGTGAGGTACCCTACGCCATAACCACTCCCTCCGACGGGAAGGATTAGATTGAGACCACCAGCTTAGCCAATCCAAAATGGAGCCTTGAAACATCAAACTCAAACCGAATTCCACCAAGAAACTGCTCCAAATAGATTTGGAGAAACTGCAGTGAAGCATCAAATGGTCCAGAGTCTCGTCAGATTCGTTGCAAAGCACACAAAGACTCCCAGTGTGGATTCCTATTTTCCTTAACCTATCTTTAGTCAGGATCTTCTCATGCAAAACTGACCAACTAAAGAAATTAATCCGAGGAAAAATGTTTTTCACCCATACCAGATTTTTGTGAGAGAAAATGAAGGGGTTAGAGTGGGTCTCATAATGAGATACAGCCAACATATCCGAAAATTCTTTCACCGAGAAGCCCACACCTTTACCCTTCCACACCAAACTATCAGGTCCCTCTGAGGGCCTTTGGCTATCCAACAGATGCATTAGATTAGTGAACTCTTCTAGTTCCCCAGTATTAAGGGGTCTGCGAAAGAAAATATCCCAAGAGTTATCGTTAGACCAAAAACTGCACACATTCCCGTATTGATTGTTGTTAATGATAAACAACATTGGAAACAGTTCCTTTAAAGATTGGTTACAACACCAAACATCATGCCAGAAAGAGATGAGATCACCATTGCCACATTGGAGAGAGGTGTGAGGGTAGAAGCCACTTGCGCACCTGGAGATGGACTTCCACAAACAAACTCCATAGGAAGTGTACTTAGTTCTCTTTTCCCAAACCCATCTATTGTGCCCGTATTTGTCCATAATTAGAGATCTCCATAAATTATCATTCTCTTCTGCAAAACGCCAAAGCCACTTAGAAAGTAATGCAATATTGAAAGTGGGCACCTTACGAATGCCTAAACCACCTCGAGATTTAGGGCAACAAATTTTCTCCCAGCCCACTAAATGCATCTTTCTGGAGTTATGAGTTGAACCCCAAAGGAAATCGCGCATGATCCGTTCCATCTTTGCTGCTATTGAACAAGGAACCTTGATAAGAGACATAATGAAGACTGGAATAGAAGCTAATGTGGATTGAACAAGAGCTAACTTTGGTACATTGATATTTATGTTTCTTTACGTGCTTAGGTGATGTGTTGTTAATATTCAATTTAACAACAACAATTATTTAGAGAGGCCGGCTTGAAGAGCTATAACTAAGTTAGGGGTGGCCTGGCAGTTGGAAGTGCCATGAACAAGACGACACTTCGGTTGGCTTGATAAAAATTGTGGGATCCACATTTGAATAACACTCACAAGCGTCAGCCTAACATTGATTTGGCTCAAGCGATTTTAAGCTCATACAACATAGTCCGTCAGACGGATCCAAATTACTACAGCTTGCTAAGTCCATACGTCCCACAGCCATCCCCAATACTTGTAAGACCTATTAAAACAAGTATCTCGGGGATCAGCTTCGGACAGACAAGTCAACAACACGTTGTTTCCAACTAGGAAGCAAATACCAAAGTATACGCCATACACGAAAACTTTCATTTATTGTAGTACCCAGTCTCCCACTTTGAACTCTTGTGGGTTAACCTTCTTATTGTACGTAGTTATGCGTCATTATCTGTTGGTAGGTGGCATTCTTGGTGATTGCTTCGTCTTTTGTTACTTTAAGGAGATCTCGTCCGACGTGCAAAGCTTCATCATTACTATCCAACCTAGACTCTTCCCATATAAATGTTTAAGTTATGGGTATCAATGTAGAACCTCTAATTATGGTGATCACTTTCGAGCATATTGTTAGTCATGAGGATTCTTATTTTTTCTCCAACTGTGCCGCGAATCACAAGTCAAGTAGGTATTCTTGTTAACAAAAAGAATCCAATTTTAGATTTTATATGGGCACACTCTGATAAGGGTCCACCTATGATGTATCATTTTAAACAGAAATCGAGAATTAGTGTCATTCACACTACTCAAGCTTTAAAATTGAACTTCATTGAGACTCTTCCATGTATATGGTGAGACATTCTTCAGGAAAGCCTGAATTCTCTGAAACTCTTCTTTGATGCGTTCAAGTAGGTATTCTTTTTTTTTTTTTGACTAGTATGAATGGATTTTACTTTATTTTAAGCATCGGTGTGGTCGTAAAGATAAAGACTTTTTTTTTTGGACTAGTGTGAATTGATTTTACTTTATTTTATGGTTGTAAAGCAAAGTAATGGGGGAGAATAAATTAAAGATAAAGATGTTTCTGCTATGGACCTTTGGTGTAAGAGCTGGACAGTTATTTTAGTATCACTTGGGCCTATTACTGTTGGGCTAATTCACACTCCTAACAAAAGAACCAAAAACCCCTTCAAACCTTCACCCACTATTTAAAAACATCGTTTAGTGTTAATAACATCCATAATAAGCTCATAAAGGTGTGAAATTATGTAAATGTGTACATATGATTACCAAATCACCCATAGTAAATCTCAAAATCGCGTAGAATTAAAGGGACTCAGAAATGTCTAAAATTCCTTTAGAATCATTCCTCGCCTTCATTACATTCAAATTCAATTCGTATAGAGACTAGGATCAACAAACCAAGGGACTAATTTAAAAAAAAAAAACTCACTCTGAATGCACAATTACATACATAGATCCCAAAAAAACCTAGAAATTTTTAGCCATCCAACGACGAAACTCACTGCAACAACTTCCCATACATTGATCATGGCAAGTTTGATTTCTCTGGTTCTACGTAGTCTCCATAATCTTGATCTTTGCTTTTCTTCTGCATGAATGTGTAATACACAAACTGTAAAATAATCTGAGGGATATCTGTCAAGGTCAACAAAATTTCCAAATTCCTCAAGTAGTACTAAAACAGAGTTTTCATCAATAGTCTATCCTTTGCACCCGAGTATACACGCCTTTTTTTATTTTTATTTTCAAATTAATGAAATAGATATATAAAAGGATACGAATAGATCGAGTGCCACACAAACTATAGCATCCAACAACCAGGGTAAGTTTGGTTTGATCTTTGCCCATTCAGTGCTTCTCACTAAAATGCTGCATGTAAGTTCATGTAACACAATTAAGCAGTGTAAGTAAGATAGAAAAAGGGAGAAATTGAGAGGGGAAGCCAGAGAATGAGAGATACCTTCCTACATAAGTCACATTGGCTGTAAGAGCAAAGATGAACATGAGAGGGTTCAAGCCCTACAACAATGAACAAGAGTCATTAGCATCTTAATTAGGCCACCAATTAAAGAGACATCACATATGCTTACTAGCTTCATGAATTTAGGTATTTAATTCGAGACGTAATGGTAATTAATTACTTTATGAATGAATTTTACTTTATTTTAAGCATCGGTGTGGTCGTAAAGATAAAGACTTTTTTTTTGGACTAGTGTGAATTGATTTTACTTTATTTTATGGTTGTAAAGCAAAGTAATAGGGGAGAATAAATTAAAGATAAAGATGTTTCTGCTATGGACCTTGGACAGTTAAGCCCGAAGCTGAACTTTTTTGTTTGTTTGGGTTGGGTTTATAAGTTATGAAAATAAAAATGATGGGGTTACAGTATCACTTGGGCCTGTTACTGTTGGGCTAATTCACACTAGATGTTTGTGCATCAATTTACCAAGATTTGCTGAAACTTTTTAGCTTTGATAATCCTAGAATTTAATATTATTTAGGATTTTGATGATAGGTATTTGATTGACATGCACCCACCTTAAAATACATTATTAAGAAGTTTTTGGTAAAGTTTGGAATGGCTTTTTCTGGAAGTCGAAATAACTACAAATCTAGACAGGGGAAAAGTACAAATTTTTTTTTTTAATATATTTAAAGAATAGCGTTGTAATGACTCAAACGCACACACCGCACATTGTTATATCATTGGCCCTCGAGTTAGATTGGTACACTTTGCTTACCTCTCTGCGTCACTGAAACACCACACCACCATTTCCTGAATTTTCCTTGAATAATTTTGATTTAAGAGTGATATTCAGTTGGAGAGTAGTTCACACCATTTTAATAGCCTAAGATTTGTGCAGTCAATCCTAACAAAAGAACCAAAAACCCCTTCAAACCTTCACCCAACCTATTTAAAAACATCGTTTAGTGTTAATAACATCCATAATAAGCTCATAAATAAAGGTGTGAAATTATGTAAATGATTATCAAATCACCCATAGTAAATCTCAAAATCATGTAGAATTAAAGGGACTCAGATGTCTAAAATCCCTTTGGAATCATTCCTTGCCTTCATTACATTCTAATTCAATTTGTATCGAGACTAGCTAGGATCAACAAACCAAGGGACTAATTTAAAAAAAAAAAAAAAAAAAAAAAACTCACTCTGAATGCACAATTACACACATAGATCCTAAAAAAAACCTAGAAATTTTTAGCCATCCACCGACGAAACTCACTGCAACAACTTCCCATACATTGATCATGGCAAGTTTGATTTATCTGGTTCTACGTAGTCTCCATAATCTTGATCTTTGCTTTTCTTCTGCATGAATGTGTAATACACAAACTGCAAAATAATCTGAGGGATATCTGTCAAGGTCAACAAAATTTCCAAATTCCTCAAGTAGTACTAAAACGAGTTTTCATCAATAGTCTATCCTTTGCACCCGAGTATATATACACAGCCTTTTTTTTGGTCAAATTAATGTTCCAAGTCTAACCTGGAATTTTTTTTTTTTTTTGGGTGTAGCACTCTAAACTATAAGCCCAAGTACATAAAAAAATTAACATCTAAATTCTTCATAAATATGAAATAGATATATAAAAGGATACGAATAGATCGAGTACCACACAAACTATAGCATCCAACAACCAGGGCAAGTTTGCTTTTATCTTTGCCCATTCAGTGCTTCTCACTAAAATGCTGCACATAAGTTCATGTAAACCAATTAAGTAGTGTAATTAAGAAATGTTGAGAGGTTCAGCTCCAAGTTAGCATATGCTCTTTGATTCCAATGCCAATTTATGGTCTTACAACGTACACTAACATGATTGTCCATACTAAGGGAATTGATTTAATGTGATGGTTACCAAACGAAGATGCAAGAGTTATCGCCAGCAGATGATCTCGTGATCTTCATCAAATTTCTTTTTTATTTATTTATTTGTGTGAAAACAAAACAAACAATCTCTTGATGCTTTACATTACCATAATAATTGACAAATATGCCCTCTATTTCAAGGCATCCAAAGATTCAACTACTAAAGTAATTTCTATGTTATTTGGATTCACAATTCATAAAAGGTGTGATATTGAGGAGGACCACTTGTTAGTCACAGGTTTTTAGTTTGACAACCATGAAAATGAATACAGAGATTAGATTAGATGATTGTTTTTCATTTGATAAGTTCTTGTATGAAAACCTAGTGGATTATTACGTGTCTAAATCACGATGCTTGTTATAGAATAGTCAATCGCTTATGTATATATTCATGTCATACCTACGTATTGAAACAATGTAAGCGCTTCCAAATTTTATCTCTTATCGGGATAATACACATATATACTTGAAATGAAAAGCGTCAATTGTCTAAATATGATACGATTTTGTTAGGATGTAGAAGTAAGGTACAACAGAGTATTTGGCTCAGTTGCACAAATTATCCGATGCACTGATATTTTGGAATGTTTAGATTTTGTTGTATCAATGTAAACATGTAACACCAACTTACAATTTTTTTTTTATCAATTCAAATCATTTAATGGTGAATTTCTCTCATTTATGAGAGTTAATTGGCTCTTGAAAGAAAAACAATAGTAACTATTATGTGTTAAAAAAAATTTATTCACACATTCGTTAAATTTCAAATCTTTGTACAAACATCGTAGAGAATAACTATTTTTAAATTATGTAATAGTTAGTAAACGCTATGGTATTTTATTTTTATTTTTTTTAAGAGTAAACGTTGTTTTAAAGGGTCATCGAACCTTAAAACTATTTACATATATACCCATCAAAAGATTATTATTTTTTTGGCACATATACTCACATGAATACAATATTCATCTACCATAGAATTGTTGGTATAGAGTAAATATTGCATGATCGTAAATACGAGCTTTCGCCGGGCTACTTTAGACAATTGACTGAGAGGATGTTGATCGTAAATTGCGGCCCCCATGATACTAGAAAACAGTGATGCTAAGGATGTTTTCTTGTTTTAATATGTCGACAAAGCAAAAAAAAAACAGCATCGGTGCGCTGCAGCCCAGTTGCGATGGAGAGCTAATTCTATTATTCTACGATCCCTATCACTCACTTGTATGTCAATATTGTTTGGTTGATATCGCATTGCCAAGTTGATGTGTTTGTCATGGAGTAGAATCAGCGTATGTGTGACAATAATGTGTTATGCTTGAATGTTCATTAGAATGAAACGTGATTGACACATGTTTGAGCATGTTGATCTTAAAACTCTGATTTTCAAGTTACATTGACACTAAAGATGTAAAAAAAAAAAAAAAAAAGTGTATGACTGGACTCATGATTGATGAGGCCCTGCAAATTGATTGCCACAGTCTCTGTGAAACACAATTACATTTGTAATCCTGACTCAATTGGTTTTAACAACAAAAAAAAAATAATAATAAATAAATAAATAATAATAATAATAAATAAATAGAGTCATAGAGTGAGTGTTACAAGGCATAAGGGTTCATATAGCTCGAGAGGTCTTGATGTTACGCGCGAAAGCGTTATAAATGTCGAAATGCGAAGTTATCAAACAAACACAGTAAATACTGGAGGCAAACAATTTATGTGGCTCGGCAAACTCACCTACTTCTACAATAAATAACAACTCTTATTGCCTCAGATTCAAATTACAGACAGATTACAAACACATCGTACAAATTGGTTTCCCAAAAGAAACTCAAATACAAAATCCGAACAATATCTCAACAAATGAAAATCCAACCCAAAACAAATCCAATGTCGAATTTTCTAAAACGATTTCCGGATACAATGGAGTATTCCTCAGCAAACTGAAACTCTCACATAGTGTTTTGCAAAGGACTGATGGGTCAAGGGTCCTTATATAGGCCCCCTGAGGAGGTGTAAGAGGCGGCAAATACAACATTCACAGCTCATTTTTAAAAATCAAGTTTTGTAGTCATTTTTTGACGTTTAAAAGAATTATTATGAGAGTGAAGAAACTTTGTCTCTGGTTATTTGTTTATTGCTTTCACTGTCAAACCTATCAATAGGCATCAATATTCAGTCAATGATTATCAATAATACCATTTATATTCCTCTAGTTCAAGGTAGTAATGTGAATATTGTTCTTGTTCACAGGAAGAACACTTGATAGAAGTGCTGAGTGTGTTGGTTACAAAAATTCAAATACTACATGCTTGGTGAAATGCCAAAAGTGACAAAATGGTAGAATTAGCAGCTACCACATCAAATGAAACTCAAGGATAGGAAGGTATTGGAACATGTTAATGTCAAATGTCCAGTAGAAGCAAGTGCATCACATGATGGCTAGGAAACAATTAATCCTTCTATAAACACCCAAAACTCATGCCCTTTATTAACTTCCAACTATAATTACAAGGTAGATCTGTAGGTAGAGAGTATCATTTCAAGAAACAGGGGAAACTGTAAGAATGCAAATAATGTCACAGGGAAACATGGAAGTAGAGCTATAAGAAGGGAGACCGGTACCCACGCAAGTTGATGCCCAAGCATGATAAAATAAGTAGCACTAAATGCTATCGTCATGGTAGCTATAGCGATGAAGAGCATGGCAAGACCGATTATCAATTTCTGGGGTAGGAACTTGATGAAGTCTTCTTCAGCAAAGCGAGCTGTCAATATTGATAAAAACATCAACACTGAAGTCAAGGAAGAGAAGAGTGCTAATGCATTCGATATTGCAAAAACCATAAAAGCCCTTTTCTTTAGGAAAATAGGAGAGCCTTTATCGCTCCCATCACTAATGTTGCCACCAGGTACGGTGAAGGCTGCAGTAAAAACGACAGTTGAAATGAGTGTTGCAACCACCATGGATGAGGATGCCATATCTTTCATCCATTTCTCTCCCTTTTCTACCAAGTCCTTGTGCTCCTCAGTGAACAACTCTCTGGGGCTTTTCTGCTGCAAATTTTTCCAGTTTCTGTACAGTGGTTGTACAATCTTCTCCACTTTCTGAACAACAACAACGTTATTTGGGTAATTGAAACAAATACAAGAAAAAATAATGTACTTTTGTGAGTTAACTCAAATGCGCTTGGCTATCTCATTGCAGTCACCTATTCTTTGCATGTACATACTCTCGAGATGTTTGGGGAAGAATGCTACAATATCTGAGCTACTCTAGGCAGATTACAGGATGGGAAGACGAACTCAGGTGGTGCGCTAGCAACCTCAGAGGAAACAGTTGCAATACACAGTTGAAAAAGGTAGCACTTAACGCCACTATCTACTACATATGGACTGAAAGAAATACTAGACTTGACCAACAACAACAATGCTCAAGTAATGATCTAGTCCAGCGCATTTACAGTGACATACGGCTCAAATTTTCTGCTGATGAGCTAATTATTGATGACACTGCAGCCAACAGACAGCTCTTCGGGACATGGTACCTTGAACCACAGTTCCGGAATCGGTCTCCAATTGTATGCTCTTGGAAGAAACCTCCTACTGGTTGGTTTAAACTTAATTCTGATGGATCACTACGAGGCCTCACAGGGGGTTATGGCGCTGTAATTAGGGATGATCAAGGCGACATTGTGGCTGTTTGTGCTGGTTCGATTGCAGGCCAGACAATTCTCAAGCATGAACTACATGGAGTTAGGGCGGGTTTACAACTAGCCAGCTCAAGATGTATTAGAAAACTAGTACTTAGCACTGACTCTACAACAGTGCGTGATTACCTGCTCAATGCTAGGCAGACTGCGTGGAACCTTAGACACGTTATCAATAAGATCAGGAGAATGATGGTAGAACTGGAAGAATTTACTATAATACACGAGTACAAAGAAGCAAATAGAGTCGCGGATAGACTTGCTAGCCTACACCCAAGCTCGGAATACTTGGAAGTTACACCGAGTTCGTTTGCGCAAGATTTGAAATATATTGTACATGAAGATAAATCAGGAAAAGCTTATTTACGGATGTAACTTCCACTTATCTCTTTTCAGGTTTGGGGATCATAAATAACCCCCGCTCGCTTTCCAAAAAAAAAAAAATCAACTGCAGAGTAAAAGTTTGGATTCAATTGGGTTATTTTTAGAACCACCCTAACAACTTGATTTTTAATGATCTATTAGAAATGTTTTGGCCGTCTTCTTACCTTACGTAGGGATTATGTTTCCCCAAATTTCGTGTTTCTGTTTCTAGTTTTCTTTAAGCGAACTGAGCTTTTGAGCTATTTGCATCACTGACCAGAATCAAAGTTAAAAACATTGAGATATATAAGAGGGTGTGCAAGATTAATTACCTTATACCATTGTTGTTCATATTGCACTTGTAACGCTGCACCAGATACCTGATTTTGAGTTTATTAGGAGGTGCCAGTTTTGCAGCCAAATGTAATATTATTTCCTGGGAAGTATTATCTCCCCAACTGGCCCAAACATCCTGAAATCCACCCATATCTTTTAGAGTATTGAAAACCCTTTCTTGTCGAAATTTGACTGCAATGTGAAGCATTGTATGATTTTGCTGATTGTATGACCATATTTGGCTAGGGTCTGTATCCAGGACTGATTTGATAAACTCGACGTTGCCATGTTGTGAAGCTGCCAAAACTGTTCCATTTAATATTCCCCACATACTAGGCCCATTATTCAACTGTAGCACATGGCCGCAGATGCAGTCAACGAGGTTAAGGTATTGTCTGTGCATAACTTTGGCTTCATAGAGATTTTTCATACTTGGCACTGTTCAATGGTAAGACTCGAGAGTAAAAATTGAGATGATAAAGATGAGAGTATAAACAATAAAATGAATGCTAATAATGTGGTTTGATAATACATACCTACTCATGTCAAAATATTTGCATATAGATCATTCGATATTTCGAGTACTGCCATGCATGCAAACAAATCAACTTACTTGGTTAATCACTAAGAAATGGGAATTATCTATGCTCATGCTATTTAATGTTTTAGATTACCCTGATCAATATTAGCACGCATATCTTGCTAAGTAATGGTGATTCAACATAAAACAACATAGAAGGGAGTGATGAGAATGCTTACACAAATTACCACAACGATTCCAAAGCTCATGTTGACTAGGATATGACCGAGACTTTAAAGCTAATATATGGATTGCAAGCCTCCCCGTAATGTCCTTAGTTGTTGCCACTTCTGGGTATTGATGTAGCAGACGCAATGCCACATCTAGCCAAGGATTAAATTAATTGTTGTCATGTGGAATAGATTCGTAAATGCAATGCTATATATCTTTGGCATGATCCAGAAATCTAATAATTAGCAAAGATGTGGTATGGTTTGGCGTGAAATATATACATATGAATGTTTGTTAGCATTTATTCTCACCGCATAGATCATCTGCTAAAATTGTAGCAGAGAGAAGATTAGCTCCATCTTGACCTTTAAATGGACTTGGATGCACATCTCTTGTCACTTTTGTACAGATACCAAACCAATTCCTTACGACAAAATTGAGCTGCACGTAAGAGCGGCGTCTGTTCGTACATGTTTCGAATCTGTGTCAACTCCGGATTCTTTCCCACTAGAGCTTTAGCTACTTTTGTACTCCCATTTGTAGCCGCGTAATGAAGAGCAGTATTGGATTGGATGTCTTTGAATAGCAAAGCTTCTGGTGACATCAACTTCACAATTTCCTCTACAAACTTTGTCTGTCCCGCTGCTGCAGCTATGGCCACTGCAGTCTCACCCGTTTGGCTGATATAAGCTTCACAAGCTTTACCATCTTGCGAAAAGAAACTCCTGGCTCTTTCCCAGTTACCTTCGACGGCAGCTTTATAGAGAGGTCTGTAGTACATGTAGTCTACATTGATCCTCTCTGTTGGTTGAGGTGCTTGAGACTCAGAAAAGCTAGCCATATGTACTGTGTTTGTTGTTTGTTTTGTACAACACTCAAGAGTGAAAGAGAGTTTGGGAAAGAAAGCTAAGAGCAACTTCTCTTTCTCAACTACCCTGGCCTCCAGAGATTAATTCAATGTGTGCAATTCGGTGAAGGTGAACATATAATACCTTGCCAATGGTATCATCCTATACGTGCTTAGGTGACATTGGCATTTATGTTTCTTTACGTGAAAGAGGGTATTTATGTTTCTTTACGTGCTTAGGTGACATTGGCATTCATTCTATTTTCTTCTACAATTGACTTCGTAAATTAAGATGACTTTGTGAATTAATTAAGTAAGGTGTATAATTAATATATATAAAAATTTATGAAATATAACTTAGCTATACATCGGTAAATTATGTAACAGGAAATTGGATTTTGATCACCAAGGGCATTGGATTATTATTTGTTGGAGAGTGAGGAGACCTAAAATTATAATAAATAGAGAGAATGGAAACAAGGGAAGGGGATGGAATGGTGAGTGAAAGGGACTTTTGGTGTAGTCATAAAATGGAATGATTTGTTGTGTTGTGTTGTTAATATTCAATTTAACAACAACAATTATTTAGAGAGGCCGGCTTGAAGAGCTATAACTAAGTTAGGGGTGGCCTGGCAGTTGGAAGTGCCACGAAGAAGACCATACTTCGGTTGGCTCAATAAAAATTGTGGGATCCACATTTGAATAAGAGGTTTAAGCGTCAGCCTAAGACTGATTTGGCTAAAGCGATTTTAAGCCCATACAACATAATTCGTCAAAAACGGATCCAAATTACTACAGCCTGCTAAGTTCATACGTCTCACAGCCATCCCCAATACTTGTAAGACCTATTAAGGCAAGTATCTCGGAGATCAGCTTCAGACGAGCAAGTCAACAACACCTTGTTTCCAACTAAGAAGCAAATACCAGAGTATACGCCATATACGGAAACTTCCATTTATTGTAGTACCCAGTCTCCCACTTTAAACTCTCGTGGGTTAACCTTCTTATTGTAGTTCTGCGTCATTATCTGTTGGTAGGTGGCAATCTTGGCGGTAGCTTCGTCTCTTGTTTCCTTGAGGAGATCTTGTTTCCTTCGTCAATGTAGAACCTCTAATTATGGGGATCACTTTCGAGCATATTATTAGGGCGTGTTTGGTTAGCTCATTGATCGTCGTAATGTAATGGTTTGACCATTACAATGTAATGGATCAAATGCATTCCTGCGTTTGGTATCACATAAAACCATCGTAATGGTCATTCCCATTACAGATTTGGTTGTAATGGCCATTCCCACCTCCCCCCCTATGAATGGCCATTACCATTCCCATTGTAATGGTCAAAGTTATACAATGACCATTTTTACCCTCCTCACCCTCCCCCATTTTAACTAAGTGAGGGTATTTTTGGAAATAAATTTTACATTACCACCTTACCATTTTAAAAGTATACCAAACATACATATTCCCATTACCATTCCCATTTCCATTTTCATTCCCATTACCATTACCATTCCTATTACCATTCTCATTCTCATTCCCATTCCCATTCCATCGAGTCACCAAACGAGCCCTTAGTGATGAGGATTCTTATTTTTTCTCCAACTGGTGTCGCGAATCACAAGTCAAGTAGGTATATATATATTTTTTTTTTATTTTTTTTGGAAAGCGAGCTTGATTTTAAGGACCTCAAAACCTTTATACAAATGAAACAAAATAAAAAACAACAATAAAAAACAGAAACAAACTCTCACAAGAAAGAGAAATCTAGTGAGAGTGAACATGGTTACTAGGCCTATAAAAATCTTCAACTAGCATCGGACAAAGAAGAAACTTCTTGTTTTTTATCTCTGTCTCCTTTGTTAAGGAGGAAATGATTCAACCTTTGTACATTTTGTTTGCTTTCTTAGCCCTAGAGGATCTTCGAGGGCAGAGACTAAAATCTTTAGTGCAAGATTTTGAATCACTTGCAACCTCTTCATTAGAAGGATCTTGCTCATGTTCCTCGTTACTACTCTGCTCATCTGTTGTGGTGTTCTCTTTGTCCTGAGTTGGTGTGTGTTCACTTGCCTCCACATTAGCACTACGCTCAAGCATTGGGTTGATAAGAATCAATGGTTGTGGACTCTGCGTTATGGCATCACTCTGGTCATCATTTATGTTATGTTCTGCCACATTGGCAGCCTCTATATTGGTTACATTCCCTGTTTTTCCTGTGATAGGTCATGGACTCCCCTCTAAACTGGGTTGAGTTTTCGACTTGAATGTATGTCTACCCTTGATGATCGTCCAACCATCGGAGTTTTGTCTTTCTAGTGGTTGGGTTCTACCCGTAGCTTGCCATACCATATGGCCTGGAGTATTAATTTCTTTGCTCTTTGACCACTGCTGTTTTGTATGGCCAAAAACTGCACAAGAATTGCATTTAATAGGAATCCATGCATACTCAACTTCAACTATTTTTTTCTTATCTCCATTGATAACCACAGGGATGTCTTTGGGTAATTGATTGTTTACATCCACCTCCACACACACCCTCGCATACGCTAATCTTGTCCTTTCTTCAGTAGCTTTGTCAAGCATGATAGGCACTCCAATAAAACTAGCAATCATTTGAATACCCTCTGGATTCCATAGGAATAAATGAATTTACTTCAGTGTAACCCAAATAGGTATCGAGGTAAGCACCTCGGCATCCTCGTCCATAGAAGGTGACCAGGCCCTAAGGATGAACAACCTACTTGCAATATGCAGAGGTCTCATTTCCAATACCTTACTTCTATCTTCTTCCTTCTTGAATTTGAATACAAAATTCTTATCTCCGTGTATGCTCACCTCAAATGCTCGAATTCCCTACGTCCTTATCAGCCACTCTTTGATATAACCATATGCCAAGCGCTTGCCCACAAAGCTGCCAATGACCAACCTTTCACATTCTTCTATCATATTCGCAAAGTCAGCAATTTGCACTTGTACTATTTTCCTGCCTTCAACAGTAGCTGGAGGTTCATACCTAAGTTTTGTAGAGCCCGTATGCTTGCTTTGCTTAAGCTTTGATGCCCAACTCATCCTCGCTGGTGCAACGGCCGGGTTTGGCATTGTCATTTCTTCTTGAATTTTGCTAGGGCCAGAGGATGCAACATTGGTTGGCATTGTACATTCATCTGCTTTATGTAAAACCTCTTCATTCCTTTGCGCTGCAGCCTGCTCTTGACTGGCTGACACCCTTGCAGTTAGCATTGCCCAGTTTTTTGGGTTTATCATCATTTTCAATCCTTCTGCACCTAGTATATCTCCATTTTTTACAGTCACTTGATATTCATTTGTGAGTAACTGTAGCAATCCATCACCATGAATGTTATACTTCTCCTCAAAAGCCATGAACACCACCTGTGAAAACACGTTCTCACTAACTTGTTTGATTGGTAAAAGAAAGAAACTCTCCACATATTTATGAATCAAACTTAATTGGGGGCATTTTTTTTTTTTTTACTAGTATGAATGGATTTTACTTTATTTTAAGCATCGGTGTGGTCGTAAAGAAAAGTAATAGTGGAGAAAAAATTAAAGATAAAGAATTTTTTTTTGGACCAGTGTGAATGGATTTTACTTTATTTTAAACATCAGTGTGGTTGTAAAGCAAAGTAATAGGGGAGAATAAATTAAAGATAAAGATGTTTGAACAAGTTGTTTGGGCTGGGCTGGATAGTTAAGCCCAAAGTGAATTTTTTTGTTGGTTTGGATAAGTTGTCTGGACAGTTAAGCCCGAAGCTGAACTTTTTTGTTTGTTTGAATAATTGTTTGTTACTGTTGGGCTAATTCACACTCACACACTCCTAACAAAAGAACCAAAATCATCCATAATAACATCCATAATAAGCTCACAAAGGTGTGAAATTATGTAAATGATTATCAAATCACCCATAGTAAATCTCAAAATCATGTAGAATTAAAGGGACTCAGATGTCTAAAATCCCTTTGGAATCATTCCTTGCCTTCATTACATTCTAATTCAATTCGTATCGAGACTAGCTAGGATCAACAAACCAAGGGACTAATTTAAAAAAACAAAAAAAAAACTCACTCTGAATGCACAATTACATACATAGATCCTAAAAAAAAACCTAGAAATTTTTAGCCATCCACCGACGAAACTCACTGCAACAACTTCCCATACATTGATCATGGCAAGTTTGATTTATCTGGTTCTACGTAGTCTCCATAATCTTGATCTTTGCTTTTCTTCTGCATGAATGTGTAATACACAAACTGCAAAATAATCTGAGGGATATCTGTCAAGGTCAACAAAATTTCCAAATTCCTCAAGTAGTACTAAAACGAGTTTTCATCAATAGTCTATCCTTTGCACCCGAGTATATATACACAGCCTTTTTTTTGGTCAAATTAATGTTCCAAGTCTAACCTGGAATTTTTTTTTTTTTTTTGGGTGTAGCACTCTAAACTATAAGCCCAAGTACGTAAACAAATTAACATCTAAATTCTTCATAAATGAAATAGATATATAAAAGGATACGTATATATAGATCGAGTACCACAAACTATAGCATCCCACAACCAGGGTAAGTTTGGTTTGATCTTTGCCCATTCAGTGCTTCTCACTAATTAAGTTCATGTAAACCAATTAAGTAGTGTAAGTAAGAGAAAAAAAGAAAAATTGAGAAATTGAGAGGGGAAGACAGAGAATGAGAGATACCTTCCTACATAAGTCACATTGGCTGTAAGAGCAAAGATGAACGTGAGAGGGTTCAAGCCCTACAACAATGAACAAGATTCATTAGCATCTTAATTAGGCCACCAATTAAAGAGACTTCACATATGCTTACTAGCTTCATGAATTTAGGTATTTAATTCGAGACGTAATGGTAATTAATTACCTCAACGTTCCTCCTTTTGATCTGATCAACAACAAGTAGAACATGGAAGTATATTAAACCAACAAAACCATAGCGAAAAAATTGAATAAAGAACCATGTATGGAGCATGCTAATTAGTACTAACATTTAAGTATATTTGAGGGACTCGACCGCCCATGTAAATAGCTGCCACCATCCATCCTAGACATTCTCCAAAAGCAGTACTACTGCTATTCACCTGAGCATCCTACAAATTAATTGTCACAAAAATTTTAGCTGCATTGCTCATAACATGAAAATGCAGGAACTTCCAAATAGTCTACCTAAGCGCGGTAATTAAACTTACTAGCAATAATCTTCTTCCATATAATCCTGTATGTCCTTCTACCAAAGCTTTAGCTTGGAAGGCTAAACCAGCAGATGTAGTAAGGAATGTTCCATAACCCACCTGTATATTCAATCAAACACATTTTCAATGACTTCAGATTTCATATTACATTTTGTAACACAATTAAAGGATTTATGGACTAGTTTACCGAGTGAGGAATTCTTCGAGGTTTGCTATAAGACTTCTTAGGAGAACCTTCATGAGTTTCATCTTCTTCATCAGTTGATGAATCTACATTTTCCATTGCTGGAGGTCCACTTTTAGCAAGTCTTAGATAAGAAACATATGGTGGTGTACCACTACCAGCCATAAATCTTACTGACCTATTAAATACAAATAAGTAAAATTAAATTAAAAATATAGAAACTAATGACTTCACAAAATGTTTATTCAAGCACAAAAAAATTGAATGTACTAATGATGTGTATATACGTGTAGTATACAACGTCCTTCCTTCCAGATACTCTTACTGGAGCACTATGAATGGGCGTGCTCGAATCATCGGACTTGGGATTGAGTGGCTTTGTAACTTCTTCATCCTTAAAAATCCAAAAAAATTAATTACTGTTATTTTTAAATCTTAATTATTTACAATTTACAACAAAAATTATACGAATGCATTACACAAAAAAAAAAAACTGTACAACATACTCTACTATCTCCTTGCTTCTTTTTCCCATTCCACAATATGTAAATGTAGTCATAGTATATGGTTTGCAATACCAATACAATTGTACTGATTGTATAAAGCTGTATATACACACAATTAATTAGTAGAGATATGCGGTGTATATACGAGATAAAGAGAAATACAAGGGGGTAGTTTTTTGTAAATTAGTGGAATTGAGATTGAAATATATACCAGAGCTGTGTAGTTTTTTGTGCATGTGATAGTGTTGTATATATATAATTTAATTGCAACTTACAGCTTTCAAATTTGTTTAAGCATATTTATTCATGTTACTAATATTTTTTTTTTAGTCTCTAACCTCTCTCGCTTTAAATGCCACTGATAAAGTTCAAACCCCGAATCTGTGATTCCATTGGCCGCAGAACACATCTTTAAACTAATTGGTCAAGGAATGAAGGAGCCTGAGTCGGTGAAATTTTTTTATGATATATTGGTTGTCTCTCATTATGAGATTCACTCCAACCCCTTCATTTTCTCTCACAAGAATTTGATATGGGTGAAAAATCTTTTTCCTCAGATAAATTTCTTTAGTTGGTCAGTGTTGCATTAGAAAATCTTGACTACAAATAGGTTAAGGAAAAGAGGAATTCACACATAGGGTCTTTGTGTGCTTTGTAATGAGACTGATGATAATCACATAATTATAACATTATTACCTCTTATTATAATTTTGTTAATCCTTGTTTTATCTTATTTTAGATTAATTATTAAATTTTTGTGTTTTTGTAGAATTTGGAGAAATAATGAAGAAATCGAAGAAAAATGAAATGAACAAATCACAGATTGTGACTTTAGAGAAAGTGGAGGTGAAAATAACCTGAGCCTTTAGCTTAAACCCAAAACCAAATCCATCAACCCAAACCCATTGCCAAGCCCAATCAAACCCAAAGCATATTCTCTTAATTATCCAATATTCTGGTTTGATTTAGGCCTTAAATCACTCATTGAATCCTCCCCTTTAAGTTGTCCATATTAATTTTTTTAGTTATCTATAAATACAAGAGAAATAAATGAGAAAAATGGGAAGAAGAGAAGGGAAGAAAAAATATATATTAGAATATCAAACCCTCTTCCTCACAACGATTATCATCACCACTATCACCATCACCGCCTCTTTTTCTTCTCCATTAAACATCACAAAACCACCACCATATGGACCTCTTTCGTCACCTCTCTTTCTCAACCACACAGCGTCGCCAACGCCACCTGCCCGTCCTGCTCGAGCTCTCACTTGCTCGTCCTGCTGCCCTCTCTCTCACTTCTGCTCACAGCCAGCACCGATATCTCTCTCGGCCTCTCTTCGTCTCGCCCTCCGACCACGCCTTCGCAGCCCGCCTGCTGGCAATACCCTGCTTCACCTGCTCACACACCGGACAACCCTCCTGCGAGCAGCGACCTTGCTTGCTCCATTCCCGCCTCCTGTCTCCATTTGAATGAGGAAGAAGGCTTGGGGTGCTAAACGCACCCTAGTCCTCTTACTCTCTGTACCACCACATGCAATATTAAGAGACAAGTTATTGGCACCCCCTGTTTCATGCTGAGCACCCCGAGTTTGCTGTGTACCGTATGGATTCACTGCTGAGTACCACAGCACCGAGGCGGCGACAAACCAAAAGGTTGTATAATTTATTTTACTGACTTAAATGCTTAATTGTTAATTACAATTTTATTTCAGAAATTTGATAAATTGATTTTACCTTTCATGTTCGATTAAAACTTGATATGTTTGGTAGTTAGATTCACATTTTATCAATATTCAAAGCATGTGCTAAAAATTATTAAGCTTAGACTTTGATTAAGTGTGCCTTAAAAAGACACTTAATGTTTTGTAAGAGTTTATTTGCTTGAGATAAATTGTTAATGTTTGACAGAAACTTGATATAATTGGAATTGGATTTTAATGATCACATTTTCGGTGCAAGTAAGAGATCCTCATCCCTAAAGCTTCTCTTTTATAATTTCAGTAATTTAGATTTAAATATATTTGCTAACTCATCGGTGAGTCCAAACCCCACAAAATTCATGTCATCCATATTTTTCTTTTATTTTATTTTTTTTATTTTTAATTTATTTTTAGTTTAGTTTTAAAAACACTGTAACCCCATTTTTCAGTAAATTAGTTTAGATAAATTCTAAAATTCAATTGCATCCACTTTCCTCGTGGGATTGACCCGTACTTGCCGTTGTCTACCAGTTAGACACCGTGCACTTGCGGTTATTACAAGTGGGTCAAATTAGCCTGTTTATTTTGGCGTCGTTGCCGGGAAAGGTAGCGGTGTAATTGAATTTAAGATTTATTTTCACTAATTTAAAAAAATAAAAATTTCAGGAAAAAAAAAACAACAAAATTTTATTTTTATTTTGTTAAGTTCTTTTTACACTCATTTCGTGTTATTTGTTTGATTTTGCATAATACACGCTTCTCGAAAAAATTGGACGATCCTGCAAACATCAAGCAAATTTTATTTTTTTTATTTTGTGAGGAGAGTTTTAATTTTATTTTCACCTCGTTTTACGAGTGTGTGGAGTAATAGTTTTTGTAAACTCTATTGTTTTTCATTTTTAATCACCTAAAAAAAACCATAAATTCTCTAAGTCAAAAGAAAATATAGGGAAACAATTTTAATTGTTACCCAATAATTTCTTGTGATTTAGAAATCCGACTTCTAAGACCAAGACCAGTAAATTTTTTTGCATGTGCTTCTGTGTTAAGTGAAACGGATAAAAAGAAGTCGGACATTTTTTGAATTGTGCTAACTCTTTGTGCAGAGATGAATGCGCAGACTGTAAGTACTTTTAACTCACACAAAGTATTAGCGACCGGGTGCTTTATGTAATTGTTTGCAATTGTGTGTTGGTTGTTTAAATTATGTAATTGTGATGCTAAGCTTTAGTAATTCATAATAAGCAGACCCAGCTTCTAAATAGAAACTGGTGGGACTTGATATCCCCACCTCATCACTCCAGCTGTGTGTAACCAATAGCCAAACATAATTAAAATCAGTTAGCAAGTTAGATAGAGTCATCTTTTAGGTACGGTGTTCATAGGACAACCAAGACCAATGCTAAAAGTGACGATGGGTTTAATCATTCAATGAACTTCGAGAGACCACTACCATAAGGATAATTTATCCGGTACGCCAAGTCATAAGTAAGCTACGATCCACAAGAAGAATTGGTGTAGCCAACAGTTTTGGTTAGGAACACAAGCCTCAAGTGTACCTCTAATATCACATCATTCTCACATCTATTGGCTTACAGAGCGGTAGCACAAGGAAGTACTTAATTGGACCATTGTGACCTCCTTCTCTTGTGCGATAATCCAGTTTCTTTGAAACAAAACTCTAGCCTACTGATTTTGAACTTTGCGGTGTAAAGTGTACACTCTTAGGATCAACTTGTAGCACTCATTGTTTTGTTATAAAGATTACATAAGAAATAATTGTCCCCCAAAGATAAAAAGATAATTGATCTAAAAAACGTTGATTGCTTAGGGAGGCATGTTTCTTGTGCATTTATTAGTTGCTGATTGCGTGTGAGTCTGTGTATATTTTTAGAGTTAGTGATTTAAAAAAAATGAGCACAAGGGATTACCTAGCCTATTTTTCCGAGCAAGTCAATTCATTTTATAACAGGCGACGACCTGATTATGATCCATATTTAGATTATTACAACCCAGGTTTAGCCTATCATCCTGACTTCTCATGGGCTCATGGTCAGTACCATGAAGGCCCTCTAGACACTCCTCAGACTCCTCAAGCTTTCATTCCTGATAATGAGTCTCAATTTCATCAAATTGTTCCCCCATTTAACACATCAAGGTTAGAGGATATTTTGAACCTTTTTATAGAGTGAACAGGAGAAATGCTTTAACAAAATTTTCAGGATATTACAGAATTGACAGTTATTTCTCAACAAAACTCCCAAGCTATCCGAAAACTTGAGATGACTGTGAGTCAGATAGCTGAGTCACTTCCTGAGATAGACTCAGAAAAATTCCCTAATCAACCTCTTTTTAATCAAAAGGGTCAATTCGAAATTAGTGACACATCTGAGCCAGATGATGAAGATGTACAATGCATTACTACCCTTAAAAATGAAAAACTGGTTGAAAATAGGGTAGAAATGCCTGATATGGGTGTCATTGAGTTGTCTAGACCAATATCTCTATGTGATTCATGTGATGAGCCTGTACCACCTGATATATCCATCGTCTCATCTACTTGCATCACATTCTCATTTACTGAGGCTACTTTCACCGATCCCTTGTTCTGTAGTAAGGATTTCAGTTTTCACCATCCTGTTGTAAAAATTATTCAATCTTCTGATTTTGAACCAGACCTAGGATGTTCCCTTTTTGGAGCACGCAAGAATCCACTGTTGTGTATGACTACTGATCACTTTTGGGATGTCCTAGTGGATTTGGTGCCCCATGCGATTGCTATATTTGGGTGGACTGATCCTCAACTGTTTAGGTTGTTGATATACGACCATGGACTAAGTGTTTGTCATGTTCTTCCTCTCCACTTTTCGATACACCATTTTTTAGGAAGAATATTTGTCGGCTGATGACGTTAAACCAAGCGCTACTGGGAGGCAGCCCAACTTTGTTGTAAAGGTGCATGTTGAGTGTGTATTTTATCTATCTCTATTAACTAATCCACAATTATTTTGTCTCTAAGCTCTCATCGGTGGATTACTTGTGAGAATTGGTAAAATCTTCACCGCGGTAATATTGTTCTAACCTCATCTCATGTACTTATTTCATTAATTTGTCAAAATTATTTTGTTAAACGTTGATGACAATGTTTGGGGGTAGGGTTTATGAGTCGGTAAATTTTTTTGTAGTGTTTTCTTCTTTTCTTGTTCTTAAAAAAAAATATGCTTTTCTGTCAAGAAAACTTGGTTTTTTACGATTATAAAAATGATTTTTAAAATGTTTTATGCTCAAGAAAATACAATTCAACTTGACAAATTGGTATATTGATAAATAACTGAAAGTTTAGTATGATCCTTAAGTTAGATCTAGTTCATAAGATTTTTCAACTCGATTATCTTTGCACCATGAGCCATCTTAGCATAACTTGAAGTTGATGAGTGAAGTATATACTAGAAAACCTTAGAATAATAGTGGAGCCTTAACCCTGAAAGTTTTGAACTTTTCTATTTTTCCGAGGGTTATACATAAACTCTGATTTTTCTTGAGTCCGTATTATCTCGTTGATGATCTCATTTTTCTGATCAATTGCTTTGGGAATGACATCAAAATTGAATTATTACACTAGAACTTCTTGGCTTATTCAATTGAGATGTCATAATACTGACCCGAATTTAGGAAATGATCTAGGCATTTTTTTCCCTTTTCTTTCTTTAGACCATTAACTAGCCTTTTAACTTACCCATAACATTAACCTTTTAGTAGCCTTAGAATAACTTTTATTTGTTAACCCATTAACCTTTACCCAACTTTTCTGAAAATGTGTATGGATGGATATACTTGGTGTAAAAAGGGCATTAAAGAGCAAAATATGAGATATTTCATAAATCCTCTATGTGAAAAAAATAATAATAATAAAAAAAATAAAAATAAAAATGATTCCTCAATGAGGATAAAGATGTGAGAATGAAGAAAAATTGATGGTGCGTAACATTGGTTTATTCTTGACAACCCTAATTGTTCGTGAATGGGTGTATTGATATTCACATAATTATTACATAATATATCCCTCAATTTATATATGTTAGTGTTTCGATTATTATATTTTATAGTAATTATTTCGTTTTCATGTCTTTGTAGGAATTTGAGCATAAACGATGAAATCATATTAAGGCGACAAGTTAAAGAACGACAATTGGTCGATTCTAGCGGTGGTACAAAGTAGAGGGTCATACATCTAAACCCAAAACCAAGCCCATAACTTAAATCCAAATCCAATCCTAAGCCCAATCAAACCCTAGACACATTCCCTCAATTACCCAAGATTCTGATTTATTTTTTTCCTTAAATCACTCATTGAACCCTCCCCTGAACTTGTCCATATTCATTTTCTCCTAATTCTCTATAAATACAAAAATTCAATGGATGAAAAAGGGAAGGAAGAGAAGGGAAGAAAAAATCAGTAGAAAATCAAATCCTCTTTCCTTCAGAGAGTGATTCTCATCACCATCCCAACCAAACAAATCTAGGTTTTTTCTCCTTCATCCCTCATCACCACCTCCATCCATCATCAGCCACACCACCAAGCTCCACCACCATCACCCGAGCATCTCCCTGTCCCTGCTCCTTTCCCCTGTCCACACAGCCACCACTACCATCTCGTTCTCCCACCATCAGCCACCCCGCACACCACGAAACAGACCACCACCGCCACTAATCACCGTGAAACAGGGGCGTGACAACCCTGTTTCACGTTAAAAATATCACCTCGCCACTGAGCCTCACCATCACCACCATCACCCTTCATCTCGTCGTCGTCTCTCTCTCTCTCTCTCAGCCACCATCACCCGAGCACCACCACCACCACGAAACAGGGGAGTGACAACCCTGTTTCGCGTCAGACCTCCGCCTCGCCACAGACCCTGTTCCCTGTTTTCCTCTCTTCTCCACGATCTCTCCCTCCTCCACCTCGCCCTCTCTGTTCCTGCATCACAACAGACCGAGAACCACCACCACGCCGCGAAACAGAGCCTCACCAGGCTCTGTTCCGCCTCGCCGCCGCCAGTGTTCCTCCTCTTCTCTCGGGGTCTCTTCGTCTTGAGCTCCTTACTGCCTCCCTCTCTCACGACCACCGTCGCAAGCGGCACAAATCACCGCGACAAGAGAAACAGGGCTCCGTAAACTCTCTGTTTTGATTTTCTTTCTGCTTCCTTTCCTTTATTCAGTGTTTCCTCACTTTTTCTCTTTTTTTTTTCAGGTTCAGAACCAGTCGGAAGAGTGAGGATCGAACCAACAGACGCGAAGAATAGCACCGCAAGCGGCGCTGTCGCGTTAGAGACGAAAGGAACTGTAGCAGAGGCGCGGGAATGATTTAAAATCTGTTTTTCACTATTTGTACCTCCGGTTTCTCTCTGTACTACCACAGAGCTTGTGTATTTCATTTTCTCGGGATTCGTGTTCGGACCAACTGCTGAGTATCACCACATCGAATTTGCGACAAACTAAATGGGTTGTATAAGTTATTGTGATTGATTTTTACTGAATTGTGTGCTTAATTGTTAATTACAATTTATTTGGATTTTAACGATCACATATTCGGTGTAAGCAAGGGATTCTCATCCCTAAAGCTTCTCGTTTTTAAATTCAGTAATTTAGATTTAAATAATTTTTGCTAACTCATTGGTGAGTCCAAGCCCACAAAATCCACATTTTTATTTTACTTTACTTTTCTTATTTTTAAATTTATTTTTAGTTTAGTTTCAAAATGATGTAACCCCATTTTCCATTTAAATTAGTTTAAATTAAATTATAAATTTCAATTGCATCCACCTTCTTCGTGGGATCGACCCGTACTTGCCGTTGTCTACCAGTTAGGCACCGTGCACTTGCGGTTATTACGAGTGAGATAAATTAGCCTATTAATTTAGGTTAGTTAAACTCGTAACATGTATACATTCCTAGAAATTTTTGTTAGAATCCTTTTACATTCCTTATTAACCATTATCCAAGCCCTGTTACAACCCAACAAAGTCATAGTTGATCTTAGGTAGAGGTTGGTTTCACAGATGTGGAGATTAAATAACTAAGAACTATGGTGTTTGATTCAACATTCCCAAAAGTAATTAATATTCTTTTCCATGAGATCATGTTCATTCCATTCTTGAAAAATCCGTTCTTCATATTACTATATGTGAGATGATTGTTTTCCATTATTTACTCTTTTCCTCATATATAAACTGAGTAAATTATCAAATCTCTGAGTGTTTTATTGTGAGTGACATGAGAGGTTTGAAGTTAAAACAAACTTTCTACAGGAGATTTAGTTATTGTTTCTCTGAAATGAAAAGTTATGTTGATAGTGCTTTTCACACACACACACACACATTGAGTTGAGGATAATTATGAATTTTTTCTAACTTTTGGAGAATATTAAATTATTTGGAAATTTGTTGATACACGAAAATGACACTGTTGGTTTCTTGCATTTCTTGAAGTTTTAAAATGAACACTGTTTGACCAAGTTTTGTTAAGTTAGTAATGTTTGTGGGTAACATTTTCTGGAAACCCTCACGAGACTATAACTCGTCCCCTAGAGGTAATCTAGGGGTTCAAAGCCTTGTTGCACATTTTCAAAGTTAAGTGCAATCAACGATTCCTGCGAAAGTGAGTTAGGATTTTATTTGTGATTTTCTTTTCTTTGTTTTGCTCGAGGACTAGCAAAATATAGGTTTGGGGGTATTTGATAATCACATAATTATAACATTATTACCTCTTATTATATTTTTGTTAATCTTTATTTTTATCTTATTTTAGATTAATTATTAAAATTTTGTGTTTTTGTAGAATGTGGAGCTGTAATGAAGAAATCAAATAAAAATGCAATGAACAAATCTTAGACAGCGACTTCAGAGAAAGTCGAGGTGAAAATAGCCTAGACCCATAACCTAAACTCAAAACCAAGCCCATAAACTCAAACCCAAAGAATATTCTCTCATTTATCCCATATTCAGAATTGAATTTACCTTGATTCACACCATGAATCACCCATTTATCTCATCTTTATTCATTTTGTTCATTATCTATAAATACAATAGAAAATGAATGTGAAGGAGGAGGAAGAGAAGGGAAGAAAAAAATATTAGAAGATCAAACCCTCTTCCTCACAGTGATTCTCATCACCACCATCACCATCACCACATCTTTTTCTTCTCCATTAAACACCACAAAACCACCACCATCTGGACCTCTCTCGTCGTCTTTCTCTCTCAGCCACACAACGTCGCCAACGCCACCTGCCCGTCCAGTTCGAGCTCTCACCTAATCGTCCTGCTTGAGCCATTTCTCTCTTCTGCTCACAGCCACAGCAGCCAGCACCGAGCTCTCTCAGCCTTTCTTCGTCTCGCCCTCCGACCACGCCTTCGCAGCCCGCCTGCTAGCAATACCCTGCTTCACCTGCTCACACACCGGACAACCCTCCTGCGAGCAGCGACCTTGCTTGCTCCATTCCCGCCTCCTGTCTCAATTTGAATGAGGAAGAAGGCTTGGGGTGCTAAACACACCCCAATCCTCTTACTATCTGTACCACCACATGCAATATTAAGAGACAAGTTACTGGCACCCCCTGTTTCATGCTGAGCACCCCGAACTTGTTGTGTACCGCCTGGATTCACTGCTGAGTACCACCGCACCGAGGCGACGATAAACCAAAAGGGTTGTATAATTTATTTTACTGACTTAAATGCTTAATTGTTAATTACAATTTTATTTCAGAAATTTGATAAATTGCTTTCACCTTTCATGTTCGATTAAAACTTGATATATTTGGTAGTTAGATTCACATTTTATCAATATTCAAAGCATGTGCTAAAAATTATTAAGCTTAGACTTGATTAAGTGTGCCTTAAAAAGACACTTAATGTTTGGTAAGAGTTTATTTGCTTGAGATAAATTGTTAATGTTTGACAGAAACTTGATATATATGATTGGAATTGGATTTTAATGATCACAATCTTCGATGTAAGCAAGGGATCCTCATCCCTAAAGCTTCTCGTTTATAATTTCAGTAATTTAGATTTAAATATATTTGTTAACTCATCGGTGAGTCCAAACCCCACAAAATCCATCTCATCCATCTTTTCCTTTTATCTTATTTTTAATTTATTTTTAGTTTAGTTTTAAAAACACTGTAACTCCATTTTTTTCAAATTAGTTTAATTAAATTATTAAATCCAATTTAATCCACCTTCCTTGTGGGACTTGTCGTTGTCTACCAGTTAGACACCATGCATTTGCGGTTATTACAAATGGGTCAAATTGGCCTATTTATTTAGGTCAGTTAAGCCCGCAACAATTGACGAGACGCTGGATCATTTTATGCTTCACTGCAGATTCTCCAAATCCATTTGGAGCAGTTTCTTGTCAGAATTTAGTTTGAGTTTGACGTTTCAAGGCTCCATTTTAGATTGGCTAAGTTGGTGGTCCAAAGTTAATCCTTCCCGGCGGGCAGAGTGGTTATGGCGTAGGGTTCCTCACGTACTCATGTGGTGTGTGTGGAAAGAGAGAAATATGAGAGCATTTGAATGGCTCAACAGATCAGAACACTCTATCTTTATCGAGATTAGGGAATCGCTGTGGAGTATGGGTTGACTTGTAATTTGTTTAGAGATTTGGTTTTTGACACCTTCATGGTGTCTTAGCATTCCTTGATATAGGAATGTTTTTCTTTGTATTTTGTTTCATTTTCTTTCTTTAATAAACATTTTTGTGTTTGGCAAAAAAATAAAATAAATAAAAATAAAGAGAGAGAGAGAGTCGAATACAAGCAATTTTCAAAGGAGGAATGTTGGATATGATTACAACGTACAATTATTAGTTTTTTTTTAACAGTAGCTTATAGTGTACATTTCTATTAGTATAAGGAGGTGATGTACACACTTCACATACAAAAGTTTACACAGATGTTAAGCTTCAAATGTGATTGTGCTACAACACTGACGTGTGGTTAAGAGTAAGGGACAAATGCATGTGTGTGAAGAGCCTTTAAAGGCTTGCCATATGTAAAATGAATGTGCATTAGTTTTTATTTTGTTCCCCTCTCACTTTTGTTATCTTCTTTTTCATTTCTAGTCATTTTTGATTGGGCAGTAACTAGTACATTATCCATGCTAAACTATCAAATGCATTTACTTGAACAAATCATCAACACAACATAAGATACAATAATTATAAACCTTTGTGTATATGAGTATTTGGCTCGGTTGCACAAATTATCCGTTGCACTGATATTTTGGAATGTTTAAATTTTGTTGTAACAATGTAAACATGTAACACCAATTTACAATTTTTTTTATCAATTAAAATCATTTAATGGTAAACTTTTCTCATTTATGAGAGTTAGTTGGCTCTTGAAAGAAAAACAATAGTAACTATTATGTGTTAAAAAAATTTATTCACACATTCGTTAAATTTCAAATCTTTGTACAAACATCGTAGAGAATAACTATTTTTAAGTTATGTAATAGTTAGTAAACACTATGGTATTTTATTTTTATTTTTTTTAAGAGCAAACGTTGTTTTAAAGGGTCATCGAACCTTAAAACTATTTACATACCCATCAAAAGATTATTATTTTTTTGGCACATATACTCACATGAATACAATATTCATCTACCATAGAATTGTTGGTATAGAGTAAATATTGCATGATCATAAATACGAGCTTTCGCCGGGCTACTTTAGACAATTGAATGAGAGGATATTGATTGTAAACTGCGCCCCCCCCCCCCCCCCCCCCCCCCCCCCCCATGATACTAGAAAACAATGATGCTAAGGATGTTTTCTTGTTTTAAGATGTTGACAAAGCAAAAAAAAACAGCATCGGTGGGCTGCAGCCCAGCCCAGTTGCGATGGAGAGTCTATTATTCTACAATCCCTATTGTATGTCAATATTGTTTGGTTGATATCGCATTTCCAAGTTGATGTGTTTGTCATGGAGTAGAATCAGCATATGTGTGACAATAATGTGTTATGCTTGAATGTTCATTAGAATGAAACGTGGTTGACACATGTTTGAGCATGTTGATCTTAAAACATACAATTCCATGTCTGATTTTCGAGTTACATTGACATGAAAGATGTAAAAAAAAAATACTGGATCCATAGCCTTCCGCCACTTCAATTCCAGTAGAATCAGCATCCATAGCCTTCCGCCACTTCAATTCTTTGACAGCCTCACTGAAAGATACTTGATCACAGTCTGAAAATAGTGCAAAATGAGTGAGTGGATCCTCAGAGTGATCAATTCCTTTTACCTGATAGTCTTGCATCCATGCTGGCCTTCTCCTAACACGTCGAAGGTGAGAACCTGCAGTAGCATCATCCTGCTAATTGTGTTCTGTTGTTGGTGAAGTTGCAATTGTTGTAGAAACATCATTTTGAGGATTGTCAGGAGTAGGAGATGCTGGAGGATGTTGCTGATCATAAGGCTGTTGTGATTCTTCTTCATTTGCACCATCAAAGTTTGTTGGTATTGTCTGCCCAATACCATTGCTGCTCCAAGACCAATTTTTGTCTTCAACAAATATAACATCACGGCTAATGACAATTTTGTTGGTGATAGGATTGTACAATTTGTACGCTTTCGATTGCCCATTAACACCAAGAAAAATGCATTTTTTTTCCTTTGTCATCTAACTTTTTTCTCTTTGCATCCGGAATGTGGGCATAAGCAATACATCCAAAAATTCTGAAATAATCTACCACCAGTCTTCGTCCGCTCCATACTTCCTCCGGTGTCATATTTCGAACAGCAAGAGTGGGGCTTCTGTTCAATATATGAATGCTCCAATTAACTGCTTCAGGCCAGAATTTTTTTGGATTGCCACTTCTTGCTAAAAGACTTCGCACCATATTCAAAATAGTGCGATTTTTCCTCTCGCATACTCCATTTTGTTGGGGCGTATACGCTGCTGTAAATTGTCTTTTGATTCCATGGAACTCACAGAATTTTGCAAAGTCATGTGAGTTGTATTCTCCTCCACGGTCAGTGCGAATAATTTTTATAGCTCCTCCAACTTCTTTCTCAACAAGAGCTTTGAAGTTTTTAAAGGCCACAAATGCTTCAGATTTTTCTTGCAAAAAATATACCCAACTTTTCCGACTATAATCATCAATGAACATTAAAAAATAACGCTTACCACCATTCGAAGTCGGATTGATAGGCTAGCAAATATCAAAGTGAATCAGCTCCAAACACCTTATTTGCTCGCCATGATTTTCCTTTCGAAAAATGATCTCGATGTTGTTTGCCAACAACACACTCTTCACAATTTTGAGAAGGACTCTGAATTAGTAGAAGACCCGTCACCATGTTCTTTTGTTGCAGTGTTTTTAGACCACCAAAATTCAGATGTCCATAGCGAAAATGCCATAGCCACGCCTCGTTCTTCAATCTCGCGGAAAAACATGACTAAGTGTTGTTGTCAAGATACAAGGGAAACATCCTGTTTGTCGTCATTTTGACTTGAGCAATTAAGCCTAATTTTTCATCTTGAATGCGACAAACTGCATCTTTGATGGAAATTTCGTATCCCTTTTCTTGGAGCTGACAAACACTAAGCAAATTTGTTTTCAAGTCAGGAACAAAGAAAACGTTGGAGAGAATCTGAGTACAGTTTTTGTTGGTGAGGATATGTACATTTCCTTTGCCCATGACAGAAATTGAAGAGTTGTCGCCAAACGTCACAGTGTTGCGAAATGATTCATCCAATTCTGAAAACACTGATTTATCCCCACACATATGATTGCTACAACCAGTATCTAAATACCACAAGTGGTGGTTAGTTTCTTCCATTGACTCATGACATGCCATCGGGAGAGAAACTTCCTCTTCTTTTTCTACAAAATTTGATTTCACACCATGATCTCTATTCATATTAGTTCTACATTCATTTTTATAATGGCCATACCTGTGACATCTATAGCATTCAACATGTGACTTATCTGCAGACTTTGATTTGTAAGCATTTGAATGGTGATTGTCACGACCTTTCCATTTCTCTTTGAAATCAGAAGAATTGTTTTCTTCTATTTTGTGGTGTGAACTTTTGTCTTTCCATCTCCCTTTTCCATGGCTACTCGCTTTTAGATTGGTTGCAGCTCCCAAAGCTTGTTCTTCTTTATCTTGCTGAACAATTTTTTGTTCATGAACCAACAAAGAACTTTGTAATTCATCAATTGAAAGTTCATCAATATCCTTCGATTCCTCTATAGCACAAACAACAAAATTGAATTTTGGTGTCATGGATCGAATAATCTTCTCAATAATGGTGACGTCCTCCGTCTTGTCACCATGGATCTGCATCTTGTTAACTATTTTCATCGTTCGTGAAAAATAATCTGTAACCAACTCTCCTAATTTCATTTTAAGTGTTTCAAACTCTGTACGAAGAGCTTGAAGCTGCTGCCTCTTCGCCCTTGCTGATCCTTGGTACTTCTTCTTCATGGAATCCCAAATATGCTTAGAGGTGTCCTTGCAAAGAATTGTCTCCAAGATAGAACGATCAATGGCTTGAAAAAGGTAGTTTTTCTCCTTCAAATCCTTCAGCTTGAGTGCTTCTGACTCAGTCCTTTGCGCATCCGTCAACGCCGTACTGGCTATTGGTTCTGCTACCCCAGAAACAATCACCTACCAATACTCTTTGGAGCGCATGAAATTCTCCATTAACATGCTCCAATGGTCATAATGACCATCAAACCGTGGAATGGATGGTTGCATATGGTTTTCAGAGGCCATGAGTGAATTGCTGCTGCAATATATGGAGTTGCTGCTACTGCACATTCAAACTCTCTTCTTCACCCAACCTGGCTCTGATACCACTGTTACAAATTCAGATCAGCAAAAGCAAATAATCAATAAAGAGGAAAACTAACTCGTTTTTATTCAATTATCAATAGCCTTTAAATAGGAAATTCATCAACAACTAAGTACTAAAAAATAGCAACAGGTTTTGACCTGAAACAGACTAGAAACATGCTAAGGACTAGGTCTACTTCACCTACATCTAAGGACCTTGTTGACTACTTCATAACAGAATAAACTTTGTCTCTGGTTATTTGTTTATTGCTTTCACTGTTAAACCTATCAATAGGCATCAATATTCAGGCAATGATTATCAATAATACCATTTATATTCCTTTAGTTCAAGGTAGTAATGTGAATATTGTTCTTGTTCACAGGAAGAACACTTGAGAGAAGTGCTGAGTGTGTTGGTTAGAAAAATTCAAACACTACATGCTTGGTGAAATGCCAGAAGTGACAAAATGGTAGAATTATCAGCTACCACATCAAATGAAACTCAAGGATAGGAAGGTATTGGAACATGTTAATGTCAAATGTCCAGTAGAAGCAAGTGCATCACATGATAGCTAGGAAACAATTAATCCTTCTATAAACACCCAAAACTCATGCCCTTTATTAACTTCCGACTATAATTACAAGGTAGATCTGTAGGTAGAGAGTATCATTTCAAGAAACAGGGGAAACTGTAAGAATGCAAATAATGTCACAGGGAAACATGCAAGTAGAGCTATAAGAAGGGAGACCCATGCAAGTTGATGCCCAAGCATGATAAAATAAGTAGCACTAAATGCTATCGTCATGGTAGCTATAGCGATGAAGAGCATGGCAAGACCGATTATCAATTTCTGAGGTAGGGACTTGATGAAGTCTTCTTCAGCAAAGCGCCGTCAATATGGATAAAAACATCAACACTGAAGTCAAGGAACACTACACCAAATTGGCACTTTTGTAACAACTCTCAAAACAGTATCACTTTTGAGATGTTACAATCCACCAAACAATTTCAAATCAAAACTAAATTTAGTCAAAAAAATGAAAAACAGTAACAAAAAAAAAATGATACAATAAGTTGGATCACCATGAATAGTATCACTTTTATAACCATACTCTTCATGGTGATACTATTATTGTATTATTTTGTTTGTGAAAATATGTAAAGTTGTTAGGTGAATTGTTACACTTCAAAAGTGATACTGTTTTGGGGGTTGTTACAAAAATGCCAATATGGTGTAGTGGAAAAGAAGAGTGCTAATGCATTCGATACTGCAAAAACCATAAAAGACCTTTTCTTTAGGAAAATGGGAGAGCCTTTATCGCTCCCATCACTAATGTTGCCACCAGGTACGGTGAAGGCTGCAGTAAAAACGACAGTTGAAATGAGTGTTGCAACCACCATGGATGAGGATGCCATATCTTTCATCCATTTCTCTCCCTTTTCTACCAAGTCCTTGTGCTCATCAGTGAACAACTCTCTGGGGCTTTTCTTCTGCAAAATTTTCAAGTTTCTGTACAGTGGTTGTACAATCTTCTCTACTTCCTGAACAACAACATTATTTGGGTAAAAAATAATGTACTTTTGCGAGTTAACTCAAATGTGCTTGGCTATCTCATTGCAGTTGAATCAACTGCAGAGTAAAAATTTGAATTCAATTGGGTTATTTTCAGAACCACTCTAACAACTTGATTTTTAATGATCTATTAGAAATGTTTTGGCTTGGCCGGCTTACCTTACGTAGGGATTATGTTTCCCCATAATTCCTGTTTCTGTTTTATTCGGATTCTGTTTCTAGTTTTCTTTAAAGTGAACTGAGTTTTTGAGCTATTTGTATCACTGACCAGAGCCAAAGATAAAACATTGAGATAAAAGAGTGCAAGATAAATTACCTTATACCATTGCAGTTCATATTGCACTTGTGAAATAATTAGATCAGGGGACTGAAAATGTTGGTAAGACGTATTATTTTCCTCAATAATACTAGGAAATCAGGTTCTGCAATCAAAATGATATTTCATAATCTTGGAAGAATGATGAAAATCTCAAAAGTATTTATGCTTATCTCGAGGGTTATAAAAACATCATCTCATCATGGCACATCATCATGTTTGCAAAATATGATCCCTATCTTGCCACCATTTTCCTACTTAACGGACTAATTAGATTTTTCTTTTTTCCACCAAACAGACTAATTATATATTGATTAGATTTTTTCCCTCACCAAACCGATTAATTATATATTGATTATGATTGATGAATTGGTCTTCCACAAATGTGAACTCCACCCCTACCTACTATTTGTTCAATTTCAGTTCCACCCTTAAATGTATCCATACATACACGTATCTTTCACATCTCAACGATTAGTCTTTTATACTTTCCAATTCCATGGCTGATATTCGGCAACCCCTCCTGAATGAAGTCCCTACTAAGGGACCTTCCACCCCCGGTGATGATACAATCATAGAGCAACCCCTCATTAATGATTCCTATGAGGGACCTCCCATCCCTGTTGATAGATCAGTTTCCGTTCTCATTGACGTGCACAAGGAACAAACACAGTAAATACTGGAGACAAACAATTTATGTGGCTTGACAAACTCGCCTACATCCATAATAAATTACAACTCTTATTGCTTCAGATTCAAATTACAGACAGATTACAAACACATCATACAAATTGGTTTCCCAAAAGAAACTCAAATACAAAATCCGAACGATATCCCAACAAATAAACAACTGAAAATCCAACGCAAAACAAATCCAATGTCGAATTTTCTGAAACAATTTCCGGACACAAAGGAGTATTCCTAGCAAACTGAAACTCTCACATAGTGCTTTGCAAAGGACTGATGGGTCAAGGGTCCTTATATAGGCCCCTTGAGGAGGTGTAAGAGGCGGCAAATACAACATTCACAGCTTATTTTTAGAAATCAACATTCACAACTCTTATTGCCTCAGATTCAAATTTCAGACAAATTACAAACACACCGTACAAATTGGTTTCCCAAAAGAAACTCAAATACAAAAAGGCAGACAGAGTTTGGAGTTCTTTCATGCAGAGTTTGTGATGAAAAACCAGTTTGGAATAAAAAAAAATGTCCAAGAATGACCAGAAGTTGGTTGTTAGAAGTTTTGATGAATCAAAGAAGACGTGGCATATAGCAGGGCCAGCAATTCTGACTGGTCTTGCTCAATTCTCTATTGGATTTGTCCCGTTGCCTTTGTCGGGCATCTAGGTAATGTTGAGCTTGCCGCTGTCTCCATTGTTCAAATTGTCATTGATGGTTTAGCCTGTGGAGTCATGGTAAGTGTTGGGAAGAATTACGGGGTCGAAGCAATCTCACAACTAAAGTGAAAGTTTGAGAAAATGTGGAAATAAACTTAAGACACAAGATTTACGTGGAAAACCCCCAAACAAATTAGGGAAAAAACCACGGGGCAAGTATAGGAGGATTTCACTATGAAAAACCGGGATTACAACTCTTCTCTCTAATGTACAAGGAGATAACAACAATTACCTATCTCTCTTGTAACTAGGAGAACACTCAATCTCTCTAAACCAATCTTTAAGGAGAAACCTATGTTTTTCTCTCTTGAGAACACTAGGAGATTCTAGGGAGGTTTGAGAATGAATTGGACTTGAATTATATGGAATGAATTGGAAGTGCAAACCTAAGGCCAATTTATAGCCTTCAAAAGAGCATAAATTAGGCTACCTTGTTAGGTAGCACACCTTGTTAGGCTTCAACCCTCCTTTGTTGAATTGAACATCTAGAAGAGTTGGCTTCACATTTTTCTTATTTTCCCATAAAAGAGACTTCACACATTCACATTCTCCCGCTTGAAGTCGCTTTTGGTAATCCCTCTATCCTTCCTTATTTGCCGATGCCATGCTTGCTTACGTCTCTGCTAGGCCGCAAGAGGATCGGCACCATTCAAACTTATCGGTATTAATTGGCTTTGTCATAGCATCAACTAGGTTCTCCTCAGTATGTATCTTTTGCATGTCTACACTCCCTTCCTCCACTACTTCTCGAACGAAGTGGTACTGGACCCGTATGTGTTTTGTCCTCGAATGAAAGGCCGGATTCCTTGCAATGTGCAAGGCACTCTGACTGTCACAAAACAGAACCATCTTCTCTTGTTTGTGCCCGAGCTCCTCCAGTAACCTTTGAATCCAAACAGCCTCCTTGCAAGCATGTGTACCTGCCATATATTCTGCTTCTGTTGTTGATAGAGCTACAATAGTCTGCAACTTCGAAGCCCAGCTTACAGCTCCTCCTGCAAGAGTAAACACATAACCCGTAGTGGATTTACTTTTATCAAGATCACCTGCGAAATCTGAATCTACGTAGCCTCTGACAGAAAATTTTGATCCTCCATAACATAATGCAGCATTTGAGGTTCCTTTGATGTATCTTAGGATCCTCTTCACAGTACTCCAATGCTCTCCACCAGGATTCGCCATAAATCGATTAACCGCTCCCACTGCTTGTGCAATGTCTGGTCTTGTGCATATCATAGCGAACATTAAACTTCCCACTGCCGATGCATAAGGTACTCGAGACATCTCCATCCTCTCTGCTTCATTGCTAGGACACATAGTTGAGGATAATTTAAAATTAGTAGGAAGTGGGGTAGAAATTGGCTTACAATCTTGCATGTTGAAGCGTCGCAAGATCTTGTTGAAGTAGTTCTTCTGGGAAAGCCAAACCTTCCTGCTATCTCTGTCTCGGTGAATTTGCATCCCTAGAATCTTGTTTGCTGGTCCCAAGTCCTTCATATCGAACTCCCTAGCCAACTGTGCCTTTAATTCCTGGATTCGATCTTTGTTGGGGCCTGCTACCAACATGTCATCCACATACAACAGCAAGATAATAAAATTATTGCCACCAAACCTCTTGTAGTACACACAATGGTCTGAACCAAGCCTGTTGTATTCAAGGCTCATAATGAAGGAATCAAATCTCTTGTACCAACACCTCGGCGCCTGTTTGAGACCGTACAGAGATTTGTTCAACCTGCAAACCAAGTTCTCCTTGCCTGTTTCAGCAAAACCTTCTGGTTGGAGTATGTAGATCTCTTCTTCAAGCTCTCCATGAAGAAACGCAGTTTTCACATCCAATTGCTCCAGATGTAAGTCAAACGTAGCACACATTGCCAGAACTATCCTGACTGTCGTGAGTCGAACCACCGGGGAAAATATCTCATTGAAATCAATGCCTTCTTTCTGAGCAAATCCCTTCACCACCAATCTTGCACGATACCGTTCCACTTGATTGTTGCTATCCCGTTTGATCTTGTAGACCCATTTGTTACCAATGGCCTTTCTTCCATGTTGCAATGATACTAGCTTCCAAGTTTTGTTCTTATGTAGAGCTTCAATTTCCTCCTGCATTGCTGTTATCCACAAAGATGCATCTGAGCTACTTGTAGCTTCGTGGAAAGTTGAGGGCTCTCCATCCTTTGTTAGAAGACAGTGTACAACATTGTTCTCCGTAACATACTCCGAGTGCCAAGCTGGCGGCCTTTTCTCACGAGTTGACCGACGAACTTCTTCTGCATCAGACTCGACTTGTTCTTGTAACTCGTGTTCTGGTGTAGCTTCAGAAGAAACTGGATTTATATTCGCCACCGGAATTGTTGTAGTCTTTGAGCTTCCATTCGACGTGCTACCTCCTCCATCCTTTTGTTGTAGTTGATCTTCCGTAAAGATCACATCCCTGCTGATAATAAGCTTGTGGGTAGTGGGATCCCACAAGCGATACCCCTTGACACCATCAGCATAGCCCAAGAAGATACACCTTCTGGACTTCGGCTCCAACTTCGTTCTTTCTTGGGTGTTGTACATCACGTACACAGGACATCCAAATGAATGCATACCAGAGTAATCAGAGGGCTTCCCTATCCACATCTCCATCGGTGTCTTCAAATCAATAGCTGTTGAAGGAGACCGATTTACCACATGACAAGCGGCTTTGGCTGCTTCTGCCCAAAAGAAGTTGGGTTGACCTGCAGTCCTCAACATAGCTCTCATCTTTTCTGCAAGAGTTCTGTTCATCCGCTCCGCCACTCCATTTTGCTGAGGCGTATAGGTGACAGTGAACTGTCTTTTGATACCTTCTCGCCTACAAAGTGCAAGAAACTCCCCGTCTGTGTACTCCTTTCCATTATCTGTCCTCAAGCACTTGATCTTCTTTCCAGATTCAAGTTCCACCTGCGCCTTGAAGTCTTTGAATACTGGAAACACATCTGACTTCCTCTTGATTGGAAACACCCAACATCTCCTGGAGAAATCATCAATAAAAGAAACAAAATACGTTGCACCTCCTAGGGACAGTTCTGGTGACTCCCAAACATCAGAATGAATCAAGTCTAGTATGTGCTTACTCCTAGCATCAGATCTACTAAACTTTAATCTACTCTGCTTACTTGTAACACAATGCTCACAGAAAGGTAAATTTACCGATTTGAGCCCTGGAAGCAGCTTCTGGTCGGAGAGAATCTTCAAGCCTCGCTCCGACATATGGCCAAGTTTAAGATGCCACATCATCGTTGACTCTTCTCCTTTGCTAGTTGACACAACACATGCATCAGCTTCCTGCAGTGTTTCCCCTTTAAACATGAATAAGTTTACTGCGATCTTTTCTGCTTTCATAACCACAAGCGCACCTCTAACAATCTTCAAGATCCCATTCTCGATATGTGTCTTACAACCGAGATTATCTATTTTCCCTAAGGACAATAGATTCTTCTTCAGGCCTTTCACGTGTCGTACCTCCTGAATAGTGCAAACCATACCGTTAAACATCTTTATTTTGATAGTACCAATACCGGCGATCTCCAAAGCATGATCATCCCCCATGTGCACAGAACCTCCTGAGATTGGTTCATATTTGTGGAGCCATTCTCTGCGAGATGTCATATCCCACGATGCTCCTGAGTCTAGTAACCATACATCATTGAACTGCTTCCTGTCTCCAACCATTGTTGTAGCCTCGCCGTATAGAACTTCACCATCATCCAGGGTACTCGCCACATTCCCATGAGTATTTGATGACTCAGGGTCTCCACTCTTCTGTCTGCTCCTGCAATCCTTCTTGAAGTGCCATTTCTTGCCACAGTTGTAGCACTTGAGTTGCTTCTTACTTCTTGACTTCGATCTACCATTGTTTTGACTCCCACTTGAGCCACGTTCTCCCGATCTTCCTCTCGTCATCGTCAACGCCTCCGCTTGCTGCGAACCCATATGCTTGTCTTCTTTGTTTTTGCGCCTGGTTTCTTCTTCCAAAATAGCGGCTGCAATCTCATCAAAGACAAGATACTCCACAAGAGCGTCATTCGTCAAGTTGATGATAAGTTGATCGTACGAGTCAGGTAGACTTTGAAGTAGAAGCTCCGCACGTTCAGTCGTCTCTATTTTGTAACCTGTAGATGTCAGTTGCGAAAATAGAGTATTTAAGGTATTGATATGGTCGGTTACCGATGTGGCTTCCGCCATCCGAAGAGTGTACAATCTTCTCTTTAAGAAGATTTTGTTGTGTAGTGACTTGGCCTCGTACAACCTGCACAACGTATCCCAAATCTCTTTCGCCGTCTTCTTCTCCGCTATGCTGGACAAAACACCATCGGCCAGTGCTAGGTGCAAGTCGGCAACTGCATTGCCATCCATCTCGTTCCACTTGGCCTCATCCGTTATCTCAGCGGGCCTATCTCCAATTGCTGCCAAGCAATTGTCCTTCCTTAGTATTGCTTTCATCTTCATCTTCCACAACGAGAAATTACTCCCGTTGAACTTCTCCACATCGAACTTTGTTGTCGTCATTGTAAACCACGCTCCGCTTCGTCACTTGAACCGGCTTCCACTATTCATCGTGAATAGTCCCCGTGAACAGTACCCGTTACAACCAAGCTCTGATACCACTGTTGGGAAGAATTACGGGGTCGAAGCAATCTCACAACTAAAGTGAAAGTTTGAGAAAATGCGGAAATAAACTTAAGACACAAGATTTACGTGGAAAACCCCTAAACAAATTAGGGGAAAAACCACGGGGCAAGTATAGGAGGATTTCACTATGAAAAACCGGGATTACAACTCTTCTCTCTAATGTACAAGGAGATAACAACAATTACCTATCTCTCTTGTAACTAGGAGAACACTCAATCTCTCTAAACCAATCTCTAAGGAGAAACCTATGTTTTTCTCTCTTGAGAACACTAGGAGATTCTAGGGAGGTTTGAGAATGAATTGGACTTGAATTATATGGAATGAATTGGAAGTGCAAACCTAAGGCCAATTTATAGCCTTCAAAAGAGCATAAATTAGGCTACCTTGTTAGGTAGCACACCTTGTTAGGCTTCAACCCTCCTTTGTTGAATTGAACATCTAGAAGAGTTGGCTTCACATTTTTCTTATTTTCCCATAAAAGAGACTTCACACATTCACAGTAAGCAACAAAATTGCATTCTCAGTCTGTCTCTTTTTTTTTTATCTTTTTTTTTTATCGTGGTGGTTGCTGTAGATGTTCTAGTGGTAGTTGCCATTGTTGTAGTAATTTTGAAGGAATTGTTTTCTTTACCTAGGTTTGTTTGGAAATGTGGGATTGTTATTTGAGGATTTTTTTATACGGAAATTTATTTTTAGATCTGTGTTCAAAATGTTTGAGAGCTGTCAGCTGAGAATCAATATCTTATTGTGAATAGCTAGGGATGGGAAGTGCTCTGGAGACTCTATGTGGTCAAGCAGTTGGTGCTGGACAGGTCGACATGCTTGGAATCTACTTACAAAGGTCATGGATCATTTGTGGTTTCACAGCATTGATTCTAACCACCTATCTACATCTTCGCCTCGCCAATACTAAAGCTCCTTCATCAGAGCAATAACGTATCAGAGCTTGCAGGAAAGTACGCAGCATTGGTGATCCCTCAGTTGTTTGCTTACGCCATGAATTTTCCCATGCAAAAGTACTTACAATCTCAGAGCAGAGTTTGGGTCATGACTATGATTTCTGTGGTTACTTTGCCTTTTCATATTTTCTTGAATTGGGTATTAATTACTAAGCTTCAGCATGGAATTGTTGGGGCAGCAATAGCTGGAAACATTTCATTTTGGCTTTTGATACTAGCTCAGATGTTTTATATCACTTCGGGTTACTTTCCCGACACATGGACTGGTTTTTCCACATTAGCTTTCAACTCTCTTACTGGGTTCTTGAAGCTTTCCCTCACCTCAGCTATAATGTTATGGTTAGTATCTAGTACCTAGTATCTAAGGTTTAGAAAATAACCAATTTGACATTCATTATCAGATCTTCCATGCTAACAAAATTAGATATTTTATAGCTTAGAGTATTGGTATTACACGGCGATAATTCTTCTAGTGGGCTTCTTAAAGCATTCAGAAATCGAACTTGATGCTGTTTCAATTTGGTTAGTACCAATTCCTTCTGTTGGTTAAATTCTTCAGCAATTTTTCCTTTATGAACAAGAATAATGATTCTCCTTTCAACTTGGCAGCATGAACTTGCAAATATGGGCATTGAATATTGCTTTGGGTTTCAATGCAGCCGTCAGGTTAGAAATAATAGACGGAAACAGATAGAGAATCAAGATGACACTTTGATCGTTGTCCCCATGAAACTATTTCTGAATTTCCTTATTACTTTTGTGATTGAATCAGTGTGAGGGTCTCAAATGAACTTGGAGGTGGACACCCTAAAGTTGCAAAGTTCTCTATAGTGGTGAATGTTTCAACATCAATCTTGTTTGGTATTGTTTTCTCTACCGCAATCATAGCATTAGGGAGTCATTTCCCTAAGTTGTTCACGAACAAGCCCATAGTTATAGGGGAGACATCTAGCCTTGCGTATTTTCTAGCTGCAACGATTCTCCTCAACAGCATCCAACCTGTTCTACTTGGTACCTCTTCCATCCATATTATTTACTACACGTTACGCATAAAGGCTTAACTAACACACAGTTCTTGAATTTTGTAGGTGTGGCAGTTGGTGCAGGGTGGCAATTCCAAGTCGCCTTTATAAACATTGCGTGCTACTATCTTTTTGGGCTACCGTTTAGTGCTTTACTTGGTTACAAGTTCAAGCTTGGTATTAAGGTAGTAAACCCAGTCCCCTGTTTCGAATCATAATGGTGAAGTCCTCTCTAATCTGTTTGTCTATCTTTGTTCAGGGCATCTGGTCAGGAATGTTAGCAGGGTGCATGTTGCAAACAGTCATTTTATTGTTTATTTGTTACAGAACAAACTGGAACAACGAGGTACCAAAAATTTATGAACTAGTTTTAAATTTAACCTCATCTGATGATAATGCTTCTTATTTTATCTAAGAGTAACAATGGTATTACAGGTTGTGCAAGCTGAGGAGCGCATCAGATCTTTGGGCGGTTCATCTGGATCTCAACAAAACAATTGTGAGGAGCTAGCAAAGACGCAGAAGAAATAATATTCATCACCATTTTGTATAGCACAATAATAAGGCAGTAATGTTGTTTTTTTTTTTTTTTTGAAAGGCAAGTAGGATTTTTATAGGATCCCAGAACCCATAAAGATGCCGCAAGCTGGGGTCTTCTTAGCAACTCCATTGGCTTGAATCTAGTTCAAATTTGCTGCTTTTCACCAAAAAGAATCTTGGGTTTCCTTCCAACCTGTTCAATGCAAATGTCAAAAACCCATTAAGAGAAAGCGCGAAAAACTGAGAACAAAGTAGAGATTGTGATACTGATTCAGATGAACCAAAAAAAAAAAAAAAAAACTCCTTAATGGCTGTAAACAAGTGGCTTGATTTCTATCAAGCACAAGACTATAATCCATGATTTAGAGGCATTACTCAACTTTTTTATTTTGTCGCATTATTTCAATAGTCCTTTTTATTGACCTTTGGAGTTCATCAAAATTTAAAGGCTATAATTCACAATTTGTGTTAGTGAACCTGAGAGGTTTTTTGAATTATTCTCATTTTTTAATTTTTTTTACTTCGACTTTTTGTTATTGTTCTCGATGATATTCTATGCATTTTAATGTCCATTCTTTTTTTTTTCTTTAAAATTATAGTTTCCTCAAAGTGATGAGCCAGAAATCGAAATTACTGATTTCGACAAATTTTAAAAGGCTATAATTCACAATTTGGGTATTTTTTTCGAATTTTTTTTATCATTTTTTTCTTTTTCTTCATAATCCATTATCCTCTCCTTTCATTTTTTTAGTTTAAATATAAATTTCATGAAGATTATGACCCAAAAACAAAACTTCAAATTGTCACAGAATTTCAAAGGCTATATAATCCATAATTTTGAAAAAAAATTGACTTTTTATTTTGTCATTTTTGTTCTTGTTTTCGATAGTATACTATGCATTTTAATGTCCTTTCAATTTTTTTTTAAATATAAAGTTTCGTCAAAGTTTTTTTTTTTTTTTTTTTTTTTTGTCAAACACGAAGATGTTTATTAATGAAAGAAAATGAACCAAATACAAAGAGAAACATTCCTATATCAAGGAATGCCAAGACACCATGAAAGTGTCAAAACCCAAATCCCTAAACAAATTACAAGCCCTACCCATCTTCCACAGCAATTCTCTAATCTCGATAAAGATAGAGTGCTCTGATCTGTTGAGTCCTTCAAATACCCTTTTATTTCTTTCTTTCCACACACACCACATGAGAACGTGAGGGACCCTACGCCATAACCACTCCCCCCGACGGGAAGGATTAGCTTGAGACCACCAACTTAGCCAATCTAAAATGGAGCCTTGAAACATCAAACTCAAACCAAATTCCACGAAGAAACTGCTCCAAATGGATTTGGAGAAACTGCAGTGAAGCATCAAATGGTCCAGCGTCTCGTCAAATTCATTGCAAAGCACACAAAGACTCCCTGTGAGGATTCCTCTTTTTCTTAACCTATCTTTAGTCAAGATATTCTCATGCAAAACTGACCAACTAAAAAATTTAATCCGAGGAAAAAAGTTTTTCACCCATACCAGATTCTTGTGAGAGGAAATGAAGGGGTTAGAGTGGGTCTCATAATGAGATGCAGCCAATATATCCAAAAATTCTTTCACCGAGAAGCCCACACCTTTACCCTTCCACACCAAACTATCTGATCCCTCTGAGAGCATTTGTCTATCCAACAGATGCATTAGATTAGCGAACTCATCTAGTTCCCCAGTATTGAGGGGTCTTCGAAAGGAAAGATCCCAAGAATTGCCGTTAGACCAAAATTTGCTCACACTCCCATATTGATTGTTGTTAATGATAAACAACATTGGAAACATATTTTTCAAATATTGGTCACTACACCAAACATCATGCCAGAAAGAGATGAGTTCACCATTTCCACATTGGAGAGAGGTGTGAGGGTAGAAGCCACTTGCGCATTGGGAGATAGACTTCCACAAAGAGCATCCGTAGGAAGTGTACTTAGTTCTCTTTTCCCAAACCCATCTATTGCGCCCATATTTGTCCATAATGAGAGATTTCCATAAATTATCATTTTCTTCTGCAAATCGCCAAAGCCACTTAGAAAGTACTGCAATATTGAAAGTGAGCACCTGACGAATGCCTAAACCACCTCGAGATTTTGGGCAACAAATATTCTCCCAGCCCACTAAATGCATCTTTCTAGAGTTATGAGTAGAACCCCAAAGAAAATCACGCATGATCTGTTCCATCTTGGCTGCTACTGAACAGGGAACCTTGATAAGAGACAGAATGAATCCCGGGATAAAAGCTAATGTGGATTGTACAAGAGCTAGTCTGCCTGCTTTAGAGAGAAATTTGCGTTTCCAAGATGCTAGTTTCGATTCCATCATTTCGATCGTCTCATCCCACACAACTTTACTTTTGAAACGAGCCCCCAAAGGCATGCCCAAGTACTTAATTGGAAGATGACCTACTGAACAACCCAATAAACCCGCCAACTGGTGCAGATGAGGGACATCTCCAATAGGCAACACCCTTGATTTGTGAAAGTTGATTTTCAGTCCTGAAATAACTTCAAACCAAAGCATAATTCTTTTAAGAGCAAGAACCTGAGAAGTGGAAGCATCACAAAAGAGGATAGTATCATCCGCATACTGGAGAATAGAGACAGGCGGACTACCCTCAGCGACAGAAAACCCTCTCACTAGGCCAACATCAACCGCTTTAAGAATCATTTGAGTTAAACCTTCTGCTGCTATAGTAAAAAGGAGAAGAGACAGGGGATCGCCTTGTCGCAAGTCTTTCGAGCTATTGAAAAACCCGTGCAGCTGACCATTAATTTTCAGAGAGAAATTAGCTGTAGATCTGCAAGTGTGAAGCCAATGAATCCATTTGGAGTCAAACCCCATGCGAGCCATTTCCAAATCCAAGTATCTCCAAGAGACGTTGTCAAAGGCTTTGGATAAATCTAATTTGATAACGAGCCCTGGAATACCTTGTTTTTTCCTAGAATCAATAATTTCATTGGCAATCAAAGGGCTATCAACCACCTGTCTTCCACTGACTGCTGCGCTTTGAAAAGGAGAAATGACTGAATGAAGAACTATTTTCAATCTGTTAGCCAACACCTTGGCAATGATCTTATAGGCCCCATTCAAAATACTGATAGGTCTAAAATCTTTTACTGTCCGCATTCCCGCACATTTAAGAATAAGCGAGATGATAGTGGTGTTCAACCGTCAATCAAGAAAATTTCTCGAGTTAAATTCTTCAACAACTTTCAGAAAATCAATTTTGATTACCTCCCACATATTCAAATATAACACCATTGAGAAACCATCAAGACCTGGAGAAACTTCAGATTTTAGTTCTTCCATTGCCGTTCTAATTTTCATCTCCGAAAAATTATCTACCAAGGCGGTAGCCGTAGACTGAGAGATAGACTTGAAGGTAATCCCTGAGAAGAAAGGTCGTCACTCCTCCTTTTCATGGAACAACTCCTTGAAGTGAGATATCAAGAGTTCTCTAATACAGACTTCATCCACTACCAACGCCTGACCCATGCTAAGAACTTCAATGGAGTTAAACAGTCTGCGTCTGTTAGCCAAGGTATGAAAGAATTTGGATCCCTGATCCATATGACGAACGCAATTGACTCTTGATCTGATCTTCCAAAACTCCTCATCTCTTTTGGTTAATGTTGCCCACTTCAGGTCCCTGATCTCTTCATCAGCATCAATGTTAGCAATTAAAGCAGAGATATTTTTAATACATAAATTTGTCTTACCCCAAACTTTAGTCCTCCAACTTTTGAGATTGCATCTGAGAGCCTTAAGCTTCCACCATAAACAGTAGTCAGGGTGGCTAGAGACTACTGAGTTGTTCCACCAAGCTTTCATCTCCTCTGCCAGGGTAGGGTGATCAAACCAACCGTTATCAAATGAAAAAAGGCGAGTACTGCCACCAAAAATTTTCAGTAGGTACAAAAATTAGGGGGTGCTACAATATATACAACTCAAAAGAATCTCGTCCCGAGATTCGGTAGAGAAAAGAAAGTTAAGCGAATTTCAAAAAAATGCAACTTGTCAAACGAAAGAAGATTTTAAAATAAAATTGTTCAATTGAATTTTAGTTGCATAAATTTTTATTGTCATTGAAAAAAGTAGTGGTGTTACATGGACGAACTGACTCAGACATCGAATTACCAACTTTACCTGCTGAAACGGCACGAGAAGCAGGGGAATGGGGAAGCGTTGGGTAGTGCTGGGGAGACTGATCAGTCAGTGTCGGCAACCTAGGAGGCGGGTCGTATGCTTCGCATGAGGTCACGTGTGGAGATTTAGCGAAGACCAAGAAAGCTGTGTGTCCAAACGGAAGAGCAACATGACTCAGGCAACTCTATCAACGACCTTGCAAGATTCTTTCTTGCAACGGGATCTGGAGGAAGATGATTGCCCCATACTTGGGACAAGAAATCAATGGGAAAATCCCGATGAATAGAGGTTGCTGCAATGGGGCCCTTACTGGCAATCGGGGTAGTGCTCACACTGGAGGGATTAGTGGCCACTACCTCCACAAAGGTTCTGTTGCGCGAGGGTGGGACAACACTAATACCTGGCAGAGTTGAAACCTCATCTCTTCTAACTTGCTGCTTAGGATAAGGCTTAGGCACCTTATTAAAAACCATCTCCTTTATAGCTTGGACGAGTTGTTTCCAGCCTGTCCCTTCCACGCCTGCTGGCACCCTGAGAGTTTTGGACCCTGATCCCCAACCCACCAAAATAGAAAGGAAGATTCCTCTTATATTGGCCTCTTTCACCATCATAGCTCATTTATTGTTTATTTTCCAACTGGCTGAGAAGGCATTAGAGCCTGATTCCACAACTTTCTTAAGTTGAAACTCAATCCATTTTCCCATCTGCAATTCAACAAAAACTTTTATTCTAACCCTGGAGCTCGATTCAAGTAACAACGAACCTCCTATTGACTTTCAAATCCCAAATTCTTTCCCATCAATTTTTAACAAACGAATATTTCCTTCTTTGAACTCCATCTCTCCCAAGATTTAGCACAATTTTACAAACATACAAGCACAATTTCACCAGCATACAAGCATCATAGCAATACGAAGATTAGGAATAACTGAAAGATCTTACTTTTCCCCTTGCACTGTCAAAAACCACCTTCGAAACCCCCTGTTCGAACCACCTTCGAAAACCCCTTTTCACCTTCGAAAACCACTCTTCACTGTCAAAAACCACCCTGCGAGATCCCTCTTCACTAGAGACAACCACCCTGCGAGATCCCTCTTCACTAGAGAAAACCACCTTCACTAGAGAAAACCATTGTCAAAAACCACCCTACGAGATCCCTCTTTCGAAAACCACTGTTTTACTCTTTCGAAAACCACTGTGGAAGAAGATAATATGATGTAGATTTTTCTCAAGAACACCCACAAGGCTCGTAGAAATCGCAACAAGAATTGGGCACCCTTATGTTTCGCCAATTTTAGGATGAAGACAATATGAAGATGGTTGATATTCACCATATTCGAGTTGAAAGTTAGATGAATTAGAATTGTATATTGCCTCGACCTTTGTATTAAAATTTTCTCAAGATTAAAAAGGTTAAGATTGTATATTTTTTGTTGCTCAACTAAAGTTGACAAATTAGTCTTTATTGGTCTTAAAAATGAAAAACCAAGTTCAATTGTTTAACTAAATGGTCAAAATTTAGTCTTTGTACCTAAATGGTGAAATTTTAGAAAAGGCTTTGAGGTCGTTTTCCAAAATTTTAAAGCCTATAATTTACAACTTGGGTGGTTTTTCGATTTTTTTATTTCGTCAACTTTATTCTTGATAATTCACTACCCATTTTAGTGTCCTTTCATTTTTTTTTTAGTTTAAACATAAAGTTTCATCAAATTTATTGGCGTAAAATCAAACTTAAAGATTTTGACAAAATTTCAAAGGCTATAATCCACTATTTGAGTGTTTTATTTTTTGATTTTTTCTCATTGTTATCATTTTTATTCTTTTTTTCTTTATAATTCACTATCTTCTTTTGTATCCTTTCATTTTTTAAGTTTCATGACAATTATGACCACGATTTTGAATTTTTTTTCTCCTTTTTATGACGTTTTGTTCTTGTTCACGTTGATATTCTACGCATTTTAATTTCCTTTTTTTATTTTTAATTTTTTATTTTATAAGAGTATTTAATTTCCTTTCAACTTTTTGTTAAATTTAAGCTTTCGTCAAAGTTATGAGCCGAAAATCGAAGTTACACATTTCGAAAAAACTTCAGACTATAATCCATATTTCATTTTGTCGATTTTGTTCTTTTTCTTGATATCCACTATCCTCTTTAGTGTCCTTTCATTTTATTTTTTTGTTTAAATAACTTGTTTCATGACGATTCTAACCCGAAAAATGAACTTAAAATTTTCAATCGAATTTCCAAGGCTGTATATAATAGTCCACGTTCTTGAATGTTCTCATTTTTATTTTTTACTTTTTTTTTTGACGTTTTTTCTTGTTCTCTATGACATTCTATGCATTTTGAATGTCCTTCCTTTTTAAAGTTTCCTCAAAATGATGAGCCAAAAATTGAACTTACAGATTTCGACAAAATTTCAAGTTCGAATTATGGAAGCCTACGTCCGGGGCGCTTACTTAGATTTTTATTTGATTGATAGCATGTAATTTCCAACCATCTGAATGGCTTCTTCCTCTCTTTTGCCGCCTTAGTAGAGTGGCTTCATTCTCGTTACGATAACTTACTATAAAAGTTACGGATTGCAAAAGAGTGAGGCAATCTACAATTTGAGTGATATTTCTTGAGTTTTCATTTTTAATATTTTGCTCTTTTTCTTAATAATCAACTATCCTCTTTCATGTCCATTCAAATTTTTAGTTTAATATAAAGTTTCATGACCATTATGACCTGAAAAATAAATTTAAAATTTTCAAAGGTTATAATCCACGATTTCAAAACTTATTTTTGCTTTTGTTTTATTCTCGATAATATTCCATGCATTTGGATGTCCTTTCAATTTTTTGTCTAAATTTAAAATTTCTCATAAATGATGATACGAAAGTCGAAGTTACAGATTTTAATAAAACTTCAAAGGCTATAATCCATATTTTGTACACGATTTTGAATGATTTTTTTTTTTTGATGTTTTTGTTTTGGTTCTCGATGATATTCTAAACAATTTAATGTTCTTTCAAATTTTTTATTTAATTTTAAAAATTTCAGTAAGTTATAAGCCGAAAATAGAAGTACTGATTTCGACAAAACATCAAAGACTATAATGCACGTTTTAGGTGTTTTTTTCTTGATTTTTGATTTTGTCAATTTTGTTCTTTTTCTTGATATCCACTATCCTCTTTAGTGCCCTTTCATTTTTTAGGTTTAAATTTAAAGTTTCATGAAGATTATGACTCGAAAAATGAACTTAAAAATTGCAACTGGAAAATTCATAGGCTATATAGTCAACTATTTTGAATGCTTTTCTCATTTTTTTATTTTGATTTTTTGTTGTTCTCGATGATATACTATGCATTTTAATGTTGTTTCAATTTTTTTATTTAAATTTAAATTTTCGTTCAAGTTATGAGCCGAAAATTGAAGTTACACATATTGACAAAACTTCAAAGACTGTAATCCACAATTTGAGTGGTTTTCTCGATTTTTTTATTTTGTTCTTTATATTGAAAATCTGCTATTTGTTTTAGTGTCTTTTCAAAGTTTTCAGTTTAAACATAAGGTGTCATCAAATTTGTGAGACGAAAAGCAAACTTAAAGATTTTAACAAATTTTCAAAGGCATTAATCCACAATTTGGGTGATTTTTCTCAAATTTTCTAGTTCGTCAATTTTGTTCTTTTTCTAGATGACTCACTGACGTCGGGCAGAATAGTGATTAGCCTGCAGGCTAGTTCTAACAGATAATCTACAGGGAAGAACACAAGAGAATTGCCCAAAACACAGAGAAATACTCTAATGTTCAATTAAAATTATCAAAAACAAAGGTCTCTTACAATATTGAGGAATAACTCTATTTATAGTGCTCAAATAACTTGAATAATAAGCAGCCTATTCCTAAAAGAAAAAATTAGAATCAAATACTAAAATAACAAACAGTCTATTCCTAAAAGAAAAAAGTAAAGTCTAATCTTAAAAGGAAAACTGCTTATTCCTAAAAGAAAAATTAGAATCAACTACTAAAATAATAAACAGTCTATTCATAAAAGAAAATGTAAAGCTTTATCCTAAAAGGAAACTAAAAAGACTCATAATTAAATTGAAATAGCAAATTAGGAACCCTAGAAACCTAAATTAGGAACCCTAGAAACCAAAATTAGAAACCCTAGAAACTCAAATTAGGAACCCTAGAAACCTTCCTGCACCAGTCGCCCCGGGTTGGAAAGAACTCGTCCTCGAGTTTACAATAACTTCATCGGAATTCTCTGGCGGCAGCCTAGGAGGAAGATCTTTTGGTATCAGGTCAGAAAACTCTACTAGTTATTGCACCTCCGTTGGCAAATCTGGATTTACGTTTACTGCCAAATAGTAATCACTCATCATCCTAACATATCGCTTGATGGCTAGCCTATTGGTGAAATAACCTGGCCAGTACGCATTTGTACGGGTAGCATATGGGAATAAGTCATCAATGTGAAATGGCTGAAGCTGCAGTGAATCTTGTTGTTGAGCATCTGATTCCATTTCTGATTGAGGAAGCAAAATTGTTGAACGGGTTCTTGACCCGAACCGAGGATGTAGGACTAGTAGTCCCCCTGACTGGGTGCCACAAGTGGAAATCTTGAACCATCCATCAATAGGCACATTTTTATCACATTGTGGATGGAATTTCACACTGGAAAGTATACTACATGGGGTGCCCTTGATCACTTGGCCATTATATGTGGAGCAGCATTAGAACGCCTTGTTGCTGGCCCAAGACCTCGGTGTGGCAGTTCAACACTGACATTTGGATCAGAAAATGGTGCTATCAAACCCAAGAGGAAGTAAAGGTTATGAAGAATGCAACCAAGAAACTCAAAAGCAATGCAACGAGAGCTGTGGAAAAAGATGGGTCTTCATATAATTCACTCTCTGAGCTAGTCAAGAAATGGAAATCCAAGTAGACTAGTGAGAAAAAAAAACAATGTCATTTTGATATACGAAACTGTCTTAAGCATACAGAACAGGGGATTAAGTATGTGTAGTGTATTCCACATTAGTTAAAACTAGTTTTGAGCAAGAAGTTGGAACAGAGTTATCCAATTTTAGCATTTTGTTTTAAAAAATTCTAACCTAATAATTTTACAAGTAATGCTCTCTTTGGAGACATACGAGAAAGAGGAGATTAGCACGGCCACTGCAAAAATTATGCATTTAAATTGAGAAGTGGATCGAAATCTACAAATTACTTTCTAATTGCTCTGTCATGAACTTTTTTTTTTTTTTTTGGAAAAATGAGCCAATGTTCATGATTATAATCTTACATATCTTCTCCCTATAGCATCTTCATGAATAAATTTCTTTACATTATCATCAAATGAGTTCGGGTCTAATTCATGGAATTCAAAAGGTGGGAATAAGCCTGCTAGATAGTCAGCAACTCTGTTTGTTTCCCTGAAATGGTGTTGAATGATGCAGTCTTCAAGCCCATTGATAGCTCGATGAATGCGATTGGTAAGGTGCCTCAGGTGCAATGGGGTGCCTTGTTTCCTTGTTAGGATAGAATGTGCATATGCGGAATCAGTGCTGAAAATGACTTTCCTGATGCCATGTAATGAGATCAGTTTAAGTGCAGCTTCAATACCTTGCAACTCATGCTTGATTACAGAGTGACCAACAGTAGCTCCTGTACATGCTGCTACCACAATGCCATGCTCATCTCTAATGACTGCTCCATACCCTCCTATTGAGCCCTGAAGCGAGCCGTCTGAATAAGCTTTATGCCAGCCATCTAGAGGTTTTGACCAGTTACAATAAATAGGATTTCTGTGTTGGAACTGAATGTTTGTCCCCCATGCACTGAAAAGTTGCTGGTTAGCATTAGTGTCTTCAACATTCTTATTGATACTGGCTAGTTTAAGTCGAAGTTCAGCGTAGATATAATTTGTCACCTCCTCAGCTGTAGAAAATGAATTCTGATAGATTCTCTTGTTTCGTTCAGCCCAAATATTGTAGTTAATGGCACTAAATGTAAGCTTTCTCAGAGTGGCCGCCAATGAGCTACCAGAAAATCGCGTGCTACACCACCTGACCTCTTCAGTCCAGTTAAGGATTGGCCTACTATATCCTAATAAACCCAAGAAATGGTTCCATATGTAGGCAGCAAGGAAGCATGGATTCTTCGCAAACTTGTCATATCCGTGTCCGACACGTATCCGACACACGACACTCACTCGACACGCTTTCGACACCTGTCGGACACTTGGTCAGCGTGTCGGCAAGTGTCATGGTCAATGTGGTCAACGTGTCAGACACAATTCCGATATACCTGGAACTTGGTCAGGATACAGTCAAGATTCGAAAATCAAATTTGTTTTATTTTTTACTTTTAGATATTTGCAAATAACCACATAATATAATGGTTGTTGATCCATCTGAAATGAATGACTATTCCAATTATGATTTAAGACATAGAATAAAAAGCCACTAAAACATAGACTACCTTTATGTTTTTTTTCACCTTTGCATCTTATTTTTCTCTCATTTGCTAATTCTCTCCTCTACTTCTCTCCTATACTTTTTCTCTACTTTAATTGTTTTCTTGCAACAGTGTCATCTTCTTCAAGACACTCTAAGAAGACACTTTATTATATTATTATTTATATGACATTAAAAAAATAGTATGACGTGTTCCCTAGTCCTAGTTTTTAGAAAATTGCCGAGTCGGCGTGTCGTGTACGTATCCGATACGTCGCGCGTGTCTGTATCCATGCATCCTTGGTAGGCAGAGTAGGAGCAGCCAAAGAATAGATGGGAAGTGCACTCAGTTTCAGGGGCGGATCCAGGATTGCAGATAAAGGGGGGCAAAAAAGTTATGGATAATTTAATTTTTAAAATAAACACATAAATATGATTAAAATAGAGTTTTAAAAGTATTACACGAGAAACATACATAATGAGTCAATGTCGATGCACAGTAAATTTAGGTAAAAGCTTCAAGGATCAAATACCCACTTTGTCAAAGCCTAAACAAATTAAATTAAATTAAAAATCAAATATGAAGTTCTCCTGTATAAAGAAATATGATAAATCAGATGCTTATACAAACATGAAATACCGCACCTAAACTTGAACAAATATGAAACCCACTCAAAATTTAAACAACTAAACAAATACCTACCAATCTAAACATCAAGGTGATTCAACAAATACCCCCAACCTAAACATGAAGGCGATTAACAAAGTATGATTTTTTTATCTCTCTTTTTCATTAGAAAAAAACATTGATTTATGAGCAACTGCAATAAAATAACCTCCTTCTTCTCGGATAAAAGAAACGAATTTACGTCCTGGATTTTTTCTCTATCTCTTTGATTGATTAGAATAAACCTTTGAACAAATTTAATAAAATGAAGTTTTTTATCTTTTTATTAAATACCCAAACTGATATTTCTCTCTTCAAAACCCACTTTAGCTCTATTTTCATCTCATATCTCTCTCTTTTCATCGAGTTCCTAAAAGACAAGAGGAGAGAAACTCTTTTCAGGAGATATTTTCATTGAAAATCGACAAGAGGAGAGAAACTCTTCTCTAAGAAAATCAGAAACTCAGAAACTCAGAGGAACCAGACAAGAAGAGAGAAACTCAGAGGAACCAGACAAGAGGAGAGAAACTCAGACAAGAGGGGCAACATAAAATTTTTAAGGGGGGCAAGATTAAAATTTTATATACTTTCATTGATTTTTTTTAAAACCTAAGGGGGTCAATTGACCCCCTTACCCAAGCTATAGATCCGCCACTGCTCAGTTTCTCTATAACAGAGAACACAGAGATCTGAAGTTACTTTTCCCCACTTCCTAAGCTTTTTTTTTTTTTTTTTTTTTTTTTTTTTTAGATTAACCTCCAGTGGGGAGGGGCAACTATGGAATGCCAGACCAAAATTATAAAGCCAAAAAAAATCTTACAATCGATGCGGGGGTACATGACGACGTTACCGGCATTAAGCCAGCCAGCTAAAACAAACAAAGCTGTCAAACATGAAGAAATCTGACTCTAATCAACCCCTTGGCGAAGATACGCCGTTTTTAATGAATCAAGCACAATCAAACCAGCTATTCGCCTGGGAAAATCATTCCTAGTGAAAGAGCCTGTCTCAAGATCATGAAAAGCTCTAGTGGCTAATGCATCTGCCACCGCATTTGCCTCCCTATAAATATGATGACAGAATAACGTCATCGTCGTTGTCAACCGCTTGATTTCTTTCAAAATATTCTCCAGATGCCACGGGATTTTTAAACTACCCTTAAACCAGCCACAAACTAATTCAGAATCGGTTTGAATAGCCACGTTTTTGAAACCCCAATCAAGGCATAGGCGGAGACCCTCTAAGAGAGCCAAAAATTCCGCTTTGTTGTGGGAGCCAGCTCCGAAAAAAATATATTTACCCACCACAGGTAGGCCTCGAGAGTCGCGAATAACCACCCCGCCGGCTGCCATGTCCTTACGAGAGGAACCATCAACATTAAGCGCGACAAAATCTTTAGGAGGAGGTTGCCAATAAACCAATCGAATGGACTTCCTTCTAACTGGGTGCACAGTCAACCCCAAAGTCTGCAAGGGAGCCAAATAACTGCTAACTTGCTTGGGAGTAATAAAAATATTTGCTATTTGCAACTGACGCCGGGTGTGCAAAATCACAAAGGACGGATTGGGGGGAACATTTTCATGGAAGGATTTACACCTGTGTTTCCAAATTTCCCATAAAATGAACATAGGAGTAAGAAAGAGTAACACTCCTATTTGCGAGGTGCTTTGAGCTTTCTTGAACCATATTTCGAGGACCGTAGAGATTTCTGCTGGCCGACGTATATGAACGTCAAAAATCCTGTCAAAATGGTTCCACACCTTCCTTGCCAATTCTCCGTCTAGGGTCTTCAAAGCATTGTTAACAGCTAGCCAAGCTATGAAGCCATGTCGTGGAATGTTGTTAGTAAACCAAAACAGATGACTCCATTCTACTTTACTTTTCTTGGGTCTCAGCTCCTCATTAATGGCCTTCGTTGTATATACCCCATCATTGCCAACAGTCCATATAACTTCATCTGCGCTATCAGTGTCCAACTCAACCTGGTCAAGGTCAGCTGCAATATCAGCAATAGATGGCTGAATGTGGGCTGGGATGTGCCATTTTCTATCACAAATGAGAGCGCTTACCTTAGCATCCTTGTGCAACAATGAGTCGTATAAAAGCTCCTGTGGAAACCAGTTTATAAGTATCCCCAGAGGATGCCATGGTTGCTTCCAGAATGATATGCATTCTCCATTGCCAATGGAGTGCAAGCTGAGTGCTCTCTTCCTACAACCCAGTATCTTGTTCCTGGCCCATGATGCGTCCTTGGGTGGTTCGAGGAGCCAAAAATGTTTGTTCTTGATTTTAACTCTTAAGTAGAAGAAAAAAATACAGGTAAAAGGTGGTGAAAGATTACAAATGTTTGTTCCAAGCTGTAAAAAATGTTTGTTCCAAGCTATCATATAAAAATGAGTCGTATAAAAATGTTTGTTCTGTCATGAACTTTTTCTTTTAAGCAGAAGAAAAAATGAAATTTTAACTCTTAGGAAAAACAAAAGGTGGTGAAAGATTACAAATTCTATCCCTACTCACCAAAGGATAAGGATACAGGTTTAGCTCAAGCGGAGGCTTTGTCGAAGACTTACGATAGTACCATTTTACCTTGAAGACTGAAAGCTTTGTAAAGTCGTAGTATACCTCTGTTTGTATTTCATCTTTTTTACAAGTAATAAAAATCTGATATCCTAGGATCAAATACTCACTCATCTAAAAAATGAAATAAAGTTGTAATATACCACCCCCTTTGATGTATTTCATCGTTTTTACAAGTAATAAAAATTTGGCATCTCAGGATCAAATACTCACTCATCTAAAAAAACGAAATAAAGTCGTAATATATCCCCATTTTAGAAACATGCAAAGCGAGCAATCTACTATTTGAGCAACATCCCCTTGATGCAAAATCTTTGAAGTTCGTGCTTTTTTTTCCTTCCAAAAGTGAGCTTTTTATTTATATCCCTTAACCCTTCGAACACTGAACTTGTAATTCTATCTGTCACAAGTCTCATCGCTGAGCTAGTACCCCATCGGCCAGGGGTGAACTCATAGATGGGCAATTTAGTCCTTGTTGTATGCTCACATCGCTTATGCAATTGAATACACAAGTGGGGAATGCGGAAGTCTATTATAGATCAAATCAACCAATTCAAGGAACCACCAGAATTGGAAGAGAGTGCTTGAACAGACAACGACGTTCTAACGAAGGCTTTTGAGTGAATTTGCACACATGTTTCATCCATAAGCTCATTCAACTCTACTATAGTTATCCAACATTTATCACTACATTTCAGTTGGATTACAGACTATCAATGAGCTAGATATCGACAAGCTTCATCAAGATTTTGATGGGGTCTTTCTTACTTTGTGTTATGATCTAAGACGAGTTATGTGCAAGAATTCTATACTGTTTCATTGATATCCAAAATATTCATTGTACATTGCTTTATATAGACACCTAGACAACTGAAGTGGCTGTCAAAACAGAATGACAGCTTAAGCTAACAAACTTAGAATTGTTGAATGCTTAACATTGCTAAGTATGCTTAACATTGCTGAGTATGCTTAACATCCCCCCGCAAACTAAGTGTAGAACCATTAATAACACTTTGTTTGTCACGTAACAACAAAAATCTGGATGTTTCAAGAGCTTTTGTAAAAATATCAGCAACTTGATCCACTGCAAAAATGTGAAGAACTCTAATGAGCCTGCGAGCAACCTTTTCACGCACAAAATAGATGTCCAACTCAATATGTTTGGTCCTGGAATGAAGAACTGGATTTGCACTCAGAAGGACAACACTCATGTTATCACACCAGATAGTAGGAGGTGCACAACCAATCCTTAACTCAGAGAAAAGAGATTGGATCCATGACAACTCAGCCGTGACTGAAGCTAATTAAACTCCTATATTCTGCCTCAGTACTACTTCTAGATACAATGCTTTGTTTCTTAGAGGACCATGAGATGAGATTAGAGCCTAGATACACACAATAACCTGAAGTAGAACGCCTATCTGTGGGATCAGATACCCAATCAACATCACAATATCCCGTCAACTTGAGAGAAGGAGTAGGAACCAGGTGAAGCCCAAATGTGGATGTAGCCTTTAGGTACCTTAAGATCCTCTTAACCACTCGCCAATGAGACTCAAGAGGGTTTTGCATGAACTAACAAACCCTATTAATTGAGTATGCAATCTCAGGTCTGGTTATGGTGACATATTGTAAAGCGCCAACAATGCTCCTATACAGCTAAACATTTTGGACTGGATCACTCCCCATGGCTAACAACTTCTCACCACCACTCATAAGAGTAGGCAAACCATTTGCAAATTGCATCTTGGCATGAAAAAGAAGGTCAGAAATGTACTTAGATTGAGACAGAAACAGTCCATCAACAGTGTATTGAACTTGAATTCCAAGGAATTAGTAATGAACCAGTCCCAATTCTTTCAAAGAAAACTGAACATTCAACTAAGATATCAACTGGGAAATGTTTGAAGAGCTTGAACCAGTGACTAAAATATCATCAACATACACCAAGATGAATATAGGAGATGGCGAGTGTCTAATGAAAAGAGATGAGTCTGACTTAGTTGTTGTAAAGCCAAACCTGATAAGAGTGTGCCTTAGCTTGTCAAACCAAGCTCTAGGAGCCTGTTTTAGACCATAGATGGCTTTGGTAAGCTTGCAAACTGCATTAGGACGAGTTGGATCTATAAACCCAGGAGGTTGCATCATGTAAACCTCTTCTTGTAAGTCCCCATTTAAGAAGGCATTGTTGACATCCAATTGAAACACTGACCATGAATATGTGACTGCAATAGAGAGTATAACTCTGATTGTAGAAGGTTTAACCACAGGACTGAAAGTCTCTTCATAATCAAAGCCAACAATTTGTTGAAAACCCCGAGCTACTAAGCGAGCTTTATACTTCTGAATTGTGCCATCTGAATTTTCTTTGACCTTGAAGATCCATTTACAACCAACAATACTTCTATGATGTGGAAGATCCACCAGAGACCAAGTCTTATTGTGGAGCAGAGCCATATATTCATCTTGCATAGCAGAGAGCTAATGAGGAGTGGTTAAAGCCTCATTCAGGCTAGATGGTTCAGCAGAAGCCATGAAAACCTTAGGTTTGTATATACCAGCTTTAGACCTCGTCACCATCTGATGTCCAGAAGGAAATATAGTAGGTACAACTGGAGACTGTAAAGAGACCACTGGACTGGAAGGTACAGTAGTGGGAGGCAATGGGCTAGAGGGTGAATGACTATCACCAGATGACAAAGACTTATGAGAAGTTGGCAATGAGCTAGTGGGTGAATGACTTTGCAGTATTGGAGTAGTTGGCTTTGCAGTATTGACAGTAGATGTGGCAGAAAGTGGGATGGATGCAGGTGTAGAATCAGGAAATAGAGAAGTAGACTTAAGAGAAGAATGATGCAACACTTGATATGGAAATGAACTCTCATTGAACACCACATCTCTAGAGCTGTATATACGGCTAGTAGGAGACAAACATTTATACCATTTGTGTTGTATACTATAACCAAGAAAAATACATTCAACAGATCTATATTGAAGCTTATTGGTATTATATGGTCTGATATTGGGAAAACAAGAGCAACCAAATACCTTGAGGGTAGTGTAATCTGGAGCTTTGTGATAAAGAGTTTCAAAAGGAGAGAGACCTTTCAAAGCAGAAGAAGGAACTCTGTCAAGAAGGTAAACAGAAGTGCGAACTGCTTCATCCCGGAATTTTAAAGGAAGAGAAGCATGAGCAAGAAGAGTAAGAGCACACTCAATTATATGTCGATGTTTCCTCTCAGCAATACCATTTTGTTGATGAGTTGTTGGACAAGCCAAACGATGAAGAATACCATTTTGAGCTTAAAAGTTTGAAAAAGATCTGTATTCTCCACCCCGGTCAGACTGAACACACTTAATAGAAAGACCAAATTCCAGTTCTACATGTGACTTAAACTTGAGAAAAGTAGGAAAAACATCTAATTTATTTTGTAAGAGATATACCCAAGTGAATCTACTGTAAGCATCAATAAAATGAATGTAATATTTGTAACCAGAAGAAGACACAGTAGAAGCAAGACCCCACAAGTCTGTATGAATGAGTTCCAATGGTGTGTAATACACAGTTGATGAACTAGAAAATGGAAATCTATGTATCTTTCCTAAACAACATGAAGAACAAAAGACAGAGTTATCTTTGCCAAGTGTTTGAAGCTGTATTGACTGATTTTCTTGAATTGGAATAAGAAGAAGTTGACCCTGAAATGACTGAATCAGCAAGAGATGTAGATGGGAAAATGTATAAACCCTTGCTAAGTGTTTCTTCCAGTAGAATCTGATTGGTGACCCGATCCTTAACAAAGCAAACATTAGGATGAAACTAAAAAAAGACACCATTATCTTTTGCAAATTTTGACATACTTAAAAGATTTTTAGTGAGTTTAGGGACTTAAAGAACACTCTTGAGAAGCAATTTTCTTGAAGAATTTAAGGAATGTAAGGTAGACTCACCAATGTTTTGAATTTGTAGACCAGTACCATCTCCAACAAAGAGATGCTCATTGCCATGATAAGGAGTAGAAGACGTCATGTTCTTAGTGTAAGGATCAGTGCAATGATTTGTTGCACTAGAATCAGGATACCACCTACGATCAGATGGAGTAGAAGAGGTAGCTAATGATTGCATCTGAGATTCAGAGTCAGTACCCCAAGTAGGTTCAGGAGGTTGACTAGATGATGCAGAGAAAACATTTCGAGATGCTATATTTGCTTGCAAACTTGCTTGCTGGGAAGACGTCTGCTGAGATGCTATGCTTGGATTCCATGGAAGTGGAAAATTATTATCAAATCTATTTTAGCACTTGAAAGCTAGGTGACCAAGCTTCCCACAAATTTGGCACTGAGGCCGATTGGTTTGATGACCAGGGGGTCTAAAACCTCTCCCAGATCCAGATCTTGCACTTCTGAATGAGAAAGGATTATTTGGAGATTGAACTGAGGTCTCCAAGCATGTGGATTTGAAGCAAAAGACCTAGATAAAGGTTTGTAAGAACTGTGAACAACATTTGCAGAGCTAGACACATCAAGGTCCTTTACATGTCTCTCAATTCTTGATTCTTGAGCAAGTAAGAGTGATTCAATCTCTGCTACACTATATTAATCTGATATAGAGATTACTGACACTATGAATGTATCATACGTTTGAGGTAATCCATAAAAAATGGCATTAATGTGGTCTTTAGGAGAGAGTGGATGTCCTATTGAAGCTAAATGATCAATAATGTTATTTATCTTCAGTAGGTAGCCATTAATGGAAAGATCTCATTTCTTGAGATTCTGAAGTTGAGTCCTAAATTGAGAAATCTTAGCAACAGTTTGAGAATTGAAGAAGACCTCAAGAATTTTCCAAATGTGTTCAGAGGTATCACAACCAACTAACCAGCTTGTTAGTAATGACTCAGTCATGGATGAAAGAAGCCATGAGAAGAGCAGTTGATCCTGTTGTTCCCAACTAGTAAATTCTGGATTGACATTATTATGAACTTTATCTTCATCAGATAGAAATCTTGGTGGAGACGAGTCTTTTTCAATGAACTTCTGTAATTTGTGGCCTCTGATTGTTGCTAATACTTGTTGTTTCCACAACAAGTAATTGTGTTCACTCAATTTGACATACAAGGCGTGAGTGAACATCACTGGTTGACATTTTGTAATGGTGGAATTGCTGAGAGATGCAGCATTTGAAGAGGTTGAATCAGATATTATCACTACTGATTGCGAAGAAGAAATGAAAAGAAGAAAGAGCAATGAAATGGCTCTGATACCATATTAAGATCTAAGACGAGTTATGTGCAAGAATTCTATACTGTTTCATTGATATCCAAAATGTTCATTGTACATTTCTTTATATAGACACCTAGACAACTGAAGTGGCTTAGAATGACAACTTAAGCTAACAAACTTAGAACTGTTGAATGCTTAACTTTGCTGAGTATGCTTAACACTTTGTAATTTGTTTGTAGCTTTTGCTTGGTATTATAAGAAAGACAATAAAACAAAGTACACCGAATAGCATGAATAGTAGCTTTTGCGTATCTATAAATATTAAAAACAATAACTGCTCACCAGCCTGTTGATTTGTCTCGTAAATATGATAGAGTCTAGCCTTGTTGAAGGGATTACCATGCCAGTGGACAAGGACACTGGTTTGTTGGTCATGACCAAGGAATGTGATTTTTCGAAATATGTCAGAAATTTCACAAAATATTTTCTATTTTGAATGTCATAATGTTCTTTTTGTATCAAAAATTTGTTATGTGAGTCATTCTTATGTAACATATGGTTCGTATGACACTACGAGTAGTGTGAGATTTTTTATTTTGTATTTAAGAGTTTATAATAAATACGATGTCTGCAAGAAGATGTACGTTGTTGCATGTTATTTGAAAATGATATTGTCTTAATTGATGAGACTAGTGAAGGTTTAAGTCAGAAATTAGATAGGTGGCGGGAGGCTTTAGAGAGTAAGGGTTTTAAAATTAGTCGTTCGAAGACAAAATATTTAGTGTGCAACTTTGGTGGTGAATCACAAGGGAGGTGTAATTGACATCGAAGGTGTGGAGGTCCCAGAGTATGAGGCTTTTTGATAATTATGATTTATAATCCAAAAGAATGGGATTATTGGAGAAGATGTAGAGCAAGGTTAAAAAAAGAAATGTTATAAGACAATTGTTCGATCAGCCATGTTATACGTTCGGAATGTTGGGCTACTACGACACAACATACGCATAAGATGACAGTAGCAGAAATGCATATGTTAATATGGATGTGTGGTAAAACGCTTAAGGACAAAATTAGGAATGACATAATTAGGAGATATTTAAGTGTAGCGCCTATAGAGGACAAAATTAGATAAAGACGTTTAATGTGGTTTAATCACGTGCAGAGGAGACCAAGCACGGCTCCAATTAGAAAATGTTTAGATTGACAAATTAATGGAGGGTGTAGACAGAGATGACGACCATTGAAAATTTGGATGAAGGCATTGAAGGAGACATCCTTGTGCTTGGATTAGGCGAGTATATGTGGGAAGACTGCATTGCTTAGAGAACCAAAATCCATGTAGCCGACCCCAAAAGTATCGGAAATGATATTTGATGATGATGATTTAAGAGTTTAAAATGCATAACTTACATTGTTCAATTTGAAATCATAACCAATTTTTTTTTTTTACACAAAAATGAAATATTTCTTAAAATCGGGGGACCGAAATTAAATCCAAAAAATGAAATCACAATCCTTGGTCATGACTCATGAGAGCTAGTTTGAATTGTAAATATTCAGACTTTGACGAGTAACTTAGTAAACACAAGAGGTATAATAGTGTTTACTGTTTTGAACTGTTCATCCGTACTTACAAAACGTAAATATCATTTATCACTATTCACTCACATATTAAATTTACTTATAAATATTAAAAATTTGTGATCCAACAGAAAGAAAAATTTAAAGATCGACAAAGTAATGTTCATTGAAATAATGATTAAAATTTTATATTCAAAATTAATCTTTAAAGGTAAACAACTACCCTTGTCATTATGCATCCTCTTTATTGTTTTTGGTGAAATTTTAGGGAGCGAGGGAGGCCCCCCACCGCCCACTCTCCTCGAGATGAATGGGTATGCACATCTCAAGAAGGACGGGCTTCGGGGGCCTCCCTCACTTCCTAGATGTGCTTTTGTTTTTGTATAAAAAGTATGAAATTAGCAACGTGCAAGGAGGCAAGTCAAGTGTTTCAAATTCCATTTGGTCAAATGGTTTGGCCTCGTACCAAAGTTGAATAGTTCTTCTACTTGAAATTGAAGAAAGTGAGCTTGCATTCCTTACTTCAAACCCAATCCATTCTCATCCACCACCCGCTTCAGCATACTACCAAGATACTCCTTTCTATTCCTTCACAACTTTGGGACATAAAAATAAAATGAAAGTTGGATTCACCTCAAGATATCACTTGCATAGGTCTCTCCCCGTCTATCGATTGATTCCCTTCATCTCTCAATCGAAAACCCACCCTAGCTCGATCTCTGCTTCACCAATTGATTGATCGATCCTCTCATCTTAAATCGATTTCTCCATCTGTTTCTCTTTCTCTATATTCTAATGGAGCCAACCCTAAGTCGAAGAGGAATTCTGAAATCAACTTTTCAATTCACTTGGATCTCAACGAAGACGGAACACACATTTTCTTCTCTTTATCACACACAAAAATAATTAGTGGATTTCAAATAAATTGTTTTAGGGGCTTAAGTAAAATTAATTAATGTTTGAGAATGATTGACTTGAATTATAAAAAGTATGGAGAGCAAAATAGAAAATTCAAAAATTAGATGTAAAAGCTTATTGATAATTAGGGGCTTCTAATAAATTAGCTAGAGGATTAATTATAATTAGTAATTATTTAAGAGAGACTGATTTTAATTGTAATTAACATGAAATTTGGAGAACAAAATGAAAACCTGTAAATCAGATTGAAAACAATTCATTATTACCTTGCAAGCATCACACTAAGTGAGATAAGAACTAGTCTATTCCTTTCGGTGGGAGGGACCTCTTGTTTAATTTTTTTAACAATATTGATGGTCACATAAGGATGAAAGCAAAAGTGTTTCCATTTGGTTGAATGGTTTGGCCCCATATTAAAGTTGAATAGTTCTTCCACTTGCTTTGATCTTGTGTGAGAGAACAAGATGTACATACAATGAAATTGAACAAAGTGAGCTCAGATGCCTTACTTCAAACTCAATCCATTCTCATCCACCCGCTTCAGCAGACTTCATACCACTAGGATAGTCCTTTCTATTCCGTTGCAACATTGGGACATAAAAATAAAATTAATAAAATGAAAGTTGGATTCATCTCGAGATAGGGGTGGGCATCTCATTTTGCGATCCCAATCTCATCCCAATCTTATCCATTCCGTTCCGATTTTTTTTCAGGTTTTTTTAGAATTGATCAAACTCATCTCGATCTTGTTCTGTCCCGATTTAGAGTGGAATGAGATCATGATGGAGATTTTCAATCTCGCGCATCTCATCTCATCACAAACTTATTTATTTAGTATTTATTATTATTAATTTTAATCAAACCAATATTTGCATATTAACACATGTCTAATAACCTAAGAATCTGTCTTTTCTCACACTACTTGGCTCTGCATTAGTAAAACAAAATCTATATACACCTCTTTACAAAAACTCAAGCAAATTTATATACCCAATCTTCAAAAACACCTCATAATGAACACACAAACCCATCTAACGCAGGTAACAAGTATTACGTATTACTAATTTCAATGAACTTTTACATACAAATCATAATCAACAATGTTGCTATATACATTTATAGTAAGTTAATGCAAAAACACTAACCATTTGTATAGGTCATAACATCCATCCACAATATTATAAACCGCATTCTATACCATTAGAAGAGCAATGTACAAAAATTTTGATTGTGCAAAACAGAAAAGTTACAATTATTAAATAACAAATTTCAACCACCCTAGAAATCTGAAAGAATTTTTTTTTTTTAAGAAAACAAAATATCTATTATCATGATATTTTACTCATGAATGATATAGCCAATAACTCCTATTTCTTATACAACGGTTCAAAATATACAACAAAAATGACTTGAAACAGCTGTAAGAGACCTGCTATTCCTGAACTTAAGAATGCTTAATTTTCAGAATAACAAAAGCAAAATGAAAATCAAAGTAACTCATCCATAAGGTAGGGGATTCTCTTTTACATTGTCAAGGACAGCTCCTACATTCATGCCAAACCTCTCAGCAATTTGTATAATACGATCTGGTCGACTGCAATTACTAAGTTAAGGAGAAAGCACGAAATCTACAATTAAGAAAGAAAAACAAAGTGAAGGAACAAAGGAACACACAGCAAAGCATAGAACGGTCATGTAGAAAAAGGATACAAAGTTCCTTCTGTGTTGGGTGAATGTAAGAAACTTTGCCATTCCTCCTTGCATGTGGGTGAATGTAAGAAACCTTGCCATTCCTCCATGCATGGCATGTGGGTGAAAACGTATTGACAAAAATCAGATACAACATATTTGGAGTTAATGTCCATGAGGGGAAAATGTCCGAAAATAAATAAATAAATAAATAAATAAATATCTGTGTTGAGAGTAGGTTCACCCTTGGGTCTGTTACGGCCGTATCTGGCACAGGGTTGAAGAAGTTCCGCCCGTGGCTATGGTGGAACTGGCAGCGCTCAACTGGTTTGAGCGTTCGAAGGCTTGACAATATCTCCATTGTTGCAAGACCTTGTCGTCACTATCTCGTTGATTCTCTGGAAAATGTGGATCTGCAGTTCTTATTGAGGAAATATATTATTCTTCACGGACGACGCCAAACTAATGTAGTCGATTTCTGCTCTCATTCCTCGTTGCTTACCTAAACCTGCACGGGTAGCAAATGTGAGCCAAGGACCACTGTGTGGTTGTCAATGGCACTCTGATGCTTAAGTTAAATAAGGATTAGGAGAGGCTTAAAACTGTAAACTAAGTTATATTGTATACCTCTAGTTCATTGACCTTATCTCCCTTTTATAGTGAAAGAGTCCATGTTCGGCTAGGCCTTTGGTGACATAGTTTAGGGAAAATGATCTTGTTGTGGAGATCATTTCCTGATTAGGAGCTGTCCATGTGGGATAATTTTCCTACACGACTTGTGCTCCTAGATTTGCGGAAGAGATTTCACTTTCTAAGCATTGTCCATGCAAAAAGTTTTTTTGCCCGACTTATACTCTAATATATATTTTCTAGTCGGATCTAATGTGTTGCTGACATGCTTGTTTTGGGTAGATCTCTGATACTTGCCTTAGAGGTCTTATGAGTATTGAGCCTGACCGCGTGACATGTGGACTTACTGGCTCATTGCAACTCAGACTTGACTGTCCGAATTCTGCCAATGTTGAGCTTACTGTTGTTTGGGCCTCGCTGGATTGTGCGTCCAATCGGACCTGCTTCGTTTTGTTGGCGAGATTATCATGACATGTGTATGGTGCTGAACAGATGACGGTTTGATGTCTCATAAGTAAATATTCTAAATTTGAAGAGTAACGTAGTAAACATGACGGGTATAATAGTGTTCGGTGTTTTGAACCGTTCATCTGTACTTACAAGACACAAATATTTTTTTATCACTATTCACACACATATTGATTTTGCTTGTAAATATTAAGAACTTGTGAGGATACAATGGGAAGAAAATTTTAAAGTTTGAGACAAAATAATGTTCATCAAAATGATGATTAAGAGTATTATATTCAAAAATTGATGATACATCAATTTGTTCTCTTATCCGCACCGCACGCGTGTCATGATAATCTTGTTAACATAGCTACAGACTAAGTCCATCATTAACAAAATTCAAAAGATCAAATCCAAGTTGCAAACAACCATGATAATCTCTTTCCCTAAGCTACACCAACAAAGGCATAGCCAAATCAGGACTCTCACAATATAAAAAGAGAGTTAAGGTCGATGAACAAATGTACACTATAAAAATTCACTTTACAATTTTAAGCATTTCTTAAGTTATATTTAACTTAAGTATCGAAGTGTCATCGCAGTCATACAGTGATCTTTTGCTCACACATGCTACTTGTGGAGGTCTAAGTAGGCGCAAAGAAGGAAAACATAAATCCACTAAAAGTAATATTTAAATGTAAACAACCACCCTTATCACTATTCAACCTCTTTATTATTTTTATATAAAAAAATATGAAATTAGCAATGTGTTATGGAATCGGAAAATCATCACTGTTAATAATTTGTAAATTAATTGTTAATTCGGAACACGTGCGACCCACATCACATGCCTTTGCCCCTCTTTTGGGAGGATTATTTTATCGAAAATTCTTTGTTGCACCGGGGGTTTGCCTGGTATTTAGCCTGGTGCAAACCCCTCACCGTTCATTTTGCCTCGAGATGGGTGAAGCACATATCGCGAGGCTAAATGGATGGTGGGGGTAGCACCAGGCTAAATACCAGGCAAACCCCCAGTGCGCTGTAGCAATGCTCTTATTTTATCATTGGCCAAATTTGCGGGACCCTCTAACAATTATATTGATGGTCACATAAGGATAAGGAAGAAAGCATGAGTGTTTCCATTTGATTGAATGGTAGTGGTGGGCATCACATCTCGCAATCCCAATCTCATCCAAATTTTTAATAACAAAATCACAATGAAACACCAAAACACAGTCTTCATTCAACGATCGATGTAGGTCCCAGTTATAAGAAAAATGCGAAGCATCTAATAAACAATGTTTACTGCTATGTTCTTTTGAAATTTGAAACTAATTGTTACTTGTTAGCATTACTATACTGTCCAAAGCAACCCCAAAACAAACATGTTAATGATAGCCTGATTAGTTGGCTAAGGATCAGATGATGGTTTGATGTATATTTATTTAAGACAATTACATGAAAGTTGCATTGTAATACAGCTGATTATTTCACTTTGATAACAACTCCAAAAGAATAATAATACAACAGCAGATTAGTTAGATTTTTTTTTTTTGTAAAATCTCTTTGATTCTCCTCAAGTTGCATTATAATATAAGCCGAAGGCTTTAGTGTTGGAGACAATGACTTGCAATTTGCATTAGAATAGACTTTAGAAGTCTAATACAACTCTTTAATTGACTTGGACATAGTGCCATGAACATTTCATTCGTGGATCTAGAATGCAAATAATTAATCCTTCTATAAACACCCAAAACTGGACATTTGACATTAACATGTTCCAATACCTTCCTATCCTTGAGTTTCATTTTATGTGGTAGCTGCTAATTCTACCATTTTGTCACTTTTGGCATTTCACCAAGCATGTAGTATTTGAATTTTTGTAACCAACACACTCAGCACTTCTATCAAGTGTCCTTCCTGTGAACAAGTACAATATTCACATTATTACCTTGAACTAGAGGAATATAAATGGTATTATTGATAATCGTTGCCTGAATATTGATGCCTATTGATAGGTTTAACAGTGGAAGCAATAAACAAGTAACCAGAGACAAAGTTTCTTCACTCTCATAATAATGCAAATAATTACAAATAATGCACATGATAGCTAGGAAACAATTAATCCTTCTATAAACACCCAAAACTCATGCCCTTTATTAACTTCAAACTATAATTACAAGGTAGATCTGTAGGTAGAGAGTATCATTTCAAGAAACAGGGGAAACTGTAAGAATGCAAATAATGTGACAGGGAAACATGCAAGTAGAGCTATAAGAAGGGAGACCCACGCAAGTTGATGCCCAAGCATGATAAAATAAGTAGCACTAAATGCTATTGTCATGGTAGCTATAGCGATGAAGAGCATGGCAAGACCGATTATCAATTTCTGGGGTAGGGACTTGATGAAGTCTTCTTCAGCAAAGCGAGCTGTCAATATTGATAAAAACATCAACACTGAAGTCAAGGAAGAGAAGAGTGCTAATGCATTCGATACTGCAAAAACCATAAAAGCCCTTTTCTTTAGGAAAATAGGAGAGCCTTTATCGCTCCCATCACTAATGTTGCCACCAGGTACGGTGAAGGCTGCAGTAAAAACGACAGTTGAAATGAGTGTTGCAACCACCATGGATGAGGATGCCATATCTTTCATCCATTTCTCTCCCTTTTCTACCAAGTCCTTGTGCTCCTCAGTGAACAATTCTCTGGGGCTTTTCTGCTGCAAATTTTTCCAGTTTCTGTAGAGTGGTTGTACAATCTTCTCCACTTCCTGAACAACAACAACGTTATTTGAGTAATTGAAACAAGTACAAGAAAAAATAATATACTTTTGTGAGTTAACTCAAATGCGCTTGGCTATCTCATTGCAGTTGAATCAACTGCAGAGTAAAAATTTGGATTCAATTGGGTTATTTTTAGAACCACCCTAACAACTTGATTTTTAATGATCTATTAGAAATGTTTTGCCCGTCTTACCTTACCTTGGGATTATGTTTCCCCAAATTTCGTGTTTTTGTTTCTAGTTTTCTTTAAGCGAACTGAGCTTTTGAGCTATTTGCATCACTGACCAGAATCAAAGTTAAAAACATTGAGATAGATATATAAGAGGGTGTGCAAGATTAATTACCTTATACCATTGTAGTTCATATTGCACTTGTAACGCTGCACCAGATACCTGATTGAGTTTATTAGGAGGTGCCAGTTTTGCAGCCAAATGTGATATTGTTTCCCAGGAAGTATCATCTCGCCAACTGGCCCAAGCATCCTGAAATCCACCCATATCTTTTAGAGTATTGAAAACCCTTTCTTGTCGAAATTTGACTGCAGTGTGAAGCATTGAATGAGTTTGCTGATTGTATGACCATATTTGGCTAGGGTCTGTATCCAGGACTGATTTGATCAACTCGACGTTGCCATGTTGTGAAGCTGCCAAAACTGTTCCATTTAATATTCCCCACATACTAGGCCCATTATTCAACTGTAGCACATGGCCGCAGATGCAGTCAACGAGGTTAAGGTATTGTCGGTGCATAACTTTGGCTTCATAGAGATTTTTCATACTTGGCACTGTTCAATGGTAAGACTTGAGAGTAAAAATTGAGATGATCGATAAAGATGAGAGTATAAACAATAAAATGAATGCTAATAATGTGGTTTGATAATATACATACCTACTCGTGTCAAAATATTTGCAAATAGATCATTCGATATTTCAAGTACTGCCATGCAAACAAATTAACTTACTTGGTTAATCACTAAGAAATGGGAATTATCCATGCTCATGCTATTTAATGTTTTAGATTCCCCTGATCAATATTAGCACGCAGATCTTGCTAAGTAATGGTGATTCAACATAAAACAACATAGAAGGGAGTGATGAGAATGCTTACACAAATTACCACAACGATTCCAAAGCTCATGTTGACTAGGAAATGACCGAGACTTTGAAGCTAATATATGGATTGCAAACCTCCCCAAATTGTCCCTAGTTGTTGCCACTTCTGGGTATTGATGTAGCAGACGCAATGCCACATCTAGCCAAGGACTAAATTAATTGTTGTCATGTGGAATAGATTCGTAAATGCAACGCTATATATCTTTGGCTTAATCCAGAAATCTAATAATTAGCAAAGATGTGGTATGGTTTGGCGTGAAATGTTTGTTAGCATTTATTCTCACCGTATAGATCTGCAGAAATTGTAGCAGAGAGAAGAGTAGCTCCATCTTGACCTCTAAATGGACTTGGATGCACATCTCTTGTCACTTTGTACAGATACCAAACCAATTCCTTGCGACCATATAGAGCTGCACGTAAGAGCGGCGTCTCTTCGTACTTGTTTCGAATCTGTGTCAACTCCGGGTTCTTTCCCACTAGAGCTTTAGCTGCTTTTGCACTCCCAATTGTAGCCGCGTTATGAAGAGCAGTAAAGGTTTGGATGTCTTTGAATAGCAAAGCTTCTGGTGACATCAACTTCACAATTTCCTCTACAAACTTTGTCTGTCCCGCTCCTGCAGCTATGGCCACTGCAGTCTCACCCAGTTGGCTGATTCTAGCTTCACAAGCTTCACCATCTTGCGAAAAGAAACTCCTGGCTCTTTCCCAGTTACCTTCGACGGCAGCTTTATAGAGAGGTCTGTAGTACATGAAGTCTACATTGATCCTCTCTGTTGGTTGAGGTGCTTGTAGTACTTCTGGTGCCATATGTACTGTGTTTGTTGTTTGTTTTGTACAACACTCAAGAGTGAAAGAGAGTTTGGGAAAGAAAGCTAAGAGCAACTTCTCTTTCTCAATTACCCCGGCCTCCAGAGATTCAATGTGTGCAATTGGGTGGAGGTGAACATATATAATACTTTGCCAATGGTGTCCGGTTGGATTGTTAAGGCTAGACTGGTTTACTCCACGTCTTGACTTGAGTTCTATACCCACCAACAACACGCTGACACTTGCCTTTAAAAAAAAAAAATAAAAACATAAAATGCTTTACATGTGTTCAGCACCTTAGTTTAGTTTATAAAGTCATCTTAGTTTGTTGGGTCTTATTAATTTATAAAGTCATTTTAATTCAGTGTGTCCACTTAATTTAAGCCAACTTAATTTATCTTAATTTACAATTGCAAATTGATAATATTCAAAAGCATAGTAAGGTAGGTGTCATCTACAAAACATTGACATTTATGTTTCTTTACGTGCTTATGTGATGTGTTGTTAATATTCAATTTAACAACAATTATTTAGAGAGGCCGGCTTGAAGAACTATAACTAAGTTAGGGGTGGCCTGGCAGTTGGAAGTGTCATGAAGAAGACCATACTTCGGTTGGCTCAATAAAAATTGTGGGATCCACATTTGAATAAACTAACAATGATTTGGCTCAAGCGGTTTTAAGTCCATACAATATAATCCGCCAAACGGATCCAAATTACTACAGTCTGCTAAGTTCATACGTCTCACAGCCATCCCCAATACTTGTAAGACCTATTAAGGTAAGTATCTACTAGGTCATCTTAATTTACAATTGCAAATTGATAATATTCAAAAGCATAGTAAGGTAGGTGTCATCTACAAAACATAAACTTCCATTTGTTGTAGTACTCAGTCTCCCACTTTGAACTCTCGTGGATTAACCTTCTTATTATAGTTCTGCGTCATTATCTGTTGGTAGGTGGCAATCTTGGCGGTAACTTCGTCTCTTATTTCCTTGAGGAGATCTAGTCTGACGTGCAAAGCTTCATCATTATCAAATCACCCATAGTAAATCTCAAAATCATGTAGAATTAATGAAAGTCAGAGATGTCTAAAATCCCTTTGGAATCATTCCTTGCCTTCATTACATTCTAATTCAATTCGTATCGAGACTAGCTAGGATCAACAAACCAAGGGACTAATTTAAAATAATAATAATAAAAAAAAAAAAAAAAAAAACTCACTCTGAATGCACAATCACATACATAGATCCTAAAAAAACCTAGAAATTTTTAGCCATCCTACGACGAAACTCACTGCAACAACTTCCCATACATTGATCATGGCAAGTTTGATTTCTCTGGTTCTACGTAGTCTCCATAATCTTGATCTTTGCTTTTCTTCTGCATGAATGTGTAATACACAAACTGCAAAATAATCCGAGGGATATCTGTCAAGGTCAACAAAATTTCCAAATTCCTCAAGTAGTACTAAAACGAGTTTTCATCAATAGTCTATCCTTTGCACCCGAGTATATATACACGCCTTTTTTTTTGTCAAATTAATGTTCCAAGTCTAACCCGGAATTTTTTTTTTTTTTTTTTGGTGTAGCACTCTAAACTATAAGCCCAAGTACATAAACAAATTAACATCTAAATTCTTCATAAATATGAAATAGATATATAAAAGGATACGAATAGATCGAGTACCACACAAACTATAGCATCCAACAACCAGGGCAAGTTTGGTTTTATCTTTGCCCATTCAATGCTTCTCACTAAAATGCTGCATATAAGTTCATGTAAACCAATTAAGTAGTGTAATTAAGATAGAAAAAAAAAAAAAATTGGAGAAATTGAGAGGGGGAGCCAGAGAATGAGAGATACCTTCCTACATAAGTCACATTGGCTGTAAGAGCAAAGATGAACATGAGAGGGTTCAAGCCCTACAACAATGAACAAGTCATTAGCATCTTAATTAGGCCACCAAAGAGACTTCACATATGCTTACTAGCTTCATGAATTTAGGTATTTAATTCGAGACGTAATGGTAATTAATTACCTCAACGCTCCTCCTTTTGATCTGATCAACAACAAGTAGAACATGGAAGTATATTAAACCAACAAAACCATAGCGAAAAAATTGAATAAAGAACCATGTATTGAGCATGCTAATTAGTACTAACATTTAAGCATATTTGAGGGACTCGACCGCCCATGTAAATAGCTGCCATCATCCATCCTAGACATTCTCCAAAAGCAGTATTACTGCTATTCACCTGAGCATCCTACAAATTAATTGTCACAAAATTTTTAGCTGCATTGCTCATAACATGAAAACGCAGGAACTTCCAAATAGTCTACCTAAGCGCGATAATTAAACTTACTAGCAATAATCTTCTTCCATATAAACCAGTGTGTCCTTCTACCAAAGCTTTAGCTTGGAAGGCTAAACCAGCAGATGTAGTAAGGAATGTTCCATAACCCACCTGTATATTCAATCACACATTTTCAATGACTTCAGACTTCATATTACATTTTGTAACACAATTAAAGGATTTATGGACTAGTTTACCGAGTGAGGAATTCTTCGAGGTTTGCTATAAGTCTTCTTAGGAGAATCTTCATGAGTTTCATCTTCTTCATCAGTTGATGAGTCTATATTTTCCATTGCTGGAGGTCCACTTTTAGCAGGTCTTAGATAAGAAACATATGGTGGTGTACCACTACCAGCCATAAATCTTGCTGACCTATTAAATACAAATAAGTAAAATTAAATTAAAAATATAGAAACTAATGACTTCACAAAATGTTTATTCAAGCACAAAAAAATTGAATGTACTAATGATGCGTATATACGTGTAGCATACGACATCCTTCCTTCCAGATACTCTTACTGGAGCACTATGAATGGGTGTGCTCGAATCATCGGACTTGGGATTGAGTGGCTTTGTAACTTCTTCATCCTTAAAAATCCAAAAAAATTGATTACTGTTATTTTTTAATCTTAATTATTTACGAAAATTATACGAATGCAATACACAAAAAAAAAATGTATAACATACTCTACTATCTCCTTGCTTCTTTTTCCCATTCCACAATATGTAAATGTAGTCATAGTATATGGTTTGCAAGACCAATACAATTGTACTGATTGTATAAAGCTGTATATACACACAATTTATTAGTAGAGATATGCGGTGTATATACGAGATAAAGAGAAATACAAGGGAGTAGTTTTTTGTAAATTAGTGGAAAATGAGATTGAAATATATACCAGCGCTGTGTAGTACTGAGTCGGCAACTGCATCAAATCCAAAACAAATACTTCAAAAAAGTAAGAAAATAAAAATAAACTAATGCTTGTAATGATAAATTTCCAGAACTATAATATAGGAAAAATCTAGTTATCCTTGTGTCGTTAATGTTTGGGGAGGGTGTTCAAGCACGTAAGATTCAACTCTATCCATCTTTAAGGGTTTGGAGAAGATAGAGAGAATGGTAGAGTTGACACTAATGCACGTGCTAGACACCCTTCCCAAACACTAATGAGTGCTCTTGTTCCAGATTGCGTAAAAATGTTTGTAATATGGTCAGTGACAGAGCCATGATTTTTGTTGGGGGGCAGAGTGATGTCATAATTAATTAAATATAATATAAAAATTAGTTACTTTAACATAATTTTTTTTAAATATAGCTAAAAGGGAAGTACGACAAAGACAGTCATTGAAGATGATTACTACTATATTCATTGAAGATTATTACTACTTCTAGAAACACAACACAAGAGAAGGGTTTGAATCGTTGATTACTACTACATGAAGAAAAGGAGGAAGAGATTGGGTTGTTTATGATTTTTTTGTGGAGATGACCAACACAGTGATTAATGAAGACACCTGATACCTAGAAGAAGAAGAATAAGGTGATTTGGATCCTACTGGATCTTGTGAAGATGAGCTCAAATAACTCAATAGTTATAGATCTTTGAAGATGATGAAATATGAAAATTTTTCTCATCTTATCTAATCAATGGAGTGTGAAGAAAAAACTGTGAATTTTGGTTTCTTTGAAAGATTTGAGGGATTTAACCTCTATCTCTAACTCTAAAAGTAAAGTTTGAATTTGATATGTACATGATTTGAAGAATGAAGTCTTAATTGAAGTGAAAAGTGAGAATAGAGGGGCGAATAAAAAAACTAATTAGGAGACAAATAAATTTAAAAAAAATTTAAAAAAACTCAAAAGTCAGTGCCCTCACTTGCCCCCACGTGAATCAGTGCCTGAATATGATTATCATAACCACGTGCATTATGATATAAAATATTTTTTAAAAAATATAATATGTTGCTATCATGAATAGGGGTTGCACAATTACCGTTGCTGGTTCAAGAAGACAACCCACTAGGTTGAAGGTATCTCTGCATCAATGAAACCAAACAAACAAGCTTTCAGAGTTCTTGAAAATTAAAGAAGGAAAGAAATTCAAGTATTATTTGTTTTTAGTTATGCAGAAACTAATGTTGTTAAGTGTTTTCAATGAGGCTATACACTTTTTTTTTTTTTTTTTTCTGTTTAGAATTTCATGCTAAAATATAACATAGAAAATATTAAAAAAAAAATGTACCCAAGAACCCAAGCGAGGAGGAAAGTAAGGGAGACGCCATCACTAGACTTGTTGATGAAATTCGTAAAGATCTGAGGGATTTCCGCGACAGCCCAACATATAAGACTTGTCATACCAAAAGAGAAGGAGATTTCATCACTTGTATTGCAAAGGCAATCTTTGAAAATTTTTTGTATCCACTTAATGCATGGTTTTTGCTCATTGTAGCAGTAGGGAGAAGTGTTCACCATTTCTATCTTCACTACAAACTTCTCTGCCTCACACTATTTTTTTTTTTTTTTGTGTGTGGTGTTTGTAGGGATATTGAGGTGGTTTTAAAAGGAGTGCCCAAAAGAGGACAAGGTGTAATACGTAGTACAAGTGAAGGTGCTATGAGTGAGAGTTTCTCACTGTTGGCTTGATAGAATATGTCTCAGTTCTACTTTATGAGCATCCATAATATTATCCATAGTTCACTTTAAGTTCAGTATATAGCTTTTTATATCAACTATGTATTTGGGGCGAAGACTGCGAAGCCCCCCAGCACCACCACTATATAAACACGACTCAATTATTCAACTGCCTCCAAAAGACCTCATCATTTATTGACACACATTTAATCATTTATTAACTTGACATTACGAGCTTCATTACCCAATATAGAACTAAACTTTTCAATTCAAAGTTCAAACCAACACTTCTAACCGATCTCTATGTACAAAATGATAAATATTAGAATAAGTCTAAATCTCGTGATCTTCATCGTATATAATATAAAAATATATATATATATATTGTTACTCATTAATTCCTTTGGCATTAAAACCTAGCTACGATTTTATCATAACATGACATAAGAGTAGGTTTTATATTTTGTGTACGTCGGCCATTTTTAATTCTATAACTAACAAAAAACCTTGAAAAAATCTATCCAAGGAAAAAAAAACTTGCACGTAACGTTGAGTTATTCATCTCATTGAAAACAACTATCTCAAAATATTACATTTTTTTTGTTAAATACGAAAAATTTTATTAAAATTAAAAAGAGAAACAAAATACACGGGAAATTATTCCTAAAGGAATGTGAGGACACCAGATATGCAATTTTCTTTTCTAGCATAATTCTCTATAGAGTGATATGACATCTGACAAACTCGCAACATTCGAAAAAAAAAAAAAAACTCTAGAGAGCTAGCCCCTAGCGCTAGTACAGGCGTTAGGGGAGCTTTTTGTGTGCATGTGATTGTGTTCGATTGAGAACATTATAAGTATCTTTAGAATGATGAAGGGTATTGCGCCTGATCTGACACGGACCTAACGTGCCTGGCTCTCTAAACAAGTTCATTCCGAAGAAAAAAAAACTTCAAGAAGCTCTTCTCCGTCACACGATGTAAATTGAGGTTGGATTAATTCATCAACAATTAATCATGCAGGACAGTAGTACAAAAATGTCAACATATTGATGATAGGATGGATTAGCCATTAGTGTTCCATGAACCTCTCACTTGCCCTTGCTAACTATGGACAGTGAAACTTGATGTAAGAAAACTAAACAAATAATATAGGATCACATCATTGTACTGCAAAATTTATCTTATGGGAACAAAAATTATCCACGTCATTGTATGGGAATTAATCGATTTTTCTTAAATAGCTTGATATGGAAAAAACAAAAAAAAAATGTCTCCTCACTATCAATTATTAGGTATCATGTCTTGTCATTTTCATTATTTAAAATAATCTCACCAACATGGTTCAAACACTGTTAGCCCATATTTCATAATATCTTAATTGCAACATACAATTTTTACACATTTGATAGCCGAAAGGAAGAAAGTGACACTGCATTTTTTTCTTCGTCTTTTCGCAATTAGTGATTTTGGCTTAGCCCTATCTGTCACGTGAACGCTTCAATTATTCCTACCACGCAGATGTTCTACCTTTGAGTTTGATGGCAATCAATTTCACTTTGACAGGATCTAGAACTTCCTTATACTCAAAGATATGTTTTACTTCATTCAACCAATCCACAAATCTTTCGGCCTGTAACGTCCCAGAAAACTCGGGTAGATCTACTTTAAAACCAAGATTTTCATGACGATCCTCCCGACCACGGCGCTCCCAGAATTGAGCACGATTGTGATTCGGGTTTTCAAAACTGGAATCAGAATCGTGATCTTCCATCACACGATTACCGAATTCCTGCGTTGTTAGATGTTGGGTTAGCTTTGCAACTTGCCTCTGTAAATCTTCAATCATCACTTCCTGAATGCTACGATCACGGTGAGGGGCTTCTTCGTTCGGAGCCTGCCTGCGACGACCACGACCACCAGCCATAGAAATTGATAAAATCTTACCCCAAGAAGATTCTGAAGCTCTGATACCAACTGACGCCGGGCAGAATAGTGATTATTCTGCAGGCTAATAGCAACAGATAATTGACAGGGAAGAACACAAGAAGATTACCCAAAAACATAGAGAAACTAATTCTAATGTTTAATCAAATTACTCAAATCAAAGGTATCTCTAAAGTCAGCCCACAAGCCGGTCTTTATAGCTAAAACTCATCAATATTGAAATTTTACCAAAAATGAAAATACTTCAATTATCATGCTAAAACAAAATACGTAATAAAAGAAATATACTGCCAGAAATCTGGCCTAAATTGGGTTCAGAATCACTTCCTAAACAATAATTGAAATATTACTATAAAGGAATAAATTACTAAATTTGTGGATTCGAAAGAGGAAACGGTGGATTATGGCCTCGAAAAGATGTGCAACGAGCGTAGCTGGTTGACCACGACGTGCGCGTTGAAAATAGCTTTCCGAATTGGGGTCGTTTGCCCGATTCTGATACTCGTAGCAGAAGTTATGGCCAAAATACTAAAACGCACCCTAAATTGCTAAATTTGAAATAGAATTATGATTTCCTGCCATTCGTGCGCTAATCTGCTAATTCGAGATATCTTAGTATTAATAACGTGCTATCTGACAGCTCAGCATCATCTGACTCGGATCCTCCTGCATCACAGATGAGTGAGACAAATGGCAGATGAGTGAGACACATGGCAGATTAGTGAGACACGTGGCAGATGAGTGAGTCATCTGCTTGGAGACGGTTGTAACTTCTTTTAGGTAGTTGTAGTTGTAACCTCCCGTTGGCGGTTGTAACTTCCTGTTTTGAACCACCTCTTCTGCAAGCTTGGGTGCTCAGCTGAGCATGGTGGTCAGCGCCGAATACCACTCCTCTGTTGAGAAAGAAATGTTCTGTTGAATTGCATTGGGCCCAAAATTTGGCTTTCTCTACTTGTACCTTTCATGGGTAACATTTGGGCTTCTCGAGAACATCTCAAATCTTTGGGCTTCATTTTCCTATTGGGCTAAGGATTATTTTTTGCTCCCACAAATGCCCCTCATCTCATTTGCCTTTGAGTTGACTGTTTTTCTTTTCTGTTTTACTTAAAAGCATAGGAGATGTATTTTCACTGATGAGCCCCGCCAAAAATAGAAGTAGATGCTCCTAATTTGGCTGACTTGTCTGTTTCTATTGATACAAGTAAATGATCTGTATGTAGAGGCTTCTGTTGTTGTTGAAATGTAGTTTGTTGAAGACAAAAATGATCTGCATGTTGAAGCTTTTGGTGCAGATGAAGTGGTCTATTAGATGAGTAATACATAGTCATTTCTTAGGTTCTTGGACTTTGTTTAAATAGAGGATCATCCATAGGTGAATAAAACAAGTCATGCCCTGGCATCCTGGTGATTTGATGATCCATCCTATATAAATGTCACATATCTTGGGGCTGACCTGCCCATGTTTCAGCATGAGTTGAGAAGTCTTCATTTATTGAAAGATGTGACACTAATTTACTGGCTGACTTTGTTTCCCCGGTTGATGAGGGAATGAATTATGCTAAAGCTTTAGACTTTAAAGTTGTCTTCGACCAGTAGATCAAATTGTATTGGCTTAACTCTATTGCCAATTTCATGAGTTTTTAACAAACATCTACGAAGAAGTTGTGCTCCCAACTCTTCGCTGATGAGAAGTGAGCTAATTGCTGCATTTGAAACTGCCAAGTAGATGTATAGGTTCTCTCCTGGATTTGTCTGCTGACCTACTCAAGAATCGATCCAAAGTTGCTGCTCTACTAGTGAGACTTTGAATTTCTTTTGGAGTTGATGGTGACTTCATGTCAAGTAGTGGTCTTCTTTGATTTTATGATCCCCAAACTTTGTGTATGTTTGTTGGTAAACTGACTTAGAAATATTTGCATTAAGGGCACAAAAGTTGATCAACCTTTTTCATGAGTTTCCAATATGCTTAAGTCGGAATTTAAGCATAATTTGAGAAAATTAATCATGGATTTAAATATATTTATCTTGGAAATTGCACGAAAATATTGTGTGATCTGCTGACCATTTGACAAAACTTAAAGAGATTTAAGTAATCCAGAGTAAGATGCTTCTATGCTCAGTGATTGATGAATTGAACTACCCACTCACGGAGAGTGACATCCTCTACTTAGGCATTTGGTTTGTGTGGTCTGCTGATCATTTGACTAAACTTAAAACGAATTTAAGTAGTCTTGAGTAAGATGCGTTTGTGCATTGAATTACCCACTCACTGATAGTGTCATCCTCTACTGAGGCATTTTTCTTGTGTGATCTACTGACCACTTGACTAAACTTAAATAGATTTGAGCAGTCTTGAGTAAAATGTTTTTAAACAATGAATTACCCACTTATGAAAAATGTCATCCTCTACTGAGGCATTTTGCTTGTGTGGTTTGCTGACCAATTGATGAAACTTGAACGAATTTAAGTAGTCTTGAGTAAGATGCTTTTATGCATTGAATTACCCACTCACGTAGAGTGCATCCTTTACTGAGGTGTACATAAATATTTGTATTTCTGAATGTCTTCTGCTGTATGACAAGTAGAACGAATTCTCACATTTCCCTATTTCAACTGAGGAAGGTGTGTTCTTTGTTGAAAAACAAAATAATGTATCATCTGCTGTGGTATATGTAAATATTTGTTCAAATCTTTTCTTTACAGGTCTTATTTCATTGATTGTGGTCTCTTCGGCCAAGGTTGGTAATTCTCGTGGAGAATTTGATTGATACATTGTGTATATTCTACCGGATGAGGAGTCTCTTGTTGAAGAGATAAAATATAATAAACAGATAAAATACAACAAAGTTTTTCTTACATGTACATTGCATTTTTTTTCTAAGAAGTTAAAAATGAAAAAGCTAGGACGCCTCAACTTCAATTTAATTTGTGAAATGGTCGGTTGCCACAATCATCAGATTCTTCTGCGCTCGAGAGTTTGATTGATCGAAAAAGTGAACTCTGTGTATGTTCTACTGGCTGAGGAGTCTCTTGATGGGGAGCGTGTTCTACGTTTGTCACAATTTTCTTTTTCTTCTTTCTGATCTACATTTGTTTGTGCAGGTTGACTATCTTTCTCAGGTATATCTGGTGCCTTAGCACTATTTTTTTCATCCCACAATGCATAGCGTTCTGCCATAGCGAAGATTTTGGTAAGAGTTTTGCCTGGTTTCATGGTCAATTTTTCATACAATATGTGATCTGCGGGCAGACCCTTCTTGAAAGCTAATAATGCAATTTGGTCATCACACTCATTTATGCTCGCTCTTTTTGCCTTAAATATTTTGATGAAGTCTCGGAGAGATTCATTTGACTTTTTCTTTATGTTGAAGAGGTAGTCAGCATGTTTTTTTTTATGGTTTGATAGGATAAATACTCTTTTGTGAAAGTAGGGAGAGTTCTCCAAAATTGTTGATTGACCGAGGGGTCAAAGTGTGAAACCAATCTTGGGCCATTCTTTGTAAAGTCATTGCAAATATTTTGCACATAAGTGGGTCATCATTTTTGTGTAGAATCATGAGACTTCGAAAATGCTTCAAGTGTCTCTCAGGATCAGAATCTTCTTTAAAAGGAGTAAAGGTTGGTATGGTAAACTTTGTTGGTGGAGGATCCTCTTCAATGTCATTTGTAAAAGGTGAAGTGTTTACCAAGGCCACCTATCTGCGCAGAGTATCATCTGAATTTCTCATAACTTGTAAATTCATCAATTGCTCTTTGACCATTCGTGTCACATCATCTGTTCCCAAGGGCTTGTGTGTATTCTGCTGATCGACCGTATGGTGATTTTGATTCTGATTATCTGCGGCAGATGACTCTTCATATTCTGAATTTGATTCTGACTTACTTGCATGTGAGTGAGGTAGAGTCTCAATAGGATTCACCTGAAGGCTCCTCTTGATTTGACAAGCATCTGAATGTGGGACGTGGGACAAATCAGTGTAGTGATCTAGATCTGGTCCCCTGTATCATTCACATCCATCGGGATTCTGTCTTCTGCACCGACCACTTATATTGAGTGTAGTCTGCGGTCATAGCCTTGAGTGCATAGTTGCTTGGGAGCCCAACCTTGAGAAGACTCATGTTTGAGGTCCGAGCCTAGAGTGCACATTTACTAGTGGACCTAATCTCGAATGAATGCTTTCAGAGGGATTGTTTCCCTTTGATGGATGACTACTTCCACTTCTATGCGCATGATTTGCTGGTAGACGACGATGTGTCGTCTGCCTTGGTTGTTCGTTCACTAATCGCTCTATCATCTTGGTTTGTTCTTCCAATATTTTGGTCAGATTGGCGATCTGACCTGCAAGATTTTCTTGTTGTGTTATCTCCATTTGGCTTGTGGCAGAAGGTTGCGATTGATGGTCAGCAGGCGGTGGCAAACCCACTATCATTGGTTGTCTTACCGGTAACGGCTGAACCCGTGATGACGATGGCAACCTAGTACGAGCAGAATACCTCGTAACATTATTTTTGCTAGTTTGTTTTCGAGTTCCCACCATTGTATTGAATTGAAAATAAAAGTGTTTGTGAATGAAATTGAAACTGAATGAATGAAAGTTTTTTTTTTTTTTGTGAATGGAAGAGAGCATGCAATGAGTTTGATTTAAATTCTCAATGAAAGCACCAATTTGTGGATGCAAATTTCCACCGGATCAGGTACTAATCACGCGGAGCAATCTGCATAAGATAGAATCACGTGCAGTAATCTGCATAAGATAGAAGTTAATTCTTGACACCGGTGTGGTGCCTGCCACGGGGACTCCGATGAAAAAGTTAGAACAATGTCTTCAAAAAAATGTTCATATCTCTATATTTGAAGAGAGAATTCTGAATCAAGAAAGAGTTACCTCCAGATGGCTTTGTGTTTGGTTATTTATAGAGGCATAACGAATAAACTGTTGGTAGATGAGTGAGACACATGGCAGGTTAGTGAGACACGTGACAGATGAGTGAGTCATCTGCTTAGAGGCGGTTGTAACTTCCGTAGATAGTTGTAACCTCATGTTGGCGGTTGTAACTTTCTGTTTTGAGTCACTTCTCCTGCAAGCTTGGGTGCTCAACTGAGCATGGTGGTTAGCGCTGAACACTACTCTTCTACTGAGAAAGAAATGTTTTGCTGAGTTGCATTGGGCCCAAACTTGGGCTTTCTCTACTTGTAACTTTCATGGGTAATATCCGGGCTTCTCGAGAACATCTCAAATCTTTGGGCTTCATTTTCCTATTGGGCTAAGGATTATTTTTTGCTCCCACAAACTGTTTACAGGGCTAAGAGGCCTCTTGTGTGGTACACTCTTAATCACATCTTGTGTACCACAATCTAATAGGAATGAAAAACTTTTTTAGGTGAAAATCTAATAGGAATGCAAATTACGTTGAAAACAATTATAATAGGAATGAAAAACAATTTAAATGGGACCATACCCACTACCACTCCTGTCACGCCTCGATTTTCGAGAAAAACGAAAATCCCAAAATTCACGTAGGATTATCCGTTTTTCCCAAAAGTCGGGACATGAATTGTCATTTACAAAAAATAACAGTTGGCATCCACGAGAAATGATCAATTGCACAATTTACCAAAATAGGGAAAATAAAACAACTGATTTGAAAGACCATCAAAAGGAAGAAAATTTTTATAACTCGTAGAGCCAACGCTAACAAGTTCAACAATTTACGAATGTATCTTTCCCAGAAAATAATAAATAACTCCGAGTTCAAATTACAATAATTAAACTGACACCTACAAATAAAAATGATCTAATCTTTCGAACACGCGCAACTCCCAGCAATGCTCGTCATGTATGGTACAAAAAGCTCTAAGCCCGCACGAGATTACTATATCCTTAAAATAAGCTAGTCGGCTACATTCCCGAAAGAATGTACCCAAAAAGCCAAAGCCCACTTGGGTCAGAAATAAAGCTGGTGTGAAATCTCTTTATTCCTAAAAAATCAATAAAGAAAATTACAGGATATGACCAAAAAAATAGTACAATAAAGAAATCAAAACACACAGGTAGTTCCTCAACGAGGCATTCATATCCAAATTCTAATAAGTAAATATGCACTTACTTATACTTACTAGATGGAAGTTGACTATGGCAAGTCTAACCTGCAGAAATATTAGTGGACTTGCCATCCTGCATGATAAAGGATTAGAAACAATAAAACGTAGTTTATTCATTTTTATTTGAATTCAGTTCATCTTTTTAACAGAATGATCACTTAGACGATACCACATTCGCACCACCACTGTGCCGAACATACATGCCTGTATGCCTCTCTCATATAAAGGATGACTACTCCGTCATCCATGCCCAAGTGGGGACATCACCTCATTTTCGCAAGACTAACCTGAAGGTTATTTTAGTTTCTCTAGTAAGAAATAGGTGCCCCAACTCCGCAAGACGACCCACTGGTCATTTAGTTTCTCTAGTAGGAGAGGGAAAATAATAAACAAAAAAGGTGTGGTGGTTCTAAGTGATACAATTCCAGGTGGTTTATATTTTCAGAAATCAAGGTTTACCAATATCATTTATTTTTTTGATAATTCAGAATTTCTCCACAATGACATTTTTGTCAATAATTCGATTCACAATCGTATCCACTCACAATTTTAGGGAAAACATAGCATATCCATTAATCATGCTCTATAACAACATGACAATCAAGTCACTCATTGATTCAAATATCCAAATCCTTTATAATGCATAACCAAGTCAATATGCATAATAATACCAAGCTCCAAATAAGTTCAGATCAAAATATCTATACATGCAGAATAACACCATCGCAATTAAATCCATTGCAAATCAAAATAACACCATAAGTGGGATCCAGTGAATTTAATTCTACAGGAGCTCTAAGTGCCTAAAATCTAATTGCAAATACCACAATGAAATCTAATTGCAAAAACCATCACAAGTGGGACCCAGGGATTAATTCAACTCTATGGCATGAAATTTAATTGCAGATTTCAAATACCAACATCAGTGGGACCCATGAATTAATTCTGCGGGAACTCTGTTGCATGAATTCTAATGCAAATACCACCTTCAAATACCACCATAAGTGGGACCTAGGAATTAATCATGCAGGAACTCTATGGCATGAATTCTAATGCAAATACCACCTTCAAATACAACCATAAGTGGGACCTAGGAATTAATTATGCAGGGGAACTCTATTGCGTGAATTCTAATGCAAATACCACCATAAGTGGGACCTAGGAATTAATTATGCAGGGGAACTCTATTGCATGAATTCTAATGCAAATTACAAATCCTTGAATATTACGGATATTGTATAAAGCACAATGATATAAACATTATTGAATCCTAAAATCTGACACGTTTATTGTATAAAGCACAATGATATAAACATCATTGAGTCCTAAAATCTGACAGTATTATATTGATCTGACATTGAATAACCCAATTTACACAACATTATCAACAATGCTTAATAGGGTTTTAGATAGATGTGATGATTGGCAGGACTATAAAGATGTGTGTTATTATTAGATACAGGCTATCAATATCAATATCACTTTAATTGAATTTCTATCACCATAAGATTTGACTCTCTCAATACCACTAAAATCTGACGTGAACATGAAATAAATAAATAAACGAAACAGAGAAAAGAAGTCTTAAACCCCGTATCAAATCATTCATGCATATTCTAGATTTCATGCAAACAAATCAAAAAGGACAAAAGAAACACAACTTACACTAAAAAGTTAAAGAAAAAAAATGACTCACAGTTTTGCTATTTCTTCTCCCTTGTCTTTTCCTCTTGCTTTTCTCCCTTCTTGCTCCCTCTCTTCTTCTCCTTTTTTTTTGTTTAAGCGGCGAGAGAAAAGAGACCTAAACCCCTATTTATTCCTACTAAAGACAAAATCATTTCCTGTTAGGGTTTTGCTCAAGGTTAGTGACACCCCCCTTACTACTTGACGTCGCCTCAAATTTAATAAAATCAAAACTAAATAAAATAAATAATTAATTAAAATTTATTGACATGTTTGTTCATGTTAATGTATATATGTGTAATCCTTTTGAGGTGTGTATGAACCAGGTTCATACGTCCGAGTAATTCTCCGTGGGAAGCACCCGCAATTTTCGTTTCGAAGAAGGATGGTACCTTGAGGATGTGTATTGATGATATTCACATAATTATTACATAATATATCCCTCAATTTATATATGTTAGTGTTTCGATTATTATATTTTATAGTAATTATTTCGTTTTCATGTCTTTGTAGGAATTTGAGCGTAAACAATGAAATCATATTAAGGCGACAAGTTAAGGAACGACAATTGGTCGATTCTAGCGGTGGTACAAAGTAGAGGGTCACACATCTAAACCCAAAACCTAAGCCCATAACCTAAACCTAAAACCTAACCCATAAACCCAAAACCAAGCCCATAACTTAAATCCAAATCCAATGCTAAGCCCAATCAAACCCTAGACACATTCCCTCAATCACCAAAGATTCTGATTTATTTTTTTTCCTTAAATCACTCATTGAACACTCTCATGAACCTGTCCATATTCATTTTCTCCTAATTCTTTAAATACAAAAATTCAATGGATGAGAAAGGGAGGAAGAGAAGGGAAAAGAAAAATTACAGAAAATTAAACCCTCTTCCTCACAAAGTGATTTTCATCACACCAGAGCCACCACCATCACCACCTCACCCCGCCACCACCGTGCGAGCACCGTCACCACCACGAAACAGGGGAGTGACAACCCTGTTTCGCATAAGACATCACCTCGCCACTGAGCCTCGCCATCGCCACCATCACCCGGGCATCTCCCTGTCCCTGCTCCTCTCCCCTGTCCACACAACCGCCACCACCACCGCACGAGCACCGCCACCACCACGAAACAGGGGGCTGACAACCATGTTTCGCGTCAGACCTTCACCTCGCCACAGACCCTGCTCCCCTCTCTCGGCCCTCCTTCCTGTTTTTCTCCCTCCTCCACCTCGCTCTCTCTGGTCCTGCATCACAACAGATCGAGAGCCACCACCACGCCGCGAAACAGAGCCGCGGTGCGGCTCTGTTCCGCCTCGCCGCCGCCACTGTTCCTCCTCTTCTCTCGGCCTCTCTTCGTCTCGAGCTCCTTCCTCCCTCTCTCACGACCACCTTCGCAAGCGGCGCTTCAGCAGGCGGCACAAATCACCGCGACAGCAGAAACAGGGAGTGCACCGCTCATCCTCCTTCACTTTTTTTTCCTTATCTCAGTGTTTCCTAACCCTCTATCTATTTTCTAGCAGGTCCGGAGCAGGTTGGAGGACGACGAAGCTCGCGAGGAGCAGAGAAGCAGCACCGCGAGTGGCGCTGTCGCGCTGGAGACGAAGGAGTACCGCAGGGGTACTGTAGCTCTGGCGGGAAATAACAAAATTCTAATTTTCATTATGTGCACCCCCGATTTCTCTCTGTACTACCACAGAGCTTGTGTACTTCATTTTATCGGGATTCGTGTTCGGACCAACTGCTGAGTACTACCACATCGAGTTTGCGACAAACTAAATGGGTTGTATAAGTTATTGTGATTGATTTTACTGAATTATGTGCTTAATTGTTAATTACAATTTATTTCTAAAAGTTTTTGATAAATTGCTTTTGCTTGAAATAATTTGTTAATGTTTGATAGAAACATGATATAATTTAATTGGATTTTAACGATCATATATTCGGTGTAAGCAAGGGATTCTCATCCCTAAAGCTTCTCATTTTTTTTAATTCAGTAATTTAGATTTAAATAATTTTTGCTAACTCATTAGTGAGTCCAAGCCCACAAAATCCACATTTTTCTTTTATTTTACTTTTCTTATTTTTAAATTTATCTTTAGTTTAGTTTTAAAATGCTATAACCCCATTTTCCATTTAAATTAGTTTAAATTAAATTATAAATTTCAATTGCATCCACCTTCCTCGTGGGATCGACCCGTACTTGCCGTTGTCTACCAGTTAGGCACCGTGCACTTGCGGTTATTACAAGTGGGTTAAATTAGCCTATTAATATTGGTTAGTTAAGCTCGCATCAATTGACTATAGGGAGCTGAAAAAAAAGACTATAAAAAACAAGTACCCATTGCCTCGAATTGATGATCTTCTTGATTAGTTGAGGGGAGCGGTGGTGTTTTCTCAGTTTGACCTAAGAACTGGATATCATCAGATGGGTATAGAAGAAGATAGTATTCCTCTCACGGCTTTTCATACGAGATATGGGTTGTATGAATTTTCAGTCATGCATTTTGGTTTGACAAATGCCCTGGCCTTTTTCATGGATCTGATGAACCGGATCTTTCAACCATACTTGGACAAATTCGTCATTATCTTTATCGATGACATTTTGGTTTACTCTCGTAGTGAAGCAGAGCATAGAGAACATCTCAGAACAGTGTTGCAGACCTTGAGAGATCAGAAATTATATGCGAAATTTAGCAAGTGCCATTTTTGGGAAAAAGAAGTAAAATTCTTAGGGCATGTTGTTTCTAGTCAAGGTATAGCAGTTGATCCTGATAAGGTGAAAGCAGTGAAAGATTGGAAACAACCTACTAATGCAACGGAGGTGAGAAGCTTCTTGGGGTTGGCTGGGTACTATAGACGATTTATAGAGAAATTTTCTCTTATCGCTGCCCCGTTGACTAAGTTGACCAGCAATAATGTCCAGTTTATTTGAACCAATGAGTGTGAAAAGGCTTTTCAGGAGTTGAAATACCGATTAACTACTGCGCCCATCCTGACTATCCCAGTGCAAGGTGGGAAGTTGGTGGTCTTCACTGATGCTAGTGGCACAGGTCTGGGTTGTGTACTGATGCAGAATCAGAAAGTTGTGTCGTACGCCTCACGACAATTGAAGCCTCATGAGAGGCAATATCCTACCCATGACTTGGAATTAGCGGAAGTTGTGTTTGCTTTGAAGATGTGGCGACACTACCTTTATGGGGAGCATTTTGAGTTGTTCACAGATCACAAGAGTCTTAAGTATTTGTTTTCACAGAAGGAGCTGAATATGAGACAACAAAGGTGGGTGGAGTTCATTAGTAGTTATGATTTTGAGATCCTTTACCACCCAGGTAAGGGGAACGTAGTAGCCGATGCTCTCAGTCGGCAACACACTATTATGGCTTCACTCATGGTAGAGGAGTGGAAATCTCTTGAGACTATTTCTTCTTGTGATGTTCAGTTTGTCCAGGGAGCAAACACGGCTTATGTTGGTAGTTTATCTGTTCGACCTTCTTTGATCAGCAGGGTTTTAGAAGAGCAACATAAGGATTCTCGTTTGATGAGCAAATTGGAAGACTTAGTGCTCGATAATCTAGATGATTGTCCCTCCAAGTGGTCAGTTGAGTCCGATGGTGGTTTGAGATTTCACGGGAGACTTTGTGTGCCTGAGATTGAGGGATTGAAGAAGGAAATTATGGATGAGGCTCATAAGTCATGTTTTACCATTCACCCGGGAGGCACAAAAATGTATCATGACCTGAAGCGAACTTTCTGGTGGGACGACATGAAGAAGGATGTGGGAGATTATGTATCACGATGTTTCACTTGTCAACAAGTGAAGGCCGAGCATCAGCGGCCCTCAGGTTTAATGCAACCACTAGAGATTCCTGTCTGGAAATGGGAAAATATTTCTATGGACTTTATAGATGGTTTACCGAAAACCCGACGAGGTAACGAGTCAATTTGGGTTATAGTTGACCGTTTGACTAAGTCCGCACACTTTGTTCCAGTTGGTGTGCTCCGTACTACCGAACAGCTAGCTAGACAATACATCCGTGAGGTAGTTAGGCTTCACGGAGTACCAGTGTCCATTGTGTCTGATAGAGATCCCTTGTTTGTAGCTGAGTTTCGGGAGAGTTTCCAGCGAGTCATGGGGACGAGACTAGATTTGAGTACAGCTTATCATCCTCAGACTGATGGTCAGACGGAGCGGGTGAATCAGATTTTAGAGGATATGCTTCGGGCATGTGTGCTCGATTTTGGAGGTAGTTGGGAGGATTATTTACCTATCATAGAGTTCGCTTATAACAACAGTTACCATTCTGGTATTGGCATGGCCCGGTTTGAGGCTTTATATGGGAGGCCTTGTCGATCACCATCCTGTTGGGCAGAGGTAGGCGACACAGTCTTGTTGGGGCCAGAGATGGTTAGGGAGACATCGGAGAAAGTGCAGATTATTAGAGAGCAAATCAAAACTGCTCAAAGCCGACAGAAGAGTTATGCCGATCGGAAGTGTAAGGCGATAGAATTTCAGGTTGGAGACCTTGTTTTTCTTAAGGTTTCACCTATGCGCGGTGTATTGAGGTTCGGTAAGAAAGGGAAGCTAAGTCCTAGATTTGTGGGACCATTTGAGATCCTTGCTCGAGTAGGGAGTCTGGCCTATAGACTCGCTCTGCCCCCAAGCTTATCAGCTGTTCATAATGTGTTTCACATCTCCATGCTGAGGAAGTGTGTGAAGGATCCTACTGACATCGTCCAACCCACAGAAATTGAGATTAATGACGACTTCACCAAAGTAGTACGACCGATCAAGATTGTGGATCGTGATGTGAAACAACATCGTAGAAGGATAGTGAATTTTGGTGAAAGTCCAGTGGAGCGAAAAAGAGAATGATGTAACTTGGGAGCTAGAGGACAGAGTAAAACAGTTGCACGAGCTATTCATCCAGTGAATCTCGGGACGAGATTCCTTTTGAGGTGTGTATAATGTAACGACCCTACTTTAACATATAATAAATTTTAATTAATTATTTATTTAGTTTTGATTTTATTAAATTTGAGGCGACGTCAAGTAGTAAGGGGGATGTCACTAACCTTGAGCAAAACCCTAACAGGAAAGGATTTTATCTTTAGTAGGAATAAATAGGGGTTTAGGTCTCTTTTCTCTCGCCGCTTAAACAAAAAAAAAAGGAGAAGAAGAGAGGGAGCAAGAAGGGAGAAAAGCAAGAGGAAAAGACAAGGGAGAAGAAATAGCAAAACTGTGAGTCTTTTTTTTTCTTTAACTTTTTAGTGTAAGTTGTGTTTCTTTTGTCCTTTTTGATTTGTTTGCATGAAATCTAGAATAGTGCATGAATGATTTGATACGGGGTTTAAGACTTCTTTTCTCTGTTTCGTTTTTTTATTTATTTCATGTTCATGTCAGATTTTAGTGGTATTGAGAGAGTCAAATCTTATGGTGATAGAAATTCAATTAAAGTGATATTGATATTGATAGCCTGTATCTAATAATAACACACATCTTTATAGTCCTGCCAATCATCACATCTATCTAAAACCCTATTAAGCATTGTTGATAATGTTATGTAAATTGGGTTATTCAATGTCAGATCAATATAATACTGTCAGATTTTAGGACTCAATGATGTTTATATCATTGTGCTTTATACTGTCAGATTTTAGCATTCAATAATGTTTATATCATTGTGCTTTATACAATATCCGTAATATTCAAGGATTTGTAATTTGCATTAGAATTCATGCAATAGAGTTCCCCTGCATAATTAATTCCTAGGTCCCACTTATGGTGGTATTTGAGGTGGTATTTGCATTAGAATTCATACAATAGAGTTCCCCTGCATAATTAATTTCTAGGTCCCACTTATGGTGGTATTTGAAGGTGGTATTTGCATTAGAATTCATGCCATAGAGTTCCTGCATAATTAATTCCTAGGTCCCACTTATAGAAGATGGTATTTGCATTAGAATTCATGCAACAGAGTTCCTGCAGAATTAATTCATGGGTCCCACTGATGGTGGTATTTGAAATTTGCAATTAAATTTCATGACATAGAGTTGAATTAATCCCTGGGTCCCACTTGTGATGGTTTTTGCAATTAGATTTCATGTGGTATTTGCAATTAGATTTTAGGCACTTAGAGCTCCTGTAGAATTAAATTCACTGGATCCCACTTATGGTGTTATTTTGATTTGCAATGGATTTAATTGCGATGGTGTTATTCTGCATGTATAGATATTTTGATCTGAACCTATTTGGAGATTGGTATTATTATGCATATTGACTTGGTTATGCATTATAAAGGATTTGGATATTTGAATCAAGGAGTGACTTGATTGCCATGTTGTTATAGAGCACGATTAATGGATATGCTATGTTTTCCCCAAAAATGTGGGTGGATACGATTGTGAATCGAATTATTGACAAAAATGTCACTGTGGAGAAATTCTGAATTATCAAAAAAATAAATGATATTGATAAACCTTGATTTCTGAAAATATAAACCACCTGGAATTGTATCACTTAGAACTACCACACCTCTTTTATTTATTATTTCCCCTCTCCTACTAGAGAAACTAAATGACCAGTGGGTCGTCTTGCGGAGTTGGGGCACCCATTTCTTACTAGAGAAACTAAAATAACCTTCGAATTAGTCTTGCGAAAATGAGGTGAATCTTTATGCCTAAAATAGGCTTTGATATTTGTCCGTAAAAAATGTGACGTGAGTTTGTGCGCATTGATAGCCCAAGGGTGGTTTTTGGTACTCATATAGTTAGGAGTATCCGCGATGCATGTCTGTATGTGATGTCCCCACTTGGGCATGGATGACGGAGTAATCCTCCTTTATATGAAAGAGGCATACGAACATGTATGTTCGGCACGGAGGTGGTGCGAATGTGGTATCGTCTAAGTGATCATTCCGTTAAAAAGATGAACCGAATTCAAATAAAAATGAATAAACTACGTTTTATTGTTTCTAATCCTTTATCATGCAGGATGGCAAGTCCACTAATATTTCTGCAGGTTAGACTTGTCATAGTCAACTTCCATCTAGTAAGTATAAGTAAGTGCATATTTACTTATTAGAATTTAGATATGAATGCTTCGTGGAGGAACTACCTGTGTGTTTTGATTTCTTTATTGTACTATTTTTTTGGTCATATCCTGTAATTTTCTTTATTGATTTTTGAGGAATAAAGAGATTTCACACCAGCTTTATTGCTGACCCAAGTGGGCTTTGGCTTATTGGGTACATTCCTTCGGGAATGTAGCCGACTAGCTTATTTTCAGGATATAGTAATCTCGGGCGGACTTAGAGCTTTTCGTACCATACGTGACGAGCATTGCTGGGAGTTGCGCGTGTTCGAAAGATTAGATCATTTTTATTTGTAGGTGTCAGTTTAATTATTGTAATTTGAATTCGGAGTTATTTATTATTTTCTGGGAGAGATACATTCGTAAATTGTTGAACTTGTTAGCGTTGGCTCTATGAGTTATAAAAATTTTCTTCCTTTTGATGGTCTTTCAGATCAGTTGTTTTATTTTCTCTATTTTTGGTAAATTGTGCAATTGATCATTTCTTGTGGATGACAACTGTTATTTTTTGTAAATGACAATTCATGTCCCAACTTTTGGGAAAAACGGATAATCCTACGTGGATTTTGGGATTTTCATTTTTCTCGAAAATCGGGGCGTGACAGGAGTGGTAGTGGGTATGGTCCCATTTAAATTGTTTTTCATTCCTATTATAATTGTTTTCAACGTAATTTGCATTCCTATTAGATTTTCACCCAAAAAAGTTTTTCATTCCTATTAGATTGTGGTACACAAGATGTGATTAAGAGCGTACCACACAAGAGGCCTCTTAGCCCTGTAAACAGTTTGTGGGAGCAAAAAATAATCCTTAGCCCAATAGGAAAATGAAGCCCAAAGATTTGAGATGTTCTTGAGAAGCCCGGATATTACCCATGAAAGTTACAAGTAGAGAAAGCCCAAGTTTGGGCCCAATGCAACTCAGCAAAATATTTCTTTCTCAGCAGAGGAGTAGTGTTCAACGCTAACCACCATGCTCAGTTGAGCACCCAAGCTTGCAGGAGAGGTGACTCAAAACAGGAAGTTACAACCGCCAACATGAGGTTACAACTATCTACGGAAGTTACAACCGCCTCCAAGCAGATGACTCATTCATCTGCCACGTGTCTCACTAATCTGCCATGTGTCTCACTCATCTGCCAACAGTTTATTCGTTCTGCCTCTATAAATAGCCGAACACAAAGCCATCTGGAGGTAACTCTTTCTTGATTCAGAATTCTCTCTTCAAATATAGAGATATGAACATTTTTTTGAAGACATTGTTCTAACTTTTTCATCGGAGTCCCCGTGGCAGGCACCACACCGGTGTCAAGAATTAACTTCTATCTTATGCAGATTACTCCGCGTGATCAGCACGTGATTCTATCTTATGCAGATTGCTCCGCGTGATCAGCACCTGATCTGGTGGAAATTTGCATCCACAAATTGGTGCTTTCATTGAGAATTTGAATCAAACTCATTGCATGCTCTCTTCCATTCACAAAAAAAAAAAACTTTCAATTCATTCATTCAGTTTCAATTTCATTCACAAACACTTTTATTTTCAATTCAATACAATGGTGGGAACTCGAAAACAAACTAGCAAAAATAATGTTACGAGGTATTCTGCTCGTACTAGGCTGCCATCGTCATCACGGGTTCAGCCGTTACCGGTAAGACAGCCAATGATAGTGGGTCTGCCACCGCCTGCTGACCATCAATCGCAACCTTCTGCCACAAGCCAAATGGAAATGACACAACAAGAAAATCTTGCAGGTCAGATCGCCAATCTGACCAAAATATTGGAAGAACAAACCCGGGTGGTAGAGCGATTAGTGAACGAACAACCAATGCAGACGACACATCGCCGTCTACCAGCAAATCATGCGCATAGAAGTGGAAGTAGTCATCCATCAAAGGGAAACAATCCCTCTGAAAGCATTCATTCGAGATCAGGGCCACGAGTAAATGTGCACTCTAGGCTCGGACCTCAAACATGAGTCTTCTCAAGGTTGGGCTCCCAAGCAACTATGCACTCAAGGCTATGACCGTAGACTACACCCAATATAAGTGGTCGGTGCAGAAGACAGAATCCCGATGGATGCGAACAATGCAGGGGACCAGATCTAGATCACTACACTGATTTGTTCCACGTCCCACATTCAGATGCTCGTCAAATCAAGAGAATCCTTCAGGTGAATCCTATTGAGACTCTACCTCACTCACATGCAAGTAAGTCAAAATCAAATTCAGAATATGAGGAGTCATCTGCCGCAGACAATCAGAATCGAAATCACCATACGGTTAATCAGCAGAATACACACAAGCCCTTGGGAACAGATGATGTGGCACGAATGGTCAAAGAGCAGTTGATGAATTTACAAGTTATGAGAAATTCAGATGATACTATGCGCAGATAGGTGGCCTTGGTAAACACTTCACCTTTTACAAATGACATTGAAGAGGATCCTCCACCAACAAAGTTTACCATACCAACCTTTACTCCTTTTAAAGGAGATTCTGATCCTGAGAGACACTTGAAGCATTTTCGAAGTCTCATGATTCTACACAAAAATGATGACCCACTTATGTGCAAAATATTTGCAATGACTTTACAAGGAATGGCCCAAGATTGGTTTCACACTTTGACCCCTCGGTCAATCAACAATTTTTGAGAACTCTCCCTTACTTTCACAAAAGAGTATTCATCCTATCAAACCATAAAAAAAGCATGTTGACTACCTCTTCAACATAAAGAAAAAGTCAAATGAATCTCTCCGAGACTTCATCAAAATATTTAAGGCAATAAGGGCGAACATAAATGAGTGTGATGACCAAATTGCATCATTAGCTTTCAAGAAGGGTCTGCTCGCAGATCACATATTGTATGGAAAATTGACCATGAAACCAGGCAAAACTCTTACCAAAATCTTCGCCATGGCAGAACGCTATGCATTGTGGGATGAAAAAAATAGTGCTAAGGCACCAGATATACCTGAGAAAGATAGTAAACCTGCACAAACAAATGTAGATTAGAAAGAAGATAAAGAAAATGGTGACAAACGTGGAACACGCTCCCCATCAAGAGATTCCTCAGCCAGTAGAACATACACAGAGTTCACTTTTTTGATCAATCAAACTCTCGAGCGCAGAAGAATCTGATGATTGTGGCAACCGACCATTTCACAAATTAAAATGAAGTTGAGGCGTCCTAGCTTTTTCATTTTTAACTTCTTAGAAAAAAATGCAATGTACATGTAAGAAAAACTTGGTTGTATTTTATCTCTTCAACAAGAGACTCCTCATCCGGTAGAACATACACAATGTATCAATCAAATTCTCCACGAGAATTACCAACCTTGGCCGAAGAGACCACAATCAATGAAATAAGACCTGTAAAGAAAAGATATGAACAAATATTTACATATACCACAGCAGATGATACATTATTTTGTTTTTCAGCAAAGAACACACCTTCCTCAGTTGAAATAGGGAAATGTGAGAATTCGTTCTACATGTCATACAATAGAAGACATTCAGAAATACAAATATTTATGTACACCTCAGTAGAGGATGCACTCTACGTGAGTGGGTAATTCAATGCATAAAAGCATCTTACTCAAGACTACTTAAATTCGTTCAAGTTTAGTCAATTGGTCAGTAAACCACACAAGCAAAATGCCTCAGTAGAGGATGACATTTTTCATAAGTGGGTAATTCATTGTTTAAAAACATTTTACTCAAGACTGCTCAAATCTATTTAAGTTTAGTCAAGTGGTCAGTAGACCACACAAGAAAAATGCCTTAGTAGAGGATGACACTATCAGTGAGTGTGTAATTCAATGCACAAACGCATCTTACTCAAGACTACTTAAATTCGTTTTAAGTTTAGTCAAATGATCAGCAGACCACACAAACCAAATGCCTAAGTAGAGGATGTCACTCTCCGTGAGTGGGTAGTTCAATTAATCAATCACTGAGCATAGAAGCATCTTACTTTGGATTACTTAAATCTCTTTAAGTTTTGTCAAATGGTCAGCAGATCACACAATATTTTCGTGCAATTTCCAAGATAAATATATTTAAATCCATGATTAATTTTCTCAAATTATGCTTAAATTCCGACTTAAGCATATTGGAAACTCATGAAAAAGGCCAATCAACTTTTGTGCAATTATTGCAAATATTTCTAAGTCAGTTTACCAACAAACATACACAAAGTTTGGGGATCATAAAATCAAAGAAGACCACTACTTGACATGAAGTCGCCATCAACTCCAAAAGAAATTCAAAGTCTTACTAGTAGAGCAGCAACTTTGGATCGATTCTTGAGTAGGTCAGCAGACAAATCTATGAGAGAACTTATACATCTACTTGCCAGTTTCAAATGCAGCAATTAGCTCAGTTCTCATCAGCGAAGAGTTGGGGGCACAACTTCTTCGTAGATGTTTGTTAAAAACTCATGAAATGGGCGATAGAGTTAAGCCAATACAACTTGATCTACTAGTCGAAGACAACTTTAAAGGCTAAAGCTTTAGCATAATTCATTCCCTCATCAACCGGGAAAACAAAGTCAGCCAGTAGATTAGTGTCGCATCCTTCAATAAATGAAGACTTCTCAACTCATGCTGAAACATGGGCAGGTTAGCCCCAAGATAAGTGACATTTATATAGGATGGATCATCAAATCACAAGGATGTCGGGGCAGGACTTGTTTTATTCACCTATGGATGATCCTCTATTTAAACAAAGTCCAAGAACCTAAGAAATGACTATGTATTACTCATCTAATAGACCACTTCATTTGCACCAAAAGCTTCAACATGCAGATCATTTTGTCTTCAACAGACTACATTTCAACAACAACAGAAGCCTCTACATACAGATCATTTACTTGTATCAATAGAAACAGACAAGTCAGCCAAATTAGGAGCATCTACTTATTTTTTTGGCGGGGCTCATCCGTGGTCGGGAGGATCGTCATGGAAATCTCGATTTCAAAGTGGATCTACCCGAATTTTTTGGTACGATACAGGACGAAGGATTCGTGGATTGGTTGAATGAAGTAGAGCGTATTTTGGAGTATAAGGAAGTCCCAGATCTAGTCAAGGTGAAATTGGTCGCCAAAAAACTCAAAGGTAGAACATTTGCGTGGTGGGAGCAGTTAAAGCGGGCACGAGACAGTCAGGGCGAAGCCAAGATCACTGATTGGGAGAAGATGAAGAAGAAGATGAAGGGTCACTTACTTCCTTTCGGCTACACTCAACCCTTATTTTAGCGACTTCACTCGTTGAGGAAAGATACACTATAGAAGGAATACAAACAAAGTGTCAAATCTTCTTTGTTTGTGGACAAGCGAATTGGGGAACAGAATAATGCGCTCGACGAGTTTGGCAAAACCATTTATATTTTCAGCGTAAGCGACATGTCAGACAAAAAATAAAAAATAAAAAATCAGATAATATAAATACCGACCCGATCTACAGATCCCTCTCTTACTCTGTTTTTCATTCATCTCTTCAGAACAATCTCTCTGTTTTCGAAGCGAAGATGAGCAATCCGAACCCCAATCAAGCCGAAGCTTCAGACTCGAAGGGAACGAAAAGGGATTTCAGTACAGCGATTATGGAACGGAAGAAGGCCGTGAATCGACTCGTTGTTGATGAGGTTATGACTGATGAAGAAAATGGGTTTTGTGGCAATGAATGTGACAATTGTTCTAATTTTGATGAAGACCAAGCTTCTCTGAATCTGAGAGATTTTGATGGGGAAACTGAAGCTAATGCAACAATGGGGGAAGATGAAAACATGACAAGGGAGCAGATTCAAGACGAGATCAGGAAGATTAAATAAGTGCATGCTCTTCTCCCCTTCCATCCATTGATTGGAAGATTAAGGCATGGTTGTATGCCATTGATTGAAACACAAGTTCTTGCAGAGTTTGTAGGAGAGCAGCCCCTGCTCTTCTCCCCTTCCACACCACCGTCCAGCCAGCCTCCACATCGCCTTCCTTCCTCATCCGTCCTCTTTCTCGCGGCCAACAAATCACTTCCGACCACCACGACGGTTCATCACTTCCCCCTCACCATATCTGTCTCTTGCAGGTTCAATGATGAAGAAAAAGGACCCAAGCAATGCAGGGAGCATCTCCTCTCGCAAAGTAGTAAACAAGTTTCGGAGCCGGTTGGCAGAAGAACCAGGCGGCGCAAAGTGAATCTCGCTGGAGGCGAAGGTGCAGAGAATATGGCGGGAAAAAAAGGTTTTTCAAATTGATTTGGCTATTCACACCCCAGTCCATTACTTTGAGCAACCACAGTCCACTAGCAATCTTTTCTCGGGATTTGTGTCCGTGCAGAAATGAATTCCGCCTACACCAATGTTGTGACATCATCCACCCTAATTTTCTAGCCCCTGCAGATGTGAATTCAGATTTTCCAGTGGAGGTGCAGCCGCTGCTATCCGAGTTTTCTAACCTGATGCCGCAGAACCTTCCTCCTGGATTGCCACCTGAAGCTATTGTGAATTCCGAGAAAGCTATTTCGAACTCGAGGACGAGTTCTTTCAAAATCGAGGTGATGCAGGAGGGTTCCTAGAGTTCTTAATTTGGGTTTCTAGGGTTCCTAATTTATTCTCAAAGTTTAATCTTTCAATTTATTAGGAATCTTTTAGTTTCGTTTTAGGTTTAGACATTATTTTCTTTTAGGAATAAACTGCTTGTTAATTTTAGTAGTTTTTTTTTTCTTTTATAGTAATATTTCAATTATAGTTTAGGAAGTGATTATGAACCCGATTTGGGCCAGATTCTTGTCAGATTATTTATTTTATTACGTATTTCATTTTAGCATGATTATTGGGGTGTTGCCATTTTTTTTTTATAAAATTCCAATATTGATGAGTTTTAGCTATAAAGCCCGGCTTGTGGGCTGATTTTAAAAATACATTTGATTTGAGTAATTTGATTAAACATTATAGTTATTTTCTCTGTGTTTTTTGGGTAATCTTCTTGTGTTCTTCCCTGTCACTTATCTGTTGCTATTAGCCTGCAGAATAATCGCTATTCTGCCCGGCGTCAGGGTCCTTAAAACCCTGCTTGCTTTTCGAAAAAAAATTTCATTGTTGCAAGAAAATTTTATGTTTGTAAACGTCTGATGATATCTGGCTTGGTCAAACATGTAATTGTATCTAAAGAAATTATAAATGAGCACCTTATGGTCTAAAGTGAGCCACCACTGAGCTTCCATCACGAATATCACTATAAAAAATACAGTGTTCTAAAAAGTGCTAGGCGAGCAGGTGCCTAGGCGGTCTTAATTTTTTATTATAACTTTAATAATTTACAAAAGTTAAGCATAATACCTTATCAATTACATCCAATTTAATGCCAAGATACATATGCAAAATTTAAAAACATGAAAAATTAACAATCGTGAACAGAATTTATTAAAACTCAAATGACTGAAGTTGGTCATGATGGGTACTTTATACAAAATTGAATTTATGGACAAATATCCAAACATACTCTTTTATTTTTCTTCAAATTGCATGAATAACCTCAGTCATGTTTGATAAAATCTACATTACTAAAATTGGTACCGGCAGATCCTTTAAGAATTCCATTAAGTAATCATTCTTTGCTACATTCAGACATATACTGAATAAAAAACAATTAAATTGTTTATTTCCAAAGAAGAGGAAAGAAAAATAAAATAAGAACACAATCAACCTTATTAAAAAAATAAAAATAAGATAAAAAAACTCGCCCAGATCGCATAGGCCGCCCAGACCCGCCTAGACTGCCCAGAACCTGCCCAACAATTAATCTGAGCGTTTTTCTAATGCCTAGCGCCGCCTAGGCCGATTTTTAGAACAATGAAAAAATATCAGAAAAACCCCATAACTGTAAGAGACTATTTATTGATTGTAATATTCTATAAAAGGTTGAGTTGGCGAAAAATGAATGTAAAAATAATAATATGATCTATATAGAAGAAGGATTTTAAGTGATGAAGAGTGAAGTAATAAACCAATCTAAACATATTCGATTCCAATGTCTTCTTCAACTAAAAACAGTTTGCGTATTTAAGCATTTCACACTTTTGATCACGTTTGTACGTGGTTCCCTCATAGATTCTCATGAAATAGGATTTCATGCAACTAAACACACCCTTAGAACCAAAACACCCTATTTTTAGATTTGACTTCAAGATAGTGGAGACTAAAATGTTTTCGGCTAAGCATCAGTATGTTATGTCTATCGCTAGGAATGGGAGGTGCTCCAGAGACTCTATGTGGTCAAGTAGTTGGTGCAGGGCAAACAAACATGCTAGGAATCTACATGCAAAGGTCATGGATCATATGTGGTATCACAACATTGAATTCTAACACCTATTTACATCTTCGCCTCACCAATACGAAAGCTTCTTAACCAGAACAATTTCATATTAGAGCTTGCAGGGAAATGCTCAGCATTGGTTATCCCTCAGTTGTTTGCTTATGCAATGAATTTCTTGATACAAAAGTTTTTACAATCTCATAGCAGAATTTGGGTCATGATTGTGATTTCTATGGTGGTTTTCTCTTTACATATTTCGTTAAATTGGCTTTCTTAAAAATGAAGTAAAGGAAAAAGTTGTTTTAGTCAAATTTGAAAAAGTTGCCTGATGCACTAGACTTACATAGAGAGTTACTTGAGCCTACAGGCCTTCATTTTGTAATTTCATGAAATACTACATTTATCGATAACTAACTTATTGAGTGGCCAGGAACCAAAATGGGCTTCCTCGCGAAGCGGCCCCTTTGTGTACCAAAATGGATTACTCAACTTTTTTATTTTGTCGCATTATTTCAATAGTCCTTTTTATTGACCTTTGGAGTTCATCAAAATTTAAAGACTATAATTCACAATTTGTGTTCGTGAACCTGAGAATTTTTTTGATTTTTTCTCATTTTAAAATTTTTTTACTTCGACATTTTGTTATTGTTCTCGATGATATTCTATGCATTTTAATGTCCATTTTTTTTCCTTTAAAATTATAGTTTCCTCAAAGTGATGACCAAAAATCGAACTCACTGATTTCGACAAATTTTAAAAGGCTATAATTCACAATTTGGGTATTTTTTTTCTAATTTGTTTTTGTCGTTTTTTTCTTTTTCTTGATAATCCATTATTCTCTCCTTTCATTTTTTTTAGTTTAAATATAAAGTTTCATTAAGATTATGACCCAAAATCAAAACTTCAAATTTTCACAGAATTTCAAAGGCTATATAATCCATAATTTTGAAAAAAAAATTGAATTTTTATTTTGTCGTTTTTGCTCTTGTTTTCGATAGTATACTATGCATTTGAATGTCCTTTCAATTTTTTTTTAAATATAAAGTTTCGTCAAAGTTACGTGCCAAAAATCAAAGTTACAGATTTTGACAAAACGTCAAAGGCTATAATTTACAATTTGGATGGTTTTCTCAATTTTTTATTTTTGATTTTTTCAATTTGGGGAAGAAGATAATATGATTGTAGATTTTTCTCAAAAACACCCACAAGGCTCGTAGAAATCTGCAACTAGAATTGGGCACCCTTATGTTTCGCCAATTTCAGGAAGAAGACAATATGAAGATGGTTGATATTCACCATATTCGAGTTGAAAGTTAGATGAATTAGAATTGTATATTACCTTGACCTTCATATTAAAATTTTCTCAAGGTTAAAAAGGTTAAGATTGAATATTTTTTGTTGCTCAACTAAGGTTGACAAATTAGTTTTTATTGGTCATAAAAATGAAAAACCAGGTTCGATCAATTGTTTAACTAAATGGTCAAAATTTAGTCTTTGTACCTAAATGGTGAAATTTTAGAAAAGGCTTTGAGGTCATTTTCCAAAATTTCAAAGCCTATAATTTACAACTTGGGTGGTTTTTCGATTTTTTGATTTTTTTTCTCATTGTTATCATTTTTATTCTTTTTTTCTTGATAATTCACTATCTTCTTTTGTATCCTTTCATTTTTTAAGTTTAAATATAAAGTTTCATGAAAATTATGACCAGGATTTTGAATTTTTTTTCTCCTTTTTATGACTTTTTGTTCTTGTTCACGTTGATATTCTACGCATTTTAATTTCCTTTTTTTTATTTTTTATTTTATAAGAGTATTTAATTTCCTTTCAACTTTTTGTTAAATTTAAGGTTTCGTCAAAGTTATGAGCCGAAAATCAAAGTTACACATTTCGAAAAAACTACAGACTATAATCCATATTTGGGAGACTTTCTAGATATTTCATTTTGTCGATTTTGTTCTTTTTCTTGATATCCACTATCCTCTTTAGTGTCCTTTCATTTTTTTTTTTGTTTAAATAACTTGTTTCATGACGATTCTGACCCGAAAAATGAACTTAAAATTTTCAATCGAATTTCCAAGGCTGTATATAGTCCACGTTCTTGAATGTTTTTGTCATTTTTTTTTTATTTGACGTTTTTTTCTTGTTCTCTATGACATTCTATGCATTTTGAATGTCCTTCCTTTTTAAAGTTTCCTCAAAATGATGAGCCAAAAATTGAACTTACAGATTTCGACAAAATTTCAAGTTCGAATTATGGAAGCCTACGTCCGGGGGCGCTTACTTAAATTTTTATTTGATTGATAGCATGTCATTCCCAACCATCTGAATGGCTTCTTCCTCTCTTCTGCCTCCTTAGTAGAGTGGCTTCATTCTCGTTACGATAACTTACTATAAAAGTTACGGATAACTTTGCAAAAGAGTGAGCAATCTATAATTTGGGTGATATTTCTCGAGTTTTCATTTTTATTATTTTGCTCTTTTTCTTAATAATCAACTATCCTCTTTCATGTCAATTCAAATTTTTAGTTTAATTCAAAGGCTATAATTCATGATTTTAAAACTTTTTTTTTGCTTTTGTTTTATTCTCGATATTATTCCATGTGTTTGGATGTCCTTTCAATTTTTTGTTTAAATTTAAAATTTCTCATAAATGATGATACGAAAGTCGAAGTTATAGAATTTAATAAAACTTCAAAGTCTATAATCCATATTTTGTACACGATTTTGAATGTTTTTGTTTTGGTTCTCGATGATATTCTAAGCAATTTAATGTTTCAAATTTTTTATTTAAATTTAAAATTTTCGGTAAGTTATAAGCCGAAAATAGAAGTACAGATTTCGACAAAACATCAAAGACTATAATGCACGTTTTGGGTGGTTTTTCATGATTTTTGCTTTTGTCAATTTTGTTCTTTTACTTGATATCCACTATCCTCTTTCAGAAATTCTAGGCAGCCTGGGTATTGCTACCTGGGGGGCGAATTTTACATTTTTTAGTGCCCTTTCATTTTTTAGGTTTAAGATGTAAAATGTAAAATTCGCCCCCCAAGCAGCAATACCCAGGCTGCCTAGAATTGCTCATCCTCTTTAGTGCCCTTTCATTTTTTAGGTTTAAATTTAAAGTTTCATGAAGATTATGACTCGAAAAATGAACTTAAAAATTGCAACTGAAATTCATAGGCTATATAGTCCGCTATTTTGAATGCTTTTCTCGTTTTTTTATTTTGATTTTTTGTTGTTCTCGATGATATACTATGCATTTTAATGTTGTTTCAATTTTTTTGTTTAAATTTAAATTTTCGTCCAAGTTATGAGCCGAAAATCGAAGTTACACATATTGACAAAACTTCAAAGACTATAATCCACAATTTGGGTGGTTTTCTCGATTTTTTTTTTGTTCTTTATATTGAAAATTTGCTATTTGTTTTAGTGTCTTTTCAAAGTTTTCAGTTTAAACATAAGGTGTCATCAAATTTGTGAGACGAAAAGCAAACTTAAAGATTTTAACAAATTTTTAAAGGCATTAATATACAATTTGGGTGATTTTTCTCAATTTTTCTAGTTCGTCAATTTTGTTTTTTTTCTAAATGACCCACTGACCCCGGGCAGAATAGCGATTATCCTGCAGGCTAGTTCTAACAGATAATCTACAGGGAGGAACATAAGAGAATTGCCCAAAACACAGAGAAATACTCTAATGTTCAATTAAAATTATCAAAAACAAAGGTCTCTTACAATATTGAGGAAGAACTCTATTTATAGTGCTCAAATAACTTGAATAATAAGCAGCCTATTCCTAAAAGAAAAAATTAGAATCAAATACTAAAATAACAAGCAGTCTATTCCTAAAAGAAAAAGTAAAGTCTAATCCTAAAAGGAAACTGCCTATTCCTAAAAGAAAAATTAGAATCAAATAATAAAATAACAAGCAGTCTATTCCTAAAAGAAAAGGTAAAACTTAATCCTAAAAGGAAACTAAAAAGATTCCTAATTAAATTGAAAGAGCAAATTAGGAACCCTAGAAACCTAAATTAGGAACCCTAGAAACCCAAATTAGAAACCCTAGAAACTCAAATTAGGAACCCTAGAAACCTTCCTGCATCAGTCGCCCCGGGTTGGAAAGAACTCGTCCTCGAGTTCACAATAGCTTCATCGGAATCCTCTGGCGGCAGCCCAAGAGGAAGATCTTCTGGTATCAGGTCAGAAAACTCTACTACCTGCTGCACCTCCGTTGGGAAATTTGAATTCACGTCTACTGCCAAATAGTAACCACTCATCATCCTAACATATCGCTTGATGGCCAGCCTATTGGTGAAATAACCTGGCCAGTAAGCATTTGTACGGGCTGTGTAACACCCCTACTTTTCAAATAACAATAAATAATTTATGTTTCTAAAATTCAATTGAAATTTGTGTTTTAAAATCTTCTTTTGTTTGACAACTCGTATTTTTCGAAATTCAGTCAACTTTCTTATCTTCCGAATCTCGGGACGAGATTCCATTTAACGTGTGTATAATGTAACACCCCTAAATTTCATAAAGATAATTTATTTTATTTTTAATTAAATAAAATAGAGTTACATTTAATTGAATGTGAATTTCGAAATTAGGGTTTTATTTGGAGAGTTAAAGGGTGGGTGTTCTCAGAATTTTAGTGGGGGCGAATAGCCACCCACACTACATAAAGAGAAAACCCTATTTTCTTTCTCCTTTTTTCTTTTCCCCTTTTCTCCTTCATGTTTCTCTCCTAAACCGATTTCTCTGCTTCCCTCTATCTCAGTCTCTCTTCCTCCCACTGGTTTGCGCTGCGAAGCAAAAGAAGAGAGAAATGAAGCAGGGTGAGAGGTGTCTGGACAGCAAGAGACGGACTGCGATCAGGGCTGATGGAGGCGATTCAGTGCTGATGGAGGCCGCCATTTGCAACTGGTTGTGGTCGGAACTGTCTTCGCAGCTGCTGTGTTCAAGGGGCAAAGCTCCCTTTGTATAGCTTCAAGAGGATGATGAAGAGCACCATGAATGAGAAGGATTGCGACTTGTGGAGCTGTATTTCAGATGGAATTGGTGAGTTTTCTTTCATAAATCTCTTTGATTCTATTGCGTTTGGGTTTGGTTTAGATTCAGATCCGATTTTCGTGAAGTGGGTATGTTTTGTGGGGTGAAATTGTTCAGAAAGGCAGAAACTTTACAATCTGGGTGTTGTTTATATTTCTTAAATAGAGATGGGTTGTCTTCAGTTTAGGTTTTCATGCTGGTTAAGATTCAAAGTTTGCTCCTTTTTGGTGTATAGGTTTACAATCTCTCTTTTATGCTTTCCCATTTGTATGTTCTAATTTTCCTTTTATTTTGGTGTTGATTTTGGGTGGGTTGTGTGTAATGCACTTTCATCTTGTTGCTCTGCATGTGTGGTTTAGTTGATATCAAGTGTTAAAGCAGCAGTTTTGAACGTGGTTGTTCATTGTTTTCTGATTTACAAAGTTGGTTTGTATTAAATTATTGTTTTAAGCAAATTGGAAGTATAATTATGCTCACATTGGTTTAATGGGTTGTCTTTGCCATTATTCTATGGAATTCGATATAGCCGGGTTGAAATTTTTAGTTTGATATTTGATGCAATCTTTTTCTGAGGTAGCTGTTCTCTCATGAGTTCTATTATGTAATGTTGCTTCAGTTATTATCTTATGGTCAAACAGGTTATGTTGTCATGAACTTCTTTGTTTTGGTTGCCTTTTGTTTTAATCTTTGAAGCAGGTTGCTGGGTGTATGCAACTACACTATGATGCACCTCACTATTATAAATTTGATATCTTTTTAATTAAAATGTGAATCTTTTTCATGGTACTCTAGATAAATGTAAGGTACCCTATCTCTTGAAAGAGCTGTGATCAGTATTTGGGTTTGTAGACATGAGGTTGATTTTGTGCATGTAGTGACTTCAAAAACCATGTAGACAGATGGATACAAACTCACTTTAACTGTCTATTACTATCATGTGTTGGGTCTCAATTCTACCTGATTTGTGATTCTTAATAGTTAGAGGTAGATGGAGGCTGTTATGTAGTCATTTCTTTTCTTCACTTCAAATTGGGGAAAAGGGTTTCTAGGGTTGCTTTGAGGTGGTTCCAGGGGCTGATTCAGGTTCTTTTCTGGGCTAAACCAAAAGGTTTTTAGAGCTGATTCAGGTTCGTTTTAGGCGTGTTTCAGAGCTGTTGCAGGGGGTTTATTCAATGTTGTTATAGGGCTTGAACATGGTGTGTTTCACCTCTGATTCGGAGCTGGTTTCAGGTCTAATTCAGTGCTGAATAAGAGTTATTTGAAGGGCTGAATCAGCGCGTGAAGAGGGCTGAATCAAGACTGTTTTGGGGTTCTGGGTGTAGCTCGAATAGTGTTAGATTCGACCCCAGTTAGGCAGCTCAAATCAGTTCTTCTAGAACATATTGGTTCGAGCTTATGTCGATGCTAAGAGGTATGAGGATGTATTATAGTTGTTTGTGGAAATGTAGGTTTGGGGTTTTGTCCTAATGAATTTACATACCCTTTGTTCTAAGTCTTGATCGATTCTCGAGTTTGTTGAGCTTGCAAGAAAGATTCATGGGTTGATGGTTGTCAATGGGTATGTTAAGGATGTGTTTGCAGTAAATACGTTGTTGGATTTGTATGTGAAATGTCGGTGCTTTGGAGATGCTTGTAAGTTGTTTGATTTATTTGATGGCAGCATGTGTGGAAGTAACCTATTAGAAGTTGTATTAGGGAGAGAAAGATGTTGATGATAGGAAACATTGAAGGATTGAATTTAATCCATATTGTTGTGAAGAATTTTATTATTAACATTGGAAGAGGGATTATCTTAGGGCTTGTCATTTTAATTGGTGTATTTGTATACTGTACGTATATTGCTTGTATGGAAATGACGAGTTTCATTTCAAGTAATCTAATTGTGAGATTTTAGACATGTTTGAGTATGAGGTTACCTTATTTGTGGTGTTTTGTGCTGCAAACGCTTGATCTCCAATATTTTTGATCTATTTGATGTGTGAGATTTTCCTAGCTTGCTGGGTTCATGTTTGGGGTCACCCATGTTTACCATTTTATTGATTGGGTGTGACTTTGTTTGGTTGGTGTTTGAATAGTTGATGAATATTAATGCATTGAGATAAATTTGGAGATTTGTATGCATATTGACTTGTTTATGCACTATGAAGATTTTGGGATATTTGAATCAAGGAGTGGCTTGATTGCCATATTGTTACATAACATGATTAATGAATATGCTATGTTTTCCCCAAAAATGTGGGTGAATAGATTGTGAATCAATTCATGTATGACAAAATGTCATTGTGGAAGAATTCTGAATTATGAAAAATAAATGATATTGGTAAACCTGGATTTATGGAAAATATAAAACACTTGGGCTTGTATCACTTAGAACTACCACATCTCTGTTGTTTATTATTTCCCCTCTCTTACTAGAGAAACTAAATGACCTACGGGTCGTCTTGCGGAGTTGGGGCACCCATTTCTTACTAGAGAAACTAAAATAACCTTCGGGTTAGTCTTGCGGAAATGTGGTGAGTTTGTATGCCTAAAATAGGCTTTGATATTTATCCGTAAAAAATGTGACGTGAGTTTATGCACATTGATAGCCCAAGAGTGGCTTTTGGTACTCATATAGTTAGGGGTATCCGCGATGCATGCCTGTATGTGATGTCCCCACTTAGGCATGGATGACGGAGTAATCCTCCTTTATATGAGAGAGGCATACGGGCATGTATGTTCGGCACGGAGGTGGTGCGAATGTGGTATCGTCTAAGTGATCAATCCGTTAAAAAGATGAACATAATTCAAATAAAAAGAATAAATGACGTTGCATTGTTTCTAATTCTTTTTATGCAGGATGGCAAGTCCACTAATATTTCTGCAGGTCCGACTTGCCATAGTCAACTCCTATAGGGTAAATACAGGTAAACGCATATTTACATATTACGATGATGATATAATTGCCTCGTTGAGGAACTAAATTCTTTGGACTGTGTTTTCTTGCATCACACCTTTGCCTCGTTGAGGAACTACCTATTGGTGTGATGGTTTGTTGTTTGTGTTTCGCTTGATGTTTATCTCGTGCGATTTTATTTATTTTTGGGATGAAGATTTCTCACACCAGCTTTATTGCTGACCCAAGTGAGCTTTTGCTTCTTGGGTACATTCATTTGGGAATGTAGCCGATTAGCTTTTCAGGTTTAGAGACTTTTGAGCAGCATTACGGGAGTTTCGCTAGTGGGGCTAGCGACGTCAGTTTTTCATGGTTAGAACTTTTGTATTAATTTTAGTTTGTTCTATTTTCTAAATTATACTTTTTGTCTTTGCTGCTAAATGTTTTTGTTGTTATTGAATTTCACGTCCCGATTTTTGGGGAAACGGATAATCCTACGTGGATTTTAGGATTTTGTTTTTCTCGAAAATTGGGGCGTGACAGTTTGGTATCAGAGCATTTGGTTAGCCTAGGCTGGGGTAGAGTCTAGGTGATCCTCGGAATGTGGATATGGGTGTGTAGGAGTTTAGAAGTCTTAAGATAAAGTGACAAGGGCGAACCTTGAAGACTTTAGTTTTGTTTTGTTTTCTTCGTGAATCTCATGATGAGACTTCATTGACATGTGTGTGCACGAGTAATTTTATTTATAGTGTCGATATTTGCGTGACGTTGTTTCGTATTATTTCTTTTTAGGGGTTTGATATCCGTAGTGTTCACTTAATACTTTCCGTGAATCTCGGGACGAGATTCCTTTTTAGTTGTATATAATGTAACACCCCTACTTTTCAAATAACAATAAATAATTTATGTTTCTAAAATTCAATTGAAATTTGTGTTTTAAAATCTTCTTTTGTTTGACAACTCGTATTTTTCGAAATTCAGTCAACTTTCTTATCTTCCGAATCTCGGGACGAGATTCCATTTAACGTGTGTATAATGTAACACCCCTAAATTTCATAAAGATAATTTATTTTATTTTTAATTAAATAAAATAGAGTTACATTTAATTGAATGTGAATTTCGAAATTAGGGTTTTATTTGGAGAGTTAAAGGGTGGGTGTTCTCAGAATTTTAGTGGGGGCGAATAGCCACCCACACTACATAAAGAGAAAACCCTATTTTCTTTCTCCTTTTTTCTTTTCCCCTTTTCTCCTTCATGTTTCTCTCCTAAACCGATTTCTCTGCTTCCCTCTATCTCGGTCTCTCTTCCTCCCACTGGTTTGCGCTGCGAAGCAAAAGAAGAGAGAAATGAAGCAGGGTGAGAGGTGTTTGGACAGCAAGAGACGGACTGCGATCAGGGCTGATGGAGGCGATTCAGTGCTGATGGAGGCCGCCATTTGCAACTGGTTGTGGTCGGAACTGTCTTCGCAGCTACTGTGTTCAAGGGGCAAAGCTCCCTTTGTATAGCTTCAAGAGGATGATGAAGAGCACCATGAATGAGAAGGATTGCGACTTGTGGAGCTGTATTTCAGATGGAATTGGTGAGTTTTCTTTCATAAATCTCTTTGATTCTATTGCGTTTGGGTTTGGTTTAGATTCAGATCCGATTTTCGTGAAGTGGGTATGTTTTGTGGGGTGAAATTGTTCAGAAAGGCAGAAACTTTACAATCTGGGTGTTGTTTATATTTCTTAAATAGAGATGGGTTGTCTTCAGTTTAGGTTTTCATGCTGGTTAAGATTCAAAGTTTGCTCCTTTTTGGTGTATAGGTTTACAATCTCTCTTTTATGCTTTCCCATTTGTATGTTCTAATTTTCCTTTTATTTTGGTGTTGATTTTGGGTGGGTTGTGTGTAATGCACTTTCATCTTGTTGCTCTGCATGTGTGGTTTAGTTGATATCAAGTGTTAAAGCAGCAGTTTTGAACGTGGTTGTTCATTGTTTTCTGATTTACAAAGTTGGTTTGTATTAAATTATTGTTTTAAGCAAATTGGAAGTATAATTATGCTCACATTGGTTTAATGGGTTGTCTTTGCCATTATTCTATGGAATTCGATATAGCCGGGTTGAAATTTTTAGTTTGATATTTGATGCAATCTTTTTCTGAGGTAGCTGTTCTCTCATGAGTTCTATTATGTAATGTTGCTTCAGTTATTATCTTATGGTCAAACAGGTTATGTTGTCATGAACTTCTTTGTTTTGGTTGCCTTTTGTTTTAATCTTTGAAGCAGGTTGCTGGGTGTATGCAACTACACTATGATGCACCTCACTATTATAAATTTGATATCTTTTTAATTAAAATGTGAATCTTTTTCATGGTACTCTAGATAAATGTAAGGTACCCTATCTCTTGAAAGAGCTGTGATCAGTATTTGGGTTTGTAGACATGAGGTTGATTTTGTGCATGTAGTGACTTCAAAAACCATGTAGACAGATGGATACAAACTCACTTTAACTGTCTATTACTATCATGTGTTGGGTCTCAATTCTACCTGATTTGTGATTCTTAATAGTTAGAGATAGATGGAGGCTGTTATGTAGTCATTTCTTTTCTTCACTTCAAATTGGGGAAAAGGGTTTCTAGGGTTGCTTTGAGGTGGTTCCAGGGGCTGATTCAGGTTCTTTTCTGGGCTAAACCAAAAGGTTTTTAGAGCTGATTCAGGTTCGTTTTAGGCGTGTTTCAGAGCTGTTGCAGGGGGTTTATTCAATGTTGTTATAGGGCTTGAACATGGTGTGTTTCACCTCTGATTCGGAGCTGGTTTCAGGTCTAATTCAGTGCTGAATAAGAGTTATTTGAAGGGCTGAATCAGCGCGTGAAGAGGGCTGAATCAAGACTGTTTTGGGGTTCTGGGTGTAGCTCGAATAGTGTTAGATTCGACCCCAGTTAGGCAGCTCAAATCAGTTCTTCTAGAACATATTGGTTCGAGCTTATGTCGATGCTAAGAGGTATGAGGATGTATTATAGTTGTTTGTGGAAATGTAGGTTTGGGGTTTTGTCCTAATGAATTTACATACCCTTTGTTCTAAGTCTTGATCGATTCTCGAGTTTGTTGAGCTTGCAAGAAAGATTCATGGGTTGATGGTTGTCAATGGGTATGTTAAGGATGTGTTTGCAGTAAATACGTTGTTGGATTTGTATGTGAAATGTCGGTGCTTTGGAGATGCTTGTAAGTTGTTTGATTTATTTGATGGCAGCATGTGTGGAAGTAACCTATTAGAAGTTGTATTAGGGAGAGAAAGATGTTGATGATAGGAAACATTGAAGGATTGAATTTAATCCATATTGTTGTGAAGAATTTTATTATTAACATTGGAAGAGGGATTATCTTAGGGCTTGTCATTTTAATTGGTGTATTTGTATACTGTACGTATATTGCTTGTATGGAAATGACGAGTTTCATTTCAAGTAATCTAATTGTGAGATTTTAGACATGTTTGAGTATGAGGTTACCTTATTTGTGGTGTTTTGTGCTGCAAACGCTTGATCTCCAATATTTTTGATCTATTTGATGTGTGAGATTTTCCTAGCTTGCTGGGTTCATGTTTGGGGTCACCCATGTTTACCATTTTATTGATTGGGTGTGACTTTGTTTGGTTGGTGTTTGAATAGTTGATGAATATTAATGCATTGAGATAAATTTGGAGATTTGTATGCATATTGACTTGTTTATGCACTATGAAGATTTTGGGATATTTGAATCAAGGAGTGGCTTGATTGCCATATTGTTACATAACATGATTAATGAATATGCTATGTTTTCCCCAAAAATGTGGGTGAATAGATTGTGAATCAATTCATGTATGACAAAATGTCATTGTGGAAGAATTCTGAATTATGAAAAATAAATGATATTGGTAAACCTGGATTTATGGAAAATATAAAACACTTGGGCTTGTATCACTTAGAACTACCACATCTCTGTTGTTTATTATTTCCCCTCTCTTACTAGAGAAACTAAATGACCTACGGGTCGTCTTGCGGAGTTGGGGCACCCATTTCTTACTAGAGAAACTAAAATAACCTTCGGGTTAGTCTTGCGGAAATGTGGTGAGTTTGTATGCCTAAAATAGGCTTTGATATTTATCCGTAAAAAATGTGACGTGAGTTTATGCGCATTGATAGCCCAAGAGTGACTTTTTGGTACTCATATAGTTAGGGGTATCCGCGATGCATGCCTGTATGTGATGTCCCCACTTAGGCATGGATGACGGAGTAGTCCTCCTTTATATGAGAGAGGCATACGGGCATGTATGTTCGGCACGGAGGTGGTGCGAATGTGGTATCGTCTAAGTGATCAATCCGTTAAAAAGATGAACATAATTCAAATAAAAAGAATAAATGACGTTGCATTGTTTCTAATTCTTTTTATGCAGGATGGCACAAGTCCACTAATATTTCTGCAGGTCCGACTTGCCATAGTCAACTCCTATAGGGTAAATACAGGTAAACGCATATTTACATATTACGATGATGATATAATTGCCTCGTTGAGGAACTAAATTCTTTGGACTGTGTTTTCTTGCATCACACCTTTGCCTCGTTGAGGAACTACCTATTGGTGTGATGGTTTGTTGTTTGTGTTTCGCTTGATGTTTATCTCGTGCGATTTTATTTATTTTTGGGATGAAGATTTCTCACACCAGCTTTATTGCTGACCCAAGTGAGCTTTTGCTTCTTGGGTACATTCCTTTGGGAATGTAGCCGATTAGCTTTTCAGGTTTAGAGACTTTTGAGCAGCATTACGGGAGTTTCGCTAGTGGGGCTAGCGACGTCAGTTTTTCATGGTTAGAACTTTTGTATTAATTTTAGTTTGTTCTATTTTCTAAATTATACTTTTTGTCTTTGCTGCTAAATGTTTCTGTTGTTATTGAATTTCACGTCCCGAGTTTTGGGGAAACGGATAATCCTACGTGGATTTTAGGATTTCGTTTTTCTCGAAAATTGGGGCGTGACAGGCTGCATATGGGAAGAAGTCATCAGTGTGAAATGGTCGTGTCTCATTTACTGCATGCTTTGCATCAGTATATATCGATGGGGTGGAGTAAAGGGCATTCACGCGCCATCCATATTGACATAAGGAATGAACTTACCATCTGCCTGAACCATGTATGAGCATATATAATAATACTTAAAATCGGTCCCCACCTGCCTCAAGGGTTCTTCTAGAGATCTTGCTTCGAGAACTGGGAGCTCTATATTGGTTTCTATGGGATTTTGATCCTGGTTGGGCATCTCCAAGTCCTCAAGGTCCCAACCTCCTTCCCTATCAGTTTCTTCGTGCACTTCACCGTCTTCAAGAACAACTCCAACATCCCCATTCTGCAAACCATCTGCATCAACAATATCCAACTCTTCATCAATGTCATACACAGACTCTCCAAGCTCTTCAATTTCGTCTATCACGTCTTCCTCAATCAGGAGATTGTTACCCTTCTGAATAGCAGACTTCCTGCATTCAGTCGCTCTATGTCCCTGTTCACCACATCTAAAACATCTAATATTTGAGTTAGAATTACCCTGTGGTGGCTGCTGGGCAGGACAGAATTCATGAGGGAAAACTGGCCAACCACTTTGATCACTGCTGATTATTGGCCTCCTGCTCTGTTTTTTTTCACAGCAAGTGCACGCTGGTAGACTTCAGAAACGGTCCTCAACGAGTGAAGTCGCTGAAATAAGGGTTGAGTGTAGCCGAAAGGAAGGAAGTGACCCTTCATCTTCTTCTTCATCTTCTCCCAATCAATGATCTTGGCCTGGCCCTGTCTGTCTCGTGCTCGCTTCAACTGCTCCCACCACGCAGATGCTCTGCCTTTGAGTTTTTTGGAGACCAATTTCACTTTGACATGATCTGGGACTTCCTTATACTAAAAAATACTCTCTATTTTATGCAACCAATCGATGAATTCTTCGGCCTGTAACGTACCTATTGCTTCGGGTAGATCCACTCAGAATCCGAGGTCTCCATGACGATTCTGCCGACCACGGTGCTCCCAGAATCGAGCACAATTGTGATACGGGTTTTCGAAACTGGAATCAAAATCGTGATCTTCCATCTCACGATTACCGAAATCATGCGCCGTTAGACGTTGGGTTAGCTATGCAACTTGCCTCTGTAAATCTTCAATCATCACATCCTGAACGCTACGATCACGGTGAGGGGCTTCCTCGTTTGGAACCTGCCCGCCACGACCACGACCATGACCATCAGCATAAAAACTGATAAAATCTCACCCCAAGAAGATGTTGAAGCTCTGATACCAACTGACGCCGGGCAAAATAACGATTATCCTGCAGGCTAGTTCTAACAGATAATCTACAGGGAAGAACACAAGAGAATTGCCCAATACACATAGAAATACTCTAATGTTCAATTAAAATTATCAAAATCAAATGTCTCTTACAATATTGAGGAAGAACTCTATTTATAGTGCTCAAATAACTTGAATAATAAGCAGCCTATTCCTAAAATAAAAAATTAGAATCAAATACTAAAATAACAAGCAGTCTATTCCTAAAAGAAAAAGTAAAGTCTAATCCTAAAAGGAAACTGCCTATTCCTAAAAGAAAAATTAGAATCGAATGCTAAAATAACAAGCAGTCTATTCATAAAAGAAAAGGTAAAGCTTAATCGTAAAAGGAAACTAAAAAGACTCCTAATTAAATTGAAAGAGCAAATTAGGAAACCTAGAAACCTAAATTAGAAACCCTAGAAACCCAAATTAGAAACCCTAGAAACTCAAATTAGGAACCCTAGAAACCCTTCTGCATCACCCACTATCCTCTTCTTGTGCTTTGATTTTTAAGGTTAAATATAAAGTTTCATGACGATTATGATCCGAAAAAAACTTACAAATTTCAACCTAATTTCAAAGGCTATATAATTCATAATTTCGAAGGTTTTTCGGCTTTTGTTCTTGTTCACGATAATATTCTTGCATTTTAATGTCTTTTCAATTTTTTCGTTTAAATTTAAAGTTTCTTCAAAGTTATGAGCCGAAAATCGAAGTTACAGATTTTGACAAAACTTCAAAGGCTATATAATCCACATTTTGGGTGGTTTTTTCTTGAATTTTGCTTCTTTATTTTCTTGATATCCACTGTCCTCATTAGTTTGCTTTCATTTTTTTTTTATCTAAATATAAAAAGTTTCATGACGATTATGACCCGAAAACTGACTTAAAAATTTCAGCCGAATTTGAAAGGACTCGTGAACCTTTATATTAATTTAAATAAAGAAAAGAGAGATTACAAGCTATCATATAGCTTCCTTAAGCATCGTCAAATACAATCTTCTTTTAAGCATATAAATGAAACATTTTATTCCCCTAATTATACAATTGCTAAGTACAATTATCCAATAAAAATATCTCACTATATGAACTTTGTGTATTTTGTAGAAATTCAAGCACTGATCTCAAATCATATACAAAGTGGCACAATAAGACAAAGTTCAACAACTAGAAAGCTCATTGTAAGTTCACACATGCATCGTCAAAGACTAGAGATTTTCAAACTCAAGACCCACGAAGTCAAACCCACAAAACACCACCATCTGTGAATCTCAAGAAAATCAACGGTATGATTCCTATAGTTCCACTATTTAACACCCATAACTTTCAACTATTAAACCTAAACTATTTTCAACATCAACCATTAGCAGAGGAAAACCCAATACCTCATCGGATTGCACAAACAAAGTGTTTTTCTCTATGATCTCAACGGGAACCTCGGATGGAGATGACGAAGATTCTATTACTAATCCTTCTTGATCTTTGCGTTCGATTCGAATGAGAGACTCTTGTGATTGAATCCTGTATGACTCGACCCTTCCTTCTCATTTAGAGCCATCAATGCCTCCTTGATCATCTACACAACAACAGAGCTATCAATACCCATTAATCAAATCATCTTATTTTGAAAATTCAAACATCTTATTTTGAAAATTCTAAGAACCCATCCTAGATTTTGAGGGTGTGTTTGGTTGCATGGAATCCAATGTCATGGGAATCCATGAGGGGGGGCCTTACATTTTAGGCTAAATTGATGTATCACTCCACATCCACCATTTGATTTTGTGATCAATGGTGGGAATGGAAGTCCCATGAACATGAGAATCACATGCCTTGGGGGGACCAAGGAGTGGGATTCTCATGTTCATGGGACTTCCATTCCCACCATTGATCACAAAATCAAATGGTGGTCAAATGGTAGATATGGAGTGATTTATCAATTTAGCCTAAAATGTAGGGGTCCCCTCATGGATTCCCATGGAATCCATAAAATAGGATTCCCATGGAATCCATGAAATAGGATTCCATGCAACCAAACACACCCTGAGATTAAAAACATGGGTTCTCTTAATTACACAAGAACAATGGATGATTAAGTAAAAAATCAAACCCAAAATTGTTTGAAGTAATTGAAGATTGGGTTAGCTCTGATTTACCTGAAAGTAAGGAGGGTGAGAAGGGTTTGAAGTGTTTTTCTTCTCCTTAGGCTTAGAGGTTGTTTGTTTTTGCTTGTGAGTAGAGTCACGAGTCTTAATAAGAAGTGAGACACCTTGTTTAGAGTGTTTGTTTTTAGTTTTGATCAGAAGTTGAACTTCTTATTGGAGTAAGCAACAGGTGGGTGCTGATCACTTAGCACTGAGTGTTGACTAAAAAATTAGAGTGTTGACTTTAAAATAATTTCATATAACAGTTATTGCCCTTATCTTTTTTTAAAACAAGTAGGGTTAAATTTTGATGACACACTTTCATTATCTTCACCTAGTATCATCGTTCTACCTACCTTTATGATGACTCTTCAACTGTAAGAAACTTATTTCATTTATCTCCTTCATCTTTATTTTCTTTCTATGTATTTAAAATTTTTTCTTCATCTCTCTCTCATATGTATATTTTCAAGTTTTCATTAGGTAGCATATAGTTTTTATACTTTTTAATGTCTTATGTGTATGTTAATAGTTTTCGTTTTTTTTCCAAGTTGGACGCATAGGAAAAATCAAATCAAATAATCCATGGATAGTTTTCATTTTCATTTGTGAACCTTGTATGTGTCTCCTCACACCGACCCCATACTACCATTTCTTATATTGTGCTTTGAGTAAATGGACAAAAAGCTGATTTACTGCAGCTAGGGAGCATACGTTCATCTTGGCTTGATAATGTTTTTTTTAAATATACTTGGTCATATTTCAATATTCTTGTAACGAAAGGTATAGTAACATTCTCTAGGATTTGAATAATTATTAGGTATGATTTTAAATACAATATTTATATCATAATTTTATTCAGTTCAGTGGGGCAAAATTGTCAAACAGTTCTCATTCAACACTTAAAAACAAACACATTTTAATTTTAAAGCTTCTAATCAACAACTAATTCAGAAGCAAAACAAACAGTTCATTCAGAAGCTCATTTAGAACTTCTAATCACTTAAAAAAAAACCCTCTTATTCTCCTTGACCACCTTCTCTGCCTTGGGTTTCTTCTCATTCACAGTCCTCTTCTGTGCAGGTTGCTCGGCCGCTATGGCAGCAGCTTCACCTTCACCCTTCGAAGACATCTCTTGCGAATCACTCAAACAAACAAACAAAACAAAAACTCTCTTTCAAACTGTGAATCAAGGTTGTCTTTGGTGTCGTGATCAAGGTCGAACTGTGAATCATTGTGGCTGATGAGGAACTTTTGAGCTACCATTGCTTCCTCTTCTTCTTGTTCTTCTTCTTCTTTTCCGCACTCGTTTGCTTTGTTGGTTTGTTGATTGTTGATTGCTGATTGCTTGTGTGGGTTTGAGAGATGAAAGAGACGACAACATGTGAGACTGTGAGAAAAGGACACATGTATAGGTGATTAGGTGTTATACAAACGGGTTGGAATTGAACTGTTTGAATACAAATATTTTGAACTGGACTTGAACCATTTTATAATAGATCTGGACTGTTTATTAATTTACAAAATAAAAATCTGACCGTTTGGAACAAAACTGTTCGATTCGGTTTGGATCCACGGTTCCTCGACCCGTATGCCCACCCCTAATTGCAAGTGAAAGCGCATCTCACGGTATAAGATTTTATTAATATCCATTGTTCAAATTTACGCGTCCTTATGTAAAACTATATTTAATAATTGAAGTTTACTTCTTTATCATACCCTAATTTATGACACACACAAAACTTGATCAATCGTCCTGTTGAAGGAAAATTAATGAATGGCAGATGAAATTAATTCCAGAAAAACTGAAATATATGCATTGGGTATTGCAAATTGTTGATCAGCCGGTGTCATTTAGTCCTGTTTCGTAGCTGTCATACTTAAGAATTATACCATTACTTTGTCATTGAAAATTGATAGAAATGAAGAAGATACTATATCATTTTGTATTTATAGTTCAACCATTTTGTGAGTATCTAACATGTATTAAAATTGTGTGTTTAGTTGCAACAAAGTTAAAGGATACCACATTTACTTGGTGGAGAGATTTGACCATAGATCAGAGTCAGTTGGTGGGGAAGGCACCAATTCAGATTTGGCAAAAAATGAAAATCTTATTACAACATGTTTTCATCCAAAGATTATCGCGAGATTTGTTTGGCAGGATACATAAACTTACAGGGTAAGGCAAGTCTACAATTTATTAATATACCGAGGAATTTCGTCTTTTATGCAGAAGATTGAAGATAAATGAATCTGAACAATAAAAGATTGACATGTATTTACTTGGATTTCCTCAGCCTATATATAAGTTGGATATAATTTTGATAATTACCATAAAGAAGTAGGGCAATATGCTAAGAAGGTCGAAGCATGTTCATAGTATCATTTGACTACTTCAGTTACATCTCAGACAACTTTGGTATCTACCGCCTCTGCAAAACTAGTTGCATGTACTAGTACTTACAATCATAATGTCAAATGTTTCGGATGTGGACAAGTTGGTCATATTCATCAAAATTGCCCTAAAGATAATATAATTACCTTTATTGCAAATGGAGATCTATTGATTGTTGATGCTTCCTCTCCTCAGGATATAACCACCGGTCATGAGACGCATCATTTCCTTGGTTACTGAGGGCTTGGCTGACAACTGCTAAGCTCAAAGATGAGCTTTTTCGAAATAGGGAGAATGATGGTATATGACTATTATTTATTTATTTTAATTATTTAATAACTAGGTTGGTCTACTGTAAGCCCAGTAGAAGTCCAACAAGTTTAGGGTTTTGGTTTGTTTTGCTTGTGGTTAGAAATCAAGTTTGTAGTCATTTTTTAAGTTTAAAAGAATTATTATGAGAGTGAAGAAACTTTGTCTCCGATTATTTGTTTATTGCTTCCACTGTTAAACCTATCAATACCCATCAAAAGATTATTATTTTTTAAGTTTGTTATTTTTTTTAAGAGCAAACGTTGTTTTAAAGGGTCATTGAACCTTAAAACTATTTACATACCCATCAAAAGATTATTATTTTTTTTTGGCACATATACTCACATGAATACAATATTCATCTACCATAGAATTGTTGGTATAGAGTAAATATTGCATGATCGTAAATACGAGCTTTCGCCGGGCTACTTTAGACAATTGAATGAGAGGATGTTGATCATAAATTGCGGGCCCCCGTGATACTAGAAAACAATGATGCTAAGGATGTTTTCTTGTTTTAAGATGTCGACAAAGAAAAAAAAAACAGCATCAGTGCGCTGCAGCCCAGCCCAACCCAGTTGCGATGGAGAGCTAATTCTATTATTCTACGATCCCTATCACTCACTTGTATGTCAATGTTGTTTGGTTGATATCACATTGCCAAGTTGATGTGTTTGTCATGGAGTAGAATCAGCATATGTGTGGCAATAATCTATTATGCTTGAATGTTCATTAGAATGAAACGTGGTTGACACATGTTTGAGCATGTTGATCTTAAAACATACAATTCCATGTCTGATTTTCGAGTTACATTGACACTAAAGATGTAAAAAAAAAAAAAAAAGTGTATGACTGGACTCATGATTGATGAGGCCCTGCAAATTGATTGCCACAGTCCCTGTGAAACACAATAACATTTGTAACCCAACTCAATTGGTTTTAACAACAACAACAAAAAACAAAAACCTGACTCAATTGGGTTTATCATTTGACCAATAATGCCAAATGTGATGGTTTTTGGCTTTCAATGAAGAAGATTAACCCAAAGTCCATATAACTTCAAGGTTATTTCGTGGGTAGTCCTGCCTGACATAGAGTCATAGAGTGAGTGTTACAAGGCATAAGGGTTCATATAGCTCGAGAGGTCTTGATGTTACGCGGAAGCGTTATAAATATCGAAATGCGAAGTTATCAAACAAACACAGTAAATACTGGAGACAAACAATTTAGCTTGATGTTTATCATGCGCAATTTTATTGATTTTGGGATGAAGATTTCTCACACCAGCTTTATTGCTGACCCAAGTGAGCTTTTGCTTCTTGGGTACATTCCTTTGGGAATGTAGCCGATTAGCTTTTCAGGTTTAGAGACTTTTGAGCAGCGTTACTGGAGTTTTGCTAGTGGGGCTAGCAACGTCAGTATTTTCGGGTTAGAGTGTTTATTTGTTTCAGTAATTAAATTATGTTTAAGTTGTTGTTGCTGCTAAATGTTTCTATTGTTATTGAATTTCACGTCCCGAGTTTTGGGGAAACGGATAATCCTACGTGGATTTTGGGATTTTCGTTTTCTTCAAAAATTGGGGCGTGACAGTTTGGTATCAGAGCATTTGGTTAGCCTAGGCTGAGTTAGAGTCTAGGTGATCCTCGAAATGTGGATATGGGTGTGTAGGAGTGTAGAAGTCTTAAGATGAAGTGACAAAGATGAACCTGGAAAACTTTAGTTTTGTTTCATTTTCTTCTGAATCTCATGATGAGGCTCCATTGACATGTGTGTGCGCGACTAATCTTATTTATAATGTCGATATTTACATGACATTATTCCGTATTGTTTTCTTTTTAGGGGTTTTGATATCCGTAGTGTTCAATTAGCACTTTCCGCGAATCTCAGGACGAGATTCCTTTTGAGTTGTATATAATGTAACACCCCTACTTTTCCAATGACAATAAATATTTATGTTCATAAAAATTCAAATTAAAATTTTTATTTTAAAACCTTCTTTCGTTTGACAAGTCGTATTTTTCAAATTTCAGTTAACTTTCTTACCTTCTGAATCTCGGGACGAGATTCTATTTAACGTGTGTATAATGTAACACCCCTAAATTACATAAAGATAATTTATTTTATTTTTAATTAAATAAAATAAGGTTACATTTAATTTAATTTAAAATTTAAAATTTAAAATTTTAGGGTTTTATTTGATGAATTTAGAAGGTGAATGCTTTCAGAAGTTCAGTGGGGGCGAATAGCCACCCACCTTATAAAGAGAAAACCCTTCTTCCTTCTTCTTTTCTCCTTCTTCCTTCATTTTTCTCCCCCTTCACGATTTCTTCTCCTCATTAGCGGCGAGCACGGTCTGTGACCGCACGTCGCAGCCGATGCCACCGCCCCAAAAGCCTTCATTTCTCTTCTTTTCTCCTTCCTCTTATCCTCTTCGGCGGGATGATGGCGATGGAGACTGTGCACGAAGGTGGTGCTGTGATGGCGTTGCGAGGTGGTGGTAGTTGTGGGGAGATTGCGGGGTTGAGAAGAAGAAGTGGCTATCGTGAATCTGTATGAGGGGCAAAGAGCGTTGTGTGTGATTTTGGTCTTCAATGGAGGTGCGATCAGCCATGTGAGAAAGAGAAGAGGGATCAGCAGTGGATATAGTAGAGTTGGCGTGCGATCGAGAGGGAGGTCTGGCGAGCAGAATCGTGGGAGAAAAAAATGGGGTCTAGATCGAAGTTGTTTCATGTTTGCTGGTATGCCAAACCAGTGAGTTCTCTTCACATTCGAATATTTTCGCTTACTTAAATTCCTTGTGTTATTCATAATTTTTGTTTGATTTTTAGTTCTATTCTAATTGAATGGTGAATGGGTGTTAATGTTTCTATTATGAATGAGAACTGGATATGGATTGGATAACAAATTTGGAATTGAGATGTTTTAGGAGAGTTCAATATTGCCTCAAGCTTGGGTAGTAATTGATGTTTGGAAAATTGGAAGATTCGGGTCGGATGGTTATTGTGTTAGTAGAGTTTTTGGATTGAGGATGAACTTCAATTAAATCTAGCTCTTTACTTGGGTTATTAGAATATCCTGGATCATTTAAAGCTTGCTCTTTATTGTGTCAGTTTAAAGCTCACATTTTGCTTTCATAGCTTATAAAGTGGATAAAATCTTGAAATATTTTTCAGACATCCTTCCATAGTACTAACAGTATTCCTACAATGTTCATATCTGGTTTATTAGTGCTGAAGCATTTGATCTTATTTCACTGGCCGTGTAAAAGAATTAGCAAGTACTTGGTCATGCATATTTTGTTCAAGCATTCGGAAATGATATGTATCCTGTAACACCCCTAAATTTCATAAAACTAATTTATTTTATTTTGAATTAAATAAAATAGGGTTACATTTAATTGAATGTGAATTTCAAAATTTTAGGGCTTTATTTTGTGAAGTTCAAGGGTGGGTGCCCTCAAAATTTTAGTGGGGGCGATTAGCCACCCAACAATAAGAGAAAATTTATCTCCTTTTTCCTTCTTCCTTCTTCTTTTCTTCTCATCTCAGGACTTAGCCGTCGCCGCTCGAACTCTCTCTGATTGTGAGCGAAGGCGGGCACAGAGACTAGTTGTCGTCTTGGCGAAACGACGAGCCGATCATCATCAATCTCCAATGGTTGTTGGCTCTTGATGTCGGATGTATCGCGATGATGGGCTCTTTCAAAGCCACTCAAGATCACCAAGGACTGATTCCTTGGAATGGGAAACCGGATGTATTAGTGGACAACTTCGATGGTTCTGCAAAGGAGATAGGGAGGCGTGAGGATGTTGGGTTGCAGGTGATGTGGTGGTGGTCTGGCGAGATGATTGTTGCGATGAGAGAAAGGTCTTGTGTGCCGAGGGCTCTGTGCTACTGACCTGTGAGTTTTCCTTCATCTCCTTCGTCTTCAATTCAATAATTTTGTTCACAAACTTAATCAATTTCATAGTTTTAAACTCTGGGTTCTACTCAATTCGATCGTTTTAACGAGAAGCACATAGAAAAGATTCGAGTTTGTTTAAGTCTGTATTTGATTCTATGTGTTCTGTGATTGTGTTTTCAATTCAAATGATAGTTTTTTTTTTTTTAAATCTAAGCTGCCCAAGGGTTTCTTTTGAGTTTCATGAAGCTTATTAGATGTTAATTTCAATAGGGAATTATTAGCAAGGTTTGAAATTTCGTGTTGGCAATGTCATTGTTTATATCCTAGCAGTATTGGGTCATGACTGGATATGTGGAGGGGGCTTGGAGGTCCCCTAGATATGTAACAGTAGGTATTCCATTTTTGCTTTGTGTTGGACCGTGAAAGGGGTGTGTATGGTTTCATACTAAGACATCTGCAGGCGTGTTTTGTTCATGATTTGATAACCCAAATGTGTGTTTATTCACTGTTTGATGCACATCACAGGCCTATTATTGTTCATTGTTTGATGCATACATCTAAAAGAAAGGGAGTTTATTATTGTTCATTGTTTGATGCATACATCTAAAATAAAGGGTCTGATGCATATTTAAGGCTTACGAGTTGTAGATCATGGTTTGATGTATTTAATTCAAAGCCATGGGTATTCATATTTTGACTCACAGATTTATGACAAATTGTCCATGGTTCAAAAGTTATGATGTGCAAGAATTCATGATATGGAATAGAATACGAACTGAGTTAAGCTAACCGAGGTAATTGCAGCCTTACATGAGTGATGAGGAAAAATCTTAACAGTTGTATCTCAAACACTAGGCTAGTGCCCTATGTGATATTGCCTTCAGGTTGGGAACATTTTCTTGTACTGACGAGATTGATCCCAATTGCATAACACAAAATAGAAGAAAATAAAACAGCAAGATCTCCCCAATTAGTAATGATGATAGAAATGACTGAAGATCAAATCTCTACAGCTTGTGTGTTTGAGAAAAAGGGATAAGGCAATGGATTGGCTGAATGTATTGTGTTTTGGAAATACAAGGCTAGGGCTGAAAATTTGATAGCAAGGAGTGGGTATGGGTAGTTGTTTTGGTTTGGGCTTTTATGGGTTTAGTTAATGGTTTGTTGAAACGGCTATATCTAAATTTCACTTTCATCCATCATGTTGATTACCACTTCCATGCTTGATCATGTCAGGGCATTTGAATGTTTTTATATTGCCTTATCTGTAAGATTTTAACACCTAAAACATTGATTCCCTCAATTTCATCTTTCCTGCGACATTATTCCACTTTCCGACAGGGTAAAGATTTATTTTTATTTTGACATCGAAATTGGAAATTGGGTTGTAAGGAGATGATGTATGGTCTATACTAATGTTATGTAGGCTTAAACCCTTATTTAATTTTGGTCTAGAAGAAAATTTTCTAATAATAGATATTGGCTGGAATTTAACTAAGCACTTATTTTAGCTTGGGGATTTGTATTTTATGTGAATTTTTATGCATATTGTTTTTTTTTTTTTTTTTCATATGATGCAAAGAGATGGGATATGTGAATTTGGCAATGTGTCAAATATTACTTGATCCCCAAAAGAATGGTGGATACTGTGGTTGATTTATTTATGGTAGACAAAGAGTCACCATAAAAGAGTTTGAAATTTAGTTGATTTTTTATGCTCTTTTCCACAACTCCGAAAAAAATGTGAAAAGAAAAGAAAATTCTTGTATACATACTTGCTTGTATACGTGTGATATGATTTTGGGTATGCAGACTTGCTTGCATATCGGTGCACCGATCCATGTGAGTTCGGTTGTACGTGTAGATTTAGGAAATGCTTGCCATGGATCGAACTTGGAACATGTACGCTCCGAGTGGTTTCGAAGGCAAGGAAGGCACACCTGGGTGAAGTGTGTTCGACACATGGAGGATAGTGCGATTGTAGAAAAGAAGCGAGATTTCTTTTTGGGGTGCATGATTACCTTAAAAAAAGAAACTAAATACTCATTCGACCATTACTACAAGAAATCTATCTTTTACCAACAAAATTATTGCTACGAAAATTGATTTCCTTGTTAATATTGTAGCATTGTCAAATAATAAAAAATTTCCTTGAAAAAGCCATAAACTTGTTACTGTTTTCTAACAAAATATATTTTGTAGGAAACATTCCTTGTTAAATAGGTGGCGGGAAACATTCCCTCCAAACCCAATTTCTCGCTAAATCGATTTAACAATGAAATTATTTTTATGGCCACAAAATACTTGTTCCTTGGTAATTATGGCATCATCTGGAATGAAACATTTTGTTGCTAAAGAAGATTAATTTTAACAACAAATCACTTTCCTTGTTAATGAATATTAAATCTTATTCATCCCTCTTTAGTAAGGAAATATGTTTTCCTAGATAATAATCACATTATTAGTAATGATTCGGTTCGTTGATAATGATTGATAATTTTTTCCATTAGGTTTTTTCTTGTTAAAACTCGTTTATTAATTTATAGCAACAAAGTAATATTTCGTTGAGAATTGTCACACTATTGGCAACGTTTTTTATTTTGTTGGAAACAATATCTTTTTTAATGAAATCTTTGTAGCTATGAAATAAGATTTTGTTGGTAATTATAACATTGTTCGTAACAAATTGTTTTCTAGGTAAAAACTGATAATTATTTTCATGAAAATTTGTTTCTCATTAAAGTTCACTAACTATTTTATAGCGATAAGTCATTATTTTGTTGGAAATTGGTATACTCACTACAAAAAAATGTATTATTTACTAACAAATTTTATTTTCCTTGTTAATATGTTACTATTTCTAACAAAAATAAATTTCATTGAAAAAACCATAGAGTTGTCACTTTTTGTAACAAAATCTATTTTGTTGGCAACTTTTATTTGTAAAGAGGTGGCGAAAAATATTTATTCCAAAACCAATTTCCCACCTACATTATTTAGCAACAAAATATTTTTATTTCAACGAAATTTTAGTTTGTTAGTTATATTGAAGTCATTTACAATAAATTATTTCATTGCTAATAAATATTAATATTATTGATCAACATTTTCTTAGTAAATGCACTATAACACTTGTCCGTGTCTCTTCAACAATGAAACTAAATTTTCTCTAGTTAATTACCACGTTATTGCAACGATTTATTTGGTTACTTATAATGAATTTTTATTTAAAGCTCCTAGCTTCTTTATAGTGGAAAAATATCAATTCGTTGAAATTTTTTTTAGTAGCATTGATATTATTCATCTGAAAAATCAAATAAAATTTATTTAACAATACAACATTATTTTACTGTTAATTATAATATTAATGGTAACAATTTATTTCGTTGCTAAATATTGATAAAATTTTCATGAACTTTTTTCTTATTAAGGCTCATTTTCTTATTTACAACAATTTTATTTTATTTCATTGGGGATATAACCAATTTCAATAACATATAGCATTGAAATGCTATTACTATTTTGTTGCTAATTATAATGGCGTTATTGTGAAATTTTTTTCATTGCTAAAAGTGGTAGATATTTAACATAAATCTTATAATCGTGAAAATATTTTGTTCTAATTTATAGTGACGAAATATTATATATTGGTATCTATTATATACGTAGCGTTGATTTTTTTTTTTGCAAAAAATGAGTAATTTGATTTAATAAGCTATAAAGTTGTTTCACACAACACAATTATTCAAATAGCTCGATTGGTAAATATTGCAACAGATTTTACTATAGGTCATGAGTTTGATTCCCGTTGAGCCTAAAAATAAATATATTATATATGGAATTTCATAGTGTAGTCTTATCATCAAGAGTGGCGTCCTTAGAGTTTGGGAGGTAGTGGGGTGGTGTCCTTAGAGTTTGGGACCTAGATTAGGTCGTCTCTTAGACAACAATATATCATTTTTTTATTGAAAATAATTTCCTTGGTAATTGGTAACGATACCGATGAAAACAATTTGTTCATGCATTTTACCAACGAAAAAGTTCTATGATAAAGGTTGTTACCTTTGCTAATGACAATTTTCCTTGATGATTTTAAGATTCTTCGAGAAAATTTTTGTAGGTAAATAAAATAGTTTTTGCAACAAACAATTTGTTGGCAACGATATTTGATTTTTACCAACGAATTTTCTTGGTAGTTGTCAATATTACCAACAAAATATTTTCTTGACTTAGCATCCCTTTTACCAACAAAAACTGTAATTCCTTGGCAAATACCTTTAGCTACGGGGATGCCTCTAGGAACCCACTAACGAATTTTTTCTTTGTTAAAAGTAGTTTTCAACAAAATTTTGAGTTTTGTGAAGGACATTTTTTCTTGAAAAATGCCTTAATTGTTGTAGTATTGAATGAGAACTACATGCCTTCCTAAAGGTAGAAAATGTGTTTTGTTAATATTTCAATAATAGTCTAATATGACTGTGAATTGTATCATTGTTTGGAAATAAATCACATTTGTGAGGACTGATAACTTAGAAATATTATCCAGTTGCTTTTCACATTTTCATGCAGGATGGCAAGTCTACTCATATTTCTGCAGGTCAGACTTACCATAGTCAATTTCTATAGTTAGGATGATAACACCTTTGCCTCATTAAGGAACTACCTGATGTGTGGTTGTTTATTGTTTTTTTGTTTATTTTGATGTTGTCATGTGCGGATTTATTGATTTTGGGATGAAGATTTCTCACACCAGCTTTATTGCTGACCCAAGTGAACTTTTGCTTCTTGGGTACATTCCTTTTCGAATATAGCCGATTAGCCTTTCAGGTTTAGAGACTTTTGAGCAGCATTAGTGGAGCTAGCAACGTCAGAGTCTCTCCGGGTTAGAGTTTTATTTGTTTCAGTAATTTAAGCATGTTTTAGTTGTTGTTGTTATTTGTTTCTGTTGTTATTGATTTTTCACATCCCGAGTTTTGGGGAAACGGATAATCCTATGTGGATTTTAGGATTTTGTTTTCTTCGAAAATCGGGGCGTGACATATCCCCAACGAAAATCTAGTCATAGGCTCAAATTTTTTTTTTTTTTTTTGTATTATTAACAAAGTGTGTTTTAGTAAGTGTTTATGTAGGTACAACACAGAAAGCCAGAGTTTGTGGAGGATAATCTTATAATGGAAATATGGTGCGAGTTCAAATGAATGTCTCCCAATGCATCCTATGGCACCTTATGGAGTTGAGCATTGTAAAATATTTCTTATCATAATGATTGTGTTGAAGGTAGGAAAGGATGATAAATCAATATTTGGATTGTTTGGTGGTGGGGTGGGTCATATGCACTCTTTGACATCTATATCCAAGAATGCAAGAGCTTCACACTGAAAAGGCTACCAGTGTCAAGATGTAGTAGAACCTTTTAATGGAACTATGGCATGGGAGTGACATATGAAGCTTATGTGGGTCAAAGGGATCTCAATTAAAAGGTGGTGGGCTTGGCTACAAGTGATTCTTTCTCAGTTGAAGCTTGGTATACAGAATTGATAAATAAAGTTGTCTCAAAGGATGCATTTACTTGCCAGTGATAATCTTAGAAAAATAGGTATGGATTATTCCATGTGCTGAAGAGGAGGAAGCGTTTCTTCTTGGAGGAAACATCTCTTCTTTATTATTCAATGGCTAACCATGTATTGGTTTACATTGTGGCTTGTTGGGATTGAATGGAGGGCCTGTTGTTTGGAGGGTCTACATCTTTTGTGAACTTCTCGAAAGGTTCTTTGGAGCCTAACTCCTTCAGATACCTTTTGAGAGTTAGGACGTGGCAGGCTAGGAGGGCGATCTGCTGGGGAGATAGCAGTGATCGACCTGCTGTTGGGTTGGTTGTGCAAATTTGGGTTCAGGTTACCGTGTACAATGCGACTTGCGATTTGTGAATTCATATGGTGTTATAAATTTTGGGGTCTTAATGGCTTTGATGAATAGCTAGTCAAAGGAGTAAAGTAAGTTTTGTTACAAAGAGGTTCTGTGCGTGTGTTTATAACGTAAACTGATTTGCATATGTGGTTGCAAGTTTGTGCATTCGAGTTGGATGTGTTCGATCGGGTATGTTTTTGGGATGATTTTGATTTTACTTATAAACTTGATCTGTTACACCTAAACTTATGAGTCTCATACTCTATATATTATTTTGTCCTAAATAATCGTTTTCGAATGAAACTCTGAGTTAATTCTGTTTGAGAAATTAATTTGTCAGGATTTATATTTTGATGAGATAAATTTGAATGATTGTATTACATGCCATTTGACTTGTTAGCGTGTCTAAATTCCTTACATTGAATGGACTTTGATCCTCGTTTTGTTACAGAAATGTTATATATGAAAAATGTAGGTTGCCCCAAAATAATGGGATATCCTGACGAGATTGATTATGATTTGGTAATGTGCCAAAAATGCTATGTTTTTCCCTAAAAATGTAGGTGGATACGATTGTGAATCGATTGATGAATGACAAAATGTCATTGTAGAGGAATTCTAAAATATAAAAAATAAAAGATATTGATAAACTTTGATTTCTGAAAATTTAATCATCTGGAATTGTATCACTTAGAACTATCACACCTCTTTTGTTTATTATTTCCCGTCTCCTACTAGAGAAACTAAATGATCAGCGGGTCGTCTTGCGGAGTTAGGGCGCCCATTTTTTACTAGAGAAACTAAAATAACTTTCGGGTTAGTCTTGCGAAAATGAGGTGAATTATTATGAGAGTGAAGAAACTGTCTAAAATTATTTGTTTTTTGCTTCCACTGTTAAACCTATCAATAGGCATCAATATTCAGGCAACGATTATCAATAATGCCATTTATATTCCTCTAGTTCAAGGTAATAATGTGAATATTGTTCTTGTTCACAGGAAGAACACTTGATAGAAGTGCTGAGTGTGTTGGTCACAAAAATTCAAATACTACATGCTTGGTGAAATGCCAAAAGTGACAAAATGGTAGAACTAGCAGCTACCACATCAAATGAAACTCAAGGATATGAAGGTATTGGAACATGTTAATGTCAAATGTCCAGTAGAAGCAAGTGCATCACATGATAGCTAGGAAACAATTAATCCTTCTATAAACACCCAAAACTCATGCCCTTTATTAGCTTCCGACTATAATTACAAGGTAGATCTGTAGGTAGAGAGTATCATTTCAAGAAACAGGGGAAACTGTAAGAATGCAAATAATGTCACAGGGAAACATGCAAGTAGAGCTATAAGAAGGGAGACCCACGCAAGTTGATGCCCAAGCATGATAAAATAAGTAGCACTAAATGCTATTGTCATGGTAGCTATAGCGATGAAGAGCATGGCAAGACCGATTATCAATTTCTGGGGTAGGGACTTGATGAAGTCTTCTTCAGCAAAGCGAGCTGTCAATATTGATAAAAACATCAACACTGAAGTCAAGGAAGAGAAGAGTGCTAATGCATTCGATACTGCAAAAACCATAAAAGCCCTTTTCTTTAGGAAAATAGGAGAGCCTTTATCACTCCCATCAGTAATGTTGCCACCAGGTACGGTGAAGGCTGCAGTAAAAACGACAGTTGAAATGAGTGTTGCAACCACCATGGATGAGGATGCCATATCTTTCATCCATTTCTCTCCCTTTTCTACCAAGTCCCTGTGCTCCTCAGTGAACAACTCTCTGGGGCTTTTCTGCTGCAAATTTTTCCAGTTTCTGTACAGTGGTTGTACAATCTTCTCCACTTCCTGAACAACAACGTTACTTGGGTAATTGAAACAAGAACAAGAAAAAATAATGTACTTTTGTGAGTTAACTCAAATGCGCTTGGCTATCTCATTGCAGTTGAATCAACTGCAGAGTAAAAATTTGGATTCAATTGGGTTATTTTTAGAACCACCCTAACAACTTGATTTTTATGATCTATTAGAAATGTTTTGGCCGTCTAGGGATTATGTTTCCCCAAATTTCGTGTTTCTGTTTCTAGTTTTCTTTAAGCGAACTGAGCTTTTGAGCTATTTGCATCACTGACCAGAATCAAAGTTAAAAACATTGAGATAGATATATAAGAGGGTGTGCAAGATTAATTACCTTATACCATTGTAGTTCATATTGCACTTGTAACGCTGCACCAGATACCTGATTGAGTTTATTAGGAGGTGCCAGTTTTGCAGCCAAATGTGATATTGTTTCCCAGGAAGTATCATCTCGCCAACTGGCCCAAGCATCCTGAAATCCACCCATATCTTTTAGAGTATTGAAAACCCTTTCTTGTCGAAATTTGACTGCAATGTGAAGCATTGAATGAGTTTGCTGATTATATGACCATATTTGGCTAGGGTCTGTATCCAGGACTGATTTGATCAACTCGACGTTGCCATGTTGTGAAGCTGCCAAAACTGTTCCATTTAATATTCCCCACATACTAGGCCCATTATTCAACTGTAGCACATGGCCGCAGATGCAGTCAACGAGGTTAAGGTATTGTCTGTGCACAACTTTGGCTTCATAGAGATTTTTCATACTTGGCACTGTTCAATGGTAAGACTCGAGAGTAAACATTGAGATGATAAAGATGAGAGTATAATAAAGAATAAAATGAATGCTAATAATGTGGTTTGATAATACATACCTACTCGTGTCAAAATATTTGCAAATAGATCATTCGATATTTCAAGTACTGCCATGCAAACAAATTAACTTACTTGGTTAATCACTAAGAAATGGGAATTATCTATGCTCATGCTATTTAATGTTTTAGCTAGATTACCCTGATCAATATTAGCACGCAGATCTTGCTAAGTAATGGTGATTCAACATAAAACAACACAGAAAAAAAAGGAGTGATGAGAATGCTTACACAAATTACCACAACGATTCCAAAGCTCATGTTGACTAGGATATGACCGAGACTTTGAAGCTAATATATGGATTGCAAACCTCCCCATATTGTCCTTAGTTGTTGCCACTTCTGGGTATTGATGTAGCAGACGCAATGCCACATCTAGCCAAGGACTAAATTAATTGTTGTCATGTGGAATAGATTCGTAAATGCAACGCTATATATCTTTGGCTTAATCAAGAAATCTAATAATTAGCAAAGATGTGGTATGGTTTGGCGTGAAATGTTTGTTAGCATTTATTCTCACCGTATAGATCTGCAGAAATTGTAGCAGAGAGAAGAGTAGCTCCATCTTGACCTCTAAATGGACTCGGATGCACATCCCTTGTCACTTTGTACAGATACCAAACCAATTCCTTACGACCATATAGAGCTGCACGTAAGAGCGGCGTCTCTTGGTACTTGTTTCGAATCTGTGTCAACTCCGGGTTCTTTCCCACTAGAGCTTCAGCTGCTTTTGCACTCCCAATTGTAGCGGCGTTATGAAGAGCAGTGAAGGTTTGGATGTCTTTGAATAGCAAAGCTTCTGGTGACATCAACTTCACAATTTCCTCTACAAACTTTGTCTGTCCCGCTCCTGCAGCTATGGCCACTGCAGTCTCACCCAGTTGGCTAATTCTAGCTTCACAAGCTTCACCATCTTGCGAAAAGAAACTCCTGGCTCTTTCCCAGTTACCTTCGACGGCAGCTTTATAGAGAGGTCTGTAGTACATGTAGTCTACATTGATCCTCTCTGTTGGTTGAGGTGCTTGTAGTGCTCCATATGTTGTTGGTGGAGGGTATTGAGACTCAGACAAGCTAGCCATATGTACTGTGTTTGTTGTTTGTTTTGTACAACACTCGGAGCAACTTCTCTTTCTCAACTACGAGCAACTTCTCTTTCTCAACTACCCTGGCCTCCAGAGATTCAATGTGTGCAATTGGGTGGAGGTGAACATATAATACTTTGCCAATGGTATCAGGTTTGATGGTTAAGGCTAGAGTCTTGAGTTCTATACCCACGGACAACACGACACTTGACTTTAAAAAAAATAAAAAAACATAAAATGCTTTACATGTGTTCAGCACCTTACTTTAGTTTATAAAGTCATCTTAGTTTGTTGGGTCTTATTAATTTATAGTCATTTTAATTCAGTGTGTCCACTTAATTTATCTACTAGGTCATCTTAATTTACAATTGCAAATTGATAATATTCAAAAGTATAGTAAGGTAGGTGTCATCTACAAAACATAGGTACATTGATATTTATGTTTCTTTGATGACTTTACAAAACATAAATTGATATTTACAAAACATAGGTACATTGATTTCAATGAAGAAAATATTATGTCCAAGCCGGAAAACCAACACAGAGGAGAAGAAACTACAATTTGAACATTCTAAACATTGACAAAAAATTCAAGATGACAACATCAATGACCTAGTAAAATAGTGAGAACGAAACAAAGAGAGAAGAACATGAAAACTTACTTCTTTAATTTGAAGTGTTGCTTGGCAAGCTTGTAGGGGGAGTTGAAAGTGTAACACAATTAGAGAGAGAGATATATGAGGTTTTGGAGAAATCAAAATGAATTGTGAGAACAAACCATATGCTTCTTTTATCTTCCAATTTCTTTTATAGAGACAAAAGAGAGAAAGAAAGATATTCTGTTTGCGGCTTTGATTTTGCTTCATTGAAATCTTTACTTTGAATTTTAAGCTTGGCACCTTTGTGTGACTTTATCAAATACCACCACCACCTTTGCATATTTTTCTTCTTAATTCACTCATTCTTCATAAGTACGTTTATTCTCAGTCTTTCTCTTTATATTTCTGTTTTTATAATGAAATGTTCATGGCACTATATCCAAGTCAATTAATGAGCTATATTCAGTGGCCGACCTGAGATTTTAGTTAGGAGGCGAAATGATAAATAATTATAAGTGTCATAATATTTATGTTTTGTAAATATCTATTTTCTTCTACAATTGATTTCATAAATTAAGATGACTTTGTGAATTAATTAGACCAGGGGACCCAAAAATGTTTAAACCACCAACATTTACATTAAGTAAGGTGTATAATATATATAAAAATTTATGAAATATAACTTAGCTATACATCGGTAAATTATGTAACAGGAAATTGGATTTTGGTCACCAAGAGCATTGGATTATTATTTGTTGGAGAGTGAGGAGACCTAAAATTATAATAAATAGAGAGAATGGAAACAAGGGAAGGGGATGGAATGGTGAGTGAAAGGGGCTTTAGGTGTAGTCATAAAATGGAATGATTTGTTGTGTTGTGTTGTGTTGTGTTGTTAATATTCAATTTAACAACAACAATTATTTTAGAGAGGCCGGCTTGAAGAGCTATAACTAAGTTAGGGGTGGCCTGACAGTTGGAAGTGCCATGAAGAAGACCATACTTCGGTTGGCTCGATAAAAATTGTGGATCCACATTTGAATAACAGGCTCAAGCGTCAGCCTAACACTGATTTGGCTCAAGCTGTTTTAAGCCCATATAACATAGTCCGACAGACAGATCCAAATTACTACAGCCTGCTAAGTCCATACTTCTCACAGCCATCCCCAATACTTGTAAGACCTATTAAGGCAAATATCTCGGGGATTAGCTTCGGATAGGCAAGTCAACAACACCTTGTTTGCAATTAGGAAGCAAACACCAGAGTATACGCCATACACGGAAACTTCCATTTATTGTAGTACCCAGTCTCCCACTTTAAACTCTCGTGGGTTAACCTTCTTATTGTAGTTCTGCGTCATTATCTGTTGGTAGGTGGCAATCTTGGCGGTAGCTTCATCTCTTGTTTCCTTGAGGAGATCTAGTCCGACATGCAAAGCTTCATCATAAAGTCATCTTAGTTTGTTGGGTCATATTAATTTATAAAGTCATTTTAATTCAGTGTGTCCACTTAATTTATCTATTAGGTCATCTTAGTTTACAATTGCAAATTAATAATATTCAAAAGCATAGTAAGGTAGGTGGATTATGAAATATAACTTAGCTATACATTGGTAAATTATGTAACAGGAAATTGGATTTTGATCACCAAGGGCATTGGATTATTATTTGTTCGGGAATTCTAATTGGCGAGGAAACTAGCGAGGGGGAGGGATGTAACCCTCCATCCCCCTCAAGATGCGTTCCTTTGCGCATCCCGAGGGAGATGGAGGGTTGCACCCCACTCCCTCGCTGGTTTCCTCGCCATTTATACAAACTCTTTTTTGTTTGAGGTTGGATCTCTGTTTGAACAAGTTGTTTGGGCTGGGCTGGATAGTTAAGCCCAAAGTGAATTATTTTTGTTGGTTTGGATAAGCTGGCTGGGCTGGGCTGGACAGTTAAGCCCGAAGCTGAACTATTTTGTTTGTTTGAATAATTGTTTGGGTTGGGTTTATAAGTTATGAAAATAAAAATGATGGGTTACAGTAGCACTTGGGCCTGTTACTGTTGGGCTAATTCACACTTACACACTCCTAACAAAAGTACCAAAAACCCCTTCAAACCTTCACCCAACCATTGGGGATCCCAACCTATTTAAAAACATTGTTTAGTGTTAATAACATCCATAATAAGCTCATAAAGGTGTGAAATTATGTAAATGTGTACATATGATTATCAAATCACCCATAGTAAATCTCAAAATCATGTAGAATTAATGACAGAGATGTCTAAAATCCCCTTGGAATCATTCCTTGCCTTCATTACATTCTAATTCAATTCGTATCGAGACTAGCTAGGATCAACAAACCAAGGGACTAATTTTATTTTTATTTTTAAAAAAAAACTCACTCTGAATGCACAATTACATACATAGATCCTTAAAAAAACCTAGAAATTTTTAGCCATCCAACGACGAAACTCACTGCAACAACTTCCCATACATTGATCATGGCAAGTTTGATTTCTCTGGTTCTACGTAGTCTCCATAATCTTGATCTTTGCTTTTCTTCTGCATGAATGTGTAATACACAAACTGCAAAATAATCTGAGGGATATCTGTCAAGGTCAGCAAAATTTCCAAATTCCGCAAGTAGTACTAAAACGAGTTTTGGTGTAAAATAATCTGAGGGATAGTTAAGCCCAAGTACGTAAACAAATTAACATCTAAATTCTTCATAAATGAAATAGATATATAAAAGGATACGAATAGATCGAGTACCACACAAACTATAGCATCCAACAACCAGGGCAAGTTTGGTTTTATCTTTGCCCATTCAGTGCTTCTCACTAAAATGCTGCATATAAGTTCATGTAAACCAATTAAGTAGTGTAAGTAAGATAGAAAAAAAGAAAATTGGTGAAATTGAGAGGGGAAGCCAGAGAATGAGAGATGCCTTCCTACATAAGTCGCATTGGCTGTAAGAGCAAAGATGAACATGAGGGGGTTCAAGCCCTACAACAATGAACAAGAGTCATTAGCATCTTAATTAGGCCACCAATTAAAGAGACTTCACATATGCTTACTAGCTTCATGAATTTAGGTATTTAATTCGAGACGTAATGGTAATTAATTACCTCAACGCTCCTCCTTTTGATCTGATCAACAACAAGTAGAACATGGAAGTATATTAAACCAACAAAACCATAGCGAAAAAGTGAATAAAGAATCAGGTATTGAGCATGCTAATTAGTACTAACATTTAAGCATATTTGAGGGACTCGACCGCCCATGTAAATAGCTGCCATCATCCATCCTAGACATTCTCCAAAAGCAGTACTACTGCTATTCACCTGAGCATCCTACAAATTAATTGTCACAAAATTTTTAGCTGCATTGCTCATAACATGAAAATGCAGGAACTTCCAAATAGTCTACCTAAGCGCGGTAATTAAACTTACTAGCAATAATTTTCTTCCATATAATCCTGTATGTCCTTCTACCAAAGCTTTAGCTTGGAAGGCTAAACCAGCAGATGTAGTAAGGAATGTTCCATAACCCACCTGTATATTCAAATCAAACACATTTTCAATGACTTCAGATTTCATATTACATTTTGTAACACAATTACAGGATTTATGGACTAGTTTACCGAGTGAGGAATTCTTCGAGGTTTGCTATAAGACTTCTTAGGAGAACCTTCATGAGTTTCATCTTCTTCATCAGTTGACGAGTCTATATTTTCCATTGCTGGAGGTCCACTTTTAGCAGGTCTTAGATAAGAAACATATGGTGGTGTACCACTACCAGCCATAAATCTTGCTGACCTATTAAATACAAATAAGTAAAATTAAATTAAAAATATAGAAACTAATGACTTCCAAAAATGTTTATTCAAGCACAAAAAAATTGAATGGACTAATGATGCGTATATACGTGTAGTATACGACGTCCTTCCTTCCAGATACTCTTACTGGAGCACTACGAATGGGTGTGCTCGAATCATCGGACTTGGGATTGAGTGGCTTTGTAACTTCTTCATCCTTCAAAATCCAAAAAAATAAATTACTGTTATTTTTTAATCTTAAATATTTACAATTTACAACAAAAATTATACGAAAGCAATACACAAAAAAAAATGTACAACATACTCTACTATCTCCTTGCTTCTTTTTCCCATTCCACAATATGTAAATGTATTCATAGTATATGGTTTGCAATACCAATACAATTGTACTGATTGTATAAAGCTGTATATACACACAATTAATTAGTAGAGACACGCGGTGTATATACGAGATAAAGAGAAATACAAGGGGATAGTTTTTTGTTAATTAGTGGAAAATGAGATTGAAATATATACCAGAGCTGTGTAGTACTGAGTCGGCAACTGCATCAAATCCAAAACAAATACTTAAAAAAGGAAGAAAAAAAAGTAAGAAAATAAAATTAAACTAATGCTTGTAATGATAAATTTCCAGAACTATAATATAGGAAAAATCTAGTTATCCTTGTGTCTGGTTAATGTTTGGGGAGGGTGTCCAGTATGTAAGAGCCAACTATATCTCTCTTTAAGGGTTTGGAGAAGATAGAGAGCAGGGAAGAGTTGACACTAATGCACGTGTTAGACACCCTCCCCAAACACTAATGAGTGCTCTCTTTCCAAATTTGCGTAAAAAGGTTTGTAATATGGTTATCTTAATCATGTGCATCATGATATGATATGTTTTTTTTTAAAGCAAGCAGGATTTTAAGGACCACTTAAAACCTTTATATTAAGGATATAGTATGTTGCTATCATGAACAGGGGTTGCACAATTACCGTAGCTGGTTCAAGAAGACAACCCGCTAGGTTGAAGATATCTCTGCATCAATGAAACCAAACAAACAAGCTTTCAGAGTTCTTGAAAATTAAAGAAGGAAAGAAATTCAAGTATTATTTGTTTTTAGTTATGCAGAAACTAATGTTGTTAAGTGTCTTCAATGCGGTTATACACTTTTTTTTTTCTCTGTTCAGAATTTCACGCTAAAATATATCATAGAAAGTATTAAAAAAAAATGTACCCAAGAACCCAAGCGAGGAGGAAAGTAAGGGAGACGCCATCACTAGACTTGTTGATGAAATTCGTAAAGATCTGAGGGATTTCCGCGACAGCCCAACATATAAGACTTGCCATACCAAAAGAGAAGGAGATTTCATCACTTGTATTGCAAAGGCAATCTTTGAAAATTTTTTGTATCCACTTAATGCATGGTTTTTGCTCATTGTAGCAGTAGGGAGAAGTGTTCACCATTTCTATCTTCACTACAAACTTCTCTGCCTCTCTCACACTATTTTTTTTGTGTGGTGTTTGTAGGGATATTGAGGTGGTTTTAAAGGGTGTGCTCAAAAGAGGACAAGGTGTAATAAGTAGTACAAGTGAAGGTGCTATGAGTGAGAGTTTCTCACTGTTGGCTTGATAGAATATGCTGAGGGAGTCTCTTTATGTGAAAGTAAAAGATACTTTTATGTTTTGTTTTATACTCAACTCCTTGGATAAGTTTGTATTTTAAAGATACCACCATTTAGGTCAAAGCCATGTCTCGGTTCTACCTTATGAGCATCCATAATATTATCCATAGTTCACCTTAAGTTCAGTATAATTAGCTTCTTATATCAACTATGTACTCGAGGGTGAAGACTGTGAAGGCCCCCAGCACCACCACTATATGAATACGACTCAATTATTCAACTGTCCCTAAAAGATCTCATCACTTATTAACACACATCCAATCCTTTATTAACTTGACATTACGAGCTTCATTACCCAATATGCGATTAAACTTTTCAATTCCAACCAACATTTCTAACATATCTCTATATACCAAGCTAAGTCGACCATATTAGAATAAGTCTAGTCAGGGAGGAGTCATCTACAAAATGATAAATATTGAGGAAGCAGGAATATCCTTGCATCTTCCTAAAGAAATGTTGAGAGGTTCAGCTCCAAGTTAGCATATGCTCTTTGATTCCAATGCCAATTTATGGTCTTACAACACTAACATGATTGTCCATACTAAGGGAATTGATTTAATGTATGGTTACCAAACGAAGATGCAAGAGTTATCGCCAGCAGATGATCTCGTGATCTTCATTGTATATAATATCAAAAATAAATAAATATATTGTTACTCGTGAATTCCTTTGGCATTAAAACCTAGCTACGATTTTATCATTCCATTACATAAGAGTAGGTTTTATTTTTTGTATACATCGGCCATTTTGTGATTCCATCGACCGCAGAACACATCTTAAACTAATTGGTCATGGAATGAAGGAGCCTGAGTCGGTGAAAGAATTTTATGATATGTTGGCTGTCTCTTATTATGAGACTCACTCAAACCCATTCATTTCCTCTCACAAGAATCTGGTATGGGTGAAATTTTTTTTTCCTCAAATAAATTTCTTTAGTTGGTCAGTGTTGTATTAGAAAATCTTGACTAAAGATAGGTTAAGGAAAAGAGGAATCCACACAGGAGGTCTTTGTGTGCTTTGTAATGAGATTGATGAGACGCTGGATCATTTAATGCTTTAATGCAGATTCTCCAAATCCATTTGGAGCAGTTTCTTGTCAGAATTTAATTTGAGTTTGACGTTTCAAGGCTCCATTTTAGATTGGCTAAGTTGGTGATCTAAAGCTAATCCTTTCCGGCGGGCATAGTAGTTATGGCGTAGGGTTCCTCACATACTCATGTGGTGTGTGGAAAGAGAGAAATATGAGAGTATTTGAAGGGCTCAACATATCAGAGCACTCTATCTTTATCGAGATTAGAAAATCGCTATGGAGGATGAGTTCGGCTTGTAATTTGTTTAGAGATTTGGTTTTTGACACCTTCATGGTGTCTTAGCATTCCTTGATATATGAATGTTTCTCTTAGTATTTTGTTTTCTTTCCTTTCTTTAATAAACATTTTTGTGTTTGGCAAAAAAAAATTAAATTAAATAAAGATAAAAAGAGAGAGAGAGAGAGAGACGAATACAAGCAATTTTCAAGGGAGGAATGTTGGATATGATTACAACAATTATTAGTTTTTTTAACAGTAGCTTATAGTGTACATTTCTATTAGTATAAGGAGGTGATGTACACACCTCATATACAAAAGTTTATACAGATGTTAAGCTTCAAATGTGATTGTGCTACAACACTGACATGTGTGGTTAAGAGTAAGGGACAAATGCATGTGTGTGAAGAGCCTTTAAAGGCTTGCCATATGTAAAATGAATGTGCATTAGTTTTTATTTTGTTCCCCTCTCACTTTTGTTATCTTCTTTTTCATTTCTAGTCACTTTTGATTGGGCAGTAAGTAGTACTTTATCCATGCTAAACTATCAAATGCATTTACTTGAACAAATCATCAATACAACATAAGATACACTAATTATAAACCTTTGTGTATCAGAGTATTTGGCTCGGTTGCACAAATTATCCGTTGTACTCATATTTTGGAATGTTTAGATTTTGTTGTATCAATGTAAACATGTAAATTGCGGCCCCCCATGATACTAGAAAACAATGATGCTAAGGATGTTTTCTTGTTTTAAAGATGTCGACAAAGCAAAAACAAAACAGCATCGGTGCGCTGCAGCCCAGCCCAGCCCAGTTGCGATGGAGAGCTAATTCTATTATTCTACGATCCCTATCACTCACTTGTATATCAATATTGTTTGGTTGATATCGCATTGCCAAGTTGATGTGTTTGTCATGGAGTAGAATCAGCATATGTGTGACAATAATGTGTTATGCTTGAATGTTCATTAGAATGAAACGTGGTTCACACATGTTTGAGCATGTTGATCTTAAAACATACAATTCCATGTCTGATTTTCGAGTTACATTGACACTAAAGATGTAAAAAAAAGTGTATGACTGGACTAATGATTGATGAGGCCCTGCAAATTGATTGCCACAGTCCCTGTGAAACACAATAACATTTGTAACCGGACTCAATTGGTTTTAACAACAACAACAACAAAAACCCGACTCAATTGGGTTTATCATTTGACCAATAGTGCCAAATGTGATGGTATTTGGTTTTCAATGAAGAAGATTAACCCAAAGTCCATATAACTTCAAGGTTATTTCGTGGGTAATCCCGCCTGACATAGAGTCATAGAGTGAGTGTTACAAGGCATAAGGGTTCATATAGCTCGAGAGGTATTGATGTTACGCGCGGAAGCGTTATAAATGTCGAAATGCGAAATTATCAAACAAACACAGTAAATACTGGAAACAAACAATTTATGTGGCTCGGCAAACTCGCCCACGTCTACAATAAATAACAACTCTTATTGCTTCAGATTCAAATTACAAACAGATTACAAACACACCGTACAAATTGATTTCCCAAAAGAAACTCAAATACAAAATCCGAACAATATCCCAACAAATGAAATCCAATCCAAAACAAATCCAATGTCGAATTTTCTGAAACGATTTCCGAATACAATGGATGGAGTATTCCTCGCAAACTGAAACTCTCACATAGTGCTTTGCAAAGGACTAATGGGTCAAGGGGCCTATATCCTTATATAGGCTCCTTGAGGAGGTGTAAGAGGCGGCAAATACAACATTCACAACTCATTTTTAGAAATCAAGTTTTGTAGTCATTTTTTTACGTTTAAAAGAATTATTATGAGAGTGAAGATGTTACAAATTCAGATCAGCAAAAGCAAATAATCAATAAAGAGGAAAACTAACTCGTTTTTATTCAATTATCAATAGCCTTTAAATAGGCAATTCATCAACAACTAAGTACTAAAAAATAGCAATAGGTTTTGACCTGAAACAGACTAGAAACATGCTAAGGACTAGGTCTACTTCACCTACATCTAAGGACCTTGTTGACTACTTCATAACAAACCCTCCCTTAAACTGATGTCTTCAAACATTCAGTTTAATACATAATTCAGAAAAAGAAACTGTTCCAGAGTTCTTCAAATTTCCAGCATACAAACACCTAACAAATCTCTTAACTTCAGGAATGAAGGCGATTTGAGAGGCTTTGTAAATATATCTGCAAGATGATCTTCACTTCGACAGTAGATGAGTTCAATTGTTCCAGCTTCTGTGAGATCTCTTAGGAAATGAAACTTCACATCTATGTGCTTACTTCTGCCATGTAGTGGAGAGTTTTATTGATGAACTGTTGTCACAAAAAATTCCAATAGGCCCTTGTCTCTTGAAATGAAGTACTTCAAGAACTCTTTTCAACCATATGGCTTGACAGGCACATGAAGTTGCAGCAACAAACTCGGCTTCAGTAGTTGATAGAGTGACGATTGACTGCTTCTTTGATGACCATGAAAGAGCCCCTGAACCAAGAATAAAAGCATAGCCTGAAGTACTTTTTCTATCATCTTGATCCCTTGCATAATCGCTGTTAGTAAAACCAATCAAGTCTGATTTTACTCCCTTCTTGTAGAACAAGCCAAATTCCTTAGTACCTTGCAAGTACCGAAGTATTCTCTTTGCAGCTAGCAAATGCATCTCTGTCGGATTCTCCATGTATATGCTGATCAGACTCACTGAATACATTATATCTGGCCTTGTTGATGTTAAATACATTAAACTTCCCACAATCTGCTTGTAAAGAGTGTCATCAACCTTCTTTCCTTTGTGATCTTTATTTAGCTTCAACCCAAACTCAATTGGTGTATTAACCGAATTGCAATTTTTCATCTGAAACCTGTCTAAAACTTCTTGGACATTCTTCTTTTGAAAAATAAAAATTCTGGTAGCTGATTGAACAACTTCAATGCCAAGAAAATAGTGCAGCATGCCAAGATCAGTATCTCAAATTCAATCATCATGGACTCTTTAAACTTTTCAAACATGGCCCTATCATTTCCAGTGTAAATTAAATCATCTACATATAAGCATACAAAAAGCATTTTTCCTCCATCTTCAATTTTGATAAAAAAAAAAAAAAAAAGTATGCTCATATGGACATCTGCTGAAACCTTCCTTCAAAAAATAAGTCTCTATCTGGCTGTACCAAGCTCTTGGTGCTTGTTTCAAGCCATATAGAGCCTTTTTTAACTTATAGACCTTATGCTCATTACCTAGTTTCTCATAACCAAGAGGTTGATCAACAAATACCTGTTCTTGTAAGTCTCCTTGTAGAAATGTCGATTTGACATCCAACTGGAAATTTTGCCATGAATTTTGAGCTGCCAATGCAATCACCAATCTGATTGTGTCAAGTCTTGCAACAGGAGCAAATACTTCTTTATAATCAACACCAAATTCTTGCTTATAGCCCTTGGCCACCAAACGCGTTTTGTACTAGTCAACTTCACCGGTCTCCTTCAATTTTGTTTTGAAAACCCACTTCACACCAATAATCTTTTGCCCTTTTGGAAGCTCCGTCAACTCCCAAGTGTTGTTTCTCTCAATGGCCTCAATTTCAGCATCCATGGCCTTCTGCCACTTCAATTCTTTGACAGCCTCACTGAAAGATACTGGATCACAGTCTGAAAATAGTGCAAAATGAGTGAGTGGATCCTCAGAGTGATCAATTCCTTTTACCTGGTAGTCTTGCATCCATGCTGGCCTTTGCCTAACACGTCAAGGGTGAGAACCTGCAGTAGCATCATCCTGCTCATTGTGTTCTACTGTTGTTGGTGAAGTTGCAATTGTTGTAGAAACATCATTTTGAGGATTGTCAGGAGTAGGAGATGCTGGAGGATGTTGCTGATCATAAGGTTGTTGTGATTCTTCTTCATTTGGACTATCAAAGTTTGTTGGTATTGTCTGCCCAATACCATTGCTGCTCCAAGACCAATTTTTGTCTTCAACAAATATAACATCACGGCTAATGACAATTTTGTTGGTGATAGGATTGTACAATTTGTACGCTTTCGATTGCTCATTAACACCAAGAAAAATGCATTTTTTTTTCCTTTGTCATCTAACTTTTTTCTCTTTGCATCCGGAATGTGGGCATAAGCAATTCATCCAAAAATTCTAAAATAATCTACCACCGGTCTTCGTCTGCTCCATGCTTCCTCCGGTGTCATATTTCGAACAACAAGAGTGGGGCTTCTGTTCAATATATGAATGCTCCAATTAACTGCTTTAGGCTAGAATTTTTTTGGAATGCCACTTCTTGCCAAAAGACTTTGCACCATATTCAAAATAGTGCAATTTTTCCTCTCGCATACTCCATTTTGTTGGGGCGTATACGTTGCTGTAAGTTGTCTTTTGATTCCATGGAACTCACAGAATTTCGCAAAGTCATGTGAGTTGTATTCTCCTCCACGGTCAGTGCGAAGAATTTTTATAGCTCCTCCAACTTCTTTCTCAACAAGAGCTTTGAAGTTTTTAAAGGCCACAAATGCTTCAGATTTTTCTTGCAAAAAATATACTCAACTTTTCCGACTATAATCATCAATGAACGTTAAAAAATAACGCTCACCACCATTCGAAGTCGGATTGATAAGCTCGCAAATATCAGAGTGAATCAGCTCCAACACCTTATTTGCCAACAACACACTCTTCACAAATTTGAGAATGACTCTGAATTAGAGGAAGACCCGTCACCATGTTCTTTTGTTGCAGTGTTTTTAGACCACCAAAATTCAGATGTCCATAGCGAAAATGCCATAGCCACGCCTCGTCCTTCAATCTCGCGGAAAAACATGACTGAGTGTTGTTGTCAAGATACAAGGGAAACATCCTGTTTGTCGTCATTTTGACTTGAGCAATTAAGCCCAATTTTTCATCGTGAATGCGACAAACTCCATCTTTGATGGAAATTTCGTATCCCTTTTCTTGGAGCTGACCAACGCTAAGCAAATTTGTTTTCAAGTCAAGAACAAAGAAAACGTTGGAGAGAATCTGAGTAGAGTTTTTGTTGGTGAGGATATGTACATTTCCTTTGCCCATGACAGAAACTGAAGAGTTGTCGCCAAATGACACAGTGTTGCGAAATGATTCATCAAATTCTGAAAACACTGATTTATCCCCACACATATGATTGCTACAACCAGTATCTAAATACCACAAGTGGTAGTTAGTTTCTTCCATTGACTCATGACATGCCATCAGGAGAAAAACTTCCTCTTCTTTTTCTGCAAAATTTGATTTCACACCATGATCTCTATTCATATTAGTTCTACATTCATTTTTATAATGGCCATACATGTGACATCTATAGCATTCAACATGTGACTTGTCAGCAGACTTTGGTTTGTAAGCATTTGAATGGTGATTGTCACGACCTTTCCATTTCTCTTGGAAATCAGAAGAATTGTTTTCTTCTATTTTGTGGTGTGAACTTTTGTCCTTCTATCTCCCTTTTCCATGGCTAGTCGCTTTTAGATTGGTTGCAGCTCGCAAAGCTTGTTCTTCTTTATCTAGCTGAACAATTTTTTGTTCATGAACCAACAATGAACTTTGTAATTCATCAATTGAAAGTTCATCAATATCCTTCGATTCCTCTATAGCACAAACAACAAAATTGAATTTTGGTGTCATGGATCGAAGAATCTTCTCAATAAAGGTGACGTCCTCCGTCTTGTCACCATGGATCGGCATCTTGTTATCTATTGCCATCGTTCGTGAAAAATAGTCTGTAACCAACTCTCCTAATTTCATTTTAGTGTTTCAAACTCTGTACGAAGAGCTTGAAGCTGCTGCCTCTTCGCCCTTGCTGATATTTGGTACTTCTTCTTCAAGGAATCCCAAATATGCTTAGAGGTGTCCTTGCAAAGAATTGTCTCCAAGATAGAACGATCAATGGCTTGAAAAAGGTAGTTTTTCGCCTTCAAATCCTTCTGCTTTAGTGCTTCTAACTCAGTCCTTTGCGCATCCGTCAACGCCGTACCGGCTATTGGTTCTGCTACCCCAGAAACAATCACCTGCCAATACTCTTTGGAGCGCATGAAATTCTCCATTAACATGCTCCAATGGTCATAATGACCATCAAAGCGTGGAATGGATGGTTGCATATAGTTTTCAGAGGCCATGAGTGAATTGCTGCTGCAATATATGGAGTTGCTACTACTGCACACTCAAACTCTCTTCTTCACCCAACCTGGCTCTGATACCACTGTTACAAATTCAGATCAGCAAAAGCAAATAATCAATAAAGAGGAAAACTAACTCGTTTTTATTCAATTATCAATAGCCTTTAAATAGGCAATTCATCAACAACTAAGTACTAAAAAATAGCAACAGGTTTTGACCTGAAACAGACTAGAAACATGTTGAGGACTAGGTCTACTTCACCTACATCTAAGGACCTTGTTGACTACTTCATAACAGAAGAAACTTTGTCTCTGGTTATTTGTTTATTGCTTTCACTGTTAAACCTATCTATAGGCATCAATATTCAGGCAATGATTATCAATAATACCATTTATATTCCTCTAGTTCAAGGTAGTAATGTGAATATTGTTCTTGTTCACAGGAAGAACACTTGAGAGAAGTGCTGAGTGTGTTGGTTAGAAAAATTCAAACACTACATGCTTGGTGAAATGCCAGAAGTGACAAAATGGTAGAATTAGCAGGTACCACATCAAATGAAACTCAAGGATAGGAAGGTATTGGAACATGTTAATGTCAAATGTTCAGTAGAAGCAAGTGCATCACATGATAGCTAGGAAACAATTAATCCTTCTATAAACACCCAAAACTCATGCCCTTTATTAACTTCCGACTATAATTACAAGGTAGATCTGTAGGTAGAGAGTATCATTTCAAGAAACAGGGGAAACTGTAAGAATGCAAATAATGTCACAGGGAAACATGCAAGTAGAGCTATAAGAAGGGAGACCCACGCAAGTTGATGCCCAAGCATGATAAAATAAGTAGCACTAAATGCTATCGTCATGGTAGCTATAGCGATGAAGAGCATGGCAAGACCGTGTTAGACCAAGTCCAATTGGCTCCAAATCAAACTCTCAACAAGACCAGCTCAATGAGGAGTCTTAGATACTGAGTCAAATAACAACAGCTCCTATTGTAACAACCAAATCATATCTCCTCATTTATGGTGTAACAACCATATCATATCCCTACATATTTGTAACAACCAAATCATATCCCTACATATTTGTAACTCCTCCACATATCTGTAACTATGAAACATTAATAGTTAAGTTATAAATAAGAACACTCGACACCTATTATGGTGTGAGATCAATTACCAAAACTTACATGGTATCAGGCCTTTGATTCTACCAAGTTTCTCAAAAAAAAAAAAAAAAAAACCAAGCAACTCCTGTCCTTTTCTCTCCACAATGACCAGCACAGACACTTCTTCTAACTCATCACCTGCTTCCTCCACCATCACTTCTCATTCCTTACAAACCACTCATATTCATCACTTAATCTCTGTCAAACTTGATGACACAAACTACCTCATTTGGCTCACCCAATTCAGGCCCCTATTGAAGGGATATGGACTAGAGGGATACGTTGATGGCACTCTTGTTTGTCCTCCTCGTATTTTATCCCTATCCGATACCTCCATTAATCCTGACTTTCTTGCATGGCAGAAGCAGGACCAAATACTACTTGGCTGGCTCCTTTCCTCGCTCTCCGAGAGCGTGCTCGCACAGGTTGTTGGACTTGATTCCTCCCGTGCTGTGTGGACAGCCCTTGAGAAGCAATTTGCTTCCAAATCTCGCGCTCGAATAATGCAAATTCGACGTGAACTTCAAACCATGCGAAAAGGTTCTAAACCCATGTCCCAATATTTCTTGCATGCCAAACAACTCTCTGATAGCCTTGCTGCCGCTGGACATCCAATGCATGAATCTGACTTACAGCAAATCATCCTCAACGGTCTTGATTCAACCTATGATGCAATTGTCACTACACTCACCACTACAGTTACTGAGATTCATATGGAGGATTTTTATGCCCATCTACTTGCGTTTGACATGCGAATAGAAACTCAACAGTCCCTTCTGCACCAAACTCCAATGGCTCATGTAGCTACTTTCTCTCGGTCAAATCAACACAAACCATCTCGTGCCCGGGCTCATCAGCCCAATAGTCACAACAACACTCGTGGCTCTACTCGGTCCCTAAATCGCTCTCAACCTGCTGCACCTGTCTCAGGGCCTTGTCAAATATGCGGTAAGAAAAATCATGCTGCCATAGATTGTTGGCACCGCTATGACAAGAACTTTCAAGCTCCACCTGTTCGTTCTCCTACTGTGGCTTATATGGCAGCCCCGCGTGCATTCACTGATGGCAACTGGTATCCCGACAGTGGTGCAACTAATCACCTTACTTCTGATTTGAATAACTTACATATTCAAACAGATTATGCTGGCCCAGATCAGATTCGAGTCGGCAATGGTAACACTCTACCCATAGCTCATGTTGGTAATGCCTCTTTCTCTACAGCTCTTCGCAAATTTCATTTAAATAACCTATATCATGTGCCTGAAATATCTGCAAACCTCCTTTCAGTGTCCCAATTCTGTAAAGATAATGATGTTTTCTTTGAATTTCACCCGCAATTTTTTCATGTGAAGGATCGCCGCACACAGAATGTTCTTCTACAAGGCCGGAATAGAGGAGGACTTTATTGCTTTGATCATGCACGGGATATGCCAAATGCTAGTTCTCATTCTGCTTTTATTTCAGAGTCGTTGCCTTTGTGGCATCAACGTTTAGGCCACCCAATGCTTCGCACAGTGAAACGCATTGTGGATGCCAATAATCTTCCTATCTCCAACAAAACAATTACTTTTTGTCATGCATGCCATGTCAGCAAAAGTAGGAAACTGCCATTTCCATCTAGTTCCAGTTCCTATACAAAACCTTTGAGTTTAATTGTCTCTGATTTATGGGGCCCTGCACCTGTTATTTCTCGCAATGGATTTCGTTTTTATTTATTGTTAATGGATGTTTTTAGTCATTTCACCTGGATTTTTCCATTAGCAAAAAAATCTGATGCCTTACCCACTTTCATTGTGTTCAAAAATAAAATTGAGAATCTCCTTGGGCACAAAATCAAAACTTTTCAATCCGACAATGGCGGTGAATATCGAAAATTCACTTCATATTTGGATAGTCAAGGAATATTTCATCGCTTTTCTTGTCCTCATACCTCAGCTCAAAATGGCCTTGCCGAACGACGTCATCGACACATCGTTGAATCCGGCTTATCAATGTTAAATCATGCCTCTGTTCCTCTTCTTCTTTGGGAATATGCCTTTAATACGAGCTGCTACTTAATTAATCGCCTTCCATCTTCCAAAACCTCCACCAAATCTCCGCTTGAGTTATTGTTCAATCGTGCTCCCGATTACAAATCATTGCGCGTCTTTGGGTGCTTGTGTTATCCATATTTACGTCCGTACAATAACCACAAACTATCACCACGCTCCATGTCTTGTGTTTTTCTAGGTTATAGTAGTGCTCACAAAGGGTACATGTGTTTTCACCTCCCTACTGATCGCATTTACATATCCCGTCATGTGGTTTTTGAGGAGCATCACTTCCCCTATTCGGCTGAGTTCAAGGACATTCACAGCAATGACAATCACTTCACAGGTACTGTTGCTCACCACCTAAGTTCCCCACCACCACAACACCTCCATTTAAATCCACTTAGTCAGAGTCTACCACCAAGTCTGTCTTTCACACAACCAATCCCTCATCCTCACCCTAATGTAGCTCACACTAATAATTTGTCTTCACCTATTTCACCTTCTAATTTCCCTTCGCCAACTGTACCTGCCAATGACCAACCCACTACTCTCATTCATGCACCTAACGATCCTATCCCAACAAACCAGTCACGACATGGCATGATCACTCGGGCACGTGATGGGATTACCAAGCCTATTAATAAATTATGTCTCACTGTTACTAAGCATCCTTTGCAGGTTGCTGACATTGACGAACCAACTTGTTATTCTAAGGCAGCTATTGATCCTAGTTGGCGTAGTGCTATGGATGATGAAATTAATGCTCTCATTAAAAATGGAACTTGGACGCTAGTTCCTGCTACACAAAAAATGAATGTTGTTGGTTGCAAGTGGGTATTTCGAGTAAAGCGAAAGGCCGATGGATCCATTGATCGCTACAAGGCACGTCTAGTAGCAAAAGGCTTCAATCAACAAGAGGGTATTGATTATAATGAGACATTCAGTCCCGTTGTCAAGCCTTGCACCATTCGGATAGTGTTGACTATTGCTATCCACAATGGCTGGCCTCTTCGTCAACTTGATGTTCAAAATGCATTTTTGCATGGTGTGCTTAACGAAGACGTATATATGAAACAACCACCGGGGTATATTGACTCTCGCTTTCCATCTCATGTGTGCCGCCTTCACAAGTCATTATATGGTCTTAAGCAAGCACCAAGGGCTTGGTACTCTCGTCTTAGCACATATCTTACTCAGCTTGGCTTTGAGGGCTCCAAAGCCGATACTTCACTCTTTCTCAAGAATACAGCTGCCTATACTCTTTACATTTTAATCTATGTTGATGATATTATTGTTACTGGCTCCAGCACTACCCATATCAATGAATTGATTGCTCAACTGAATTCGGCTTTTGCTATCAAAGATTTGGGCACTCTAAACTATTTCCTTGGCATTGAGGTGATCCCAAATTCATCTGCTGGCATCTTTCTCTCACAAAGGAAGTATATTCTTGACCTTTTACAGAAGACAAAAATGGATGGTGTGAAGCCTGTTCAAACCCCAATTGCAGCTCAAACCCAATTGTCCCAATTTGGTGCCTCCAAATTTCAAGATCCCACACTTTATCGAAGTGTTGTAGGTGCTCTACAGTATTTGACTTTTACTAGACCAGATATCTCTGTTGCTGTCAACAAGGTTTGCCAATTTATGCATGATCCAAATGAAAATCATTGGGTTGCTGTCAAACGCATTTTGCGTTACCTCAAACACACAACCACTTATGGGTTAAATCTACAACGATCCAATAACCTCCAACTTCATGCCTATTCAGACTCTGATTGGGCTGGATGTCCTGATGATCGTCGATCCACTAGTGGTTATTGTATATTTCTTGGTGGCAACCTAATTTCTTGGAGTGCTCGGAAACAAAAGACAGTGTCCAGATCGAGTACCGAAGCTGAATATAAAGGGTTGGCTACTGCCACTGCAGAAGTTATGTGGATTGAGTCCCTACTAAAGGAGCTTTGTGTTACTCCATCTCCTCCTATACTATGGTGTGACAATTTGGGGGCCACCTACTTAACAGTCAATCCGATATTCCATGCTCGCACCAAGCACATAGAGATTGATTATCATTTCGTTCGAGAACGGGTGTCCCGTCGACAGCTTGATGTACGGTTCATATCTACCAAAGATCAACTTGCTGATATTTTTACCAAGGGATTGAACACATCACGTTTCCAATTACTACGGAACAAGTTAACCGTCCAGGATACGCCGCTCAACTTGCGGGGAGGTGTTAGACCAAGTCCAATTGGCTCCAAATCAAACTCTCAACAAGACCAGCTCAATGAGGAGTCTTAGATACTGAGTCAAATAACAACAGCTCCTATTGTAACAACCAAATCATATCTCCTCATATATGGTGTAACAACCATATCATATCCCTACATATTTGTAACAACCAAATCATATCCCTACATATTTGTAACTCCTCCACATATCTGTAACTATGAAACATTAATAGTTAAGTTATAAATAAGAACACTCGACACCTATTATGGTGTGAGATCAATTACCAAAACTTACAGACCGATTATCAATTTCTGGGGTAGGGACTTGATGAAGTCTTCTTCAGCAAAGCGAGCTGTCAATATTGATAAAAACATCAACACTGAAGTCAAGGAAGAGAAGAGTGCTAATGCATTCGATACAGCAAAAACCATAAAAGGCATTTTCTTTAGGATGAGGATGCCATATCTTTCATCCATTTCTCTCCCTTTTCTACCAAGTCCTTGTGCTCCTCAGTGAACAACTCTCTGGGGCTTTTCTGCTGCAAATTTTTCCAGTTTCTGTACAGTGGTTGTACAATCTTCTCCACTTCCTGAACAACAACAAGGTTATTTGGGTAATTGAAACAAATACAAGAAAAAATAATCTACTTTTGTGAGTTAACTCAAATGCGCTTGCGCTTGGCTATCTCATTGCAGTTGAATCAACTGCAGAGTAAAAATTTGGATTCAATTGGGTTATTTTTAGAACCACCCTAACAACTTGATTTTTAATGATCTATTAGAAATGTTTTGGCCGTCTAGGGATTATGTTTCCCCAAATTTCGTGTTTCTGTTTCTAGTTTTCTTTAAGCGAACTGAGCTTTTGAGCTATTTGCTTCACTGACCAGAATCAAAGTTAAAAGCATTGAGATATATAAGAGGGTGTGCAAGATTAATTACCTTATACCATTGTAGTTCATATTGCACTTGTAACGCTGCACCAGATACCTGATTGAGTTTATTAGGAGGTGCCAGTTTTGCAGCCAAATGTGATATTGTTTCCCAGGAAGTATCATCTCGCCAACTGGCCCAATCATCCTGAAATCCACCCATATCTTTTAGAGTATTGAAAACCCTTTCTTGTTGAAATTTGACTGCAATGTGAAGCATTGAATGAGTTTGCTGATTATATGACCATATTTGGCTAGGGTCTGTATCCAGGACTGATTTGATCAACTCGACGTTGCCATGTTGTGAAGCTGCCAAAACTGTTCCATTTAATATTCCCCACATACTAGGCCCATTATTCAACTGTAGCACATGGCCGCAGATGCAGTCAACGAGGTTAAGGTATTGTCTGTGCATAACTTTGGCTTCATAGAGATTTTTCATACTTGGCACTGTTCAATGGTAAGACTCGAGAGTAAAAATTGAGATGATAAAGATGAGAGTATAAACAATAAAATGAATGCTAATAATGTGGTTTGATAATACATACCTACTCGTGTCAAAATATTTGCAAATAGATCATTCGATATTTCGAGTACTGCCATGCAAACAAATTAACTTACTTGGTTAATCACTAAGAAATGGAAATTATCTATGCTAAGAAATGGTGATTCAACATAAAACAACATAGAAGGGAGTGATGAGAATGCTTACACAAATTACCACAACGATTCCAAAGCTCATGTTGACTAGGAAATGACCGAGACTTTGAAGCTAATATATGGATTGCAAACCTCCCCATATTGTCCCTAGTTGTTGCCATTTCTGGGTATTGATGTAGCAGACGCAATGCCACATCTAGCCAAGGACTAAATTAATTGTTGTCATGTGGAATAAATTCGTAAATGCAATGCTATATATCTTTGGCATAATCCAGAAATCTAATAATTAGCAAAGATGTGGTATGGTTTGGCGTGAAAAATATATATATATATATTTGCATTTATTCTCACCGTATAGATCTGCAGAAATTGTAGCAGAGAGAAGAGTAGCTCCATCTTGACCTCTAAGGGTGTGTTTGGTTGCATGGAATCCTATGCCATGGGAATCCATGAGGGGACTTCTACATTTTAGGCTAATTTGATGTATCACCCCACATCCACCATTTGATTTTGTGATCAATGGCATGAATGGAAGTCCCATGAATATGAGAATCCCACTCCTTGGTCGCCCAAGGCATGTGATTTCCATGTTCATGGGACTTTCATTCCCACTATTGATCACAAAATCAAATAATGGATGTGGAGTGATACCTCAAATTAGCCTAAAATATAAGAGTTTCTTCATGAATTCCCATGGCATAGGATTCCATGCAACCAAACGCACCCTAAATGGACTTGGATGCACATCTCTTGTCACTTTGTACAGATACCAAACCAATTCCTTACGACCATATAGAGCTGCACGCAAGAGCGGCGTCTCTTCGTACTTGTTTCGAATCTGTGTCAACTCCGGGTTCTTTCCCACTAGAGCTTCAGCTGCTTTTGCACTCCCAATTGTAGCCGCGTTATGAAGAGCAGTAAAGGTTTGGATGTTTTTGAATAGCAAAGCTTCTGGTGACATCAACTTCACAATTTCCTCTACAAACTTTGTCTGTCCCGCTCCTGCAGCTATGGCCACTGCAGTCTCGCCCAGTTGGCTGATTCTAGCTTCACAAGCTTCACCATCTTGCGAAAAGAAACTCCTAGCTCTTTCCCAGTTACCTTCGACGGCAGCTTTATAGAGAGGTCTGTAGTACATGTAGTCTACATTGATCCTCTCTGTTGGTTGAGGTGCTTGTAGTGCTCCATATGTTGGTGGAGGGTCTTGAGACTCAGACAAGCTAGCCATATGTACTGTGTTTGTTGTTTGTTTTGTACAACACTCGGTGTGAAAGAGAGTTTGGGAAAGAAAGCTAAGAGCAACTTCTCTTTCTCATATGTTGGTGGAGGTGAACATATAATACTTTGCCAATAATGGTATCCGGTTGGAAGATTACTCCACGTCTTGAGCTCTATACCCACCGACAGCATCCTGACACTTGCCTTTTAAAAAATTAAAAAAAAAACATAAAATGCTTTACATGTGTTCAGCACCTTAGTTTAGTTTATAAAGTCATCTTAGTTTGTTGGGGGTCTTATTAATTTATAAAGTCATTTTAATTCAGTGTGTCCACTTAATTTAAGCCAACTTAATTTATCTTAATTTACAATTGCAAATTGATAATATTCAAAAGCATAGTAAGGTAGGTGTCATCTACAAAACATTGATATTTATGTTTCTTTACGTGCTCAGGTGATGTGTTGTTAATATTCAATTTAACAACAACAATTATTTAGAGAGGCCGGCTTGAAGAGCTATAACTAAGTTAGGGGTGGCCTGACAGTTGGAAGTGCCACGAAGAAGACCATACTTCGGTTGGCTCAATAAAAATTGTGGGATCCACATTTGAATAAGAGGTTTAAGCGTCAGCCTAACACTGATTTAGCTCAAGCGATTTTAAGCTCATACAACATAATTCGTAAAAAATGGATCCAAATTACTACAGCCTGCTAAGTCCATACGTCTCACAGCCATCCTCAATACTTGTAAGACCTATTAAGGCAAGTATCTCGGAGATCAGCTTCGGACGAGCAAGTCAACAACACCTTGTTTTCAACTAGGAAGCAAATACCAGAGTATACGCCATACACGGAAACTTCCATTTATTGTAGTACCCAGTCTCCCACTTTGAACTCTCGTGGGTTAACCTTCTTAGTGTAGTTCTGCGTCATTATCTGTTGGTAGGTGGCAATCTTGGCGGTAGCTTCGTCTCTTGTTTCCTTGAGGAGATCTAATCCGACGTGTAAAGCTTCATCATTACTATCCAACCTAGACTCTTCCGTTATGAATGTTTAAGTTATGGGTATCAATGTAGAACCTCTAATTATGGGGATCACTTTTGAGCATATTATTAGTGATGAGGATTCTTATTTTTTCTCCAACTGGTGTCGCGAATCACAAGTCAAGTAGGTATTCTTTTTTTTTCTTTTTTTTTTCTTTTTTTTTTTGGAAAGCGAGCTTGGTTTTAAGGACCTCAAAACCTTTATACAAATGAAACAAAAGCAAAAACAACAATAAAAAACAGAAACAAACTCTCACAAGAAAGAGAAATCTAGTGAGAGTGAACATGGTTACTAGGCCTATAAAAATCTTCAACTAGCATCGGCCAAAGAAGAAACCTCTTGTTTTTTATCTTTGTCTCCTTTGTTAAGGAGGAAATGATTCAACCTTTGTACTTTTTGTTTGCTTTCTTAGCCCTAGAGGATCTTCGAGGGCAGAGACTAAAATCTTTAGTGCAAGATTTTGAATCGCTTGCAACCTCTTCATTAGAAGGATCTTGATCATGTTCCTCGTTACTACTCTGTTCATCTGTTGTGGTGTTCTCTTTGTCCTGAGTCGGTGTGTGTTCACTTGCCTCCACATTAGCACTACGCTCAAGCATTGGGTTGATAAGAATCAATGGTTGTGGACTCTGCGTTATGGCATCACTCTGGTCATCATTTATGTTATGTTTTGCCACATTGGCAGCCTCTATATTGGTTACATTCCATGTTTTTCCTGTGATAGGTCATGGACTCCCCTCTAAACTGGGTTGAGTTTTCGACTTGAATGTATGTCTACCCTTGGTGATCGTCCAACCATCGGAGTTTTGTCTTTCTAATGGTTGGGTTCTACCCGTAGCTTACCATACCATATGGCCTGGAGTATTAATTTCTTTGCTCTTTGAACACTGCTGTTTTGTATGGCCAAAAACTGCACAAGAATTGCATTTAACAGGAATCCATGCATACTCAACTTCAACTATTTTTTTCTTATTTCCATTGATAACCACAGGGATGTCTTTGGGTAATTGATTGTTTACATCCACCTCCACACACACCCTCGCATACGCTAATCTTGTCCTTTCTTCAGTAGCTTTGTCAAGCATGATAGGCACTTCAATAAAACTAGCAATCCTTTGAATACCCTCTGTATTCCATAGAAATAAAGGAATTTTCTTCAGTGTAACCCAAATAGGTATCGAGGTAAGCACCTCGGCATCCTCGTCCATAGAAGGTGACCAGGCCCTGAGGATGAACAACCTACTTGCAATATGCAGAGGTCCCATTTCCAATACCTTACTTCTATCTTCTTCCTTCTTGAATTTGAATACAAAATTCTTATCTCCGTGTATGCTCACCTCAAATGCTCGAACTCCCTACGTCCTTATCAGCCACTCTTTGACATAACCATATGCCAAGCGCTTGCCCACAAAGCTGCCAATGACCAACCTTTCACATTCTTCTATCATATTCGCAAAGTCAGTAATTTGCACTTGTACTATTTTCCTGCCTTCAACAGTAGCTGGAGGTTCATACCTAAGTTTTGTAGAGCCCGTATGCTTGCTTTGCTTAAGCTTTGATGCCCAACTCATCCTCGCTGGTGCAACGGCCGGGTTTGGCATTGTCATTTCCTTCTTGAATTTTGCTAGGGCCAGAGGATGCAACACTGGTTGGCATTGTACATTCATCTGCTTTATGTAGAACCTCTTCATTCCTTTGCGCTGCAGCCTGCTCTTGACTGGCTGACACCCTTGCAGTTAGCATTGCCCAGTTTTTTGGGTTTATCATCATTTCCAATCCTTCTGCACCTAGTATATATCCATTTTTTACAGCCACTTGATATTCATTTGTGAGTAACTGTAGCAATCCATCACCATGAATGTTATACTTCTCCTCAAAAGCCATGAACACCTCCTGTGAAAACACGTTCTCACTAACTTGTTTGATTGGTAAAAGAAAGAAACTCTCCACATATTTATGAATCAAACTTAATTGGGGGCATTTTTTTTTTTTTTTTAATTAGTATGAATGGATTTTACTTTATTTTAAGCATCGGTGTGGTCGTAAAGAAAAGTAATAGTGGAGAAAAAATTAAAGATAAAGAATTTTTTTTTGGACTAGTGTGAATGGATTTTACTTTATTTTAAGCATCTGTATGGTTGTAAAGCAAAGTAATAGGGGAGAATAAATTAAAGATAAAGATAGTTGTTTGGGCTGGGCTGGATAGTTAAGCCCAAAGTGAATTTTTTTGTTGGTTTGGATAAGTTGTCTGGACAGTTAAGCCCTAAGCTGAACTTTTTTGTTTGTTTGAATAATTGTTTGGGTTGGGTTTATAAGTTATGAAAATAAAAATGATAGGTTACAGTAGCACTTGGGCCTGTTACTGTTGGGCTAACTCACACTGACACACTCCTAACAAAAGAACCAAAAACCCCTTCAAACCTTCACCCAACCTATTTAAAAACATCGTTTAGTGTTAATAACATCCATAATAAGCTCATAAAGGTGTGAAATTATGTAAATGATTATCAAATCACCCATAGTAAATCTCAAAATCATGTAGAATTAAAGGGACTCAGATGTCTAAAATCCCTTTGGAATCATTCCTTGCCTTCATTACATTCTAATTCAATTCGTATCGAGACTAGCTAGGATCAACAAACCAAGGGACTAATTTAAAAATAAAAATAAAAAAATAACTCACTCTGAATGCACAATTACATACATAGATCCTAAAAAAACCTAGAAATTTTTAGCCATCCAACGACGAAACTCACTGCAACAACTTCCCATACATTGATCATGGCAAGTTTGATTTCTCTGGTTCTACGTAGTCTCCATAATCTTGATCTTTGCTTTTCTTCTGCATGAATGTGTAATACACAAACTGCAAAATAATCTGAGGGATATCTGTCAAGGTCAGCAAAATTTCCAAATTCCTCAAGTAGTACTAAAACAGAGTTTTCATCAATAGTCTATCCTTTGCACCCAAGTATACACGCCTTTTTTTTTTTTTTTCAAATTAATGATCCAAGTCTAACCCGGAATTTTTTATTTTTATTTTTGGCGTAGCACTCTAAACTATAAAAGGATACGAATAGATCGAGTGCCACACAAACTATAGCATCCAACAACCAGGGTAAGTTTGGTTTGATCTTTGCCCATTCAGTGCTTCTCACTAAAATGCTGCATGTAAGTTCATGTAACACAATTAAGCAGTGTAAGTAAGATAGAGAAAAAAGAAAAATGGAGAAATTGAGAGGGGAAGCCAGAGAATGAGAGATACCTTCCTACATAAGTCACATTGGCTGTAAGAGCAAAGATGAACATGAGAGGGTTCAAGCCCTACAACAATGAACAAGAGTCATTAGCATCTTAATTAGGCCACCAAAGAGACTTCACATATGCTTACTAGCTTCATGAATTTAGGTATTTAATTCGAGACGTAATGGTAATTAATTACCTCAACGCTCCTCCTTTTGATCTGATCAACAACAAGTAGAACATGGAAGTATATTAAACCAACAAAACCAGAGCGAAAAAATTGAATAAAGAACCATGTATTGAGCATGCTAATTAGTACTAACATTTAAGCATATTTGAGGGACTCGACCACCCATGTAAATAGCTGCCATCATCCATCCTAGACATTCTCCAAAAGCAGTACTACTGCTATTTACCTGAGCATCCTACAAATTAATTGTCACAAAATTTTTAGCTGCATTGCTCATAACATGAAAATGCAGGAACTTCCAAATAGTCTACCTAAGCGCGGTAATTAAACTTACTAGCAATAATCTTCTTCCATATAATCCTGCATGTCCTTCTACCAAAGCTTTAGCTCGGAAGGCTAAACCAGCAGATGTAGTAAGGAATGTTCCATAACCCACCTGTATATTCAATCAAACACATTTTCAATGCTTCAGATTTCATATTACATTTTGTAACACAATTAAAGGATTTATGGACTAGTTTACCGAGTGAGGAATTCTTCGAGGTTTGCTATAAGACTTCTTAGGAGAACCTTCATGAGTTTCATCTTCTTCATCAGTTGATGAGTCTATATTTTCCATTGCTGGAGGTCCACTTTTAGCAGGTCTTAGATAAGAAACATATGGTGGGGTACCACTACCAGCCATAAATCTTGCTGACCTATTAAATACACATAGAAACTAATGACTTCACAAAATGTTTATTCAAGCACAAAAAAATTGAATGTATTAATGATGCGTATATACGTGTAGTATACGACGTCCTTCCTTCCAGATACTCTTACTGGAGCACTATGAATGGGTGTGCTCGAATCATCGGACTTGGGATTGAGTGGCTTTGTAACTTCTTCATCCTTAAAAATCCAAAAAAATTAATTACTGTTATTTTTTAATCTTAATTATTTACAAAAATTATACGAATGCAATACACAAAAAAAAAAATGTACAACATACTCTACTATCTCCTTGCTTCTTTTTCCCATTCCACAATATGTAAATGTAGTCATAGTATATGGTTTGCAAGACCAATACAATTGTACTGATTGTATAAAGCTGTATATACACACAATTAATTAGTAGAGATATGCAGTGTATATACGAGATAAAGAGAAATACAAGGGGGTAATTTTTTGTAAATTAGTGAAATGAGATTGAAATATATACCAGAGCTGTGTAGTACTGAGTCGGCAACTGCATCAAATCCAAAACAAATACTTAAAAAAAGAAGAAAAAAAAGTAAGAAAATAAAAAATAAACTGATGCTTGTAATGATAAATTTCCAGTTATCATTAGGAAAAATCTAGTTATCCTTGTGTCAGGTTAATGTTTGGTAAAGTTGACACTAATGCACGTGCCAAACACTAATGAGTGCTCTCGTTCATTAATCATGTGCGTTATAATATAATATATTTGTTATTTTTTTTTATTTTTTTAAAGCAAGCAAGATTTTAAGGACCACTTAAAACATTTATATTAAAGATGGAAAATTCTAGGGGTCGAGGGAGGGGTCGAGGGAAAGGGAGCGAGGGATGGGTGTAACCACCCATCTTCCTCGCGATGAGCGCTCGTGCGCATCTCCAACACGATGCGTTCATCCCGAGGAGGATGGGCGGTTACACCCATCCCTCGCCCCTTTCCCTCGCTCCCTCCCTCGCTATGTAGCAAAGCTCATTAAAGATATAATATGTTGCTATCATGAACAGGGGTTGCACAATTACCGTAGCTGGTTCAAGAAGACAACCCACCAGGTTGAAGATATCTCTGCATCAATGAAACCAAACAAACAAGCTTTCAGAGTTCTTGAAAATTAAAGAAGAAATTCAAGTATTATTTGTTTTTAGTTATGCAGAAATTAATGTTGTTAAGTGTCTTTAATGCGGCTATACACTTTTTTTTTTTTTTTTCTGTTCAGAATTTCACGCTAAAATATAACATCGAAAGTATTAAAAAAAATGTACCCAAGCACCCAAGCGAGGAGGAAAGTAAGGGAGACGCCATCACTAGACTTGTTGATGAAATTCGTAAAGATTTGAGGGATTTCCGCGACAGCCCAACATGTAAGACTTGCCATACCAAAAGAGAAGGAGATTTCATCACTTGTATTGCAAAGGCAATCTTTGAAAATTTTTTGTATCCACTTAATGCATGGTTTTTGCTCATTGTAGCAGTAGGGAGAAGTGTTCACCATTTCTATCTTCACTACAAACTTCTCTGCCTCTCACACTACTTTTTTTGTGTGTGGTGTTTGCAGGGATATTGAGGTGGTTTTAAAGGGTGTGCTCAAATGAGGACAAGGTGTAATAAGTAGTACAAGTGAAGGTGCTATGAATGAGTTTCTCACTGTTGGCTTGATAGAATGTCTCAGTTCTACCTTATGAGCATCCATAATATTATCCATAGTTCACCTTAAGTTCAGTATATAGCTTTTTATATCAACTATGTACTCGGGGTGAAGACTGCGAAGCCTCCAGCACCACCACTATACGAACATGACTCAATTATTCAATTGTCTCCAAAAGACCTCATCACTTATTGACACACATCTAATCATTTATTAACTTGACATTACGAGCTTCATTACCCAATATAGGACTTAAACTTTTCAATTCAAACCAACACTTCTAACAGATCTCTATGTACCAAGCTAAGTCGACCATATTAGAATAAGTCTAGTCAGGGAGGAGTCATCTACAAAATGATAAATATTGAGGAAGCAGGAATATCCATGCATCTTCCTAAAGAAATGTTGAGAGGTTCAGCTCCAAGTTAGCATATGCTCTTTGATTCCAATGCCAATTTATGGTCTTACAACACTAACATGATTGTCCATACTAAGGGAATTGATTTAATGTGATGGTTACCAAACGAAGATGCAAGAGTTATCGCCAGCAGATGATCTCGTGATCTTCATCGTATATAATATCAAAAATAAATAAATAAATATATTGTTACTCATGAATTCCTTTGGCATTAAAACCTAGCTACGATTTTATCATTCCATGACATAAGAGTAGGTTTTATATTTTGTGTACATCGGCCATTTTTAATTCTATAACTAACGGAAAACCTTGAAAAAATCTATCCAAAAAAAAACTTGCACGCAACGTTGAGTTATTATTAGGAAAATATATCCTATTGTTAGGAAAATATATTTCATTTTATTTTAGCATATTTGTTAGAGTTGTATGGGGTTAGAAGTTGTATGGGGTTAGGAGACTTTCCTATGGCTGGGGATTTGTTTCCTTTGTTTGGTAGGTCTTCTATTGTATGGTGGTTTCCTATTGTATTTTGACTACGGTATTTATATTGCTGGAGGATGAATGAAAAAATGACGGCTTGGCCTTAATTTTGTCATGGTATCAGAGCCTACCTAAAACTTTCTTCTCTCTTGATTGCTTGCAATGGCTGGTGGAGAAACTTCCCCATCACCGCCTCCTAAGATCGAGGCTAATTCACCATTCTTTCTAGGGCCGCAAGATAGGCCTGGGGACTTTATCACTCCGATTCGCCTCAAACTCGACAACTTTGATGATTGGTCTCACGCAATTCGTGTTGCCCTTACTTCCCGCAAAAAATTTGGTTTCCTTGATGGCTCCATTAAAGACCTGGCTCCCCCTTGCACGAAGGATGATTGGATTACGATTCACTACATGCTTGTTTCTTGGCTCATGAACACGATAGACTCGGAGGTAAAATCTATGTTATCAAACTATGATGATGCAAAACGATTGTGGGATGATTTGCATGAAAGATTTTGTCTTGTCAATGGTCCAAGAATACAACAACTAAAATCTAACATAAATCGTTGTAAGCAGTCCAAGACTATGCCCGTTGCGGTTTATTTCAGCAAATTGACTATGTTGTGGGATGAACTTGATAATCACGAACCTTTAATCTCTTGCAAGTGTGGCAGGTGTACTTGTGGTGTACGTAAACAATATGCGGAAAGGCGTGAGGGAGATCGATTACATCAATTCCTGCTTGATTTGGTTTCTGAATATTATGTCTCCCTGCGCTCTACTTTCTTGTCTCAAGACCCCCTGCCATCACTAAATAGAGCTTTCCAAGCAATAGCTCAAATGGAAAGAGTTAGGGGGATAACATGTATTAAAGACGAGGCATTTGAAGTTGCGGGTTTTGCGGTACGTATGGACAATCGTTCCAAACCACGCCTTACTCGAGTCGAGAAGGCTGCCCTGGTCTACTCACACTGCCACAAGACGGGTCATAACGACACCACCTGCTTTGAGCTGCACGGCACTCCAGACTGGTTCATTGAAAAGTATGGGTCTAAAGGTGCGACGAAGGGGGCTGCTGTGCGGGACAGACAAGCCACTACTGCACCACTTGCTGCTGGACGTGGTCGCGGAAATGTCAAGGCCAATAAGGCCACGTCTGACCAGGCCGTGAATGCACCGCTAGGTTCTTCATCGGCTACACCTCTTCCAGGTTTTTCTGTCGAACAATGGCTGCTTTCGGCACTCCTCACCCTCCCTCTAATCGGTTGAATGGTAAGTGGATTATTGACACTGGGTGCTCCAATCATGTTATGGGAGATTTGTCATATTTGTTGGATCAAAGAAATGTGACTCCCTGTTCTGTTGGCCTCCCGAATGGTCAGAACGTTGTTGCCTTGAAGGAAGGACTTGTCAAGCTTACTGACAAAATTATTCTTAACCATGTTCTTTATGTTCCAAAATTAAACTGTAATTTAATTTCTGCTTCACAATTGAGTGATGATATAAATTGTGAATTCATAACTAACTCCGACTTGTGTGCTATCCAGGACCGACACACGAGGGAGGTGATTGGAACGGGTGACAGAAGGGATGGACTATACTACTTACGGGAAGAGACAAAGGTGAAAGCAGTTTTAGTTGATCCTTCAACTTCTTTGGAGCTATGGCATCGCAGATTGGGGCATCCTTCCGAGAAAGTGGTGAAGTTTGCTTCCTTTTTTTAGCAATTATAGTGGTAACTTGAATAAAGCATGTGAAGTTTGTCATCGTGCTAAACATTCTAGGGATAGTTTTCAGTTAAATGACAATAAATCTACTCGCATTTTCGAGTTAGTCCATTGTGATTTATGGGGGCCATATGATACACCCTCGTCTTGTGGGGCTCGTTATTTTTTTACACTAGTGGGTGACTTCTCCCGCGCTGTGTGGATCTATCTATTAGTTGATAAAACGGAAGTTTTTAAAATGTTTATGTCCTTTATAGCTATGATTGTTAGACAATTTTCTCAGAAATTGAAGATTGTTTGTAGTGACAATGGTACTAAATTTAATTGTCTAAAGGATTATTTTTTGGTCAATGGAATTCTGTTTCAAACTTCTTGTGTGGGGACTCCTCAACAAAATGGTCGAGCAGAAAGGAAACATAAACACATTTTGAATGTTGCTCGTTCCCTACGATTTCAGGGTGGTCTACCAATTTATTTTTGGGGGGAATTTGCCCTTACCGCTACTCATATAATCAATCGGACACCTTCTAGTATTCTTGGCAATAAAACTCCATATGAAGTCTTGTTTGGTAGTCCGCCTTCCTTTAGTGAATTGCGTGTTTTTGGTTCTCTGTTATTCGCTCATAATCAGAAGGCGAAGGGTGATAAGTTTGCCAGTAGGAGTCATAAATGTGTCTTTGTGGGATATTCGTTTGACAAGAAGGGTTGGTATTTGTTTGATTTGGACAAGCAAGATTTTTTTGTGTCAAGGGATGTAAAGTTTTATGAGAATGTGTTCCCATATCTTGATGTTGAGGCTACTAATTTTGCTCATCGCAATGACATTCATGGTGATCTGGATGAAGGGGTGGCTGTGGATTTTACGAATTTTTTAGAACATGGTGAGGAGATGCAGCAGGTACGACCTACCACGCCCAGGTGTGCTCCAGACAAGCAGCCGCAGGCCACCACACAGTCCACACCCAGAACTGCTACAGCCCAGCAGTCGCGAGCCACACCACAGCCCACCGCCACGCCGGGGCAGCCCGTGCTCACTACACCGCCACCAACGGCTTTGCCTACGCCTTCTCATACGGATGATTTCGGGGAGGCTGTGTCGGGAGATGCTCCGCCAAGCGAGCATTTAGGTCGTGATTTTCGGAAAAAGTATTCTTCGGTTAAGCTACGTGACTTTGTTACCCACACTACAGTGAAGAAAAATAGTTCATCCTCCGCTTCACCTGCTTCTACATCTTCACCTCCCTCAGGTACGCCTTATCCTATAGCACATTATGTTAGTTGTGATAGTTTTTCTGTGAAACACCGAAATTTTATTGCAGCTATTACAGCTGGAAAAGAGCCACAATCTGTTAAGGAGGTTGTAAAAGATGCAGGGTGGCGTGCCGCTATGCAAGAAGAGATGCGGGCCTTGGAAAACAATGAGACATGAACTATGAAACCGTTACCTTCAGGGAAGAAGGCTCTTGGTAGTCAATGGTTGTATAAGATAAAGTACAAATCTGATGCTAGTATTGAGCGATTGAATGCTCGTTTAGTTGTTTTCGGTAATCATCAAACCGAAGGGATAGATTATGACGAGACTTTTGCTCCGGTGACAAAGATGACGACTGTTCGTGCATTCCTTGCGATTGCGGCTTCTAAAAATTGGGAGTTGCATTAGATGGATGTACACAATGCTTTCCTGCGCGGGGATCTCGATGAGGAGGTCTATATGAAACTCCCTCCTGACTTTACATCTGATGAACCTGGTTTGGTATGTCGGTTGCGTAAATCTCTATATGGATTGAAATAGGCTCCTAGATGTTGGTTTGCTAAGCTCATGTCAGCTTTAAAAGGGTATGGTTTTTTACAGTCCTATTCTGATTATTCCCTTTTTACTTATAAGAAGGGGTCTGTTCAAATTAATGTGCTCGTGTATGTTGATGATTTAATACTCTCTGGGAATGATTATGCTGCTTTGACTCTGTTTAAAGGCTACCTTGGCTTTTGCTTTCATATGAAGGACCTAGGGGTTCTTAAATACTTCCTTGGTAGTGAGGTTGCCCGCAGCTCTGCAGGGTTGTTTATTTGTCAGCCTAAATATGCACTTGATATTATTTCAGAGGTGGATCTCTTGGGTTCGAAGTCTGCTATGTCGCCGATCGAACAAAACCATCAACTGGCGCGTGCCACGGGCTCTCTTATCTCAGATCCTGAGTCTTATCGGCGTCTGGTGGGGCGTTTGGTCTATTTGGCGGTCACACGTCCTGATTTAACATACTCGGTTCATGTGCTATCTCAGTTTATGCAACAATCGCAACAGGAGCATTGAGATGCTGCACTGCGCGTTGTCCGCTATTTGAAAGGTACTCCGGGTTACGGTATTCTACTGCGCTCGGATAGTGACTTGTCTTTGCAAGGTTGGTGTGATTCTGATTAGGCTGCTTGCCCTATTACTCGGCGGTCCCTGTCGGGGTGGTTGGTGTTTTTGGGTCATTCTCCGATTGCTTGGAAAACTAAGAAGCAACATACGGTTTCACGTTCTTCGGCTGAGGCGGAATATCGTTCTATGGCAGCAATAACGTGTGAGTTGAAATGGTTGAAAGGTTTATTATTGAGTTTGGGGGTACTTCATCCCAAGGGCGTTCCCCTCTTTTGTGATAGTCAGTCTGCCATACACATTGCGCAGAATCCTGTATTTCATGAACGTACGAAGCATATTGAGGTTGATTGTCACTTCGTTCGTGATGTCATTCAGGATGGTCTTATTGCTCATTCTTATGAGCCGACGACTGATCAGTTGGCTGACATATTCACAAAGGCTTTGGGCAAATCGCAGTTCGATTATCTCATTGGCAAGTTGGGCATTTTTAACCCTCATGCTCCAACTTGAGGGGGGTATTAGAAAAATATATCTTATTGTTAGGAAAATATATGCCATTGTTAGGAAAATATATTTCATTCTATTTTAGCATATTTGTTAGAGTTGTATAGGGTTAGAAGTTGTATGGGATTAGGAGACTTTCCTATGATTGGGGATTTGTTTTCTTTGTTTGGTAGGTCTCCTATTGTATGGTGGTTTTCTATTATATTTTTACTACAATATTTATATTGCTGGAGGATGAATGAAAAAGGGACAATTTGACCTTAATCTTGTCAGTTATTCATCTCATTGAAAACAACTATCTCAAAATTTTACATTTTTTTGTCAAATACAAAAAAATTTATTAAAAATAAAAAAAGAAACAAAATACAAGAAAAATCATTCCCAAAGAGTGCGAGGACACCTGGTATGCAATTTTCTTTTCTAGCATAATTCCCTATGGAGTGATTTGACATCTGACAAACTCACAACATTCAAAAAATAAAATAAAAAATCTAGAGAGCCAGTCCCTGGTGTTGGGACAGCGTCGGGGGAGCTTTTTGTGCATGTGATTGTATTCGATTGAAAGCATCTTTAATATGATGATGGGTATTGCGCTTGATTTGACACGAACCTAACGTGTCTGGCTTAGCTCTCTAAACAAGTTCATTCCGAAGAAAAAGAAAACTTTAAGAAGCTCGTCTCTGTCACACGATGTAAATTGAAGTTGGATTAATGAGTAATTCTACAGAGCTTGAGTCCCCCTGCCTGGTTTGTTGTTTGGGGGGTAAAAATACACTTTTACTCTTTTTTAAACAACTTTTTTTCAAAAAGATTGTTAAAAAAGAAGGCAAAAATGTATTTTTGTCCCCTCAAACAGCAATCACTTTTGCCCCCTCAAACAGCAACCTCGCTAATTTTCCCAGGCCTGAAAGAATTTCGGTGGATTAATTCATGCAGGACAGTAGTACAAAAAATGTCAACAATAATTGATTAGCCATTAGTGTTCCATGGACCTATAGACAGTGAAACTTGCCCCTGCTACCTATAGACAGTGAAACTTGATGTAAGAAAACTATCATTGTACTGCAAAATTTATCTTATGGGAACAAAAATTATCCACGTCATTGTATGGGAATTAGTCGATTTTTCTTAAATAGCTTGATATGGAAAAAAAACAAAAAAAAATGTCCTCACTATCATACAGAAATATTTATTAGGTATCATGTCTTGTCATTTTCATTATTTAAAATAATCTCACCAACATGGTTCAAACAGTGTTAACCCATATTTCATAATATCTTAATGAGCTTTGCTAAGGGGTTGAGGGAGGGTCGAGGGAATGGAGTGATCATTCATCCTCTTCGAGATGAGCATACCATTTTGAAAATGTGTGCTAACATTCATTTCGAGAATGATGAGTGGTTACACACTTCCCTCGCTCCCTTTCCCTCGACCCTTAGAATTTTCGTATCTTAATTGCAACTTACAATTTTTACACATTTGATAGTATTGTATATATATATATATATATATATATATATAGATAATTTAATTGCAACTTGCAATTTCAAATTTGTTTAAGTATATTTATTCATGTTATCTTTTTCTTTGCTCCCTAACCCTTTATCTATCACTCTAAATTTCACCGATAAAATTTAAATTCTGAATTTGTGATTCCATCTGATCGCAGAAAACATCTTAAACTAATTGGTAAAAGAATGAAGGAGCCTGAGTCGAATACAAGCAATTTTCAAAGGAGGAATGTTAGATATGATTACAAATTTACAACAATTATTTGTTTTTTTTAATAGTAGCTTATAGTGTAAATCTATTAGTATTAGGAAGTGATGTACACCTCATATAGTCATATACAAAAGTTTATACAGATGTTAAGCTTCAAATGTGATTGTGCAACAACACTGACATGTGTGGTTAAGAGTAAGGGACAAATGCATGTGTGTGAAGAGCCTTTAAAGGCTTGCCATATGTAAAATGAATGTGCATTAGTTTTTATTTTGTTCCCCTCTCACTTTTGTTATCTTCTTTTTCATTTCTAGTCACTTTTGATTGGGCAGTAACTAGTACATTATCCATGCTAAACTATCAAATGCATTTACTTGAACAAATCATCAATACAACATAAGATACACTAATTATAAACCTTTGTGTATCTGAGTATTTGGCTCGGTTGCACAAATTATCCATTGCACTGATATTTTGGAATGTTTAGATTTTGTTGTATCAATGTAAACATGTAACACCAACTTACAATTTTTTTTATCAATTAAAATCATTTAATGGTGAATTTTTCTCATTTATGAGAGTTAGTTGGCTCTGAAAGAAAAACAATAGTAACTATTATGTGTTAAAAAAAATTTATTCACACATTCGTTAAATTTCAAATCTTAGTACAAACATCGTAGAGAATAACTATTTTTAAGTTATGTAATAGTTAGTAAACGCTATGGTATTTTATTTTTATTTTTCTAAGAGCAAACGTTGTTTTAAAGGGTCATCGAACCTTAAAACTATTTACATACCCATCAAAAGATTATTATTTTTTTGGCACATATACTCACATGAATACAATATTCATCTACCATAGAATTGTTGGTATAGAGTAAATAATACGAGCTTTCGCCGGGCTACTTTAGACAATTGAATGAGAGGATGTTGATCGTAAATTGCGGCCCCCCATGATACTAGAAAACAATGATGCTAAGGATGTTTTCTTGTTTTAAGATGTCGACAAAGCAAAAAAAAAACAGCATCGGTGCGCTGCAGCCCAGCCCAGCCCAGTTGCGATGGAGAGCTAATTCTATTATTCTACGATCCCTATCACTCACTTGTATGTCAATATTGAGTATTTTGAATGGGGCATATAAGATCATTGCCAAGGTGTTGGTTAACAGATTGAAAAAAGTTCTTCATTCAGTCATTTCTCCTTTTCAAAGTGCAGCAGTCAGTGGAAGACAGGTAGTTGATAGCCCTTTGATTGCCAATGAAATTATTCATTCTAGGAAAAAACAAGGTGTCACTACACCAAAACAGTGTTTTTGTAACTGTTTTGAAGTGTAGCTGAAAATATTAAAATCACCTATCAAATGATACTATTCTTGGTGATCCTAAATTTAGAATCATGTTGAAAGTGATACTACTTAAAATTAGTATCATTTCACTAATGATACTAATTTTTACTAAATGATTCAACTTTACAAATTTGCATCTCAACAAAGATGACACTAATTGCAAAAGAGAATCACATATTGCATGATGCTGATTTTTGTTAGATGAAGCAATTGTATAAATTAGCATCACACAATAAATTATACTAATGAAAATACTGTCACTACATGATTCTTGCAAAATCTTTGAATAACACAGAAGAGTGAAGCTGATACTTTGACAAAATGTAAATTTTATTCAGTTTAATCTCTTACAGCTTACAAAAAAAATGCCCAACTTACAAAAAAACATGCTTTTACCCTTCAAGGTGTTATTCAGCTGGTGACTTAACAGATATCTTACTGAAAATATTAGAATCAACTTAGTCATTACAATAACAAGACCAACATCAACAAAATTTACAGGTTCTTTCATATGAAAACAGTAAGATAGTCATTACAATAACAAAATCAAAAGTACAATCAGGTCTGGTCACCAACATCCAGACAATCCAAAGCTGTTCATGCCAATAACACCACCCACTTCTCTAACTTAAATGGCTTTTTCGCTTCTAAGGTCTGGGAGTTCAAAAGCACAGACAATGATCTTCCCCTTTATCAAGCTACGATCAAGAGTGTTGTTCTTGCATAAGCTGAAAAAACAAATCAAGAAATAATAATTAGCACTATATATATGAAGATGAGTGTTCATCAAGCACATTGGACAAGCATATCATCCCTAAAATGTGCAAATGCATGAGGATCAAAACCAAGAACGTGAATCACCTGAATGGTACCAAAACTGCCATACATCTCTACGCCCCAGCTGCGCCGAAAAAAACACAGTTTATAAAGCTTTGTTTCTGAGACAGCCAAATACATTGTGCATAAAAAACAGCTGCAGTGCAGTCCAGAATATGAACCTTGCTGAGGAAAACAGCACCAGCAGAGCAGCACACACTGCTGAAAATTGCCATCAGAAACTAGACCAATGGGTTAAAGCCAACTACATGCTTTGACTAATATACGATGACACTGATACCTCTTATCCAGATATCATTAGCAGACATGGGGACAAATTAAAGGTCAATTTATATCAAAGTTAAATGTCTCAATAATTGGAAGGAGATGCCACTTGGGAATCATGAAGGTTTCTTGAAGGATCATATAATAAATTGACAACCTTTTGAAATGTAAGCAATGTCTTAACTGCAACTTGATAAAATGGAAAATACTAAAAATCAAAGTAACAACATGGATAAGAGTATCCAAAACTTACTTTTGTTTTAACTTACTCCAGAAGAAAGTTGCAAAGGGTATATCAACAAGAATCCCTTCAAACATAGCCTACAATCAGAGAGGCAACATATGAAAAAACACAAACATAATGCAATTTCACTTGATGAAATCCCAGTGAAAAAAGAAAAGAAAAAAAATCATTTAAAGGAGGCAACCTACCTTTCCAAGAACAACTCCTAGAAAATGAAAGAATTGGAGATGTTGTTCATGCACCAATCCTGAACCAGGATTAGGATATAGCAGATGATCAGCAGTTTCCTGCAAACAACATACTAGATGTGAATATAACACAAGATGAGAAGACAAAATAGTGCAGAGTAAATAACCTCAACATGCATGATTAAGAATATTAAGTTCAATATAACCTTAAAATATACGTATGTTCTTAAAGCCATTGACAATAACATCATTGAAGTAGTTTAACAGACCAAACTCTCGAATAAATTTCTTATTCATTACATACTCAAGGGTAGCAAACGGCTGACAATACCAACATGTAAGGTCATATTCCACATATAAAACAAACATCCCAATTTATTTATTTATTTTCTATGTTGTTTGAAGATTCTAAGTACCACAAAGAGATGGAATTTTTTTTAATCATCTCTAGAATTAGATTGTAATGGTTATCCTCATTACCCCTGCTTTAAGATGAAGCTTGCCCTAGTTTTGCAACCACGTAGATAAACAAAGAGTACCACTTTTTTATTTATACATACTGAACTTAGGATCAACCCACCAAGTTGATTTTTGGCCAAAGAGGTTACATACGAAGGGTATTAACATACTTCCACAATGCCTAAAAATTAGAAGAGATAAAGAAAAAGGGAGGGTTGCAAACCCCTCCATAAACTTAAATAATCTTGAATAGGCCATACTGCACATCAAAGGCAGGGCGCGTCACATTCTCCATGAAATCTTTGAAAATTCCACCTCCATCAATTCCTGCCTCCTCTACTCCAAATTCATTGACAAATGACACTCGAATCTGAAGAACTCAACAAAAAACAGAATTGATAAATTACATATCATCAAAATAAGCGAGCAATAAATTAGCCACCACAAACTAATATGACAACATTCTTGAGCGGTAAATCCATGTCTATGCCTTGCATCCTTCAACTGTGACTGTTTCATAAAATTCATGAAAAGATCATAGGATGAAAGAAGATGATAAGAGAAATACATACTGCCTAGAAATGTGTTGCATCAAATTATTCTAATGAAAAGACAAAATGATTCTCAATTCAGTTCCTAAGAAACAACAGCTTTAAAGGTAAGGTATTGTTACAGTGACTGATTAATAATGTCAACTCCCACGACACACACACACACACAAAAAGAATTACATATATGATAAAATAAAATAAAAAATCACACTCCCACTCCCCTGTTTTCCAATGCTTTCGGTGGAATTCTTCTTTCCTTTTAAAACAAAACATAGCCTCTGAGAAAGTAATTTTTGGCAACCATTTATATTTGAGAAATCAAAATTTGAATGTTACTCATAGTGACTATTTTCACCCTGCTTGTAAATGGAACCAAAAAAGGAGCCCGTCTTAGTATGTCACGTGCTCTGGTATTTTCAATTACAACCTGGAAAAAGAAAGCAATCAATATTCATGAATGAGGTTTCCCACAGACTAGAAGACAAGGTGTAACAAAATCAACCTGTGAGAGGATAGATTCGTCAACTGCTTCTTGAACATGGAAGTTACTGGGCGTAGTGAACTGGCGTCTATTATTCCAATCTTGCAGCTGAGATAATAACATTTGCCACGGGATAATTAAGCATAGAGTTCTACAATATGTATATGGATGTACACCCCCCCCCCCCCCCCCCTCCCCCACTGCACCTAAGCAATGAAAGGCAATCAACCAAGAAATGCACTAAGAACATCCACATTGACAAGTTTAAGGCCAAATTGTATTGAAAAATATTGTTCTCTCTTCATTGAATAGAATACAAGCTTATATAGAGCTAACTTTGACATAACCTAATAGAAATAGGAAACCTAGCAAACTTAGGAAACCAAAATACAATAGGAAATCTAACCAAACTTAGGAAACCAAAATACAATAGGAAAGTCTTCCTAACCCCATAAAACTTGAAACACAATATGCTAAAATATATTTTACTAGGATGTATTTCCTAATAATAGGATGTATTTCCCAATACCCCCCCTCAAGTTGGAGCATGAGGGTTAAGAATGCCCAACTTGCCAAGGAGATAATCGAACTGCGATTTGCCCAAGGCCTTTGTGAAAATGTCTGCCAACTGATCAGTCGTCGGCACATACGAAGGAGCAATAAGACCATCCTGAATAGCATCACGAACGAAGTGACAATCAACTTCAATATGCTTCGTACGTTCATGGAAGACGGGGTTCTGCGCAATGTATATGGCAGACTGACTATCACAAAAGAGGGGAACGGCCTTGGGGTGAAGTACCCCTAAACTCAATAATAAACCTTTCAACCATTTCAACTCACACGTTATGGCGGCCATAGAGCGATATTCCGCCTCAGCCGAAGAACGAGAAACTGTATGTTGCTTCTTAGTTTTCCAAGCAATAGGAGAATGGCCCAGAAACACCAACCACCCCGTCAGGGACCGCCGAGTAATAGGGCAAGCAGCCCAATCAGAATCACACCAACCTTGCAAAGTCAAGTCACTATCCGAGCGCAGGAGAATACCATAACCTGGAGTACCTTTCAAATAGCGGTCAACGCGCAATGCAGCATCCCAATGCTCCTGTCGCGGTTGCTGCATAAACTGAGATAGAACATGAACCGAGTACGTCAAATCAGGACGTGTGACCGCCAAATAGACCAAACGCCCCACCAGACGCCTATAAGACTCGGGATCCGAGAGAAGAGAACCCGTGGCACGTGCCAGTTGATGGTTTTGTTCGATCGGAGACATAGCAGGCTTCGAACCCAAGAGACCCACCTCCGAAATAATATCAAGTGCATATTTACGTTGACAAAGAAACAACCCTGCAGAGCTGCGGGCAACCTCAATACCAAGGAAGTATTTAAGGACCCCGAGGTCCTTCATATGAAAACAGGAGCCAAGGTAGCTTTTAAACAGAGCCAAAGCAGCAGAATCATTCCCAGAGAGTATTAAATCATCAACATACACAAGCACATTAATTTGAACCGGCCCCTTCTTATAAGTAAAAAGGGAATAATCAGAATAGGACTGTAAAAAACCATACCCTTTTAAAGCTGACACGAGCTTAGCAAACCAACATCGAGGAGCCTGTTTCAATCCATATAGAGATTTACGCAACCGACACACCAAACCAGGTTCATCAGAGGTAAAGCCAGGAGGGAGTTTCATATAGACCTCCTCATTTAGATCCCCATGCAGAAAAGCATTGTGTACATCCATCTGATGCAACTCCCAATTTTTAGAAGCCGCAATTGCAAGGAATGCGCGAACAGTCGTCATCTTTGCCACTGGAGCAAATGTCTCGCCATAATCTATCCCTTCGGTCTGATGATTACCGAAAACAACCAAACGAGCCTTCAATCTCTCAATACTAGCATCAGATTTGTACTTTATCTTATACAACCATTGACTACCAAGCGCTTTCTTCCCTGAAGGCAACTTTTCCATAGTCCACGTCCCATTGTCTTCCAAGGCCCGCATCTCGGCTTGCATAGCGGCGCGCCACCCTGCATCTTTTACAGCCTCCTTAAAAGACTGTGGCTCTCTTCCAGCTGTAATAGCTGCAATAAAATTTCGGTGTTTCACAGAAAAACTGTCACAACTAACATAATGTGCTATAGGATAAGGTGTACCTGAGGGAGGTGAAGATGTAGAAGCAGGTGAAGCGGAGGATGGACTATTTTTCTTCACCGTAGTGTGTGTAACAAAGTCACGTAGCTTAACCGAAGAATACTTTTCTCGAAAGCCACGACCTAAATGCTCACTTGGCGGAGCATCTCCCGACACTGCCCCCCCTGAATCATCCGTAGGAGAAGGCGTAGGCAACACCTGTGGTTGCGGTGCAGAGAGCACGGGCTGCAACGGCGTGGCGGTGGGCTGTGGTATGGCTCGCGGCTGCTGGGCTGGAGCAGGCCTGGGTGTGGACGGTGTGGCGGCCTGTGGCGGCGACGGCAACTGTGTGGTGACCTGCGGCTGCTGGTCTGGAGCATCCCTGGGCGTGGGAGGGCGTACTAGCTGCCCCTCCTCAACATTTTCTAAAAAATCCGGAAAATCCACAGCCACCCCTTCATGCAAATCACCATGAATGTCATTGCGAGCAGCAAAATTAGGAGCCTCAACATCAAGATATGGGAAGACATTCTCATAAAACTTGACATCCCTTGACACAAAAAAATCTTGCTTGTCCAAATCAAACAAATACCAACCCTTCTTGCCAAACGGATATCCCACAAAAACACATTTACGACTCCTACTGGCAAACTTATCACCCTTTGCCTTCTGATTATGAGCGAAGCACAGAGAACCGAAAACACGCAATTCACCAAATGAAGGCGGACTACCAAACAAGACTTCATATGGAGTTTTATTGCCAAGAATACTAGAAGGTGTCCGATTGATGATATGAGCAGCGGCAAGGGCACATTCCCCCCAAAAATAAAGCGGTAGACCACCCTGAAATCGTAGGGCACGAGCAACATTCAAAATGTGTTTATGTTTCCTTTCTGCTCGGCCATTTTGTTGAGGAGTCCCCACACAAGAAGTTTGAAACAGAATGCCATTGACCAAACAATAATCCTTTAGGCAATTAAATTCAGTACCATTATCACTACGAACAATCTTCAATTTCTGAGAAAATTGTCTATCAATCATAGCTATAAAGGACAGAAACATTTTAAAAACTTCTGTTTTATCAACTAACAGATAGATCCACACAGCGCGGGAGAAGTCATCCACTAGTGTCAAAAAATAGCGAGCCCCACAAGACGATGGTGTATCATATGGCCCCCATAAATCACAATGGACTAACTCGAAAATGCGAGTAGAGTGATTGTCACTTAACGGAAAACTATCCCTAGAATGTTTAGCACGATGACAAACTTCACATGCTTTATTCAAGTTACCACTAGAATTGCTAAAAAAAGGAAGCAACTTCACCACTTTCTCAGAAGGATGCCCCAATCTGCGATGCCATAGCTCCAAAGAAGTTGAAGGAGCAACTGAAACTGCTTTCACCTTTGTCTCCTCCCGTAAGTAGTATAGTCCATCCCTTCTGTCACCCGTTCCAATCACCTCCCTCGTGTGTCGGTCCTGGATAGCACACAAGTCGGAGTTAGTTATGAATTCACAATTTATATCATCACTCAATTGTGAAGCCGAAATTAAATTACAATTTAATTTTGGAACATAAAGAACATGGTTAAGAATAATTTTGTCAGTAAGCTTGACAATTCCTTCCTTCAAGGCAACAACGTTTTGACCATCTGGGAGGCCAACAGAACAGGGAGTCACAGTTCTTAGATCCGACAAATACGACAAATCTCCCGTAACATGATTGGAGCACCCAGTGTCAATAATCCACTTACCATTCAACCGATTAGTACCTGATCCGATGTGAAGATTGAGAGCCTGCCATTGTTGGTACCTATTGTTGGTACCTATTGTTGGTAACATGGGCGTTTGATGGAATTCTCTAATGTCCATGATAGCTCCTAGCTTATTGCTTGGTTTTAACCTTGCTCTGATACCATGACAAGTTTAAGGCCAAATTGTATTGAAAAATATTGTTCTCTCTTCATTGAATAGAATACAAGCTTATATAGAGCTAACTTTGACATAACCTAATAGAAATAGGAAACCTAGCAAACTTAGGAAACCAAAATACAATAGGAAATCTAACCAAACTTAGGAAACCAAAATACAATAGGAAAGTCTTCCTAACCCCATAAAACTTCTAACCCCATAAAACTTGAAACACAATATGCTAAAATATATTTTACTAGGATGTATTTCCTAATAATAGGATGTATTTCCCAATACACATGTTCCAAATTTACCTGTGTGAGGAGCTCAGAGGCTGCAGTGCCGACTCTGTGTTGAATGAAATCTATAGAGAGCCTCTTCTGACTAGCGAGGTTAGCTGTAGTTTTCATTGAGTTTGAAGACTTTGCAGAAATCACCCAAAGGAGCTGCCACAAAGCCTGCAGGAAGGAATAACAAATTATAAATAACTTGGAACAAGAAAAGATACATATATATTTAGGTCTCCATCTCTGCATTGAAACATTTTTAGGTCACTAGTATTAGTCATAGAGAATTAAATGGGGTGTCTGAAAATTATTGTTTGGAAATTTGAATGGCCATTTTGTATATGAAAATTCTTCAATAATTTAATGGCTGATTTTTCTATTCCAAATTTAATGTTTGAAAAACTTGGTCCCTCCTTTTAACTAGAAGAATTTTTATCCTCAAAATGGCCATTCAAATACCACTTGGATCCACCCTTTTGTTGCAAGATACGAAGTGAAATCTTTTGTATGTGGTATGTGATATTGCAAGGGTAAGCACCCTAGTCAAGATTTTCAAGTAAACACCAATACTTGCATAACTATTGAATGCTTATGTGAAGAGAGCAAGTATCTGCATATAACATGCATAATGTACCTGACTGTAACAAAGGGTTTTCCCCTTAGAAGCAACAACTGGATTTGGATCCACCATACCGACAATCACTTGTTTCACTTTGGCTCGGATTAATGCTTCCGTGCACGGTGGAGTCCTACCATAGTGGTGGTTACATGGCTCTAAGCTCACATATGCTGCTGCATTTTCTGTGAAATCCCCAGCTTCCCTCAAAGCAAAGACCTGCAATTTTCAACTCCTGCCTCAAATATCAATGCATTTTCAGCAAGTGAAGTTCTATTAATGCCAACACAAAAGTGAACATTATGATAATTATCTCATTTCAATCCTTAACACACAAACAAACACAAAAGTTATCCAATTATAACCAAACAAAAATGATTTCAATTCATCACATTTCAACACAAAAGTGAACATTATATTAATTATTTAAAGGATCTTAAAGACCAGACTTGCCTGTTCTACTCCATTTCTTAGCAAATAAAGCCATGCTTCCTTTGATCTGAACTTTCTATAGCTCGGGAACGTATAGTCCTTTTGTCTGAAAGGCAAGATCCTCCCAAAAGTAATGAAAAAGGATGCCTGTCAGCATCAGAGAAAGAAACTAAATCAGTTTCCAGCAGAAAAAAATTTGAAATGAAAACAAAGAGTAATGTGATTCAGAAGGAGAACTGCTCAATGAAAAGTAACAACAATCGAATCACCGTCTTGTATGGATTCAAAACATGCTCCCCTCCCTTCAAGCATTATTCAAATCAAACTAATAGAAACTTTCTTGTGTCCATTGGTATTATCCATTATATGCCAGGTTGAAGAAATGTAAATCAACCACTAGGTGTTAGAAACTCTCAACCCCCTTCAAGCTTCTTTACATTTTGTGCAAAAAGTGATTTAAACACTGTAAAAGAATGAACACATGAACAACTTGTGCGTGGATAATTCCAAAAAGAGTGTAGCTGCTGTTTAGTCTCTTATCTATTTGTAGGAAATCGTGTTCCTAAACCATAGTAGCATATCAACCTACAAATGAGGTTTTAGCCTCTTTTTACCAATGCCAATGATGTAGCTTGACTTAGCTAAAGTTCGCAAGCATATATACATTCAACCTTGTGTGCCTTGAAAAAAAAAACCTGTGTTTTGAAATGTGCATGCCTTTGACGAAATAATCATAAAATCCAACATATAAAATGGAGAGAAAACGAAAAAAAAAAAAAACATTCAATATGCCTTAAGATGTGTGCCGAAAGGCATGCAAGTTAAGTAGAGTTGGTGAGGGAACTCAAAGCCATGGAGCACTCTTGCAAATGAATCAAACAGCAATCAAATTTCTTACATTATTTTGCTGCAGATGAATTAAATTTTGTTTTTTTTTCACTGTTACCCAAGTAATTTCAGGGGTTTGTTAGTTTGATTGTTGGATCCTTCCAACTATATAGCTCTGTTTTTTGTTGTCAGGGAGAGCCAATAGATTGGGTGAGCAGACACAGATTCCACCACAAGCACACAGACAAGGATCATGACCCACATAGCCCGATCGAAGGCTTTTGGTTCAGTCACATCGACTGGATTTTTAACACTGGCTATGTTATTCAGAAGGTCTCTTTCCTCCTCCTCCTCCTTAACTTCTATATGCTGTGTCTAATGTGTGTTATTGTTTCTTGTTGCAGTGTGGGAGACGCAAAAATGTGCAGGATTTACAAAAACAGAAGTTTTACAGGTTCCTTCAAATCACACATCTACTTCATCCAATGGCACTTGGAGCTCTTTTATACAAGTATGGGGGACTCCCTTATCTTGTCTGGGGCATGGTAAGCCTTAACACACACCCACACTGAAAAAAAATCAAACAGTTCGATTACGAGAAGAAACTATTAAGAACATGTTGATCATGCAGGGTGTTAGAGTTGTATGGTGTTACCACATCACTTTCCTAGTGAATTCGGCCTTAAAAGCCTACAAAAGCCTTAAAAGTTGACATGTGAAATGATGCATATATAATAGCTTCCAAAAATTCCTACAAAAGCCTTAAAAGTTCCTGCAAAATCCTGCGTATAATGCTAGGTGAGGTCTAGGCCTGCCTCTTACAAAAGATTAAAATGAGAGAATGACTGACCAATTTCTGGCTTATCGATCTTTAATTGCTTTTTGTTCTTGACTCCTTTTTGGAAATCAGATGTTGAAGACTAGCTTTTCTTTCTAAAACCCACGACCTCTATAATTCCAAGTTAAAATTTGTAATTTATTCATCAATAACTACAGAGCTCCTGGCAGCCTAAAACAGGGCCTTACAGAGAATATCAGTTTGTATATGTACATTACAAAACATGAACTCCTGGCAGACTAAAACTGGGCCTTACAGAGAATGAAGACCAGGTTATCAAACCATTTCATCATTATGGTTTAATGCCACAACTATTAAAACTCTTTTATGTCCTCTACATAAGAACGCCACAAGCTATTTGTTTATTGTTATAAAAGCTAGATTGCAAGATATATTTCCATGAGAAACTCATCTCTAAATTAACCTCGAGTCACCCTTCCATTCCATCCTCCCAGTAAACAAACAACAATAACAAATCACTTTCAAAGAAAATACTCATTCAAAGTAAAATAAAAGCACAAATGCAGACTAGACTAAGATCAATCAAAACCAAACACAACCAAACACACACAAGTATTGTTTTCTGAATTTCATTTTTTTTGTAAACCTCATCTATTCTCAAAGATTTCATCAAACTATAAAACAATGAGATCAAAATAGTAGGAGGAAGTAGAAACACTTCATTTCACTTCAAATGTAAGAAAAAACAAAACATTAGCATCCAATATCATCGAAATGGGGGAAAACAGAACATTTGAAATGAACTTTCAAATTAACCATGGATATTAAAGTTCATTTCAAATTCAGAGCATAAATATAGTTTAAATTTGGGATGGTATATATGGAAGTTCAGAACCAACAGAAATGCATATACAGGCAAACTTCATAACATATCAGTGACTTGTTTTATATGGGAAGCTCATTGAACCATTTCTTTTCTTCCCTTTAATTATAAAGATTAGAAGATTGCCTTTATTACTGAATTTTTATTTTCTCAGTTGTCATCATTCCAGTCGATAGATATTGTATGCTTTGATTCAAGTCCTTGTGCTTGAATGCAGATGCTTCATATATTTGGCTTTTTGGACCCCCTTCCCTTAAATAGTTATACACAGAAACCAGCAATTTGTTTTGTTGTCTTTTTAAAAAAAAATTTATAATCTGACTCTGGTTGGGTAGATTTGCAATGCCTAATTAGCATATCTGAATGGAACTAAACTATTGCTTGAGTTGTGCTTATTATTGACGATGATGCTTGCTCCGACCCAAGGGTCCTGTATTAGCTCTCAATGTCTCAATGATGCAAGGGTTCTGTATTAGCTTGTATTGCTAGTTTTGTATTTAGCATAAGAAAACAGATACTATCCTATATGCAAAGAGGATTGCAAATTATTCAGTTTTTATGCTTTTGAATCAAATAAGAAGAAAAACATTCATAACATAACGACATGATGAGTCCAGCCAATCAAATAAGAAGAAAACTCACCTTCAACTTCTAGCAAGAGCTAGGGTTTCCACAAATAAGAGAGAACGATTGGAGAAGATAAAGTGCAAGATCGATTGGAGAACTGTTGTAGATTAGAGATCGATTACTCGATTTATGAGATCGCTTGTTTCTGAGATCGATTAGAGAGATGGAGAAGATTAGAGAGCCATTGATAGTACAAATGTGAAGAAGAATAGAGATTAGAAATCACCTTATTAATCCTAAATTGTTTCTGAGATCGATTAGAAAGCCATCGATTGCTCAAATGTGAAGTTGATTGCAGACGAGTGACTCAATCTGCGAAAAATGCGAAGATGAAGATGCCTTTCATCGACAAAATTTTGGAGAACAGTTCAGATGTTGCAAACAGAAACATTGTTGTGCATTTTTAGAGTCTGAAAAGATTAATGTCACAATTTTGAAAGAGAGAAGAAAGAGTTTTTCATTTAAATGGAAACACTAAAGGCTGAGAGTTTGGAGTTTACTGTGATTGCTAAGAGTTTTTCCCAATCAGTAACACATTGTTTACATGTGCATATCATGTGACAATTTAATAATGTCACAATTTTGAATAGTAACAGAAAATACATGATACAATATAATACAATGAGTATCACTAAAAATATGATGCTAATTATGGTTACAGATTGCTAATAATGGTGTAGTGTGTTCCAGGGCTCGTTATCAAATTAGATTTTTCAAAAGCCTTTGACAACGTCTCTTGGAGATACTTGGATTTGGTAATGGTTCGCATGGGGTTTGACTCCAAATGGATTCATTGGCTTCACACTTGCAGATCTACAACTAATTTCTCTCTGAAGATTAATGGTCAGCTGCACGGGTTTTTCAATAGCTCGAAAGGCTTGCGCCAAGGTGATCCCCTGTCTCCTCTTCTATTTACTATAGCAGCAGAAGGTCTAACACAAATGATTCTTAAAGCGCTTGATGCTGGCCTAGTGCGAGGGTTTTCTGTCGCGGAGGGTAGTCCTCCTGTTTCTATTATCCAATATGCAGATGATACTATCATCTTTTGTGATGCTTCCGCTTCTCAGGTTCTCGCTCTTAAAAGAATTATGCTTTGGTTTGAAGTTATTTCAGGTCTGAAAATCAACTTTCACAAATCAAGGGTGTTGCCAATTGGAGAAGTCCCTCATCTGCACCAGTTGGCGGGTCTATTGGGCTGTTCAGCGGGTCATCTTCCAGTTAAGTACTTGGGCATGCCTCTGGGTGCTAGTTTTAAAAGTAAAGCTGTGTGGGATGAGACGATCGAAAGGATGGAATCGAGACTAGCGTCTTGGAAACACAAATTTCTCTCTAAAGCAGGCAGATTAGCTCTTGTTCAATCCACATTAGCTTCTATCCCGGTGTTCATTCTGTTTCTTATCAACGTTCCATGTTCAATAGCAGCCAAGATGGAACAGATCATGCGCGATTTCCTTTGGGGTTCTACTCAAAACTCTAGAAAGATGCATTTAGTGGGCTGGGGGAAAATTTGTTGTCCTAAATCTCGAGGTGGTTTAGGCATTCGTCATGTGCTCACATTCAATATTGCATTACTTTCTAAGTGGCTTTGGCGATTTGCAGAAGAAAATGACAATTTATGGATAACTCTCATTATGGACAAATATGGGCGCAATAGATGGGTTTGGGAAAAGAGAACTAAGTACACTTCCTACGGATGCTCTTTGTGGAAGTCCATCTCCCGGTGCGCAAGTGGTTTCTACCCTCACACATCTCTCCAATGTGGAAATGGTGATCTCATATCTTTCTGGCATGATTTTTGGTGTAGTAATCAATCTTTGAAGGACCTATTTTCAATGTTGTTTATCATTAACAACAAGGGAGTGTGAGCAATTATTGGTCTAACGACAATTCTTGGGATCTTTCCTTTCGAAGACCCCTAAATACTGGGGAGCTAGAAGAGTTCGCTAATCTAATGCATCTGTTGGATAGACAGATGCTCTCAGAGGGACCTGACAGTTTGGTGTGGAAGGGTAAAGGTGTGGGCTTCTCGGTGAAAGAATTTTCGGATATGTTGGCTGCATCTCATTATGAGACCCACTCCAACCCCTTCATTTCCTCTCACAAAAATCTGGTATGGGTGAAACACCTTTTTCCTCGGATTAATTTCTTTAGTTGGTCAGTGTTGCATGAGAATATCTTGACTAAAGATAGGTTAAAGAAAAGAGGAATCCACACAGGGAGTCTTTGTGTGCTTTGCAATGAAATTGACGAGACGCTGGACCATTTGATGCTTCACTGCAGTTTCTCCAAATCCATTTGGAGCAGTTTCTTGTCAGAATTTGGTTTGAGTTTGATGTTTCAAGGCTCCGTTTTAGATTGGTTAAGTTGGTGGTCTCAAGCTAATCCTTCCCGTCAGGGGGAGTGGTTATGGCGTAGGGTCTCTCACATTCTCATGTGGTGTGTGTGGAAAGAAAGAAATAAAAGGGTATTTGAAGGACTCAACATATTCGAGCACTTTATTTTTATCGAGATTAGAGAATTGTTGTGGAGGATGGGTTCGGCTTGTAATTTGTTTAGGGATTTGGGTTTTGACACTTTCATGGTGTCTTGGCATTCCTTGATATAGGAATGTTTCTCTTTGTATTTTGTTTCCTTTTCTTTCCTTAATGTTTATCTTCGTGTTTGACAAAAAAAAAAAAAATATCACATTGCCAAGTTGATGTGTTTGTCATGGAGTAGAATCAGCATATGTGTGACAATAATGTGTTATGCTTGAATGTTCATTAGAATGAAACGTGGTTGACACATGTTTGAGCATGTTGATCTTAAAACATACAATTCCATGTCTGATTTTCGAGTTACATTGACACTAAAGATGTAAAAAAAAAAAAAGTGTATGACTGGACTCATGATTGATGAGGCCCTGCAAATTGATTGCCACAGTCCCTGTGAAACACAATAACATTTGTAACCCGACTCAATTGGTTTTAACAACAACAACAACAAAAAAACCCAACTCAATTGGGTTTATCATTTGACCAATAATGCCAAATGTGATGGTTTTTGGCTTTCAATGAAGAAGATTAACCCAAAGTCCATATAACTTCAAGGTTATTTCGTGGGTAGTCCCGCCTGACATAGAGTCATAGAGTGAGTGTTACAAGGCATAAGGGTTCATATAGCTCGAGAGGTCTTGATGTTATGCGCGGAAGCGTTATAAATGTTGAAATGCGAAGTTATCAAACAAACACAGTAAATATTGGAGACAAACAATTTAGCTTGATGTTTATCACGCACAATTTTATTGATTTTGGGATGAAGATTTCTCACACCAGCTTTATTGTTGACCCAAGTGAGCTTTTGCTTCTTGGGTACATTCCTTTGAGAATGTAGCCGATTAGCTTTTCAGGTTTAGAGACTTTTGAGCAGCGTTACTGGAGTTTCGCTAGTGGGGCTAGCAACGTCAGTATTTTCGAGTTAGAGTTTTTATTTGTTTCAGTAATTAAATTATGTTTAAGTTGTTGTTGCTGCTTAATGTTTCTATTGTTATTGAATTTCACGTCCCGAGTTTTGGGGAAACGGATAATCCTACGTGGATTTTGGGATTTTCGTTTTCTTCGAAAATCGGGGCGTGACAGTTTGGTATCAGAGCATTTGGTTAGCCTAGGCTGGGGTAGAGTCTAGGTGATCCTCGAAATGTGGATATGGGTGTGTAGGAGTGTAGAAGTCTTAAGATGAAGTGACAAGGATGAACCTGGAAATCTTTAGTTTTGTTTCATTTTCTTCGTGAATCTCATGATGAGGCTCCATTGACATGTGTGTGCGCGAGTAATCTTATTTATAATGTCGATATTTGCGTGACATTATTCTGTATTGTTTTGTTTTTAGGGGTTTTGATATCTGTAGTGTTCAATTAGCACTTTCCGCGAATCTCAGGACGAGATTCCTTTTGAGTTGTATATAATGTAACACCCCTACTTTTCCAATGACAATAAATATTTATGTTAATAAAAATTCAAATTGAAATTTGTATTTTAAAACCTTCTTTCGTTTGACAAGTCGTATTTTTCGAATTTCAGTTAACTTTCTTACCTTCCGAATCTCGGGACGAGATTCCATTTAACGTGTTTATAATGTAACACCCCTAAATTTCATAAAGATAATTTATTTTATTTTTAATTAAATAAAATAGGGTTACATTTAATTTAAATTTCAAAAATTTAGGGTTTTATTTGATGAGTTTAGAAGGTGAGTGCTTTCAGAAGTTCAGTGGGGGCGAATAACCACCCACCTTATAAAGGGAAAACCCTTCTTCCTTCTTCTTTTCTCCTTCTTCCTTCATTTTTCTCCCCCTTCACGATTTCTTCTCCTCATTGGCGGCGAGCACGGTCTGTGACCGCACGTCGCAGCCGATCCCACTGCCCCAAAAGCCTTCCTTTCTCTTCTTTTCTTCTTCCTCTTATCCTCTTCGGCGGGATGATGGTGATGGAGACTGTGCACGAAGGTGGTGCTGTGATGGCGTTGGGAGGTGGTGGCAGCTGTGGGGAGATTGCGGGGTTGAGAAGAAGAAGTGGCTATCGTGGATCTGTATGAGGGGCAGAGAGTGTTGTGTGTGATTTTGGTCTTCAATGGAGGCGTGATTGGCTATGTAAGAAAGAGAAGAGGGATCAGCAGTGGATATAGTAGAGTTGGCGTGCGATCGAGAAGCAGGTCTGGCGAGCAGAATCGAAGTTGTTTCATGTTTGCTGGTATGCCAAACCAGTGAGTTATCTTCACATTCAAATATTTTCGCTTACTTCAATTCCTTGTGTTATTCATAATTTTTGTTTGAGTTTTAGTTCTATTCTAATTGAATGGTGAATGGGTGTTAATGTTTCTATTATGAATGAGAACTGGATATGGATTGGATAACAAATTTGGAATTGAGATGTGTTAGGAGAGTTCAATATTGCCTCAAGCTTGGGTAGTAATTGATGTTTGGAAAATTGGAAGATTCGGGTCGGATGGTTATTGTGTTAGTAGAGTTTTTGGATTGAGGATGAACTTCAATTAAATCTAGCTCTTTACTTGGGTTATTAGGATATCCTGGATCATTTAAAGCTTGCTCTTTACTTGTGTCAGTTTAAAGCTCACGTTTTGCTTTCATAGCTTATAAAGTGGATAAAATCTTGAAATATTTTTTCAGACATCCTTCCATAGTACTAACAGTATTCCTACAATGTTCATATCTGGTTTATTAGTGCTGAAGCATTTTATCTTATTTCACTGGCCGTGTAAAAGAATTAGCAAGTACTTGGTCATATTTTGTTCAAGCATTCGGAAATGATATGTATCCTGTAACACCCCTAAATTTCATAAAATTAATTTATTTTATTTTGAATTAAATACAATAGGGTTACATTTAATTGAATGTGAATTTCAAAATTTTAGAGCTTTATTTTGTGAAGTTAAAGGGTGGGTGCCCTCAGAATTTTAGTGGGGGCGATTAGCCACCCAACAATAAGAGAAAATTTCTCTCCTTCTTCTTTTCTTCTCATCTCAGGACTTAGCCGCAGCCACCGCTCGAACTCTCTCTGATTGTGAGTGAAAGCGGGCACAGAGACGAGTTGTCGTCTTGGCGAAGCAACGAGGCGATCCTTATCAATCTCTAATGGTTTTTGGCTCTCGATGTCGGATGTATCGCGATGATGGGCTCTTTCAAAGCCACTCAAGATCAACAAGGACTGATTCCTTGGAATGGCAAACTGGATGTATTAGTGGACAACTTCGATGGTTCTGCAAAGGAGATAGGGAGGCGTGAGGATGTTGGGTTGCTGGTGATGTGGTGGTGGTCTGGCGAGATGATTGCTGCGATGAGAGAAAGGTCTTGTGTGCCGAGGGCTCTGTGCTACTGACCTGTGAGTTTTCCTTCATCTCCTTCGTCTTCAATTCGATAATTTTGTTTACAAACTCAATCGATTTCATAGTTTTAAACTCTTGGTTCTACTAAATTCGATCGTTTTAACGAGAAGCACATAGAAAAGATTCGAGTTTGTTTAAGTCTGTATTTGATTCTATGTGTTTTGTGATTGTGTTTTCAATTCAAAGGATAGTTTTTTTTTTTTTTAAATCTAAGCTACCCAAGGGTTTCTTTTGAGTTTCATGAAGTTTATTAGATGTTAATTTCAATAGGGCATTATTAGCAAGGTTTGAAATTTGGTGTTGGCAATGTCATTGTTTATATCCTAGCAGTATTGGGTCATGACTAGATCTGTGGAGGGGGCTTGGAGGTCCCCTAGATATGTAACAGTAGGTATTCCATTTTTGCTTTGTGTTGGACCGTGAAAGGGGTGTGTATGGTTTCATACTAAGACATTTGCAGGCGTGTTTTGTTCATGATTTGATAACCCAAATGTGTGTTTATTCACTATTTGATGCACAGCACAGACCTATTATTGTTCATTGTTTGATGCATACATCTAAAAGAAAGGGGGTTTATAAAAGAAAGGCAACTCTAGGGTTTGGAGAGAGGCGATTCTAGGGTTGCTCACGCTGATGACCATCATGCTCGATCTAGGATGACTTCCCCTAGCACTCAGATTGATTGTCTCTCCAATCCCCCTCGTGGAGAGGCAATGAAGGACAAGGGGGGACTTCTCTTGAACCTATCGCCATTACTGGACAATGCTTACGCCCTGACAACACACGGCCTTTGCTGGAATCACACCATGAATTGGAGTTGCACGTTGCACCAATCCAGGATACTACTCGTGTGGTGAGTGGACCCTCTCTTTCTGCAGATGATGTAGTTACCTTCACTTTACTGCAATCTTCACAAGAAGCATTAGATGCTGCTCTTAATACACATGCACCACCTATCACTGTAGCGCCGCCAGCGACTACTTCCACTACGATGAACTGGGCCTCTCTATTCTCCAAGAGATCCAATAGTGAATCTACGAAACTGCAGTATGTGCCTCCATCCATGGATGGGTATAATACAGTAGTTCACATCAAACTTTCGGATCATAAACAACAACTTGAAGACTGCGAACACCTTCTTATTGGTAACTTTGTTGGGAGGCGACTAGCTTATGGATTTGTGAAGGACAAACTAAAACGCATGTGGGATCTCAAAAGTGATTTTGATATGTCGCTATATGGCGATAGGGCTTTTGTTTTCAAATTTCAGCATGATGAGGACAGAACAAAAGCACTGGAACTCGGCCCTATTCACATAGCTAGTCGATTATTCATCGTAAGACCATGGCAACCTTATATGGAGGATAATGTGGAGGTACTCAATACAGTCCCTACCTGGGTGAACCTACGGCGAGTCCCACTCTTCTTATGGAGCCCATTAGGATTGCAATCGATTGCCAACACGCTGGGAATCCCCATTATGCTTGACAAGGCAACAGCAACCAAGACTAGACTCGCTTATGCTAGAATCTGTGTTGAGATTGCATCAAACAGTAGTTTCCCCAGTTCGATACCAGTAATCATCGATGATGGAAAGCTCATAACAGTGGAGGTGGAGTACTCTTGGCGCCCAGCTAAGTGCGCTCATTGTAAGGGATTTGGGCATGCTTCTCTAGGTTGCCCAAAGCAGGAAAAAACTAGCAGCAAAACTACTAGGATATGGAAAGCTACTAACACCAATGTAGCTTCTGCGGGAGGACCAGCGCCTCGCTCCAATGATCCATCATCCACGGGAGAGCACTCTGAGAAAGACGAGGGTTGGGAAACACCATCAAGGAGACACACTTTCAAAGACACAGCCAGGACTGCACATACCCAGACCCAGCACCTAGTTGATGAGCACGATGTATCTGCGACTACTACTAATGCTTCTCTGAATGTTACAGCTGAGCATGATATGCACGGAGACTCCAATGGCAGGACAGTGACAATGGAGACCACCAGAATGACAGAAACGTCTAACGGTACTAAGGAGAAAGATCCCAAGTTAAGCAATACCGCAGACACCAGAGACGAAAGAGAAAAACTTCACAATACTTCTAGTTCGCCTGTGATAGCTGCAGAGTCTGTCCGCGGGGACACAAATGCTCACAGTAGTCTATTTCGCAAGGGCATCAAGCATCCACAGACTCAAGCTAACATTAATAATCAGAGTTTGGTTGCTGTTGTTAAGGAGCAACACTTAAAAGAATTCAGGGATGATTGTAGGGATGCAGGTTACTCACCCAATGGGATTGAAACGGCGATTTAGGCTGTGGTTTCAGACGCTGAAGTAGACGCAGAGCCAGGTCTGTCCACCCCCATATCTACCTCAGAGGAAAACCCAATGCAAGTAGTGGAGGTGCTTCGCGCAATCGCTGCGCTCATGGATTGCCTAACACCCCAAGCCGTTAAGGGTCTGCATTCAGCAATTGCAAAAATAGGCAAGGATGCATTGGTCGCTGAAATTCATATACTTCACTTGAAGAGGCAGCAGCAAAGGTGGGGCAACCCACTAGTGACGAAGAACGTGAGGTTACCACAATCCAGCCTTCCACGGCAAATGTTCCTCGAAGGTCCTCTCGAAGCAAGAAGACAAATCCTAAATTCAGGTAATTGATGTTGATTCTACAAGTAGAATGCCACTGCTTATTAGCACCTTGTATGGATGCTAGATTAGTGCTAGCATTCAATGGTTTTTATATCATGATTCAATGTGGATCGTATCCTTACGACGACTTCTCATACATCCTAGGGCCCACATTGGGTATAACTCACGTCATGCGAGTGATTAAAGGATTGATTGGTACTTATGAGGAAGGAAAGTTCTGGCAGGTCTCTCATGCAACTACCTTAGTAGCAGAACATTTTGCAGGGTTACACCCCAACTTGGAGATGGTGATTCTAGAACTAATTAGGTTCTTTGTTGAAGATTTGAAGCAAGTTTATTGTCCTATGGACGCTGTAACGAGTGAACGTATGAGTGATTGTAAACTTTATCATTCTCTTTTTTCTTTTCTAAGGTTCGGGGATCCTAAATAACCCCGCTCGCTTTCCAAAAAAAAAAAAAAAGGGGGTTTATTATTGTTCAATGTTTGTTGCATACATCTAAAAGAAAGGGGGGTTGCTTATGGTCTGATGCACATTTAAGGCTTACAAGTTGTAGATCATGGTTTGATGTATTTAATTCAAAGCCGTGGGTATTCATATTTTGACTCACAGATTTATGAAAAATTGTCCATGGTTCAAAAGTTATGATGTGCAAGAAATCATGGTATGGAATAGAATATGAACCGAGTTAAGCTAACCGAGGTAATTGCAGCCTGACATGAGTGAGGAAAAATCTTAACAGCTGTATCTCAAACACTGGGCTAGTGCCCTGTGTGATATTGCCTTCAGGTTGGGAACATTTCCTTGTAATGGCGAGATTGATCCCAATTGCATAACACAAAATAGAAGAAAATAAAACAGCAAGATCTCCCCAATTAGTAATGATGATAGAAATGACTGAAGATCAAATCTCTACAGCTTGTGTGTTTGAGAAAAAGGGAGAAGGCAATGGGTTGGCTGAATGTATTGTGTTTTGGAAATACTAGGCTGGGGCTGAAAATTTGATAGCAAGGAGTGGGTATGGGTAGTTGTTTTGGTTTGGGCTTTTATGGGTTTAGCTAATGACTTGTTGAAACGACTATATCTAAATTTCACTTTCATCCATCATGTTGATTACCATTTCCATGCTTGATCATGTCAGGGCATTTGAATGTTTTTATATTGCCTTATCTGTAAGATTTTAACACCTAAAACATTGATTCCCTCAATTTCATTTTTCCTGCGACATTATTCCACTTTCCGACAGGGTAAAGATTTATTTTTATTTTGACATCGAAATTGGAAATTGGGTTGTAAGGAGATGATGTCTGGTCTATAATAGTGTTATGTAGGCTTAAACCCTTATTTAATTTTGGTCTAGAAGAAAATTTTCTAATAATAGATATTGGCTGAAATTTAACTAAGCACTTATTTTAGCTTGGGGATTTGTATTTTATGTGAATTGTTATGCATATTGTTTTTGTTTTTTTTTTCATATGATGCAAAGAGATGAGATATGTGAATTTGGCAATGTGTCAAATATTACTTGTTCCCCAAAAGAATGGTGGATACTGTGGTTGATTTATTTATGGTAGACAAAGAGTCACCATAAAAGAGTTCGAATTTTAGTTGATTTTTTTATGCTTTTTTCCACAACTCCGGAAAAAAAAAATGTGAAAAGAAAAGAAAATTTTTGTATACAGACTTGCTTGTATACGTGTGATATGATTTTGGGTATGCGGACTTGCCTGCATATCGGTGCACCGTTCCATGTGAGTTCGATTGTACATGTAGATTTAGGAAATGTTTGCCATGGATCGAACTTCGGGTGAGATGACATGTTCCTCGAGGTGGCACCCCACTTGGAACATGTACGGTCCGAGTGGTTTCGAAGGCAAGGGAGGCACACCTGGGTGAAGTGTGTTCGACACATGGAGGATAGTGCGATTGTAGAAAAGAAGCGATATTTCTTTTTGGGGTATGTGCATGATTACCTTAAAGGAAGAAACTAAATGCTCATTCGACCATTGAATGAGAACTACATGTCTTCCTAAAGGTAGAAAATGTGTTTTGTTAATATTTCAATAATAGTCTAATATGACTGTGAATTGTATCATTGTTTGGAAATAAATCACATTTGTGAGAACTGATAACTTAGAAATATTATCCGGTTGCTTTTAACATTTTCATGCAGGATGGCAAGTCTACTCATATTTCTGCAGGTCAGTCTTGCCATAGTCAATTTCTATAGTTAGGATGATAACACATTTGCCTCATTGAGGAACTACCTGATGTGTGGTTGTTTATTGTTTTTTTGTTTATTTTGATGTTGTCATGTGCGGATTTATTGATTTTGGGATGAAGATTTCTCACACCAGCTTTATTGCTGACCCAAGTGAGTTTTTGCTTCTTGGATACATTCCTTTTCGAATATAGCCGATTAGCCTTTCAGGTTTAGAGACTTTTGAGCAATGTTACTGGAGTTCCGTTAGTGGAGCTAGCAACGTCAGAGTCTCTCCGGATTAGAGTTTTATTTGTTTCAGTAATTCAATCATGTTTTAGTTGTTGCTGCTATTTGTTTCTGTTGTTATTGAATTTTCACGTCCCGAGTTTTGGGAAAACGGATAATTCTATGTGAATTTTAGGATTTTCATTTTCTTCGAAAATCGGGGCGTAACATATCCCAAAAAAAAATCTAGTCATAGGCTCGAAATTTTTTTTTTGTATTATTAACAAAGTGTGTTTTAGTAAGTGTTTATGTAGGTACAACACAGAAAGCCAGAGTTTGTGGAGGATAATCTTATAATGGAAATATGGTGCGAGTTCAAATGAATGTCTCCCAATGCATCCTATGGCACCTTATGGAGTTGAGCATTGTAAAATATTTCTTATCATAATGTGGAGGTGATTGTGTTGAAGGTAGGAAAGGACGATAAATCAATATTTGGATTGATTGGTGGTGGGGTGGGTCGTTTGCACTCTTTGACATCTATATCCAAGAATGCAAGAGCTGAAGAGGAGGAAGCGTTTCTTCTTGGAGGAAACATCTCTTCTTTATTATTCAATGGCTAACCATGTATTGGTTTACATTGTGGCCTGTTGGGATTGAATGGAGGGCCTGTTGTTTGGAGGGTCTACATCTTTTGTGAACTTCTCGAAAGGTTCTTTGGAGCCTAACTCCTTGAGATACCTTTTGGGATGAGATACCTTTTGGGAGTTAGGACGTGGCAGGCTAGGAGGGCGATCTGCTGGGGAGATAGCAGTGATCGACCTGCTGTTGGGTTGGTTGTGCAAATTTGGGTTCAGGTTACTGTGTACAATACGACTTGCGCTTTGAGAATTCATGTGGTGTTATAAATTTTGGAATCTTAATGGCTTCGATGAATAGCTAGTTAAAGGAGTAAAGTAAGTTTTGTTACAAAGAGGTTATGTGTGTGTGTTTGTAGCGTAAACTGATTTGCATGTGGTTGCAAGTTTGTGCATTCGGATTGGATGTGTTCGATCGGGTATGTTTTTTGGATGATTTCGCTTTTACTTATAAACTTGATCTATTACAGTCTCATACTCTATATATTATTTTGTCCTAAATAATTGTTTGCGAATGAAATTCTGAGTTAATTCTGTTTGAGAAATTAATTTGTCAGGATTTATATTTTAATGAGATAAATTTGGATGATTGTATTACATGCCAATTGACTTGTTAGAGAAACTAAATGACCAGCGGGTCGTCTTGCGGAGTTAGGGCACCCATTTCTTACTAGAGAAACTAAAATAACATTCGGGTTAGTCTTGCGAAAATGAGGTTAATTGTTATGCCTAAGATAGGCTTTGATATTTATCCGTAAAAAATGTGACGTGAGTTTATGCGCATTGATAGCCCAAGAGTGGCTTTTGGTACTCATATAGTTAGGAGTATCCACGATGCATGCCTGTATGTGATGTCCCTACTTGGGCATGGATGACGGAGTAGTTCTCCTTTATATGAGAGAGGCATACGGGCATGTATGTTCGGCACAGAGGTGGTGCGAATGTGGTATCGTCTAAGTGATCAATCCATTAAAAAGTTGAATCAAATTCAAATAAAAACGAATAAATTACATTTATATTGTTTCTAATCATTTTCATGCAGGATGACAACTCTACTAATCTTTCTGCAGGTCAGACTTGTCATAGTCAACTTATACAGGGTAAGTACAAGTAAGTGCATATTTACTTATTAGGATGATGACATGTTTGCCTCGTTGAGGAACTACCTATTGGTGTGATGGTTTGTTGCTTGTGTTTAGCTTGATGTTTGTCACGCGCAATTTTATTGATTTTGGGATGAAGATTTTTCACACCAGCTTTATTGTTGACCCAAGTGAGCTTTTGCTTCTTGGGTACATTCCTTTGATAATGTAGCCGATTAACTTTTCAGGTTTAGAGACTTTTCAGCAGCGTTACTGGAGTTTCGCTAGTGGGGCTAGCAACGTCAGCAATTTCGGGTTAGAGTTTTTATTTGTTTCAGTAATTAAATTATGTTTAAGTTGTTGTTGCTGCTAAATGTTTCTATTGTTATTGAATTTCACGTCCCGAGTTTTGGGGAAACGGATAATTCTACGTGAATTTTGGGATTTTCGTTTTCTTCGAAAATCAGGGCGTGACAATTATTATGAGAGTTAAGAAACTTTGTCTCCGATTATTTGTTTTTTGCTTCCACTGTTAAACCTATCAATAGGCATCAATATTCTGGCAACGATTATCAATAATGCCATTTATATTCCTCTAGTTCAAGGTAATAATGTGAATATTGTTCTTGTTCACAGGAAGAACACTTGATAGAAGTGCTGAGTGTGTTGGTTACAAAAATTGAAATACTACATGCTTGGTGAAATGCCAAAAGTGACAAAATGGTAGAATTAGCAGCTACCACATCAAATGAAACTCAAGGATAGGAAGGTATTGGAACATGTTAATGTCGAATGTCCAGTAGAAGCAAGTGCATCACATGATAGCTAGGAAACAATTAATCCTTCTATAAACACCCAAAACTCATGCCCTTTATTAACTTCCGACTATAATTACAAGGTAGATCTGTAGGTAGAGAGTATCATTTCAAGAAACAGAGGAAACTGTAAGAATGCAAATAATGTCACAGGGAAACATGCAAGTAGAGCTATAAGAAGGGAGACCCACGCAAGTTGATGCCCAAGCATGATAAAATAAGTAGCACTAAATGCTATCGTCATGGTAGCTATAGCGATGAAGAGCATGGCAAGACCGATTATCAATTTCTGGGGTAGGGACTTGATGAAGTCTTCTTCAGCAAAGCGAGCTGTCAATATTGATAAAAACATCAACACTGAAGTCAAGGAAGAGAAGAGTGCTAATGCATTCGATACTGCAAAAACCATAAAAGGCATTTTCTTTAGGAAAATAGGAGAGCCTTTATCGCTCCCATCACTAATGTTGCCACCAGGTACAGTGAAGGCTGCAGTAAAAACGACAGTTGAAATGAGTGTTGCAACCACCATGGATGAGGATGCCATATCTTTCATCCATTTCTCTCCCTTTTCTACCAAGTCCTTGTGCTCCTCAGTGAACAACTCTCTGGGGCTTTTCTGCTGCAAATTTTTCCAGTTTCTGTACAGTGGTTGTACAATCTTCTCCACTTCCTGAACAACAACAACGTTATTTGGGTAATTGAAACAAATACGAGAAAAAATAATGTACTTTTGTGAGTTAACTCAAATGCGCTTGGCTATCTCATTGCAGTTGAATCAACTGCAGAGTAAAAATTTGGATTCAATTGGGTTATTTTTAGAACTACCCTAACAACTTGATTTTTAATGATCTATTAGAATTGTTTTGGCCGTCTAGGGATTATGTTTCCTCAAATTTTCGTGTTTCTGTTTCTAGTTTTCTTTAAGCGAACTGAACTTTTGAGCTATTTGCCTCACTGACCAGAATCAAAGTTAAAAACATTGAGATATATAAGAGGGTGTGCAAGATTAATTACCTTATACCATTGTAGTTCATATTGCACTTGTAACGCTGCACCAGATACCTGATTGAGTTTATTAGGAGGTGCCAGTTTTGCAGCCAAATGTGATATTGTTTCCCAGGAAGTATCATCTCGCCAACTGGCCCAAGCATCCTGAAATCCACCCATATCTTTTAGAGTATTGAAAACCCTTTCTTGTCGAAATTTGACTGCAATGTGAAGCATTGAATGAGTTTGCTGATTGTATGACCATATTTGGCTAGGGTCTGTATCCAGGACTGATTTGATCAACTCGACGTTGCCATGTTGTGAAGCTGCCAAAACTGTTCCATTTAATATTCCCCACATACTAGGCCCATTATTCAACTGTAGCACATGGCCGCAGATGCAGTCAACGAGGTTAAGGTATTGTCTGTGCATAACTTTGGCTTCATAGAGATTTTTCATACTTGGCACTGTTCAATGGTAAGACTCGAGAGTAAAAATTGAGATGATAAAGATGAGAGTATAATAAACAATAAAATGAATGCTAATAATGTGGTTTGATAATACATACCTACTCGTGTCAAAATATTTGCAAATAGATCATTCGATATTTCGAGTACTGCCATGCAAACAAATTAACTACTTGGTTAATCACTAAGAAATGGGAATTATCTATGCTAATGCTATTTAATGTTTTAGATTACCCTGATCAATATTAGCACGCAGATCTTGCTAAGTAATGGTGATTCAACATAAAACAACATAGAAAGGAAGGAGTGATGAGAATGCTTACACAAATTACCACAACGATTCCAAAGCTCATGTTGACTAGGAAATGACCGAGACTTTGAAGCTAATATATGGATTGCAAACCTCCCCATATTGTCCTTAGTTGTTATATGCTAAATTAATTGTTGTCATGTGGAATAGATTCGTAAATGCAATGCTATATATCTTTTGCATAATCCAGAAATCTAATAATTAGCAAAGATGTGGTATGGTTTGGCGTGAAATATATATATATATATATTAGCATTTATTCTCACCGTATAGATCTGCAGAAATTGTAGCAGAGAGAAGAGTAGCTCCATCTTGACCTCTAAATGGACTTGGATGCACATCTCTTGTCACTTTGTACAGATACCAAACCAATTCCTTACGACCATATAGAGCTGCACGTAAGAGCGGCGTCTCTTCGTACTTGTTTCGAATCTGTGTCAACTCCGGGTTCTTTCCCACTAGAGCTTCAGCTGCTTTTACACTCCCAATTGTAGCCGCGTTATGAAGAGCAGTAAAGGTTTGGATGTCTTTGAACAGCAAAGCTTCTGGTGACATCAACTTCACAATTTCCTCTACAAACTTTGTCTGTCCCGCTCCTGCAGCTATGGCAACTGCAGTCTCACCCAGTTGGCTGATTCTAGCTTCACAAGCTTCACCATCTTGCGAAAAGAAACTCCTGGCTCTTTCCCAGTTACCTTCGACAGCAGCTTTATAGAGAGGTCTGTAGTACATGTAGTCTACATTGATCCTCTCTGTTGGTTGAGGTGCTTGTAGTGCTCCATATGTTGGTGGAGGGTATTGAGACTCAGACAAGCTAGCCATATGTACTGTGTTTTGTACAACACTCTGAGTGAAAGAGAGTTTGGGAAAGAAAGCTAGGAGCAACTTCTCTTTCTCAACTACCCTGGCCTCCAGAGATTTAATGTGTGCAATTGGGTGGAGGTGAACATATAATACATTGCCAATGGTACAGTGGTTTAGTCGATGTCTTGAGTTCTATACCCACCGACAACACGCTGGCACTTGCCTTTTAAAAAAAATATATATATATATAAAATACTTTACATGTGTTCAGCACCTTAGTTTAGTTTATAAAGTCATCTTAGTTTGTTGGGTCTTATTAATTTATAAAGTCATTTTAATTCAGTGTGTCCACTTAATTTAAGCCAACTTAATTTATCTTAATTTACAATTGCAAATTGATAATATTCAAAAGCATAGTAAGGTAGGTGTCATCTACAAAACATTGATATTTATGTTTCTTTACGTGCTTATGTGATGTGTTGTTAATATTCAATTTAACAACAATTATTTAGAGAGGCCGGCTTGAAGAGCTATAACTAAGTTAGGGGTGGCCTGGCAGTTGGAAGTGTCATGAAGAAGACCATACTTAGGTTGGCTCAATAAAAATTGTGGGATCCACATTTGAATAAACTAATTTGGCTCAAGCGGTTTTAAGCCCATACAACATAATTCGTCAAATGGATCCAAATTATTACAGCCTGTTAAGTCCATACGTCTCACAACCATCCCCAATACTTGTAAGACCTATTAAGGCAAGTATCTCGGAGATCAACTTCGGACAAGCAAGTCAACAACACCTTGTTTTCAATTAGAAAGTAAATACCAGAGTATGCGCCATACACGGAAACTTCCATTTATTGTAGTATCCAGTCTCTCACTTTGAACTCTCGTGGGTTAACCTTCTTATTGTAGTTCTGCGTTATTATCTGTTGGTAGGTGGCAATCTTGGCAGTAGCTTCGTCTCTTGTTTTCTTGAGGAGATCTAGTTCGACGGGCAAAGCTTCATCATTATTATCCAACATAGACTCTTCCGTTATGATTGTTTAAGTTATGGGTATCAAATGTAAAACCTCTAAATATGGGGATCACTTTGGAGCATATTATTAGTGATGAGGATTCTTATTTTTTCTCCAACTGGTGCCGCAAATCACAAGTCAAGTAGGTATTCTTGTTAACAAAAAGAATCCATTGTTAAATTTTATATGGGCACACTCTGATAAGAGTCCACCTATGATGTATCATTTTAAACAGAAATCGAGAATTAGCACTACATCAAGCTTTAAAATTGAACTTCATTGAGACTCTTCCATGTATATTGTCACTAATGAGACATTCTTCAGGAAAGCCCGAATTCTCTGAAACTCTTCTTTGATGCGTTCAAGTTTGGTGTGAAAATTTTTGTACAAAACTCCTTCATCTCTGATATAAGTGCACTACATCAAATTGGCACTTTTGTAACAACTCTCAAAACAGTATCACTTTTGAAATGTTACAATTCACCAAACAATTTCAAATCAAAACTAAATTTAGTAAAAAAAAATGAAAAACAGTAACACAAAAAAAATGATACAATAAGTTGGATCACCATGAATAGTATCACTTTTATAATCATATTCTTCATGGTGATACTATTATTGTATCATTTTGTTTGTGAAAATGTGTAAAGTTGTCAGGTAAATTGTTACACTTTAAAAATAATATTGTTTTGAGGGTTGTTACAAAATGCCAACATAGTGTAGTAGTGACTCAAGTGTTTCAACAACTAAACTCACAATACTCTTGGTCATTGTTTCCTTCTTCTTTTTTCTCAATCTTTCTTACTAGAGTTTAACAATGAAGGCAGGAAAGATATCCTCCACATATTTATGAATCAAACTTAATTGAAGGATGTATCATTGCGATAATTATAAGGTGGGGGCACTTTTTTTTTTTTTTTTTACTAGTATGAATGGATTTTACTTTATTTTAAGCATCGGTGTAGTCGTAAAGAAAAGTAATAGGGGAGAATAAATTAACGCTAATTCTAAATGTCGAGGAAGCCAGCGAAGAGGGACCGTTCATTCCTTGGGATGCGTGCCATCTGATTTCATGCGCACATCCCGGGGGATGGGTGGTCCGCTTCCTCGACAGCTAGCCTTACTCATAAATTAAAGATAAAGATGTTTCTGCTATGGACCTTTGGTGTAAGGGCTGGACAGTTAAGCCCGAAGCTGACATTTTTTGTTTGTTTGAATAATTGTTTGGTTTGGGTTTATAAGTTATGAAAATAAAAATGATGGGTTACAGTAGCACTTGGGCCTGTTACTGTTGGGCTAATTCACACTGACACTCCTAACAAAACAACCAAAAACCCCTTCAAACCTTCACCAAACCATTGGGGATCCCAACCTATTTAAAAACTTCGTTTAGTGTTAATAACATCCATAATAAGCTCATAAAGGTGTGAAATTATGTAAATGTGTACATATGATTATAAAATCACCCATAGTAAATCTCAAAATCATGTAGAATTAATGAAACTCAGAGATGTCTAAAATCCCTTTGGAATCATTCCTTGCCTTCATTACATTCTAATTCAATTCGTATCGAGACTAGCTAGGATCAACAAACCAAAGGGACTAATTTAAAAAAAAAAAAAAAAAAACTCACTCTGAATGCACAATTACATACATAGATCCTAAAAAAAAACCTAGAAAATTTTAGCCATCCAACGACGAAACTCACTGCAACAACTTCCCATACATTGATCATGGCAAGTTTGATTTCTCTGGTTCTACGTAGTCTCCATAATCTTGATCTTTGCTTTTCTTCTGCATGAATGTGTAATACACAAACTGCAAAATAATCTGAGGGATATCTGTCAAGGTCAACAAAATTTCCAAATTAACATCTAAATTCTTCATAAATGAAATAGATATATAAAAGGATACGAATAGATCGAGTACCACACAAACTATAGCATCCAACAACCAGGGTAAGTTTGGTTTGATCTTTGCCCATTCAGTGCTTCTCACTAAAATGCTGCATATAAGTTCATGTAAACCAATTAAGTAGTGTAAGTAAGATAGAAAAAAAGAAAAATTGAGAAATTGAGAAATTGAGAGGGGAAGACAGAGAATGAGAGATACCTTCCTACATAAGTCACATTGGCTGTAAGAGCAAAGATGAACATGAGAGGGTTCAAGCCCTACAACAATGAACAAGAGTCATTAGCATCTTAATTAGGCCACCAATTAAAGAGACTTCACATATGCTTACTAGCTTCATGAATTTAGGTATTTAATTCGAGACGTAATGGTAATTAATTACCTCAACGCTCCTCCTTTTGATCTGATCAACAACAAGTAGAACATGGAAGTATTAAACCAACAAAACCATAGCGAAAAAATTGAATAAAGAACCATGTATTGAGCATGCTAATTAGTACTAACATTTAAGCATATTTGAGGGACTCGACCGCCCATGTAAATAGCTGCCATCATCCATCCTAGACATTCTCCAAAAGCAGTACTACTGCTATTCATCTGAGCATCCTACAAATTAATTGTCACAAAATTTTTAGCTGCATTGCTCATAACATGAAAATGCAGGAACTTCCAAATAGTCTACCTAAGCGCGGTAATTAAACTTACTAGCAATAATCTTCTTCCATATAATCCTGTATGTCCTTCTACCAAAGCTTTAGCTTGGAAGGCTAAACCAGCAGATGTAGTAAGGAATGTTCCATAACCCACCTGTATATTCAATCAAACACATTTTCAATGACTTCAGATTTCATATTACATTTTGTAACACAATTAAAGAATTTATGGACTAGTTTACCGAGTGAGGAATTCTTCGAGGTTTGCTATAAGACTTCTTAGGAGAACCTTCATGAGTTTCATTTTCTTCATCAGTTGATGAGTCTATATTTTCCATTGCTGGAGGTCCACTTTTAGCAGGTCTTAGATAAGAAATATATGGTGGTGTACCACTACCAGCCATAAATCTTGCTGACCTATTAAATACAAATAAGTAAAATTAAATTAAATTAATTTTTTTTTTTTTTTTTTTAATTAGAACCTCCAGTGGGGAGGGGCAGCTATGGGATGCCAGACCTTTATTACTTGGAAAAAATTCTGATACAAACTATCGGGGGTACATGACGACTTTACCCGAGAAGAAAAAATCCAAAACATCATAAAAACTATAAAGTTCAAAAATCCATCCATAACTCACTAGCCTAGTCCAACAGCACCCAAAGAGACATAAAACACTTGAGATTTTTCTCTTAGTAACTTGGCCAAACCCACAACTTTCATTGAGCAAATTGCAATGGCTATAAAACTCTAACATTGCTTGCATCTTGCATTGCAAAAACCAAAAAGCCAAAACTCACCATGCCAAGGCTCTGCTTAGCAGCCTAACAGAGAACAGCTCCAACACAAACTAACCTTGAGCAGATTATAGCTATAAAAACTCCAAATTGGCAACCAAAAAGGAAACGCAAACTTGCATCTAAAGTTTGCAAAGCCAAATTGCATCCATACTCACAATGCCAATATTCTGCGTAGCATCAGAACATAAAAACAGCTCCAAAAACACGCAAACCTGACCGCAGCAGTACACAGCAACTCAGGCCACTGCAACGCAGCAAACATAAGCCCAGCAGCCTCCATCACGCCATAGCCTAACCAGCATCTTAACCTCAACACAGTCCGCAGCAGCCAGACCGCGTTGCACCCAGACCTCAGACCGCCCAGACCATCCGCTCCGCAACCCCTGCGTGCCCTGAAAAACAGAGCATGCTCTGTTTTACAGTAGAGCAAAAAACCTGCCAGCACACGGTTCCAGAACATATCGATGCCCATTCTTGTTGCGTCTACTCGTTCCCGTGACGTATGTATGCCGTATGCCAACGGTCAAGCCTTGATAATCCTGCCACTCTCCTTGGAAGATCATTCGTCGTGAAAGAGACAGTCTTATGATCTCGTTGAGCTCTGTCTGCTAAAGAGTCCGCCACCGCGTTGGCTTCTCTATAAATATGGGAACAAGCTAAAGTCATTTGTGCCGCCAAAAATTTAATTTCTTTCAAAATATTCTCCAAATGCCATGGTATCTTGAAATTGTCCTTAAACCATCCACAAACAATTGCCGAATCCGTCTGAACAACCACACCTGTTTAAAATTTAACAAGAGACAAAGGCGAAGGCCTTCAGCTAGAGCCAAAATTTCCGCTTTATTATTAGAGCCTGCACCAAAAAATATTTGCTTTCCCCCAACACAAACACCCCTAGAGTCTCTAATGATCACACCGCTCGCAGCCATGTTCTTACGGGAGGACCCATCCACATTTAGAGCAACAAAATCTGACGGAGGGGGATGCCAGAACACAACTCTACTTTGCTTTCTCACAACTGCAATTTCTTGTATCCCCAAAGCCCGTAATGGAGCCTTATGCCAGCTGACTTGCTCAGGAGTTATAAAATTATTTGCTAAATGTAAATTACGCCGAATATTCAAAATCACAAAAGCAGGATTAGGGACAGCATTTTCATAAACACATTTGCACCGCTGTTTCCATATTTCCCATAAAATGAACATGGGAGTGAGAAAGAATAACACACCTGTTTGTGTTCTCATTTTGGCTCTCCTGAACCAAATGACAAGGGTCGTGGATATTTCTGCCGGTTTTCTGATATGCACATCAAAAATCAACTCAAAATGGCGCCAAACCTGCATTGCCAGTTCACCATCCAAAAACAAATGATTCAGAGATTCTCGTTGTGGCATGTTACAACATCGACATTTAGAGGCCAGACTAATTCCACATCTGTACAATTCCCCATCAACTGGTACCCCTCTACGGAGTAATTTCCACACAAAAACTGAAATTCTAGAAGGAAGAATATCATGCCAAATTCTTCGATGGAGGTCATTGACCGTCCCTTTTCGGCGTAGTATTTCATAGGCTGACTGGAGGGAAAAAATCCCATTTTGGTTCGGAACCCATATACATTCATCTTCTCCATCTTCCTCGCCATATAATCTATCAGCAAAACTTCTCCTTGCTATAAGCCTGGTCTCCGGGCTAACCGAGTCAAAATTTGAAGAAATCACCTCATTAACCGAAGGCCATACACCTTGATCAACCAAAGCCGCCGATCTTCTGAAGGATATTACCGTATTCCAATTTTTCTCAAAAAAACTGATATTTCCCGGACCGATGCGCCAAAGCGAATTACGCAGAATAAGGGATTTACCAAGCATGATTTCTTTGAAAAATGGCGAGGACCCAATTTTCACCAATTGACCATTTAAGGCCACCCCATTCACCCAGTATTTGCTTCTCATGAAAGTAGCCCAAAGAGAGTCCGACGTAAGTAGTCTCCAAAGAGCCTTGAGGCGAAAAGCCCTCATCACCACCAACAAGTCTCTCACACCTAGACCTTCTTCCTCCTGTGGAAAACAAATATTAGACCATGAAACCCATTTTTTCTTCAGTCTTCCTTCACAATCCCCCCAGAAGAAATCTGCCAACAAACTAGTGATCCAGGATAAAACTTTCATAGGAACACACATGGAGCTGAGAATAAAAATTGGAATCGAGCTCAGAACATGTTTAATCAGGATTAAACGGCCTCCCGGGGATAACAATTTCGCCTTCCATCCCTGAATCCGCGATTGAATTTTGGCAATCAAATCTTCAAAATATGAAATTTTAGCTCTGCCTTGAAAGATTGGCCCTCCCAAGTATTTCAAAGGAACAACTTTAAACTGGAATCCTGTAAAGGCTTTGAAACCTACAATTTTCTCTGCAGCCGCCTTGTCATCTAAAATAAAAGAGCTTTTGCTTGCATTAGTTTTCTGTCCCGAAGACTGACAATAGCGGTTCAAAAAAGCCATGCATCCAAGAATAGAAGACTTTCTGCCATTTAAGAAAATGAGAGTATCATCTGCATATAGAAGATGGGAGATCGGACTACAAGCCCTGGGAGTATAAAAATAGCCGATTTTACCGCTATCAAAAGCCTCTTTTAAACCCCTACTCAGCACTTCAGAAGCAATAATAAATAAGAATGGAGACAAGGGGTCTCCTTGCCTTAAACCCCTGGTAGATCGAAAAAACCCTTTGTATGCTCCTTGAAGCAATACTGAAAAACCACAAGAAGCGATGCAGTTGGAAATGAGATGACAAAATCTACCATTAAAGCCAAATTTGGTAAGCACTGCCAACAAAAAATTCCATTCCATTCTGTCATAGGCTTTCTCCATGTCGATTTTCAAAACCACATTACCGCCGAAGACCTTCCGGTTAATATCCCTAATCAATTCCTGTGCAAGTCCAATATTCTCCCCAATAAACCTTCCTTTAACAAAAGCCCCCTGCTCCGGAGAGATAAGTATCGGTAAAATATCTGCCAGTCTAGTACAAAGGATTTTACTGAAAACTTTATAAATCACATTGCATAAACTGATTGGGCGAAATTCAGCAAAGGAACTTGGATTCTCAGTTTTAGGAATTAAGGTGTAACACCCCTGAATTTCATAAACCTAATTTATTTTATTTTGAATTAAATAAAATAGGGTTAAATTTAATTGAACGTGAATTTCGAAATTTTAGGGTTTATTTGGTGAGTTTAGAAGGTGGATACTCTCAGAAATTCAGTGGGGGCGAATAGCCACCCACCCTATAAAGAGAAAACCCTATTTTTCTTTTCTTTCTCCTTCTTCTTTTCTTTCTCCTTCCTTCTTCTTTTCCTCCTTTACTTTTTCTTCTTCGATGGCGGGTGAGACGAAACTGGTGAGAGGGGCTGCGATCTGCGAATGTGAGACCTTTCGAACCAGAGAGGCAAAATCAGAGATGGAGAATGGAAAGGAGAAATCAAGCGATGAACGTTCACTGAGTTCTGAGATCTCAAACTCGAATGAGTTTCTGCAAATCAGTCCACACAGCAGATGATTGACGAGCGATCAGTTCGATCTCCTGCACGAGATGATCCTCACGAAGCATGAAGACCTGTCGATTCGCTACAAAGAGACCTTCGCTTGTCTCGGACAGACCTTCGAAGAGGTGAATCTTCTCCGCGAAGAGAACCTGAAACTCCGAGCGGAGAATCTCAATCTGTCCACGCTCGTCGCTGCCAAGGAAAAGGAGCTATTGCAACAACTGATGCTCGAACTGATTCGTCGGTCTGTTGATCGACTCTGTGAGTTGAGGTGCGAAATGAAGGCTGGGCAAATTGATCCTCAAAACGTTGAAGTCGCTGTAATGCTTAACAATGTGAAGTTAGCGGCAAGAGCCCGTGCTCACGGAAATGACCTCTTCAAGTCTGGAAAGTTTGCTGAAGCGTCCTTGGCTTATGAGGAAGGCCTGAAGATCAATCCTTCAAACTCAGTCTTTATTGTAACAGAGCAGCTTGTTGGGCTAAGCTTGGACATTGGGAAAAAAAAATCTATCGAGGACTGCGAGGCTCTGAAGATCCAACCAAATTATACCAAGGCTCTTCTTCGCCGAGCTTCATCCCATGAAAAGCTTGAACAATGGTCTCAAGCTGTAAGAGATTATGAAGTTTTGAGGAGGGAACTTCCAGGAGACAATGAAGTAGCAGAAGCCTTATTCCATGCTCAAGTGGCATTGAAGAAATTACGTGGCGAGGAAATATCCAATATGAAGTTTGGTGGTGAAAATAGACTCTCTTTGTTGGGTGTGGGGTGAAGTGAGGGTACCCTAATTCTCAGCTATAGCCATCATACAGTATCAATAGGCTGTCAGCTGATGTTAGTTGTGAGACTTGGTGTGGTGGCTTGTGGTCCTTGCTTGGCCTTAGGCTACCCATACTCATGGCATGTAGTGTTTTGGCTGTTTGGTGACTGTCAGATAAGGAGAGGAAGAACTTGCTTACTCTTATCTTGAGTCCTGGCTTCGATCCCAGTTCTATATACCTTCATTGGACCGAGTTAGTCTAAGACTTTGGTGGTTTGGGTTTATCGTTTTGCTGTAGCAGAGGGAGTAGCAGTGTTAGCAGGGATTATTGTTAGCAAGGAATTCATATGGAGAAATCAGACAGAAAGGATCAACAGCAGATATGATTTTCAAAATCCCCTTTCTCATCAGCTACATTAGTTCCATCATGACACTCATAGAAGGAGATGTTATATTAACAGTTGAAAAAGATGTGCTTGGGAGGCCACGTGCCGTGGTGATGGATGGAGAGACTGAATAGGTGAGTTTTCTTCATTCTTCCTCTTTTACTGTGAGTTTTCTTCATTCTTCCTCTTTTACTGTGAGTTTTCTTCATTCGTTCTCTTTTACTGTGAGTTTTCTTATTCCCTGTTTCTTGCAAAACCCTTGTTTCTTTACTGTTGAATCCTATATTTGCTGCTATGTTTATTAAATAGCTCTGAATGTGCGATTGAAAGTTTTGTGTTATTTGGTGTATATGTATACTGTATGTATATTGCTTGTATGGAAATGACGAGTTTCATTTCAGGTAATCCAATTGTGAGATTTTAGGCATGTTTGAGAATGAGGTTGCCTTATTTGTGGTGTTTTGTATTGCAAACGCTCGCTCTCCAATATTTGTGATCTGTTTGATGTGTGAGATTTTTCTAGCTTGCTGGGTTCATGTTTGGGGTCACCCATGTTTACCATTTTATTGTGTGACTTTGTTTGGTTGGTGTTTGAATGGTTGATGAATATTAATGCATTGTGATAAATTTGTAGATTTGTATGCATAATGATTTGTTTATGCATTATGAAGAATTTGGATATTTGAATCAAGGAGTGGCTTGATTGTCATATTGTTACATAGCATGATTAATGAATATGCTATGTTTTCCCCAAAAATGTGGGTGAATAGATTGTGAATCAATTCATGTATGACAAAATGTCATTGTGGTAGAATTCTGAATTATGAAAAATAAATGATATTGGTAAAACCTGGATTTCTGAAAATATAAACCACTTGGACTTGTATCACTTAGAACTACCACATCTCTTTTGTTTATTATTTCCCCTCTCTTACTAGAGAAACTAAATGACCAGTGGGTCGTCTTGCGGAGTTGGGGCACCCATTTCTTACTAGAGAAACTAAAATAACCTTCGGGTTAGTCTTGCGGAAATGTGGTGGATTGTATGCCTAAAATAGGCTTTGATATTTATCCGTAAAAAATGTGACGTGAGTTATGCGCATTGATAGCCCAAGGGTGGCTTTTGGTACTCATATAGTTAGGGGTATCCGCGATGCATGCCTGTATGTGATGTCCCCACTTGGGCATGGATGACGGAGTAGTCCTCCTTTATATGAGAGAGGCATACGGGCATGTATGTTCGGCACGGAGGTGGTGCGAATGTGGTATTGTCTAAGTGATCAATCCGTTAAAAAGATGAACCTAATTCAAATGAAAGGAATAAATGATGTTGCATTGTTTCTAATTCTTTTTATACAGGATGGCAAGTCCACTAATATTTCTGCAGGTCCGACTTGCCATAGTCAACTCCTATAGGGTAAGTACAGGTAAATGCATATTTACATATTATGATGATGATATGATTGCCTCGTTGAGGAACTAAATTCTTGGAACTGTGTTTTGTTGCATCACACCTTTGCCTCGTTGAGGAACTACCAATTGGTGTGATGGTTTGTTGTTTGTGTTTAGCTTGATGTTTATCACGTGCGATTTTATTGATTTTTGGGATGAAGATCAACCATCCATGGCGAATCATGATGAGCCACAAAATCAACCATATTTTCCCATAATTCCTTTCTATCATCTATAGAGCATTTAGCATAAACAAAGGAAATTAAAAAAACTCTTGAAGAAGGATCCGTTACCTGGCAGTGAATAATCTGGTCTGACATGGCCACCACCGAGAAAACAAAAGACGTATCCCACATAATCCAAATCTTGCCACCAACCCTGTCATTAGAAGCAAAGCCGCCAAGTTTAATTTTATTGCCAATCTCCATGTATCTGCTAGCATCAATCATAGGTTCCGCAATCATTAGAATTTTGACATTGTGTTCCACAACCATCTTTTGTAATCTCCTTCTCGTGGCCCTATTACCAACGCCACGGGCGTTCCAAAACATAAAGTTTTCAATCATCTTAAACGCGAGAGGTTGGCAAACCCTTCTTAGTCTTACGACGAGTGCCCGGGGGAACCGCAGATTTAACGTTTTTCTTCCGCTCCGCATCCGAATTAGCCCCCAATTCTAAGTCCTTGATAGCTTGAGTGCCCGGCCCAATATCCGAATTCGACTCCGCTTCATCACTGTCTGTGGCACTTTCAAGTGTGTTCACATTCATTTTCTTCTTCTTTTTCCGCAAAGACTGTCCAGCCTTCAACAATTTTCTCATGTCTGATGTCAAAACCCGAGCCTCCTGTTTGTGACCTGGTTCTAAGCCCCCAATGACTTCCGTTGGTGGTCGCAACATGTGAAACTCCGACAAGTCATCTATGACTGCTTGCTGCTCTGTTTCAGCAGGTAATTCCTGGATGGCAGCACTTGTTTCCTGTAAATCAGCCCTTATGAACTTTGAATCATCAGTCAATGGCGACTTTGTATGAGAACCAGAGCGAAGAACAAGAGTACTGAGGCCTGGAGACGCTGGGACCTTCACTGCCGGAACCCCCACCCCTGCTGGAACATCCATTGATGGAGCCACCGCTACTGAGAGTACCGATGCTGAAACTGGAGCTGCGACAGACGCTGGAACTGCCTCTGTATGCGCTGGAACCACCGCTGCAGACGCGGAGCAGGGCCCAGGCAGAGTCACATAAACCCCTGAATGTTTGCTATGCGCTGGATGGAGCAGACCACTCTGTTCCGGCTGAGACAGAGTGCCCTCTGTGGCGAGTAACTGCGAAACTGGCTGAGACAGAGTGCCCTCTGTGGCGAGTAACTGCGAAACTGGCTGGGACAGAGTGGCCTCTGTGGCGAGCAAAAGCGGACCTGGCTGGGTCAAAACCACCGTATGCGTCCCTGATTCAAGCTGTCTAGTCTGAGAGTCAGCAGGTAAACTTGTCGTAGCATTTTGCGACGCCGCAACTTTAGACGAAATGTTGCTCTTTGAGTCCGGAGTGACTACATCGTCAGGTGAAGGCGGTTTATGTTGGGAGCCAAGAACATTTTCAATCTCTGAATTTGTATACCCAGCCACTAGTAGGCACTCCGCCGTAGATTCTGGCTTGACCTCGAATGGATGTAGTGCCGATGGAGCTCCCACCTCTTCCTCAATATTTTCCATTAAAGCCTCGAATGTGTTGGATAAAACCACTTTTACCGGATCAATATTCACCTGCTTTCTGTCCACGACGCTCTCTGGAATCTCCTCTCCTTTGTTATTTTTTGTTCCACTCACACCCACTTCCGAGTTTACAATTTTTTGTGTTTTGATCACTGGAACATATTGCTGCTTGGGATTGTTAATATTTGCCTTTGATTTGAACACCTTCTCAGTCTTGCCTACTTCCGAAGTGCGGCCACCGCCCTTATTTCCGAGCTTCTTTCGGCAAACGCTTTCCTGATGCCCTATCAATGAACAATAATTACAATATTTGAAACCTGGGTATTCTATCGTCTGCCAGAAACCTCTATTATTGGACCTATCAATCCAAACTCTATTTGGCAATTTGTCCGCCAAAGTCATCTCCACACACACACGGGCAAAACCCGGACGCGATAAACATCTGGTATGGTCATCCATTCTCAAAAAATCACCAAAAGAATTGACAATTGCTTTTAAAATGGGGGGATGAAAAAGATGTAAAGGTAAGTTAGGCAACTCTACCCATAGTGGCACTGAGATTGGGTCCTCCTTCAGACTGAATCCATCATGCCAACGAAAAGCTTTAAAATGGACACCACGAATCAAAAATGAATCCCGTGACAACATTTTTTAGCTTCATTCTCCGATTGAAGACGAACTAACACATGTCGTTGATTGAGTAATCCAAGCGAAAAATCGCCCAAAATTCCCCAAGTTCGGTGAATCGAGTCTCGAATGTCCTCTAATGTGGGGCGATAACTAGAGAATTTTAGGACGATCACATGTTTCTCCATAAACTCCTCCCCACGGACTTCATCTGTTGCTGTAATGCCAATTGCTGGAGCTCCCTCTTTACGAAATTTAGTGCCTTCGACCGGAGTTTCCACAACGTCATCAACCAAAATTTTTCCCAAAATTTGTGCAAAAGAGGGCTTGACCGCTCCTTCCACAGGTCCCCCATTACCGGATCTCCCCAGCATGATGCTGGGGAGGTGGGACGGCAGGAGGCGCCAACATCATATCCAGTTCGGTGCCAGTGTTGAAACTTCAAGAAAAAAACAAAAACAGGATTGGCAGAGCGTAACGGTGTGCAACAGAACCGTAACAGTGCGCCTGTCTCAGAAACCGTATCGGCGACTGAGACGAAGGGTCACTGCAGCCGAAACGCGAGCACCCGTAGTGTACCACGGCCAAGACGGGATCAGAGATCCAGTAGACTGCCTGTATCGGGTCTGTGACGGCCAGAGAAGTCCGAAATCGGCCAGTAACGGCCAAAATCGGCCAGAGAAGTCCAATATCGACCAGAAACGACGTGTCGCAACCGAAACAAGCTTTGCTATGCCGGCAAAGGGTGGCTGAGCCGCCTAGGGTTGTCACTGTGTTTGCCCTAGCCGCCCCCGGACGATGGCTAGGATGCAATCTCACAGAAAAGGACGGTTGAGATTAGATATCGGTCAAAGACCGAAATACCCTCCGAAATCGCCCTCTCCGAAATTTCCTCCTCTCTTTATGCCATTCAATTAAATTAAAAATATAGAAACTAATGACTTCACAAAATGTTTATTCAAGCACAAAAAAATTGAATGTACTAATGATGCGTATATACGTGTAGTATACGACATCCTTCCTTCCAGATACTCTTACTGGAACACTATGAATGGGTGTGCTCGAATCATCGGACTTCGGATTGAGTGGCTTTGTAACTTCTTCATCCTTAAAAATCCAAAAAAATTAATTACTATTATTTTTTAATCTTAATTATTTACAAAAATTATATGAATGCAATACACCAAAAATAAAATGTACAACATACTCTACTATCTCCTTGCTTCTTTTTCCCATTCCACAATATGTAAATGTAGTCATAGTATATGGTTTGCAATACCAATACAATTGTACTGATTGTATAAAGCTGTATATACACACAATTAATTAGTAGAGATACGCAGTGTATATACGAGATAAAGAGAAATACAAGGGGGTAGTTTTTTGTAAATTAGTGGAAAATGAGATTGAAATATATACCAGAGCTGTGTAGTACTGAGTCGGCAACTGCATCAAATCCAAAACAAATACTTAAAAAAAGAAGAAAAATAAATAAACTAATGCTTGTAATGATAAATTTCCAGAACTATAATATAGGAATGTTAGCTTTCTCAACAAGTTATGACAAATTGTATTCAATCATCTGAATCTAAAATGTACAAGATACATGACTTATATAGACAATGTAATGTGTTGCTAATTGTCAAAACAACCTAACAGACTAACACACTATGGACCACATGAACAGCTGTACTAACAACTAGCTAATACTAACTCAGATGTTGATTGTATTACTAATTAGTCTTGACATCCCCCTTCAAACTAAGCATAGATATATCAACTACACTTAGTTTGTCACGAAGTTTCAAAAATCTGGATTTCCCAAGAGCTTTAGTGAGAATGTCAGCAACCTGATCAATAGCATGTGTTGAACCTGGACAAGCCTGCGAGCAACCTTCTCTCGTACAAAGTAAAGATCCAATTCAATATGCTTAGTCCTAGAATGAAGAATAGGATTTGCATTAAGCATTACAGCACTGTTATTATCACACCAGATAGTGGGAGGACTGGAGCGAATGTGTAGTTCAGAAACTAGAGACTGCAACCATGTGAGTTCAGCCGTAACAGCAGCAAGACTCCTATATTCGACTTCAGTACTACTTCTTGAGATAGTGCTCTGCTTCTTTGAAGACCAAGAGATGAGATTAGCACCCAAATACACACAGTAGCCAGAGGTGGACCTCCTGTCAATGGGATCAGATGCCCAATCAGCATCACAATAACCTGTCCACTTGAATGAAGGTGTTGAAACCAGATGAAAACCAACAGTGGGTGTAGCCTTGAGATACCTCAGAATTCTTTTAACCACTCTCCAGTGTGATTCAAGAGGATGTTGCATGAATTGACAAACTTTATTGACAGAGTATGCTAATTCAGGTCTTGTGATGGTAACATACTGCAGAGCACCAACCATACTCCAATACAAGTGAACATCTGCAACTGGATCACTGCCAGTATCATAGAGCTTTTCACCACCACTCATTGGAGTAGATAAACCATTGGCGAATTGCATTTTAGCTCTACATAAAAGATCATTAATATACTTAGTCTGAGACAAAAACAAGCCATCAGTGGTTTGTTGAACCTGAATGCCAAGGAAGTAGTGAGCAAGACCAAGATCTTTCAAGGCAAACTGAGCATTCAGCTGATGAATGAGTTGTGAAACATCCTTAGAACTGGAACCAGTGACCAAAATATCATCAACATACACCAGAAGAAATATAGGAGAAGGAGAATGTCGGATGAACAGTGAGGTATCTGACTTAGAAGGAGCAAAACCAAATAGATGGAGAGTATGTCTCAGCTTCTCAAACCATGCCCGAGGAGCCTGCTTCAGTCCATACAAAGCTTTGTGTAGTTTGCACACAGCAGTGGGACGAGAAGAATCAATAAATCCAGGAGGTTGCATCATGTAAACATCTTCTTGTAAATCTCCATTCAAGAAGGCATTGCTAACATCAAGTTGAAAAATAGACCATCCATATGTAATAGCTACTGTGAATACAACCCGAATTGTAGTGGGTTTCACCACTGGACTGTATGTCTCAGCATAATCGAATCCTGCAACTTGTTCAAATCCTCGAGCCACCAACCTAGCCTTATATCTGTGTACAGAACCATCCGCATTTTGTTTAACCTTAAACAACCATTTGCAACCAACTATAGATCTGTTTTGAGGAAGATCAACTAAAGTCCATGTGTTGTTCCTTAGCAAGGCTAGATACTCATTCTGCATAGCCGAGGACCAATGAGGGGTATCAAGTGCTTCAAGTAAGCTTACAGGTTCAGTTGAAGTCAGATAAACTTTAGGCTTGTAGATACCAGCCTTAGACCTAGTAATCATTTTATGACCAGGAGCAATACTGAGAGGAGGACTAGACACTGACATGTCTGCAAGACTGTCATTGATAATAGGACAAGTTAACCAATGGACTAGGCAATGTATTGTTGAAAGAATTGGATTGATTATCAGAAGGTGAAGAAGAAAACCCAATGGATGCAGGAACAGAAGTAGAGGAATGACTAATGGGTGAAAGGTTGGAAGTACCAGAGAGCCACTTTGAATAAGGAAAGTGATTCTCATTAAACACAACATCACGAGATATGTAGAGACGACCAGTACTTGACACACATTTATAACCTTTATGTTGAGAACTATAACCCAGAAAGAGACACTCCTCAGATCGAAATTGAAGTTTATGAGAGTTGTAAGGCCTGGTGTTGGGAAAACATGAACACCCAAAGACTTTTAAAATGCTGTAATCAGGAGCTTTATTGTAAAGTTTTTCATAAGGAGATAAGCCATTAAGAATTTTAGTAGGAACACGATTGATAAGAAACACAGATGTCTTAACAGCATCATCCCAGTATTTTAAGGGAAGTGAGGCATGTGCAAGGAGTGTTAATGCTGACTCAGTAATGTGACGATGCTTCCTTTCAGCAAGTCCATTCTGCTGATGAGTAGTGGGACACGCAAGCCTATGACATATCCCATGCTGGCTAAGAAACTTAGCAAATGACCTATACTCCCCTCCCCAGTCTGACTGTATACATTTTATAGGAAAACCAAATTGTAACTCAACTTGAGCCTTGAAGTTAAGGAAAGTAGGATACGCATCCGACTTGTTTTTCAATAAGTAAACCCAAGTGAACCCGCTATAAGAGTCAATGAAATGAATATAGTACTTGAAACCACAAGATGATAGAGTAGAGGCAGGACCCCAGAGGTCAGTATGAATGAGTTCCAAGGGTTTTGAATATACAGTGGTGGAATTGGAAAAAGGAAGCCTATGAATTTTGCCCAAGCAACAGGCAGTACAAACATCCATATTTGTATTAGGAGTAGTAATATTACATTTGGTAAGCACTTGCTTTACAACAGAAAAAGAAAGATGTCCTAACCTAGCATGCCAATGAGACAAAGAAGAACATGCTTTTGACACAAAAGTATTATTACAAACTGGAAATCTAGAATAACTGCTGGCTGATGTAGTGACTGAACTGGATGCTGAGCAAGATGCTCTACTAACTGGAACCCAATGACTGGCTTGAGGAGATGATGAATTTGAATTTGAACAAGCAACAGAAGATGCAGATCTTGAACCAGGAAGAGACATAGAAGGAAACACATATAAACCTCGCTTAAGTGTCCCTTTCAAGAGAATTTGTTGTGTGACCTGATCTTTGACAAAACAAAAATTAGGATGAAATTCAAAAAAGACATTGTTATCTCTAGCAAACCTAAATACACTTAAGAGGTTCTTGGTCAATTTAGGAACTTGAAGGACATTTCTAAGATGTAATTCTCTTGAGGAATTAACAGAAGAAATAGAGGACTGACCGATGTTTTCAATGGGCAAGGCAGTTCCATCTCCCACAAACAGTTGCTCATTGCCATGATAAGGCATAGCATTCATCAAATTCTGAGTATAAGGTGTGCAATGATCAGTGGCTCCTGAATCTGGATACCACCTATCATCAGCATGTGGCTGCAACTGAGTTGTGGAAGCAGTATTCGGCTGCATCTGAGACTGTGAAGCAGCTCTCCAAGAAGGAAGATTATGTTGACTTGATGAAGCAATGAAAGCATGTCTTGGAGTTGAAGCTGTTGGTTGAGATGAGTTGCCATATCCAAAAGAAGAGGACTGTGAACTCCATGGATTTGAGACAGAGTTATCAAACCGATTAAAACATTTGAAAGCAAGATGCCCAACCTTACCACAAATTTGACATTGTGGGCGATTAGATTGAGAACCAAATCCAGTTGGCCGAAAACTTCTTCCTGATCTAGCACCCCTGGCATTGAAAGACCCTCTGAACTGAGGTCTTCCCCCTTGAGAACTAGACACGAAAGACCTAGGTGACGGTCTGTATGAAGACTGAGCCATATTCACAGAGCTACTGATATCAAGATCTTTAGTATGTCTTTCAATTCTAGCTTCTTGAGCAAGTAGAAGAGATTCCACTTCGGTAACACTGTATTCATCAGTTCTTGAACTAACTGAGATTACAAAGGTATCATACGCTTGAGGTAAGCCATCAAAGATGGCATTGACATGATCTCTTGAAGATAGTAGGTGTCCTACTGATGCCAACTGATCAGTGATAGATTTGAGTTTCAGAAGGTAGTCATTGATTGACAAGTCTCCTTTCTTGAAGTTTTGTAATTGGATTCTAAGCTGAGAGATCTTGGCTACTGTGTGTGAATTGAAAAAGATCTCAAGAGTATTCCAAATTTGTGCAGATGTTAGGCAACCTACTAACCTTGTAAGGAGCGATTTAGACATGGAGGAAAGTAGCCAAGAAAACAGCAACTGATCTTGTTGTTCCCAGGTAAGAAACTCTGGATTGATATTGTTTCTGGCTTGATCTTCATTGGAGAGAAATTGTGCTGGAGAAGATTCTTTCTCAATGAATCTTTGAAGCTTGTGTCCTCTGATCGTTGCCAATATTTGCTGTTTCCACAGCAAGTAATTTTGTTCATTCAACTTTACAGATAATGCATGAGTGAACATGATAGGTCTGGACTCTGTCAAGGCAGAGTTAATAGGTGGAGTAGCATTGGAAGATGTGGAATCTGCCATTAGAGCTACTACGTAAAGCTAAGATGAAGAAGATGAAAGTAGCCAGGAAAAAGCTCTGATACCATGTTAGCTTTCTCAACAAGTTATGACAAATTGTATTCAATCATCTGAATCTAAAATGTACAAGATACATGACTTATATAGACAATGTAATGTGTTGCTAGTTGTCAAAACAACCTAACAGACTAACACACTATGGACCACATGAACAGCTGTACTAACAACTAGCTAATACTAACTTAGATGTTGATTGTATTACTAATTAGTCTTGACAAGGAAAAATCTAGTTATCCTTGTGTCTGGTTAATGTTTGGGGAGGGTGTCCAGCACGTAAGAGCCAACTCTATCCCTCTTTAAGGGTTTGGAGAAGATAGAGAGAATGGTAGAGTTGACACTAATGCACGTGCTAGACACCCTCCCCAAACACTAATGAGTGCGTAAAAAGGTTTGTAATATGGTTATCTTAATCATGTGCATCATGATATAATATGTTTTTTTTTTAAAAGCAAGCAGAATTTTAAGGACCAATTAAAACCTTTATATTAAGGATATAATATGTTGCTACCATGAACAGGGGTTGCTCAATTACCGTAGCTGGTTCAAGAAGACAACCCACCAGGTTGAAGATATCTCTGCATCAATGAAACCAAACAAACAAGCTTTCAGAGTTCTTGAAAATTAAAGAAGGAAAAAAATTCAAGTATTATTTGTTTTTAGTATTATTCAAGTATTAATGTTGTTAAGTGTCTTCAATGCGGCTATACACTTTTTTTTTCTGTTCAGAATTGCACACTAGATTATAACATAGAAAATATTAAAAAAAAAAAATGTACCCAAGAACCCAAGCGAGGAGGAAAGTAAGGGAGACGCCATCACTAGACTTGTTGATGAAATTCGTAAAGATCTGAGGGATTTCCGCGACAGCCCAACATACAAGACTTACCATACCAAAAGAGAAGGAGATTTCATCACTTGTATTGCAAAGGCAATCTTTGAAAATTTTTTGTATCCACTTAATGCATGGTTTTTGCTCATTGTAGCAGTAGGGAGAAGTGTTCACCATTTCTATCTTCACTACAAACGTCTCTGCCTCTCTCACACTATTTTTTTTTTTTTGTGTGGTGTTTGCAGGGATATTGAGGTGGTTTTAAAGGGTGTGCTCAAAAGAGGACAAGGTGTAATAATTAGTACAGGTGAAGGTGCTATGAGTGAGAGTTTCTCACTGTTGGCTTGATAGAATATGCTGAGGGAGTCTCTTTATGTGAAAGTAAAAGATACTTTTAAGTTTTGTTTTGTACTCGATTTCCTTGGATAAGTTTGTATTTAAAGATACCACCATTTAGGTCAAAGCCATCTCTCAGTTCTACCTTATGAGCATCCATAATATTATCCATAGTTCACCTTAAGTTCAGTATAATTAGCTTTTTATATCAACTATGTACTCGGGGCGAAGACTGCGAAGCCCCCACCACCAGTCCACCACTATACGAACACAACTCAACTATTCAACTGCCTCCAAAAGACTTCATCACTTATTGACACATCTAATCATTTATTAACTTGACATTACGAGCTTCGTTACCAAATATAGGACTAAACTTTTCAATTCAAACCAGCACTTCTAACAGATCTCTATGTACCAAACTATGGTATTTTATTTTTATTTTTTTAAGAGCAAACGTTGTTTTAAAGGGTCATCGAACCTTAAAACTATTTACATACCCATCAAAAGATTATTATTTTTTTGGCACATATACTCACATGAATACAATATTCATCTACCATAGAATTGTTGGTATAGAGTAAATATTGCATGATCGTACATACGAGCTTTTGCCGGGCTACTTTAGACAATTGAATGAGAGGATGTTGATCGTAAATTGCGGCCCCCCATGATACTAGAAAAAAATGATGCTAAGGATGTTTTCTTGTTTTAAGATGTCGACAAAGCAAAAAAAAAACAGCATCGGTGCGCTGCAGCCCAGCCCAGCCCAGTTGCGATGGAGAGCTAATTCTATTATTCTACGATCCCTATCACTCACTTGTATGTCAATATTGTTTGGTTGATATCGCATTGCCAAGTTGATGTGTTTGTCATGGAGTAGAATCAGCATATGTGTGACAATAATGTGTTATGCTTGAATGTTCATTAGAATGAAACGTGGTTGACACATGTTTGAGCATGTTGATCTTAAAACATACAATTCCATGTCTGATTTTCGAGTTACATTGACACTAAAGATGTAAAAAAAAAAAAAAAAAAAAAAAAGGTGTATGACTGGACTCATGATTGATGAGGCCCTGCAAATTGATTGCCACAGTCCCTGTGAAACACAATAACATTTGTAACCCGACTTAATTGGTTTTAATAAACATCAAAAAAAATAAAAACCAAACGAAGATGCAAGAGTTATCGCCAGCAGATGATCTCCTGATCTTCATCGTATATAACATCAAAAATAAATAAATATATTGTTACTCATGAATTCCTTTGGCATTAAAACCTGGCTACGATTTTATCATTCCATGACATAAGAGTAGGTTTTATTTTTTGTGTACGTCGGCCATTTTTAATTCTATAACTAACAGAAAATGAAGAATTTTGTAATGAGAATGATTTCTATATGTTATTCATTGTGCAAAGTCTTACAACATATTATATATACAGTTTGTAATGAGAATATCCATCATTCTAATGAGAATATCCATTATTCTAGAGCCTATTCTAGGTAAGTTGTTTCAATGACATCAATTACATATAATCAGTTGCGATTCTTTCCTTCAGTTGCAATTCTTTCCTTCAATACTCCCCCTCAAGTTAGAGTGGATATTGATCACACCTAACTTGTCCCGCAACAATGAAAACTGATTTGAACTCAGGGGCTTCGTGAAAATATCTATTGGTTGCTCCTTGGTTCTTATATGTTCTGTTTGAATCAATCCTCTTTGCACTTTCTCTCTTACAACATGGCAGTCAATTTCTATGTGCTTGGTCCTTTCGTGGAACACAGGATTAGACGCTATGTGTATTGCAGCTTTGTTATCGCAGAACAGCTTGACTGGCTGCAAATGTTGAACATTCAAGTCTTTCAAAATGTATTGCAACCATGTTATCTCACAACAAGTAGTGGCCATAGAACGATACTCAGCTTCTGCACTCGAACGTGAGACCGTACTCTGTTTCTTTGTTTTCCAAGAAATGGGAGCATGTCCGAGAAAGATGCAATAACCCGTCGTTGACCTTCTAGTGTCTTTGCAGCGCGCCCAGTCTACATCACAATATGCTCTTAATTCCAATGACCCTTTTGAAAGTAGGAAAATGCCCTGACCTGGCGTCTGCTTGAGGTATCTCAGCACCTTGTGAGCTGCATCTAAGTGAGGTTGTCTTGGTTTATCCATGAACTGACTAAGTATATGAACTGCATACACGAGGTCCGGTCTTGTGATTGTCCTCATAAATTAGGCGTCCAACAAGCCTTCGATATTGAGATGCGTCTTCTAACAATCTTCCATCTTCTTGTGTGAGGATTATATTTTGCTCAACTGGAAAACGTGAAGGTTTTGCACCAAGGAATCCCGTGTCTTCAAGTATTTCCAATGCATACTTTCTTTGACTTAATGCAATGCCATGCTTGGACCTCGCTACTTCCAATCCAAGAAAATATTTCAACTGTCCCATATCCTTCAGTTTGAAGTGGCTTGATAGAAAGCTTTTGGTCCTCATAATATCATCTAAACTGTTGCCTGCGAGAATTACATCGTCCACATAAACTAACAAAGGTGTAAAGTTACCTTGATGGCTTTGGACGAACATGGAATAATCAGACCATGATTGCTTGAAACCGGCTGACTTGAGGGCTGAGGAGAGCCTAAAAAATCATTGCCTGGAAGCTTGCTTCAAGCCGTATAATGATTTGTGTAACTTACAGACCTTATTCTCCCCCTTTCGTTCGAAGCCAGGAGGAAGTTGCATGTACACATCTTCGTGGAGGTATCCATTGAGGAACGCATTATTCACATCCAGTTGGTGGAGATGCCAATTTTGTTGAGTTGCGAGACTGAGTAAGACTCGAACTGTGGTGAGCTTGGAAACTGGTGCGAACGTTTCCCTATAATCAAGGCCTTCCACTTGGCTATAACCCTTGGCCACTAACCTGGCCTTATAGCGTTCAATGGTTCCATCGGGGTTGTACTTGATTTTGTACACCCATTTACAACCGATTGGTCGTTTGTGGGCCGGTGGTGGAACTAGGCTCCATGTTTTGTTAGCTTGCAGCGCTTGAACCTCTAGCCGCATCGCTTCTCTCCACTTTGGGTCTTTAAGTGCCTGAAAAAAAAATGTAGGTTCTCTTTACAGGGTAATATTAGCAGTAAAAGTTCTATGAGGAGAAGAAAGATTGGCATAAGAAAGAACATGTGAGAGACTATGAGCCGTACCAGGAGTTGTGACCTCGTTCGAAGAAGACGACGGAGCGAGACGTGAGGGGAGGGCCGCATCAATGTGAAAGTCCTGCAATGTGGTAGGGAGCTTCGTAGCGCGAGAAGACTTGCGTGGTTGTGGTGGAGATTGTTTTGGAGGCAAAGGTGATTGAATGTGATCAGAGGAGATGGTGTCCAAGTTAGGAAAGGTGATATCAAGAAATACAGGTTCTGTAGATGAGAGAGATTTGGAAGGAGAATGATTAGGATGATGCTCAGCGGAAGACTGGGGGTTTTGAGAGATTGTAGGTGGAGAATTATGTGTGGGACTCGAAGGAGAAATTGTAGGAATTGAAGGATTATCATAGTGGGCCAAACGAGTTAGAGAAGGAAACAAATCGGTATTTTGTGATTCGGTATTTTGCGATGGAACAAAAAACTCCGAATTTTTCTGGAAAGGAAAAGCATTCTCAAAGAAAACCACATCCCTTGAAACTAGGGATTTCTTAGTTGTCAAGTTATAAACTTTATACCCCTTTTGGCCGTGTGGATAGCCAAGGAAGATGCACTCCGTTGATCGAGGATCAAACTTACTAGGACGAGTTGGATGTGTGGATATAAAACATTGACTGCCAAAGACTCTTAAATGAGAATAACTAGGTTCCTTATGGAAAAGATTTTCAAAATGTGTTTTTCCCTGAAGAATTGGAGTTGGTGTTCGATTAATCAAGTAAGCTGCTGTGAGTATGGCATCCCCCCAAAAAGATTTTGGCAGATTGGCTTGGAAAAGAAGGGCCCTGGCCATGTTTAGCAAGTGGCAATGCTTGCGTTCAGCAACACCATTTTGTTGTGGTGTGTTGACGCAGCTAGTTTGGTGGATAATGCCTTTAGAAGAATAAAACTGGGGAATCTTAAACTCCGGACCGTTGTCACTCCTAACGACCTTAACATTTTTACCAAACTAAGTTGCAGCCAAATGAATAAAATGGATGAGGAGAGTGCGTGCCTCAGACTTGTGTCTCATCAAATACACCCAAATGCTTCGTGAATGGTCATCAATGATTGTTAGAAAATATTGTGCACCAGAAAAAGTTGGAACATGATAACCTCCCCAAATATCAATGTGAATTAAATCAAAGCAAGATGCACTACGAGTAATACTTAATGGAAACGGTTGTCTATTAAGTTTGGCTAAAGGACAAATAGAACAAGAGTTTGAATTACAAGCTTTATTTGCAAGAAATGAAAATAATGAAGAGGCTTTATTTGAAGGATGACCAAGTCGTTGGTGCCATAAACTGTCCGAGTTGGTGTGTACCGTATTGCATGTTCCTTTCTGTGGTAGACTGGGTCGGTAGAGTCCCTCCTTCTCAGTTCCCGTCCCAATCATCTTCCCCGATTGTAGGTCCTGTATGACACAAATTTGTCTTAGAAAGATGGTAATATGGAAAGAGTCGAATGCTAGTTTGCTCACAGAAATCAAGTTAAGGTAAAACAAGGGGACACATAGGACGTTACACTACTACAAATATAGGCTTGCATAGTGCTTAAAAATAGGCTCTAAGCTACCGCTATGGTAGCTTAGATAGCGCTCAAAAAGGCGCTATGCAAGGCGCGTACTTGAATAGCGCTTAATAAAACGCTATCTAAGCGTTGATTTTTTTTTTAATTAACTTCAATAGCGCCTTCTAAGGCGCTATGTAAGCGCTAATTTTTTTTTTTTTTCGGTGAATTTTTTTTATTAACTACCAAAAAGCGCTATTTAATTTAAATGAATTTTTTAAATTAGATTTGTTTATCTGCTAAGATAGCGCGTAAATAAGCGCTATGGAAGTAATTAGATTGTTCTTAGATAGCGCTAAAAGAAGCGCTATTGTAGTATATATGTTAAACTTAGATAGCGCTTATTTGAGCGCTATCTAAGTTATTTGATTTGTTTTTTCTATTTTTCCGATACCGATTTTCTGGGCTAAATATAATATTTAATATAATAATGACAACGTTCAATCAATCAATAAAGACACAACATGATAACTAACTGTTTCTCATTCATTCAAAATATAATTTAAGCATTCATACAAAATTGTTAATATGCTATCATATATATTTGTTCGTAGCACAATACTAATAAATATCTTAAACTACAGGCATAATTAAAATGTTTTGCTTCAGCTTTCCATTTTCTCCTTGAGAAATCGGTTGTACAAGTATCCTGACCAATTGATTACGAAATTCTCCATTTTTTTCGGAGAATAAAATTTGACTGGCTGTTTATGAACAAACTGCAAATACAAAAGTTACAATCAATATATAGTTAGATGATATCAAATACTTCAAAAATCAACAAATAAAGTAATTCAATAAAACTATTTACTTACATAAACAGGAATACTTCCAAGTATCCAAGCGAGTCACAACAGGATCCTCTTCCCCTTCACGTATTTTTTGCTCAATCTGCGAATTTCAAAGCCACATTTAAATTTCATATCATAGATACGTAATGTAGATAATTAGTACATACAATCTGCTCTCTCAGCCGTGCATAACCCACACATGCCCTCCTATATCGCGCTTCCATCTTTTCCGCTCTCTCTTTGTTAAGTTTGCTTGTTTCCTTCAATTGAATGTTGTCATTAGTTGGTTTAAATTGAAATGCCCCAAATTGAAGTAATATAATAACTTGAACGTACCTTAACTCCAGAGTTGATGAGTATGCTACGAAATCTTTCCAATACAGAGACACAGTGGACAAGTGAGAGTATATGAAAGGTGGCTCATCCGAAAAGTTACCCTCACTATCTCTCGCAAGATTCCTTAACCTTGTCCTAAAAACTCTATGCAGGTAACCGGCACGAGAAACAATCTTTTTTTTGTGTGATTCGTCAACTCCCGACAAATGTTTCCTGTTACAAGAGTAAATAATGTCATGTTAATCTATAGTCAGTAGTTTGCATGACAACACTTATTTTCTCACCCCCTAAAAACACTTAAAGAACCAAACAGTGGAATAAGATAACAACTAGGTAAATTAAGTAACACCAGAAGCATCTATCAAGAATAAGAAACAAAATATCAAGTTTACTTATCTTTTAAATAGTCAATAAAAAAATAACTTAAGTTAGCACTTAGCAACAAGAAATCGTTAAGTACCTGAATCTTAGTACAATTAACAATCAATATTCCTTTTTTTAATCTGGAGGTCATCTTTCTCACTATTTCACTGTTTTAAAAATTTCAGTATCTTACTCCTTAAAGAGAAGCTTGATAATGAGTTTTCAAGCCATTGAACTTAAAAGAATCCTCTTTGAACGTTGGGCCAGTTATTAAAATAATCCATGAATAAATCCAAGATAGATAGGGAATTGTGATAAAAATAAAAAATAAAATAACAATTCTTTATAATTGTGTGATTAAGTGTCAAAAGCTGAAGCATGCTCTCACTGACCATGTATGACAAAAAAAAATATTCCAAAAGACAATGAAAAAGGTAGTAACTATGTTTGAGAAAAGATCCAAAACTAGAACGAAAAGTGTTGTACAGCATGATTAAAAACATATGATTTTAAGAACATAACAGGAAGACAATATGTATATCCAAACAAACAACCACACCAATTACTAAAATTTAAACGCAGATTGAGATAGCAAATATACCTTGACTTCATCCCAAAGTTGTTCTTTCAATGGCAACAAATCATCCTTACGCCAATTGGTAATCGTGATTGGAAAAGTTCGTCTACAGCAAGATCCAACAAAGTGTGCTAAGGTCATCGACTCTTTGCCAATTGGTTGGCCCATTTCATTCCAATTCACCTTTATTACATCTCCTTTGGCCCTTCTTTTCTTAACACCCACCATAGTGACTATTCCTCGAGACTGAACCTGGGACAAGCCACTATTTCCAGTTGAACCTCCTGTCTCACCTCCTCTAGAATCATCTTGACCATCCCCTCGACCGTTCTCTCGAGCACGACCCTTGCTCTGGCGCTTGCTCGGGGATCTAGCAGTCATGATCCTGTAAAATAAAGAGTATAAGCGTGAATTAATACACAAAATCATAAGTAACAAGCCAATATTGCAAAGGATAATGAGTACTTACTAAAAATGCTTCATTTATTCTAAATGTAAATTACTAAAATAAACATTTGCATTACATTTTGATTACACTTGTATAGACACTCTTCATCATTAACATATCTAAAAATAACATTGCCCCCAAAAATAAGAACCATCTGCATAACAATTAGCAATTAGTTTGATTGCAAATCATTAAACACACTTAAACAATTCTAATTCCGCGGCATTAAAAAAAAGATGTTTTTAATAAATTGAACATTAAAAAAAAGAGTAATAATGAATAATCTATTGTCCCATATCACCTCTTGCATCTCGCGGAGAATAACGTCCCTCTCGAGATTGATCGTGTTCTATGCGAAGAGGGAATTCTGCAAAATATCCGCAAGAATGTCAAGAGCCTCAGGCACATTGTCCTTCATAACCTTAGCATAATAAGTGGTCTGTTCCCTGGAAGTGTAAGCATTGAGATGCCCACCCATGTTTTCGATCTCCTCCTCCAAGTAAAAAACCGACCTCTTCTCCGTTCCCTTGAATATCATATGCTCCAAGAAATGCGCAGTTCCGTTTGTCTCATCAGTCTCGAACCGACTCCCAGCATCAATCCACACACCAACGGTGGCAGTGCGGGATGCCAGGGTTGTCTCAGTAGCGACTCGGAGCCCATTCGGGAGAGTGGTCACGCGTGTTTTAGGGGCGGCCAAGATCTTAGTGTGATCGACTATGACGGGGTGAGGTGAGGCGTATTGGATGAAGCGTGGATCCGGGTTTTCGAGCTTCTTTAGCTTTGATTTCACTTGCTCTGCGAGACGGTCGTAGATCATCGCAGTTGGTGGTGGTGGTGAAGGGAGAGGAGCATCAGTGACGATAGCTGGAGAGGTTGAGGAGGAGGACGAGAAGGAGGATCTGGTGGTGGAGAGGAGGAGAGATGGAGCGAGAGAGGAAGGTCTGTGTGCTCGACGAGCTAGGGTTATGAGTTGCTTGATCGCCATTGATGATTTGATTTGGCTCTCGAGCGAGCCAGAGAGCTCTTCTAGGGTTTCAAGTTTTTTTTTTTTTTGGTGATAATTTGGGGAGAAGAGAGTGTTTTGGCCTTTTAAAACGTTTTGTTTCAGAAGATAGTGCTATCCTAACAGTGCAGATTTTTTTTTAATTGCTAGACTAAGATAGCGCTATATAAGCGCTTTAGTAGTGATATATAGGATAGCGCTTCCGAAGCGCTATCCTAAATGTAAGTAGCATAGCGCTTTCGAAGCGCTATGGTAGCTTTGGTAACGTTTTTTCTCATAGCGTTTTTTAAAGCGCTATCTAAGACATAACTAAGATAGCACTTAACTGAAAAAAAAAATTAAAAGCGCTATTGTAGTGTTTTTTTTTTTTTGATTTTTTTTTTTTTTTAAAGACAAATATGCGCTATCCTAGTGCCCACTTGGATAGCTCTTTAAAAAAGCGTTATCTAAGTGGCGTTACCTAAGCTAATATTTGTAGTAGTGTTATGAAGAACAAAATGTGGAGAGAAGGCTACAGTGCCAACATGAGTAACATGTGTTGTGGTATCGTTAGGAAGCTTGACCCAACGATTAGAGACTGACTTGAAGGAGGTAAGCAAGCTGGGATTACAAACAATATGATCGCTTGCACCACTATCTAATATCCATATTGGCTCTTTACTACTCTGTGCAAAAAGTTTACCTGAAAGCTCTTCATAGTTGGGAATGTTATCGACCAAATTGGCTGAAGCAGCCTTCGTTTTGGTTAGGAGCTGATTGAGAAGTTGATGACACTCTTCTCATGAAAATGGGAAGTCTGTCACAGCTTCCCTTTTATCATCTTGAGGGGCTACATGATTTGCTTTTGATCTTGCTTGGCCACTTCCAGTAGTATTCTTCCTCATTCGGCAGTAGTCATAGGTATGTCCCTTCCCATTATAATATGTGCATTTGAGATGAGCTCTGCAGTTGTTTGTGTTGTGGTTGGTCATGTTGCATTTTTCACAGAACTTGGCTTCTCCTTCTACAGACTTGAAATCACGAGTCACTTTCTTTACTGAAAATGCAGAGGATTCTGGTGGTGCTGTGGACTTGCTAGCAACAACCAGGTTTTGACAAGGACATTGCATCGGTCCCATTGCAGTTGTTCATCAGTATTGTGAGTCGGCCTTTTTAGGGTTCCATCAATAAAACCCTTCTTGTTTTTTATGGTGAGCGCCATGTTCATTGACTGCTCCCACGTAGTATAATTGTCTTCCATCAGTGGTTGTGAAACAAGGGCAGCACCTGGTTGGTCCGAATGATGGAGGAAAAGAGGATGATTGGAATTCTCCCATGGTTCTGAGGTCTTGGAAGAGTTCGAGCCCTTTCCGGGTTCAATGAGTCTCCGCTCTTCATCACCAGCCATGAGGTATTTGCTTGTATGAATTTCTAGGTTCTCAAGAGCGATTGCTCTGATATCATGAAGAATTTTGTAATGAGAATGATTTCTATATGTTATTCATTGTGCAAAGTCTTACAACATATATATACAGTTTGTAATGAGAATATCCATCATTCTAATGAGAATATCCATTATTCTAGAGCCTATTCTAGGTAAGTTGTTTCAATGACATCAATTACATATAATCAGTTGCGATTCTTTCTTTCAATAGAAAACCTTGAAAAAATCTATCCAAAAAAAAAAAAAAAACTTGCACGCAACGTTGAGTTATTCATCTCATTGAAAACAACTATCTCAAAATTTTACATTTTTTTGTCAAATACGAAAAATTTTATTAAAAATAAAAAGAGAAACAAAATATAAGGAAAATCATTCCCAAAGGAATGCGAGGACACCAGGTGTGCAATTTTCTTTTCTAGCATAATTCTCTATGGAGTGATATGACATCTGACAAACTCACATTCAATAGGAAAAGAAGGGCTTGTCTAACGGGCGAGGGAGGGGTGGAACCCTCCATCCCCCTCGAGATGTGTGCACTCGCGCATCTCGAAGAGGATGGAGGGTTCCCCCCCCCCCTCCCTCGCCCGTTTCCTCGCTCGTTTCCTCGCCAATTAGAATTCCCCGAAAAATAAACAAAACAAACGGGATTGTCTAACTAGCGAGGAAACCAGCGAGGAAACGCGCGAGGGAGGGGGTGGAACCCTCCATCCCCCTCCCTCGTGCGTTTTCTCGCTGGTTTCCTCGACAATTAGAATTCCCCAAACAAAGAAGGGTCTGAGAAAAGTGTAACAGAAATTCTAGGCAGCTTGGGTTTTGCTGCCTTGGGAGGCGAAATTACATTTTTGTCCCCCCTCTTTAAACACCTTTGGCAGCAAACCAGGCAGCATAACCCAGGCTACCTAGAATTGTTGAAAGTGTAAATATCAACATTATGGAACCACCAATGACACCTCCATTCTAAAAAAAAAAAAATCTAGAGGGCCAGCCAGCGCTAGGACAGCGTCAGGGGAGCTTTTTGTGCATGCGATAGTGTTGTATATATATATAATTTAATTGCAACTTGCAGTTTTTAAATTTGTTTAAGCATATTTATTCATGTTACTAATATCTTTCTTTAGTCTCTAACCTCTCTCGCTCTAAATGCCATCGATAAAGTTCAAACCCCGAACTTGTGATTCCATCGGCCGCACTTAAACTAATTGGTCAAGGAATGAAGGAGCCTGAGTCGGTGAAAGAATTTTATGATATGTTGGTTGTCTCTCATTATGAGACTCACTCCAACCTCTTCATTTCCTCTCACAAAAATCTGGTATGGGTGAAAAATCTTTTTTCCTCGGATAAATTTCTTTAGTTGGTCAGTGTTGCATTAGAAAATCTTGACTAAAGATAGGTTAAGGAAAAGAGGAATCCACACAGGGAGTCTTTGTGTGCTTTGTCATGAGATTGACGAGGCGCTGGATCATCTGATGCTTCACTGCAGATTCTCCAAATCCATTTGGAGCAGTTTCTTGTACGAATTTAGTTTGAGTTTGACGTTTCAAGGCTCCATTTTAGATTGGCTAAGATGGTGGTCCAAAGCTAATCCTTCCCGGCGGGCAGAGTGGTTATGGCGTAGGGTTCCTCACGTACTCATGTGGTGTGTGTGGAAAGAGAGAAATAGGAGGGTATTTGAAGGGCTCAACAGGATTCAAAGCACTCTATCTTTACCTAGATTAGGAAATCGTTGTGGAGGATGGCACTACAACAAATTTGTTTTAAACGGCGTTTTCAAAAGCGCCGGTAACGCTAACAATGTGCCGGTTTTGAGCATAAACGGCATTATCAGAAGCGCCGAGAAGCGCCGGGAAAGGTACGTGCCGCCAAAAGTTTAACGACGTTTATTGTAAAGCGCCGGTTAAAAGTGACCAGTTGCGGCGCTTTAAAAGCGCCGCTAAATCTTATATTAGCGCCGCTAAATAAATGGATATTACATTTCCCTTTTGACTGGAAACGCCGTATTTATAACTTGTAACGGCGCTTTAAAAGCGCCGGTTATGTAAAAATAATATTTTACAATATTTTTTGCGACGCTTTTAAAGCGCCGTATGTCTTAACAAATCTATAAAAAACCTACATTTTAATGGCGCTTTGGAAGCGCCGGTTATGTTAACATACTGGAAAAAAAAATCAATAAAAATAAAAATAAAAATAAAAATAAAAACCTGTCATTGGGACCGAAAAAACAGACTGTAAATTTTGTAATTTCATATCATCTACTAAAATCTCCTTCAGTAACAAATAAACTCAAAGCACACTAATTTTCTATGGTAACAACCATATATTAAGACCTGCAACATAGGCAGTGCATCCTTATACATCCTTGTATTTTTCATATTCATCCATTCTATGTCTTAAACTTTTGTCATGTTGAACAACATCAAGTGCACCGAAAAGTTTTCCTCTTACTTCATTCCAAGCATAGTCCACGTTGCTTTAGTGATCACTCTTCAGGATACTGCAAAAAGGGAAAATCTAACTAAACTCAGAATAAAAAATTAACTCAACCCTACCATCAGTTCATATTTAATGCGTTAACCTTATAAAATGGTCAAGGAAAAGAACTCAAAAATGTTCATTACAGTACCCTTACCTACCAGAAGAAGTGTTTGCAGCCACAGCATCATCATCTAACATTTTTCCTGGATAAGAATACGCCTTGCCAGACGGTGCTACTCCAGCAACATATGCAAGGACTATACTAGCCGTCATAAGTATTTGATCACCAATAGGTATCCAGTTTGTTGGCGCTGAATTTTCAGGATTTATCAGTTTCTTTGCCTTTGAGTTTGCACTTCAGAAGCCTTCTTCTCACCCCTTTTCCTGTTTCAATACCTAATGCCTTATTACCTTATCTCTGTTGTAAGTACGAAAAAAATATATACAAAGGGACATAAAGAAGAAAATAAATGTAGAGAAGAGGTACAAAAGTCGAGAAGAAGCAAAATAATATGTAAAGCCAAAGCATACAGTTTGCTACGCATCTTTGATTCCTTCCGAAGCAAAAGCAACCTGGTCAAGATTAAATGTCTGGTTGTAGAGCATGTCACGCTGTCCTTCGTACCTGATGACAAGGCCATAAAGTAAACATCAGTTTTGGAATGAAGAAAAGCACATTCATGTTTAAGAAAAACCAAATGTTAAAGAGTCACATTCTTTCCCTCGTTACAAAGAGCTAACTAGTGGAGGTATCCAAGTTTAACAAATAACAGTTTCAATTCAGCAAAGGAGTATAAGGACACATCAATAAAACTGTTATTCCAGATACTCAGTGCCTTAATTTAATAAAGATGTCGTTTTGTCCTCCCTTTTATCAACATATCACAGAATTATGGAAACACATGTTATGCAACACAAGGTCAAAGAAAGGAAAATCTGTTAGATCTTTATGAAATCATTCTAAAGGGTATCAATTTGCAAATGCCGAACTTAGAAAATATTTACATAAACTTGCAGAAAAAGAAGTTTGACACAAATATAAATTTGAAATAAAAAAAAATGGTTTTGTCAGCATCGGGCATAATATACACATGCTTTTGCAACTATTGAAATGTTGAAATTGGAACTATCAGCCATACTCTCCCCACTGTGAATTGGAACTAATAACTATACAATACACAAGGCATCCATTGAAAACCCATTGTACATATTATAACTAACATTACTGAATAACCAAAATTACAAGTAACATATAACAAGTCTGGTTCTATTTAATAATTAATGAGGTGAAAGTATTTATGAAAAAATTCTTTTCTAGCTTGTAATTGTCCAAAGTCGAGCCTTTCGAAAACAAGAAAACCCATGACCTGCTGGATAGTTTTCCAAGTCCAACAAGGTCATGTATAGCTGTAAGATCTCATGCAGGTAGAATTTTTCATTGGTAAACTTTGAATACTGACAGGGGGAACCATATAAGTTTCCATTTCTAACGTACACCAAATAACAGTTTATTTTGTTTGTGGAGGGTGGAAATAACTACAGCAAAATAGTGGAAGGCGGAAATAACCATGTTCCCTAAGTAGGTTTGACATCGTTACTGCATGTAGAATTTTTTCGAGCAGGAGAATACAGCATACTTTAGCAAATGATATTGAAAAGGAAGAATCCAGTTATGTTGTTGAAGAAAAAGAAATCAAGAGTATTAAACGAACGTACTTCAGCCTGAATGTACTGAACCTCTTTCACACGAAATTCGGCAGTTTCACTCTTCTCCTCATTCTCAAGCATATTGCGAACCTCATTGGCCCATGAATCCTTCACATTTTGATTCTTGCTGAAAGCTGTCAGGTCAATGTCTCCATCAGGTAAGTATGTTTTCAATGGTACAGATCCAAAGGTGAAAACCTGCAATCAATCATGACTATTAGAAAACAATATCTAGAGCAAGAGAAAATGGAACATAGTGAAACTACTGATTTCTCATCCAAAATCAGTCAACTGAAGAGGAGCAGATAACACACAGATTAAAATATAATATCATCCAAAATGTTATAGTGGGAAAAACAATGAACGTGCTTACACAGAAGCAAAGAGATGTTCTCATTGCATAAACTGTGCATGCATGAGCAACAATTTGCAAAAGAAAAGGAGAAAATGTTGATCCGCAAATAAAAACCAAGGCAATAATAAAAACTTTTCTATACAAAAATAAAATTGCCGAGAAGGTGTTTATACAATCCACCCTGATTATCTAAAGAATGAATGAAAAACATCATTCATCAGCAAATAACCTTCATCAGCAAATAACCTTCAACTGGACAGAATTCAGCAAATAACCATCATCAGCAAATAACCATCAGCTGAGTGTGCTATGATTTCTAATCAAATAACTGTCTTCTTATAGCACACTCAGCAAATAACCATCAGCAACTAACCATCAAATAACCATCAGCAACTAATCAAATAACCATCAAATAACCATCAGCAACTAACCATCAAACCATCAGCAAATAACTGTCTTCTTATAGCACACCATCAAATAAGAAGACATTTATAGCACACTCAGCTGATTTCTAATCAAATAAGAAGACATTTATAGCACACTCAGCAAATAACCATCATCAGCAAATAACCTTCAACTAGACAGAATGGTACTTCATTAAAGTGTAAAGATAGTTGAAGACTGAATTCATGGTCAACCTTTTGCGCTTTAATAGCTTGTATCTCATCTTGCAACCGCTTTGTCGCTTCATCACTACTTTGTTTTTGCTTTAAAATCTGAACCTGACTTTCTTGTTTCTTCTTCAGATCCAATATCTGAAATACATAAATTTTCACAGATGAAAATATGAAGCAGATTAAGATACCATCATAAAGATCTCAGCATAACTAAATGGTCACCTGTGCCTCAAGGGCCTTCAATTTTTGAGTGTGACTATCTTGCATTTTCTGTGTTTGTCCATCAGAACTAGCAGCAAGGCTTTCAACTTCAGCCAACAGGCGGTCCCTGTCTTGCTGTTGTCAGATTCAAATGTAAAGGTCGACTTAGAATTTTAAAACAAGACAAAACATAGAGAATGAGGTATGCACTAAAACATTCAAATAAAAACCTGTACAGTTCTCTTTTCATCCTCGAGTTCCATAATTTTCTTTCCAAAATGCTGCTTAAGGGTCATCGTGTCACAACCTTCAAACAGTTTCATCTCTGTCTGCATAGATAAAGAAGTATAACTTAAGTACAGATTGAAACAAATTTAGAAAGATAGATACAATAATTTTATCTAACTCATCTCGCAATATAGTTCTAGTCAAATCTCCACTAAGAACGAATTACTAAAATATGATAATAGTGAAATCAAAATTAGTTTACAGCAAAGAGATCCTTTTTTTGGTAATAGTACAAAGTCATGCTCATCAGTAACCAAGCTTTGTACAAACATTCGTTACTATCAAAAATCAAGGCACCCACAGTGTCAAATGCATTACATGAAATTTATGCCCCATACCTCTTTTTGCTCTAAACGCTTGTTTAACTCATTCAATTCTTTGTCCATTGTATTTTGCAGAAGTGTGTGTTCCCACTCTTTTGCAACTTCTTCATCAATTTCCTTGGTATTGTCACCTGCTTAGGTTTTCAAAGAATTATTTCATGAAACAGAAATGAAATAATAGAAAATAAGACTTGCTATTTGAATAAAAATTTAGTGTAACTGAACCTACAACTTGACAAGGGTAAACTGACAGAAACATTAGTGGTCACTGAGCCATCCAGAATCAAAACAGAGGCATACCTGCAGTGATTTCATTCATCTGATAATCAGGTGAGTCCATATTCTGCAAGCCCCTCTTTAGCCCATCACTTTTCGAAAAACAACTGACATCTTCCTGAGATATGAAGCCAAATTTGCTTAAAATCTACCATATATTAGAGAATATGTAATGAGGAAGATAATGAAAGAGTGGTCATACTTGAGAATCTGTCTCACTTTGCTCTATTACTGCACATCTGCTACGGAACTCATGAAGTTCCCTACAAAGATTTGCATTTGTAGCTTCAAGCCAAGCGATCCTTTCCTTGAGAACCTGAAAAAGAGGTTCACTTCTCAGTACCTCAAGAGTCAAGACACATATATAATAGACATTTTTCTTAAACAAAAATCTTCACTTCTATGTAAAGCAGTATACTTTAAAAAAAAAAAAAGACCTTCAGATACTTACAATAGGCTTATTCTGAATGTTACGAGCACGATTGGCATATTTAAGAGTGTTTAAAGTCTCCTCGGCGTTAATATCAGCGGGACTGATGCAGGCTGGAAAAAAGGAATGAGTGTGGTAGACATAAAAAAAACAATATAAAATTAAAACTTCAATAGGAAAAAGAAAAGAAAAAATAGAGTATGCAGCAGATGCATCAATTTTAAAATTTTCAAATCAACCTGAGGACTGCAGAAAACATGGTCTCAGCCAAACAGATTAAGGAATTTAGGATTTTTTTTTCTTTCAGTTTTGAATCTAGTGTATCTTGTGCTCAACTTAGAAACATGCATTCCATGTAAATCTTGCTTGATAAAGTGCAAAAGATAACACCTCTTCCTCAACTTAAAGTCAATAAATCACATATGATCTCCAAAAAGAGAGGAAGAGAGTGTAGTTATGAACTAAAATTTTCTAATGTCAACAGTCCTTGAATAGAACTCCTTTCACACTTTTTACAGGTACAACCTCTAGTTTCATATTAAGCAAGATGTAATCATTATAAGCAACTGAAACATTATGAAAATTGGAAGAAAAGAGGTATAAAGCATTATGCTCAAGAAAATCAGTGCACAAGCATGAAACATAATCACTATTGCTAGTTACACAAACCAATGATTTGGCATCTACCCCATATTATGATCTGATGATCATAATTACATAAGGAAGGAATTATAAGAAATTATGTGACCAAACCAAATTCAAACTATCTGGGGCATTCATGAAAAAAAGCACAATATGGTGTCTTATTATATTACTCTTGCAGTCCAGTTCTTAACACCCAAAAATTCATAAGAAAAAAAAATGAAATGGAAAAGTAAAAACAGGTGCATGGGATTACCAATCATGGTAGTTCTGCTGTTTCCACCAAGTGAATCCTGCCAAATGAGACAGAAATTACAAGAAGTAGGAAAACATACTTGGCAATTGAAACACTTCTAATAGTTATAAACTCCATACTTTCTTGGTAAGCAAGACAATCATATTGGTCTTTGAGGCACAATGTTCAAGCATTCAGACAAAGAATTGCAGTTGAATTTTAAAACAATGGATCAAAGCCATGATTATGTTCTGCTCTTCAACCCCATCTGAAGTACTATTTAGTCAGTCTTACACTAAAACAACACTCCAGATCGTAGTCAAACATTAAATATGCTTCTATAACAAGAAAATTAGGATGTTTTAATCAAACTTTGTTTCAAAATCTAATGGCACTCAAATATCAACTAGTAATTGTGTAGATTTCCCAAACATTATTTTCTAGACAGACTGCATTAGTTGTTTTGAATTTTATAATATCAATACTTAAATGTTTACATGTAAAACTATACAACCTTCATGTTCCCCCAAAATCAATGTGCTTACCTATCAACACAGAGAAAAAATCAAGGAACATAACTACACAAACACGACTAACAATAAAACATGTCACATTACAGTCCCCATTGTCTTTCATACAACAAATTTTTGAGCTGAGGGATCATTCCTGATCACGAATCTTATGAATTACCACAATATCACTTGTAGAACCATTTGCATTCTATAATCCTGGCACTACTTTTGCAAAAAGTACATCTCCTAAAATTGTAGCTTTTTTCATGAAACCCAAATCACTAGATTTTACTGTGAATCAACAAAAACTATATGGGTTTTGCTTCAAAAGTCACAAAATCTCAAATTTTAAGCAATGGGTTATCACAATTTTCAGTTTGATCAAAACCCATTTAGTGATTTTGGAACCAAACAACTATTCCTAAAGATCAATCACAAATTTCAATTTCATCAAAACCCATTTTGTGATTTTCGAACCAAACAAACAACTATTCCTAAATATCAATGTATGAAATCACTATGGAACTAACTTGGAATGATCAAAGTTACCAGTAAGTAGGAGTAAACTTGTCTCAAGGCAAATCCTGGTTCCACAAAACTTGAAAACTCACTCAGACCTCGTTGAAAATGAGACCAAAATGTGAGCAACAAAATGAGATTTTAAGGCCAAGTGAGAATGTAGAAAGTTGTGAATTTTTCGAATAGCAAGAAAGTGTGCTTACTTTTGAGGTCACTTAGTCACCACAATAACTCAATCAGACCAACTTTCATGATTCAAAACAAAAAAGGAAATAACAAACCCCAATTTCAACCAAACCTTAAATGGGTATGAAGTTCTTACTTAGCATAACACCTCAACAATCAAAACCCATTAAACCCCAAAACTTTAAACCAAAAACCCTAACTCAAACCCAATCACAAACCACACAAATTGCCCAGCAAGAAAACCAATCAATCACACTATTGCCAACCAAAAAAGGATTCAAAATTACAAATTTTTAGTGAATTCGAGTTACCTGAACTGCTACTACCTATCTGAAATCCCAATTATCAGCCATTGAGAAACCTCGGCTTTGCTTCAAGAGCTTCTTCATTTCCTGAAACAAAAAAAAAAAAAAAAAAAAAAAGAACTTCAGATCTTAAGAACGAAGAATCAAACTTCAGATCTTACCTTCAAACTTCGGATCTGAAGAAGAAGAAGAAGAGGAGATGTAGAGGAAGAGGAGATCCTACCTTCTCGTCCTTCTTCTTCTCTGCTTGGTGGCTTGGTGGGAGGGGTTTGGGTAGAGGAAGAGAGGGGAAAGGAGAGAGTGAGGAAAGCAGGAACGAACGAAGTCCCGAAGGAGGAAAGCAGGAACGAAGAGAGGGGAAAGGAGAGAGTGAGGAAGCGGCGAATGAGAGGGAAAGAGGAAGGAGGCGAGTCGCAGGGGTATAAATTGTATACTCTAATCCGGCGTTTCCTACATCTAATACGGCGCTTTATAAATACAATTTTATTTTCAGTGGCGGGATTGATTCGCGGTTTTTTTTTCATTCTTTACCGGCGCTTCTTTACCAAATCGCCGGTATTGTGAGCACTTTACCGGCGCTTTCAACCCAAAACGCCGGTATTGGAAGATCTTTACCGGCGCTTTTTACATCTAATACGGCGTGTTTTAAAAAAAAATTATTTTCGCTCTTCATCGGCGCTTAGAAAATACAACGCCGGTATTGTTCGATATGTATCGGCGCCTTAGAAAATACAACGCTGGTATTGTTCGATATGTACCGGCACTTTATTGTATAAACGTCGTGATTGCTTAAGACTTAATTTTTCGCCCTAGTGGGAAACGATCGCGGGTTGTTTCTGGCATTTTATATCCCAAACGTCGTTATTGCTTATGTTGTACCGGAGCTTTTATTGAAACGCTACCTTAAAAGTGTCGTTTTAGACTTTTTTTTGTAGTTCTAAAGCGTCGTAAAAGTATCGTTATTCGTGGGTTGGTTACTCTTTACCGGCGCTTGTAACATCTAAAGCGGCGGTTTAGAAAACATAATATTATTTTCATCAGTAGGATGGGTTGGAGTAGGGGTAGGCACGGGATGGGATGGGACGAGATAAACTCATCCCTATCCCATCCCGTTCATTCGGGATCGAGACGGGACGGGATGGGAAAAACCTCATCCCGACCTCGTCCCATCCCAAACGGGTTCGGGACGAGATCAGTGTGCTCTGATTATATGCATTTCATTTTCTTTAATCAATCTCATAATTTGGTTGCTTGTACTCATCTGTGTTAGACTTCAAAGCATTCCACACCTGCAAATTGCTTGTTCTTGAAGAAGAAACTCATATGCATCCAGCAGTGCATTTCAATTTCGAACAATATATTTGCTAAGTATAAAAGAACAAATTTAAACAAACATAATGTACACAACGCAAAGAATAACACTCAGTTTTACCCTTGCATAGGTATCTGAGCTACCAGTGACAAAAATCGTTCCACTAGCATTATATGCACAACACAATATTTGGTGGCTTGATGAATCAATACCAGTTGAGGGAACAATGCTAGTTGAAAGCGTGGTGCTAGTTGATGGACCATTGGTCTTCCCTGAAGTTAATTCCAAGTTAAGATTTCAGTTACCAAATTCCAAATACCCCAGCCAACCAACCAACCAAAACACACTATGTAAACTTGAAACAAACCAGTGATAGCATCTGAAGGTTTTGGAATGTAAATGCGAGGATTGGCATTGGTATTCCTAATATCCCAGATACGACATGTTCAATCATCTGATGATCTAGTAGGAAGGTAATAGAAATAAAATCAGTTACAAATTAAACTTCGAGAGAGTTTAATATTCATGTAATAACTATGTAATAGCTAATTGCAAAAAATATGCTACCAAACCTGCATTGCAGGTATTTCTAAATGTTTAGATGGCAGAAAGTTGAGGGACGTAATCTAGAAAATACTCATTAATACCAGAGTGAAAAATTAGCTCGGGATCGGACGAGATTGGCGGGATTGAAAATCTTCATCCCATCCCATCCCATTCTAGATCGGGACGGGATGAAATTATTCAATCCCATTAAGACCCGAAAAAATCGGGACGGGATCGGGATGGGATGCCCACCCTTAGGTGAGAGGGTTTTTTTTTATCTTGCCCGGCGCTTCAAAAGACTGTGCCGGTATTGGTTACTCTTTACCGGCGCTTTCAGAACAATGCCGGTATTGGTTACACTTTTCCGGCGCTTTGAGTAAAATGCCGGTATTGGTCGCTCTTTTCCGGCGCTTATTTACATCAAATACGGCGCTTCCAAAAATACAAATTTATTCTGAATTTATGACGGGTTTTTTTATCTTTACCGGCGCTTCAAAGACTAAACGCCGGTTTAGGGTAATCTTTCCCGGCGCTTTATAAGTAAAACGCCGGGTCCGGGTGATCTGTTCCGGCGCTTCATTATAAACGCCGGTAGTGCTTCAGACTCATTTTATTTGCGGCGCTTGATATCGTAAACGCCGTTAATGATCATGTTTTACCGGCGCTTGCAGTGAAACGCCGCCGTGAAAGTGCCGGTTTAGACCTCGTTTTTTGTAGTGTGGGTTCGACTTGTAATTTGTTTAGAGATTTGATTTTTGACACCTTCATGGTGTCTTAGCATTCCTTGATATATGAATGTTTTCCTTTGTATTTTGTTTCCTTTTCTTTCTTTAATAAACATTTTCGTGTTTGGAAAAAAAATAATAAATAAAAAGAGAGAAAGAGACGGTCGTATACAAGCAATTTTCAAAGGAGGAATGTTGGATATGAATCATATGATTACAACAATTATTTGTTTTTTTTAACATAGCTTATAGTGTACATTTCTATTAGTATAAGGAGGTGATGTACACACCTCATATACAAAAGTTTATACTTTATACAGATATTAAGCTTCAAATGTGATTGTGCTACAACACTGACATGTGTGGTTAAGAGGGGAAATTCTAAATGGCGAGGGAACCAGCGAGGAAACCAGTGAGGGAGGGGGTGAAGTGGTTCATCTCCCTCGAGATGCATGAAAGCGCGTATTTCAAAGCGATTTCACGTATCTTGAGGGGAGTGAACGGCTTCACCCCCTCCCTCGCTGGTTCCCTCGCCATTTAGACAAACCCGGTTAAGAGAGTAATGGACAAATGCATGTGTGTGAAGAGCCTTTAAAGGCTTGCCATATGTAAAATGAATGTGCATTAGTTTTTATTTTGTTCCCCTCTCACTTTTGTTATCTTCTTTTTCATTTCTAGTCACTTTTGATTGGGCAGTAACTAGTACATTATCCATGCTAAACTATCAAATGTCATTTACTTGAACAAATCATCAATACAACATAAGATACACTAATTATAAACCTTTGTGTATCAGAGTATTTGGCTCGGTTGCACAAATTATCCATTGCACTGATATTTTGGAATGTTTAGATTTTGTTGTATCAATGTAAATATGTAACACCAACTTACAATTTTTTTTTATCAATTAAAATCATTTAATGGTGAATTTTTCTCATTTATGAGAGTTAGTTGGCTTTTGAAAGAAAAACAATAGTAACTATTATGTGTTAAAAAAAATTTATTCACACATTCGTTAAATTTCAAATCTTTGTACAAACATCGTAGAGAATAACTATTTTTAAGTTATGTAATAGTTAGTAAACGCTATGGTATTTTATTTTTATTTTTTTAAGAGCAAACGTTGGCACATATACTCACATGAATACAATATTCATCTACCATAGAATTGTTGGTATAGAGTAAATATTGCATGATCGTAAATACGAGCTTTCGCCGGGCTACTTTAGACAATTGAATGAGAGGATGTTGATCGTAAATTGCGGCCCCCCATGATACTAGAAAACAATGATGCTAAGGATGTTTTCTTGTTTTAAGATGTCGACAAAGCAAAAAAAAAAAACAGCATCGGTGCGCTGCAGCCCAGCCCAGCCCAGTTGCATGGAGAGCTAATTCTATTATTCTACGATCCCTATCACTCACTTGTATATCAATATTGTTTGGTTGATATCGCATTGCCAAGTTGATGTGTTTGTCATGGAGTAGAATCAGCATATGTGTGACAATAATGTGTTATGCTTGAATGTTCATTAGAATGAAACGTGGTTGACACATGTTTGAGCATGTTGATCTTAAAACATACAATTCCATGTCTGATTTTCGAGTTACATTGACACTAAAGATGTAAAAAAAAAAAAAAGTGTATGACTGGACTCATGATTGATGAGGCCCTGCAAATTGATTGCCACAGTCCCTGTGAAACACAATAACATTTGTAACCCGACTCAATTGGTTTTAACAACAACAACAAAAAAAAAAAAAAAAAAACCCCAACTCAATTGGGTTTATCATTTGACCAATAGTGTCAAATGTGATGGTTTTTGGTTTTCAATGAAGAAGATTAACCCAAGGTCCATATAACTTCAAGGTTATTTCGTGGGTAGTCCCGCCTGACATAGAGTCATAGAGTGAGTGTTACAAGGCATAAGGGTTCATATAGCTCGAGAGGTCTTGATGTTACGCACGGAAGCGTTATAAATGTCGAAATGCGAAGTTATCAAACAATCACAGTAAATACTGGAGACAAACAATTTATGTGGCTCGGCAAACTCGCCTACGTCTATAATAAATAACAACTCTTATTGCTTCAGATTCAAATTACAGACAGATTACAAACACACCGTACAAATTGTGACAAATAACAGTGAGAATGATGCATTACTCTTTTCATTGATCTATGTTGTTTATATACAAGTTATTCTACCATTATAGGCAACTCCTAATCACCCTAACAATCTGCTAACTTCTTTATACAAAGCAATCATTCTAATGTACTATATTACATAATCAAGACCATATTCAATAGTATAATCATAGCATAATCATGAGAATATTCTCAATGCCATATTCAATAGCATAATCATGAGAATATTCTCAATACCCCCCCTCAAGTTGGTGCATGGAGATCTCGTATGCCCAACTTGCGAAGTAGATACTCATATTGCCGTTTGCCCAACGCTTTTGTGAAAATGTCAGCGAGTTGCGCATTGGACGGGACAAAGGTGGGATTGATATTTCCGGCAACAATGTCATCACGGACAAAGTGACAATCAACCTCAATGTGACAATGTCATCACGGACAAAGTGACAAAGTGACAATCAACTAGAACTAATTAGGTTCTTAGTTGTAGATTTTAAGCAAGTTTTTTGTCCTGTGGACGATGTAACGAGTGAATGTATGAGTGATTGTAATTCATTTCTAAGGTTCGGGGATCCTAAATAACCCCGTTCGTTTTTTCAAAAAAAAAAAACCTCAATGTGTTTTGTCCGTTCATGAAATACGGGATTTTGAGATATATGGAGAGCCGCCTGACTATCACAATGAAGAGACATAGGACGTGTATGGGGCATCCCGAGACTAGCTAAAATAGCTTTTAGCCATTTCAACTCACATGTAGTCATAGCCATAGATTGGTATTCCGCCTCTGCGGAGGAACGAGATACTGTATGTTGCTTCTTCGTCTTCCAAGATACCGGCGAGTTCCCAAGAAACACTAACCACCCAGTGAGGGACCGCCTAGTCAATGGGCATCCGGCCCAGTCAGCGTCACACCACCCATGTAACTGCATGTCACACTTACCACTCAAATGTATACCTTGACCCGGATTACCTTTTAAGTATCGGACCACTCGCAAAGCAGTGTCCCAGTGATCTGCCCGAGGACGTTGCATAAATTGAGATAAAACATGAACACTATAAGATAATTCGGGTCGAGTAAAACACAAATAAATTAGCCGCCCCACCAAGCGACGATAAGGCTCGGGATCAGCGAGCTCTTGACTCGTAGACAAGGCGAGTCGGTCATTCTGTTCTAGTGGCACAGCCGCGGGCCTTGCTCCTAGCAATCCGGCCTCAGAAATGATGTCAAGTGCGTATTTGCGTTGACAAAGTACAAATCCATCTGGTTCGCGTGCCACTTCTACCCCCAAGAAATACTTTAAAGGACCCAGATCTTTCATGTGGAAACAAGCACTGAGGTAACCCTTGAATTTCTGTATATCAACCGGATTACGCCCAGAGATGATAAGGTCGTCGACATAAACAAGAACACTGAGCTGAACCGCACCTCTCTGTAGAGTAAACAAAGAATAATCTGAATAAGATTGCTGAAAACCATAATTCTTCAAAGCAGTTGACAGTTTAGCGAACCAGCATCGGGGTGCCTGCTTAAGCCCATATAATGATTTCCTAAGCTTGCACACCTTCCCGGAAGTCCCCACCTGAAAATCGGGTGGTAATTTCGTAAGGTCACCATGTAGAAATGCATTATGAACATCCATCTGATGGACTTCCCAATTCATGGCTGCCGCAACGGCAAGAAAGACCCTCACCGTAACCATTTTAGCTACTGGAGCAAATGTCTCTGTATAATCAATTCCTTCAATTTGATGATTCCCAAGAATAACCAGTCGAGCCTTCAATCTCTAAATGGTACCATCAGAATTATACTTGATCTTGTATACCCACTTGCATCCGAGAGCTTTCTTTCTTGGTGGCAATTCTGCTACAACCCAGGTTTTATTAATCTCAAGAGCCTCAATTTCTCGTCGCATGGCATCCCTCCAGCGGCTGTCTTTCACGGCCTCAGAATAGCACAGAGGTTCCCGATTTGCTGTCAAGGCTAAAATGTCTATGTCGCATAGAAAAATTATCACAATTCACATAATGTGCTATAGGATAGGGTGTACCTGAGGAATGTCGTGGTACGGGTGAAGGTGGTAATGATGGACTCATTTTCCGAATGGTATGAGTAACATAATCACGAAGTCGTACCGAGGCTTGCCTTCTGCGTTGACCCCTGCCCAACACATCTTCTTGACTTGTGTCCGGGTTGTCCTCCTGATTCGCACAAACCGGCTGCCCAGCAGCCTCATCCGGCTGTACAAACGCCTCGGCACCAGCATTTGGCCCATCCTCGGCACACGCCGACTGTCCAGCAGCTCTATTTGGCTGAACAAACTCCTCGGCACATGCCGACTGCCCAGCAGCCCTATCCGGCTGTATAAACTCCTCGGCACCCCCCCTCAAAACAGGCGTAGATGTCTCCTCAAAGTCCTCTTGAACCGCCTCGATATTAGGCAGACCATCGTGGTCTAAATTAAAATTATCTGCAAAGGGAAAAACTCCTTCCGAGAATACAACATTACGAGAAACAAAGAAATCTCGTTTCTCCAAGTCATACAAACGCCACCCCTTTTTTCCATAAGGGTACCCAACAAAGACGCACCTCCGACTTCTACTAGCAAACTTATCCCCCGTCTGCACATGCGCATAACACAAGGACCCCAAAATGCGCAAGTGATCGTAAGTGGGTGTGCTGCCATACAAGACACTATAAGGTGTTTTCCCATTCAAGACCAAGGAGGGAGTCCTATTTATCAAGTATCCAGCCGTCAACACACATTCTCCCCAAAACTCAATAGGAAGAGAGCCCTAAAAACGCAGCGCCCGAGCTACGTTCAAATTATGTTGGTGTTTCCGTTCAACCCGCCCATTTTGTTGAGGTGTTCCCACACAGGTCGTTTGAAAAACAATCCCATGATCAAGAAAATATTGTCGTAGGCAAGTGAATTCAGTGTCGTTATCACTCCTCAAAAATTTTACCTCTTTATCAAATTGTCTCTTAACCATCGAGAAAACATTTGAAGAGTATGGGAGACCTCTTTCTTATCAACAAGTAAATAAATCCATATAGCACGGGAAAAATCATCAACAATGGTCAAAAAATAAGAAGCACCACAAGAAGAAGTTGTTCTATAAGGTCCCCATAAATCAGTGTGAATAAGTTCAAAAATAGTCGAAGCTTTATGTTCACTAACAGGAAACTTATTTCTACTTTGCTTTGCCCTCTGGCAGACATCACAGTTTTTATTCAAGCGATTTTTCATTTCACTAAAACTTACTTCGGGAACTAACTTTGTTACTTGTAGAGATGGATGACCCAGTCGCTGGTGCCAAAGATTAAGAGACACCACACTATTGGCCTTTATTGCGTGAACCTGTGGCAGCCCCCGGAAGTAATAGAGTCCATCGCGTCGTTCACCCGCACCAATCAGCATCCTCGAAGTGCGGTCCTGTATAACACACAGATCATTAGTGAATTGGACAAAACAGTTATAGTGATCAGTCAATTGCAACACAGAAATTAAATTGCAAGTTAGCCCTGGCACATAAAGAACATTTTGCAAACAGAAATTTCTGTCAAGAAGGACCGTCCCCTCTTTAGTGGCGATAGCGCTACTCCCATCTGGCAATCCCACGGGACATTGAGCAATCGCCCTTAAGTCACGGAGATCCCCGATCGTGCCAGTCATGTGATTCGAAGCTCCCGTGTCAATAATCCAAGGCTTACCAATCATCTTATCGGTCGTTGCGGATTTTGACCCGCCCAGCATTTGGAAAAGTGTCTGCCACTGAGTGGTATTCAGCCCAGGCAGTGGAGATGTATCTGTCTCAGTCACTCCTGCCCCAGTAGAACCTGTCTGAGTAACATTGACACGATGCGTACCCTTGGTTCCTTGACTACGGCCTCGAACACTTGACTGCCCTCTACCGCGACCAGCACCTTGATGGGGCTGTGCTTTATCCACAGTAATAGATCGTCCATCTAGATCCATACCATTCATCGCGTCAATAGCCTCTTCCATTGCTTTCTTCTCATCGAAAGTGACAAACCCAAATCCACGAGATCGACCAAAGTCCCTGTCCACCACTACCTTTGCCTCAACAAGATGAACAAACTTTTCAAATGCAGTTTTCAAACCTCTGTCAGATGTTGACCATGAAAGGCCACCAATAAAACACCGGTATTCCACTGGTTCAGCAGACATCTCAATAAACTAAAATTGAGAGTTTTCTTTCATCCAAACTCCAACAACAGAAGCAGCGAACAAGGAAGACAGAGCAGCTGCAGCTGATGAACAAGGAAGACAGAGCTAAAAAGAGAGAGACAGAGAGATTGAAAGAAGAACCTTAAGGCTCTTTATCTCATCATCATCTTCGCTTTATCAGAATTCGCAAAGAAGAAAGAGGTTTGTGTTCTCCCTCGTTGACCAGTCTTCCTCCCCTTCTTTGGAGGCTGTGAAAACCTCTTCTCTTATAAAGAGAGAGAATAAACAGAAGAGGAGGAAGAGGAGATGTTGGCAATGGTTGGTGAAGGAGTAGGAGCGACGGTTGCAGCAGCTTCAGCTGATGAATCAGGCCAGAGGTTCCTTCTTAGTTCTGAAATCAAGATCTGCAATCTGCAATCTGCAAACTTGAAGATCGTTGAAGATCTGTTTGAATCTGCAATCAAAAGCTACAATCTGCAATCTGCAAACTGCAATCAAGATCTGTCTGCTTCAGATCTACTATCAAGATTAGTAATAGAGCCATTGTTGTCCACACCCTTCTTTTCAATCTGCAGGAATTAGTAATAGATCTACTATCAAGATTAGTAATGGAGATGCAGCAAGGAGTGAATGCAACATGTACTGCCTTGATTGCAATTGTGACTTCTTCTGTTTCTATTGTCGATCCTCCAAACACAAGGATCATCAAGTCATTCAAATAAGGAGGTCATCATATCATGAGAGTGGCTGAGATACAAAAAGTGCTTGACATAAGTGGAGTTCAAACATATGTGATCAACAGTGCTAGAGTTCTGTTTCTGAATGAGAGGCCTCAACCCAGAAATGGTAAAGGAGTCTCTCATATGTGTGAAATATGTGCAAGAAGTCTCTTAGATCCCTTCTCGCTGTTCTTCTTCAGATCAAGATCTGTCTGCAATCAAGATCTGCAATCGGCAAGATCATATTCAGAGTATCGGCACAGCAGGAGCTAGGATCAAGATTTCTGGTTTTGGGCAATGGTCTGAAACTGTAACCATGTCTAATAATCCCGGTGCACTGCAAGATGATACTTCATCAAGCTCAGGAGAGGATCTGAACACACCAAATGGTTCTAACAAGCGTCGCTCCACAACATCTACTTTGGCTCTGATACCATGACAAATAACAATGAGAATGATGCATTACTCTTTTCATTGATCTATGTTGTTTATATACAAGTTATTTTGCCATTATAGGCAACTCCTAATCACCCTAACAATCTGCTAACTTCTTTATACAAAGCAATCATCCTAATGTACTATATTACATAATCAAGACCATATTCAATAGCATAATCATAGCATAATCATGAGAATATTCTCAATGCCATATTCAATAGCATAATCATGAGAATATTCTCAATAAATTGGTTTCCCAAAAGAAACTCAAATACAAAATCCGAACAATATCCCAACAAATGAAAATCCAACCCAAAACAAATCCAATGTCGAATTTTCTGAAACGATTTCCGGATACAATGGAGTATTCCTCGCAAACTGAAACTCTCATATAGTGCTTTGCAAAGGACTGATGGGTCAAGGGTCCTTATATAGGCCCCTTAAGGAGGTGTAAGAGGCGGCAAATACAACATTCACAGCACATTTTTAGAAATCAAGTTTTGTAGTCATTTTTTGACGTTTAAAAGAATTATTATGAGAGTGAAGATGTTACAAATTCAGATCAGCAAAAGCAAATAATCAATAAAGAGGAAAACTAACTCGTTTTTATTCAATTATCAATAGCCTTTAAATAGGAAATTCATCAACAACTAAGTATTATCAACCTTCTTTCCTTCGTGATCTTTATTTAGCTTCAACCCAAACTCAATTGGTGTATTAACCGAATTGCAATTTTTCATCTGAAACATGTCTAAAACTTCTTGGACATACTTCTTTTGAGAAATAAAAATTCCGGTAGCTGATTGAACAACTTCAATGCCAAGAAAATAGTGCAGCATGCCAAGATCAGTCATCTCAAATTCAATCATCATGGGCTCTTTAAACTTTTCAAACATGGCCCTATCATTTCCAGTGTAAATTAAATCATCTACATATAAGCATACAAAAAGCATATTTCCTCCATCTTCAATTTTGATAAAAAGAGTATGCTCATATGGACATCTGCTGAAACCTTCCTTCAAAAAATAAGTCTCTATACGGCTGTACCAAGCTCTTGGTGCTTGTTTCAAGCCATATAGAGCCTTTTTTTAACTTATAGACCTTATGCTCATTACCTAGTTTCTCATAACCAGGAGGTTGATCAACAAATACATGTTCTTGTAAGTCTCCTTGTAGAAATGCCGATTTGACATCCAATTGGAAAATTTGCCATGAATTTTGAGCTGCCAATGCAATCACCAATCTGATTGTGTCAAGCCTTCAACCGGAGCAAATACTCAACACCAAATTCTTGCTTATAGCCCTTGGCCACCAAACACGCTTTGTACTTGTCAACTTCACCGGTCTCCTTCAATTTTGTTTTGGAAACCCACTTCACACCAATAGTCTTTTGCCCTTTTGGAAGCTCCGTCAACTCCCAAGTGTTGTTTCTCTCGATGGCCTCAATTTCAGCATCCATAGCCTTCCGCCACTTCGATTCTTTAACAGCCTCACTGAAAGATACTGGATCACAGTCTGAAAATAGTGCAAAATGAGTGAGTGGATCCTCAGAGTGATCAATTCCTTTTACCTGATAGTCTTGCATCCATGCTAGCCTTCGCCTAACACGTCGAGGGTGAGAACCTACAGTAGCATCATCATGCTCATTGTGTTCTGCTGTTGTTGGTGAAGTTGCAATTGTTGTAGAAACATCATTTTGAGGATTGTCAGGAGTAGGAGATGCTGGAGGATGTTGCTGATCATAAGGCTGTTGTGATTCTTCTTCATTTGCACCATCAAAGTTTGTTGGTATTGTCTGCCCAATACCATTGCTACTCCAAGACCAATTTTTGTCTTCAACAAATATAACATCACGGCTAATGACAATTTTGTTGGTGATAGGATTGTACAATTTGTACGCTTTCGATTGCTCATTAACACCAAGAAAAATGCATTTTTTTTCCTTTGTCATCTAACTTTTTTCTCTTTGCATCCGGAATGTGGGCATAAGCAATACATCCAAAAATTCTGAAATAATCTACCACCGGTCTTCATCTGCTCCATGCTTCCTCCGGTGTCATATTTCGAATAGCAAGAGTGGGGCTTCTGTTCAATATATGAATGCTCCAATTAACTGCTTCAGGCCATAATTTTTTTAGAATGCCGCTTCTTGCCAAAAGACTTCACACCATATTCAAAATAGTGCAATTTTTCCTCTCGCGTACTCCATTTTGTTGGGGCGTATACGCTGCTGTAAGTTGTCTTTTAATTCCATGGAACTCACAGAATTTTGCAAAGTCATGTGAGTTGTATTCTCCTCCACGGTCAGTGCGAAGAATTTTTATAGCTCCTCCAACTTCTTTCTCAATAAGAGATTTGAAGTTTTTAAAGGCCACAAATGCTTCAGATTTTTCTTGCAAAAAATATACCCAACTTTTCCGACTATAATCATCAATGAACGTTAAAAAATAACGCTTACCACCATTCGAAGTCGGATTGATAAGCCCGCAAATATCAGAGTGAATCAGCTCCAACACCTTATTTGCTCGTTATGATTTTCCTTTCGGAAAATGATCTCGATGTTGTTTACCAACAACACACTCTTCACAAATTTGAGGACTCTGAATTAGCGGAAGACCCGTCACCATGTTCTTTTGTTGCAGTGTTTTTAGACCACCAAAATTCAGATGTCCATAGCGAAAATGCCATAGCCACGCGTCGTTCTTCAATCTCGCGGAAAAACATGACTGGGTGTTGTTGTCAAGATACAAGGGAAACATCCTGTTTGTCGTCATTTTGACTTGAGTAATTAAGCTCAATTTTTCATCGTGAATGCGACAAACTCCATCTTTGATGGAAATTTCATATCCCTTTTCTTGAAGCTGACCAACACTAAGCAAATTTGTTTTCAAGTCAGGAACAAAGAAAACGTTGGAGAGAATCTGAGTAGAGTTTTTGTTGGTGAGGATATGTACATTTCCTTTGCCCATGACAGAAACTGAAGAGTTGTCGCCAAACGTCACAATGTTGCGAAATGATTCATCCAATTATGAAAACACTGATTTATCCCCACACATATGATTGCTACAACCAGTATCTAAATACCACAAGTGGTGGTTAGTTTCTTCCATTGACTCATGACATGCCATCAGGAGAGAAACTTCCTCTTCTTTTTCTGCAAAATTTGATTTCACACCATGATCTCTATTCATATTAGTTCTACATTCATTTTTATAATGGCCATACCTGTGACATCTATAGCATTCAACATGTGACTTGTCTGCAGACTTTGGTTTGTAAGCATTTGAATGGTGATTGTCACGACCTTTCCATTTCTCTTTGAAATCAGAAGAATTGTTTTCTTCTATTTTGTGGTGTGAACTTTTGTCCTTCCATCTCCCTTTTCCATGGCTAGTCGCTTTTAGATTGGTTGCAGCTCGCAAAGCTCGTTCTTCTTTATCTTGCTGAACAATTTTTTTTTTCATGAACCAACAAAGAACTTTGTAATTCATCAATTGAAAGTTCATCAATATCCTTCGATTCCTCTATAGCACAAACAACAAAATTGAATTTTGGTGTCATGAATCGAAGAATCTTCTCAATAATGGTGACGTCCTCCGTCTTGTCACCATGGATCCGCATCTTGTTAACTATTGTCATCGTTCGTGAAAAATAGTTTGTAACCAACTCTCCTGATTTCATTTTAAGTGTTTGTAGCCATATGTACTGTGTTTTGTACAATACTCAGAGTGAAAGAGAGTTTGGGAAGGAAAGCTAGGAGCAACTTCTCTTTCTCAACTACCCTGGCCTCCAGAGATTCAATGTGTGCAATTGGGTGGAGGTGAACATATAATACTTTGCCAATGGTACAGTGGTTTACTCCACGTCTTGAGTTCTATACCCACCGACAACACGCTGGCACTTGCCTTTTAAAAAAAAAAAAAAAAAAAAACATAAAATACTTTACATGTGTTCAGCACCTTAGTTTAGTTTATAAAGTCATCTTAGGGGGGTGTATTGTATCTGGATTTTGTGGGCAATTTAATAAATTCCATGGATTCTGAAAATCCAAGTGTATTCAATTTGGATTTTAAAAAGTCCACAAAAGTCTAGGGGTATTCAATCAGGATTTTAAAAAGTTTTTCTGAAATCCACAAAGTCTAGGGGTATTCAATATGGATTTCAGAAAGTCCACAAAAGTTTTAGGGTATTCAAAATATCATTCATATTTATGGATTTGGAAAATCATGGATTCTCATGGACTTTGTAGTGTTAGGTATAAATAACAAAGTTCAATAGTTTGCCAGCCTCCATATCAAAGATTTCAACGTGAAAAAAAGTCTCCCAAAGTTCTTCCTTGTGCCAGCCGCGAAGAGGTTGGTTTCCATCCCAAAGTGTTCATAGTTGCATCTTTGATGATTTTGGGTTAGAGTTTGGATTAAATTAGGGTTTGGATCTCTCTTCATGTAACAGGGTCCCAATAGGGTGGTGGAACACGAACACCAGTAGGAGAAGAAAAGGGCCTTGATGCAACGGGGGAAAATGGAGTAAATTGCATAGAAAGATCCGAAGTAGGAGATGGGTTCATTGATGACATTGGGATTGGGATTGAAACCAAGGGGGGTTTCGAAGATAAACCAAGCTCAAGTTTCGCTTTTGCAATTAAGTTGTGAATCAAGGAGTCAGGACCAAAGGCCAGCCGAATCATTTCTCTCTCACCATTGTCTTGTAACAAAAGATAACCAATGATTTTAGTAACATTATCGGGGTCTATACTTTGAATTCAAGTATCAAATCTTATATCCTTGTTTGATGAAACAACAAACTCAGAACAGAGCTTCAGACTCCATGAATGATTGTTCTCTCTTTCTTTCTCTGTTCTCTTTTTCTTCACTCTCTTCTTCCCTTTCTCTCTATTCAATTCTCTCTTAAAAAAACGACATCACAAAATGACAGCATAAAATAGCAAGCTATAAACAGCGCTCTCTGTCTTGAGTTCAAATCAGCAAGCTATAAACTTCTTCTTCACCAAACAAATAACATCACCAATTACCTTTCTCTTCTTTTTTTATAGAGGGTTTGGGGTTTTGTTCAGGCAGGAGCAATAACATCAGCCATGGCAAATGATGCACTTGTCCTCCGATCTACTCTGGTCTGCTTGGGAGCAGTTGTGGTGTTAATTGGTCTCTACACCCACTCCTTCAAGAAAATGTTTACCACTTATGCTTTGGGTCTTTGTGCAATTGCTGGCATTCTCTTGCCTGATTGGGAATTCTTTGATTGTGATTTCTCTCAATGGCTCTACCCCATGGCTATGTTTTATTGACAAACTGATCGACAAGAATGAGCAAAAACATTGAGTGCTATAACTGATTGACAAGATGGCAGTCGACAAGAAAGTTATAACGAAGCTGCCAGCTGCAGCAGATGATCCTGAGGAAGGAGTGTTGGGAAGGCATGTCAGCAGATGATTCTTTTATCATCTCATCCACCTCCCATTCTGAAGGCTTTGTGCCAAGTGCTCGAAGCATGTCACCGAGCTCTGTCATGCAGATCTTGTCGTATTTATTGGAGTCGAAGCGGGTGAACATCCGCTCCACCTCTTCCATCTTCTCCAGGGAAACCGATGATGACTTCTTGGTGCTCATTGTGGGCTAAGGTAGGCTAGATCTGAAGAAGTAATAGTAGTAGATTGAAGAAGAAGAACAATAACAGGGGTCTGGGTAGTTAAAGAGACCCCCAATTGATGATGTTCAGAGTGGAGAAAAGTGATTCGAGCTACTACAACTGTGCTCTATGGAACCTTGTGTGGTGTTGAAGGTGGGGGAGCAATTCTAGCTGGCCTGCAAGGTTTCCCTGCTTGGGGGGGGGGGGGGGGGGGGGGAATGATCATAATACAATTTTATGGACGTTTACTTCTTATTTTAAAGATGCTAATTAACGACCTTTTCTTTTTATAATTTTTTTAGCACATGTATCTCTCACTTTTGTTAATTATATGCGGACGTTTTTTTGTTTCATCACTATTTACCAACTTCTTTTTTATCTTGCAAATAATTAGAAATCTGTAAAAGTCGTTCACACAAAGTCCGTGGATTTTCATAAATCTCTAGAAAGTCTGTAGCAAAAGTCTATGGATTTAAGAAATCAGCAGAAGTTCGTGGACAATTTAAAGAGTCTGTGGACAATTTAAAGAGTCCGTGGACTTTTCAAATTATTTATCAATTCCATAAGAATCCATATACAATACACCCCCCTTAGTTTGTTGGGTCTTATTAATTTATAAAGTCATTTTAATTCAGTGTGTCCACTTAATTTAAGCCAACTTAATTTATCTTAATTTACAATTGCAAATTGATAATATTCAAAAGCATAGTAAGGTAGGTGTCATCTACAAAACATTGATATTTATGTTTCTTTACGTGCTTATGTGATGTGTTGTTAATATTCAATTTAACAACAACAATTATTTAGAGAGGCCGGCTTGAAGAGCTATAACTAAGTTAGGGGTGGCCTGGCAGTTGGAAGTGTCATGAAGAAGACCATACTTCGGTTGGCTCAATAAAAATTGTGGGATCCACATTTGAATAAACTAACACTGATTTGGCTCAAGCGGTTTTAAGCCCATACAACATAATCCGCCAAACGGATCCAAATTACTACAGCCTGCTAAGTCCATACGTCTCACAACCATCCCTAATACTTGTAAGACCTATTAAGGCAAGTATCTCGGAGATCAGCTTCGGACAAGCAAGTCAACAACACTTTGTTTCCAACTAGGAAGCAAATACCAGAGTATGCGTCATACACGAAAACTTCCATTTATTGTAGTACCCAGTCTCCCACTTTGAATTCTCGTGGGTTAACCTTCTTATTGTAGTTCTGCGTTATTATCTGTTGGTAGGTGGCAATCTTGGTGGTAGCTTCGTCTCTTGTTTTCTTGAGGAGATCTAGTCCGACGTGCAAAGCTTCATCATTATTATCCAACCTAGACTCTTCCGTTATGAATGTTTAAGTTATGGGTATCAATGTAGAACCTCTAAATATGGGGATCACTTTCGAGCATATTATTAGTGATGAGGATTCTTATTTTTTCTCCAACTGGTGCCGCGAATCACAAGTCAAGTAGGTATTCTTGTTAACAAAAAGAATCCATTTTTAGATTTTATATGGGCACACTCTGATAAGAGTCCACCTATGATGTATCATTTTAAACAGAAATCGAGAATTAGTGTCATTCACACTACTCAAGCTTTAAAATTGAACTTCATTGAGACTCTTCCATGTATATGGACACTAATGAGACATTCTTCAGGAAAGCCTGAATTCTCTGAAACTCTTTTTTGATGCGTTCAAGTTTGGTGTGAAAATTTTTGTACAAAACTCCTTCATCTCTGATATAAGTGACTCAAGTGTTTCAACAACTAAACTCACAATACTCTTGGTCATTGTTTCCTTCTTCTTTTTTCTCAATCTTTCTTACTAGAGTTTAACAATGAAGGCTTGTTTGATTGGTAAAAGAAAGATATCCTCCACATATTTATGAATCAAACTTAATTGAAGGATGTATCATTGCGATAATTATAAGGTGGGGGCACTTTTTTTTTTACTAGTGTGAATGGATTTTACTTTGTTTTAAGCATCGGTGTGGTCGTAAAGAAAAGTAATAGTGGAGAATAAATTAAAGATTAAGGACTTTATTTTTGGACTAGTGTAAATGGATTTTACTTTATTTTAAGTATCACTGTGGTTGTAAAGCAAAGTAATAGGGGAGAATAAATTAACGCTAATTCTAAATGTCGAGGAAGCCAGCGACGAAATCAGCGAGGGGACCGTCCATCCCCTTGGGATGCGTGCCATCTGATTTCATGCACGCATCCCGGAGGGATGGACGGTCCCCCCTCTCTGATTTCCTCGCTGGCTTCCTCGACAGCTAGCCTTACTCATAAATTAAAGATAAAGATGTTTCTGCTATGGACCTTTGGTGTAAGGGCTGGACAGTTAAGCCCGAAGCTGAACTTTTTTGTTGGTTTGGATAAGTTGGCTGGGCTGGGCTGGGCTGGACAGTTAAGCCCGAAGCTGAACTTTTTTGTTTGTTTGAATAATTGTTTGGGTTGGGTTTATAAGTTATGAAAATAAAAATGATGGGTTACAGTAGCACTTGGGCCTAACAAAAGAACCAAAAACCCCTTCAAACCTTCTCCCAACCTATTTGAAAACATCGTTTAGTGTTAATAACATCCATAATAAGCTCATAAAGTTGTGAAATTATGTAAATGCGTACAAATGATTATCAAATCACCCATAGTAAATCTCAAAATCATGTAGAATTAATGAAACTCAGAGATGTCTAAAATCCCTTTGGAATCATTCCTTGCCTTCATTACATTCTAATTCAATTCGTATCGAGACTAACTAGGATCAACAAACCAAGGGACTAATTTTAAAACAAAAAACTCACTCTGAATGCACAATTTACATACATAGATCCTAAAAAAACCTAGAAATTTTTAGCCATCCAACGACGAAACTCACTGCAACAACTTCCCATACATTGATCATGGCAAGTTTGATTTCTCTGGTTCTACGTAGTCTCCATAATCTTGATCTTTGCTTTTCTTCTGCATGAATGTGTAATACACAAACTGCAAAATAATCTGAGGGATATCTGTCAAGGTCAGCAAAATTTCCAAATTCCTCAAGTAGTACTAAAACAGAGTTTTCATCAATAGTGTCTATCCTTTGCACCCGAGTATACACGCCTTTTTTATTTTCAAATTAATGATCCAAGTCTAACCCGGAATTTCTTCATAAATGAAATAGATATATAAAAGGATACGAATAGATCGAGTACCACACAAACTATAGCATCCAACAACCAGGGCAAGTTTGGTTTTATCTTTGCCCATTCAGTGCTTCTCACTAAAATGCTGCATATAAGTTCATGTAAACCAATTAAGTAGTGTAAGTAAGATAGAAAAAAAGAAAATTGGAGAAATTGAGTGGGGAAGCCAGAGAATGAGAGATACCTTCCTACATATGTCACATTGGCTGTAAGAGCAAAGATGAACATGAGAGGGTTCAAGCCCTACAACAATGAACAAGATTCATTAGCATCTTAATTAGGCCACCAATTAAAGAGACTTCACATATGCTTACTAGCTTCATGAATTTAAGTATTTAATTCGAGACGTAATGGTAATTAATTACCTCAACGCTCCTCCTTTTGATCTGATCAACAAGAAGTAGAACATGGAAGTATTAAACCAACAAAACCAAACCGAAAAATTGAATAAAGAACCATGTATGGAGCATGCTAATTAGTACTAACATTTAAGCATATTTGAGGGACTCGACCGCCCATGTAAATAGCTGCCATCATCCATCCTAGACATTCTCCAAAAGCAGTACTACTGCTATTCACCTGAGCATCCTACAAATTAATTGTCACAAATTTTTTAGCATCATTGCTCATAACATGAAAATGCAGGAACTTCCAAATAGTCTACCTAAGCGCGGTAATTAAACTTACTAGCAATAATCTTCTTCCATATAATCCTGTATGTCCTTCTACCAAAGCTTTAGCTTGGAAGGCTAAACCAGCAGATGTAGTAAGGAATGTTCCATAACCCACCTGTATATTCAATCAAACACATTTTCAATGACTTCAGATTTCATATTACATTTTGTAACACAATTAAAGGATTTATGGACTAGTTTACCGAGTGAGGAATTCTTCGAGGTTTGCTATAAGTCTTCTTAGGAGAACCTTCATGAGTTTCATCTTCTTCATCAGTTGATGAGTCTATATTTTCCATTGCTGGAGGTCCACTTTTTGCAGGTCTTAGATAAGAAACATATGGTGGTGTACCACTACCAGCCATAAATCTTGCTGACCTATTAAATACAAATAAGTAAAATTAAATTAAAAATATAGAAACTAATGACTTCACAAAATGTTTATTCAAGCACAAAAAAATTGAATGTACTAATGATGCGTATATACGTGTAGTATACGACGTCCTTCCTTCCAGATACTCTTACTGGAGCACTATGAATGGGTGTGCTCGAATCATCGGACTTGGGATTGAGTGGCTTTGTAACTTCTTCATCCTTAAAAATCCAAAAAAATTAATTACTGTTATTTTTTTATCTTAATTATTTACAAAAATTATACGAATGCAATACACAAAAAAAAAATGTACAACATACTCTACTATCTCCTTGCTTCTTTTTCCCATTCCACAATATGTAAATGTAGTCATAGTATATGGTTTGCAATACCAATACAATTGTACTGATTGTATAAAGCTGTATATACACACAATTAATTAGTAGAGATACACAGTGTATATACGAGATAAAGAGAAATACAAGGGGGTAGTTTTTTGTAAATTTGTGGAAAATGAGATTGAAATATATACCAGAGCTGTGTAGTACTGAGTCGGCAACTGCATCAAATCCAAAACAAATACTTAAAAAAAGAAGAAAAAAAAGTAAGAAAATAAATAATAAACTAATGCTTGTAATGATAAATTTCCAGAACTATAATATAGGAAAAATCAAGTTATCCTTGTGTCTGGTTAATGTTTGGGGAGGGTGTCCAGCACGTAAGAACCAATTTTATCCCTCTTTAAGGGTTTGGAGAAAATAGAGAGAAGGGTAGAGTCGACACTAATAGACGTGCTAGACACCCTCCCCAAACACTAATGAGTACTCTCGTTCCAGACTGCGTAAAAAGGTTTGTAATATAGTTATCTTAATCATGTGCATCATGATATAATATATTTTTTTTAAAAGCCAGCAGGATTTTAAGAACTGCTTAAAACCTTTATATTAAGGATATAATATGTTGCTATCATGAACAGGGGTTGCACAATTACCGTAGCTGGTTCAAGAAGACAACCCACTAAGTTGAAGATATCTCTGCATCAATGAAACCAAACAAACAGAGTTCTTGAAAATTAAAGAAGGAAAGAAATTCAAGTATTATTTGTTTTTAGTTATGCAGAAACTAATGTTGTTAAGTGTCTTTAATGCGGCTATACACTTTTTTTTTTCTGTTCAAAATTGCACGTTGAAATATAACATAGAAATATTAAAAAAAAAATGTACCCAAGAACCCAAGCGAGGAGGAAAGTAAGGGAGACGCCATCACTAGACTTGTTGATGAAATTCGTAAAGATCTGAGGGATTTCCGCGACAGCCCAACATATAAGACTTGTCATACCAAAAGAGAAGGAGATTTCATCACTTGTATTGCAAAGGCAATCTTTGAAAAAAATTTGTATCCACTTAATGCATGGTTTTTGCTCATTGTAGCAGTAGGGAGAAGTGTTCACCATTTCTATCTTCACTACAAACTTCTCTGCCTCTCACACTATTTTTTTTGTGTGGTGTTTGTAGGGATGTTGAGGTGGTTTTAAAGGGTGTGCTCAAAAGAGGACAAGGTGTAATAAATAGTACAAATGAAGGTGCTATGAGTGAGAGTTTCTCACTGTTGGCTTGATAGAATATGCTGAGGGAGTCTCTTTATGTGAAAGTAAAAGATACTTTTATGTTTTGTTTTGTACTCAACTCCTTGGATGAGTTTGTATTTTAAAGATACCACCATTTAGGTCAAAGTCATGTCTCGGTTCTACCTTATGAGCATCCATAATATTATCCATAGTTCACCTTAAGTTCAGTATAATTAGCTTCTTATATCAACTATGTATTCGGGGGTCAAGACTGTGAAGCCCCCCAGCACCACCACTATACGAACACGACTCAATTATTCAATTGCCTTAAAAGACCTTATAACTTATTGACACATATCAAATTTGACATTACGAGCTTCATTACTTAATATGGGATTAAAACTTTTCAATTCCAAACCAACACTTCTAACAAATCTCTATGTACCAAGCTAAGTCGACCATATTAGAATAAGTCTAGTCAGGGAGGAGTCATCTACAAAATGATAAATATTGAGGAAGCAGGAATATCCATGCATCTTCGTAAAGAAATGTTGAGAGGTTCAGCTCCAAGTTAGCATATGCTCTTTGATTCCAATGCCAATTTATGGTCTTACAACACTGACATGATTGTCCATACCAAGGGAATTGATTTAATGTGATGGTTACCAATCGAAGATGCAAGAGTTATCGCCAGCAGATGATCTCGTGTTCTTCATTCGTATATAATATCAAAAATAAATAAATATATTGTTGCTCATGAATTCCTTTGGCATTAAAACCTAGCTACAATTTTATCATTCCATGACATAAGAGTAGGTTTTATTTTTTGTGTACGTCAGCCATTTTTAATTCTATAACTAACGGAAAACCTTGAAAAAATATATCTAAAAAAAAAAAAAACTTGCACGCAACGTTGAGTTAATTATTCATCTCATTGAAAACAACTATCTCAAAATTTTACATTTTTTTTTTGTCAAATAGGAAAAATTTTATTAAAAATAAAAAGAGAAACAAAATACAGGGAAAATCATTTCCACAGGAATGCGAGGACACCAGGTATGCAATTTTCTTTTCTAGCATAATTCTCTATGGAGTGATATGACATCTGACAAACTCACATCCAATAGGAAAAGAAACAAAGCAAAATCACAGAAAAGGGTCTGAGAAAAGTGTAAATATCAACATTATGGAACCACCAATGACACCTCCATTCTATATATATATATATATATATATATATATATATATTTATTAAAAAAAATCTAGAGGGTCATCCCCCAGCGTTAGGACAGCGTCAGGGAGCTTTTTGTGCATGTGATTGTGTTCGATTGAAAATTTTATAAGTATCTTTAGAATGATGAAGGGTATTATGCATGTCTGGCGCAGACCTAACCGTGTCTACTTGGCTCTCTAGACAAATTCATTCTAGAAAAAAAAACGAAAACTTCAAGAAGCTTGTCTCTCTATCACACAATGTAAATTGAAGTTCGGATTGATTCACCAACAATTGATCATGTAGGACAGTCGTACAAAAAATGTCAACATATTGATGATAGGATTAGCCATTAGTGTTCCATGAACCAATCACTTGCCCTTGCTAACTATAGACAGTGAAACTTGATGTAATTAAGAAAACTAAACAAATAATATAGGATCACATTATTGTACTGCAAAATTTATCTTATGGGAACAAAAATTATCCACGTCATTGTGTGGGAATTAGTCGATTTTTCTTAAATAGCTTGATATGGAAAAAACAAAAAAAAATGTCCTCACTATCATACAGAAATATTTATCCTTTCCTTAATGTTTATTAGGTATCATGTCTTGTCATTTTCATTATTTAAAATAATCTCACCAACATGGTTCAAACAGTGTTAGCCCATATTTCATAATATCTTAATTGCAACTTACAATTTTTACACATTTGATAGTATTGTATATATATATATATATATATATAGATAGATAGATAATTTAATTTCAAATTTGTTTAAGTATATTTATTCATGTTACTAATTTTTTCTTTGCTCCCTAACTTTTATCTCTCACTCTAAATGTCACCGATAAAATTTAAATCCTGAACTTGTAATTCCATCTGATCGCATAAAACATCTTAAACTAATTGGTCAAAGAATGAAGGAGCCTGAGTCGAATACAAGCCATTTTCAAAGGAGGAATGTTAGATATGATTACAAATTTACAACAATTATTTGTTTTTTTAATAGTAGCTTATAGTGTAAATCTATTAGTATTAGGAGGTGATGTACACCTCATATAGTCATATACAAAAGTTTATACAGATGTTAAGCTTCAAATGTGATTGTGCTACAACACTGACATGTGTGGTTAAGAGTACGAGACAAATGCATGTGTGTGAAGAGCCTTTAAAGGCTTGCCATATGTAAAATGAATGTGGCTGGAATCAAGACCAAATTTTTCTTGTGTTTGAACTTGCTACTCTTTAGTGTCTATATGCATTAGTTTTTATTTTGTTCCCTCTCACTTTCGTTATATTCTTTTTTCATTTCTAGTCACTTTTGATTGGGCAGTACCTACAACATTATCCATGCTAAACTATCAAATGTCATTTCTTGCTTGAACAAATCATCAATACAACATAAGAGACACTAATTAATTATAAACCTTTGTGTATCAGAGTATTTGGCACGATTGCACAAATTATTCGTTTCATTGATATTTTGGAATGTTTTGATTTTGTTATATCAATGTAAACATGTAACATCGACTTACTATTTTTTTTATCAATTAAAATTATTTAATAGTGAATTTTTCTCGTTTATGAGAGTTAGTTGGCTCTTGAAAGAAAACAATAGTAACTATCATATGTTAAAAAAAAAGTATTCACACATTCGTTAAATTTCAAAGAATAACTATTTTCAAGTTCTGTATTAGTTAGTAAACACTATGGTATTATATTTTTATTTTTTTAAGAACAAACATGGTTTTAAAGAGTCCTCAAACCTTAATACTATTTACATACCCATAAAACGACTATTATTTTTTTGGCACATATACTTACGTGAATACAATATTCATCTACCATAGAGGAAGAGTTGACAAAACTAATATATCATATTCAAAATTTTTGAATTAAAATTGAAAAAAAAAATTTATAATAATAAAATAAAAATAAAAATAACTTTACAATAGGAACTTTGCATACCATAAATAATCTTCTTTAACGAGCGAGTAATAGATCAATTTTATTTTAGGGTTACCAAAAAATGAATGAGTACACTAAGCAATTTTTAAAAGCCAAATTTAAAAATTAAAAAGTTGGACATCGAACCAAATAAATAAATGCATAAAATATGTATAGAGTAGATATTGCATGATCGTAAATACGAGCTTTCGCCGGGCTACTTTAGACAATTGAATATGAGAGGATGTTGATCATACCAAACACCATGAGATGTGGCGTCAAGTGGGCACAAAATGCGGCCCCCCGTGATACTAGAAAACAATGATGCTAAGGATGTTTTTCTTGTTTTAAGATGTCGAAAAAGCAAAAAACAGCATCGGTGCGCTGCAGCATAGCCCAGTTTGCAGAATAGGATTGGAAGGATTGATGGAGAGCTAATTCTACGATCCCTATCACTCACTTGTATGTCAATATTGTTTGGTTGATATCAACGTCATGGAGTAGTATCAGCATATGTGTGACGATAATGTGATAAGCTTGAATGTTCATTAGTATCAGCGTATGTGTGACGATAATGTGATATGTCATGTCTGATTTTCGAGTTACATTGGCACTAAAGATATTAAAAAAAAAAAAAAAAAAAAGGAAGTGGTTGACTGAACTCATGATTGATGAGGCCCTGCAAATTGATTGCCACAGTCCTTGTGAAACACAATAACATTTGTAACCCGACTCAATTGGTTTTAACAACCAATAAAAAAAAAAAACCCGACTCAATTGGGTTTATCATTTGATCAATAGTGCCAAATGTGATGGTTTTTGGTTTTCAATGAAGAAGATTAACCCAAATTCCATATAACTTCAAGGTTATTTCGTGGGTAGTCCGGTCTGACCTAGAGTTATAGAGTGAGTTTTACAACTTACAAGGCACAAGGGTTCGTATCTTCGTGTTATGCGCGGAAGTGTTATAAATGTTGAAATGCGAAGTTATCAAACAAACGGATTAAATACTGGAGACAAACAATTTATGTGACTCGGCAAACTCGCTTACGTCCACAATAAATAATAATTCTTATTACTTCAGATTCAAATTACATACAGATTACAAACACACCGTACAAATTGGTTTCCTAAAATAAACTCAAATACAAAATCCGAACAATATCCCAACAAATAAACAAATGAAAATTCAATCCAAAACAAATCCAATGTCAGATTTTCCGAATACAAAAGAGTATTCCCGACAAACTGAAACTCTGCCAGAGTGCTTTGCAAAGGACTGATGGGGCTACTTACTAAGGCCCCTTGAGGAGGTGTAAGAAGACGGCAAATACAACATTCACAACTCAATTTTAGGTGTCCATTAGCTGGCCAAAAGGTGGGAGCATCACCTCCTCTTAGCTTTGCTTCTTCACTAAGTATCATCAACAACTCACAGCTAAGGTGAGGCGGTGGTGGAACCTTCTACCACCTTCTCAACAATTCTCCACCTCGGTGAAGATTAAACAAATATGAGCCAATCCCAACAAACAAGCATCACCTCTTAAAAAACAAAAACATACTTCAACTCTTCAAATGTGTTCATATGCGCCATACACCCAAATGTGTCATACACCAGAATATGCTCAAGCTAACAAACCAACTCCACCTTGACTAGGAATGAGTCTCGAATCTAGGGCTGAACAAAAAACCGATCAAACCGACCGAACCGATTAGTTCGGTTTAAATTCGGTTCGGATCGGATCGGTTTCGGTTTTAAAAAATTCAAAACCGAAGTGGTCGGTTCGGTTTTCGGTTTCTATGTGATTTTAACCGACCAAACCGAACCGATCGAATATATATAATAAATAATATATTATTTATATATAAATAATATAATATGTTCAAAATAGTCGGTCGGTTCGGTTTTATTTCGGTTTTGGTTCGATTTTAGTCGGTTCGGTTACGGTTTGCATAAATTAGAATCGGTTCGGTTTCGGATCGGTTTTGTTAATGGTCGGTTCGATTTCGGTTTGAAAATTTTAAAACCGACCTAGGTCGGTTCGGTTCGGTTCACGATTTAGGTGAAAAACCGAACCGATGGTGGGTGCTTTTAATTGAATGTGAATTTCGAAATTTTAGGGTTTTATTTGGTGAGTTTAGAAGGTGGGTGCTTTCAAAATTTCAGTGGGGGCGGATAACCACCCACCCTATAAAGAGGAAGAAAACCCTTTCTCATTCTTTCTCCTTCATGTTTCTCTTCTTCTCATCTGGCGGCGAAGCTCAATCAAAAGCCACCCTCGCTTTGCTCGAATGGATGAACAACACTCTCTGACCTTTCTCTTTCTCTCGCTCTCATCGATCCTCTCTGATCTCGCCTTCAATCGAAATTGTTGAGCCGGCTAAGGCGAGCGAGTTGTGTGAATCTGGAAATCGAGATCTGCAGATGGAGTTCTTTCTTCTCTTCTTCAAGACCTTGGTGGTGTTTTCATGACAGCGGAGAAGGCTTGACAAGGCTCAGGTTTAATGAGTTTATTTGATTGTTGATGATGCATTACCGCTTTCTTGGGAGGATGTTGATTTGATGTGCACAATCTCTGTAAAATTTCACTTCTGATCACGTTTCTAGGTGCTTGTAGAAGCTGAAAATACAAAAAATTTGATAATGGGGCACTTGAACATCATCGATGGAGAGGAGTGAAGGTCTACCTTAGATGGATTGGGTCGCATGACTTGTTGGGGGAATTATCTCCCAATGGATATTCTTGAGATTATAGCCAAGGATTTGTCTTTGGAGATGGGTTAGGGATTTATCTTGTGTGTGTTGGGTGGGAAGGCTTTTATGCCAGTCAATTAGCCAAATATGGATATCATTGAAGAATTGAGTAGATCTTGGTGGAGCAATGGAAGAAGTGGTAGTACGTGGTGATGGTGGAGGCGTTGTTGTCTGAATGGTGGTGGTGGTGTTGGGTGATGAATGTGGGAATGGGTTGTTGGGTTTTTTGATGAATTTGGAAGAAATTTGGGGATACGTTGGTAAAAATAACTCCTTTTGAAATTATGAAAATGGGGGTTTTGTTTTCTCGAGTGGAGCAGGCGAAAAACTTAGCCTTTGCGACGTTTCGGTGCTCGGGGTTGAGAAGAAGTGGCATCGTGTGGACGTGGGTTTGTTGCGCAAATCATTGGTGATTTCATCAAGTGAGTTTCTTCATTTCCTTCTCTCTTACTGTGAGTTTTTCTTTTTACATTTTCTGATTTCATTATTGCTTGATTGATTCAGTTTTTGTTATGTGGATTTTAATACCTGGAGTGGTTTGAATTCTTTCATGAATTTATCGGTTGCTTAGTTCAAATCTTGAGTTTATTTTTCTGTTGCATGGGCCTTATGTTTTTTGAGGGATTATTATGAATAATATGACTTGGGAATGCTTTAGTAGTTTTGTCGATTGAGAATGGTTCTATCATGGAGTAAATTCCAGTGTATATGAATAATTAGTTGAAAAGGAGTCGATTTTCTGAGTGATAACTTCATCCTGGATGCATGAATTATGGAGATTGGAAATCTGAATTTTGTAGGTGTTTGGTATATATAGATAAGTACTTTTCATGTTCTTGGTGTTTAGTTGCAAAAGGGAAATTGTTTTTTTGGGAAAACCTTCAGGTGATCACTAAATTCATAAGCATGTCCAAATGGGAGCCACTGGAATTTGTAAAAGTGACTTGTGATCTTACTTTGGTCCTCATCTCCATGAGGAACTCATTTATCAAAAAGTGTTAGAATTGATGGATTTGGGGGAGATATTATCTGTGGAGTATTTCTTTGGACCTATTTACTTAGGATAGTTTAAGTGAGTTTATATTCAGGTGGTTTGTGTTTAAGTGACTAGTACTTGCCTGAATGTATCCATTACTATGGGCAATAGTTTATGACTACAATTTCATTGCGATTGGGGTAGGGATAGGCTATCACTATGCATGTGGTTGATACATACATCTTTCCATGTTTAGAATTCATGGTTGTATTGAGAACTTTTAGTTGAGAACATGAAGCTAGGGAGTTGTGTATTGGATAACTTGGGTCACTAATGGAAGTGTGTGGAATCTTTTGAAGTAGCGGTATATCATTTAAATTTGAGTTTGTAGTGATTGGCAGAGTAGATTGTGCTATGTATGGTTGATGTAATTTGAGGAAGCTTTGATTTTTTAACAATGGATTGGTTGAAACATTCGATAGGTCAAAGTAAGGTGGATTTCTAGGGATGTTTTTGTTTGCAGGTAACAACAGTTATTTTCTGGTTAGCATTGTGCATGAATGCTCATATGGAAAATTTGAGGTTTGTATGGAAATGATGGGCTTCACATCATTTCAGGTAATCCATTATGAGATTTTAGGCATGTTTAAGAATGAGGTTGCCTTATTTGTGGTGTTTTGTGTCGCAAACGCGCGATCTTCACTATTTTTGATGTGTTTGACGTGTGAGTTTTTCCTAGCTTGCTGGGTTTATGTTTTGGGTCTTTGCCTAATTCTACGAAGTTACATTTGTATGTTTGTGACTTAAATTTGATTGTTATGTAGATTGCGTTGCTGAAAGGAATTTATTTCTTGTATTAAATAGGTTTTGATCCCCGCCCTATTACAAAAAGTTTGTATATGAAACTGCTATGTTTTTCCCCAAAAATGTGGGTGGATACGGTTGTGAATCATTCTATAAAGGACAAAATGTAACTTGATCACCGTGTTATTAATAAGCATGATTTATAAATATGCTATGTTTTCCCCAAAAATGTGGGTGGATAGATGGTGAATCAATTTATGTATGACAAAATGTCATTGTGGAGGAATTCTGAATTATCAAAAATAAATGATATTGATAAACCTTGATTTCTGAAAATATAAACCACTTGGACTTGTATCACTTAGAACTACCACACCTCTTTTGTTTATTATTTTCCCTCTCTTACTAGAGAAACTAAATGACAAATGGGTCGTCTTGCGGAGTTGGGGCACCCATTTCTTACTAGAAAAACTAAAATAACCTTCGGGTTAGTTTTGCGAAAATGTGGTGAATTTGTATGCCTAAAATAGGCTTTGATATTTATCCGTAAAAAATGTGATGTGAGTTTATGTGCATTAATAGCCCAAGGGTGGCTTTTGGTACTCATATAGTTAGGAGTATCCGCGATGCATGTCTGTATGTGATGTCCCCACTTGGGCATGGATGACGGAGTAGTCCTCTTTTATATGAGAGAGGCATACGGGCATGTATGTTCGGTACGGAGGTGGTGCGAATGTGGTATCGTCTAAGTGATCAATCCGTTAAAAGATGAAACACATTCAAATAAAAATGAATAGATTACGTTTATATTGGTTTCAAATCTTTTTTATGCAGGATGACAAGTCCACTAATTTTTCTGCAGGTCAGACTTGCTATAGTTGACTTCTATAGGGTAAGTATAAGTAAATGTATTTTTACTTAATTGGGATGATGATATGATGGCCTCGTTGAGGAACTACCTGTTGGTGTGTTTGTGTATTGTTTGTGTTTAGTTTGGTATTTATCACGTGCGATTTTATTGATTTTGGGATGAAGATTTCTCACACTAGCTTTATTGCTGACCCAAGTGAGCTTTTGCTTTTTGGGTACATTCCTTTGGGAATGTAGCCGATTAGCTTTTCAGGTTTAGAGACTTTTGAGCAGCGTTACGGGAGTTTCGCTAGTGGAGCTAGCGATGTCGAAATTTTCCTGGTTAGAGTTTTATTATAAATTTTAGTTTGTTATATTTTCTAAAATATGTTTTAGTCGTTGCTGCTAAATGTTTCTGTTGTTATTGGAAGGGAGGCAATGGGGGTGTTGGTTCAAAAAGGATGAGGGGTAGGTAGTGGGCTGAGCTCGGGTGGGATTAGGAAAGATGGTGGTGGTGGAGATGGTTGGAGGTTTTCAAGTTCATCATAAAAGATAATATAAGTTTTTTTTTTAATCTCTACCATTAGTTTTTTCAAGATATTTTTTGTAGGGGTGGGCACGGTCCAAGTTGAGGCCTATCCCGGTCCCGGTATAATGAAACGGGAACGGTCCGGGTTGGGAAAGCCATTTTTTTGGGATGGCTCGGTTGGACCCGGATTGTTTAGAACTGGGTCGGAACCATGCCTTCCTAGTTTGTTTATTTTTCCAATTCAATTAACCAATTTTTTTTGGGCTTGATTTACCAAAAGGTTCAGAATGATTCATTTCATCAATTTTTGGGCTTGATTGTATTGTTTTCATTAGTCATTTCTACATATAAGTTTATTCAGACCCTTATAAATTAAACAATACATATCAGGTTAAGTAAAATATCAAAACAGTGCTACCAACAAATTAAACGATACATGTCAAAACAATGCTGCCAACAAATTAAACAATACATATCATTTTTTGGGCTTTTCTCTATTGTTCTCATTACTCATTTCATCATCCTGCCAACAAATTTAGTGCCAAAACAGTGTTATACCAAAGTGAAAGTAGAACACTCACCAGGGTGCATTGCTCTCTTACCTTCAAAATCAAAATGTCACCTAATGGACCTAATTGTTCACACAATAGAGATTAAGTAAAATGTCACATAGTGATTCAACAGTAGGTAACTGTAGATCTGTGACGAGGAAGAGGTGATGGTGAGATTTGTGACGGTAGTGGATGGTGAGATTTGTCACGGTAGTGGATGGCGACGTGATGGTCGCCGGTAACCGCAGATCTTTTTCGTTCAATCTGAACACAAACCAAGACATTAACAGTAGTTCGTTCAGTCAAAAACAAAAATTAAGCGAAATGAAATCTTTACATTTAACTTCAATCCAAACACTCCATCCATATAAAATGACATCAAGAAACAAGAGATACTGAAAAAACACAGAGATTTGATATACAGAGTAGCAGTAATTTGTAGATCAAAGAAAGTAGATCGCATTTCAATTTGGAAACAAGTAAACCCTAATATTGTGATTGAATGAAAAGCAAAGAAGGAGAGATTAGAAAGTCGAAGACTAACCGTTGTCGTTGATGAGGAGAAGCTTAATGAGGTAATCAAGTATAGAGTGTCGGAGTAGAGAATAAGGGTTGCAAAACTCTAGTGATAAGGGTTGGTTTGGATAAAGGGTGGGCTATTCTTTGTTTGGGTTTGCTAATAGTTGGGTTTGGATTTTAGTTTGTTTTGAATTGCTACAGTAACTGGGACACATCGGTTCTAGTTTGTTTTGAATTGCTACAGTAATCGGGACACATCGGTTCGGGACTAAATTTGCGAAAAATGAATTCGTCCTAGTTCAAACTGAGCTAATGGACAAAGATGTCAACAAAGTTTATAATATTTATTTACCTTTATATATTTCAAAGAATTCAGTATTTTCATTATCACTGTTTTTTATTTTTATTTTGTGTTTATTTTCGTATATATTCTTGACCTGTGCATAATCCAAAAATAATGTGATTGTTGAAATTGAGTTGCTCGTCTTCTGATCTTTTCTCCATATCTTCATTGCATTGGCGTCTGCTCAGTTTTTAATGACTAAGCTTGGGCTGAGCTGAAGCACCAGAACCCAATCTGCAGCTCATATGAACCTGTTAGAGGTATTTGGTTAGCACTTGGAATTTACTATTCCAAAACTTGTACCAAAAAAACTCCATGTAATTTCTCATTTAAAGATTATTGCATGTACATATCCGATTAAATTATAGATATTAAGTCATCATCATCAGTTGAAACTCATGAAAATCAATCACCCCATTGTCATCAAGATCAAAACAACTCAACATGGCTAAACACTCTTCATAATTTTTCTCTTCTCCAATTTGATTCAAAGTTCGTTGCAAGCTTTTTGCTGTTATATACCCAGAACCTTTCTCAGCTTCAAAAATTTCGAAAGCCTTAAGCAAATCTTCATCTTCCACATCTCCTTCCATCAACTTCATGAAGTCCCGAACATCCAACAATCCATCGCCATCTCCATCAACCTTATTGATCACATCTTCTGCCTCATTCACTGTTATGAACTCACCCAGTGATGCCAAATAGGCTCTAAGTTCATTACTCGAAATCCTTCCATCTGCATTACTATCAAAGTAGCGAAAAATTGCATGACATTCATCTTCCCTTGCTAAGTCTGTGGACTTCAGAGTAGCCATGCAAGAGCTCGGTGGGTGACTTGGTGCATCAGGTTTGCACGATTTGGGGCTCAAATTTGTGAACCATTTGGACGAATTAGAAGTAATGAAACTCGCAAGATTGGCTAACATGTTGTGTTATCAGGTTTGATAAAAAAATAGCCATATGTAGTAGTTATATAGAATAGAGTGATTAAGTGGATTGCAAAGGTGGTAAGGAATGATTTCCATGAAGTTGCCTAGTAAATAAACAGAAGTAGTTCAAGGGGTTCAGGTAAGTGTTGAAAGTGCAGTGCAATAAATGTTCACCAAACATACTCTGGAAGTCATCAAGTCTTTACACATCATGCCTTTCAAAAAAAAAAGTCTTTACACATCATAAGGGACATAATGGAATATTATTCAAATCTTTTATGCGTAATTGCTATTTGGAGGAATCGAACATGCCACATTGAAGAATCCACTCTTCAACTACAAAGCAAGTGCAACACAAACCCACCACCAACTACCCCTTTGTTTTCAACTTACACTTCCATATGACATCTTCGCGGCCAGTCCTCCACCTCGATCAAACTACGTATCCTTCGTGTTTCATATCAAGAGTTTTCCCAAAGGTACTTAAATGGCCTGTCATCGATAGCACCAGCAGTCAGGCTAATGCAAGTATGGCTATGGTTGAATCCTTTCAGTATCTCAAAACCTTGGAACCTCAGACATGTTGGTATAGAGTAGATATTGCATGATCGTAAATACGAGCTTTCACTGGGCTACTTTAGACAATCGAATGAGAGGATGTTGATCATACCAAACACCATGAGGCGTCAAGTGAGCACAAATTGTGGCCCTCATGATACTTAGAAAACAATGATGCTAAGGATGTTTTTCTTGTTTTAAGATGTCGAAAAAAGCAAAAAACAGCATCGGTGCGCTGCCGCATAGCCCAGTTGCAGAAAATTAAGGATTGGAAGGATCGATGGAGAGCTAATTCTACGATCCCTATCGCTCACTTGTATGTCAATATTGTTTGGTTGATATCGACATTGCCAAATTGATGTGTTTGTCATGGAATAGTATCCACATATGTGTGACGATAATGTGATATGCTTGAATGTTCATTAGAATGAAACGCGGTTGTCACATGTTTGAGCATTTTGTTGATCTTAAAACATACAATTCCATGTCTGATTTTCGAGTTACATTGGCACTAAAGATGTTAAAAAAAAAAAAAAAGTGCTATTGCAGTATGAAAAGAAGACCTACAATGTATTGCACAAGCACAAGGGTAGTCCGGTCTGACCTAGAGTCATATAGTGAGTGTTACAAGGCACACAAGGGTTCATATTAGGGGTGGGCACGGGACGGGATGAGACGATATATATCCCGTTCATACGGGATCAACGTGCTAATCTGGACATATCAACTAGAATACATTCTGGACATATCAACTAGAAGTCTAAACATAATCAACTGCAATACATTCTGAATCATAGTCTGCTAGAAGTCTAAAATATATAATCAAATCAACTCAATACATTCAATACATTCTGCTGGAACATATTAAAACAACTCAATACAAGTTTACAACAACTGCTGGAACAGTATGAGCATAATCTATTGCTAAAAGTCTGTTGGACCAGTCTGAGCATAATCTATTGCTAGAAGTCTGCAGGAACATATTATAAGTTTAAAACAACTCAATACAAGTTTAAAACAACTCAATACATAATCTGAGCAGAATCACAGTCTGCTGGAACATATTACAAGTTTACAACAACTCAATACAACAATCTATTGCTAGAAGTCTAGAATACAATCAATACATTCAGTATCACAGTCAGTAAGAAATATTTTGTCAGTATCACAGTCTGCTGGAACATATTACAACAAGGAAATACAACAATCTATTGCTAACTTATTCTTAATCTCTTGACAGGGTAAGAACATTAAAAGGAGGGGACTACACTTGCAGCTGCAAAATATTGAAGGAAGACTCAATCTTCTTCACTCTTACCGTTGGAATCCAATACATTTGACAATATATTTTGTAAACAACACCTGAAAAAAGGAAATAAAGTTGTTAAGTAATGATCCGGACAAAGTAACTGAGGAAAAGAACCTGACAGACAATTTCAATAACTGAGGAAAATGATCCGAACAATATATTTTTCATGGTATGAAGGGAGAAGCTAATAGTTTTCGTTGCATATGTCAATAGATAACTTAGGTTTCCGTATGAAGGTAGAAACTAACAGTGGTTGCAAATGTTTTATTGAGAACACCCAAGTGCTAGAACTAATACAACCAAACTGTTACAAGAAAAGTAAGTTAGCTTTTAAGCAGTAATTAAATTTCCCATGTTCATAAAGCACATTTCTGGATATCTTCATTGCTTACACAACCATGAATGTAGACAACACTAACATGCAATTCAGTTATGGTAATACAAGAACGGAAACACTGGGGTTTATGACCCATACTTCAAGAGTAAATTTCTACCAACAGAAGCACATTGCAGCAATAAATATATGTAAGAACGATAAAAGAATGAACATACCTTTTTCCCAATTTCGCTCTTATATACATCAGTGAATTTGTATGGGCATCCACAATCCTAAAATAAATAAATAAATAAAAATATTAAAAAATTAGTTCGGGATTGGCAGGATTGAAAATTTGCATCCCATCCCATCCCATTCTAGATCGGGACGGGATCGGGATGAAATTATTCAATCCCATTAAGACCCAAAAAAATCGAGATGGGATACCCACCCCTAGTTCATATAGCTCGAGAGGCCAACCTCCTCTCCTCAATACATTGTAGCTCACAAAGCTTCGATGCAATAAAAAGGAGAGAAAAAAAAAACATTGCACAAAGCTTCGGTGCAATAAAAAAATTTAAAATTTAAAATTTAAAATTTAAAATTTTAAATTTTAAAATTTAAAATTTTAAATTAAAAATAAAAATAAAAAATAGGGTTATTTTGATTTGTCCCCCATTAATTTATATGCAACTCTATTTGGCTCTCAAAATAAAGTTTAGGCCCTTGCTAAATAACACCACCGTTTCTGCTGAAAGACATCACCAACACCCTCTTTTCTTAAGGATACCACCATCTTTCTGAATGACACCACTACCTACTGAAGGATACCACCAATAAAAAACATTACCTCTTTTTCCCTTTTTCCCTCTCTTCTTCTCTATCCCTTTCTTCTCCATCAACCCCATCACCGCCACCTATCCTTCTCCCCCTTCTTTTTCTTTTTCTTTTTCTTCTTTTTCTTCTTTTCTTCTTCTTCTTCTTCTTCTTCTTCTTCTTCTTCTCTCTCTTCTCCCAAGCACCACCACCATTGCCGACCGGTGGTAGCAAGGCATGGTGGGGCTGGCTGGGGTGTTGCTCCGACGAATAGATAAGAGAAAGTGAGGGTGAGTGGTGGTGTCCTTCAATAGATCTAAAAAAAAAGTGATGGTGGTGTCCTTCAATGGAAATGGTGGTGTTCTTTAGCAGAAGCCTAAAGTTTAATAGAGTCTAACCCCCAAAATTAGGTGGATATGGATTTGTTAAACTGCATCCCACGGGTGCTGAGCCCCGCTCAGTGTGACACTTTGGTTATTCACCCTTCTTTGGAAGAAGTGAGAATTGTTGTCTTTGATATTCCCAAAAATAGTGCGCCTGGACCGGATGGATTTACTGCTGATTTCTTTCAGTCTTGTTGAGAGGTTGTGAGTATGGATATTTGGGAGGCAGCTATCCAATTTTTTGAAGGGGAGGCGATGTCGGCTTCTTTTACGGCTAATTTCATGGCTTTGATTCCTAAAATTGAGAATCCAGATTCTTTTTCTGATTTTCGCCCAATAAGTCTGTGTAATGTGATTTACAAGATTTTCAGCAAAATTCTTTGCAATAGACTGGTAGAGTTTTTGCCAGAGTTGATTTCTCAGGAGCAAGGGGCTTTTGTCAAATGCAGGTTCATTGGTGAAAATATTGGGCTGGCGCAGGAACTGTTTAGGGACATTAACAGAAAGGCATTTGGAGGCAATGTGGTGCTGAAAATTGATATGGAGAAAGCGTATGATAGAATGGAGTGAAATTTTTTGTTCGAAGTGCTCAAAAAATTTGGTTTTAATGGTAGATTCTGTCATCTCATCTTCAACTGTATAGCTTTTTGTGGTTTCTCGGTCTTGCTTCAGGGAGCCTATAAAGGTTTTTTAGATCCACCAGAGGTCTAAGGCAAGGTGATCATCTTTCTCCATTTCTTTTTATTATTGCCTCTGAAGTGTTGAGTAGGGGTTTGACAGAGGCCTTCGACAAAGGCAAAATTGGGTATTATTATACACCCAGGGTATGCCGTCCTATTTCACACCTTTTGTATGCCGAAGACACCCTTATTTTTTTAAATGGAAGAAAATCCTCAATTATGGGTTGCATGGAGTTCTTGACACGTTACTGTAAGACTTCAGGACAGAAAATAAATGAAGGGAAAAGTTCTTTTACTTTGGACGACAAGGCTGTCGCGAAAACTATTGTGGGGGTCAAAAGTTGCACTGGGTTTCAATTTAAAGATGCTCCTTTAAAATATTTGGGCGGGCCAGTTTTCCAAGGGCGAGTAAAATTTTCATATTTTGAAGATTTAATTGCCAAAATTCAAGATTGTATCCATGGTTGGAAGGCGAAATTGCTAACTCCGGGAGGAAGATTAATCTTGATTAGACATGTCCTCAGCTCGATTCCAATTTACATTCTTAGTACCATGTGCGTACCCAGGAAAGTTTTATCACGGATTCAAGTTTATTGGCGGATTTCTTCTTGGGAGATTGTGAAGGAAGAATGAAGAAAAATTGGGTGTCATGGGCTAATATTTGTTTCCCTCGGGAGGAAGGGGGTTTGGGAGTTAGAGACTTGAGGGTTGTGATGCAAGCTTTTCGCATCAAGGCTCTTTGGAGACTAATTACTTCAGACTCTTTATGGGCTACATTTATGAGGAATAAATATTGGCTGAATGGAGTTGTGTTGAATAGCCAAATGGTGAAAGGTGGGTCCTCACCTTTTTTTAAGGAGCTCATGAATGGGAAGGCTTTTATTTTGCGTAATTCACTTTGGCGTATTGGCTTGGGCAATATTAGTTTTTTTGAGAAAAACTGGAACACGGTAGCTTCTTTCAGGAGGTCTGCGGCTTTGGTTAGTCAAGATTTTTGGCCCTCAGTTAGCAAGGTAATTTCAACAAACTTTGCATTAGTCAATCCAGATCTTAGAAGTTTGGGGCGTAGTCTTTTTGCAGATAAATTACGGGTTGAGGACGATGGTGATGACGAGTGTTTATGGGTACCAAATCCAAATGGGTTATTTTCCCATCAGTCGGCCTATGAATTATTACGGAGAAAAGGAAAGGTTAACGCCCTATGTGAGAAGATTTGGCACGACATTATTCCTTCCCGAATATCAGTTTTTGTTTGGAAGTTACTCCGTAGAGGGGTGCCAGTGGATGGGGCGTGCCATTTGGAACATTCAGCGTAATCTGCAATTGGCTAACAACTTTATAAGTTACTCCTTTAGAGGGGTGCCAGCGTAATCTGCAATTGGCTAACAACTTTATAAGTTACTTCCAGTAGAGGGGTGAAGCATCTTCATAGACACACTTTATAAGTCCTAAACAAAAGGAGTAACTTCCAAACAAATCCTAAACAAAAGCATCTTCATAGACACACTTCACCAAATCCTACCTTTGTTATTTTGAACATTCAGCGTAATCTGCAATTGGCTAACAACTTTATAAGTCCTAAACAAGTTAGCCGTAACAAGGCACCATTACGGGCTTTGGGGTTACAGGAGCTCCCGGTTTTGAGAAAGTTAGTTAGAATTGTTTTTTGGCACCCACCTCCGCCAGATTTTGTTGCTCTAAATGTGGATGGATCCTACCATACGAATGCGGCGTCCGGAGGTGTGATCATTAAAGACTCTAGGGGTCTTTGTGTTGGGGCCAAGCAAATGTTTTTTGGTGCAGGCTCCAATAATAAAGCGGAAATTTTGGCTCTAGCTGAGGGCCTACGCCTTTGTCTCTCTTTGGGTGTTAAAAAGGTGGTTGTTCAGACGGACTCGGCACTTGTCTGTGGCTGGTTTCAGGACACTTTTAAAATTTCCTGACATTTGGAGAATACTTTGAAAGAAATTAAGAGGCTAGCGGTGCTAATGAATTTGGTTTGCACACACATCTATAGAGAGGCCAACGCGGTGGCGGATGCGTTAGCAGATAGAGCACAACGAGACTATCGGACTATCTCTTTCGGTGCGCATGATCTTCCAAGGCGAGTGGCAGGTTTGACTATGCTTGACCGCTGGCATACGGCGTATATACGCCACGGGGATGAGTAGATGATACAGGTTTTTGCTGTTTTCCCTCTTGGTCTGAATCTGATGGGCAGGGTCAGGGTGGAACCGGTCGCGCCCAGGACTAGGCGAGGTTGTTTTGATGGTGGATATTCTGCGAGCCGAGGTGTAGTCCGACGCTTTCTTGTTGTTGTCTGTTGCGGTTGTGTGTGGCGGAACGGCTGCGAGGGACGCTCTGTTGCTGCTGCGAGGGATGCACTGTTGCGAGCACTGCTGGGTTGCAAAACAGAGTGCGCTCTGTTCATACAGAGTACACACTGCTGCTTTGTAACGTGTTGTCCTGGCTGCTATTCAACATGCTCTGCGGATGTCCAGCAGGTTTTTCAGCAGGATGCAAAGGGGCGAGGTTGGTTTGCGGGATGATGGATTATCACATTGTCCACGATCGGCCACGACAGATTGGGCAAAGACTGGGTGCTGCATTTCACTCTGATTTTTTAGGTTGCTTGCATTCATTCTTGCAGCAGGTTTTGGATTCTAAGCCAGGACATTGAATAGCTTGACTCGTCTTTGCTATTGCACGATGTCGTTGGCGATGCAGGGATGTGCATCGAGCGGGTTGGTGCTTTTAGTTTTTCTTTCTTATTGGGTATTTAGCTTACAAGGCTAGGTTGACAGTTTTGTGATTAGTGGTTGCATTTTTTGTCCGAGTTTTTTGGTTTTGGTTTTAAACGGGTAAAGTCGTAATGTACCTCCATTTTGATTGTAAATCGATTTTTATGATGAGTAATAAAGGTCTGGCATTCCATAATTGTCTCTCCCCACTGGAGGTTTAATTTTAAAAAAAAAAAAAAAATTAGTGTTCCATGAACCTCTCACTTGCCCTTGCTAACTATAGACAGTGAAACTTGACGTAAGAAAACTAAACAAATAATATAGGATCACATCATTGTACTGCAAAATTTATCTTATGGGAACAAAAATTATCCACGTCATTGTATGGGAATTAGTCGATTTTGCTAAAATAGCTTGATATGGAAAAAACAAAAAAAAAAAGTCCTCACTATCATACAGAAATATTTATCGTTTCCGTAATGTTTATTAGGTATCATGTCTTGTCATTTTCATTATTAAAATAATCTCACCAACATGGTTCAAACAGTGTTAGCCCATATTTCATAATATCTTAATTGCAACTTACAATTTTTACACATTTGATAGTATTGTATATATATATATATAGATAATTTAATTGCAACGTGCAATTTCAAATTTGTTTAAGTATATTTATTCATGTTACTAATCTTTTTCTTTGCTCCCTAACCTCTATATCTCACTCTAAATGTCACCGATAAAGTTTAAATTCTGAACTTGTGATTCCATCTGATCGCAGAAAACATCTTAAACTAATTGGTCAAAGAATGAAGGAGCCTGAGTCGAATACAAGCAATTTTCAAAGGAGGAATGTTTGATATGATTACAACAATTACTTGTTTTTTAATAGTAGCATATAGTGTACAACTAGTATTAGGAGGTGATGTACGCCTCATATACAAAAGTTTATACAGATGTTAAGCTTCAAATGTGATTGTGCTACAACACTGACATGTGTGGTTAAGAGTAAGGGACAAATGCATGTGTTTGAAGAGCCTTTAAAGGCTTGCCATATGTAAAATGAATGTGGCTGGAATCAAGACCAAAATTTTCTTGTGTTTGAACCTGCTGCTCTTTAGTGTCTATATGCATTAGTTTTTATTTTGTTCCCTCTCACTTTTGTTATCTTCTTTTTCATTTCTAATCACTTTTGATTGGGCAGTACCTACAACATTATCCATGCTAAACTATCAAATGTCATTTCTTGCTTGAACAAATCATCAATACAACATAAGATACACTAATTATAAACCTTTGTGAATGAGAGTATTTAGCTCGGTTGCACAAATTATCCGTTGCACTGATATTTTAGAATGTTTCGATTTTGTTGCATCAATGTAAATATGTAGCACCGACTTACCATTTTTTTATCAATTAAAATCATTTAATAGTGAATTTTTCTCGTTTATGAGAGTTAATTGGCTTTTGAAAAAAAAAACAATAGTAACTATTATGTGTTAAAATTTATTCACACATTCACTAAATTTCAAATCTTTGTACAAACATTGTAGAGAATAACTATTTTCAAATTTTGTATTAGTTAGTAAACACTATGGTATTATATTTTTATTTTTTTAAGAGCAAACGTGATTTTAAAGGGTCCTTGGACCTTAATACTATTTACATACCCATCAAACGAATATTATTTTTTTGGCACATATACTCACGTGAATACAATATTCATCTACCATAGAGGAAGAGTTGACAAAACTAATATATCATATTCAAAATTTTTTAATTAAAACTGAAAAAAAATAATAATAATAATAAAAATAAATTTACAATAGGAACTTTGCATACCATCAATAATCTTCTTTAACGAGCGAGTAATAGATCAATTTTGTTTTAGCTAGGGTTACCAAAAACATGGTTAAGTATACCAAGCAATTTTTAAAAGTCAAATTTAAAAATTAAAGTTGGACATCGAACCAAATAAATAAATAAATGCATAAAATATGTATAGAGTAGATATTGCATGATCGTAAATACGAGCTTTCACCGGGCTACTTTAGACAATCGAATGAGAGGATGTTGATCATACCAAACACCATGAGATGTGGCGTCAAGTGAGCACAAATTGCGGCCCCCCATGATACTAAAACAATGATGCTAAGGATGTTTTTCTTGTTTTAAGATGTCGACAAAGCAAAAAACAGCATCGGTGCGCTGCAGAATAGGATTGGAAGGATTGATGGAGAGCTATAATTCTACGATCCCTATCACTCTCACTTGCATGTATGTCAATATTGTTTGGTTGATATCAACGTTATGGAGTAGTATCAGCGTATGTGTGACGATAATGTGATATGCTTGAATGTTCATTAGAATGAAACGCGGTTGTCACATGTTTGAGCATTTTGTTGATCTTAAAACATACAATTTCATGTCTGATTTTCGAGTTACATTGGCACTAAAATGTATAAAAAAATAAAAAAAAATAAAAAAAAAAGGTAAAGTGTATGACTGAACTTATGATTGATGAGGCGGCCCTGCAAATTGATTGCCAGTCTTTGTGAAACACAATAACATTTGTAACCCGACTCAATTGGTTTTAACAACCAAAAAAAAAAAAAAAACCGACTCAATTGGGTTTATCATTTGATCAATAGTGCCAAATGTGATGGTTTTTGGTTTTCAATGAAGAAGATTAACCCAAAGTCCATATAACTTCAAGGTTATTTCGTGGGTAGTCCCGTCTGACTTAGAGTTATAGAGTGAGTTTTACAGCTTACAATGCACAAGGGTTCGTATATATCCTCGTGTTACGTGCGAAAGTGTTATAAATGTTAAAATGCGAAGTTATCAAACAAACACATTAAATACCGGAGACAAACAATTTATGTGACTCGGCAAACTCGCTTACGCCCACAATAAATAACAATTCTTATTGCTTCAGATTCAAATTACAGATAGATTACAAACACACCGTACAAATTGGTTTCCTAAAATAAACTCAAATAGAAAATCCGAACAATATCCCAACAAATAAACAAATGAAAATCCAATCCAAAACAAATCCAATGTCGGATTTTCCGAATACAAAGGAGTATTCCCGACAAACTGAAACTCTTCCAGAGTGCTTTGCAAAGGACTGATGGCGCTACTTACTAAGGCCCCTTGAGGAGGTGTAAGAGGCGGCAAATACAACATTCACAGCTCAATTTTAGGTGTCCATTAGCTGGCCAAAAGGTGGGAGCATCACCTCCTCTTAGCTTTACTTCTTCACTAAGTATCATCAACAACTCACAGCTAAGGTGAGGCGGTGGTGGAACCTTCTACCACCTTCTCAACAATTCTCTACCTCGGTGAAGATTAAACAAATCTGAGCCGATCCCAACAAACAAGCATCACCTCTTAAAAAACAAAGACATACTTCAACTCTTCAAATGTGTTTATATGCGCCATACACCCAAAGGTGTTATACACCAGAATATGCTCAAGCTAACAAACCAACTCCACCTTGACTAGGATTGAGTCTCGAATCAGAACTTTCAGAAACACATTGTCCAAATATCCATATTGCAAATCTTCATATCTTTTACCAAACGTTTCTTCAACAACTCGTGCAAAACCTTCTCACCTTTATTACTAACACGCAAATGCCAAACCCTCGAGGTACCTATACAAACATCTTTGGAGTTCTCAGTAACTCTATCAAAAGCAACATCAATAGGGCCTTCAACAACACAAGTTGCTCCACCAAATTCAACTTTCCGATTACCTGTAACTGTACCTCCTGTAAGAAGTACAAGTTACCCTTTCGAACTGCTTTCAGAACCACCAGTGCACCAGAAACGACCTTTAGAGCTCAACTATTTACCGCGAACTTGTAACCTTTGGACTCTAAAACACTAACGGAGATGGGATTCTTCTTCAAATCAAGTACATACCGAACATCATTCAAAACCATTTTGTAAGAATCAAAACCGTCTTCGGTGTCCTAATCAAGGTCGAACTCTGAATCATTGTGGCTGATGAGGAACTTCTGAGCTACCATTGCTTCTTCTTATTATTATTATTATTCTTCTCCGCGCACTCGCTCGCATTGTTGGTTTGTTGATTGTTTGTGTGGTTGTGAGAGATGAGAGAGACGACAACATGTGAGAAAAGACACATGTATAGGTGATTAGGAGTTAAACATACGGGTTGTAACCAAACCGTTTTAATACAAATATTTGAAACTGGACTCGAAACATTTTATAATGGATCTGAATCGTTTATTAATTTACAAAATAAAAATCGGACCGTTTGGAGAAAATGGTCCGATTCGATTTGGATCCGTGGTTCCTCGATCTGTATACCCACCCCTAACTGAAAGTGAAAGCACATCTCACGATATAGGATTTTATTAATATCCACTGTTCAAATTTACGTATGTTTTTATGTAAAACTATATTTAATAACTGAAGTTTACTTCTTTAACATACCCTAATTTATGACGCACAAAACTTGATCAATCCTCCCGTTGAAGGAAAATTAATGAATAGCAGATGAAATTAACTCCAGATAATCTGAAATATGATAGAAAGTAGATGCACTGGGTACTGCAAATTGTTGATCAGTTGGTGCTCATTTAGTCCAGTTTCATAGCTGTCATACTTAAGAATTGTACGATTACCTTGTCAATGAAAATTGATAAAAATGAATAAAAATGAAGAAGATAGTATATCATTTTGTATTTATAGTTCAACCATTTTGTAAGTATCTAACATGTATTAAAGTTGTGTGTTTAGGTGCAACGAAGTTACATAGTACCACATCTATTTGGTGGAAAGGATGGTTTTTTTAAGGCATGCATGAATGCCACCGGTGAGTATAAAATTTAAGACGTGAAAATTAAACCACCACAGCCTTAACTATCTCACCAATCTACCATTGGCAATGAGAGGATGTTGATCATACCAAACACCATGAGATGTGGTGTCAAGTGGGCACAAATTGTGGCCCGGTGATACTTAGAAAACAATGATGCTAAGGATGTTTTTCTTGTTTTAAGATGTCGAAAAAGCAAAAAAACAGCATCGGTGCGCTGCAGCATAGCCCAGTTGCAGAATAGGATTGGAAGGATTGATGGAGAGCTAATTCTACGATCCCTATCACTCACTTGTATGTCAATATTGTTTGGTTGATATCCACGTTATGGAGTAGTATCAGCGTATGTGTGACGATAATGTGATATGCTTGAATGTTTATTGAATGTTTATTAGAATGAAACGCGGTTGTCACATGTTTGAGCACTTTGTTGATCTTAAAACATACAATTTCATTGTGCAGTATGAAAAGAAGACCTACAATGTACTGCACAAACACAAGGGTAATCCGGTCTGACCCAGTCATAGAGAGTGTTACAAGGCACAAAGGTTCATATAGCTCGAGAGGCCAACCAGCTCTCCTCAATGAGTTGGTCTAACTGGCGAGGAAACCAGCGAAGAAATGTGCGTGGGAGGGGGTAGGAATCCTTCATCTCCCTCGAAATATGTGAAGTCATGCATCTCGAGGGGATGGAGGCTTTTACCCCCTCCCTCGCGCGGTTTCCTCGCCGATTAGAATTCCCCCTCCTCAATACATTGTAGCTCACAAAGCTTCAATGCAATAAAAAAAATATATATAAATAAATAAATAAAAAACATTGCACAAAGCATCGGTGCAATAAAAAAAATTAAAAATAAATAATAAAATTGGGTTATTTTGATTTGACACCGTTAGTTTGTATGCAACTCTATTTGGCTTTCAAAATAAAGTTTAACCCCTTTCTAAATAACACTACTTTTTCTGCCGAAAGACATTACCAACACCCTCATTTCTAAAGGATATCACCATCTTTCTGATTGACACCACTACCTACTGAAAGACACCACCAATAAAAAAAAAATCTACATTTCTTTCCCTCTCTTCCTCTCTTCTTCTCTATCCATTTCTTCTCCATAAACCCCATTACCGCCACCTATCCTCCTCCCCTTTTTCTTCTTCTTCTCCCAATCACCACCACCACTGCCGACCGATGGTGACAAGGCATGGTGGGGCTGGCTGGGGTGTCGCTCCGACGAAAAGATAAGAAAAAGTGAGGGTGAGTAGTGGCGTCCTTCAGTATATTAAAAAAAAAAAGGTGATGGTGGTGTCCTTCAATGGAAATGGTGGTTGTCACGCTCCGATTTTCGTTCGAAAATCCCAAAATTCACGTAGGATTATCCGTTTCCCCCAAAACTCGGGACGTGAAAATTCAATAACAACATAAACAAATAGCAGCAACAGCTAAACATGATTAAATTACTGAAACAAATAAAACTCTAACCCGGAGAAACTCTAACGGTGCTAGCTCCACTAACGGAACTCCAGTAACGCTGCTCAAAAATCTCTAAACCTGAAAGGCTAATCGGCTACATTCCAAAAAGAATGTACCCAAAAAGCAAAAGCTCACTTGGGTCAGCAATAAAGCTGGTTTGAGAAATCTTCATCCCAAAATCAATAAATCCACACATGACAACATCAAAATAAACAAAACAATAAACAACTACACAATCAGGTAGTTCCTCAATGAGGCAAAAATGTTATCATCCTAACTATAGAAATTGACTATGGCAAGTCTAACCTGTAGAAATATGAGTAGACTTGTCATCCTGCGTGAAAATGTTAAAAGCAACCAGATAATATTTTTAAGTTATCAGTCCTTACAAATGTGATTTATTTTCAAACAATGATACAATTCATAATCATATTAGACTATTATTGAAATATTAACAAAACACATTTTCTACCTTTAGGAAGACATATAGTTCTCATTCAATGGTTGAATGAGCATTTAGTTTCTTCTTTTAAGGTAATCATGCACATACAAAAAAAAAAAAAAAATCTCGCTTCTTTTCCACAATCGCACCATCCTCCTTGTGCCGAACACACCTCAACCAAGTGTGCCTTCCTTGCCTTCGAAATCACTCGGAGCGTACATGTTTCAAGTGGGGTGCCACATCGAGGAACATGTCATCTCACCCAAACTCACATGGAACGGTGCACCGATATGCAAACAAGTCTGCATACCCATAATTCTATCACACTTATATAAGCAAGTTTGTATACAAAAATTTCTTTTTTTTTCACATTTTTTTTCGGAGTTGTGGAAAATAACATAAAAAAAAATATAACTAAAACTCACAACTCTTTAATGGTGACACTTTGTCAATCATAAGTAAATATACCACAGTATCCACCATTCTTTTGGGGAACAAGTAATATTTGACACATTGCCAATTCACATATTTCATCTCTTTGCATCATATGAAAAACAATATGCATACCAATTCGCATAACAATACAAATACTCAAACTAAAACAAGTGCTCAGTTAAATTTCAGCCAATATCTATTACTAGAAAAATTTCTTCTATTTTGTGTTATGCAATTGGGATCAATCTCGCCAGTACAAGGAAATGTTCCCAACCTGATATCAAGAGCACCCATTTTCGCCACTAATCAAACCCAACCCAAAATCAAAATCCAAAAACTATACCTAAACTCACTAATAATTATTCGCAGTTTCAAACCCACCAATCCAATTTCCTCTTGTTCTACTAAATCTTGTCCTAAAGTACCCAAACAATGCCCGAAACAATAAGCTAACATGGTTTGCCAAACTATGTCAGGTCTAACTAAGAAGGGGGAAATACCCTTTACAAACAACTATCCAAAACTTGCAATCTCACCCAGCTATGTAAATTCCAAATGCTTGCATCTGATCACTTTACTAAGATTAATATATATTCAATTGAAAGACAGTGGACAAGCACAAAATCACAAGAGATCAATGCATCAACACCAGACTCAAATTTCACTATTAAGAATACAAATAAGGAACTATGTTCTTCCTAAAAGCATAACTAAACCCTATCTTATATACAAAGACCAACCCCACAACATAACCAATCCAATGAAGTGATAGAGAAACATTCTATAGAGTTTCTGGCCTGGTACAATATTTGAGCTGCAAACCTGACTAACCTAGAACTACTTTTATACATGTTCTGAAACTTTGTCAGAAAACAAATCACATAAGTATTCAAATTATTCTCAAGAAGAATAGTATGAAATGACACGGTATTCCATCTCTCAGGAGCAAGACTTTCAGTAATAAATAGAAGTCCAAGCTGTACTTAACTCAATGGATTATAACCCATCAATTGCATCAAAATTGTAGTATTCCTAAAAAAAATTAAGCTCTCCTTAAGGCCTTAAAAAAAGGCTTAAAACCATATTTTCTCTGTCAAATATAAAATCTGATCTATAAATAAAAATACTCAAATGCTATGTCAAAATGCCCAATCTAACAATAACCAAAATCGATACAAAAATTAAAAAGAAAGGGAATGAAAATAAACTCATTTTTTTATCCAAGAATCGAAACTCAATCAACACGCGCTAACCATCTCGTCGCAGCAATCATCTCACCACAACCAGTCACAACTGTGCCTCACACCTTCGCACCTATCACCGCCACTCTTCCCCACCATCTCGACAGCAACGCCTCCACCAAGATCTACTCCCATGTTTCTTCTTCGAGCAACCAAGATGTTCACGCCAGTCAGCCAAGAAGAGAGGTTTTTTTTTTCTCTTCACGCATCTTCAAACAAAGTAGCCAAGAACTTCACGCCAACAACCACCAGATCCTCCTTCTTCTCGCAGTAGACAGCAACAACAAAACGAGATCACGCATAGCAGCAACAACCGTGATCAATCACAACATTGTGTCACCTTCACAACAGCCAACCGAGATCAATCGCAACTCTTTGTCACATTCAAACACAACCAACAATAAAGCTCTCTCCTCTCTGTCTCCCTCATGCAACCGAGACTAGATAGATATCGCGGCCAAGTAAAAGAATTCGTGAAGAAGGGGAAAAAGGAGAAGGAAGGAGAAAAGAAAAGAAAAAAAGGAATAGGGTTATTCTCTTTATAAGGTGGGTGGCTATTCGCCCCCACCGAACTTTCGAATGCACCCACTCTCTTTCACAAAATAAAACCCTAATCATTAGTTAAATAAAAAAAACCCAAACCAAGCCCAAATACAATTGAGTAACAATCCATCAACATTAGGATTTACAAATTTTTGGCTAAATACACATACTTTATCCTATTTAGCAATGGCAAATACAATTTTTTTTTCCAAATAATTGAGATTACAATATATGCCATAATTAATAAATAAAAAAAATTTATATTTATTTAATTAGGCGGGTATTATAATTAAAAAAATTTACAACTTGTCAAACGAAAGAAAAGTTTAAAATAAAAATTTTCGATTGAATTTTAGAAAGTTTAGAAAAGTTTTATTGCCATTGGAAAAGTAGGGGTGTTACAGTGGTGCTTTTTAGCAGGAGCCTAAAGTTTAATAGAGTATAACCCCCAAAACTAGAAGGAACCGTGAACTCAAAGTGGACTCGCCTTGACTAAGTTCAGAACCAAATTGGTTTTACTCTAGCTTAACCTCAAAAACTATAGCCAATATAATGATAGCTTAGTTGGATGGTTAAGGTTGTGGTGGTTAAACCCCCACGTCTTGAATTCTATACCCACCAACGGCATGCTCTCCTTTCAAAAAAAAAAAAATCACTTAACAACTGTTAGAGATCTCAATATACAAAAATGTATCTCGAGAAACACAAATGGTGGAGATTAAAATGTTGCATTGTCTTCTTCGATGGACTTGCGCCCCCGCCCCCCCCCCCCCCCCCCCCTCTTTCGGCTTTCTTTATTGCCCAACCCACCTAATGCTCACACATCTCTTTTAAGTCTCCATCAATAAAGATCTACTGAGGAAGACAATACTAAGTATAATGTAGGTAAAAACAGTAAGGCTCAAACTAGTTTTTATTGACACAATAAAATCTTGATCAAACTCAAAATACGCTAATAAATAGATTAATTAAACAAAAAGGGAGAAATTGAAATGTTTTTGTTTGAAGATAAAATAGTTGAAGTTTGTTGAGGGTAGAAGAAATCTATGAATGAAAGTTTGTTTTAGAATTGGAGAGTTCAATCATTTAAGTAAGAGGTCCTAAGTAGTGGATGGCGAAAACAAAATAGGAAGGGAGGCAATGGGGGTGTTGGTTCAAAAAGGATGAGGGGCAAGTAGTGGGTTGAGCTCGGGTGGGATTAGAAAAGATGGTAGTGGTGGAGATGGTTGGAGGTTTTCAACATAAAAGATAATATGAGTTTTTTTTAATTTCTACCATTAGTTTGTTTCAAGATATTTTTTGTAGGGGTGGGCACGGTCCAGGTTGAGGCCTATCCCGATCCCGGTATAATGAAATGAGAACGGTCCGGGTCAGAAAAACCATTATTTTTGGGATTGTTTGGAACCGAGTCGGAACCATGCCTTTCCAGTTTGTTTATTTTTCCAATTCAATTAACCAATTTTTTTTTTTTTTTTTGCTTGATTTACCAGAAGGTCCAGAATGATTCATTTCATCAATTTTTGGGCTTGATTGTATTGTTTTCATTAGTCATTTCTACATATCAGTTTATTTATACCCTTATAAATTAAACAATACATATCAGGTTAAGTAAAATATCAAAACTGTGCTACCAACAAATTAAACGATACATGTCAAAACAGTGTTGCCAACAAATTAAAAAATATATATCATTTTTTGGGCTTGTCTCTATTGTTCTCATTACTCATTTCATCATCTTGCCAACAAATTTAGTGCCAAAACAATGTTACACCAAAGTGAAAGTAGAACACTCACCAGAGTGCATTACACTCTTACCTTCAAAATCAAAATGTCACCTAATGGACCTAATTGTTCACACAACAGAGATTAAGTAAAATGTCACATAGTGGTTCAACAGTTGGTAACCGCAGATCTGTGGCGAGGAAGAGGTGATGGCGAGATTTGTGACGGTAGTGGATGTGAGATTTGTCACGGTAGTTGATGGCGATGTGATGGTCGCCGGTAACCGCAGATCTTTTTCGTTCAATTTGAACACAAACCAAGATATTAACAGTAATTCGTTCAGTCAAAAACAAAAATTTAGCGAAATGAAATCTTTACATTTAACTTCAATCCAAACACTCCATCCATATAAAATGACATCAAGAAACAATAAATACTGAAAAAACACAGAGATTTGAGACACAGAGTAGCAGTTATTTGTAGATCAAAGTAAGTAGATTGCATTTCAATTTGGAAACAAGTAAACCCTAATATTGTGATTGAATGAAAAGCAAAGAAGAAAATATTAAAGAAAGTAGAAGACTAACCGTTGTCGCCGATGAGGAGAAACATAATGAGGTAATCAAAGATAGAGTGTTGGAGGCGAGAAAAGGGGTTGCAAAACTCTAGTGATAAGGGTTGGTTTGGACAAACGGTGGGCTATTCTTTGTTTGGGTTTGGATTTTAGTTTGTTTTGAATTGCTACAGTAATCGGGACACATCGGTACTGGACTAAATTTGCGAAAACTGATTTCGTCCTAGTTCAAACTGTTATGAGATCGAAACTGGGATAAAAGCAAAGTAAACCGATTTGTCCTATTATAAACCAATTCGGTACCATACCGAGATGGGTCGAACCGCGATTTTTGCCCACCCCTAATTTTTTATACGTCCTAGTTCAAACTGTTCTGAGACCGAAACCGGGACGAGTCCATGTTGTTGACTTCACAAATCTGTCTAATAAATAAAATAAAATAAAAAAATGGCCCATGCAGGTCTCGAACCTGCGACCTTCGCGTTATTAGCACGACGCTCTAACCAACTGAGCTAATGGGCCAAAGATGTCGACAAAGTTTATAATGTTTATTTAAATCTATACATTTCCAAGAATTCAGTATTTTCATTATCACTGTTTTTTATTTTTACGTCTTCTGATCTTTCCTCCATATCTTCATTGCATTGGCGTTTGCTCAATTTTTAATGACTAATTAGCTTGGGCTGAGCTGAAGCACCAGAACCCAATCTGCAGCTCATATGACCTTTTTAGAGGTATTTGTTTAGCACTTGGAATCTACTTGTACATAAAAACTCCATGTAATTTCTCATTTAAAGATTATTGCATGTACATATCCGATTAAATTATAGATATTAAGTCATCATCATCAGTTGAAACTCATGAAAATCAATCACCCCATTGTCATCAAGATCAAAACAACTCAACATGGCTAAACACTCTTCATAATTTTTCTCTTCTCCAATTTGATTCAAAGTTCGTTGCAAGCTTTTTGCTGTTATATACCCAGAACCTTTCTCAGCTTCAAAAATTTTGAAAGCCTTGAGCAAATCTTCATCTTCCACATCTCCTTCCATCAACTTCATGAAGTCCCGAACATCCAACAATCCATCGCCATCTCCATCAACCTTATTGATCACATCTTCTGCCTCATTCACTGTTATGAACTCACCCAGTGATGCCAAATAGGCTCTAAGTTCATTACTCGAAATCCTTCCATCTGCATTGCTATCAAAGTAGCGAAAAATTGCATGACATTCATCTTCCCTTGCTAAGTCTGTGGACTTCAGAGTAGCCATGCAAGAGCTCGGTGGGTGACTTGGTGCATCAGGTTTGCACGATTTGGGGCTCAAATTTGTGAACCATTTGGACGAATTAGAAGTAATGAAACTCGCAAGATTGGCTAACATGTTGTGTTATCAGGTTTGATAAAAAAATAGCCATATGTAGTAGTTATATAGAATAGAGTGATTAAGTGGATTGCAAAGGTGGTAAGGAATGATTTCCATGAAGTTGCCTAGTAAATAAACAGAAGTAGTTCAAGGGGTTCAGGTAAGTGTTGAAAGTGCAGTGCAATAAATGTTCACCAAACATACTCTGGAAGTCATCAAGTCTTTACACATCATGCCTTTCAAAAAAAAAAGTCTTTACACATCATAAGGGACATAATGGAATATTATTCAAATCTTTTATGCGTAATTGCTATTTGGAGGAATCGAACATGCCACATTGAAGAATCCACTCTTCAACTACAAAGCAAGTGCAACACAAACCCACCACCAACTACCCCTTTGTTTTCAACTTACACTTCCATATGACATCTTCGCGGCCAGTCCTCCACCTCGATCAAACTACGTATCCTTCGTGTTTCATATCAAGAGTTTTCCCAAAGGTACTTAAATGGCCTGTCATCGATAGCACCAGCAGTCAGGCTAATGCAAGTATGGCTATGGTTGAATCCTTTCAGTATCTCAAAACCTTGGAACCTCAGACATGTTGGTATAGAGTAGATATTGCATGATCGTAAATACGAGCTTTCCCTGGGCTACTTTAGACAATCGAATGAGAGGATGTTGATCATACCAAACACCATGAGATGTGGCGTCAAGTGAGCACAAATTATGGCCCCCATGATACTTAGAAAACAATGATGCTAAGGATGTTTTTCTTGTTTTCAGATGTCGAAAAAAGCAAAAAACAGCATCGGTGCGCTGCAGCATAGCCCAGTTGCAGAAAATTAAGGATTGGAAGGATCGATGGAGAGCTAATTCTACGATCCCTATCACTCACTTGTATGTCAATATTGTTTGGTTGATATCTACATTGCCAAATTGATGTGCTTGTCATGGAATAGTATCCACATATGTGTGACGATAATGTGATATGCTCGAATGTTCATTAGAATGAAACGCGGTTGTCACATGTTTGAGCATTTTGTTGATCTTAAAACATACAATTCCATGTCTGATTTTCGAATTACATTGGCACTAAAGATGTTTAAAAAAAAAAAGTGCTTGTGCAGTATGAAAAGAAGACCTACAATGTATTGCACAAGCACAAGCACAAGCACAAGGGTAGTCCGGTCTGACCTAGAGTCATATAGTCAGTGTTACAAGGCACACAAGGGTTCATATAGCTCGAGAGGCCAACCTCCTCTCCTCAATACATTGTAGCTCACAAAGCTTCGATGCAATAAAAAGGAGAAAAAAAAAAAAACATTGCACAAAGCTTCGGTGCAATAAAAAAAAATTAAAAATTAAAAATTAAAAATAAAAATAGGTTTATTTTGATTTTTCCCCATTAATTTATATGCAACTCTATTTGGCTCTCAAAATAAAGTTTAGGCCCTTGCTAAATAATACCACCGTTTCTGCTGAAAACATCACCAGCACCCTCTTTTCTGAAGGATACCACCATCTTTCTGAATGACACTACTACCTACTGAAGGACACCACCAATAAAAAACATTACTTTTTTCCCCTTTCTCCCTCTCTTTTTCTCTATCACTTTCTTCTCCATCAACCCCATCACCGCCACCTATCCTCCTCCCCCTTCTTTTTCTTTTTCTTCTTCTTCTTCTTCTTCTTCATCTTCTTCTCTCTCTTCTCCCAAGCACCACCACCACTGCCGACCGGTGGTAGCAAGGCATGGTGGGGCTAGCTGGGGTGTTGCTCTGTCGAAGAGATAAGAGAAAGTGAGGGTGAGTGGTGGTGTCCTTCAGTAGATTAAAAAAAAGGTGATGGTGGTGTCTTTCAATGGAAATGGTGGTGTTCTTTAGCAGGAGCCTAAAGTTTAATAGAGTCTAATAACCCCCAAAATTAGACGGAACTGTGAACTCAACGTGGACTCGCCTTGCCTAAGTTCAGGACCAAATGCCAATGGTGTTATGGCCTAGTGGTTAGGGTTGTGTGGGTTTGTCCCCCGCGTCCTAGCTTCGAATCCCACCTGCGGCATGGTTTCTTCCTAATGGGTGTTGACCTATAGGTCGCCCAGTTGATAGGTTATGGGATCCTTAAAAACCCAGCTCGCCTTCCAAAAAAAAAAAAAAAGTTCAGGACCAAATTGCCTTTACCCTAGTTTAACCTAAAAAACTATAGCCAATGGTAGTCTGGTTGGATGGTTAAGGTTGTGGTAGTTTAACCCCCACGTCTTGAGTTCTATACCCACCAACGACATGCTCTCCTTTCAAAAAAAAAACTATTAGAAATCTCAATATGCAAAAATGTATCTCGAAAAACACTAATGGTGGAGATTAAAATGTTGCATTGTCTTCTTATCTATTGAGGAAGACAGTACTAAAGTATAAGAGTGATTCTAGATGTCGAGGAAACTGGCGAGGGAGGGTGCCTCGCACGTGCCCGACCTTTGTTTCAAAAAAAAAAAAAAAAAAAAGCGGGAAATCTTGTTTGAATTTCATTGCTGAAATTTAAGAGGGAGGGAGGGACCAAAAAACAGAGAGATGATGTTAAGAGAAATGTCTGTGAGAGAGTGAAGAGAAATAAATGGGTTTTGAAGAAATGAGAGATGGTGGTGTAGGAAAGAGTGTGCGAAGGAGGGGTGATGAAGTTATTTTCTTCCAGCAACACCTCCTAGAAGGAGAGCTCGTCGACATGGTGGAGGATTCCTAAATCTCAACCAAAGTTGGATCTTGAAAGAGTATGCAAGTGAGAATGATGCACAGCTTAACAAAGGTACTATGAGAAAGAGTAATCAAAGCCATAGCAGGAGGCAGAGATTGGTTTCAGATACAGGGATTCTGTTAGGGCTATAACACCAGGGCTACCTCTGTTTCTCTATAACTACACTACTCATCAGCTGCATGGGATATTTGAGGTTGGTTTCAGATACTACAATGATTTTCTATTCACAGAAAGTGCAAGGACTTTGTGCTCACTTTAATAGTATTGCTAACTGCTAAGTAACATATTTCTTCCTTTATCTATACAGGCAGTGAGTTTTGGAGGATCAAACATTGATCCTACTGCTTGGGAAGATCAAAAATGTAAAGGCGAATCAAGATTTCCTGCACAGGTAAAATAAAATTCTGGTTTTATTTTTCCTAATATTTCATTGGGATTCTTTCATGGACTGATTGGTTATGAAAACTAAATCCAGGTAAGAATTCGTGTAAGGAAACTCTGCAAGGCCTTGGAGGAAGATGCTTTCAGGCCAGTTCTCCACCACTATGATGGCCCCAAGTTCCGTCTTGAGCTCTCCATTCCTGAGGTAAGATGATTTCAAATATTTATGTTTAAATTTGAGTAGTATCTTGTTGTTAATCTATCTAGTTATCATTTGTAGTTGTAGCTAAAAACATATTTTTAATGGGTGTTTTGAATTATTTTTGTTTGTTTTGACAGACCTTGGTTGTACTTGACCTCTGCGAACAAGCGCATCTCTGAAGGTATCATCAACCAGTAAAGTTTGTCTTTGAGCCTATGGAAGTCGTTACCTGGTAGTAGTGTTGCATCTACATTTTTTTTATGGTGGAATGATGTGTCTATTGTGTTGTCCTCGCCTTTTACACCAAGCGCAAGCTTTGGTAGGTTTGGTTGTTTATAAGTGTGGCACAGGATTGGAATTAAGTAGGAAAGGGTGATCAAGCCTGAACTTTGTTTGTCTTGGTGGCAGAGAAGTTACCGGAGCTCATGTAGTAGTGCATGTGTATGGTTATAACTAAAAAAAAACGAAAACAATATAGTCAACTAATCGGGTGTGTAATGAAAGGCCTATCAAGAGGGAGGCTTTCATGTTTTCATCTCTTGTAAGAGGGGTGCTCAATGTTTTATGTGTTATTTGCGCAATGGCGTAAAAAAAAGGTTGAATTATATCTTAGTTTTGAATTTTAGCTTCGAAGCTGTTGTACGGGATGTTCATGGTTGGATTGTGTTAGAAGATATTAGGGATTACATTTCTTCTTCTTTATGTAGTGAGAATATGGTTGCATATATATACAACCTATTGAGGGTAAACTAGGGAACCTAATGGACAGCAATGGACAGCTAGATACACACAAGTATCCAGCTGTATACAACTAGATACACACTAAGGGGACCTAATTGACAACTAGATAAACAACCTAATTGACAACTAGATATACACTTTAACACTCCCCCTCAAGCTAGAGCATAAATGTTAATCATGCCCAGCTTGTTACAAAGATAGTTAACCCGAACCCCATTTAAAGCTTTGGTGATTCCTGATACGTTGAGAACGGGCATCCTCATCAGCAGAGATAAGGATTGATTTGGCAGAAGCAGCAGAAGTGATCGCAACATGGACAGAATGATTTACCCCAAAACAAACTCTACCCCAAAAGTTGATCGAATGGATCGAATGGAAGAATCGACTGGAAGAGTCGACTGGAAGAGTCATCTGGAAGCGACGATGGCTGGAAGAGACGACTGGCGGCGTCGGCTGACTGGGTACAAACAGGCCCTTATCAAACAGGGTACAAACAGGCCTGATCAAACTGTAGCTTTCTACAGTCAAACTTGGTACAAACAGGCCCTGATCAAACAGGCCTACAAACTGTAGCTTTCAACAGGCAAACTTGGTACAAACAGGCCCTTATCAAACAGGCCTACAAACTGTAGCGTTCTACAGTCAAACTTGGTACAAACAGGCCCTTAGCAAACAGGCCTACAAACTGTAGCTTTCTACAGTCAAACTTGGTACAAACAAGCCCTTATCAAACAGGCCTAAATAGCCAAATAGCCAAAATCTCCAAAATCAGGAGCTTCAAATCTCGAAAATTTCCCTAACCAAATCAGGAAATCATGAAGAGGCACCTTCAAATATGGGATGGGTTTTACAAACAGGCAAACAGGCCCGTACCAAACAGGCCCTTATTAAACAGGCCCTTATGTGGGAATATTTGGGAATAGTTGGGAATATGTGAGAAGATTTGGGAATATGTGGGAATATTTCGATCAGGGTCGAAATATGGGAATCTGGGACTGCAAATCTGGGAGCTTTCTTCAAATCGAAATTTGGGAGCTTTCTGCAAATCGAAATCTGGGAGAGTTCTTCAAATCAGATTTCGATCAGGGGAGCTTCAAATCAGATGGGACTGGAGATTTGGATCGACTGGAGATTTCGATCGACTGGAGGGCTGGATCGGAGGAGTCGACTTGCTAAAGGAGTCGATCGGAGGAGTCGACTTGCTGACGGAGGCTATCGGACGGCTGGTAGAGTCGATCGACGCCGAACGGAGGCTGGAAGGGTCGATCGACTTTGATCGACGGCCTGGAGTGTTGCTCTGATGGAGTCGACGGCTGAAAGAAGTCGCTCTGTTGGAGTGCTGAAAGAGATCGACGCCTGGTGGAGGGTCGATCTGTTGGAGGGTTGAACGGTCTTTGGAAGAGTCGATGTCAGCCGAACGGAGGAGTTGACTGGCAGGAGGAGTCGATCGGAGGAGTCGACTGGACTGGATGTGTCGATCGGAGGAGTCGACCGACTGGAGGAGTCGATCGGTGACTGGATCGACTGGAGGAGTCGATCGATTGCGTCGGCTGGATCGACTGCGTCGGAGGGCTGGATCGACTGGAGGAGTCGATCGGAAGGCTGGATCGACTGATGGGTCGATTGATTGCGTCGGCTGGATCGACTGCGTCGGAGGGCTGGATCGACTGGAGGAGTCGATCGGAAGGCTGGATCGACTGACGGGTCGATTGGAGCAGAGGGTGGATCAGTCGATCAGTCGATCGGACTGACTGGAGGACGGGCTGGATCGACTGGACTGGAGTGTTGCAAATTTCGAATGCTCTGATTTCGAATGCTCTGAAATTTCAAATTGCAAATTTCGTCGAATGCTCTGATTTTAACTTCGAATGCTCTGATTTTGAAACTTAGAATGCTCTGATTTTCAAACTTCGAATGCTCTGATTTTCAAACTTCAAATGCTCTGATTCGATGGAAGAGTCGATTGGAGAACCAAATTGCAAACTGCAAATTTCGAAGGATCTGTGAGAACTGAATAGGTGAGAACCAAATTGCAAATTTCGAACTTCGAATTATGGCTTTGATACCATGTTAGAAGATATTAGGGATTACATTTCTTCTTCTTTATGTAGTGAGAATATGGTTGCATATATATACAACCTATTGAGGGTAAACTAGGGAACCTAATGGACAGCAATGGACAACTAGATACACACAAGTATCCAGCTGTATACAACTAGATACACACTAAGGGGACCTAATTGACAACTAGATAAACAACCTAATTGACAACTAGATATACACTTTAACAGATTGTATTGGCCAATGGTTATGTATTAGAAGCATTAGCATCAATATATCTAAAAAATGATAGTACCATCTGTCTGAGCAAATTTACCATTTGTGTACCATGTTGTAGAATTTGGGCAGTTAGATGGCTTGATGCTTGGTTGTCATAGGTTTAGCATAGCGCTGTTTCTTTTCTGCAATGTCAGTAAATTTTAGGGGATGCAAGGAGAAAAAAAAACCTTTTTCATCCAAGTTGGGTTCCTTGTCAAGATGATACTTGTTTGGTGTTATCGTTTGCAAAGCTCAATCCATTTTATGTAGAGCTCAAAGAAAAGGTGTCTTCCTCGCAGAACGAAAGCAACTTGAATTCAAAACTCTTTCTAGAACTATAGCTCTGACTTGGAGTTGAAGGCAAGGATTATAGTGTGATCCTCTTTAGCAACCTGAAATAGACATCAGACTGTTTGGTTGCTATTTCAGGTTGGAAATGCTTCGCGCACCTTAGATTACAAAATTAACATAACTTTGCATTTCAACTTCAGTAGATGGCAACTTAGATTACAAAATTAACATAACTTTGCATTTCAACTTCAGTAGATGTCAAACTATCAAATATTATTTTTTCTTCATAAAAACCTTCCACAGCAATAGACACTGAAATTTGAAAAGGAAGGGTCTATATATCATCAAAGCTGTAGTGTTGCACAATCATGGCAACAAGTCCTGGCAAAACAATCTGTATTCAACAACCAAACAAAAGGTTGGTTTCTTGACAAGATGGAGACAACTATTTATTCAAAGAAAAAAAAGACTCGGAGAATCAGCTAATCACTATATAACTACAATAAGCATTAACAGTTTTTTTCTGTCTTACTACAAACACCACCTTGAAACTTAACACATTCCTCAAGCTTCTAACATCTACAGCAATTTCCTTGCACACATTGTTACTTCAACAAGCATTTCCATACATAAGCTGTTGAACTGTTAGAGAATTAATCTAGACTAGTTCTAGAAGAGTTGTGTCTTTTGGTGTTCCAATGTGTCTTTTAGTATTACTAAGTGTCTTTTACTAAGAGATGTGTCTTTTACTAAGTGGTCATGTGAGTCCTATTTAAACCCATGTATTATTTGGTTTCAATCAATGTGAATCAAGTGAGTTCTCTACACATCAGAGTTCTAGTGTTATCAAGAGATTACAATCTCTCTTGTTTTCCTTATTCTTTTTCATTCACATAGTTGGTTAAATCCCAACAAATTGGTATCAGAGCCTAGTTGAGAGAACCATGGCGTCCAACAACAACAATTCCGTCCAACCTCCACTTCCTTTTCTTACCAGTAAAAACTACAATCATTGGAGAATGAAGATGATGGCCCTATTTGGTTCACAAGACCTATTGGAGATCGTAGAGATTGGTTTCCAAGAGCCCGAAGATGAAACAACTCTTAATGCACAAAACTTGGCCGAGTTGAAGTCTAACCGCAAGAAAGACTACAAAGCCAAGTATTTCATTATGCAAACAATAGATGAAGTTATTTTGGACAGAATTTCAGTAGCCACAACGGCTAAACAAGCTTGGGATATTCTTTATTCTTCATACAAAGGAGATGACAAAGTCAAGATGGTGCGTCTACAAACTCTTCGAGGGGAGTTTGATACACTAAGAATGAAGGAGTCCGAGATTATTGAAGACTACTTCAATCGGGTTATCTCAATTGTCAACCAATTGAGATTGAATGGTGAGAATCTAGAAGACCAAAGAATTGTCGAAAAGATCCTTCGGAGTTTGACTCGAAAATTTGAGTCTAGTGTTGTTGCTATTGAAGAATCCAAGGATTTATCTTCTTTGTCAGTGGAGAGTTTATTGGGATCACTACAATCCCATGAACTACGAATGAAGCAATATGATTCTAGTTCTATTGAACAAGCCTTTCAAATGCAAGTCTCCTTTAGAGATTCCTCTAAAGATGGCTTGAGAGGAAGAGGTCGTGGAAGAGCCACTTCTCGTGGTAGAGGAATAGGCTATGGTGGACAAGAGAAATCTCATGATGGTGAGGCTTCATCTTATCGAGGAAGAGGGAGAGAAAGATCTTCCTTATCAAATATTCAATGCTATCGTTGTCATATGTATGGCCATGTCAAGAAATATTGTAGAAAGAAGATGGAGGAGGACAACAAAGAATCCAATTTTATGCATGAGGAGGAAGAAGACAATCTTTTCCTTACATGCAATGTTCATGGCGCTTCCTTAGAAGATGTGTGGTTCGTGGATAGTGGTTGTAGCAACCACATGACCGGGAACAAGAAGGCCTTTGTTGAGATAAATGAGACATTTCAAAGTGAAGTTAGAACCGGAGATGACAACAAGCTTCATGTCAAAGGAAGGGGTGATATTCTTGTCAAAACCAAGCAAGGAATAAAGCGGATCTCAAATATATTTTATGTTCCAGGCCTTAAGCACAATCTCTTAAGTGTTGGGCAACTTCTTTTGAAGGGATATGAAGTCAATTTCAAGGGAGCTTTGTGTGAGATCAAAGATAAGAATGATGTTATCATTGGAAAGGTGGGAATGACCGAAAGCAAAATGTTTCCTTTATCTTTCCAAAGTAACATTAATTCTTGTTTATATACTACTCAAGACAAGTCTTGGCTATGGCATTATCGATATGGTCACTTGAGTTTTAAAACTCTATCTCTTATGGGCAAGAAGAATCTTGTGGAGGGCTTGCCTACAATTCAACTTCAAGATACAGTATGTGAAGGATGTGTCTTGGGTAAGCATAGTAGGAATTCTTTTCCTAGTGGGAAGGCATGGAGAGCATCAAAGCCACTTGAGCTTGTGCACACCGATCTTTGTGGGGCAATGCTTACTACTTCAATTGGCGGTAATCGTTATTTTGTTACCTTCATTGATGACTATAGTAGGAAGACTTGGATATACTTTCTAAAACAAAAATCGGAAGTATATGGTTGTTTCAAAAATTTCAAGGCTTTTGTTGAAAAGCAAAGTGGTTTCCAATTGAAAACTCTTCGCTCGGATCAAGGGGGAGAATATATTGATCATGGGCTTCGAGATTTCTTAAAAGAGCATGGTATTCGACATCAATTTTCAGTCCGTGGTACCCCACAACAAAATGGAGTCGCCGAAAGAAAAAATCGCACAATTATGGAGTTGGCTAGAAGTATGTTGAAGGCCAAGGGATTGCCAAATTCCTTTTGGGCGGAAGCGGTAGCATGTGTTGTTTATCTATTGAATCGTTCCTCTTCTAAAAGTGTGCAAGATAAGACGCCACAAGAAGCTTGGAGCGGACACAAACCAAGTGTTGATCACTTGAGAATTTTCGGAAGCATTGCCTATTCACATGTACCGGATGAAAGAAGGAAGAAGCTAGATGACAAGTCCGAGAAATGCATTTTTGTTGGATATAGTGAATGTTCCAAGGCATACAAGTTGTATAATCCCCTCACCAAGAAACTTATTATAAGCCGTGATGTGAAGTTCAATGAAGGAGAATCTTGGAATTGGAAAGAAAATGCAACCAAAGAAAATTCAAGTTGCATAGAAATCGAAGAAGAAATTGAAGCTCCAATTGAAGAAAACGAAGAGGATGGTGTTCCACCTTCTTCTCCCAATTCTACTTCATCACCCTCTTCATCTTCAAGTTCAACTTCAACTTCAAGTTCCCCTTCGAAGAAGACAAGGAGTATCCAAGATCTTTATGAACAAACAAGTAGCAATTTGGGTGACGATTTGGCCAATTTGGATGAGGATTTGGTTAATTTTGCTTTGTTTGTTGATGCCGATCCACTTATGTTTGAAGAGGCTTCTAAAGATGAGAAGTGGAAGCTTGCAATGGATAATGAAATTGATGCTATTCAAAGAAACAAGACTTGGGAACTTGTTGATCTCCCAAATGGCAAGAAACCCCTTGATGTGAAGTGGGTTTACAAAACAAAATTGAACTCAAAAGGCGAGGTTGATAAGCACAAAGCACGCTTGGTGGTGAAAGGCTACAAACAAAAGTATGGTGTTGATTTCCAAGAAGTATTTGCACCCGTGGCTCGCCTTGAAACAATTCGAACAGTACTTGCATTGGCAGCTCAAAGAGAATGGAAAGTCTATCAAATGGATGTCAAATCGGCATTCTTGAATGGCTTTCTTGAGGAGGAAGTTTATATAACTCAACCACCTGGTTATGTGAAAATTGGAGAAGAAAAGAAAGTATGTCATTTGGAAAAAGCCTTATATGGGCTTAAACAAGCACCAAGGGCATGGTATAGTCGTATTGATGGCTATTTTTTGAAGAATGGTTTTAAAAGATGTCCCTTTGAACATACTCTATACACCAAGGAAGGATCTCATGGTGAGTTTTTGATAGTATGCTTATATGTTGATGATTTAATCTTCACCGGAAGTTGTTCAAGTATGAATGAAGATTTCAAGAAAGCTATGATGAATGAGTTTGAGATGACCGACATGGGACTACTCCATTATTTTTTGGGCATTGAAGTTAAACAACAAAGAGATGGGATTATCATCACTCAACGGAAGTATGCACAAGAGTTATTAAGAAAGTTTAGAATGGAGGGCGCACTACCAATTAGCACACCTATGGAGGCTGGTTTGAAGCTAAGCAAATGTGAAGACAATAGGCATGTTGATGGAACTCTTTATAGAAGTCTTGTTGGTAGTCTTATGTACTTGACTTCCACTAGACCCGATCTTATGTTTGCGGTGAGTATGCTTAGTAGATTCATGGAATCTCCTAGGCAAAATCATTGGGAAGCTGGAAAAAGAGTCTTAAGGTATGTGAGTGGAACAATTCATGAAGGCATTCAATTCACGAAAGTGGAAGAACCAAGTTTGGTAGGTTATTGTGATAGTGATTGGGGAGGAAGTGTTGATGATAGTAAAAGCACTTCCGGATATGTTTTTAATATTGGTTCCGGCGCAATCTCATGGGCATCTAAAAAGCAAGCTATTGTGACTCTCTCTACAACCGAGTCCGAATATGTCTCACTGGCTTTTGCATCTTGTCAAGCACTTTGGTTGATTTGGGTTTTGAGTGAACTCAAGCATGGACCTGTTAGTTCTCCTACACTGTTTTGTGATAACAGTTCGGCTATTTCACTTACAAAGAATCCGGTTTTTCATGGCAAAAGCAAGCATATAAGGATCAAATATCATTTCATTCGAGACTTGGTTAAGGAGGGACATATCAATGTGAAATTTTGCAGATCTCAAGATCAAGTTGCCGATATTTTCACTAAAGCTTTGAAGACCGACACATTCAACAAATTGAAGAAGAAGCTTGGAATGGTGATAGTCTAGCTTAAGGAGGGATGTTAGAGAATTAATCTAGACTAGTTCTAGAAGAGTTGTGTCTTTTGGTGTTCCAATGTGTCTTTTAGTATTACTAAGTGTCTTTTACTAAGAGATGTGTCTTTTACTAAGTGGTCATGTGAGTCCTATTTAAACCCATGTGTTATTTGGTTTCAATCAATGTGAATCAAGTGAGTTCTCTACACATCAGAGTTCTAGTGTTATCAAGAGATTACAATCTCTCTTGTTTTCCTTATTCTTTTTCATTCACATAGTTGGTTAAATCCCAACACAAATAACAATAAACTTTTCTTCCCGATAAATATATGGTTGTTTGAAAACTAAGAACAAGTGATCTCCAAGACCTTAGCTTCCCGTTGAGATTAGTAGTGGCATTATGGTAAATGCCACCATCTAAGAGATCAAAGAGCAGCCGATACACGAAAAGATCTGATACGCTGTAACAACTCAGCCTTGACAGAATCAGGAACCGATGCTGTAAAAACAAAGAAGCAAGTATGCTGTCAAGCTTAAGAAAACAAAGTAAAGAAAAGAATGAGAAGTACAACAAACGAAAAGCTTAGTACAACTTCTAAACAAAAAGGGCAGTGGAAGACGACGCGAGAACTGTTGAAGAAAAGAAGGAACAAGAAAATACTAAGCTTTGATTACTCTTTCTCATAGTACCTTTGTTAAGCTGTGCATCATTCTCACTTGCATACTCTTTCAAGATCCAACTTTGGTTGAGATTTAGGAATCCTCCACCATGTCGACGAGCTGATCTCCTTCTAGGAGGTGTGGCTGGAAGAGAATAACTTCATCACCCCTCCTTCGCACACTCTTTCCTACACTACCATCTCTCATTTCTTCAAAACCCATTTATTTCTCTTCACTCTCTCACAGGCATTTCTCTTAACAGCATCTCTATGTTTTTTGGTCCCTCCCTCCCTCTTAAATTTCAGCAACGAAATTCAAACAAGATTTCCCGCTTTTTTTTTTTTTTTTTTCGAAACAAAGGTCGGGCACGTGCGAGGCACCCTCCCTCGCCAGTTCCTCGACATCTAGAATCACTCAAAGTAGAATGTAGGTAAAAACAGTAATGGTCAAACTAGTTTTTATTGACACGATAAAATCTTGATCAAACTCAAAATGAATTCAACGCTAATAAATAAATTAATTAAACAAAAAGGGAGAAATTGAAAATGTTTTTGTTTGAAGATAAAATAGTTGAAGTTTGATGAAGGTACAAGAAATCTATTAATGAAAGTTTTTTTTAGAATTTGGTTTATTAGAGATGACGAGTTCTATCATTTACGTAAGAGGTCCTGAGTGGTGGATGGCGAAAACAAAATAGGAAGGGAGGCGGTGGGGGTGTTGGTTCAAAGAGGGTGAGGAGCAGGTAGTGGGTTGAGCTCGGGTGGGATTAGAAAAGATGGTGGTAGTGGAGATGGTTGGAGGTTTTCAAGTTCATCATAGAAGATAATATAAGTTTTTTTTTAATTTCTACCATCAATTTGTTTTGGGATATTTTTTGTAGGGGTGGGCACGGTCTAGGTTGAGGCCTATTCTGATCCCGGTATAGTGAAATGGGAACGGTCCGAGTCGAAAAAGCCATTTTTTGTAAGATGACCCAGTTGGACTCGAATTGTTTGGAACCGGGATAGTCCGGGTCGGGACCATGCCTTTCCGGTTTGTTTATTTTTCCAATTCAGTTAACCAATTTTTTTTGCACTTGATTTACCAGAAGGTCCAGAATGATTCATTTCATCAATTTTTGGGCTTGATTGTATTGTTCTCATTAGTCATTTCTACATATCAGTTTATTCATACCCTTATAAATTAAATAGTACATATCAGGTTAAGTTAAATATCAAAACAATGCTACCAACAAATTAAACAATACATGTCAAAACAATGTTGCGAACAAATTAAACAGTACATATCATTTTTGGACTTGTTTCTATTGTTCTCATTACTCATTTCATCATCCTGCCAACAAATTTAGTGCCAAAACAGTGTCGCACCAAAGTGAAAGTAGAACGCCCAGCAGGGTGCATTACTCTCTTACCTTCAAAATCAAAATATCACCTAATGGACCTAATTGTTCACACAACAGAGATTAAGTAAAATGTTACATAGTGGTTCAACAGTAGGTAACCGCAGATCTGTGATGAGGAAAAGGTGATGGCGAGATCTGTGACGGTGATGGATGGCGACGTGATGGTAGCCGGTAACCGCAGATCTTTTTCGTTCAATCTGAACACAAACCAAGACATTAACAGTAGTTCGTTCAGTCAAAAACAAAAATTAAGCTAAATGAAATCTTTACATTTAGCTTCAATCCAAACACTCCATCCATATAAAACGACATCAAGAAACAAGAGATACTGAATAAACACAGAGATTTGATACACATAGTACCAGTAATTTGTAGATCAAAGAAAGTAGATCGCATTTCAATTTGGAAACAAGTAAACCCTAATATTGTGATTGAATGAAAAGCAAAGAAGGAGAGATTAAAGAAAGTAGAAGACTAACTGTTGTCGCTGATGAGGAGAAGCTTAATGAGGTAATCAAATATAGAGTGTCGGAGTAGAGAATAATGGTTGGAGGCGAGAATAAGGGTTGGAAAACCCTAGGGATAAGGGTTGGTTTGGACAACGGGGTGGGCTATGCTTTGTTTGGGTTTGCTAATAGTTGGGCCTGGGTTTGGATTTTAGTTTGTTTTGAATTGCTACAGTAATCGGGAAAAACCGGTTCAGTTCGGGACTAAAATTGTGAAAACCGATTTCGTCCTGGTTCAAACCGTTTTGGGACCAAAACCGGGATAAAAGCCGAGTAAACCGATTTGTCCTGGTCTGAACCGGTTCGGTACCATACTGGGACGGGTCAGACCGCAATTATTGCCTACCCCTAATTTTTTGTATATCTCGAGATTTTCTTATGTTTTCAGATCTAAGTTGGATATGAAGCAATTTGGTCAAGGCGAGTCCATGTCGTTGACTATGCATTAACAAATATATATATGGCCCATGCAGGTCTCGAACCAACTGAGCTAATGGGCCAAGGATGTCAACAAAGTTTATAGTGTACATTTAAATCATTACATTGCCAAGAATTCAGTATTTTCATTATCACTGTTTTTTTTTTTCGTATATATTATTGACCTATGCATAACCAAAAAATAATGTGATCATTGTAATTGAGTTGCTTGTCTTCTGATCTTTTCTCCATATCTTCATTGCTATGGGGTTTGCTCAGTTTATAATGACTAAGCTTGGGCTGAGCTGAAGCACCAGAACCCAATCTGCACAGCTCATGACCCTGTTATAGGTATTTGGTTAGCACTTTGAATCTAATAATCCAAAACTTGTACATATCTGATTAAATTATACATATTAAGTCATCATCATCAGTTGAAACTCATGAAAATCAATCACCCCATTGTCATCAAGATCAAAACAACTTAACATGGCTAAACACTCTTCATAATTTTTCTCTTCTCCAATTCGATTCAAAGTTCGTTGCAAGCTTTTTGCTGTTATATACCCAGAACCTTTCTCAGCTTCAAAAATTTCGAAAGCCTTGAGCAAATCTTCATCTTCCACATCTCCTTCCATCAACTTCATGAAGTCCCGAACATCCAACAATCCATCGCCATCTCCATCAACCTCATTGATCACATCTTCTGCCTCATTCACTGTTATGAACTCACCCAGTGATGCCAAATAGCCTCTAAGTTCATTACTTGAAATCCTTCCATCTGCATTACTATCAAAGTATCGAAAAATTGCATGACATTCATCTTCCCTTGCTAAGTCTGTGGACTTCAGAGTAGCCATGCATGAGCTCAGTGGGTGACTTGCTGCATCAGGTTTGCACGACTTGGGGCTCAAATTTGTGAACCATTTGGATGATTTAGAAGTAATGAAACTCGCAAGATTGGCTAACATGTTGTGCATGTTATCAGGTTTGATAAAAAAAATAGCCATGACATGTAGTAGTTATATAGAATAGAGTGATAAAGTGGATTGCAAAGGTGGTAAGGAATGATTTCCATGAAGTTGCCTAGTAAATAAACTGAAGAAGTAGTTCAAGGGGTTCAGGTAAGTGTTGAAAGTGCAGTGCAATAGATGTTCACCAAATATACTCTGGAAGTCACACTACAAAAAACGAGGTCTAAACCGGCACTTTCACGGCGGCGTTTCACTGCAAGCGCCGGTAAAACATGATCATTAACGGCGTTTACGATATCAAGCGCCGCAAATAAAATGAGTCTGAAGCACTACCGGCGTTTATAATGAAGCGCCGGAACAGATCACCCGGACCCGGCGTTTTACTTATAAAGCGCCGGGAAAGATTACCCTAAACCGGCGTTTAGTCTTTGAAGCGCCGGTAAAGATAAAAAAACCCGTCATAAATTCAGAATAAATTTGTATTTTTGGAAGCGCCGTATTTGATGTAAATAAGCGCCGGAAAAGAGCGACCAATACCGGCATTTTACTCAAAGCGCCGGAAAAGTGTAACCAATACCGGCATTGTTCTGAAAGCGCCGGTAAAGAGTAACCAATACCGGCACAGTCTTTTGAAGCGCCGGGCAAGATAAAAAAAAACCCTCTCACCTAAGGGTGGGCATCCCATCCCGATCCCGTCCCGATTTTTTCGGGTCTTAATGGGATTGAATAATTTCATCCCGTCCCGATCTAGAATGGGATGGGATGGGATGAAGATTTTCAATCCCGCCAATCTCGTCCGATCCCGAGCTAATTTTTCACTCTGGTATTAATGAGTATTTTCTAGATTACGTCCCTCAACTTTCTGCCATCTAAACATTTAGAAATACCTGCAATGCAGGTTTGGTAGCATATTTTTTGCAATTAGCTATTACATAGTTATTACATGAATATTAAACTCTCTCGAAGTTTAATTTGTAACTGATTTTATTTCTATTACCTTCCTACTAGATCATCAGATGATTGAACATGTCGTATCTGGGATATTAGGAATACCAATGCCAATCCTCGCATTTACATTCCAAAACCTTCAGATGCTATCACTGGTTTGTTTCAAGTTTACATAGTGTGTTTTGGTTGGTTGGTTGGCTGGGGTATTTGGAATTTGGTAACTGAAATCTTAACTTGGAATTAACTTCAGGGAAGACCAATGGTCCATCAACTAGCACCACGCTTTCAACTAGCATTGTTCCCTCAACTGGTATTGATTCATCAAGCCACCAAATATTGTGTTGTGCATATAATGCTAGTGGAACGATTTTTGTCACTGGTAGCTCAGATACCTATGCAAGGGTAAAACTGAGTGTTATTCTTTGCGTTGTGTACATTATGTTTGTTTAAATTTGTTCTTTTATACTTAGCAAATATATTGTTCGAAATTGAAATGCACTGCTGGATGCATATGAGTTTCTTCTTCAAGAACAAGCAATTTGCAGGTGTGGAATGCTTTGAAGTCTAACACAGATGAGTACAAGCAACCAAATTATGAGATTGATTAAAGAAAATGAAATGCATATAATCAGAGCACACTGATCTCGTCCCGAACCCGTTTGGGATGGGACGAGGTCGGGATGAGGTTTTTCCCATCCCGTCCCGTCTCGATCCCGAATGAACGGGATGGGATAGGGATGAGTTTATCTCGTCCCATCCCATCCCGTGCCTACCCCTACTCCAACCCATCCTACTGATGAAAATAATATTATGTTTTCTAAACCGCCGCTTTAGATGTTACAAGCGCCGGTAAAGAGTAACCAACCCACGAATAACGATACTTTTACGACGCTTTAGAACTACAAAAAAAAGTCTAAAACGACACTTTTAAGGTAGCGTTTCAATAAAAGCTCCGGTACAACATAAGCAATAACGACGTTTGGGATATAAAATGCCAGAAACAACCCGCGATCGTTTCCCACTAGGGCGAAAAATTAAGTCTTAAGCAATCACGACGTTTATACAATAAAGTGCCGGTACATATCGAACAATACCAGCGTTGTATTTTCTAAGGCGCCGATACATATCGAACAATACCGGCGTTGTATTTTCTAAGCGCCGATGAAGAGCGAAAATAATTTTTTTTTAAAACACGCCGTATTAGATGTAAAAAGCGCCGGTAAAGATCTTCCAATACCGGCGTTTTGGGTTGAAAGCGCCGGTAAAGTGCTCACAATACCGGCGATTTGGTAAAGAAGCGCCGGTAAAGAATGAAAAAAAAACCGCGAATCAATCCCGCCACTGAAAATAAAATTGTATTTATAAAGCGCCGTATTAGATGTAGGAAACGCCGGATTAGAGTATACAATTTATACCCCTGCGACTCGCCTCCTTCCTCTTTCCCTCTCATTCGCCGCTTCCTCACTCTCTCCTTTCCCCTCTCTTCGTTCCTGCTTTCCTCCTTCGGGACTTCGTTCGTTCCTGCTTTCCTCACTCTCTCCTTTCCCCTCTCTTCCTCTACCCAAACCCCTCCCACCAAGCCACCAAGCAGAGAAGAAGAAGGACGAGAAGGTAGGATCTCCTCTTCCTCTACATCTCCTCTTCTTCTTCTTCTTCAGATCCGAAGTTTGAAGGTAAGATCTGAAGTTTGATTCTTCGTTCTTAAGATCTGAAGTTCTTTTTTTTTTTTTTTTTTTTTTTGTTTCAGGAAATGAAGAAGCTCTTGAAGCAAAGCCGAGGTTTCTCAATGGCTGATAATTGGGATTTCAGATAGGTAGTAGCAGTTCAGGTAACTCGAATTCACTAAAAATTTGTAATTTTGAATCCTTTTTTGGTTGGCAATAGTGTGATTGATTGGTTTTCTTGCTGGGCAATTTGTGTGGTTTGTGATTGGGTTTGAGTTAGGGTTTTTGGTTTAAAGTTTTGGGGTTTAATGGGTTTTGATTGTTGAGGTGTTATGCTAAGTAAGAACTTCATACCCATTTAAGGTTTGGTTGAAATTGGGGTTTGTTATTTCCTTTTTTGTTTTGAATCATGAAAGTTGGTCTGATTGAGTTATTGTGGTGACTAAGTGACCTCAAAAGTAAGCACACTTTCTTGCTATTCGAAAAATTCACAACTTTCTACATTCTCACTTGGCCTTAAAATCTCATTTTGTTGCTCACATTTTGGTCTCATTTTCAACGAGGTCTGAGTGAGTTTTCAAGTTTTGTGGAACCAGGATTTGCCTTGAGACAAGTTTACTCCTACTTACTGGTAACTTTGATCATTCCAAGTTAGTTCCATAGTGATTTCATACATTGATATTTAGGAATAGTTGTTTGTTTGGTTCGAAAATCACAAAATGGGTTTTGATGAAATTGAAATTTGTGATTGATCTTTAGGAATAGTTGTTTGGTTCCAAAATCACTAAATGGGTTTTGATCAAACTGAAAATTGTGATAACCCATTGCTTAAAATTTGAGATTTTGTGACTTTTGAAGCAAAACCCATATAGTTTTTGTTGATTCACAGTAAAATCTAGTGATTTGGGTTTCATGAAAAAAGCTACAATTTTAGGAGATGTACTTTTTGCAAAAGTAGTGCCAGGATTATAGAATGCAAATGGTTCTACAAGTGATATTGTGGTAATTCATAAGATTCGTGATCAGGAATGATCCCTCAGCTCAAAAATTTGTTGTATGAAAGACAATGGGGACTGTAATGTGACATGTTTTATTGTTAGTCGTGTTTGTGTAGTTATGTTCCTTGATTTTTTCTCTGTGTTGATAGGTAAGCACATTGATTTTGGGGGAACATGAAGGTTGTATAGTTTTACATGTAAACATTTAAGTATTGATATTATAAAATTCAAAACAACTAATGCAGTCTGTCTAGAAAATAATGTTTGGGAAATCTACACAATTACTAGTTGATATTTGAGTGCCATTAGATTTTGAAACAAAGTTTGATTAAAACATCCTAATTTTCTTGTTATAGAAGCATATTTAATGTTTGACTACGATCTGGAGTGTTGTTTTAGTGTAAGACTGACTAAATAGTACTTCAGATGGGGTTGAAGAGCAGAACATAATCATGGCTTTGATCCATTGTTTTAAAATTCAACTGCAATTCTTTGTCTGAATGCTTGAACATTGTGCCTCAAAGACCAATATGATTGTCTTGCTTACCAAGAAAGTATGGAGTTTATAACTATTAGAAGTGTTTCAATTGCCAAGTATGTTTTCCTACTTCTTGTAATTTCTGTCTCATTTGGCAGGATTCACTTGGTGGAAACAGCAGAACTACCATGATTGGTAATCCCATGCACCTGTTTTTACTTTTCCATTTCATTTTTTTTTCTTATGAATTTTTGGGTGTTAAGAACTGGACTGCAAGAGTAATATAATAAGACACCATATTGTGCTTTTTTTCATGAATGCCCCAGATAGTTTGAATTTGGTTTGGTCACATAATTTCTTATAATTCCTTCCTTATGTAATTATGATCATCAGATCATAATATGGGGTAGATGCCAAATCATTGGTTTGTGTAACTAGCAATAGTGATTATGTTTCATGCTTGTGCACTGATTTTCTTGAGCATAATGCTTTATACCTCTTTTCTTCCAATTTTCATAATGTTTCAGTTGCTTATAATGATTACATCTTGCTTAATATGAAACTAGAGGTTGTACCTGTAAAAAGTGTGAAAGGAGTTCTATTCAAGGACTGTTGACATTAGAAAATTTTAGTTCATAACTACACTCTCTTCCTCTCTTTTTGGAGATCATATGTGATTTATTGACTTTAAGTTGAGGAAGAGGTGTTATCTTTTGCACTTTATCAAGCAAGATTTACATGGAATGCATGTTTCTAAGTTGAGCACAAGATACACTAGATTCAAAACTGAAAGAAAAAAAAATCCTAAATTCCTTAATCTGTTTGGCTGAGACCATGTTTTCTGCAGTCCTCAGGTTGATTTGAAAATTTTAAAATTGATGCATCTGCTGCATACTCTATTTTTTCTTTTCTTTTTCCTATTGAAGTTTTAATTTTATATTGTTTTTTTTATGTCTACCACACTCATTCCTTTTTTCCAGCCTGCATCAGTCCCGCTGATATTAACGCCGAGGAGACTTTAAACACTCTTAAATATGCCAATCGTGCTCGTAACATTCAGAATAAGCCTATTGTAAGTATCTGAAGGTCTTTTTTTTTTTTTAAAGTATACTGCTTTACATAGAAGTGAAGATTTTTGTTTAAGAAAAATGTCTATTATATATGTGTCTTGACTCTTGAGGTACTGAGAAGTGAACCTCTTTTTCAGGTTCTCAAGGAAAGGATCGCTTGGCTTGAAGCTACAAATGCAAATCTTTGTAGGGAACTTCATGAGTTCCGTAGCAGATGTGCAGTAATAGAGCAAAGTGAGACAGATTCTCAAGTATGACCACTCTTTCATTATCTTCCTCATTACATATTCTCTAATATATGGTAGATTTTAAGCAAATTTGGCTTCATATCTCAGGAAGATGTCAGTTGTTTTTCGAAAAGTGATGGGCTAAAGAGGGGCTTGCAGAATATGGACTCACCTGATTATCAGATGAATGAAATCACTGCAGGTATGCCTCTGTTTTGATTCTGGATGGCTCAGTGACCACTAATGTTTCTGTCAGTTTACCCTTGTCAAGTTGTAGGTTCAGTTACACTAAATTTTTATTCAAATAGCAAGTCTTATTTTCTATTATTTCATTTCTGTTTCATGAAATAATTCTTTGAAAACCTAAGCAGGTGACAATACCAAGGAAATTGATGAAGAAGTTGCAAAAGAGTGGGAACACACACTTCTGCAAAATACAATGGACAAAGAATTGAATGAGTTAAACAAGCGTTTAGAGCAAAAAGAGGTATGGGGCATAAATTTCATGTAATGCATTTGACACTGTGGGTGCCTTGATTTTTGATAGTAACGAATGTTTGTACAAAGCTTGGTTACTGATGAGCATGACTTTGTACTATTACCAAAAAAAGGATCTCTTTGCTGTAAACTAATTTTGATTTCACTATTATCATATTTTAGTAATTCGTTCTTAGTGGAGATTTGACTAGAACTATATTGCGAGATGAGTTAGATAAAATTATTGTATCTATCTTTCTAAATTTGTTTCAATCTGTACTTAAGTTATACTTCTTTATCTATGCAGACAGAGATGAAACTGTTTGAAGGTTGTGACACGATGACCCTTAAGCAGCATTTTGGAAAGAAAATTATGGAACTCGAGGATGAAAAGAGAACTGTACAGGTTTTTATTTGAATGTTTTAGTGCATACCTCATTCTCTATGTTTTGTCTTGTTTTAAAATTCTAAGTCGACCTTTACATTTGAATCTGACAACAGCAAGACAGGGACCGCCTGTTGGCTGAAGTTGAAAGCCTTGCTGCTAGTTCTGATGGACAAACACAGAAAATGCAAGATAGTCACACTCAAAAATTGAAGGCCCTTGAGGCACAGGTGACCATTTAGTTATGCTGAGATCTTTATGATGGTATCTTAATCTGCTTCATATTTTCATCTGTGAAAATTTATGTATTTCAGATATTGGATCTGAAGAAGAAACAAGAAAGTCAGGTTCAGATTTTAAAGCAAAAACAAAGTAGTGATGAAGCGACAAAGCGGTTGCAAGATGAGATACAAGCTATTAAAGCGCAAAAGGTTGACCATGAATTCAGTCTTCAACTATCTTTACACTTTAATGAAGTACCATTCTGTCTAGTTGAAGGTTATTTGCTGATGATGGTTATTTGCTGAGTGTGCTATAAATGTCTTCTTATTTGATTAGAAATCAGCTGAGTGTGCTATAAATGTCTTCTTATTTGATGGTGTGCTATAAGAAGACAGTTATTTGCTGATGGTTTGATGGTTAGTTGCTGATGGTTATTTGATGGTTATTTGATTAGTTGCTGATGGTTATTTGATGGTTAGTTGCTGATGGTTATTTGCTGAGTGTGCTATAAGAAGACAGTTATTTGATTAGAAATCATAGCACACTCAGCTGATGGTTATTTGCTGATGATGGTTATTTGCTGAATTCTGTCCAGTTGAAGGTTATTTGCTGATGAAGGTTATTTGCTGATGAATGATGTTTTTCATTCATTCTTTAGATAATCAGGGTGGATTGTATAAACACCTTCTCGGCAATTTTATTTTTGTATAGAAAAGTTTTTATTATTGCCTTGGTTTTTATTTGCGGATCAACATTTTCTCCTTTTCTTTTGCAAATTGTTGCTCATGCATGCACAGTTTATGCAATGAGAACATCTCTTTGCTTCTGTGTAAGCACGTTCATTGTTTTTCCCACTATAACATTTTGGATGATATTATATTTTAATCTGTGTGTTATCTGCTCCTCTTCAGTTGACTGATTTTGGATGAGAAATCAGTAGTTTCACTATGTTCCATTTTCTCTTGCTCTAGATATTGTTTTCTAATAGTCATGATTGATTGCAGGTTTTCACCTTTGGATCTGTACCATTGAAAACATACTTACCTGATGGAGACATTGACCTGACAGCTTTCAGCAAGAATCAAAATGTGAAGGATTCATGGGCCAATGAGGTTCGCAATATGCTTGAGAATGAGGAGAAGAGTGAAACTGCCGAATTTCGTGTGAAAGAGGTTCAGTACATTCAGGCTGAAGTACGTTCGTTTAATACTCTTGATTTCTTTTTCTTCAACAACATAACTGGATTCTTCCTTTTCAATATCATTTGCTAAAGTATGCTGTATTCTCCTGCTCGAAAAAATTCTACATGCAGTAACGATGTCAAACCTACTTAGGGAACATGGTTATTTCCGCCTTCCACTATTTTGCTGTAGTTATTTCCACCCTCCACAAACAAAATAAACTGTTATTTGGTGTACGTTAGAAATGGAAACTTATATGGTTCCCCCTGTCAGTATTCAAAGTTTACCAATGAAAAATTCTACCTGCATGAGATCTTACAGCTATACATGACCTTGTTGGACTTGGAAAACTATCCAGCAGGTCATGGGTTTTCTTGTTTTCGAAAGGCTCGACTTTGGACAATTACAAGCTAGAAAAGAATTTTTTCATAAATACTTTCACCTCATTAATTATTAAATAGAACCAGACTTGTTATATGTTACTTGTAATTTTGGTTATTCAGTAATGTTAGTTATAATATGTACAATGGGTTTTCAATGGATGCCTTGTGTATTGTATAGTTATTAGTTCCAATTCACAGTGGGGAGAGTATGGCTGATAGTTCCAATTTCAACATTTCAATAGTTGCAAAAGCATGTGTATATTATGCCCGATGCTGACAAAACCATTTTTTTTTATTTCAAATTTATATTTGTGTCAAACTTCTTTTTCTGCAAGTTTATGTAAATATTTTCTAAGTTCGGCATTTGCAAATTGATACCCTTTAGAATGATTTCATAAAGATCTAACAGATTTTCCTTTCTTTGACCTTGTGTTGCATAACATGTGTTTCCATAATTCTGTGATATGTTGATAAAAGGGAGGACAAAACGACATCTTTATTAAATTAAGGCACTGAGTATCTGGAATAACAGTTTTATTGATGTGTCCTTATACTCCTTTGCTGAATTGAAACTGTTATTTGTTAAACTTGGATACCTCCACTAGTTAGCTCTTTGTAACGAGGGAAAGAATGTGACTCTTTAACATTTGGTTTTTCTTAAACATGAATGTGCTTTTCTTCATTCCAAAACTGATGTTTACTTTATGGCCTTGTCATCAGGTACGAAGGACAGCGTGACATGCTCTACAACCAGACATTTAATCTTGACCAGGTTGCTTTTGCTTCGGAAGGAATCAAAGATGCGTAGCAAACTGTATGCTTTGGCTTTACATATTATTTTGCTTCTTCTCGACTTTTGTACCTCTTCTCTACATTTATTTTCTTCTTTATGTCCCTTTGTATATATTTTTTTCGTACTTACAACAGAGATAAGGTAATAAGGCATTAGGTATTGAAACAGGAAAAGGGGTGAGAAGAAGGCTTCTGAAGTGCAAACTCAAAGGCAAAGAAACTGATAAATCCTGAAAATTCAGCGCCAACAAACTGGATACCTATTGGTGATCAAATACTTATGACGGCTAGTATAGTCCTTGCATATGTTGCTGGAGTAGCACCGTCTGGCAAGGCGTATTCTTATCCAGGAAAAATGTTAGATGATGATGCTGTGGCTGCAAACACTTCTTCTGGTAGGTAAGGGTACTGTAATGAACATTTTTGAGTTCTTTTCCTTGACCATTTTATAAGGTTAACGCATTAAATATGAACTGATGGTAGGGTTGAGTTAATTTTTTATTCTGAGTTTAGTTAGATTTTCCCTTTTTGCAGTATCCTGAAGAGTGATCACTAAAGCAACGTGGACTATGCTTGGAATGAAGTAAGAGGAAAACTTTTCGGTGCACTTGATGTTGTTCAACATGACAAAAGTTTAAGACATAGAATGGATGAATATGAAAAATACAAGGATGTATAAGGATGCACTGCCTATGTTGCAGGTCTTAATATATGGTTGTTACCATAGAAAATTAGTGTGCTTTGAGTTTATTTGTTACTGAAGGAGATTTTAGTAGATGATATGAAATTACAAAATTTACAGTCTGTTTTTTCGGTCCCAATGACAGGTTTTTATTTTTATTTTTATTTTTATTTTTATTGATTTTTTTTTCCAGTATGTTAACATAACCGGCGCTTCCAAAGCGCCATTAAAATGTAGGTTTTTTATAGATTTGTTAAGACATACGGCGCTTTAAAAGCGTCGCAAAAAATATTGTAAAATATTATTTTTACATAACCGGCGCTTTTAAAGCGCCGTTACAAGTTATAAATACGGCGTTTCCAGTCAAAAGGGAAATGTAATATCCATTTATTTAGCGGCGCTAATATAAGATTTAGCGGCGCTTTTAAAGCGCCGCAACTGGTCACTTTTAACCGGCGCTTTACAATAAACGTCGTTAAACTTTTGGCGGCACGTACCTTTCCCGGCGCTTCTCGGCGCTTCTGATAATGCCGTTTATGCTCAAAACCGGCACATTGTTAGCGTTACCGGCGCTTTTGAAAACGCCGTTTAAAACAAATTTGTTGTAGTGTCATCAAGTCTTTACACATCATGCCTTTCAAAAAAAAAAAGTCTTTACACATCATAAGGTACATAATGGAATATTATTCAAATCTTTTATGCGTAATAACGCGTAATTGCTATTTGGAGGAATAAGAACATGCCACATTGAAGAATCCACTCTTCAACTACGAAGCAAGTGCAACACAAACCCACCACCAACTACCCCTTTGTTTTCAACTTAACACTTCCATATGACATCTTCGCGGCAGTCCTCCACCTCGATCAAACTACGTATCCTTCGTGTTTCATATCAAGAGTTTTCCCAAAGGTACTTAAATGGCCTGTCATCGATAGCACCAGCAGTCAGGCTAATGCAAGTATGGTTATGGTTGAATCCTTTCAGTATCTCAAAACCTTGGAACCTCAGACATGTTGGTATAGAGTAGATATTGCATGATCGTAAATACGGACTTTCACTGGGCTACTTTAGACAATCGAATGAGAGGATGTTGATCATACCAAACACCATGAGATGTGGCGTCAAGTGAGCACAAATTGTGGCCCCCATGATACTTAGAAAACAATGATGCTAAGGATGTTTTTTCTTGTTTTAAGATGTCGAAAAAAGCAAAAAACAGCATCGGTGCGCTGCAGCATAGCCCAGTTGCAGAAAATTAAGGATTGGAAGGATCGATGGAGAGCTAATTCTACGATCCCTATCACTCACTTGTATGTCAATATTGTTTGGTTGATATCGACATTGCCAAATTGATGTGCTTGTCATGGAATAGTATCCGCATATGTGTGTCGATAATGTGATATGCTTGAATGTTCATTAGAATGAAACGCGGTTGTCACATGTTTGAGCATTTTGTTGATCTTAAAACATACAATTCCATGTCTGATTTTCGAGTTACATTGGCACTAAAGATGTAAAAAAAAAAAAAAAAGTGCTATTGCAGTATGAAAAGAAGACCAACAATGTATTGCACAAGCACAAGGGTAGTCCGGTCTGACCTATAGTCATATAGTGAGTATTACAAGGCACACAAGGGTTCATATGAGAGCTTCTAGCCGTCGAGGAAATGGGCGAGGGGGTGGGTATTACCACTCATCCCCCTCGAGATTCGCGAGAATGTGCATTTCAAGGATAGAGGCGCACATCTCGAGGGGGATGAGCGGTCACACTCACCCCCTCGCACGTTTTCTCGCCATATAGAATTTTCCGGGTTCATATAGCTCGAGAGGCCAACCTCCTCTCCTCAATACACTGTAGCTCACAAAGCTTCGATGCAATAAAAAGGAGAAAAAAAAAAAAAACATTGCACAAAGCTTCGGTGCAATAAAAAAAATTAAAAAATAAAAATAAGAAATAGGGTTATTTTGATTTGTCCCCCATTAATTTATATGCAACTCTATTCACTACAAGAAAATAGTAATTTAGCGACGGTGGCCAAAGGTATATGCAACCCTAAACCCTGACCGTCGCTAAATAATACAGCGAAGCTTGGCCAACCGCCGCTAATAAAGGCGTCACTAGGTCATTTAGTGACGGTTTTAAGCAACCGCTGGCATAACCGTAGCTAAATACTATATAGCAACGGTTTAATGTAGCGACGGTTATAACCGTCGCTAAATACAATATAACGACGGTTATAAACCGTCGCCAAAATTCGATGAACAATCCAACTTTTTGCCTTTTAGCGACGATCTGCAACCGCTGCTATATTCCCTTTGATAATTCAAATTTTTTACCATATAAAAATCACATTTTTCAACCTGTAGTGTTTTCTTTTCATTGAGTGCAGATAATCTATCCAACATATGCACTACAACTTTTAGACTCAAGTCAAAAATCAAATATAAACAACGACACTAAACTAAACTCATATGATACCATCATCATACATTAAGGGGAACTTTAATTTCATTTCAAAATCAATATTATACATGGTCCAGAAGAAAAATACAAATTAAAATTGTTACAAATTGTCAATGCTTACATCTAACAACCAAAACCGAAGTTGTACAATGGTTGTCTCAGGGGCGTTGTCTACAGGGCCTCACCGACCTTGAGCTCATCAGTAAGCTGCTGGCCAAGATTAAGCTATCTAAGTTTAGTCTTAAGATTGCTCATCAGAAAGGCCTGGAATGGAATGCCCTTGAAGTCTGACAATTTACAAACAATTGTATGTCAAGTGGCAGCCAAAAAACTGTTAAAGCAAAAAACAAGAAATAAATAACTGATCTAAACAGAACATCAATTCCAAGAAACTCAAGGCATGGACAGAATCAAATTTTCTTAGTCAATACCATTCCTTGTCATCTCCTTCACTGATCAATGGAAAGAAAAGAAATTGCATAGTTGAAAACATTTCAAATGAAAAGGACAAACTAAAATGACTTACTTTGCCAAATTGGATCAATTGACAGTTGAGGATGGGATAGCAAATCCTAGGACGGGATGGCAAATCTACCATTCCTTGTCATCTTCTCATATCGATCATAGCTTGAGCATGTATTTCGAAATATAGCTTCAAGGGTAAAAACGATTGAGAAAACTGTCAAACAATCTTATAATCTGAGCAACATTTGAATATTTGGATGCAACAGAAATTAAGGTTTACATTGTACAATAATGGGCAGGAGAGGAAAAAACTAGAATGCTAGTAGTTACCTAGTTTCTATTGAGACATTCCACTGCCCATAGTGCTTTTGAGCAAAAGCTGGACGGCATAGTGGGTCATGAGTAAAGCCTGAAGCATCAGAGGTTAACATTACTAAGAAACTTTCAAATAGCCAGCCAGAAGAGGGAAAACCTCTAGTCATGCATGTGAGGAACAACCTACTTGTAATTGCTTATTCAAATACACTCGACCTCAACTTCTATATCATTGGCCAAAGCTCATTTCTGAGTATCTGCAAAAAGGAATACCCTTGCCACTGTCAATCACTCCATGCAGCGCACAAGTAAAAACATATTTGATAAGTGTAACATATTAAAATACACTCGGTTGGAAAATGCGAAAAGTTTGACTTGCCTGCGGGGTTTGTTCTGTCGTTGGCCAAATTCATCATTTACAAGCTCTGTCCACAAATAGGCACAATTAGTTTAGAATAATATGAGAAGCATAAAATACACGGAACTTAACATTGAGTTTTGAAAGTTAATTTTTGGATGGTTGACTTACCACAGGACGATTGCAACTGTTTTCCTGAATACCATCCTGAAGACATTCATATCAAGAATCAGTGCAAATATGTAGTTTGCTGGTAATAACGAAATCTGCCTTAAGCCTAGCTAGATTTACTCGCATTTATCCACCATGTATGACCCTGTCCATCTATCTGTCCTACTCCATCAACAATAAGTCCATTCACATTTGAGAAAGGTATCCATCTGTCCTTGTTACAAGTCCATAAGCTCTTTTCAAGTGCAACGGGATTTCCTGCAATCTGCAAATTTGGCAGTTTTGTTTAATAACATGTTCCTACCATCATCATTTTACCGAGAAAGAATAATAGGTTGATATGCAACATACCGAAACATGAATAGAAGCGGACTTGCAGGAACAGAAAAATCAGCATGAGCCAGAAGGAATTTTTTATTTCTTGGTATAATGAGGTTTGCTGTATCAATACTGAAAGCCCCAACTGTATAAGAGAAAAAAAAAACTAATGAGGACTTGAAACTTTGTTTCTATTGTTAAATTAAATAAAAACAATTCAAATTATCTTTGAAACCCTTATAACTTGGATTAGCAACTGCCTTGGGATGGTACTCTCCCCCTAGTCTTTGATCTATACATTGTCTCACTTTGTCTTCACTAAGTCTTGGTGTGGCCTAAAATGTTCAAAATTTCCAGAAATTAGCATCAAACATAGTGAGAACACAAGATATTAATTTCTATGTTAAAGCATGCAGATACATACCCATGTCACAAGACTCTGCTGCCCCCTCGGCAATGTATGATCAACAGGTTTACGGCCAGTTAAGAGCTCCAACGGGACAACTCCAAAGCTGTAGACATCACTCTTTGAATTCAGTTGTCCAGTCATTGGATATCTGCAATATCATAAACAACAAGACTTCGAGTTAATGTTTGAAAGAATTAAGTATGCAGCCAACTAGACTTTTAGTACCAAAAATTTTATTTACAGGCAAGTAAGAAAAATGTCAATTACACATGGGAAAGACTCGCAAAACTTAGTCTGGAGCATGATAACCAAAGGTGCCAAGAACACGAGTAGAATGAAGCCGGGCTGCCATGTCAGGAGCTTGATTTGACAAGTCGAAATCAGCAATCTTAGCAACATCATCATCAAAAAGTAGCACATTGCTGGACTTAATATCACGATGGATGATATGAGGCTGCGCCTTCTCATGCAAATATTCCAGTCCTCTAGCTGCGCCTTCAGCAATTTTTACTCGTTGGGCCCATGTTAGGACAGGGCTAGGCTGTGCTCCTTTAACGCCTTTCCTGCCTATATGAACAGATGACACATAATGTTAATTTTTATAAGAGACTTGCCATATATCTAAACTATGACTAACATTAATAAATTGACAACATTAAAGACAAAGGCATGCCAGAAACATGCAATATTATTTTACTTGAGTAGGTATATTGCCTTTTAGTCATTGAGATCCAGAAAATTGGATCATGACACAGCTACATAATGATGTCAAACCTTTAGCTTTGCAGTTCACACTCCTATTTTCACATCCTTTGATCATTAAATAAGGTTTCCATTTAACAAATAGCAAATAAATAAATAAAAATCCACAAACTCTAGACCAGTCTTTTCACGTAGCATGATTCGCAAAAAGTATCCTAACATGTGGACATTCCAAAACAAATGCAACATAAATAAGAAATAAATAAAGTTGAGTGCAAATTTTGACACATGGCTAGAAAACACCTGGAAAAGGTCAAACATTAAGTAATTTTTTGTCACAATTATGTCCCTTAACAAAACAGGAAACTAGTTTGGAAAGTTGTATAAAAAAAGAGTAGGATCAAGAAATCAACTTACCATTAAACTTTACTTAAAAGGACTTATTAGAGGATCTAACTCAAGCCTCCACTGTCATTTTTCACAAAGGGAATGTGTTTACTTGACTTCATTTTTCAGAGAAAATTAGCTTGACTTTATTAAATTAGCTTGATTTATTAAAAGTTTTTCATGGCTAGAGTGATTTTTTTGTGTGTGTGCTTTATATATCAACTAAACTGATTATGTGAGCGTATGATTTTTATTCTATGTAGTCTCAGGCAACACCTAGGTGACCTAGGCAGGCAAAAACGGAGACCTTCACCAGCTTGCCTAGCCTAAGCGACACCTAAATGTTAAAAAAATAATAATAATATCAAAGGCGCTCGCCTTGGCGGCTTAAGCTTACATTTTGTTTGCTTATTTATTTAATATTTTTTAGCATGGCATCTTGCCTTTTGCTCAAGGTGCAAGGTTGGCGAGGCGCCGACAGGCTACGCTTCGCCTCGCCTAGCACCCAAGACTACAAAGGCTTAATGAAGATCTATGTATATCAATTTCTACTTAACAAGTAGTCATTGGTTTGTATGCATGTATTTATTAGGCATATAGAGACAAATCTATAGGATCGCTCAGGCCTTTTCCTAGTATGAAAAGTTATACTGATGTTTGTATGTTCATTTCTTAAATTCAGGACTTATTTGATGATAATCATCAATCATCATAATGTAATCTTTAACTGACTGAGTTAACATCTTGCATTATTTTGTTCAAGAACGATCACAATTATGTATGACCCATGAAACACATCTAAATTTTCTAATCTCGTGTTCAAGCTTAGGTATCACACACTAGTAAGAACTTGTATCTGACTCAAAGTTAACCTGCCCTTACAGCATTCAGAGGAACAGATCCTGGAGCACTTTTGATAATCATTAAAATGGAAGAGGATTTGTTAGTGGTACCAACCATGAAGAATGTCATGAAGAGAACCCATAGTTGCGAATTCGTAGGCAAGGAGTCGGAGACTTCCATCTACGCAGTAACCAATCAGCTCAACAACATTTTCATTTTTCAGTCTTGATACCATGGAGACCTGGAAAATCAGGAATGAATTACTATCAGCAATAGAAACACAAAAAGGTTTAATTGTCACACCTCAAAAATGAACTTTAGTATACATAGAGTCAAACAGTACATTAGATAATTAAGTCAAAGATTCTTAATTAATTTATCATTGGGACTAGGCTTACGTTCAACACAACGAGAAATTAGCTCAGCAAGTGCTTCAGCTGCCTTCAGCTGCAGTATCTCCTCCTGAAGCACAACAAAGCCAAAAAAAATTACACGAGTATGGGCCTCGTGCAGATTTATATGGATATATCATACATAGAACTGCAAGAATTATCACTTGTTCTCTTTTTATTGAAGCCATCAAAGGCAGTATAATTGGATTAAGTTTAGTAGGCAGCCCAGACATCCAAACAACTGCAGCTGCAATTAGGCTAGAGACAGTAACATGCAAATTATTCTGCAAAAAGATACCAAAAAAAAAGGTTCAGTAATTAAAGATAATCTACGTTCCAACTTGAGCAACATTAAAAACTTAAACAAATGCAGACAACAATATGAAACACATAATGCTACATCGACTTGGGAGTCACAACACATTATCCAAGAGATTGTGCAGAGCTACAATCCAGTCTTACATTCATAACTGGATGCACTTATGGCAGTGAGTGATAAATCAATAATAACGCGAATCAAACATATTAACATGACTGCATCAGAAAAGTGAAGTATATACCTGAATGCATTTCAAATAGCCAGAACTTGCAATAAGTCGTTGCCTTGATGACTCCAAATCCTCAAGAATATGTCTTTCAACAATCTCTTTTGTATTTGGGTCATTTACCGACATTGCAAGTTTTGATGCAAAACTTAGTGAATCTCCGTCTTGTTATTGAGTAAATTTAAGTTCACAACAGTATATATGTAAGTGACATTATTTGTCAAACACCCAAGGCAAGATTTTAGTCTTGAGAACCAAAACTGAATTTCAGAAACTGCAAATATAAGTAACACTATAAAACCACAAAAATAAAACCGTAAAATACTAAAGAAAGCTACTCAACACAACAAATTCAATAACACAAATCCACTAAATCAGTGAAACAAGAAGACATGTCGCTTCCTTAATAAACACGGATGAAGCAACGCCTTTCTACTTGGGATCATTATCCGGAAAAATATGAGATTACTACTGAAAGGTCCCTTCACAACTCAGCTTGACCTAAAACTGAATAATCAAGGCTCCCATCCATGTGAGTGGGTATGTAAATGACCCATTGGGAAGTAAATATGAAATCACCCCATTAGTAGATATGGTTTCACCTTCACTAGGTGCTACAATTAGCAACCTTAGTCACAATTTGCAGCCAATTTAAACATGAAAATTTAACATCGAGAACTCCATTCAATTTGATCTCTAAAACAAATTGTCAAAGACCTAATGGGCACTTTAGAATACAAGTATTTGACCCTAAGCACTTTTCAAAACAAACCCAAATCTGAAACATACATACCTGAGACTTCCAATTGGCTTCTGCATCCTTCTTATCCTTCTTCTGCCTACTGAGTGTGGAATCATCCTTAGAAAAAGAAAATTGATTGGGGATTCAGAACAAAACAAAAACCCAAATTGAAAATACAACAAAATTTGTTGAGGATGATTCAGTTGTGGGTGATTCAGTTGATGAGCATGATTCAGGTTATGAGGATTCAGTTGTGGATGATTCAATTGATGAGGATGATTCAATCCTCAAAAAAAAAACCCAAATCGAAAATACAACAAAAATTGTTTTTACATAAAATTGATTGGGGATTTAGAAAAAGAATAAGAAAGATAGATAAAATCTGACCTTGGGAAGCAAGAGTGTAGCCGAGAGGATCTGAGATCTCTCGAATCGAAATACAAGATATGTCGATACCCCATTTTCATGAGTAAACACTTCCCTGAAGATGAAGAACATAACAACAGAAGAAGAAAAAGAGTCGATGAAGAAGAAGTAAATAACTCACCTGATGAAGAAGACGCACGCAGCAGACGACAGTGGCTGGAGCGAGCGGAGGCGACTGGCGAGCGAACGCACATAGAAGAAGTTGAAGCTTAAAGAGCTAAAATTTGTTTTGGGGTTGGTGGTGGTGGGTCGGTGGTGATAGTGGTGGTGTGTGGTGGACGAGGAGGGGAGGTGGTGATAGTGGTGGTGTGTGGTGGACGAGCAGACGAGGAGGGGAGGAGGGAGAGCAGAGATTGCCAGGATAAGGGATAGGTTTTTTCTAAGTTTTGCTTAAAAATGATTTTTATTAATGGCGACGGTTAAAAACAGTCGCAAATAACTATAACCGTCGCTAAATAATATTATTCTGCGACTGCTGTTCAACCGTCGTTAGATAAAAGTATTTAGCGATGGGTTTTCAAAAACGTCGCTAAATCACTGCCGCTATTTTGCGACTTTCTTGTAGTGATTTGGCTCTCAAAATAAAGTTTAGGCCCTTGCTAAATAACACCACCGTTTCTGCTGAAAGACATCACCAACACCCTCTTTTCTGAAAGATACCACCATCTTTCTTAATGACACCACTACCTACTGAAGAACACCACCAATAAAAAACATTATCTATTTTCCCATTTCTCCCTCTCTTCTTCTCTATCCCTTTCTTCTCCATCAGCCCCATCACCGCCACTTATCCTCTTTTCCCTTCTTTTTCTTTTTCTTCTTCTTCTTCTTCTTCTCTCTCTTCTCCCAAGCACCACCACCACTGCCGACCGGTGGTAGCAAGGCATGGTGGGGCTGGCTGGGGTGTTGCTCAAACGAAGAGATAAGAGAAAGTGAGGGTGAGTGGTGGTGTCCTTCAGTAGATTAAAAAAAAGGTGATGGTTGTGTCCTTCAATGGAAATGGTGGTGTTCTTTAGCAGGAGCCTAAAGTTTAATAGAGTCTAACCCCCCCTCTTCTTTTTGGCCCAATAAAGATCTACTGAGGAAGACAGTACTAAAGTATAATATAGGTAAAAACAGTAATGGTCAAACTAGTTTTTATTGACACGATAAAATCTTGATCAAACTAAAAATGAATTCAACGCTAATAAATAGATTAATTAAACAAAAAGGGAGAAATTGAAAATGTTTTTGTTTGAAGATAAAATAGTTGAAGTTTGATGAAGGTACAAGAAATCTATTAATGAAAGTTTTTTTTAGAATTTGGTTTATTAGAGATGACGAGTTCAATCATTTAAGTAAGAGGTCCTGAGTGGTGGATGGCGAAAACAAAATAGGAAGGGAGGCGGTGGGGGTGTTGGTTCAAAGAGGTGAGGGGCAGATAGTGGGTTGAGCTTGGGTGGGATTAGAAAAGATGGTGGTAGTGGAGATGGTTGGAGGTTTTCAAGTTCATCATAGAAGATAATATAAGTTTTTTTTAATTTCTACCATTAGTTTGTTTTGGGATATTTTTTGTAGGGGTGGTGATATTCACATAATTATTACATAATATATCCCTCAATTTATACATGTTAGTGTTTCGATTATTATATTTTATAGTAATTATTTCGTTTTCATGTCTTTGTAGGAATTTGAGCATGAACGATGAAATCGTATTAAGGCGACAATTTAAGGAATGATAATTGGTCGATTCTAGCGGTGGTACAAAGCAGATGGTCACATACCTAAACCCTTAACCAAGCCCATAACCTAAACCCAAAACCTATCCATAAACTCAAACCCAATCCTACTCCTAAAGAATATTCTCTCATTTATACCTTGATGAATCTTCCTTTTATCTCATCCCTATTCACTTTGATCATTCTCTATAAATACAAGATAATAGGGTGAGAAAAGGGGGAGAAAAAGAAGGGAAGAAAAAAATCATTAGAAAATCAAATCCACTTCTTCACAAAAGAGGAGGAAGAGAAGGGAAAAGAAGGATTACACAAAAATCAAAACATCTTCCTCACAAGTGATTCTCATCACCATCACCACTCATCCATCTCTCACTCACTCAGCAATCACCGCCACAGTCACCTCGCCACCACCATCACCCGAGCACCACCACCACCTCCGGACAGCACAACCGCCACCACCACGAAACAGGGGCGTGACAACCCTGTTTCGCTTCAGCGCCACCTCCATCACTGTCCCTGTCCCTCTCCCTGTCCATCATCCATCAACCACCATCATCCATCAACCACCATCACCTCCGGACACCACATCGCGAGCCACCACAACCACCGCGAAACAGAGTCGCCATCACCGCGACTCTGTTCCTCCTCGCCACAGAGCCAGAGCATCTCTCACAGCCGCCATCTCGGCCTCTCTTCGTCTCGACCTCCTTCTTGTTTCCCTCCCTCACGGCCACCATCACAGAGCGGCTCGTCCGCGGCGCACAACCACCGCGACAGCGGAAACAGGGGAGCCTCCTTCTCAGATCTCTCTCTCTCTGTTTTTGAGTTTTCTCGCTGTTTCCTCACCTTCTCTCTTCTTTTGCAGGTTCTGGAGACAGTTGGAGGACGAGGACACTCGCGAGGAGCACGGAGGAAGGCGGAGCAGCGCCGCTGCTCGCTGGAGAGGAAGGCGGAGTCGCGGAGGCACTGTTCTGAAGATGGGAGACCGAGTCAAACTGTTTTTGGCTATTCACACCCCCGGTTCTGCTTTGTGCCACCACAGAGCGTTTTGGGAACAAGTTTCTCGGGATTCATGTTCGGACCACCTGCTGATCTGCTGAGTACCACCACATCGAGTTTGTGTCAAACCAAAGGGATTGCATAATTCATTTTGATTTATTTTACTGAATTGTGTGCTTAATTGTTAATTACAATTTATTTCTGAAATTTTGATAAATTGTTTTCACCTTTCATGTTCGAGAAATTAAACTTGATATGTTTGGTAGTTAGAATTACCCTTTATCAATATTCAAAGCATGTGCTAAAAATATTAAGCTTAAACTTTGATTAAGTGTATCCTAAAAAGACACTTAATACTTGGTAAGAGCGTATTTGCTTGAAATAATTTGTTAATGTTTGATAGAAACATGATATAATTTGAATTGGATTTTAACGATCACATATTCGGTGTAAGCAAGGATTCTCATCCCTAAAGCTTCTCGTTTAAATTTTCAGTAATTTAGATTTAAATAATTTTGCTAACTCATTGGTGAGTCCAAGCCCACAAAATCCATCTCATCTATCTTTTATTTTATTTTATTTTTCTTATTTTTAATTTATTTTTAGTTTAGTTTTAAAAATGTTGTAACCCCATTTCCTACAAATTAGTTTAATTAAATTCTAAAATTCAATTGCATCCACTTTCCTCGTGGGATCGACCCGTACTTGTCGTTGTTTACCAGTTAGGCATCGTGCACTTGCGGTTATTACAAGTGGGTTAAATTAACCTATTTATTTAGGTTAGTTAAACCTGCATCAAGTTTTTGGCACCGTTGCCGGGGAAAGTAGCGGTGTAATTGAATTTAAGATTTATTTAATCAATTTAAAAAAAATTAATTAAAATTCAAAAAAAAATTTATTAAGTTCTTTTTACACTCATTTTGTGTTTGATTTTGCAGATTACACGCTTCTCAAGGAAATTGGACGATCCAGCAAAACATCAAGCAAAGTTTTTTTTTATTTTTTTCATTTTTTATTTTGTGAGGAGAGTTTTAATTTTATTTTCACCTCGTTTTACGAGTGTGTGGTGTAATAATTTTTAAACTTTACTGTTTTCATTTTGTTTAATCACAAAAAAAAAAATTTGAAAAACCCAAAATTTTCTAAGTCAAAAGAAATTATAGGGAAACAATTTTAATTGTTGCCCAATAATTTTTTTTATGATTTAGAAATCCGACTTCTACGACCAAGACCAGTAAATTTATTTGCATGTGCTTGTGTGTTGAGTGAAACGGATAAAAAGAAGTCGGACTTTTTTTTTTAATCGTGCTAACTTTTTGTGCAGAACGGAATACGCACACTGTAAGTATTTTTAACTCACGCAACGTATTAGCGACCCGGGTGCTTTGTGTAATTGTTTGCAATTGTGTGTTGGTTGTGTAAATTCTGTAATTGTGGATGCTAAACTTTAGTAATTCATAATAAGCATACCCAGCTTCTAAATAGAAACCGGTGGGACTTGATATCCCCACCTCATCACTCCAGCTGTGTGCAACCAATACCCAAACATAATTAAAATCAATTAGCAAGTTAGATAGAGCCATCTTTTAGGTACGGTGTTCATATGACAACCAAGACCAAGGTGAGTCCAATAATTTTTGTGTTGACCAAAGCTAAAAGTGACGATGGGTTTAATTATTCAATGAACTCCGAGAGGCCACTGCCACAAGGGTAATTTAGCCGGTACGCCGAGTCATAAGTAAGCTACGAGCCACAAGAAGGATTGGTGTAACTAACAGTTTTGGGTTAGGAACACAAGCCTCAAGTGTACATTTAACATCACATCGTTCTCACATCTATTGGCTTACAGAGCGGTAGCACAAGGAAATACTTAATTGGACCATTGTGACCTCCTTCTCTTGTGCGATGATCCGGTTTCTTTGAAACAAAACTCTAGCCTACTGATTTTGAACTTTGCGGTGTAAAGTGTACACTCTTAGGATCATCTTGTAGCACCCATTGCTCTGTAATAAAGATTACATAAGAAATAAGTGTCCCCCAAAGATAAAAAGATAATTAATCTCAAAAACGGTTATTGCTTAGGGAGGCATGTTTTTTGTGCATTTATTGGTTGTTGATTGCGTGTGAGCCTGTGTATATTTTTAGAGTTAGTGCTTTCAAAAAAAATGAACACAAGGGATTATCCAGCCTATTTTTCCGAGCAAATCAATTCATTTTATGACATGCGACGACCTGATTATGATCCATATTTAGATTATTACAACTCAGGTTTAGCCTATCATCCTGACTTCTCATGGGCTCATGGTCAGTACCATGAAGGACCTCTAGACACTCCTCAGACTCCTCAAGCTTTCATTCTTGATAATGAGTCTCAATTTCATCGAGTTGTTCCTCATTCTAACACATCTAGTTTAGAGGACGCCTTAACTCGTGTCATGCAGCGAATAGAAGAAATTCTTGAGCAAAATTCTCAGGATATCACAGAATTGACAGTTATTTATCGACAAAATTCTCATGCTATCAAGAAACTTGAGATGACTTTGAGTCAAATAGCTGAGTCACTTCTTGAGATAGAGTCAGAAATATTCCCTAGCCAACCTATTTCCAACCCAAATGGTCAATATGAAATTAGTGGCACATCTGAGACGGACAGTGAAGATGTCCAATCCATTGCTACTACCCTTAGGAGTCGAAAATTGGTTGACAATCAGATAGGAATGCCTGACATAAGTGTTATTATATCCTCACCCAATTTTACACAGGTTGCATCCTCCTCTCATACGAAGGCTGATAAAGCCTCATTTATTGATGAACCTGTAGATTTTGAGACACTACAGACATCTCCTTCCCATGCTGACTCATTAGACATATGTCTTCCTAGTGACTCATGCATAGAATCAAACTGTGAACATTCTTTAGAGTCTCCCCTTGACTGTTTTCATGATACACATGACCATTTAGAGGCTTATTTGACTCATTTTAGTTTAGACTTTTCTGTTGATGATTCCATTAGGGAAGTCAATGATTTGCTTGACTCAGTCCCCATTGTGGATCCTAGTTATAAATGGAAGTCTAAAGTGAAGCCTTTTCCAATTAGGGAGTCAAAACTAGTCCCATCAGTTGAGCCACCTGAGCTTGACCTTAAACAATTACCTGACACCCTCAGGTATGCATTTTTAGGTGATGAGTTGTCTAGACCAATATCTCTATATGATTCATGTGATGAGCCTGTACCACCTGATATATCCATCATCTCATCTACTTGCATCACATTCCCATTTACTAAGGCTACTTTCACCGATCCCTTGTGCTGTAGTGAGGATTTCAGTTTTCACCATCCTGTTGTGAAAATTATTCAATCTTCTGATTTGGAACCAGACATAGGATGTTCCCTTTTGGGAGCACGCAAGGATCATCTGTTGTGTATGACTACTGGTCACTTTTGGAATGTCCTAGTGTATTTGGTGCCCCATGAGATTGCTATATTTTGGTGGACTGATCCTCAACTGTTCAGGTTGTTGATATACGACCATGGACTAAGTGTTTGTCATGTTCTTCCTCTCCACTTTTCGATACACCATTTTTTTAGGAAGAATATTTGTCGGGCTGATGACGTTAAACCAAACGCTACTGGGAGGCAGCCTAGCTTTAGTTGTGTGTCTTTGCTGTTAGTCTGGATTGATTTTCGAATACCCTATTTAGTTGTGTTTCACTCATACTCGTTAGCTCCATAACAGTTTTTGACTTGCAACTTGTTTTTTTTTTTTTTTTTTTTTTAAGTTTTCTTTGTTAGTGTCGAGTCTGCATTTTATCGATTTCTAATGAAAACTCCATGATTCTTATGTTTGTGAACCTCATTGATGGATGACTTCTTGGAAATTGGTAAAATCTTCACCGCGGTAATACTGTTCTAACCTCCTCTCATGTACTTATTTCATTCATTTGTCAGAATTATTTTGTTAAACATTGAGGACCATGTTTGGATTAGGTTTGGGGGTAGGGTTCATGAGTCGGTGAATTTTTCGTAGTGTTTTCTTTTCTTAAAAAAAAAAATTATGTCAAGAAAACTTGGTCTTTTGCGATTATGAAAATGGATTTTAAATGTTTTATGCTCAAGAAAATGCAAGCCAACTTGACATATTGGTCTATTGATAAAGACTGAAAGTTTAGTATGATCCTTAAGCTAGATCTAGTTCATAAGATTTTTCAACTCGATTATCTTTGCACCATGAGCCATGTTAGCATAACTTGAAGTTGATGAATGAAATATATACTAGGATACCTTAGAATAATAGTGGAGACTTAACCCTGAAAGTTTTGAGCCTTTCTATTTTTTCGAGGGTTATACATAAACTCTGATTTTTCTTGAATCCGTATTATCTCGTTAATGATCTCATTATTCTCATTTTTCTGATCAATTGCTTTGGGAATAACATCAAAATTGAATTATTACACTAGAACTTCTTGGTTTGTTCAATTGAGATGTCATAATACTGACCCGAACTTAGGAAATGATCTAGGCATTTTTTTTTCTTTAAACCATTAACTAGCCTTTTAACTTACCCATAACATTAACCTTTTTGTAGCATTTTGAGCCTTAGAATAACTTTTATTTGTTAACCCATTAACCTTTACCCAAATTTTCTGGGAATGTGTACGGATGGATATACTTGGTGTAAAAAGGGCATGAAAGAGCAAAATATGAGATATTTCATAAATCCTCTATGAAAAAAAAAAAAAAAAAAAAAACAGAAGAAGAATGTCAATGAGGATAAAGATGTGAGAATGAAGAAAAAATTGACGGTGCGCAACATTGATTTATTCTTGACAACCCTAATTGTTCGTATAATGGGTGTATACATTCCTAGAAATTTTTGTTAGAATCCTTTGACATTCCTTATTAACCATTACCAAAGCCCCGTTACAACCCAACAAAGTCCTAGTTGATCTTAGGTAAAGGTTGGTTTCACAGATGTGGAGATTTAATAACCAAGACCTATGGTGTTTGATTCAACATTTCCAAAAGTAATTGATATTCCTGTCCATGAGATCATGTTCATTCCATTCTTGAAAAGTCTGTTCTTCACAATACTATATGTGAGATGATTGTTTTCCATTATTTACTTTTTTCCTCACATATAAACTGAGTGAAATACCAAATCTCTGAGTGTTTTATTGTGAGTGACATGAGAGGTTTGAAGTCAAAACAAACTTTCTACAGGAGATTTAGTCATTGTTTTACTCTGAAATGAAAAGTTATGTTGATAGTGCTATCCACACACACATTGAGTTGAGGATGATTATTAAATTATTTGGAGATTTGTTGATACACTAAAATGACACTGTTGGTTTCCTGCATTTCTTGAAGTTTTAAAATGAACATTGTTTGACCAAGTTTTGTTGAGTCAGTAATGTTTGTGGGTAACAGTTTTGTATACCCTCACGAGACTATAACTCGTCCACTAGAGGTAATCTAGGGGTTCAAAGCCTTGTTGCACGTTTAAGGTAAGTGCAACCGATGATTTCTGCGAAAGTGAGTTAGAATTTTATTTTTATTGTTTTGCTCGAGGACTAGCAAAATATAGGTTTGGGGGTATTTGATATTCACATAATTATTACATAATATATCCCTTAATTTATACATGTTAGTGTTTCGATTATTATATTTTATAGTAATTATTTCGTTTTCATGTCTTTGTAGGAATTTGAGCATGAACGATGAAATCGTATTAAGGCGACAATTTAAGGAATGACAATTGGTCGATTCTAGAGGTGGTATAAAGCAGATGGTCACATACCTAAACCCTTAACCAAGCCCATAACCTAAATCCAAAACCTATCCATAAACCCAAACTCAATCCTACCCCTAAAGAATATTCTCTCATTTATACCTTGATGAATCTTCCATTTATCTCATCCCTATTCACTTTGATCATTCTCTATAAATACAAGAGCATAGGGTGAGAAAAGGGGGAGGAAAAGAAGGGAAGAAAAAAATCATTAGAAAATCAAATCATCTTCTTCACAAAAGGGGAGGAAGAGAAGGGAAAAGAAGGATTACACAAAAATCAAAACCTCTTCCTCACAAGTGATTCTCATCACCATCACCACTCATCCATCTCTCACTCACTCAGCAATCACCGCCACAGTCACCTCGCCACCACCATCACCCGAGCACCACCATTACCTCCGGACAGCACAACCGCCACCACCACGAAACAAGGGCGTGACAACCCTGTTTCGCGTCAGCGCCACCTCCATCACCGTCCTTGTCCCTCTCCCTGTCCATCATCCATCAACCAACATCATCCATCAACCACCATCACCTCCGGACACCACATCGCGAGCCACCACAACCACCACGAAACAGAGCCGCCATCACCGCGACTCTGTTCCTCCTCGCCACAGAGCCAGAGCATCTCTCACAGCCGCCATCTCGGCCTCTCTTCGTCTCGACCTCCTTCTTGTTTCCCTCCCTCACGGCCACCATCACAGAGCGGCTCGTCCGCGGCGCACAACCACCGCGACAGCGGAAACAGGGGAGCCTCCTTCTCAGATCTCTCTCTCTGTTTTTGAGTTTTCTCGCCGTTTCCTCACCTTCTCTCTTCTTTTGCAGGTTCTGGAGACAGTTGGAGGACGGAGGACACTCGCGAGGAGCACGGAGGAAGGCGGAGCAGCGCCGCTGCTCGCTGGAGACGAAGGCGGAGTCACGGAGGCACTGTTCTGAAGACGGGTGACCGAGTCAAACTGTTTTTGGCTATTCACACCCCCGGTTCTGCTCTGTGCCACCACAGAGCGTTTTGGGAACAAGTTTCTCGGGATTCATGTTCGGACCACCTGCTGATCTGCTGAGTACCACCACATCGAGTTTGTGTCAAACCAAAGGGATTGCATAATTCATTTTGATTTATTTTACTGAATTGTGTGCTTAATTGTTAATTACAATTTATTTCTGAATTTTTGATAAATTGCTTTCACCTTTCATGTTCGAGAAATTAAACTTGATATGTTTGGTAGTTAGAATTACCCTTTATCAATATTCAAAACATGTGCTAAAAATATTAAGCTTAAACTTTGATTAAGTGTACCCTAAAAAGACACTTAATACTTGGTAAGAGCGTATTTGCTTGAAATAATTTGTTAATGTTTGATAGAAACATGATATAATTTGAATTGGATTTTAACGATCACATATTCGGTGTAAGCAAGGGATTCTCATCCCTAAAGCTTCTCATTTAAATTTTCAGTAATTTAGATTTAAATAATTTTGCTAACTCATTGGTGAGTCCAAGCCCACAAAATCCATCTCATCTATCTTTTATTTTATTTTATTTTATTTTTCTTATTTTTAATTTATTTTTAGTTTAGTTTTAAAAATGTTGTAACCCCATTTCCTACAAATTAGTTTAATTAAATTCTAAAATTCAATTGCATCCACTTTCCTCGTGGGATCGACCCGTACTTGTCGTTGTCTACCAGTTAGGCACCGTGCAGTTGCGGTTATTACAAGTGAGTTAAATTAACCTATTTATTTAGGTTAGTTAAACCCGCATCAGGTGGACACGGTCTAGGTTGAGGCCTATTCCGATCTCGGTATAGTGAAATAGGAACGGTTCGAGTCGGGAAAGCCATTTTTTTTAGATGACCCAGTTGGACTCGAATTGTTTGGAACCAGGACAGTCCGGGTCGGGACCATGCCTTTCCGATTTGTTTATTTTTCCAATTTAGTTAACCAATTTTTTTTGCGCTTGATTTACCAGAAGGTCCAGAATGATTCATTTCATCAATTTTTGGGCTTGATTGTATTGTTCTCATTATTCATTTCTATATATCAGTTTATTCAGACCCTTATAAATTAAATAGTACATATCAGGTTAAGTAAAATATCAAAACAATGCTACCAACAAATTAAACAATACATGTCAAAACAGTGTTGCGAATAAATTAAACAGTACATATCATTTTTGGACTTGTTTCTATTGTTCTCATTACTCATTTCATCATCCTGCCAACAAATTTAGTGCCAAAACAATGTTGCACCAAAGTGAAAGTAGAACGCCCAGCAGGGCGCATTACTCTCTTACCTTCAAAATCAAAATATCACCTAATGGACCTAATTGTTCACACAATAGAGATTAAGTAAAATGTTACATAGTGGTTCAATAGTAGGTAACCGCATATCTGTGATGAGGAAGAGGTGATGGCGAGATCTGTGACGGTGGTGGATGGCGACGTGATGGTAGCCGGTAACCGCAGATCTTTTTCATTCAATCTGAACACAAACCAAGACATTAACAGTAGTTCGTTCAGTCAAAAACAAAAATTAAGCGAAATGAAATCTTTACATTTAACTTCAATCCAAACACTCCATCCATATAAAACAACATCAAGAAACAAGAGATACTGAAAAAACACAAAGATTTGATACACAGAGTAGCAGTAATTTGTAGATCAAAGAAAGTAGATCGCATTTCAATTTGGAAACAAGTAAACCCTAATATTGTGATTGAATGAAAAGCAAAGAAGGAAAGATTAAAGAAAGTAGAAGACTAACCATTGTCGCTGATGAGGAGAAGCTTAATGAGGTAATCAAATATAGAGTGTCGGAGTAGAGAATAAGGGTTGGAGGCGAGAATAAGGGTTGGAAAACCCTAGGGATAAGGGTTGGTTTGGACAACGGGGTGGGCTATGCTTTGTTTGGGTTTGCTAATAGTTGGGCATGGGTTTCGATTTTAGTTTGTTTTGAATTGCTACAGTAACCGAGACAAACCGGTTCGGTTCGGGACTAAACCGTTCTGGGACCAAAACCGAGATAAAAATCGAGTAAACCGATTTGTCCTGGTCTTAACCGGTTCGGTACCATACTGGGACGGGTCAGACCGCAATTCTTGCCTACCCCTAATTTTTTGTATATCTCGAGATTTTCTTATGTTTTCATATTTAAGTTGGATATGAAGCAATTTGGTCAAGGCGAGTCCATGTCGTTGACTATGCAATAACAAAAATATATATATATGGCCCATGCAGGTCTCGAACCAACTGAGCTAATGGGCCAAGGATGTCAACAAAGTTTATAGTGTGCATTTAAATCATTACATTGCCAAGAATTCAGTATTTTCATTATCACTGTTTTTTTTTTCGTATATATTATTGACCTATGCATAACCCAAAAATAATGTGATCATTGTAATTGAGTTGCTTGTCTTCTGATCTTTTCTCCATATCTTCATTGCAATGGGGTTTGCTCACTTTTTGATGACTAAGCTTGGGCTGAGCTGAAGCACCAGAACCCAATCTGCACAGCTCATGACCCTGTTATAGGTATTTGGTTAGCACTTTGAATCTACTAATCCAAAACTTGTACATATCTGATTAAATTATACATATTAAGTCATCATCATCAGTTGAAACTCATGAAAATCAATCACCCCATTGTCATCAAGATCAAAACAACTCAACATGGCTAAACACTCTTCATAATTTTTCTCTTCTCCAATTCGATTCAAAGTTCGTTGCAAGCTTTTTGCTGTTATATACCCAGAACCTTTCTCAGCTTCAAAAATTTCGAAAGCCTTAAGCAAATCTTCATCTTCCACATCTCCTTCCATCAACTTCATGAAGTCCCGAACATCCAACAATCCATCGCCATCTCCATCAACCTCATTGATCACATCTTCTGCCTCATTCACTGTTATGAACTCACCCAGTGATGCCAAATAGGCTCTAAGATCATTACTTGAAATCCTTCCATCTGCATTACTATCAAAGTATCGAAAAATTGCATGACATTCATCTTCCCTTGCTAAGTCTGTGGACTTCAGAGTAGCCATGCATGAGCTCGGTGGGTGACTTGGTGCATCGGGTTTGCACGACTTGGGGCTCAAATTTGTGAACCATTTGGACGATTTAGAAGTAATGAAACTCGCAAGATTGGTTAACATGTTGTGTTATAAGGTTTGATAAAAAAAAAAACCATGACATGTAGTAGTTATATAGAATAGAGTGATAAAGTGGATTGCAAAGGTGGTAAGGAATGATTTCCATGAAGTTGCCTAGTAAATAAACTGAAGAAGTAGTTCAAGGGGTTCAGGTAAGTGTTGAAAGTGCAATGCAACAGAGGTTCACCAAATACTCTGGAAGTCGTCAAGTCTTTATGCCTAATAACGCGTAACTGCTATTTAGAGGAATCAAGAACATGCCACATTGAAGAATCCACTTTTCAACTACGAAGCAAGTGCAACACAAACCCACCACCAACTACCCCTTCTTTGTTTTCAACTTACACTTCCATATGACATCTTCGCGGCTGGTCCTCCACCTCGATTGAACTACGTATCCTACCTGTTTTATATCAATAGTTTTCCCAAAGGTACTTAAATGGCCTGTCATCGATAGCACCAGCAGTCAGGCTAATGCAAGTATGGCTATGGTTGAATCCTTTCAGTATCTGAAAACCTTGGAACCTCGGACATGTTTGGGACAAACTTGTATCCTAAATACAGAGAACCAAAGTACTTGGAGCCAACTACTTCAACATTCTCATTTTAGTAGTTGGAATTAAAACTGCTAGTACTGATAACAATTGTACTAGTACAAACAGATCAGACTCGTGGTCTTACCCAACTATCCAGTCCTCTAAATAGTTACTTGAACATGCTATTGCGGCCTCATTTAGCTCAGCTTAAAATATAAGTATATCTATCTTCACCAATTCTCTATATTATGATTGAAAAAATAAGTGTTTATTGAACGAGATGCATCAAATTGCTGAACCGCATCTAAAACATTGTTGTTTCCATACATTGCAACATCAGATTAGAGATCACAATCATAATTATGCATTACAAGTATAACCTTGTGTATTTGGGCAGCATAAAACATTGCCATCGCCCTCCTGCCCGAAGAAAACATTATACACGTCATCCAACAACATTGGTCACTTTGAGTTTGTAGAGTACAAAGTTAAGCAAGCTGCAAGGCTTCTTCGCGTTTTATGTTGAATATCTTGATAAGTGCATCCTCAACAGCCTGATCATGCCAATTGAAAAATAATCAATACAAGTTTACCACTTATACTTGCATTATGCAAAATTTTAGACAACTAGGAAAATAAAAAGGTTATATATGCTGCTGAGAAACAATCTGTTTACTCTGTTGGTGGATGATCTTATCATGCTTATACGCCATTCAGCAAAGGCAGAATAGCGTTTGAGACGACACATCCACCAAACGAAGTGTCTTTGCAGCTATTTCTAATGGCAAATCAAATTATATGTTTGACCTTTTTAAAAAGCCTATCCAGGGATAACAATATCATTCATTCATACTTGTATACGATCAAACAGAGTAGCAGAGAAAGAATAAGATGGACATAAGTTCATAAGCAGTGACCGGAAAGTTTCGACAGTGTTAATGAGTTACCTTATCTGGAGTAGAAGCACCTGATGTTACACCAATTGTGACAGGACCCTCAGGTAGCCAGTTTTCTTTCACCACGAGTTCACCATGCTGTTACAATTAACAAATGGCTTGAGCACAAACATATGAAAAATCTCATATAAATGATTTTTAAGCATGGACTTGCCAAGAGGTCAACCATTTCTTCTAAAGAAACTTACGTTCAGTTTAAAGCTAATTTTGTTTCCATCAATTCTCTCATCACTGTCGATCCAATACGAAGGAATTCCACGGAGCTCTGCAATCTCCTGCAGATGTGAGGTATTACTTGAGTTCCACCCACCAACTACTAAAATGAGATCAACTTTGTCTTCCACCAGCTTATACATTGCATCTTGTCGTTCCTGAACACACGCCAAGACATCATAAATCAATCAGAGATATGTATACGAAGAAATGGAACTGAAAAGAACCATGAGTACAATTGGACATAAAGTCCATTAGCTACGTACTACAACCAGAAACATTAACATAGTAAAACTGCGACAAAAAGGAAACAAATAATTTGATGTGCTTAGAACTACATTTATTTCTGCAGTTATTTCTATTCAATCCAAAAGAACATCTCCTCTCTTCATGTACCAAGCATCTAGACAACTGGATCAAATGCAAATGTAGACAACTAGGAGAGACAGGACTCATGAAGTACATTGCGACAGAAGATGGCATTCTAGAATGCAAACAGTAAGACCTAAAATAAACTAACAGAATAAAGAGGATCCTAGTTGATGCAGAAGACAAAGGAAAGTAAAAATGAACAACTAATGACAATTTTCCATTAATAAACTACTGCAAACATAATTTTCTAATTATGTTTTGATCCTTGAGTTGTTTGCTAGTATGATTACAAGAATTATACAAGGGATAGGTTTGAAAAAAAGAAAAAAAAATATAACCATGACTTGGCCATATATAGACAAAAGCGCATGTGGGGATCCAAGGGTTTTAACACATATCCTTCCTAATTTGTCATATCGCCATCTTGTAATAATGTTAGAGTAGGAAGCTCATTTAGATCATCAACATGGTTATTGATTAGTTCTAATTCATTTATGGCTTTACTATAAAGCGCCTAATCATCAGCACTTCCTAGAATATAGAACTTTCATGACGTTCTGTCTTGGACCCTGCCTATTGACACATTCCATATGGATCTACTTCTGCAAAGCCATCCCCTTCCAAGTCTAAATTTACTAGTTGCCTGTCTTTAGGAGCTTCAATTTTCACCAAGAGCCACAGCAACTATGTTACTGGTATTTTCATAACACGTTCAAAGATCTCAAACATCTCTCCTTCAGCGTGTTTAATATGAGGCTGCTCCCACATCTCAAATATACATCTATTTTTGGCTTTAAACCCACAGCTTCCTTTGTAGTCAACCAGTGAAGTTTCATAGTAAAGAATTGGTCATGCTAGCACCCTCCAGCTAGCCCACAGTAACTATAAAAGGTCACATCCTCGCCAATCTCTCAATCTTCTTCAAAATAAGATATAAGTCACTATTTCATTTCATATTCTTTAAAAAATTACTACTACTTTTGATTACTCACGAAGGTAAGGTTGTGCATGCCTAGATCACATAACTAAACACAATAGAAGAAAAGAGCATAAAAAGCTGTAAACAGGTCGTCTCCTAGCACATTTTTTAGGAAAGACATCTTATAATGTTTTGATGAACTACAAAAACTGAAAAGAATGAAGTGCTGAGAAGTGAGACGTACTTGAGTAGCATCACAAATAGTGTTGAAGCTCATAAAATGGTTGGTAACATTCTCTACTCCATACTTCTGCATCATAGTCCTCTCAACAAGTCTCCCTGGAAAAGTTAGCCAATTAATAAACTAATATCACCATTGGAAAATTCTTAATAACATTCAGATCATCAGACAGTTTTAACTAACCAATTTCTTCCGTTTCTCCCTTCAACATTGTAGTTTGGTTTGCAACACCACATTTCACAAGATCTCTGTCTGGGTCAAATCCCTTAGAAACTGCAAACTTGAATTTCTGCAGAGATGCCGATAGTAATCAGATAAAAGTTAGTTTTGGTCAAAATGACTGGACAGTTTATACAAAATAAGAATGAAGGTTACCTCCATAAACTCCTCTTTTGTTGAGCTAGATCCATTAAGTTGACCCCCCAAGATGTAGTCGCACACATACGTTGCCTCTTCTATGTTTTTCACAATAACATACTTCCCAGCAAAGGATGCAGTTGCAACGGTTTCCTCATGAGAATATTTACCATGAATTATGGAAGTGTGGTCTCCCTTCTTGTGCTTCTCAACACTATTCCATACCTTTGAAAATAAACAAATTTATCAAACTCAAACATAAAATCACTTCTCACAAAAATGAGGGAAACACCAAAAGTGTGAGCTGCGCCGAAGGCGCAATTACACACTAGTATTTGACGAATAAAGAGTTGACTCCAGAAATAATACCTTAGATACCCATGGGCAAGTTGTATCGACTATTTGTATCTTCTTCTCATTCAAAGTCAGCAATTCATCAACTGCTGCCCCAAAAGCAGGCAAAATCACGACATCGCCACTATCAACAACTTCAAATTGTTTCTTTCCATCCCCAATCGGAATATTCTCAACATTCATCTCCTCTAGACGCTACAATAAAAAAATCCAATCTCTCAGTCAAAGCTAAAAAAAAATCACTTCAATCAGAATCATAATTCAAATTAGCAATTTATTGAAATACATATTGCAAAATAAATCGTAATAATCAATATTAATGGTCAACAACTAGATCGAAAATGATATAAATGAAGCCAAAAAGTTGTTTAAAACCATGATACTTTGGTTGATTAGCAAATAACACAATAAGAAACATACAACTTCAAATCACTGATTCACCTGAACATCTAAACTCTGTAACTCATGATAACTAATTTCGATCCACAGATAACATAACGTAAATCGGGATCTAACAAAACCAAAACCCGACTTAAACCACCATAATTTGGTTAAATTCCTACAAAAGGGGTCAAGAAAGTTCCAATCTTTCGCCTCCCCTTCGCAAATCCACACAAAAAATCTCATCAAATTCAGCTCAAAACTACTCAAATTATTCAAAAACTCCAAAAAGTAACTTCAAATTCAAAACCTTTTCATCACAAGAGCATCAAATTCTACCTTATTAACAGTTGGGTTGTGAATAATCTCATTAGTAATCCAAATCTTCTCTGTGGGAAACTGCTTCCTTGCTTCATAAGCAATCTGAACAGCCCTCTCAACTCCCCAACAGAACCCATACGCCTCCGCCAACTTCACCGTAACATTCCCCCATGTGTACTCATTCCCATTCTCCTTCAGCTTCTTTATCACATCACCTGCATCCCCAAACCCCCAAAATTAGTAAAAAACAAAAAAAAACCAAATTTTTTTTCATTCAAATCAAAGCAAGATCAAATTTTGAACCAAACCCACTCACTTGTATACTCAGTGTTCATGAGCTCTAGAGTTTCCTCCTTGTGTCCGAACCCCTTGCGGTTGTAATTCTTGCCTCTGGTCAAATTATGTCGAAACGCCTTTGTGTCCAAGTTTGCATCTCCGGAAGAGAGGGATACGGATGAAGGAGGGGGTGCTTCGGTGTGGCAGCGGACAGAGAAGGGCTTTCGGACGATTGGGTATCGGGAAGTGGTAGTGATGGAGGTCTCAGTTGGGAGACAGAGACGGGAGAATTGCAAAGAGATCGCCATGGAAGAGGAGGGGTGCGCAGGTTAAGCGATAGAGAGAGTTGTTTGTGTGAAGAAGAGAAGTTAGGATGCGCATTATATATCCAAGAAATTTTTTATTTTTTATTCTTTTTTTTTTTTTGCGTTCATAATTATTTTATGGTTGTTAGTTTTGGCGGGGTGGAATATTTTTTGGATTAATTAGAGAAAATTAGAGAAGTGATTACTATAATTACTATGATTAATTTGTTCAAAATAATTATTGGTGATTCATTAATATAATTACTTTGAAGTTATGGAATCAGGTTTTGCAATCAGAACGATGTGACATTATCAAATGAGGTTTTTTACAACTTCAAAATACACATAAACACTTTGAAAATTTCATCATTTTTTCAAAATCACGCTACATTACCCTGATTGCAAAACTTAGTTTTCTAGCATTTTCCTTCCAAGAATGATTATATAATTATATTTGACACAGTTTAGATTGTCAATCACTATAACTTATGTGTCGTGTTAGCATTCATACACTAGAAGGTTGAAATGAATATAACAGTTTGACACAGTTTAGACTGCAATATTATCGACAGTAGTCGATAGATGGTAGAGACAGATATTACGAATATAACAATGATCCGAGGAGCAAAAAATTCCTCCATATTTGGATATTACTTTCGTCCAAATGTAAATGCAGATTTTGATAGGAGGTTGTATAAGATTTAAAGTGAAGATTTGGAATAAGATCTAGCCCAATTAGTGTTAATAAATTTTAAAAATCAATTATTGCAAATTTATGTCTCTCATTTTAGTTCATTAGATAACTCCTTTACAAAATACATTTTTGTGAATTTATATATATATATATAAGGTCATTGTCATGAACACATGCAAAATGTGATAAAACTGAAAGAATTCATATGGTTTAATTGAACAATTGCTGAATAAATATCATACCGTAAATCATTGTAATATAATATTGCATTGTTTATAATTTTTTTTATCGAAAACAATGTGTTCTCAAATTAATCAAAGGTAAAAAATATATATAGCTGTGAAAATATTCAAAATTAATTTATCATAACTGTTGTAATAGACAATTATGCAAGTGTTTTTAGAAATTGAAATAAAATTCCAAATTTGAGTATTCAACATAGTTGTGAAAGTATGATGTAATCTGCGATAGTGCCAACAACACAGATATTACACTAATATATATACATTTTTTAATCTTATCCTAATTAATTTTTAAAATAATGCGCAACTATATATATATATATATATACACTCATCCTAGATCCATTACAAAAAATGAAGAATCTCTACATTATAATAATAGTGTATATATAAAAATTATAATTAAAAAAATAATCATTATTGTAATATCATGAATGATAAAGCCATTAATTAATCATGAAATGTGTGTGTAGATATAACATAAACATATATTAAACATATAAATCATGCTACAGAATTTCTGACTTGACTGCTTCAACTTTCAAATCTGTTTGGTTGAATCATTCAACTTTCTAAGTTTTGAAATAAATGATAAATTTATGTAGCATGCATATGTTGAAAAAAACCTAAATTCTGGTATATGGGATCAGCAATTCTAGGTAGTCAGGTCAATCAATCATTTTTTTTTTATCAGAGTTTGACCAATTTACAATTTTACCCATTCTATAAATGATGTTTGTGAATGTGTTTTAAAAAAATGAATAAAATTATAAAAATGACTTACTTGACTACCTAGCTGCTATGAAATAAGACTATAGACCAAAACAAAGCCTTTGATATTTAAATAAATAATAATTGTTTTCAGTAGTTGGCTAGTTGCTGTCATTTATGCAATTATATCATATCTTTTGGGTTGAAAATGATTAAAAAAATTTAGGTTATTGGTTTTGTCTTTGGTACGGCCTGAGGTGTCTCTAATTGTTGTTCATGTGGCAAGATGACTCATAATTGCTAGTCTGAGTCTCTCGACGAACTGACTTGGACTTATTGAATTGAGGGAAGTTAGGTTGAACTACACATATCAAAATTCACTCCGGTGTCAAATTGGTATTTTGAGTGAAAAATCACGTTTTAGTAAACGATGTTTTGTTTTCTTATATTTTTCGAAATTTTATAAGATTGTGTTGAAGAAAGTTGGTACTCTGTGACTCGATCTGTTCATGTATATCATGATTGTTCTACGCAATGGAATTTGTTTAGTCTTCATCAAGACCATGACTTTTCCCTACATACATCACTTCTAGTGTTTGAAACTATTGATTTCTGGTTCTTGACTATTCAAATGATGACTTTTAAACCAATAAATAAGTGATCTATATAGCAGAAATGTTATCAGTTTAAGCTATCAAGGTTACGATAGTAGTTCAGTTAGTAGACTTGTGGTAGATGATATGACAAGTTCAGTGCTTAAATCCTATCAAATCATGCTCACATTTCAAAAAAAAATTGGCTGCTAAAATTCCCGATGAACCGAGCATGCTCTAAGGGATTTGCCATTGGGTTGCAGTGTCTAATTATGTTATTGTGGTTTATCCATCGATTTATCAACAATGTCTTTCTCACACCATTTAATTTTGTAGACTTTTTCTATATTCACATAAGATTTGGATCACTATTTTTAATTTGTAAATATTTTTTTTATGGTAAATAAAACGCCGATCGTACGGAGTACGCCAAGTGTCATGTAAATCACCCATTTGATCTTCAAGAAAATGACACAATAATATAGCTGATGGTGATTAAGCTATGTGATCTTATTTTTATAAACCATCTTAATCAAATGCTATAATGTCCAAAGCAACATCTGAAAACCTGTGACAGCTTCAACCCTTCCAACCTCAAAAAAATTCATGGAATCTCTTTGCCTATTTGTCTTGTTTTCGACACAAGATGCTCTAGAACATGCTCAATCAATAATTTTCATTTTATTTATTCATTAACTTTTATTTAATTATTTTATTTTTGCATGTTTATCATATGGTCTGAATTGGGATAATTTTATTTGTGTTAGTATATTAGTAGTTGTTGAATGTGCTATGGCACTTCAATATAGCTTTGACTTTTTGGAAACACGAAACAAGCATGTAAATGGGTCGGGGCAGTCGGATTCGACCTGTTTAACTAGATTAGCTATTTTTATGAATAGAAATAGGACTCAAGTCCTTCATTTGCACTAATATGCATTATGTAAGACAACCTACTATTTTCTGTAGTTCGAGACTCACATGTGTGTTGCACACATTTTACATTGTGCAAAATACGTTTTTTATTCTGTAGCGTTCAGGTATTCCATTTGAACTGAAATTTTGAGAAAAATTAAAGATTTCAAATGAGATACGATGTGTCAAAGTTTTAACTCATTTTGACATGTGTGCCTCGATATGCACATAACATATGAAAAATGAATTTATCTATCAGAATAACAAAGCGAGCGAGGGCCCACCTTGAGCATGACACAAATCTACTGGAAGCGTCCAACACTCACAAAGATAGTTTATGAAAATATTTAATTACATGAATCTAAACATGTATCTCGATGAACGGTGTCAAAACAGGTTGAAAACTTTGGCACGTTTCCAGCGTTAATGAAATTTTCTGAAATTTGAAATTTGAGGGACTCCAAACCCAATCCCCCATTTTTATACATCCAATCTAAATTACAATACTCCTTCTAAACAATACATATATAGTAATTCAAGCTCAGACTTGCATGAAACTTGGGCTTCTGGACTTAAGGCCCAAACTCAATTGAGTTATATCAGTCCCAAAGTTGCTATCTAAAGCCCAGTTCTTTGAAACCCAATGTGGGTCCATAGTCCAGACCAATGGGCCCTCCCATTTATCTAGTAATAAAGGCCCATCTCATTTTCTAGTTTCCAATTCGAGGTCTCGTCCATAACCTGTGACTTGTGTCAAGTCTTCTCGAGCCACTTTATTAAGCGCGAGTCATATTTGCAAAATTAAAAAAATGCATGTCTGAAGAAACAATAATTCCCCTTCCTGAGATCCTCAAAACCCTAGCTTGCCTTAAAAAAAAAATAATAATAATAATAATAATAATAATAATCATGCCAACCACTATCTTGACAAAAATATAAATCACTTATGACCACTATATCAAATATGGCACCAACATTACAATATGGGAGTAGAGCATTTTTTGCATGGCTTTCTTTTAGGGTGATTCATTAAGAAAGCAACCTTTGCATTAAGAGTGCTTTTGGTTGCATGGAATACAACTCCGCAAAATCTTGATGAATATTGAATCATGAACAAATCAAAGGAGATAGGAAAAGAACTAATTATTGAATATGTACAAATTATACTCCTTTCCAACCCTAAAACAAAAGCAATTGTAAACATTCAAACATGCTTATTGATGCGGTGGATTTTCGCTCTCTGCTTGACCTTGACCTGTTGACCTGTACAAGACATGCACGTGAGCCACGGATCACTGTTGTAGTGGTCGATGAAACTCCAATGTTAAAGTCAGAAAAAGATATGAGGAATGAGTAATGTTGTAAATGGGAAATTTGTAGCGTACATTTGTTCACCAATCTCGTGTATTATTTATAGTGCTGGAGTTCTGGCTTGACCAGGTCATCGGTGGCGTAGATTAGGGAAGAAAATCTTCTTAGAGATCCTTATCTAATTAGGAGTTGTGTTGTAGAAGAAAGTTTTCATGTTAGATTTGTGCTCCTAGATACGCAGAAAATAGTTCTTAATTTGAGTGTTGTCCATATATGAAAATTTTTATGTACGACATAAGCAAATTGGTGTTGTCTTGCCCGTCTGAAGCCGATTCCCGATATACTTTCCTTAATAGGTTTTACGAGTATTGGGGATGACTGTGAGACGTATGAGCTTAACAAGCTGTAGTAATTTGGGTCCGTTTGGCGGACTGCACTATGTGGGCTTGATGCCACTTGAGCCTGATTAGTGTTAAACTGATACTTGGGTCTATTATTTGTTGAGATAATTATAATATATGTACGATGTAAAAGAGATGACATTTCGGTGTATCATCACTTCTAATATTTTGCCAAAAAAACCTTGAGATTGAACAGCTCACAATCTTGGACAAAACCTTCAAGATGACTTCATTTGGTGATTTGTTGTCAATAGTATTCTATTCAAACAAACATACCCTATTCATAATTTCTTTTTACATCTAGAACACCTGCTAATGTATCCAAATGACTTTATTAGAGAAGTTGATAATTTAACATGGCATCAGAGTTATGGTTTGAAAAGGTCGAAGGTTCAATTCTTCCCCTCGGCACAGTGGCTGAAAAATACCTCAACAACCAAACATGCCCTAACATCTGGAACACTTAGTAATGTATCCTAATGTATAAATGGCTTTATTAGAAAGAATTTTTTTTTTCAACGTACCCATAGCCATAGGGGGCAAGATAAAAAACCATCAGGAATCCCAATTGTAGTTTCCAAACCCCGCCAAGGTATTTCCAGTTTCAGCTACTAGGCAACTTCAATGAAAGTGTCACCTCTAGCCTTTCAATTTCTTTGTTATATGAGTTAATTCCATAAGCCATTTCATTTCTACAAACAAATCAAACCATCTAGATGTCCTAAGTACACCCTTCTTCCAAAATGCCTTTCAATTTCTTTGTTATATGAGTTAATTCCATAAGCCATTTCATTTCTACAAACAAATCAAACCATCTAGATGTCCTAAGTAACTATATAGGTTTAATGAAGAAGACTTGTCATGCTTGACTCATGATCATGAACCCTTTTTTTTCTTTCAAACCATATGTTTGCCTTTCAAAACCTACTCGAGTAGGTTTCATACCAAAGACGTAACAAAGGAAGACGGTGAATGTCATGTTTTGATCTTGATGACAATAGGGTTATTGATTTTCATGAGTTTCATCAGATGATGATGACTTGATATTATGAATAATCTTATGAAGGTCAAATTACTTAACATCATATATACTGCATTTAATCGAACCAACCACTATAATCCCAAAAGTACAAATCAATTATGACCACTTTTATCAAATTTGGCCAATATACAAAATGGGACAGAGCATTGTCTTCGTTTTGCTTATGTCAAGATGATTCATCCAAAAAGAAACTAATTCATCCGAAAGCAATCACCTTTAATGGTGTTTTTGGTTGCATGAAGTTCAATAGTGATTCAATGAAGTTAACCTCACGAGACTTGGTGAAGTCAGGATTCTCCACCGTTGCATCTATAGATTGATCTTAACCAATTTCTCTAGTTTGGGACATCATACAAAATTAATTCCATGTCTCGAAATAGCCAAAATAAAAAATAAAAAAATTGTTACATTACTTGAACTTCTTTTTATGCACAAATTCTGCAAACTCTACGGATTTCTTCCTCTCTTCAATGTTTCTCTTATGCGCAAACTCTACAAACTCAACAGAGATTCTTTTAAGTTGTATATTTTGAATGTGAGTTTATTATATAAGAAAAAAATTATTTGTAAGGTTTTCATCGAAACAGTGGTGAAACAACGAAAAGTACATTATAAATTTAAAAGCAAGCACTAGAAGTCATGGGTTTCAGGATGTAATTAGGTATTAATCATTATGATGAGAAAAAGGTATTAATCATTATGAACACAAAAATAGAATGCAAATGTTTTTTTTCTTTACCACATATATTTTGTAGATCGTAAACTTGCAGAGTAGAGGAAGAGTCTGTGTATAGGAAGAGCGGTTCAAGGAGAAGAGAGACCTAATTTAACTAGCTTTCCTATATTTTTTTTGGTTAATGAATTAGCTACTAGTTAGCAACGTGGAGATAATTTTCTAACTATTTTTATAATTAAAAGATTAAAATTAGTTAAGATCAATATATTAGATCCAACAGTAGAGAATGTTGACCTCACTAAGTCCCATCAGATTAACCTCATTGAATCACGACTCAACTTCCATACCCCACTTAGGCATATTTCTAGTTTTATCTACTAGGCAACTCCTATGAAGCTCTCAATTTCAGTTTCTCTTGTTTATATATATCTTACTTCCAAATGCCATTTCACAAATCAAATCATCTTGATATCCTAATACCCTAGTACTTCATCCAAAATGCCCGGCAAATGGTTCTCAGCATGTTTCAGCAAAAAAAGGCAGCATCAACGACCCCCCAAAAAGCATCTCCGCCGCCACAACCACTACCATAGCAATGAACCAACGACGATCATTACTACTACACCATCAACCACCACCACCTCCACTGTGTCCACAATACACTGAAACACCCACTGCCACTATCGTTGACACAGGTATGCCAGTGACAACCACTATATTGGATAGTGATACTGGCACTGAGAGCGCGCCTTCCGCCACCTCCAAGCGCCTAGTTCCATTGATTTTCCCATTCTGGCTTCCTCCATTTTTGCGATAAGTATGAATGTAAATGATCTTGTGAAACAGGAATAGAAAACATAACTGTTTTGTGAAACAGGAAATTGTTTCACAAACAGGAACAGGAAACTGTTTTGTGAAACAGGAAACGTTTTTGAACAGGAAACAAATTCTAGGAAACATGAAACTGTTGCGAAACAGGAAACTGTTGCGAAACAGGAAACTGTTGTTCCTATATATACTAGGAACTGTAGGTGTTTTTTTTATTATTAGATCACCACATTCTACATTAGACTGCAAAACACCTTATGAGGTGTGGTCAGGTGAACATGCTGATTACAGTCTACTAAAAGTTTTCGGTTGTATTGCCTACTACCATGTGAAAGAAAATAAGCTTGATGTTAGGGCTAAGAATGCCATTTTCTTAGGGTATGCAAAAGGCGTGAAGGGTTATCGTCTATGGTGTTTAGAGGATAATAAATTTGCCGAACCACGTAAACCCTGTGTCTCTTGTGGTAGGTTCTTGGTTTTCTCTGATTACTTTCATTACTAGTTGCTCTATTTAATTGATTGGATCCTTGTGGTACTTGTGTGTAATTGTTGGTGTCCACCCGCTTCCGCAATAAGGCGCAACAATTGGTATCAGAGCACTAAGGGAAATTGATCTTGAATTGTTCTACTCAAGATTGTGAAGATTCAAAAGTGCTAGGATTTGTTTGTGCACAAGTTGTTTGAAAAAAAAAAAAATCGTAGTGAAGCTTCTTGTCTAGAAAATCACAGGTTTTGTTTGCAATGGCATCCAAGGTGAGCAAGGCACATGTGGGGAAGTATGAAATCGAGAAATTTAATGGTAAGAACGATTTGGGATATTGGAGAATACAAATGAGAAATTTGCTTATTTCTCAGAAATTACACAAGGCATTACTAGGGAAGGATAAAAAGGCTGAAACCATGTCAGATGATGAATGGGAAGAATTGGATTTGGAGACGCGTGCTGCTATTTGCTTGTGTCTGGATAGAGACATAGTTTTTTTAGTTAATGAAGAGACTACGACAGCTGATGTTTGGTTGAAGCTTGAGTCACAGTTTATGACTAAGACATTATCAAACAGGTTATACTTGAAAACCCAATTGTACAGACTAGCAATGGATGAGGGCACTCCAATTGGTGATCATATTGCCAAGTTTACACGGATTATCTCAAATTTGAGAGATGTGGATGTGAAGATTGAGGATGAAGACCAAGCAATTATATTGTTTTACTCCTTGCCGCAGTTATATGAAAATCTTGTACAAACAATTTTGTTTGGGAAAGATCATGAACTTACATTTGATGAAACTATCGGTGCACTCTTGTCCAATGAGATTCGGAAGAAAACTTCATCAAGTGGTAGTGGGAAAGATCAAGCTGAAGGGTTGGTTGCTAGAGGAAGGTCTCAAGTGAAATCATCTTCAAAGAGTGGAAAATCTAGATCAAAGTCTAGATGTCCACAATGTCACAAATGTAGAGAGTGAGGGCAGATTAGAAAAAATTGTCCAAATCAAGGTAAGAGTAATCATGATAACAGTTGAAAGGGCAAGAAAAAGCAAGATAAGGGTGATACTAGTGAAGCAAGTTATGCATCTAGTACGGAAAATGATGAAAAATGTTATTCAGCTGCTGGTGAAAACATAGAAATGTCTGGGAGATGGATCCTTGACTCTGGGTGTTCTTACCATATGTGCCCAAACAAGGAGTGGTTCACTACCTATGAGCACAATGATGGTGGTACTGTTCTGATGGGTAATGATTACGATTGCAAGACAGTTGGAATTGGAACAATGAGGATTAAGATGTATGATGGTGTTGTGAGAACCTTAACTGATGTGAGGCATGTCCCAGCCTTGAAAAAGAACTTTATCTCGCTTGGTGTTTTAGACTCCAATGGTTGTAAGCTTACAGCGGTAGGTGGAGTTTTAAAGGTTGTCCGTGAGTCTTTGGTTGTCATGAAAGGGGTCAAACAAGGTAACTTGTACACCTTGATGGGTAACACGGTAACATGAAATGTGGCAGTGGGAACTTCTTCATCGGAAAGCACTAGGTTATGGCACATGCGACTTGGGCATATGACAGAAAAAAGGATTGTCTCTACTGAGCAAGCAAGGGTTACTGAAGGGTATGCAGAAACCGACTATGGAGTTTTGCGAGCATTGTTTATATGGAAAACAATGCAGGCTAGGGTAAAATTCAGTACAAGCAAGCACCGGAGCAGAGGTATTTTAGACTATGTGCATACAGATGTGTGGGGGCCAGTGAAGGTCGCCTCTAAGGGAGGTTCCAGGTACTTTGTCTCCTTCATTGATGATTATTCCCGTCACACATGGGTATATTTTTTGAAGTCTAAAAATGAAGTATTTGAGACATTTAAAAGGTGGCGAGCAATGGTTGAGAATAGAACTGGAAGAAAGTTGAAGACTTTGAGGTCTGATAATGGTACCGAGTATACTGAGGGTACTTTCAAGCAGTTTTGTGATCAGGAAGGAATTGTTCGACATTGGACTATTAGAGACACACCACAACAAAATGGAGTTGTTGAGAGATTGAACTATACTATGCTTGAAAAAACTAGGTGTATGCGCTCCTATGCTTGTCTTGGCAGAGAATGGTGGGCTGAATCAATAGCCACCGCGTGTTTCTTGATTAATAGATCGCCACATTCTACATTAGACTGCAAAACACCTTATGAGGTGTGGTCAGGTGAACATGCTGATTACAGTATACTGAAAGTTTTCGGTTGTATTGCCTACTACCATGTGAAAGAAAATAAGCTTGATGTTAGGGCTAAGAATGTCATTTTCTTGGGGTATGCAAAAGGCGTGAAGGGTTATCGTCTATGGTGTTTAGAGGATAATAAATTTGTAATCAGTCGAGATGTTACATTTGATGAGAATTCCTTGTTAGCTTGTACTAAAGCTAAGGAGTTGGTTGATAGTGGTGGTGAATCTAGTAACACTCAGAAAGTGGAAGTTGAAGCGTCTGTGGATGCAGCAGATGAACAAGTGGTTGAAGCAAGCACACATGATCTGAATTATGAGCCTGAAGACCATGAGGAACAACAACCAGTTGAAGATAATCAATCCCAGCAGCAACCTTTGGCCTTAACTAGGTCAAAACGATCGGTTAAGCAAGTACAAAAATTTGGCTTTGAAGAGCCGTTGAAGCACTATGGTCAGTTGAATACAGTTGATTTGGTTGCATATGCACTCTCTGTGGAAGATGATGAGCCAACTACTTACAAGCAGACAGCTCGTCATTCAGATAGTCAGAGTTGGTTAGTAGCTATGCAGGGTGAGATGGAGTCTCTCCAGAAGAACCATACTTGGGATCTAGTGTCGTTGCCTAATGGAAGAAAAACAATTGGCTGCAAGTGGGTGTTTAAGAAGAAACAGACTACTCTAGAGTCTGGTACTCAGTTCAAGGCAAGATTAGTAGCTACGGGTTTTGCTCAGAGGGAAGGCGTTGACTACAATGAGATATTTTCTCCTGTGGTAAAACTCACTTCTATACGTGTGTTGTTGAGCTTGGTAGCTCATGGTGACCTTGAGCTTGAACAACTTGATGTGAAAACAACTTTCTTGCATGGAGACTTAGAGGAGGAAATTTATATGCATCAGCCGAAAGGTTTTAAGGTTGTTGGAAAAGAAGACCATGTTTGTTGTTTGAGGAGATCACTTTATGGGTTAAAGCAGTCACCTAGGCAGTGGTACAAACGGTTTGACATTTTATGTTGAAACATGGGTTCACACGAAGTAAGTATGATTGTTGTGTTTACTTGAAAAAACTTTGTAGTGGCGATTTTATTTATCTTTTGCTCTATGTTGACGATATGCTCATTGCCTGTAAGAGTATGCTGGAGATAAATAAATTGAAATCTCAACTTGCATCTGAGTTTGAGATGAAGGATATGGGTGCTGCAAGGAAAATACTTGGTATGGAGATAAGAAGAGAAAGGGAGAATAAAAAATTATTTCTTTCACAGAAGGGGTACCTTGAGAAGGTCATATCACGGTTTGGCATGGAAAACGCAAAGCCGGTTATTACTCCTTTGGCTTCACATTTTAGACTTTCTCGAAAGTTATCTCCAGTCACAGTGGAAGAAAAGGAATACATGTCGCATGTTCCTTATGCTAGTGCAGTTGGCAGTTTAATGTATGCTATGGTGTGTACACGCCCTGACATTTCACAGGTTGTTAGTGTTGTGAGCAGGTATATGAAAAACCCTGGGAAAAAACATTGGGAGGCAGTGAAATTGATGCTTAGGTACTTAAAAGGTACCTTGGATGTGGGTTTGGACTTCGGTGGAGATTCATGTCAGGTTCGTGGGTTTGTTGATTCTGATTATGTTGGTGATCTAGATAGACGAAGATCTACTACTGGTTACGTATTTCAGATATATGGTGCTCCGGTTAGTTGGAGATCTATGCTTCAGGATACAGTGGCTCTCTCTACTACAGAGGCAGAGTATATGGCATTGACAGAAGGTGTAAATGAAGCATTGTGGCTTCAAGGTCTTGTAAATGACTTGGGTGTGGAACAAGATAGTGTTGAGGTTCTCTGTGACAGTCAGAGTGTCATCCACTTGGCTAAAATCAGGTTCATCACGCAAGGACTAAGCATATTGACGTCCGATATCACTTTGTTCGAGATGTAATTGAGGATGGTGATGTGTCTTTGGTGAAAGTACACACAAAAGACAACCCTGCTGACATGTTGACAAAGGTTGTTCCTGGAGTTAAGTTCCAACATTGTTTGGACTTACTCCACATTGACTCATGTTGATTGAGGGCCCTTTGGGGCGTTGCCCTTCGGGGCGGTTTCGTGAGGTGACAAAGCTATGATGGAGTGTTGATCAGTTTATTCTTATGCCTTGTTTCGGCTCATTTTTTCCTTATAAAAAATTCGCCGAGGTGGAGAATTGTGAAACAGGAACAGGAAACATAACTGTTTTGTGAAACAGGAAACGTTTTTTAACAGGAAACAGGAAACTGCTGTGAAACAGGAAACTGCTGTTCCTATATATATATTAGGAACTGTAGGTGTTTTTTTGATTATTAATTACACGTAGAAAAACTGTGAAGCACAGGGAATAGAGAAAGATAATTGCTAGAATTGTTTCATCTCTTGTTGAGAGATTGTGTGAGAATTATTATCTTCTTGTACCTTGTTCTTGAATATAGTGGAATCACCTCACCGTGGACGTAGGCGCAATTTGCCGAATCACGTAAACCTTGTGTCTCTTGTGGTAGGTTCTTGGTTTTCTCTGATTACTTTCATTGCTAGTTGCTCTATTTAATTGATTGGATCCTTGTGGTACTTGTGTGTAATTGTTGGTGTCTACCCGCATCCGCAATAAGGCGCAACAGATCTGCATACTGATAAATAAGATTTGTATTTGAGATTTTAGAAGATATATTTGTGATGTTTGATGACTTAGTATGACCGAAACAAGGGTTCAACAAGAAATTTACATAAAACTCAACGTGTTAAAATCATTTGTTTGAATATTTCTGAAAAAAGTTGAATCAAATTCTGAGATGATTTGATCTACATTGCATTGGATTGTTTCGAATATACAAGAGCATGATTGAATAACTTCATTGGATTTTACTACCGAAAACCTTATTCACTAAATTACTTCTATAGTCACACATTTCAGAATGCCAATTCAAATGGGTTCCAAATCAAATGCTCTTTTTTCGCCTCCATAATTGATATGAAATTGCTTTTGTATCATTTTAATTTCCAAATGTTATTATGATCAGAAAATTAATAAAACTTAAAAATACTAAGAGTATATGGTTGTACCAGACTTATCAATTGAAAAAAAAATCAACCTATTTACAGATATTAAGACTTGCCCTTTCAAGTTTCCAAATATGGTTTATTAAGCAATATATATTTGAATCATCTTATTTAGGTCAGACGTAAACCTCCCACTCTAATCCATTTTATGCATCATCGGCTACATCTTTAAACGCGAAAGTTTGATATATCCTATTGAAAATGGGGTACTATATATACACGTCGATGGAATTAAAATTCTGATTTGGTTGCTACTGTGCGTAATAATGTGACATTTTGGATGGTCAATAAGTCTCTAAGTTCTTCAAATGAGGATTGCAATGTGCAATATACCATATTCGATCTTCATTACTCCAAATATAACAATTACGCGTTAACGTTTATTAGGCATAAAAGGATCAGTTTCAATTATTTTCCATTTATGTACCCTACCTTAAAGCCTCAATACACTTGACTTCTGAGTACTTTGGGAGGAACCTCTGTTGCACTTTCAACACTTACCTGAACCCCTCACTCAATATAACTTGAAATCTTCATGGAAATCTACCCTACAGTACAATTCACTATCACTCTATAAAACCTCAGTTGATGTCCATTTTGTTATCAAACCTTAGAACACAATATGTTTGCCAAAATTGCAAGTGTCTTCACTTCCAACTCATGCCAGTGGTTCACAAATTTGAGCTCCAAATCGTGCAAACAGAGCGCACCAAATGACCCACCGAGCTCACCCATAGCTACTCTGAAGCGCAGAAACATAACAAATGAAGGTGGCTAGTACAATATAACAGGATCATATTGTTGAAAATTAAACTTGACATTATTAAGGAATTGAAGGGGCTACAGTTATCCGAATTTAGCTTATAATATATCAAAGGAAAGCTCTGCCTGTCTAGTTTCCAAAGCTTCAAGCGGTGCATCAATTGGATTTGTATTGAGAAGGTTATGACTAATTTACTAGTGATTGTTCAGTGGTAATCGAAAATTGTGAAAACGTGTCTCTACTCTAGAGTGTTCTTTTGAGTAGTATATATAGCCATGTACTCTGAGTTATGTTTGAATATAATAAAAAATCCAATTGAGTTGTGAAGTCCTCTTGTATTCCTTTCTTACTTGTGTGTTTTGTTTGAATCTTTTTCCAACAAAGTGGTATCCGAATAAATGGTTCGGCTGAGACTAGGTCGAGGATGTGGAGGTGCAGGTGGCACATTGTTCAGGAGATATGTCTAGGCACAGGGTAGTGAGCCAGGTGGAGCATAGCAGGTGCGCAGTCCGCCAGATGAATGATCCAGATTAGGCTCTAGATCCTTGCCGAGGTGGTGTCCGAATGTGTCCTACAAGTTCAATTGAATGTGGAGTTGGTTCGGTGTTCCACGTGTTCCTCGAGATGGTTAAGAGCGGTTGGGTGAAGGTGTTCCTCGAGATGTGGTGGTTCCTCGAAATGGTTGATGATGATTGATGGATTATAGGATGGATGTGTGACAATCTTTCGTGCCAAATGTGGAGATTGTTGGGTTGGTGTTGGCTAAAGGATAATCCCACATCAACTAAATAAGGGTTGTCATACAAGAATATAAGGAATTTGTCTACTCCATAAAAGCAACTAGGCCTTTTAAGATAAAACCACACACTCGAGGCTTGGATTGAAGACCCAAGTTGCAAGTGTTGAAGTTGGGGACAATGTCATTGATATTGGTAAAAGTTCTTACTTCTTGCTTTTTAAAGGAAGAACCGAACAATCCTCAATATGGCAAGAACCATGTTGAAAAGAAAGTCGATGCCAAAAGAGTTCAGGGCTGAAGCAGTTGCATATGCAGTTTATGTCTCTAACCGTTCACCTACCAAAAGTTTGAAGGATGTGACGCCCCAAGAAGCATGGAGTGGATGGAAACCAAATATGTCACACTTTAGAGTCTTTGGGTCTATTGTCTATGTTCAAGTTCCGAAGCAAGAAAAATCAAAGTTTGATGATAGGAGCAAAAAACTTGTGTTTATTAGCTACGATGAGAACTCAAAAGGATACAAGTTCTTCAATCCAAGCAACAACAAAGTCATGATTAGCAGAGATGTTGAATTTGAAGAAAATGCAACATGGGATTGGAGTACACAAGATGAAGCGACTTATGATTTTCTCCCTTACTTTGATGAAAAAGAAACTCTAATACAAGAATGATACCTCCAACAACACCAACATCATCTTCTACAACAACATCATCATCCTCTCCTTCATCTAGCTCAAGTGAAGGCTCTCGGAGACATTGAAGCATCATGGATCTCTATGAAGAAACTGAAAGGCTAGAAGATGAGAATTTATTTTGCTGGTTCTCTAATGATGAGATTTTGAGTTTTGAATAAGCTGTGAAATATGAGAAATTGATACAGTCCATGGAGAAGGAAATTCAAGCCATTGAGAAGAACAACACTTGGGAGCTTGAATCACTTCCTAGTGGTCATCAAGCTATTGGAGTCAAATGGGCATATAAAATAAAAAAGAACTCCAAGAGTGAAATAGAAAGATATAAGGCGAGACTCGTTGCAAAGGGCTACAAGCAAAAACAAGGCATTGACTATGATGAGGTCTTTGCTCTTGTTGCCCATTTGGAGACAATTTGGTTGTTACTATCGCATGCAGCACAAAACCAATGAAAGATCCATCAAACGGATGTCAAGTCCCCTTGAAGAAGAGGTTTATATTGAACAACCTTCAGGTTTTGTTATTGAAGGTTTTGAGGACAAAGTACTGAGGTTAAAAAATGTTTTATATGGATTAAAGCAAGCTCCAAGAGCCTGAAATAGTCATCTTGATAAGTATTTTCAAGATAATGGTTTCACTAGATGTGTTCACAAATATGCACTCTATGTGAAAAAGGAAAATGAAGATTTCTTATTTGTTTGTGTCTACGTGAATGAGCTTATATTCACAAGAAACAATCAAATAATGTTTGAAGATTTTAAGAAGGTTGTGGCTCAAGTGTTTGAGATGAGTGATATGGGACTAATGTCCTATTATTTGGGAATTGAAGTTAAACAAATGGAGGACGAGATTTTTATCTCTCGAGAAACTTATGCAAAAGAAGTGTTAAATAAGTTTAACATGTTAGATTGCAATCCTGTCAACACGCCCATGGAATGTGGAGTTAAACTTTCGAGAAATGAGAAAGGACTAAAAAAGGTTGATCCAACATTATTCAGAAGTCTTGTGGGAAGCTCAAGGTATTTAACTTGTACTAGACCTGACATTTTATTTTCAGTTGGATTTGCGAATCGCTTTATTGAAAATCCGTAAGAGATACATGTGAAGACAGTCAAGAGAATTCTTCGTTATCTTAAAGATATTGTTGACTATGAAATTTTTTATTCAGCTTCAAATGAGTTCAAATTTATGGGATATTGCGATAGTGATTATGCTGGAGATATTAATGATAGAAAGAGTACTACTGATTTTGTTTTCTTTTTTGGGAAATAATATGGTTTCGAGTTGAAGAACACTGGATAATGTGCTTGATCTTCACTACTCGTCAACAAGCTCTTCAACAGTGGTGAGAACATCAAATCAACGAGTAGACATGAAATGGGGAAAGATCAGAGAGGATTACGACAGTAGTATTTTTTTTATTAACAAATTTACCGATGATGGTTTCTGATAAAATAAAAAAAGAAATGCGAAAGATGAATATGTCCTCAAATTATCTACGAATATGCCCTCAAATTATCTACGAAGTATGCCCTCAAATTATTTTAATTCAATTATCTACGAATATGCCCTCAAATTAGGTAAAATCCAAAAATATTCCCTGAAAATAACTATTGGGCCTGAGTTTAACATTGGACCTAACTTTAACATAGGTTGTAATAGAATAAAAAAAATAATGATAACACCCTAGTGTACATAAAATTTACAGGAGTGCACATGAAAATGGATTTAGGTGGATGAATTGTGTTAATGTTATAGTGGATTAGTGGTTTTCTAAATCAATATATGAAGGTTGTCAGATATGATTTTTTTTGTGCTAGTATGGTTGCCTGTGATTTTTTGTATTCTTTCATATTATAAAAAATAACAATTATATTATATATATATATATATATATATATATATATATATATATATATATATATATATATATATATATATATATTTCAGGCTTATCTATTTTTAATATTCCACCACCACCTGACCCTTTGCCCATCTTCCATCCATCAGTGAAGATCCCACTGGGATGCACTCCCTACATCCACTTCCTTCATTTCTTTTTTGAATAATTCTAGGGAGCCTAGGTTTCCTGCCTGGGGAGTTATACATTTGTGTATTGATAAGACCATTCACTATTTCTTGAAGCTTGATCTCTCTCCCGGGGTGAAATTACCCTTCTGTCCCTCCTTTGTTGTGGTTATATTTAAAGAGAGTTTAAAGAGGCAGGGGCAAAGGTGTAAAAATGCCGGCCAGACAGCAAACCCAGGCTCCCTAGAAGCACTCTACTCCAGTCCTTTTATACCCAATTGGATAACAGCCGTGTACACGGTTGTTGTTGCTTTTGCTTCCATTTTCTCCATGTTCAGATTCACATTGAGGAGGTGGAACCCAGAAGAGGAAACATCACAACAGCTACTTGAGGAGCTCAAGCGCACTCATGGCCATCGGTTAGTAATCTAACCTCAACCTCAAATGAATATGAATTTTTTTTTATTAATCTAATTTTTATTTTCTTGTCTGTTTGTTTGGAGTATACGAGACGTGTCAGATGGATAATGAGTAACATACTGTTTGTGCTTGTCATGCAATTTGGTTGAAGATACTATTGAAGGAACTTTATTTTGAGCAAAGTGAAGCTACCAAGATCTTGCGTTAGCAAAGAACCCGGTGTTTCATGATCGAAGTAAGCATATTGAGACAAAGTCTCATTTTATTTGACAATGCATTGAAAACATACTTTTCAGTTGATTAAGTTGCTTATATTTTCACAAAGCCTCTCCAATATAATATTTTTCAGAAGTTGAGAATGATGATTGGTGTTGGAAAGATGTCAAGTTTAAGAGGGAGTGTTGAAAATTAAACTTGACATTATTAAGGAATTTGAAGGGGCTACAGTTATCCGAATTTAGTTTATAATATATCAAAGAAAAGCTCTGTCTGTCTAATTTCCAAAGTTTAAAACGGTGCATCAATTAGATTTGTATTGAGAAAGTTATGGCTAATTTACTAGTGACTATTCAGTGGTAACCGAAAACTTTGAAAATGTGTCTTTTTGATTTGTAAAAGTTTGATTGATGAAAATGTGTCTTTAAAATGCTCTTTTGAATAAGATATATAGCCATGTACTCTAAGTTATGTTTGAATATAATAAAATATTCAATTGTGTTGTGAAATCCTCTTGTATTCCTTTCTTACTTGTGCTTTGTCTCAGTCTTGTTTCAACACATTATGAGTCAGATTTTATGAACTTTGCCTTGGTCAATAAAAAAATTCAAAACTGACCTGACCAATTCAAAACAAGGGTTAGGTGTGGGAAGACCCAAGCCCAAACTAAATTTTTGAAGACTGAACTTAAAGCTATCAAGTCAAGTCTAAGGTCAGGCTAGAAAAATCTGAATCAACTTCCTTGTTTAGCACAGGAAAAGTTTAGCCAAATGTCTTGGATCTTTTGCACTAACCTGTCAATGTAACGAATGATTTTCAATGGACTTTGAAAGTACGATAAGAACAAACAAGAGAAAAGTGGTTGGGATCAACTCGCTTATTATTAGATCAAGAAAATCATATTTTACTATTTTTTATAAGATTTATTATTATTCAAAAATTCTTTTTCATCACTTATCTACTCGTTTATTGGGTGCATATCTAAATTTTTTTATCAAAGTTCATTTGAACCGTTTGTTGGAGATGTGGCTCAATTTAAGCGTGCAATTAGTCTCACATGGGTTAAGAACCAGCATTGTGAGAAATTAATAGGACTTGGGCGTGTCTCTGACTAGCGATGATGACGTTTGGGGGCAATAGAGTCCAATTGGTAAAAACTCCAAACTCGTAAGCTATGGGTATTTTAAGTTAGAAACAATATCGTTACTAGACATGTATATTGACTGAGAATCTCATAATTCTGGGTGATTATCTCTTCATCCATGCACCCAACACCCCTTACTACCCTTAAAGTTCAAGTGTTCAACTTCTTTTGCGTGTTCATTGCATCTCATCTAAAAAAAAAGTTGTGTTTAGACAACACCATTTACCTGAAACAAGTAGATCAAATCACTCAAAATAGAGCACCCATTTGGCCAAAATGACTTGGAGAATAAGTTTATTCAGTTTTGGTATCATGTACTTGCATGGAAACTTCCTTCCCTACCTTTAATTTCTTCGAAAAATCTCATCAACTTCACACGCAATTTCGTTACAACCTTCTCTTCACGCTGCATTTATTCCTATCTTCTTCTTCTTCATGATCATCTTTGCCTCTCTATCTATATATAACTTCACTTCACTTGTGTTCATATTCCATTCAACCAAAAATGGCTACAAACTCTATCATCACATCCAAGTCATCCAAATGGTTCTTCAACAAGTCCTCCTCCTTCAAACTAAGCCTACCACGAAAAGCCCGAAAACCCGAGTCATCACTATGTAGCCCGCGGTTGAGACCATTACTGATGTCCTCTGCGCGAATTAGCTCAAGGAGAGAAGAAAAGCTACCACTACAATCATCTAAATCATCTTTCACGAACAGTACTAGCTCAAGGGAGGAGGAGTTACAACAAGTTTTTCGACACTTTGATAGAGATGGAGATGGTAAGATATCTAGTTTAGAGCTTAGAACATACTTTGCTTCCATAGGAGAGTATATGTCACTTGATGAGGCACAAAGTGTGATCAATGACCTTGACATGGATGGTGATGGTTTATTGGATTTTCGTGAATTTACGCAGTTGATGGAAAGGGATAATACTATTGATGATGATTTACGGAGGGCGTTTGAGATGTTTGAGTCTGAGACCGGGTCTGGGTGCATAACTCCTAATAGCTTGCAACGCATGTTGAATCGTCTAGGGTATGAGAAGTCATATGAAGAGTGTGAAGCCATGATACGAGTTTATGATCTTGATGAGAATGGGACTCTTGATTTCCATGAGTTTCACCAAATGATGGCATGAAAGAATGTGAAGAGTTAGGTTTTGTGTTCAGTTTAGTGATAATAAAATGTAAGTTTTTTTTTTCTGGGTTCTTATTTTACACTCAAGAAATGATCAAAGCAAAGTACCAAGTATCATTTGAAGTGAGTAAAACACCAATTGCTTGTAAAATGAACAACAAAATTAATTACCTTGAAACAAAATATGACCATTATTTTACCAGAAAGCTTAGAAAACTACTAGTATTAAATGAATTTACGCATATACGTATTCAATCAAGGTATTGAAGACCATTATATTGTCGCATAATCAAGAGTTGAGCTCAATTTTTCATTTGAAACAAATAAGTTTTGTACTGGACCTAAAGACTGAATTTTTTTTTATTTTTTATTTATGTCAAACAAGAAGATTTTTATTTAAGGGAAAGACAAACTACAAAGAAGATGGTACAATCCTAAAGCAAGGAGAAAACTGAAACTAAATCGTAAGTTCCAAACTATTACTTAGAAGATAAACAAATTAATAGAAAATACGTATATGCTAGTCGTGAACCACCAACGATTAGGTGAATCACATGGTGTTTACTTAACCTCATAATTTAATATACTTAAAGAGTTAGATAAACAACTACAACATTTATATATAGGTTTAATGAAGAAGACTTGTCATGCTTGACTCATGATCATGAACCCTTTTTTTTCAAACCCTATGTTAAATGGGGAGGTAATAGCCATAAAAAAGATGAGCAATGATGTATGGAAGGAAGTTAGACTACTGAACAAGATCAATCACTTCAATCTGATAAGGCTTTATGGTGTGTGTAAAGACAACCGGCGTTCTTACCTTGTTTATGAGTATATGGAAAACGGTTGTTTGAGGAATTGGCTCTGCAGTAAGAGCAGTCCCTCGGTTCACAGTTGGTTGCACAGGGTGCAGATAGCCCTGGATGTTGCTAACGGGCTTCACTATCTCCATAACTTCACCGAGCCTGTTTATGTTCACAAGGATATAAGGAGTAGCAATATCCTCCTTAATGGTGAATTGCGGGCTAAGCTTGCAAATTTTGGTCATGCGCGTTCAGCTAAGAGGATGGAGGGTGAGTTTGCCTCATCAAAGTTCATGGGTACGATAGGCTACATGGCACCTGAGTACTTAGAGAATGGATTGGTGACTCCGAAAATTGATGTCTACGCTTTTGGGGTTGTAATGCTGGAGCTGTTGACAGGAAAAAGTGTTATTATGCTACATGAGGGGAGGGAGTTACTGTTGTCAGAAGCAATAATGTCAACCATGGGAGGAGAAAATGTCGAAGCTGAGTTCTACAGCTATATGGATCCAATGTTTGGGGAACACTATCCAAGGGACATTGCACTATCCATAGCCAAATTGAGTCTAGCTTGTTTAACGTGAAGTCCAGAAGGAAGGCCAAATATGGATGAAGTAGTCTCGACTCTGGTGAAGATTCAAACGGATTCTTTGAAATGTGAATGGTCATATACTGATTAGTTCCAAAAGTACTATTTTTTTTTTCTTTTTTGGTTTCAAAGCACTAATTTGTAACTAGGTTTGCTTTGTGCATCGGATCCATGACTAGGAAGAAATACCCTGAAGTGACCGAAACAGGGTATATGTTTATTTAAGCAAAGTAGTTATGTATATATATATGTACATACTTCTAAACCACTTGCGGTTGCTCAAGGACTAAATAGCTTTTTTGGTGTCTTTTGTGATCTTTATGATTTTTTTCCAAATACACAATTTTGGGATCTATTTACAAGGAGCAAACAATATTCAGTAGGTACACAATATTCTCATCGTGCCTTGACGGGGCTAATAATCTGTATACTCTCATCTGTTTCTAGACCATGATTCCAAGACCTTTCTAAGGCCTCTGGTGATGACTGAGTGAGAACTGAAAGATTAAAGACAACCTCTCCCATGCTTGGCCTGGAAGAAGATTTCTCCCATGTACACGCCCTGGCCAAATGTGCCAAGCTCAGAGCACTATCGATGGGGTAAAACCCCTCCAAGTTTGGGTCCATCCATTTCCGTAGTTTTGCCTCTCTCTTTTCTTCAGCTTCCAAAATCAACCTCATTTCCTTCCAAAGCATTGCTATCTCACCATCGTCTTTTGATTCCATGCCTTTCTTGCCTGAAAGCAACTCTAATAAAAGAACCCCAAATGCAAAAACGTCGGCTTTGGGCATGAGAACACTCGTAGAGGTTTTGGCCATTGAGAAATTGGATATCATTGCCTTGAACTTGGAATTCAGAAGTATGTTGCTTGATCTGATGTCCATGTGGACAATACTCGGCTGGGCATGCTCATGCATGTACTGGAGGCCATTGGCGACATCCAGTGCTATAGTTAACCTCTGACTCCACGAGAGAGAAGTGAGAGAGCTCGACGAAGGAGATGAATTTCTATGCAACCACTTGTCCAAGGATCCATTTTCAGCAAACTGGTATACTAAGAAGCAGTTATCATCTGTATCAGTTGAAATTCCAATCAGTTTCACCAGATTTGCATGGTTAACTTTCTGAAGTATTGTTAACTCTTCTGTAGCATCATCTTTGCTCTTCTTTATAGCAAAAGTGTCACCATCGATGTTGGCCTTGTAAACTGATCCACCGATTCTGTAACGATCATTTAGATTCATTGTTGCCTCCATTATGACTTTTGTCTCGTACATGATTGGCTTGCCTAAATAGTCTGAAACGCCAGGCAGTAGCTTATCTTGTAGTATCCTGGGACTTGAGCTCTTATCTTTTGAGCCTTTCCTCGGTTGATATAGATCAATAGTACCTAGTGATGACCCCTCTGAGTCCAGAGTTTTTCTTTTATGCCATTTGCAGTAAGTGAAGAACAACAGAAATCCAAAAATCAGGACTCTACTGAAGAACTTCCACACCATATGGCAGTTCGGAGGACTTTAGAATAAGATTTCTTTCCATGGATTGGGTGGTAAGAAGGCTGAGAAAGAACTGGTAATACAGCTATGGGAACCAACACCGGTAGGCCCACTGCTGCGCTAAAGTTTTGGTAGCTATTTTCAGCTATAACATCATCAGCTGAGGCCTTGAGCTTGTTACTGACTAGTGAGACATCATCACCAGGTTGCCATACATAGGTAATGAGAAAATTAAGGCCCTTCTCCAACTGGGTCTTTGTGGGGCACTTGCAGAAAATAGGAAAAACAACTTTGTCACCAGCATGCAATAAGGTAGGATTCAACGTCGGGTTGTAATCATCCTCCACCATATGATAGTCCGTAAGGTTCTCAAACGAATAGATGGAAACTCTGTAGAAGCTATCACCACTTTTGATGTCGTAGGTTATGTTGGCGGAGAAGTTGTTATGGGTGCAACCACATGGAATGGGTATCAGTAATTGTTGGCCAGGTATTAGTTGAACTTCTTCTGACGCCAAATTACTAGCTATCTGGATTGATAAGCGACTGACCGCAAACAGGTCAGATATTGATGCCAGGTCTAGAAAGTCAGAGGACTGAGCCCGATACAGGACGTATGTATCACAAGAAGGAGCCGACTCTGACGAATATGTGTAGTTTGTGCTGTGTATTGGTAGTGTTTGAGCTGAGACATGGAAGAAAAGCATGAAGAAAAATAGGAGAAAGGCAGCCATTAGCTGTGGAGCTTATTTTCAGTCAGTTAAAGTTAGATTGTAAGCCAATTAGCATTGTTGCTGTGGAGCTTTCAGTCTGAATAAAATAGCTTTGGAGGATTTTGTCCTTGCTTTGGGGACCGGGGTGAATGATTCCTTTAGTTCTATGTTCTTGGAAATTTTCCTATTTATTGATGCCATTTCGTCTACGTAGTTCAGAGAATTGTATACAATGTGGGTATATTGATGCAGTATGGAAATAAATCGGTATAAACTAACACATGTATCGTTGGTGGGGTTATAGAACCATCTGATGCTTTGTCTGTGTCGATCATCCAACTGTTTTTAGACCCTAATGTACATGTTTATTCAAAAGTTTAGCAGTGTAGTATGTTAAACGATTCACAAAACTTGGTGAATGACAACACACAAGTTGGTAACCTTGATTACTAGAAACTAAATATTACTACTAGATTAATTTTTCTTTTCTATGTTGAAACCCACAGGAGATACAATACATACAGTTTATTTGCAGAGTAAATCCCACAAACATCACATATCTTTTGAAACTATCAAGCCTAAATATTAATTCTCAATAATCCCTCCCAAAGTAACCTTCCCCAAAGGTTAATACAAGACCGTGGCCACCTAGCATCCACATTGCATGAAGATTTCTTTCGCTGAGGTCCATATAAGTAGCAACGCTTACCCACCACAATGTCTTCTTTTCAACCTTCACTCTCTAAATTTCTTTACCTGAATACTTAGTTCTTGAACAAATAATCAACTCCCGATGTAATACATGGAACTTGTTGAAACCAATTAATCTGTTTCACAAGAATCTCTTAACAATCGTCCCCATCTTCTTAGCCATCACATTTGGAAGATGAAACAAAGATGTAATATATGAGAATTCTCTACAGATCGCCAACAGTACTAGCTCAACTGCTAGACTTGTGGCGGGTGGCATCACAGGTCCAGGGTTCTAACCTTGCCGAAGGCATTTAATGGCTTGGGATTCCAATAAAAACTTTGCTGGCCTTTAAAAAAAAAACAACAAAAGATTAAGGTCAAATAATTCTTCTAGAATACCCAATCTTCTTAAGGGTTCCAATGGTTGATTTCATAACTCCTCATCCTGATTCAGACCCTAAAGATCACCCAAAATACTTGGGAAGAACTCACTTAGCCACATAACAAATCCTACCCTTGATGGCCCAAACAAGTTTCCTTGACTTCATGGTTACCTCTTGAAGAAGAAAATACTTCATCTTCAAATCATTACGAAGGCCTTGAGGGTGAACATGAAAATCCCCACATCAATAAAGGAAATGGTGTTGTCTACAAATTGAAGATGTGGTGCCTTCAACCACCAGCTTTGAATCTTGACCCTAAATGCAACCCTTCCACTTCATGCATCATCCACATGAGGGATCCCATCACAATAATGGAAAGGATGGGTAAAGGGAGTCCATTTGAATAAACCTTTAAAAAAAACTCTCAAACTAAGTAACTGAAGTAAATCAACAAGAACTGAAGTGAAGGATAAGAGAAATAATAGTGAAGCGTTGTAATCAATATTATGCCATTGTTCCACCTCGTGTATTTATATCAAAGAAAATATTAGGCCATTTTTCTATCTATCTTAACATCACGCCTCGTGACCACCTACCCCAGCCTCATGGTGTCCCCCCCCACCAAATAAATAAATAAATAAAGAAAATAGTATGATATGTGCAAGATTTTATTATGTAAGATGAAGTTATGAATCAGAAAATCATGACAAATATTCATCCTATGATATATAGCATTTTCATATATATTCTAAAAAGGAGAAAATGGACCTTTAGTCAGCACCATTAAATGCCTTTAAATGGTTCATATTTATAACCGGATCAAACATCTGCATTTAGCACCAATACATATTCATGAGAAACGGCTGTTAGTTATCTAACAATTATTTCTAATGTCTAGTAGTAGCTTTAACTTTCTAAACATAAGATCCATAGCAGCCAAGATGAAAGCAAACATGATAAAAAAATAAAAAACATTTTGTTATTTTTCTAAAGTAGATCATCTGTTTTGACAAGACAAGAGATATGTGTCATTTGTCGTTTTACCAAGAGACTAATCCCAGATCATTCAATCACAAGGCTCCAAGCTATTTCTCTTAAATGGATTATTAAAAGCAATACTCACACTACTCTATGCTTGGGCGAAAATTCTAAAATGCACTGGAAATTCGCCTGGTATCTCGCCTGGATGGTGCCAAACACGTGCACCCGTGAGGTGCCAGTCACGTGGGCATCAAATGGGCAAAAAAAAAAAAAAAAAATTCACTCTCGAAACAGAGTTTAAAACCCTCAAAACCCTAGATCCCTCATTCAAAACCCAAGAAGAACATCGAAGTTCTTTGCAACCACCTTGAAGAAAACCCCAGAACCTCCCATGGCTCAGATTTCTGATTTTTCTGTTGTTTTCAGTTTCAAGTTCACACAGATAGCAGATGGTGCAGTTTGGTGCAAGTTGTTTTCTCAGATGTTCTGAAGGTATGTGTGAAACAGTGAAGGTATGTTGAGAATGGTGAAGGTATGTTGAGAATGGTGTTTTCGATTTTTATTTTATTTTTTTTTTTTTTTTTTGCCCTTTTGATGCCCACGTGACTGGCACCTCGCGGGTGCACGTGCTTGGCACCATCCAGGCGAGATACCAGACGAATTTCTAGTGCTCCCTAGCATCGCTCATGCTTGGGTGCCTACTGTTCATTTAGTTGATGTAATACAAGGGCATATGAATAAAAGTCATTACAAAATTCATGTCTTCATTACCTCTGCCTATTTCTTCATCTTTATCTCCTCTCCCTTCTCGCTTTTTAACAAATTTTCTTCGGAAAAAAATTATTTTAAACCAAATATACCATGAAATTTTTCCTAGGTGAGGTGGGAAAAATGTTTTCCATCTTGAACTTGAAGATACCAGATATTTTGAGAAAACATTCCCCCCCCCCCCCCCAAAAAAAAAAAAAAAAAAAAAAAAAAAAAAAAAAAAACAAGAGGATAAAACTCATTCATGTCTCCATTACCTCTGCCTATTTCTTCCACTTTATCTCCTCTCCCTTCTCGCTTATTGGCAACTTTTCTAACTGTTCAGTTCTTTCAAATACCACGAAAGTCTAAATCTAATAGAAAGTAGCCTTCATAACCTAAATCCAAGGAAGCACAGACTCTTCGGAAAACTTGTCGTATCCGTGTATGACATGTATTCCACACCGACACTTGCACGCCTCTGACAAACGTCGGACGCATGGTCAACGTGTTGAACACGCCTCTGATACATCCGAAACTTGGTCATGCCACCGTCAAGACTTAGCAATCGACTTCGCTTTATTTTTTACTTTTAGATGTGTGCAATAATCACCTAATTTAATAGTTGTTGATGCATTTGAAGTGAATGACTTTTTCAGTTGAGATTCAAGATAAATAGGACAAAAAACCACTAAAGCGTAAAGATTGTCTATACTTCTTCTTCTTCTCTCATTTGCTTCTTCTCTCTTCTACCTTTCAACTTTGTTTTTTCTTACAAGTGTCATCTTCTTCTCCGTCTTTGCACCTCTTCTTCTTCTCTATGTTTTTTATTCTTCGTGTTTTTTCTACTTTTTTCTACTTGCAACAAAGATGGAGACATTTTATTAGATTATTGTTCATATTTTTATTAAATAGATTAGTATGACGTGTAAACATGTCCTTGAGTCCTAGTTTTTGGAAAATTGTCGAGTCGGCCTGTCGTGTTCGTGCCCGACACAACGTGCATGTCAGACTCCATGCATCCTTGCCTAAATCAATTGGCATGTAACAGAAATGACCTAGCCGGATGTATAGGGAGCCAGTGATAGAACCCAGCCATGTCATACTTTACTAGTAACTCTCCTCAAAGGTATTTAGGCTAGGTAATAAAATCGCTACTTGATCGAGTAGCGAGCAGTGTTGTCGATTCAGGGATTAGTAAAGCAATTGGGTATTTCATTCAATAAGAACTTTTAACACTCCTAGTTAACAAAAATAATATAAAAAACCAATATACCAATAAATATTATAATAGAAAATGAGCATCGCTATTGGAAAATTAAATAAAATATAACATACATATAAAAATATCAAATTTAAGAAACTAAGGCTATGTTTGGTACACGGTAAAAGAATTCATATGCAAAACGGTTATTGAAATTTAAACTCGGGCCCTCTGCATCTCTTAGTTATAAAATCATGTAAAACTTTACGGGAGAAAATCTCCAGCGTTACTTTGCAAAACTCTCATCGTCTTCTTTTTTCAATTCTACGCCCAACTCCATAAACACCTGAACCACCACCACCTTCACAACTACCAACATCGCCGTCACCACTACCATCACACCATAACCATAAAAAATGCCATCACCACCGCCATCACCACAACTATTATAGCATAACCAACACCGCCATTATTATCGCCACCTCAACAACCACAACTACTATAACCACCACTACTTTCAATGCTAACACCACCACCATCCCAGCTACCATAGCATAATCACCAATACCACCTTCATTGCTACCACCACCACAACCCCCCATATCCACCGCCACCCCAGTACCACACAACTACTGTAGCATAATCACCATAGCCACCACCACCACCACCATCACAACTACCATAGCATAAACACAACCACAAACCACCACCACCTTCACTACTACCAACACCCCAACCACCGTTATCGCAATCACTCCCCACCATTATTGTGACGGCCACCACAACCACCATATCATAAACACTATAACCATCACTACAATCACAACCACAATGGCATAATCACCACAATCACCATGACCTTTACAACCATCACCATTCCCACCACCATTTCCCGAATTCGCAACCACCACCATCTTTGCACCTACCATCACCACAACCACAACCACAATCACCACAGCCACAATTACAACTACTACCATCATCATCACCACACTCAATGATACAGAAATATTACCACCATCACAATGATACATGAGCATCCTCTTTTGGGAACTTAGGGTCAGAATAGAGCTCCGAAAGGTCTATATAATATTAGAATCTTCTAAATCAAGATTATTTTGTTGTTGGTATCAGGAAAATTTTCCTTGCGGGACAAGGAAAGCGAAACAAATATTGCTTTCTTATTAGTAGTTTCTCCTTTTTGGTTTGGAATGATTTAGCCTATATACTGGATTTTTGTAAGTAGGTTTAGGCATCCAGAAAAAACAAATTAAAAATTAAAAATTAAAAAAAAAAACTCTTTATAATTTTTGTTAGTTAATAAGATAGCAAATGTTAAAACAAATTGTCTTATTCTTCTCTTACTATTTATGGACATGCTCTGAATCGGCTAGGTATCACTTAACCACCACCACCACCATGTAAAGAACCAAATATTTGCCCAACTTTTTATTGATTTTCTTTAATTAATACCAAACGCACATAAAGTAATGCATTGTGTAAACCAACGTGTATGCAAACTAATGCATTTGCATGCAAATGAATTATTTTACAGTGTATTAAACGAAGCCTAGGTACCTAACACAATATGAAATCCCAAACAAACTAAAAAAACATAATAAATCCAATTCCATGATTTCCAAAACCAATTTAAGTAGGCTATATGGAAAATAAATGTTGAAAGAAAAAAAAATTTGAAAAAAAATGAAAACTCTTCATTCAAAAATCAATATATAAATATAATATTATATACATATTTAAGCATATAAAAGACATAAATAAGATTTATTCAAGCACGAATGTCCCAAAAAAACTTCCACTAATATATGATGTAAGCCATTTCTTATCCATCCATTCATTCACTTCACTTGTACAATGATGGACATCCCTACATCATGTATATAAGAAGATATATATGTACCATATTGATGAGGCTAAGATACGTGATATATCATGTATCATATGTATTTTTTGCCGGGTTGATTCGTGATAAAATCATCACAAGTCTACGAGAGCTAATACCCCGTCGGCATGATTTAGTTGGTTGAAAACGCTCTACCTACCTAAAAGACTAAATGAATGGGCATGGTGTTCTAGGCTTTATACAATGCCCCCCAAATGAGGCAAATTTTAAAATTGTTCGGACTTAATCTAACAAGGCACAAGTTGACTTTCAACTAGAATTCGAGTAGGCTTTATGAAGTGCGACAATTAGTGACCAACAAATTGATATGTATTTTAAATTGTGTAAATTATGTTGTTCCACTATATATTTATAATATTTAGTGTTTGGTGTTTGCATACATATGAGAGGGCATGTGTTTAGTTTTCCAGCACTGATTGTTGATTAGTGTTAGTAACTATTGGATGTTAGTGACTATTGGAAAGTAAAAATGGTTATAATTCTTAGAAAATCAAAAATATGATGTTGATATTCCAACCATGAGGCTCTTTTAGAATAATTTTTTTTCCAAAGATATATGATCGTTCGTGAAACAAATGCAAATAAATAATTTGGAGAAAATCGTGAAAAAAACCCCACTGAATATAAGAGGAAAAGAAAGTTGAAAAAAATAACACTTGCTTTGTTTATGTTTTCTAGAGGAATGGACAGAACGAAAAGGAAGGAGATTAAGGACAAAAAAGAGTACCTTGCAACCAAATATTGTGATTTCGTCTTTCGAAGTAATTTTGGTCATCTGATTTTAAGAAATATTTTCGGAAAAATTTCGTTGTATGTAGAAAAACGTAAAAATTTCATGAATATGTCAAACATATATGAATATGCGGAAAAATAATTTACAAGTAAATTAACCTAATAAACACATTAAGAATCTGCTTGGTACACTGTAAAATAATACATTTTGTAAATTAATGCACATGCAATAGTTTGCATTATATTGTTTTGCAATGCATTACTTTACGAGCGCTTGGTAGTAATTAAAGAAAATTGATGTAAATTGGACAGGTGATTGTGGGTGGTGGTGGTGATAATAGTAGTAGTTGTAACTGTGCCATGGTCATGGTGGCGTGATTGTAGTTGTGGTGATGGTGATGTCAACGACGATGATTTTCAGATGGTGGTGGTTAAACTATGGTGGTTCAGTGAATAATGGTGGTGGTGGGGGCGGCGGTCAGGGTGGTAGTAGTGATGGTTGTGGTAGTTACAGCAGTGGTAGTAGTGAAGGTGGTGGTGGTGGTAGTGTGATTATGCTATAGTGACGATAATGGTGGTTGTGGTGATTATACTATAATGGTGGTGATGGTGGTTATGTTATGAAAGTTGTGGTGGTGGTAGTGGTGGTGTTAAGGATGGTTATGGTGGTACTAGTGAAGTTGGTGGTGGTTATGGCATGTTATGGTATTGATGATCTTGGAGGTGGCGGTGATGGTGGTAGTGGTAGTGGCGGTGGTGATGGTGGTGGTTGTAGTCAGTGTAGATAAGGCGACCGCCTAGGCGCGCCTCAAGTCATTTTTTAAAAAATTCGCCTCAAAGTGAGGTAATGTAGTGTGGTGAAATGAGGCATCCGCCTCAGACCGCCTGCCCCGCCTCCAATAAATGGTTGCAACCAATCCAATTGAAGCCCGTTTACAGCTCATTTGCAGCCACATTGTAGCAAAAAGGGGTTGCAACCCACTTTATTATAGGGTTTTATATTTCTTGGTGTAATATTTGATAAATTTGGTAAAAACAAGATATAACGTTTTTTTCATTATTTAAAAAAAAATCATGTTTTGATCAATTTGTGATCAACATCAATCTTGATTTTTCATAGCATAGTTCAATGATTTCTATGCTTTTGGAATACCAATAGTGATCATAATGGATTTTTAGCAACCATTCCAACATTTCTTCCAACAAATGCTCAATATTCTCAAGTTTCTATTCTTTTAAGATTTAGTAGATGTTTGCAAGTCATTCGCCACTTATGTAGTGCATTTTTCGCTGTGCAAAAAAACACACTAAGCATTGCGAAAAAGGGAACACTTTTTACAATTGGGGGTGTATAAGATGTCCACTTGAGCACTTGAAGAAGAAGAAATCCCTCTGTTTTCATGGATGGAGGAATCATGAGTTGGAAAAGAAGAAAAGACTAGCTTCGCAAGCTCGATGGAGCAGAAGAAACTCAACAAATACTTGTCTTCTTCTTTTCTTCAATCGTCATATCTCTCGATCGGTTCATGCTCTTCTTTGTGAATCGAAGCCCTAATCACACATTTTTGTATAGAACCCTTTGATCCTATTCGACTTCTTCTGCTGTTTGTTGATTCCTGTTGTTTGATTGTGTGTTGTGTATTTGTGTTTGATTCATGTTGTGTATTTGTGTTTTGAATCAAAGAAGCTTGGTACTATTACAAATTGTTTTAAGATTGGGTCGATTTAAAAGAACACAAATTTTTGTTTTACGGACCTTCGGGACGAGGAGGATATTCAGGGTGGATTTGGGGATCCACGATCCCCAACAGGGCGGGGACGGATTTGTCCAAATCCAACTCTATTGCCATCTCTAGGTGGCGGCGAGGGTGGTAGTGGTGATTGCGTAACTGTGAATGTGGTGGTGGTGGTTGGTGTGCTTATGATAGAGTTGGGGGCTGAGTTATTAAATCGGTGAGAAATCGCCGATTAATCACCGAAAATTCGGAATTCGGGACTAGACCAATCCGAACTGAGCTATCGCGGACTCATCTAAATCGGCCAACAATCGGCGAGTCGCCTCATAATCGGCCGATTTGACCCGCCGATTTACCGTTTATATATCATTGAAAAAAAAAATCCCAAATCTCTTCGATTTCGATCATTTGCAGAGCAGAGAAGAACTTTAGATATCATCATTTCGGGCTGATTCCTCCCTCCTTCCAGGTTAAGATCCTTCCTCTTCTTTAGATCTCCACTTCTTCGTTCAGATCTGCTCTTCGATTTTTTTCTTTTTTTTTCTTTTCTTCTTTCAGATCTGTTTTTTTCTTCTTCTTTTTTGTTGATTTCGAACTAACTGATTTCAGATCTTCTTTTGTAGGTTGTTCACTTGTTTGACAACAGTGTTGAGATCAGATCTTCCAACCGCGAAGCAAAATTGTGTACTGTGGAAGCTAAATTCTTGGTTAGTTTGGTTTGTCTTGCCTTTCACATTGGCATTTCTACCTGAATTTTGCTTGGAAATGGAAAACCAAACACATTTTTATTCTATGTATGGCTAAGATTGAAATTTTTCTACTGAAGATACTGTTTTTTTTCAGACCATTGATTATTGTCATGGAAAATTTTCTGCTAAGACTGTTCTTTTCTTATTTAATTTCTTAAATTATAATGATGTTATATTCATGCCTAAGCCTGTAAGCCATCAAATTTCTCAACGCCTCATCATGTTCCAGTTGGCACTTGGCGGTGGCATTCATACAATTGCTTTTCTTGCTCTAATGCTTATGTTGCTTTTCTTGCTCTAATGCTCTATACAATTGCTACTTGCTACTTTTGTTGCTCTATACATTTGAATTTGATACTTTTGTTGCTTTATTTGTTGTTGTCGTTGCTTGCAATTCTTGACTTCTTGCTTCTATTATTGCTTGCAGTTCTTACTGATCGGGGTTACTGCTATCACTTGCTGAGTTGTTGTAGCTTGTTGTAGCTTTTGTTGTGTAACTTGTCTTGTTCCTAAATATCTTCAGGTAACTATAGTTGTTCAAACCTGCAAAATTAAGTTCATTGTATGAATTAGTGAAGTAATATAATTACAAATTTATAGTATTTTGATTAATTATTTTTTTTTGTATATTACTATGATTAAATTTAAAAAATATATCGATTAAATCCCGATTATTTTCGATTAATTGTAAATCGCTCCTGGACCGTGAAGCAATTTAACTACCCAGGTTGGGAGTAGAATTCGAGTAAGAGAAGATGAGAGTTTTGCAAAGCGAAGCGAGAGATTTTCTCCCATAAAGCTTTGCAAAATTTTATAACTAGAAGATGCGGAGGTCTTGACCATTTTTCGTAGTCAACCAAGCACCCAAGTTTATGTAACCGTCGTAAACTTTTGCATTATGTATTTTTTTAACGTGTACCAAGTATCCTTATAAATGTAATATATTTTATTTTTTTAGGTTTTACACGAAAATATCAAAATCTATAATAAATAATGAAATATTTTGGCCGAAAAAATGTAATTTGCCTTGTAATTTTTTGGATTTTATACGAAAGATGTCGAGATTTACGAAATATTTTGAAATAACTCATCAAAATATTGTAATTTGCCTTGATCATTTGTAAGCCACAAATTTTGTTCCATGGGAAAGTTAACAGGTTTAGCTCTAAGAAGTCCAACATCATCAAGAATTTTCAGTGTGTATTTTCGCTGAGATATGACAATGCCAGCTTTTGATCTTGCTACTTTCAAACCAAGAAAATACTTGAGATTACCAAGGTCTTTCATGTGAAACTGTTTGTGAAGAAAAAGCTTGAGATCTTGAATAGCTTTGTCATTGTTTCCTGTGATGATCATGTCATCCACATAAAGCAAGACCATGGTTAGAGTTGAGCCTTTTTCTTGCACAAAAAGAGTCGTCTGATTGTGATTGAGAAAAATCAGTAATGGCTTTTGAAAACTTAGAGAATCAATTTCTAGGCACTTGTTTGAGTCCGTAAAGGGACTTGTGAAGTCGACACACAAACTTCCCCCTGTTGACAAAGTCCTGGTTGTGGCTTCATGTACACTTCATACAAAGTCCTGGTTGTGGCTTCATTTTTTCTTAGAAAAGTTGCCAATAAGCGAGAAGGGAGAGGAGATAAAGCGGAAGAAATAGGCAGAGGTAATGGAGACATGAATTTTGCAATGAGTTTTATCCTCGTTTTTTTTTTTTTTTGGGTTCTCAAAATATCTAGTATCTTCAAGTTCAAGATGGAAAACATTTTTCCCACCTCACCTAGGAAAAATTTCATGTATATTTGGTTTAAAATAATTTTTTTCCGAAGAATATTTGTTAAAAGCGAGAAGGGAGAGGAGATAAAGATGAAGAAATAGGCAGAGGTAATGAAGACATGAATTTCGTAATGACTTTTATCCTTTATTTTTTTGAGGGGACGGGGTGGGGGGAGAATGTTTCCTCAAATTATCTAGTATCTTCGAGTTTAAATTTGAAAACTTTTTCCCACTTTCTGCCCTAGGCAAAATGAATCAAACAACCTACACGCCTTTTGAAGAATGATTACTTACTAGTGATTAGTATGGCATGGGTGGGGTCTAATGGTGGCTTACAAATCATACTATCCCATCTCATGGGAGCCTTTCGTGGAGTGTATTTAACTTGAGAATGGAGTCTTTGAGACACGTTCCATTTTTCTTTGGTAAAGATGGGAGGTTAAACTATCAGCACAGTGCGGTTAGTGGTTTAGTCCTTTAAAAATGTTGTTCTTTATACTTTTTAGTGTGTGTCAGGAAGGTTGGGCTTGGTGAGGAATTGGGTTAAAGTGAGAGGGGAGGGGGTGGAATCCTTATCTTTGCCCGGTTCTCTTCAAGCATTTGAGGTGCGTAGAAGTTCCTAATTTGTATGATGTTACTGCATGCAGCATTTAAATTAAATGCCCTGAGGTTAGAGTGTGATTCATCACCTTGGAATGCCATGATGGAAGTGTGATTGTGGCGAACTCTTAGGGTCATAATGATATTTATTCCCTCATCACCTATTTATTTTTGTTGCCTTGTTCATATATACCAAACTTCTTACCATTCTTTTGTTCAAATCCTGTTACGTAATTTCATTGATTTCCTCAATTTCCATTTCTTCTTTCTTTTTGCTTAAAAGTTCTAGCTGTGTGGTCCCATACATAAACCCCCACCCATCCCTCAATGAAGTAACCTTCCATTATTTTTTATTGCATTACGTCTCTAGATTGCATAAGCTTGTTTTTTCATGCAGTGATAGCGGCCTTTTTCTATGATGTCAGAAGTTCCAAGGACCACCTTACCTAATGGAGAATTAAAAGGACCTAATTACTTCGGATTTTACAAACGAGAAATCCAGGAGCTACTCTACCAAAAGGAGGATTTTGATTCTTCTTTCTCTTTCCAAAATTCTATAACATCTTCAAGAAGGGATAGTGGAAAGGTCAAAGTTGACGAGGATATTCATGATAGCAATGGTATTCAAATTGTCAGTCCTACTGGTTGTTCATTGTTCGGTAATGGCATCGGTGACGGACTTTCTGATTTTAAGAAAGAAAAATTGAAGACATCTTTAAAGCAGAGTGTTACTGTCCTGAGTAAGGAAGTTGATGAGGTACAGCTGGGTTTCTCTTTCTCTCTCTCTCTTCGTCTCTCCCTCTCTTACTGTATATCTCTCTTTATACATAATATAATTGTTATAAAATTTTCTTGGTGCATATATGCCGTTCCAGGAAGCCCAAATTCTTGGAAACCGAATAACAACTATTAAGATACATGGATTTAATACGGCCTCCTGACTATTAGATATTTCTCACAAAAAGGAGGGCTATGATGCATTTCTTTTATGCATATCCCCTTGTATTACATCAACTGAATGAACAGTAGGCACCCAAGCATAGAGTAGTGTGACTGTGAGTATTGCTTTTAATAATCCATTTAAGAGAAATAGCTTGGAGCCTTGTGATTGAATGATCTGGGATTAGTCTCTTGGTAAAACGACAAATGACACATATCTCTTGTCTTGTCAAAACAGATGATCTACTTCAGAAAAATAACAAAATGTTTTTTTTTTTTATTATTTTTTTTTTTATCATGTTTGATCTAAGTTTTCACCCTTTCATCTTGGCTGCTATGGATCTTATGTTTAGAAAGTTAAAGCTACTAGACATTAGAAATAATTGTTAGATAACTAACAGCCGTTTCTCATGAATATGTATTGGTGCTAAATGCAGATGCTTGATCCGGTTATAAATATGAACCATTTAAAGGCACTTCTAGGAAAGAAAGAGAATTCAACTAGTAAGGCAAATGCAGATGATGGTTATGTGAACCATTCTTCTTATAAGAAGCTAAAGATATCCAATGCTCCCTCTTCAACTGGTATCCTCGGGCATGCAAACTCTCTGAGCCTACACCTATGTGAGGAGGTTTGAGTATTATACCTGTAATACATGGATCCTATGTTTTTGCTACAATATGTTCAAAATTTTTGCTTATTTCTACAAGCATCTTTCTCTTGTTAATTTATTTTTCATTTGCAAAGTTTAACAGTGAAACATGTCAGTAAACATGCTGGAAATTGATCATCATTTTTTTTTATTAGAAAAGTGTATTTATAAACTGAAAATGCATGTAACGTTACTCTCAACATGATAACGATTTTTAAGATGGTGCTGACTAAAGGTCCATTTTCTCCTTTTTAGAATATGTATGAAAATGCTATATATCATAGGATGAATATTTGTCATGATTTTCTGATTCATAACTTCATCTTACATAATAAAATCTTGCACATATCATACTATTTTCTTTACTTATGTATTTATTTATTTTTTTTTTTTGGGGGGGGGGAGGACACCATGAGGCTGGGGTAGGTGGTCACGAGGCGTGATGTTAAGATAGATAGAAAAATGGCCTAATATTTTCTTTGATATAAATACACGAGGTGGAACAATGGCATAATATTGATTACAACGTTTCACTATTATTTCTCTTATCCTTCACTTCAGTTCTTGTTTTTTCGTTGTTGATTTACTTCAGTTACTTAGTTTGAGAGTTTTTTTAAAGGTTTATTCAAATGGACTCCCTTTACCCATCCTTTCCATTATTGTGATGGGATCCCTCAGGTGGATGATGCATAGAGTGGAACGGTTGCATTTAGGGTCAAGATTCAAAGCTGGTGGTTGAAGGCACCACATCTTCAATTTGTAGACAACACCATTTGGTCCATTTCTTTTATTGATGTGGGGATTTTCATGTTCACCCTCAAGGCCTTCGTAATGATTTGAAGATGAAGTATTTTCTTCTTCAGAAGGTAACCATGAAGTCAAGGAAACTTGTTTGGGCCATCAACGGTCGGATTTGTTATGCGGCTAAGATAGTTCTTCCCAAGTATTTTGGGTGATCTTTAGGGTCTGAATCAGGATGAGGAGTTATGAAATCAACCATTGGAACCCTTGAGAAGATTGGGTATTCTAGAAGAATTATTTGACCTTAATCTTTTGTTATTTTTTTTAAATGCCAGCAAGGTTTTTATTGGAATCCAAGCCATTAAATGCCTTCAGCAAGGTTGGAACCCTGGACTTGTGATGTCACCCGCCACAAGTCTACCAATTGAGCTAGTACCGTTGGTGATCTTTAGAGAATTCTCATATATTACATATTTGTTTCATCTTCCAAATGTGATGGCTAAGAAGATGGGGACGATTGTTAAGAGATTCTTGTGAAACGGATTAATTGGTTTCAGCAAGTTCCATGTATTACATCGGGAGTTGATTATTTGTTCAAGAACTAGGTATTCAGGTAAAGAAATTTAGAGAGTGAAGGTTGAAAAGGAGACATTGTGGTGGGTAAATGTTGCTACTTATATGGACCTCAGCGAAAGAAATCTTAATGCAATGTGGATGCTAGGTGGCCGCGGTCTTGTATTAACCTTTGGGGAGGGTTACTTTGGGAGGGATTATAGAGAATTAATATTCAGGCTTGATAGTATCAAAAGAAATGTGTTGGAGAAATCTCTTTTTAATTTTCTACTATGCCTTTCGGAAGATGTTTATTATCAGAATCCACTCTTTTTCACTCTGTAGGGATTTTCCACCTATAAATGCTTTTCTTAGCAACACTACCTCATTAACTGCAAATACTGTTTTTAGCATAAGCTAATGATATTGTGAAGGAAATAGATGAATTCCTTATGTTACTCGTGACCTTCTGTTTCTAGACTTGATCTTTGAGTTCACTTTACAGGCATCCGGGTCTGAGCACATGGATTCTAAACTCCCTAATGCAGTTCTATCTGAGGAAAGCCGGCTTAAAGTTTTGAAGATGAGCTATTCTGATTGTAAAACCACAAAAGGCCGTCACTTGAGAGATGATCCGACCGTATCGGTGGTAATTACTGAACTGATTTGAGATTTAATTAGGGCATCTGGCATTTTTTCTTCATCTTTGTTGTGATGCTTGTGGGATTTACTCCGCAAATAAACTGTATGTATTGTATCTCCTGTGGGTTTCAACATAGAAAAGAAAAATTAATCTAGTAGTTATATTTAGTTTCTAGTAATCAAGGTTACCAACTTGTGTGTTGTCATTCACCAAGTTTTGTGAATCGTTTAACATACTACACTGCTAAACTTTTGAATAAACATGTACATGTATAGGTTTGTGTATATGTCAGGAATCTAACCCACGCCGAGTTGATTGGATGATTTACGCCTCTTCTTGCACTTTTGATATGGGAAAATAAAAGAGAAAAAGAGACATTGTGTTCCAACCTTTGCTATCTTATTAAGTAACAAAATTACAGTACTCTTGAGAACAAACTCTCGAGGCTGCTTTATAACCTCTATTTCTTAGATGCTTATACCTATGAACATAGACACTATGTATAGGCTAAACAAGTCCAAACCAAATAAAACCTATTCCAAATGGGAAAGTGATTCATGTATCACTTTCCTTGTCTCGTAAGGAGAACTTTCCTTTCCAAAGGAAATCTAAATTAGAAATATCCTTTATCACTTTCCTTGATTGGGAAGCTCGACCCCGTGTCAGAGCTCCGCCTCAAACCCCAAGTTCCTAAAGGAAGATACTTCATTATCAACTTGACACATTTAGGTTCTCCCTCGTCACAAGCTCGCAATATAAGGAGATTAACAATCTAACATGGTATTGAAGATTGAGAGTAGTAACCTTTAGAGGTTGTGTGTTTGAGCTATGTTTTGTGCAATCATGCATCACACTTTATACGGACAAGCCACAACTCTTCATCTTGATTTATTTATTTCGCTAATAAGCAACTCGATTTAAATTATCTAACAATATATGAATCTTGTATATGCATAGATCAACATTTCTTTTGCAAAGCATGAAGAGGCCCCCTTCATAGTTCTGTATTTCAGGGATAAATTTTATTATTTAAAGGGTTAGTTACCACGTGAGTTTATTACTTATATTACCATGTCTAAAAATAACATATAAAAGGGCCTTGTGTTTGCCAGTTAGATGAGGATTTGCAAATTTTAGATGCTGGTGGATCACTTGCTGAGGAAGTCATGAAAAAACATTCTGATGAATTGTCGGCCAAGGTAAAATCTATGAAACTCATTGCTCAATTGCTACTCTAGCTTTATCTGCAATTGTGTCATGTCGGTATTACTCAACTTTTGTGAAATTTTTATAACGAGGTTTAGTATGGTTGTGCAAAATTTAAATGAGTACTCACAAGCACGCAAATTGATTATTCTATACTACGATAATGAGAATACTAGGTCGAACCCATCAGGTCGCGAATAGTTAAAATAAAAGAATTTAAATTTCTAAACTCTTAAAATATTGAGAAAAATTGAAGAATTGAACTGCTATTCTAAATTGAAATCCATACAACTATCAGTTAAAGAAATATTTGTTTACACTTGTCCGCTACAAAGGCTCACTATATGAATGTTATTGGAATGATTCCCATGCTTTTAGCTAAAACTATATGAACCATTTGAGACCTTCCATGCCCTAACCTGATCCTGCGTTATTCAGATTTGTAGAAAATCGAGTATGGGTGGTGGTCAGTGTTGCATTCAATGCTCCAACCATTGTCATGGAGTGTGTGTATTTGTAAACCAAAAGCACACATACAGTCCAACGATTGATTGGTAGCGTAGCCACTTCCAGGCTCTTTCTCTACAAAACTGAAACATTGAGGGGGGGGGGGGGGGGGGGGGGGGGGTGTGTTATATTATTTATAGTGGGGAAATGAGTTATTGCATGTGTGTGTTTACATTTATTATTTTATGCATGTTGCTATCGGATGTATGAAATTTTTTCAAAGAATTACCCTTCAATGTCAACCCATAAATAGAAACCTCGCTAAATTTGTGATGGACAAAAAAAGCCTACATCTTCTGTACTCACGTGATGAACTTACAAGATAACTTCCCATAAAATTTGGAAAACATGGGTATTCTTCTTGGCGGGCTAAGGTTGTTATCATTTTACCTAATAAGCAACATTTTCAGATTGGGGAATGAGGATGATAGGTGGGTCTGGATGGATGGATGGCTTTTCAGTATCGTGTTGTTTTGTAAGATTGCTTACAAGATTGGTGTTGGAAAAGGAGTTTTGTCTAGGGGGTTCTTTCTTTATGTGGACAATGTGGAATAGGACACCATCTTAGGCAGAGTTGGCTCATAAAGACATGGATATTGATGGTATGGAATATTGATGTGACATATGCTCTTCAATGTTGATCACAAGAGCTTTGTACATCTTTTTTTTACATTGTGGCTGGGTCCAGAAGGTGTGGATCCACTTTTTAGGATTATTTGGCTTATTTTGGGTAATGTGGCATCAGTCGAAGAGTTGTGGAAATGCTAGAAGACCTTTGCATAGTTTCAACAATAGACAAGATGCTCCATTTTGTTTTGTATTTAGTGTTTGGAAAGAGTGGAACAACAAATATTGCTTTAACAAGTTTTCCGATTTGGAAGCTGTTATCATGGAGGTGTTGATCATGTTATGGGGTTGGGTATCTCACATGCAGCTTTTAATGCGACCTTTTTTGGGTCTTGTATATGCCAACCGAAGAACCTCATGTTAGAGCCTTAATGCTTTTGAACCAAGGTGTTATTTCACCAATTATGAGACCCACCAAATTTGCAGTAGTTTAACTGGTTACATCTCTAGACACATGTTTTGGGGTGACAAGATGGAAATAAGGTAGTGGTTGTTAAAGCAGATTGATGACTAACCTTGATGACTAACCTGGTATGTTGGTATGTGCAGTTAAGCCAATAAATTCTAATTGGATCAGCCATTTAGAGAGTCTACAGTTGTTTTTGGAGGATTGTATTTTCCCTTTAGAATGTAATAGTAAGGGTGGGGATGGGATGGACCTCATCCCTATCCCATCCTGTTCGTTTGGGATCGGGACGGGACATACCTCATCCCATCCCAAACGGGTTCGGGACGGGATGAACATGTACTAAATAGTCTTTCAATGAAAAATAACAAAAGAATTTCATCTCACATTGCTCACACACCAATAATGTCAAATTTATGTACATATAACTTTCATCATAACAATATTAAATATCATATAAAACTTGTGGAGACAATGGAATTAAGTTTGTCAAGTGAATGATGGGAGATGGAAGGAGCCCCTCCATAGATCCGTCTTGCATATTTTCGCAATAGCTGAAATATTATTCATACAAGATACAATTATGAGCAATGTTCTCCAACTACATAATTCATAGTGCAAAACTATCATTTGCCTTTATTTTAAATAAGAATAATTGTCCTATAACCAATATAAAATGTGAAAAAGCATAAATTTTCACGGGTTCTATTTGACCTAAAATATTCAATTTGAAGTTTTTACGTAAACAAAGAGTACCAAATCAAGCAAGTAAATTTTCAAACATTTGATCATCATCATCAAAGCCCATTCCTGATATTTTCGGGGTCGGCTACATGGATTTTGGTTTTCCAAGCAATGCGGTCTTCCCACATATCCTCGCCTAATCCAAGCTCAATGATATCTTCATTCACCGCCTTCATCCAAGTTTCAACGGTCATCCCCTCCGTCTACACCCTCCATTAACTTGCCAATCTAGACATTTTCTAATTGGCGCCGTACTTGGTCTCCTCCGCACATGACCAAACCAAGTTAGACGTCTTTCTCTAATTTTGTCTTCTATGAGCGTTACGCCTAAGTATCTCCTAATTCTTTCATTTCTAATTTTATCCTTACGATTTTTACCACACATCCACCTTAACATACGCATTTCTGCTACTGCCATCTTATGCGTATGTTGTCCCGTAGTAGCTCAACATTCTGAACCGTATAGCATGGCTGGTCAAACAATTTGATATTTTGATTTAATTTCATCACATCCTAAACTTTCTTTTAGAAGAGTAATTTAATTAAAATTAATAATAATAAATATTAAATTAATAAATTCCGGACGGGACGGGTTGGGCGGGATTGAAAATCTCCATCCCGATCCCATCTCACTCTAGATTGGGATGAGTTTTATCCCAAAAGAACCCATAAAAAATCGAGATGGGACGGGACGAGACATGATCAAGATTGTGGGATGGGATGTCCACCCCTAATAGTGAGTATGCCTAGCTGCTACTTAAGTACTATTTTTATGCAGTTCATTTTGATATCTAAGCTTATTCGTTCCATTAATTTGCATTTGATTTTTCTAATGGAATACCTACTTCGTCTAATGGTCTGTATCTTCAGTACCATCTTGACCTCTAGTTTATGCCTTTGAGTTGCTTTCATTTGTTTTTTCTAACCAAATACCTAACCAAGAAATACTGAACTGATCACTATTTCAGCTAGAGCAGATGGAACAGCAACTTCAAGACTTCCTTGATACTGTGATGTCTAAATGCAGGTATGAAGTTCATTCTTTTGAAACAACAATATGTTCTATGCTCTATGCAACTTGCATCTTCAATCTATTTGTGATTAAATGTTCCTTATGCTGTGTTTGTTTCAAAAGAAAGAATTCCTACCGAAAACTACTAAAAAAGTAAAAAGGAAAAAAGAGAAAACATAGGAGAGAGAGGGAAACATTCGTTGCTCTCACCCATAGAAAACAATTTCCACAAGCTTTTGAAAACATGTGAGGGTAGAGGTTACCATCAATTTTCCATGGTCTCCATTTCTAAGTTCCTCTTTATCCCTCCTCTACTCCATTCTCTATTTCTTTTTCTGAGACAAACACAGCCTTAGTCCAGAATCATGCAAGAGTGCCTTCATAATGGGTTCTTATAAATGAAAGGGCTTGTCTTATTAGCGAGGAAACGGGCGAGGGAGGGGGGTGCAACCCTCCATCTCCCTCGAGATGCGCAAAGGCACACACCTCGAGGGGGATGGAGGGTTGCACACCCCTCCCTCGGCCATTTCCTCGCCAATTAGAATTCCCGAAATGAAATCATGGTGTGTGGTAACTGTTATGAATGTATTCGTAGAAACCTTCTTTCAGATCATCCTATTATCTGACCACACTCAAGAGATGGAGAAAGATTCTATTTGTGATGGCCTGATGAGTAATCTAGATATAATTAGAACCGACATGTACTTGACACGGTTCCCACAGACCTGACTTGGAATTAGAAAGGTCACCATTCATCCTGGTTTGAATTTCAATATTAAAAAATGTAAAACACGTGGAGTTGATCTGCTCAATTGGCTTTTGTTGTTGACCAAATTGAGTCATCCTTGAACTGTATCTGTTTGGCGTGTAATGATTGTGTGCACTTGTATATTTTATAGTTTGTCCCTACTAATGAAGATCATTTTCACAGAATATCAGCTTTGTTCAACATGAATGTGTTGCGATTTTGCTCTTTATTTTCTTGAAGAATGGACATGGTCTTGCAGAATCATAAATATGCAATACTGTTGATTAAAAAACGAAAATGCTCATCAATTTTGGGTGATATAATGTAGTACAACACAAACGAGAAAATGAGAGAATTTTTTTTATGCACTGTGGACCTTGTAACACCCACTTATTTTATCACTGTAGTGAACATTCTTCCTTTAACTTGCAGAGAAATGAGTTGGGAAGAGAAATGTGAACTTGTAAAACTCATTCGGAACCTCCCACCAAAAAATCTTCACCATGTGGTGGAAATTCTTCATCGCGGGAAGCCACATAAAGAACACCCTTGCAATGAGATCCATATTGAGTTGGCGAAAAAGGTTCTTCGCTGCCAAGGTCTTGCTCTATGAGTTACCTTCTCTTCAATGAAACTAATATGTTATGCTTTGGGTTTATGCAGGATAATGTAACCCTCTGGAGACTATATTATTACGTAACAGCAGTTGTAAGTGCTAAGAGACGTCCATCAGGATGAAACTAACAAAGTCACTATGATGACCCCGATTCTCTGAATAAGTAGTTTAGACGAAACTAACAAAGTCACTATGATGACCTCGATTCTCTGAATAAGTAGTGTACTTCTTTTTGGTGAGAGATGAAGGGACGCAAGATTTGAACATGAAGCTTCAAAGATCTCAAATAACGAGTGAGTAGCTTCAAAGATCAGATTTTGGTGGCCTGGAGGCATGCAAGTCACAGATACATCCAACTTAATGATCATGGAAGAGTACAAAGCGTTGGAAAAGAAAATGCTGCACAACATCCCTGAATTTTGTTCACAATCAGGGCAGAACCTTTATACAGGGCATGTTTTGTTGGTCACCCGAAGAGGGAGTATTTTGTTAAAGGGTATAAGGCTAAAAACTTCACATAGCTGGTCCTTCATGGATTATGTTATGGCTTCATTGATGATTGTTTTATCAAACTTTGCAGGTATAACATCTTTATATATGTACCGAGGTGGTAGCTAGATCCCCATGGCAGAGACGTATATGTGAAAACTAGCTTTCAATTGTTACCCAACCATGCAACCAACTTTACCAAGGTCGATGGCAATGATTCCCCATGAGATTTGTACGATGTATTAAATTTGTTCATGCTGCAGTGACTGCCTGATCCACTAGTTAGAAGTTGCAATAAAAGCTCGAAGATGCATCATATTTCAAAAATGCGATTCTCACAAATCTCTATTCAAGAGTTTTCCTCTAGGTAGAGAAGCATACTAACCTTTTTACGTTAGTTATTTATAATTTTATAACAACTCACAAATGCAGTCATATAAAAAACAAGTGGTTAGGGCTGTGTGGGTTTATCCCTGACATCCAAGGTTTGAGACTTGTGCTCGCTTTTCAAAAACAAAAAAAAAAAAAACAAAAAAAAAAAACAAGGCTTTCGGAAATTGACTGAGGCAGCACAAGTCAAGAAAAACACCACCCATGCTGCAACTGTCGAAGCGAAAAAAAAAAATTTTAAAAAATCTAGATTGTCATCTTTTGCCCAAGTGCTCCCCTAATTGGTTTTGACAATATAGTTTGTGTCCTGTTTCACCTCATTTTCCTGATCCAACTGAATGTTTCTGTATTTGAACTTGTTATTATGAATGCAAAACTTTGACTAGCACCTCCATATTCCTTAAATGCTGATAGTTTTCTGTTTGAATGTTCATAAGAAACCATCTCAATTCTGGGTTTTTATGTGGATGTGTGAATAAAGGAAATTCTCATTACAACTCAAATAGGGGGTCAACAGACAGTACTATGTGCACTTACAAATACCTATAAACTTTAAATCTCGTTTGTGCAATGCAAACACACGCAAAGTGTGAAACTAATAACCATTAGACCAGCGCGTGCGCGCGCAGACACATAAAACAAAACAAATGTTGATGGTTTTGCAATGTGCCTACCTCTTTTTTTTTTTTTTTTTTTTTTTTTTTTTTTAATACTAGGATTTTTATTACTTGAAAAAATCTTTTACATCAGTCGGGGGTACATGACGACTTTACCCGATAAAAAGAACCAGAGGGCATACATCATAGCAACCATAAAATAAATACTGATCAAACCCCTAGATCAATGCTTATACTTGCTGTTACTTTTCTTCATTCTAGATGATCTACGAGGATATACCTTGATGTCTTTGAAGTCCGTCGCATCAAATCTTTTCGATAATCGAATTTGGTCTGTCTTTAAACCTGACACTACTCTTGACCTAATGGTGTATTCATCCAAATCTTCTTCTTCTGAACTGATTGTATCCGAAATGTCGGTATCGGTCTCCATTTCGGTTTCGCTATTAGCGTTACAAACCAAATAGTTAATATGTTTTATATTCGGTGCTTCAAGTACTATTGCATCCACTAAAAGTTTCGTCATCTTGTACAATACCCGCATCTGCTGAAACCCCTACCTTCTGGTTATGCACCTTGTCACCACTCTGAACGCGAGTCTGAGCACCAACGTGAGCTCCACTGCCAGCACCATTGCTAGAGCCATAGACAAACCCACTGTCAACATGATCATCTTCAGCTACTGTGTCGTCCTTTGTTGGCCCGGAGTTGCTGCCTGGAATCATTGCATTTATCTGTAGAGAAGCATTCCCACTGCTCTTCTTTTTCCCTGGGCTAGAGATCCAGACATCCCCGCCTACAACCTTGGTCGAAACCCCCTGCGCCCTCCCTGGTTCCAATTGGTTAACATACTCGTACGCTCTCTGTTACGGCCTTGAGCTGCTACCTGAAGCATTATCACATTCTTGCAGAAAAGCTTGGTCATCATTCGCATTTTTCCTAGGGATCAACTTCTTTGGATCATCATCTATAACATTTGATGTTTTGTTCACCAAATCAACCTGCTCTATTGGTGACGCGACGTGCTCTGCAGAAACAAAGAGTTTTCAATAATCCCTACATAATTGTTTGTTGATTGGGATAAGTTTGAACAATAATTACTCGCTCTTGTGGAATGGTTAGCTTTATGCACTTCGAATTTATGAAGTGAAATAAATATTGAAATTTCTCCGTCTCTCCCTCAAGAAAGAAGAAATGCTTCATTCATACTATGGTATCCCTTTACATTGTAAATGTAGTTTCATTTGAATAAAATCTAATAATATGCCTTTACATTGCATACTATGGTATCCCTTTTCATTGTGTACTATGGTGTCGCTTTACATTGTAAATATATGATGTTTTGGTAATTCTCTTTAGCATTTGACTAAAATCTAGTAATATGCTTCGCTAGACAACTCTTTATCCATACCTTATCTTTCTGATGATTCTCCTTTGATGCATCAGAATTCTATTGATTGTGAATAGAGTGACCCGGTCATCGTCCATCAAGACTTCCTTGTTAGTAATTTATCTCTTATCAAGCCTTCCAGAAATTGTGTTCAAAATTGTTAGGTGTGTAGTCCCTCACACTTGTTACTTCCTCAATTCAAAACTTATTCTTTCCTTTGTTTATCTGAAGTTGTCTATGATATATGCAGAGGAGAGTTTGGCTACTGGGTTGCTTTTCTTGCTGTTGCAGCACATCTTTTCTTTCCTAGGGACTTCCCAGGTTCATATCCAATACGTTTATTCTTTAAAGCAAAATACATTTTTCTTGGTTAATGACCAATGATAAGATGACTTTGTTGGCAGAGTCGCGCTTTATCTTATTGGTTGTCACGCCTAGCTGTGTGGCTAATGAATTGCTCATTATTGAGGAGTGTCGTGGATCCCTTCTCACTGCCATGGTATATATGTTTCTTATCTTCTTTAATATATTGTATCTATGCAAGGGACCTTGGTAGCGAGAATTTTACAGTAATTTAAGTTCTTATTCATCTCTTGTCATGTTAGTTTATGGTTACTGCAGTTTGCTATATCTTTGTAAGTAATGGTTGTCAACTGCTCACCTATTTTGCTTCTTTATTATGAGATAGAACTTTTATTTTTTATTTTTTATTTTTTATGTACATAATCTTAAGTTGAGTTTGCTCTAAGTAAGATACCATTCAGATGATAGACTGTGACAAAATCTTAAATTGCGGGAATTTGTTTTACTAAGTGATCAAAATTCCTGGCAAAGAAAAAACACACAACAAGAAGCAATTTTTTGCTTGTGCAACAACTAAGATAATTGGTGGGTGAGTGATGGATAAAAGATCGTTAGGCTGCACTTAATTCATTGGAAAAGAAGTACAGGCTGCGAAATGTGGGATAGCTGTGTGTTTTAGAGTTATTATTTTATCTTTTGAAAGGGTCGCACCACAAAGCACAAGAAGAGGATAATAGGTACTCTGGAACCTGTTAACCTCAGCACTTTATGGATCCATCTGATCTTACAGACTCTGTTTATGTAAACCCTAACCAAAACTTATGGGGGGAGATCCTGGTAGTTGTGGAGTTATTATGTTTTTTAGGTAAACATTGTTGGTTTTAGCCTTTTAGGTGGTTTTGTAGTTTTGTTATAAGGCTTTCACATAAATCTCTATATTTTGCGCTTTGAAGTTGGGGACAATGTCGTTGGTATGTATTCTGGACCCGTGCTGCTTAAAGACTTGAGACCAAAAAAGATGGTGAAAGATATTCCAACAATTGATCACCCTGATCAATTATGTGAAGCTTGTTTACTTGACAAGCATTCAAGAAAGAGTTTTCCCAAGCAATCCAACTCAAGAGCCACCGAGTCACTTTAACTTATTCATGCGGATGTCTGTGGTCTAATAAAGTCTTCAACTCCTGGTAAAAGTTCTTACTTCTTGCTTTTTATTGATGATTATTCAAGAAAATTTTGGGTTTACTTCTTGAAGCAAAAGAGTGATGCTTTTAAGGCATTCAAAAAGTTTATTGTCCACAACAAAATGAAGTCGTCGAAAGGAAGAACCGAACAATCCTCAATATGGCAAGAACCATGATGTTGAAAAACAAGTCGATGCCAAAAGAGTTATGGGCCGAAGCAGTTGCATGTGCAGTTTATCTCTCTAACTGTTCACCTACCAAATGTTTGAAGGATGTGACGCCCCAAGAAGCATGGAGTGGATGAAAACCAATTATGTCACACTTGAGAGTCTTTGGGTATATTGCCTATGTTCAAGTTCCGGAGCAAGAAAAAATCAAAGCTTGATGATGGGAGCAAAAAAATTGTGTTTATTGGCTACAATGAGAACTCAAAAGGATACAAGTTCTTTAATCCAAGCAACAACAAAGTCATGATTAGCAGAGATGTTGAATTTGAAGAAGATGCAACATGGGATTGGAGTACACAAGATGAAACGGCTTATGGTTTTATCCCTTACTTTGATGAAGAAGAAACTGTAATATAAGAACCCCAAGGCGAAATGATACCTCCAACAACACCAACATCATCTTCTACAACAACATCATCATCCTCTCCTTCATGTAGCTCAAGTGAAGGCTTTTAGAGACTTCGAAGCATCATGGTTCTTTATGAAGAAACTAAAAGGCTAGAATATGGGAATTTATTTTACTTGTTCTCTAATGATGAGATTTTGAGTTTTGAAGAAGCTGTGAAATATGAGAAATTGATACAAGCCACGGAGAAGGAAATTCAAGCCATTGAGAAGAACAACACTTGGGAGCTTGCATCACTTCCAAGTGGTCATCAAGCTATTGGAGTCAAATGGGCGTATAAAATAAAAATAACTCCTAGGGTGAAATAGAAAGATATAAGGTGAGACTCGTTGCAAAGGGCTACAAGCAAAATTAAGGCATTGACTATGATGAGGTCTTTGCTCCTGTTATCCGTTTGGAGACAATCTGGTTGTTACTATCGCTTGCAACACAAAACCAATGAAAGATCCATCAAATGGATTTCAAGTCCGCCTTCTTGAATGGTCGCCTTGAAGAAAAGGTTTATATTGAACAAACTTCAAGTTTTGTTATTGAAGGTTCTGAGGACAAAATGTTGAGGTTAAAAAATGTTTTATATGGATTAAAGCAAGCTCCAAGAGTCTGAAATAGTCATCTTGATAAGTATTTTCAAGATAATGGTTTCATTAGATGTGTTCACAAATATGCACTCTATGTGAAAAAGGAAAATGAAGAATTCTTATTTATTTGTGTCTACGTGGATGAGCTTATATTCACATGAAACAATCAAATAATGTTTGAAGATTTTAAGAAGGCTGTGGCTCAAGAGTTTGAGATGAGTGATATGGGACTAATGTCCTATTATTTGGGAATTGAAGTTTAGCAAATGGAGGACGATATTTTTATCTTGCAAGAAACTTATGCAAAAAAAGTGTTAAAGAAGTTTAACATGTTAGATTGCAATCTTTTCAACACGCCCATGGAATGTGGAGTTAAACTTTTGAGATATGAGAAAGGACTAAAAAAGGCTGATCCAATATTATTTAGAAGCCTTCTGGGAAGCTCAAGGTATTTAACTTGTACTAGACCTGACATTTTATTTTCAGTTGGACTTGTGAGTCGTCTTATTGAAAATTCGTCAGAGATACACATGAAGACAGTCAAGAGAATGCTTCGTTATCTTTCAAGGTACTGTTGACTATGCAATTTTTTATTCAACTTCAAATGAGTTCAAATTTATGAGATATTGCGATAGTGATTATGCTGAAGATATTGATGATAGAAAGAGTACAACTAGGTTTGTTTTTTTTTTTTTTTTGGAAAATAATATGGTTTCGAGCTGAAGAACACCAAATAATGTGCTTGATCTTCGCTACTCATCAACAAGTTCCTCAACAGTGGTGAGAACATCAAATCAACGAGGAGACATGAAATGGGGAAAGATTGGAGAGGATTATGAGAGTTTTATTGTTTTTATTTACAAATTTGCCGATGATGATTTCTGATAAAAGAAAAAAAAAATGGTAAAGATGAATATGTCCTCAAATTATCTACGAATATGCCCTCAAATTATCTACCAAGTATGCCCTCAAATTAGGTAAAATCCAAAAATATCCCCTAAAAATAACTATTGGGCCTGAGTTTAACATAGGTTGTAATAGAATAAAAAATATAATGAAAACACACTGGTGTATATAAAATTTACAGGAGTGCACATGAAAATGGGTTTAGGTGGATGAATTGTGTTAATGTTATAGTGGATTAGTGGTTTCTAAATCAATTTATGAAGGTTGTCATATATGATTTTCTTGGGCTAGAATGGTTGCCTGTGATTTTTTGTATTATTTCATATAATTAAAAATAACAATTATATTATATATATTTCAGGCTTATCTATTTTTAATATTCCTCCTCAACCTCAAATAAATAGGAATTTTTTTTTAATTAATCTAATTTTTATTTTCCTGTCTGTATGTTTGGAGTGCAGGAGACGTGCTAGATGGATTATGACGTACTAGATTGGTTTCCTTATATTTATTGTTGTATGGTTTTATCTTTGCAAAGAAATTGTGTAATTTCTTCGTGTTCTAAAAAACAATCCATAGTCACTCTTTCAACATATGAAGCTGAGTATGTCTTGTGTTTGTCATACAATTTGGTTGAAGATACTATTGAATGAACTTTATTTTGAGCAAAGTGAAACTACCAAGATAATGATGGACAACAAATCAGCCATCGCATTAGCAAATAACTCGGCGTTTCATGATCAAAGTAAACATATTGAGACAAAATATCATTTTATTCGACAATGCATTGAAAACATACACGTAGAGGTAGAATATGTGAAATCACTTGATCAAGTTGCTGATATTTTCACAAAACCTCTCCAATATAATACTTTTCAGAAGTTGAGAAAATCATATTTTACTTTTTTTTATAAGATTTATTATTCAAAAATTCTTTTTCATCACTTAACTACTCGTTTACTGGGCGCGTATCTAAAAAAATGTATCAAAGTTCATTTGAACCGTTTCTTGGAGATGTAGCTCAATTGAGTTTTTCTAGCTGGCCTGGAAAATCGGCCTGGTTTCCGGCCTGGGAGGGGCAAAAATACATTTTTGCCCCTCCTCTTTAAACACACAGCTCCAAAAAGTGTTTAAGGAAGAGGGGCAAAAATGTATTTTCACCCCTCAAACAGCAAACCAGGCCGATTTTCCCAGGCCAGCTAGAATTTCTGGGCTCAATTGGAGCGTGCAATTCGTCTCACATGGGTTAAGAACCAGCATCGTGAGAAATTAATAGGATTTGGGCGTGTCTCTCACTAGTGATGATGACGTTTGGGGGCGATAGAGCCCAATCGGTAAAAAACTCCAAACTCATAAGCTGTTCTGGGTGCTTATCTCTTCATCCATGCACCCAACTCCCCTCACTACCCTTAAAGTTCAAGCGTTCAACTTCTTTTGCATATTTAATCAAATCAAATGTTTTATTGTGGAAACATCTTCATTGCATCTCATCTAAAAAAAAAAAGTTGTGTTTAGACAACACCATTTACCTGAAACAAGTAGATCAAATCACTCAAAATAGAGCACCCATTTGGCCAAAATGACTTGGAGAATAAGTTTATTCAGTTTTGGTATCATGTACTTGCATGGAAACTTCCTTCCCTACCTTTAATTCCTTCGAAAAATCTCATCAACTTCACACGCAATTTCGTTACAACCTTCTCTTCACGCTGCATTTATTCCTATCTTCTTCTTCTTCATGATCATCTTTGCCTCTCTATCTATATATAACTTCACTTCACTTGTGTTCATATTCCATTCAACCAAAAATGGCTACAAACTCTATCATCACATCCAAGTCATCCAAATGGTTCTTCAACAAGTCCTCCTCCTTCAAACTAAGCCTACCAGGAAAAGCCCGAAAACCCAAGTCATCACTATGTAGCCCGCGGTTGAGACCATTACTGATGTCCTCTGCGCGAATTAGCTCAAGGAGAGAAGAAAAGCTACCACTACAATCATCTAAATCATCTTTCACGAACACTACTAGCTCAAGGGCGGAGGAGTTACAACAAGTTTTTCGACACTTTGATAGAGATGGAGATGGTAAGATATCTAGTTTAGAGCTTAGAACATACTTTGCTTCCATAGGAGAGTATATGTCACTTGATGAGGCACAAAGTGTGATCAATGACCTTGACATGGATGGTGATGGTTTATTGGATTTTCGCGAGTTTACGCAGTTGATGGAAAGGGATAGTACTATTGATGATGATTTACGGAGGGCGTTTGAGGCTGAGACCGGGTCTGGGTGCATAACTCCTAATAGCTTGCAACACATGCTGAATCGTCTAGGGGATGAGAAGTCATATGAAGAGTGTGAAGCCATGATACGAGTTTATGATCTTGATGAGAATGGGACTCTTGATTTCCATGAGTTTCACCAGATGATGGCATGAAAGAATGTGAAGAGTTAGGTTTTGTGTTCTGTTTAGTGATAATAAAATGTAAGTTTTTTTTTTTTTTTTTTTTTACGCTCAAGAAATGATCAACATTTTCTTGTTGACATCAATAATTTTATCCATGTCTTTAAGGTAAAGCAAAGTACCAAGTATCATTTAAAGTGAGTAAACACCAATTGCTTGTAAAATGAATAACAAAATTAATTACCTTGAAACAAAATAAGACCATTATTTTACCGGAAAGCTTAGAAAACTATTCAATGAATTTACGCATATACGTATTCAATCAAGGTATTGGAGATCATTATTTTGTCGCATAATCAAGAGTTGAGCTTAGTTTTTCATTTGAAACAAATAAGTTTTGTACTGGACCTAAAGACTGAATTTTTTTTTTTTTTTTTTTTCTGGTTAAACAGGAAGATTTTTATTTAACGGGAAGACAAATCACAAAGAAGATGGTACAATCCTAAATCAAGGGGAAGACTGAAACTGAATCGTAAGTTCCGAACCATTACTTACTTTGGTGGTCTGGTATTGGATTGAACTTATGAAAATGTCGATCTATTGAAGAACATGGTCGGGTTTCTTGGAATAATATTTCCAAAAATAGAATACCTTTTATTGGATCCCAACAAATCATTCAATTCTTTTTACCCTACATTTTTTCAAAAAGAAGATGTTGAAACAAATTTTGTTTTGTCACCTAATACTACCGAAAACAGTTGCTTTGTTATGGCCATCTATAAGAACATTGATAAAGATGACCTTAAGAAGCAATATCTAGCCTTTCAAAGTAGAGGGAAATGTTTTGTAATTTTTTATAATTGGTATTTTTTCTTTAGACTTTTTGACTAGTTGGAAAGTAGGTGATGGATTCTTGGCTTGGCCTCCAAACGGGTTGATAAATTCAACCTATGTTGCAAATATTTCCGACGAAGAAGAAGAAATCCAATTGTGAAAAGATGAAAAAGAAAAAAACAGAAAATTGGATTCAATATCTTGTGTTTATGAGATGAGTTTTTCATGAGATTCTTCAAACAGGTTGTTGAATTTATCTTGGGAAAATTTTAGTAACCATGGGTCTAAAATAACAACACCCTAAAAGATTACGTTAACATCAAAGTCTAGGCCTTTCCTTATCAGGATTTCTTCGAAATTAGGAATAAGAAAATTGAGGAATAGCATATAGCACAACGGGAAAGAGAGAGAGCAGCCACAACACATAGGCTTGAACTTGAGCCTGTAGGATGAGTTTTGATCTTGTGCAGAACATCCTAAAGGATACTGAAACTTTTGTTCTCAAATCCCAGGTTGTTGTACTTTTGTTCTCAAATCCCATACCAGAGATATTGAAACTCTTTCATCACTTGAAGGATGTTCTTCAACATCATGTTCGATTTCTTCTCTCAAATCAGACTCCCAAACCAAAGAAGACATCAAAGAGATCAAGGAAGAGAAATAATAAGAAGAAGGGGAGAAGAAGACCTCACCAAACAACAACAAGAACAACAAGAAGAAAAGAAGAACAAACTACATATGGTATTTTTGGCGGTTGGTCAAACTCTTGGCTGTATAAGAGATTTTTCCAAACAACTCAAGAACCAAGTATAGATGATGGTGATGGTGATGGTGATGGTGGTCTCCTCTTTGAAACTTTAACACCAACAGAAGTTAATGGTGGTGGGTTTCGTGATTGGTCATCTATCCAGGGTGACCTTCTTAACCTGATATTTAAGCACGTACTAACTGAGGATGATCGTAGTTCGGTGAGTTCTGTTTGCAATAATTGGCGTTCTACCGCTTACATATGCTTCTCTGAAATGCCTGCTTTTAAAGTTCCACAACTAGTACTACCCTGTTCAGATCCAAACTATCGCGCTTTCTTCAGTCCCTATGACTATATGGTTTGTGTGTTATACTTACCAATGGCTAATGGGAAGCATGTGTGTGGTTCTTCTCAAGGCTGGTTGATTTTGTTGGATGAAACTAGTCCATCTATCTCAGTACTCAATCCTTTCTCCTTGAAACAGCCGCATATTGAGCTTCCTCCACGGACCACTTTTCCGAATGTGGATTTAGCAATAATTACAAAACTTGTTTTGTCACCAAATCCTACTAAAAACAATTACATTGCCATGGCTATGTATGAGAACATTCATAAGAAGCAATATTTAGCATTCTGTAGACCCAGGGACAAGGAATGGACTTTGGTGAATATCCGTCCAGTTCATGACATAACAGCGCATCACTGTGAGTGGAAATTCTACACTTTAAGCGGGCCATTTGGAGGACTTTTTGAAATCGATAATTTCCATGGGAGCGAGCTTGGGCCTTCCCCAAGGGTCAACTGTATTTTATGGAGAGACTCATTATATGATGTTGATGTTGAATCGAAGAATTTGGTGGAAAAGGATGGGGAAGTCATGCTAGTTGTCAGGAGAAATTTGTTTCATGCAGGGTTGATGGCAAAAAGGTTTGAAGTTTATTTGTTATCCCCTAGCTGCAGATGCTCCGGCTGCAGGACGTGGTTGAAGATGGATACCATAAGTAGCTATTCCTTGTTTGCTGATGGCAGTTCTGTCTTGGCTAGTGATTTTCATCAACTTAATAATTGCATCTATTTCACAGGCAAGCCCAGAGTCCAGGGTTTTTCTATTTTCAATTTGACGACAAATCATAGGCAGAAGTTTTGTCCTTCTTCGCTGAAGCACTATTCATTTACGTCACAACCTGTGTGGCTTACACCATCTTCGTCTTAGTTTATAAAGCAAGTCATAGTAAGTTGTTTATGTATGTCTTCAGGGATTTGAATCCTCTTCGAATTTGAGTTAATTAAACATATTTTCTAATTGGATTTTGAAGCATTATTATCATTTTTGTTTTGTTAGTTTTTGTGGATAGTTTTATTTTTTTGGAAAGAGAGCTGGGTTTTAAGGACTCCTAAACCTTTATATAAATGAAACAAAAACATAAACAAACTCTCACAAGAAAGAGAATTCTAGTGAAAGTGAAAGTGGATAGTTATTATATATATAGCAGTATTATCAATATGAAATTTTTTTTTCTTGTTAATATTTTGTGATCAAAGAAAGTACAGTATGATGATTGTATTCTCTGAAATTTCCAATAGATGCAGAGGGTGATTCATGTATTGCTATTAGTAGTGTTACTGCTAGACATATTATTCTGCAAAGTAGTGAACTCCTTCACCTTCTCTGCCGGAATATGTAATGTTGAAAACACATCAGACGCGTGGAATGTTTTTTTGATAAAAATAGTTATCTCAATGACCATTAATGGCAGAGGCCATAACTATCTTATTAGAAGCTCATCCTAAGATGAATCTTTAGAATACGTACAATTGAACGAGAAGCTATGAATGATTGAATAATCAAGTTATATTTAGGTGAGTAATTGCATACTAATCACAGGTCTATATAATTAGAGTAATTCTAGCTGGCCTGGGAAACCAGCGAGGCTGCTGCCTGGGAGGGGGTGAATTTACACTTTTGCCCCCTTTTTTTTAAACACCTTTTTCAAAAGGTTGTTAAAGAAGGGGAGCAATAGTGTAAATTCGCCCCCCAGGCAGTCAACCCAGGCTGGTTTTCCCAGGCCATTTAGAATTTCTGATATAATTAGCTACTGTACTACAGTCAGAAGAGCACACGTAAAATATAAGTACAGAAATCAGCAAGTGAAGAGTACCTAATAAACCAAAGCAGTAAAGAGATTTGATGATTGAGAACATATGGTTGAAATAATTGAAGACATAATGGACCCACGAAAGATAAAAGGACGTAATTGAAACTTATAGATTTGGCATCCGAGCTTGGAATGAGGCATGCAATACCTTTTTGAAAAGGAAAAGGAAACGATAGGTACGATATACTGCTATGTTGTGATGTATGGTGAATTTTAGGCATTTGAGATCGTTTAAGTTTCCAAAACAGCACTTTACTGTTTTTCAATAGGATTTTAGTTTCTGATTTGAGTCGCGCTTTATCTTATTGGTTGTCACGCCTAGCTGTGTGGCTAATGAATTGCTCATTATTGAGGACTCAGGAGTGTCGTGGATCTGAAGATTGGTGGGTGAGGGGATCCCTTCTCACTGCCATGGTATATATGTTTCATATCTTCTTTAATGTATTGTATCTATGCAAGGGACATTGGTAGCGAGAATTTTACGGTAATTTAAGTTCTTAGTCAACTCTTGTCATGTTAGTTTATGCACTACACCAAATTGACATTTTTGTAACAACCCAAAAAATAGTAACACATTTGAGCTATAACAATCCACAAAGCAATTTTACACATTTTCACAAACAAAATGATTCAATAATTGTATCACCACAAATAGTTTGGACTTACAAGTGATACTATTCACGGTGATCTAATTTATTGTATCACTTTTTTTGTGTAGCTATTTTTCATTTTGTTGACTAAATTTAGTTTTGACTTGAAATTGTTTGGTGGATTGTATTAGCTCAAAATTGTTATTATTTTTTAAGTTGTTACAAATATGTCAATTTGGTGTAGTGATGGTTACTGCAGTTTGCTATATCTTTGTAAGTAATGGTTGTCAACTGCTCATCTATTTTGCTTCTTTATTATGAGATTGAACTTTTTGTTTTTGTTTTTTATGTACATAATCTTAAGTTGAGAATATGATTGGTGTTGGAAATATGTCACGTTTAAGAGGGAGTGTTGAAAATTAAACTTGACATTATTAAAGAATTTGAAAGGGATACAGTTATCTGAATTTAGCTTATAATATATCAAAGGAAAGCTATGTCTGTCTAGTTTCCAAAGCTTCAAACAGTGCATCAATTAGCTTTGTATTGAGAAAGTTATGGCTAATTTACTAGTGACTGTTCAGTGGTAACCGAAAACTGTGAAAATGTGTCTTTTTGATTTGTAAAAGTTTGATCGACGAAAATGTGTCTCTAGAGTGTTTTTTTGGAGTAGTATATATAGCCATCTACTTAAGTTATGTTTGAATATAATAAAAATTCCAAAAGAGTTGTGAAATCCTCTTGTATTCCTTTTTTATTTGTGTGCTGTGTCTCAATCTTGTTCCAACACATATTAGATGCAAACTGAACTATCAAATTTTATGCACTTTTCCCTTGTCAATCAAAAATTCAAAACTGACCGAACCCTGTCCAAGGCATTTAATGATTATGAGATCTATAGGAGAGAAATTGTTTAAAAAAAAGCCCAATTATACTGGGCGATTAAGTGTGGGAAGACCCAAGCCCAAACTAAATTTTTGAAGACTGAACTTAAAGCTATCAAGTCAAATCTAATTAGGTCAGGCTTGAAAAATCTGAATCAACTTCCTAGTTTAGCAAAGGAAAAGGTTAGCCAAATATCTTGGACCTTTTGCACGAACCTATCATTTTAAAGAATGATTTTTCAATGGACTTTGAAAGTACGATATGAACAAACAAGATAAAAGTGGTTGGGATCAACTGGCTTATTATTAGATCAAGAAAATCATATTTTACTTTTTTTTATAAGATTTATTATTCAAAAATTCTTTTTCATCACTTATCTACTCGTTTACTGGGCACGAATCTAAAAAAATGTATCAAAGTTCATTTGAACGGTTTTTTGGAGATGTGACTCAATTTGAGCGTGCAATTCGTCCCACATGGGTTAAGAACCAGCATCGTGAGAAATTAATAGGATTTGGGCGTGTCTCTCACTAGTGATGATGACGTTTGGGGGCGATAGAGCCCAATCGGTAAAAAACTTCAAACTCATAAGCTGTAGGTAGTTTAAGTCGGAAACAATATCGTTGCTTGGACATGTATATTAGCTGAGAATCTCATAATTCTGGGTGCTTATCTCTTCATCCATGCACCCAACTCCCCTCACTGCTCTTAAAGTACAAGTGTTCAACTTCTTTTGCATATTCAATCAAATCAAATGTCTTATTGTGGAAAAATCTTTGTTGTTTCTCATCTAAAAAAAAAAAGTTGTTTTTAGACAACACCGTTTACCTGAAACAAGTAGATCAAATCACTCAAAATAGAGCACCCATTTACCCGAATTTTTATTGTCTGTAAATTTTTCTTTCAGTCACGCGCCGCTTGTAATTTATTTATTTTTTCAGTTTTCGGCTAGTTTGCTCACCTTCGAGTCCACCTTGCAGTTTTAAAATTTTTCGTGGTCCCGCATTCGTGGTTTTGTGTGTTAGGAGCTTCGACCGGTAGGAATTGGGTTCTGAAAACCCATTCCGCCCAGGTGAGTGGAATTATAATATTTATTTTGAGAAATAATTATTTGAAATCCTGAATTTAATTTTTACATTATACCGTCGATTGTGTATAATTGAATTCAAATTTGAAATTCGGGGTTTTCAGATATTTCGATGATTGTGTTGGTTATTTGTGAATGAATTATGTATTGGGTTTTCTGAAAGCATGATATACTTGAATGAAATCGAATAGTTAATGAATTTTGGTGTGCCACAACCACTACTATAGCAATGAACCAACGACGATCATTACTACTAGGGGTGGGCAATGTCGGTTCGGTTCGGTTTTGAGCCCCAAATCGATTTCATTTGATTTGCCCAAAACCCAAACCGAAATCAAATTTTGTATTTGTAAACCAATGAATTCGATTGAACCGAATTTCGGATCGGTTCGATTCGGTTTGGCCGAAATTTCGGGCTCAAGCATTTGAAAGACTTTCATTAAAACATGCCTAATTTTTTTACAGACCAAATTTTTAGCCCAAAATTGAAAACTTTGAGAGTTAGATAAACAACTACAACATTTATATATAGGTTTAATGAAGAAGACTTGTCATGCTTGACTCATGATCACGAACCCTTTTTTTTCTTTCAAACCATATGTTTGCCTTTCAAAACCTACTCGAGTAGGTTTCATACCAAAGACGTAACAAAGGAAGACGGTGAATGTCATGTTTTGATCTTGATGACAATAGGGTTATTGATTTTCATGAGTTTCATCAGATGATGATGACTTGATATTATGAATAATCGGTCAAATTACTTGACATACAAAAGTGCAAATCAATTATGACCACTTTTATCAAATTTGGCCAATATACAAAATGGGACAGAGCATTGTCTTCGTTTTGCGTATGTCAAGATGATTCATCCAAAAAGAAACTAATTCATCCGAAAGCAATCACCTTTAATGGTGCGTTTGGTTGCATGAAGTTCAATAGTGATTCAATGAAGTTAACTTCACGAGACTTGGTGAAGTCAGGATTCTCCACCGTTGGATCTATAGATTGATCTTAATCAATTTCTCTAGTTTGGGACACCATACAAAATTAATTCCACGTCTCGAAATAGCCAAAAAAAAAAAAAAAAAAATTGTTACATTACTTGAACTTCTTTTTATGCACAAATTCTGCAAACTCTACTAAGATTCTTTTAAGTTGTATATGTTGAATGTGAGTTTATTATATAAGAAAAAATTATTTATAAGGTTTTCATCAAAACAGTGATGGAACAACAAAAAGTACATGCATAAATTTAAAAGCAAGCACTAGAAATCATGGGTTTCAGGATGTAATTAGGTATTAATCATTATGATCAGGGAAATGTATTAATCATTATGATCACAAAAATAGGATGCAAATGTTTTTTTTCTTTACCTTATATATATTTTGTAGATTGTAGACTTGTAGAGTAGAGGAAGAGTCTATGTGTATAGGAAGAGCGGTTCAAGGGGAAGAGAGACCTAATTTAACTAGCTTTCCTATTTTTTTTGGTTAATGAATTAGCTAGCTAGTTAGCAACGTGGAGATAATTTTCTAAGTATTTTTTATAATTACAAGATTGAAATTAGTTAAGATCAATATATTAGATCGAAAAGTGGAGAATGTTGACCTCACTGAGTCCCGTTAGGTTAATCCCATTGAATCAATTTCCATACCCCAACTAGGCATATTTCTAGTTTTATCTACTAGGCAATTCCTATGAAGCTCTCAATTTCAGTTTCTCTGTTTATATATATATATATATATATCTGACTTCCAAATGCCATTTCACAAATCAAATCATCTTGATATCCTAATACCCCAGTACCTCATCCAAAATGCCCGGCAAATTGTTCTCAGCATGTTTCAGCAAAAAAAGGCAACATCAACGACCCCCCAAAAAACATCTCCGCCGCCACAACCACTACTATAGCAATGAACCAATGACGATCATTACTACTAGGGGTGGGCAATGTCAGTTCGGTTCGGTTTTGAGCTCCAAACCGATTTCATTTGGTTTGCCCAAAACCCAAACCGAAATCTAATTTCTTATTTGTAAACCGATGAATTCGGTTGAACCGAATTTTGGATCGGTTCGGTTTGGCCGAAATTTCGGGCTCAAGCATTTGAAAGACTTTCATTAAAACATGCCCAATTTTTTTACAGACCAAATTTTTAGCCCAAAATTGAAAACTTTGAGAGAAGGGGGGCGATTCAGTGCAACAGGGTGTACTGCAGTGCATTTGTTGCACTAATCAGGTATTGACACCTACCTGTTATTTAATTATTTATATATATCTAATTAATCGATCGGTTCGGTTATAAATCGGTCAGTTCTAAACCGTAAACCGATTTCGAACCATTTATAATCGGTTCGGTTCGGTTTAAATTATTTTCTTTATACTCATATTTTAGTTCGGTTACCGAACCGAATTGGTTCGGTTCAGTTAACCGAATTTAAATCTATTTTTGCCCACCCCTAATTACTACTACACCATCAACCACCACCACCTCCACTTTGTCCACAGCACACACTGAAACACCCACTGCCACTGTCGTTGACACAGGAATGCCGGTGACAACCACTATATTGGGTAGTGATACTGGCACTGAGAGCGCGCCTTCATCCACCCCTAAGCGCCTAGTTCCATTGATTTTCCTGATGATTTTCCCATTCTGGCTTCCTCCATTTTTGCGATAAGTATGAATGTAAATGATCTGTACAGTGATAAATAAGATTTATATTTGAGATTTTAGAAGATATATTTGTAATGTTTGATGACTTAGTATGACCGAAACAAGGGTTCAACAAGAAATTTACATAAAACTCGACATGTTAAAATCATCAGTGTGAATATTTCTGAAAAAGTTGAATCAAATTCTGAGATGATTTGATCTACATTGCATAGGATTGTTTCGAATATACAAGAGTAGTATTGAACCCGGTGATGTTGGAATTCAGTCGGTACAATTGGTTTTCATTACTCATATGGGGGGGGGCACCTCGGTGCTACTAGCACAGAGCTAGGGGATGCTATGCAGGGTCAGCAAGTGCAGGAACCCTCGGATGATGAGTTTCAGTCTTTGGTCAGGTTAAAGAGACATTTTGTCAAATACGCTATTAAAAATTCCCCGAATTATAAAAGAGTCGGAGACAACTTGAATAAGGCTATATCTTTGCTCAAAGAAAATAAGCTACTTCGACTGCAGAAATTGAATATCAATACACTCGAAAGTACTAGTGAGGATAGTGATGAAGTCAACTCAGAATCTGAGCTTGGTCCACAGGCAGCGAACAATGATTTGGATTTAGGGGCTATGTCAGACGGAAAGATGAATAAGAGGCGCTACACCAAAGATATCAGCATTTGTCCCCGAAAATCCAATAGAACTAGGAAAGAAAACAAAATGTACAAAGACTGAGTTTGTTTATTGTCTAGGCTTGTATTGGTGAATCCTATCTTTTGTGCGAGTCTGTTTCGGCTTTTTGTTAATCCTATAGGGTCAGTCATGTAGCCTTCGGGCGTGGATTTTTAAAGGAATAAAACGGGTCAACATCCCAATTTGATTAAAAAAAAAACTTCATTAGATTTTACTACCGAAAACCTTATTCACTAAATTACTTCTATAGTCACACATTTCAGAATGCCAATTCAAATGGGTTCCGAATCAAATGCTCATTTTTTCGACTCCATAATTGATATGAAATTGCTTTTGGATAATTTTAATTTCCAAATGTTATTATGATCAGAAAATTAATAAAACTTAAAAATACTAAGAGTATATGGTTGTACCAGACTTATCGATTGAAAAAAAAAATCAACCTATTTACAGATATTAAGACTTGCCCTTTCAAGTTTCCAGATATGGCTTCTTAAGCAATATATAATTGAATCATCTTATTTAACTGGATCATATGAGATGCAAATTGGCCTATTATATTTTGATGAACTTTGCCATAGTCAATCCAAAATTCAAAACGGACTGAACCCTGACAACGATGAATCTGTAATGCTTAGTAAATTTGTCAATGAGGTACTAGCTCAGTTGATAGGCTTGTGACTGAATATATCACAAATCCAAAGTTCAAACCCTAACGAAGGCATTTAATGGTTAACCATACAAGAAAAATTGCTTTAAAAAAAAAACCAATTATATTGGGTTAGGTGTGGGAAAACCCAAGCCCAAGCTAAAATTTTGAAGACTGAACTTAAAGCTATCAAGTCAAATCTAATTAGGTCAGGCTAGAAAAATCTGAATCAACTTCCTAGTTTAGCAAAGGAAAAGTTTAGTCAAATATCTTGGATCTTTTGCACTAACCTATCATTTTAAAGAATGAATTTTCAATGGACTTTGAAAGTACGATAAGAACAAACAAGAGAAAAGTGGTTGGGATCAACTGGCTTATTATTAGATCAAGAAAATCATATTTTACTTTTTTTTATAAGATTTATTATTCAAAAATTCTTTTTCATCACTTATCTACTCAGTTTACTGGGCGCGTATCTAAAAAAAATGTATCAAAGTTCATTTGAACCGTTTCTTGGAGATGTGGCTCAATTTGAGCGTGCAATTCGTCTCACATGGGTTAAGAACCAGCATCGTGAGAAATTAATAGGATTTGGGCGTGTCTCTCACTAGTGATGATGATGTTTGGGGCGATAGAGCCCAATCGGTAAAAAAAACTCCAAACTCATAAGCTGTGGGTATTTTAAGTCGGAAACAATATCGTTGCTTGGACATGTATATTGGCTGAGAATCTCATAATTCTGGGTGCGTATCTCTTCATCCATGCACCCAACTCCCCTCACTACTCTTAAAGTTCAAGTGTTCAACTTCTTTTGCATATTCAATCAAATCAAATGTTTTATTGAGGAAAAATCTTCGTTGCATCTCATCTAAAAAAAAGTTGTGTTTAGACAACACCATTTACCTGAAACAAGTAGATCAAATCACTCAAAATAGAGCACCCATTTGGCCAAAATGACTTGTTGAAAAAGTTTATTCAGTTTTGGTATCATGTACTTGCATGGAAACTTCCTTCCTACCTTTAATTCATTCGTAAACATCTCATCAACTTCACACGCAATTTCGTTACAACCTTCTCTTCACGCTGCATTTATTCCTATCTTCTTCTTCTTCATGATCATCTTTGCCTCTCTATCTATATATAACTTCACTTTACTTGTGTTCATTCTATTCCACAAAAAATGGCTACAAAATCTATCATCACATCCAAGTCATCCAAATGGTTCTTCAACAAGTCTTCCTCCTTCAAACTAAGCCTACCACAAAAAGCCCGAAAACCCAAGTCATCACTATGTAGCCCGCGGTTGAGACCATTATTGATGTCCTCTGCGCGAATTAGCTCAAGGAGAGAAGAAAAGCTACCACTACAATCATCTAAATCATCTTTCACGAACTATTAGGAAATACATCCTATATTAGGACATACATCCTATTATTAGGAAAATATATTTTAGCATATTGTGTTCCAAGTTTTATGGGGTTAGAAGTTTTATGGGGTTAGGAAACTTTCCGATGGCTAGTAATTTGTTTCCTTGGTTTGGGAGGTTTCCTAGTGTATGGTGGTTTCCTATTGTATTTTGGTTTCCTAAGTTTGGTTAGATTTCCTATTGTATTTTGGTTTCCTAAGTTTGCTAGGTTTCCTATTTCTATTAGGTTATGTCAAAGTTAGCTCTATATAAGCTTGTATTCTATTCAATGAATAGAGAACAATATTTTCAATACAATTCTTTACATGGTATCAGAGCCTACCTAAAACTTTCTTCTATCTTGATTGCTTGTTATGGCTGGTGGAGAAACTCCTCCATCACAGCCTCCAAAGATCGAGGCTAATTCACCATTCTTTCTAGGGCCGCAAGATAGGCCTGGGGATTTTATCACTCCGATTCGCCTCAAACTCGACAACTTTGATGATTGGTCTCACGCAATTCGTGTTGCTCTTACTTCCCGCAAAAAATTTGGTTTTCTTGATGGCTCCATTAAAGACTTGGTTCCCCCTTGCACGAAGGATGATTGGATTACAATTCACTGCATGCTCGTTTCTTGGCTCATGAACACGATCGACTCGGAGGTAAAATCTATGTTATCAAACTATGATGATGCAAAACGATTGTGGGATGATTTGCATGAAAGATTTTGTCTTGTCAATGGTCCAAGAATACAACAACTAAAATCTGACATAAATCGCTGTGAGCAGACCAAAACTATGCCCATTGCGGTTTATTTCAGCAAACTGACTATGTTGTGGGATGAATTAGACAAACACGAACCCTTAATCTCTTGCAAGTGTGGCAGATGTACTTGTGGTGTAGGTAAACAACACGCGGAAAGGCGTGAGGGAGATCGATTGCATCAATTCCTGCTTGGTTTGGTTTCCGAATATTATGCCTCCCTGCGTTCTACTCTCTTGTCTCAAGACCCCCTGCCCTCACTAAATAGAGCTTTCCAAACAATAGCTCAAGAGGAAAGAGTTAGGGGGATAGCACGCATTAAAGACGAGGCATTTGAAGTTGCGGGCTTTGCGGTACGTATGGACAATCGTTCCAAACCACGCCTTACTCGCGCCGAAAGGGCTGCCCTGGTCTGCTCACACTGCCACAAGACGGGTCATACCGACACCACCTGCTTTGAGCTGCACGGCACTCCAGATTGGTTCATTGAGAAGTATGGGGCTAAAAGTGCGACGAAGGGGGCTACACCAGTTGCTGCTGCACGTGGCCGCGGACACGTCAAGGCCAACAAGGCCACGTCTGACCAGGCCCTGATCGCACCTCCAGGATCTTCGTCGGCTGCACCTCTACCAGGTTTTTCTGCCGAACAATGGCAGGCTCTCATGGCCGCTTTCGGCACTCCTCACCCTTCCCCTCATCGGTTGAACGGTAAGTGGATTATTGACACTGGGTGCTCCAATCATGTTACGGGAGATTTGTCGTATTTGTCGGATTTAAGAAATGTGACTCCCTGCTCTGTTGGCCTCCCGGATGGTCAGAGTGTTGTTGCCTTGAAGGAAGGACTTGTCAAACTTACTGACAAAATTATCCTTAACCATGTTCTTTATGTTCCAAAATTAAATTGTAATTTAATTTCGGCTTCACAATTGAGTGATGATATAAACTGTGAATTCATAACTAACTCAGACTTGTGTGCTATCCAGGACCGACACACGAGGGAGGTGATTGGAACGGGTGACAGAAGGGATGGACTATACTACTTACGAGAGGAGACAAAGGTACAAGCAGTTTCAGTTAATCCTTCACCTTCTTTGGAGCTTTGGCATCGCAGATTGGGTCATCCTTCCGAGAAAGTGGTGAAGTTGCTTCCTTTGTTCAGCAATTCTAGTGGTCACTTGAATAAAGCATGTGAAATTTGTCACCGTGCTAAACATTCTAGGGATAGTTTTCAGTTAAGTGATAATAAATCTACTCGAATTTTCGAGTTAGTACATTGTGATTTATGGGGGCCATATGATACACCATCGTCTTGTGGGGCTCGCTATTTTTTGACATTAGTGGATGACTTCTCCCGCGCTGTATGGATCTATCTGTTAGTTGATAAAACGGAGGTTTTTAAAATGTTTATGTCCTTTATAGCTATGATTGATAGACAGTTTTCTCAGAACTTGAAGATTGTTCGTAGTGATAATGATACTGAATTTAATTGCCTTAAGGATTATTTTTTGGCCAAAGGAATTCTGTTTCAAACTTCTTGTGTGGTTAGATTTCCTATTGTATTTTGGTTTCCTAAGTTTGCTAGGTTTCCTATTTCTATTAGGTTATGTCAAAGTTAGCTCTATATAAGCTTGTATTCTATTCAATGAATAGAGAACAATATTTTCAATACAATTCTTTACACGAACACTACTAGCTCAAGGGAGGAGGAGTTACAGCGAGTTTTTTGACACTTCGATAGAGATGGTAGTAAAACACCAATTGCTTGTAAAATGAATAACAAAATTAATTACCTTGAAACAAAATAAGACCATTATTTTACCGGAAAGCTTAGAAAACTATTCAATGAATTTACGCATACACGTATTCAATCAAGGTATTGGAGATCATTATTTTGTTGCATAATCAAGAATTGAGCTTAGTTTTTCATTTGAAACAAATAAGTTTTGTACTGGACCTAAAGATTGATTATTTTTTTTTTTTTTTTTTTTTTTTTTTTTGTGGTTAAACAGGAAGATTTTTATTTAAGGGGAAGACAAATCACAAAGAAGATGGTACAATCCTAAATCAAGGGGAAGACTGAAACTGAATCGTAAGTTCCGAACTATTACTTAGAATTAAACAAATGAATAGCAAATACGTATGCTAGCATGGGCGGACCTATTCAGGGACCAAGGGGGGCAGCTGCCCCCCATGAACTTTTAAAAAATAAAAAATAAAAATTTTGGTTCATATTTAAAAAAAAAAAAACAGAGTTGCTATTAGGGATAAGGCTATCAACAGTTCCCCTTCTCTGTTCTATCACACACAGCTGCACAGCACAGGGAACTGAGGGAAGTTCCCCTTTTCTCACGCAGTCACGCGCAAGGAGCAAGGACTTCTCTCACGCGGCACAAAGGAGGTGGATGACCGAGTGAAGGGGCCGTGGTCGCTGGAGGAGGATTCGGTTATGAGTCGACTCGTGTCCAAGTTCGGAGCGAGGAATTGGAGTCTGATTGCTCGGGGGATCCCTGGGTGGTCAGGGAAGTCGTGTCGACTTCGGTGGTGTAATCAACTTGATCCTTGTGTCAAGCGGAAGCCCTTCACTGGTAAATCCTCTGTTATGTTATTCAACGAACCCCTTTGTTCGAGTTTTGGTTTGGATTTGATTTGATGGTTTGGGTTGTTTGTGTTTTGAATTTAGGGTTTTTCAAGTCTGGGTTTTGCTTATAATGTTGCTTTTGGTTAAGGTTTTTTTTTTTTTTTTTTTTTTGAGTTCTTGTTAGATTGTTTGCCTTTGTTTGGGGTTAAGTGGGTTTTGAATGATGAATTATGATTAAAGAGTATGATTTTATGTTGATTGAGATTTTTAAATGTACTCTTCTTATGGGGGATTCGTTGGTTTTCTTTGTAATGCGTTTCAGGAAATTGTTTTTACGGTGTTTTTTTGTGTTTGTTGGATGATTGTCGCCCTGTTCTTCATTTTTCTAGAGTGTCTGTGGAGTTAAAAGGGAGTCGCACAGCCTGTTCGGTTGTTCATCTTCTCTCACGCACAGCGGCACAATCGCACAACTGAGCTATGTTTCTTTTCTCTCACCACGCGCAAGGTCTGTTTGATTGTTCCTCTTCAGATGATCAGATCTGATTCTCGACTCTGCTGCTGTGTACCAGCGCAGGCGTAGAAGTTCTATTTTCTGTCAGGGCTCTTGTTTGGTAGGAAAATTTTCCGTCTTATTGGTTAATTTGGTGTTTAGATCTGAAGCAATTATTCCCTCCTTCCCTTGGATTCCTTTCGTTGGTTAATTTAACATTTCAGAATGCCAATTCAAATGGGTTTTGAATCAAATGCTCATTTTTTCGCCTCCATAATTGATATGAAATTGCTTTTGGATAATTTTAATTTCCAAATGTTATTATGTTCAGAAAATTAATAAAACTTAAAAATACTAAGAGTATATGGTTGTACCAGACTTATCGATTGAAAAAAAAAAAAATCAACCTATTTACAGATATTAAGACTTGCCCTTTCAAGTTTCCAGATATGGTTTCTTAAGCAATATATATTTGAATCATCTTCTTTAGGTCGCACGTAAACCTCCCACTCTAATCCATTTTATGCATCACTGGCTTCAGCTTTAAACGCGAAAGTTTGATATATCCTATTGAAAATGGGGTACTATAAATATATACACGTCGATGGAATTAAAATTCTGATTTGGTTGCTACTGTGCGTAATAATGTGACATTTTTGATGGTTCACAAATTTGAGCTCCAAATCGTGCAAACAGAGTGCACCAAATGACCCACCCATCGAGCTCACCCATAGCTACTCTGAAGCGCAGAAACGTAACAAATGAAGGTGGCTAGTACAGTATAACAGGATCATATGAGATGCAAATTGGGCTATTAGATTTTATGAACTTTGCCATAGTCAATCCAAAATTCAAAACGGACCGAACCCTGACAACGATGAATCTGTAATGCTTAGTAAACTTGTCAATGAGGTATTAGCTCAGTTGATAGGCTTGTGACTGAATGTATCACAAATCCAAAGTTCGTTCGAACCCTATCGAAGGCATTTAATGATTAACCATACGAGAAAAATTGCTTTAAAAAAAATCAATTATATTGGGTTAGGTGTGGGAAAACCCAAGCCCAAGCTAAAATTTTGAAGACTGAACTTAAAGCTATCAAGTCAAATCTAATTAGGTCAGGCTAGAAAAATCTGAATCAACTTCCTAGTTTAGCAAAGGAAAAGTTTAGTCAAATAACTTGGATCTTTTGCACTAACCTATCATTTTAAAGAATGAATTTTCAATGGACTTTGAAAGTGCGATAAGAACAAACAAGAGAAAAGTGGTTGGGATCAACTGGCTTATTATTAGATCAAGAAAATCATATTTTACTTTTTTTTATAAGATTTATTATTCAAAAATTCTTTTTCATCACTTATCTACTCAGTTTACTGGGCGCGTATCTAAAAAAATGCATCAAAGTTCATTTGAACTGTTTTTTGGAGATGTGGCTCAATTTGAGCGTGCAATTCGTCTCACATGGGTTAAGAATCAGCATCGTGAGAAATTAATAGGACTTGGGCGTGTCTCTCACTAGTGATGATGACGTTTAGGAGCGATAAAGCCCAAATCCGTATGGGGCAGATTTGGATATAGCTGAATGGGTTTTCGGGTGGTTTCGGGTATCCAAACAATATCCGTTGACTATTCGGGGCGGATACGAAATTAATCATATCCGCCCCCACGGATATCCGTTTAATCGGTAAATTTACAAAATTGCCCTTCAACTATATAAAGGGATTAACCCTTTCACAATCACAGTTTCACTCACATACATCGCTCTTTTCCCCTCCCCTCTCACAGAGGTATCACTCTCACACCGCCTCCCTCCTTCACAGTCACAGAGATGAGATTGAGAGATTATCACCCTCATTGAGTCAGTATCTCACAATCAGCCTCCCCTTTCTCAGAAATTCTCACTCTCAACGACAGAGCGAAGTCTCTGTCTCCTTGGTCGTCTCCTTCAGCGAAGCCTTCAAGCCGGTCGTCCCCTTCAGCGAACTCAGTGACAGAGCGAAGGCGGTCGTCTCTTTCAGCAAAGTCGGTCGTCCCCTTCAGCGAAGGCCGATGTCTCCTTCTTCTCCTTCTCACGGACCATGGGTTGTCTCCTCACGGACACTCGAAGTCTCGAAGGCTGTCTCCTCTCCATCTCTCTGCTCTGCTTCGAAAGAATGACCCAACCTGGCCGCCTCCCTCTCCCCTCCCTTCCCCGCCTTCTTCTCCCCTCCCTTCCCCGCCTTCCCAGATTTTCGATCTAAGATCAGATCTCAGGTCAGATCTCAAATCTCTGAGATCAGATCCGAGATCAGATCAAAGATCTTGATCCGAGTTTAGATTTCAAATCTTGATCCGAGATCAGATCAAAGATCCGAGATCAGATCTCAGATCTGAGATTTGTTTGATCGAATTTATATATTTTTGTAATTTTTATTATAATCTGAGATCTGAAATTCTGAATTTTATTTTTTTTTTTGTAATTTTTTTGTATGTTTAAATCTGAATTTTTTTTTGTAATTTTTTGTATGTTTGATCGAATTTTTTTTTATATCAGATATCAGTTGTAATTTCTGTGTATAAATTTTTTTGTAATTTATGTGTATATCTGTTTTAATAGATATTTGCGCGGGGCGGAGGTGGTTTTTAAGTAAATGTATAAATGGATTGGCGGGGCAGATTTGGGGATCCGTTAATCCTGACGGGGCGGGGATGGATTTGTTCAAATCCGTCCCAATCCGTCCCGTTGACATCCCTAGATCTTTTGCACTAACCTATCATTTTAAAGAATGATTTTTCAATGGACTTTGAAAGTACGATAAGAACAAACAAGAGAAAAGTGGTTGGGATCAACTGGCTTATTATTAGATCAAGAAAATCATATTTTACTTTTTTTTATAAGATTTATTATTCAAAAATTCTTTTTCATCACTTATCTACTCGTTTACTGGGCGCGTATCTAAAAAAATGTATCGAAGTTCATTTAAACGGTTTCTTGAAGATGTGACTCAATTTGAGCGTGCAATTCGTCTCACATGGGTTAAAAACCAGCATCGTGAGAAATTAATAGGATTTGGGCGTGTCTCTCACTAGTGATGATGACATTTGGGGGAGATAGAGCCCAATCGGTAAAAACTTCAAACTCATAAGCTGTAGGTATTTTAAGTCGGAAACAATATCGTTGCTTGGACATGTATATTAGCTGAGAATCTCATAATTCTGGGTGCTCATCTCTTCATCCATGCACCCAACTCCCCTCACTACTCTTAAAGTACAAGTGTTCAACTTCTTTTGCATATTCAATCAAATCAAATGTCTTATTGTGGAAAAATCTTGGTTGCATCTCATCTAAAAAAAAAGTTGTGTTTAGACAACACCATTTACCTGAAACAAGTAGATCAAATCACTCAAAATAGAGCACCCATTTGGCCAAAATGACTTGTTGAAAAAGTTTATTCAGTTTTGGTATCATGTTCTTGCATGGAAACTTCCTTCCCCACCTTTAATTTATTCGTAAAAATCTCATCAACTTCACACGCAATTTCGTTACAACCTTCTCTTCACGCTACATTTATTCCTTTCTTCTTCTTCTTCATGATCATCTTTGCCTCTCTATCTATATATAACTTCACTTTACTTGTGTTCATTCCATTCCACAAAAAATGGCTACAAAATCTATCATCACATCCAAGTCATCCAAATAGTTCTTCAACAAGTCCTCCTCCTTTAAACTTAGCCTACCACGAAAAGCCCGAAAACCCAAGTCATCACTATGTAGCCCGCGGTTGAGACCATTACTGATGTCCTCCGCGCGAATTAGCTCAAGGAGAGAAGAAAAGCTACCACTACAATCATCTAAATCATCTTTCACGAACACTACTAGCTCAAGGGCGGAGGAGTTACAACAAGTTTTTCAACACTTTGATAGAGATGGAGATGGTAAGATATCTAGTTTAGAGCTTAGAACATACTTTGCTTCCATAGGAGAGTATATGTCACTTTTTTTTTTTTTTTTTGAAAGGCAAGCGCGGAGTATAAATGGGCTCCCCAAACCACAGAAAATGTGATAATGATTACAATCGTGTATACTGTCTACCTATCGCATCGTCAAAAATAATTTTCTTAAGATCTTCGGCAAAGGAACTAGGTGTGATCTCTAAGTATTCTGCATTAGGCAAAAGACTCGCTAGCTTGTCTGTTGCTTGGTTAGTTTCTCTGACCGCATGCATCAGTCTGTAATCTTCAAACTCCTCTAGCAGCATCTTGATACGGTGTACTATGTGACGAGCTGCCCATGGAGGCACTTTGTCGGTAGCAAGGTATCGGTACATATTCATTGAATCCATGCAGAAAACAACCTTGGTGATGTTATGTTGCTTAGCCAGTCTTATTCCTGTTTCGACTCCTTGTAGTTCATGGAGAATAACTGACTTAGCTTCTTGAGATCCAGCTGCTGCAGCTATGACTAGGCCATTATTGTCTCTTATCAGTGCGCCATATCCGCCTCGGTGTCCTTCCATTGAGCCATCGGTGTTGATCATATACCAACCCCAGTCAGGCTTCTTCCACGTATGTACGGTCCTCAACTTTGTTTCAAACTGAACAGCCAATCTCCATTTCTCACAAAATCGTCTATTCTGGTCATTGTCTTCCATTGTAAGGTCAAGGACTGCAACCCGAAGCTTCACATCCTCAATAATCTTATCAATTAGTTGAAGGACTACTCTGCGCTTACCCTGAAATAAGTGTTTGTTTCTCTCCTGCCATAGGTGATAGACAACTGCATTGAATGCAAGTTTCTTAACTAATGTGCCAGGAGACTCGCCTATGAAGTGTTGTATGCACCAGTCAACTTCAAGCTCCCATGTCAATGGTCTTCGATTATATCCCAAGTAAAATAGAACCTGCGACCAAACAAGGTTAGAGAACCAACACTCGAAGAACAAGTGGTCCTCATTCTCTTGTGCATTGCTACACAGACTACACTTAGAAACCTCTATCGTCTTCCATTTCCTCATCTTGTCTTGCGTTTTCAAAGCTTTGTGCATTACTAGCCAAGTGATAAAACTATGACGAGGTATCTTACCCTTGAACCACACCAGTCTCGGCCATGGAACTTCATTCGATCTATGCCTGATTGAATGATACGCTGATTTGCATGTAAACTCCCCATCATTACCTCCAATCCATATGACCTCATCCTTGAAGCGCTGATCTAGTTCAATAGAGTCAAGGCCATCATATATCTCTGGGATTGAATCGCGATGATGTTCTAGTGCATCCCACCTACCATTCCTTATTAGAGCGCTCGGCCTCAAACATCTCAAACGCCCTCCGTAAATCACTCGCGAAAATCCAATAAACCATCACCATCCATGTCAAGGTCATTGTTCAACTTCTTTTGCATATTCAATCAAATCAAATGTCTTATTGTGGAAAAATCTTGGTTGCATCTCATCTAAAAAAAAAGTTGTGTTTAGACAACACCATTTACCTGAAACAAGTAGATCAAATCACTCAAAATAGAGCACCCATTTGGCCAAAATGACTTGTTGAAAAAGTTTATTCAGTTTTGGTATCATGTTCTTGCATGGAAACTTCCTTCCCCACCTTTAATTTATTCGTAAAAATCTCATCAACTTCACACGCAATTTCGTTACAACCTTCTCTTCACGCTACATTTATTCCTTTCTTCTTCTTCTTCATGATCATCTTTGCCTCTCTATCTATATATAACTTCACTTTACTTGTGTTCATTCCATTCCACAAAAAATGGCTACAAAATCTATCATCACATCCAAGTCATCCAAATAGTTCTTCAACAAGTCCTCCTCCTTTAAACTTAGCCTACCACGAAAAGCCCGAAAACCCAAGTCATCACTATGTAGCCCGCGGTTGAGACCATTACTGATGTCCTCCGCGCGAATTAGCTCAAGGAGAGAAGAAAAGCTACCACTACAATCATCTAAATCATCTTTCACGAACACTACTAGCTCAAGGGCGGAGGAGTTACAACAAGTTTTTCAACACTTTGATAGAGATGGAGATGGTAAGATATCTAGTTTAGAGCTTAGAACATACTTTGCTTCCATAGGAGAGTATATGTCACTTTTTTTTTTTTTTTTTGAAAGGCAAGCGCGGAGTATAAATGGGCTCCCCAAACCACAGAAAATGTGATAATGATTACAATCGTGTATACTGTCTACCTATCGCATCGTCAAAAATAATTTTCTTAAGATCTTCGGCAAAGGAACTAGGTGTGATCTCTAAGTATTCTGCATTAGGCAAAAGACTCGCTAGCTTGTCTGTTGCTTGGTTAGTTTCTCTGACCGCATGCATCAGTCTGTAATCTTCAAACTCCTCTAGCAGCATCTTGATACGGTGTACTATGTGACGAGCTGCCCATGGAGGCACTTTGTCGGTAGCAAGGTATCGGTACATATTCATTGAATCCATGCAGAAAACAACCTTGGTGATGTTATGTTGCTTAGCCAGTCTTATTCCTGTTTCGACTCCTTGTAGTTCATGGAGAATAACTGACTTAGCTTCTTGAGATCCAGCTGCTGCAGCTATGACTAGGCCATTATTGTCTCTTATCAGTGCGCCATATCCGCCTCGGTGTCCTTCCATTGAGCCATCGGTGTTGATCATATACCAACCCCAGTCAGGCTTCTTCCACGTATGTACGGTCCTCAACTTTGTTTCAAACTGAACAGCCAATCTCCATTTCTCACAAAATCGTCTATTCTGGTCATTGTCTTCCATTGTAAGGTCAAGGACTGCAACCCGAAGCTTCACATCCTCAATAATCTTATCAATTAGTTGAAGGACTACTCTGCGCTTACCCTGAAATAAGTGTTTGTTTCTCTCCTGCCATAGGTGATAGACAACTGCATTGAATGCAAGTTTCTTAACTAATGTGCCAGGAGACTCGCCTATGAAGTGTTGTATGCACCAGTCAACTTCAAGCTCCCATGTCAATGGTCTTCGATTATATCCCAAGTAAAATAGAACCTGCGACCAAACAAGGTTAGAGAACCAACACTCGAAGAACAAGTGGTCCTCATTCTCTTGTGCATTGCTACACAGACTACACTTAGAAACCTCTATCGTCTTCCATTTCCTCATCTTGTCTTGCGTTTTCAAAGCTTTGTGCATTACTAGCCAAGTGATAAAACTATGACGAGGTATCTTACCCTTGAACCACACCAGTCTCGGCCATGGAACTTCATTCGATCTATGCCTGATTGAATGATACGCTGATTTGCATGTAAACTCCCCATCATTACCTCCAATCCATATGACCTCATCCTTGAAGCGCTGATCTAGTTCAATAGAGTCAAGGCCATCATATATCTCTGGGATTGAATCGCGATGATGTTCTAGTGCATCCCACCTACCATTCCTTATTAGAGCGCTCGGCCTCAAACATCTCAAACGCCCTCCGTAAATCACTCGCGAAAATCCAATAAACCATCACCATCCATGTCAAGGTCATTGATCACACTTTGTGCCTCATCAAGTGACATACTGCAACAAAGTGTGATCAATGACCTTGACATGGATGGTGATGGTTTATTGGATTTTCGCGAGTTTACGCAGTTGATGGAAAGGGATAGTACTATTGATGATGATTTACGGAGGGCGTTTGAGATGTTTGAGGCCGAGACAGGGTCTGGGTGCATAACTCCTAATAGCTTGCAATATGTTGAATCGTCTAGGGGATGAGAAGTCATATGAAGAGTGTGAAGCCATGATACGAGTTTATGATCTTGATGAGAATGGGACTCTTGATTTCCATGAGTTTCACCAGATGATGGCATGAAAGGATTTGAAAAGTTAGGTTTTGTGTTCAGTTTAGTGATAATAAAATGTAAGTTTTTTTTCTGGGTTCTTATTTTACACTCAAGAAATGATCAAAGCAAAGTACCAAGTATCATTTGAAGTGAGTAAAACACCAATTGCTTGTAAAATGAATAACAAAATTAATTACCTTGAAACAAAATATGACCATTATTTTACCAGAAAGCTTAGAAAACTACTAGTATTCAATGAATTTACGCATATATGTATTCAATCAAGGTATTGGAGACCATTATTTTGTAGCATAATCAAGAGTTGAGCTCAATTTTTCATTTGAAACAAATAAGTTTTGTACTGAACCTAAAGACTGAAACTTTTTTTTTTTATCAAATAAGAAGATTTTTATTTAAAGAGAAGACAAACCACAAAGAAGATGGTACAATCCTAAAGCAAGGAAAAGACTGAAACTGAATCGTAAGTTTCGAACTATTACTTATATGATAAACATATGAATAGCAAATACGTATGCTAGTCGTGAACCACAAACGATTAGGTGAATCACATGGTGTTTACTTAACCACATAATTTAATAGACTTGAGAGATTTAGTTTAATGAAGAAGACTTGTCATGCCTAACTCATGATCACGAACCCTTTTTTTTCAAACCCTATGTGTGCCTTTCAAAATCAAAACTTACTCTTTTTGTAGATTTCATATCCTGGGCTGGATTGGGCCCAGGCCCAATTGTTGCAAAGTCTCTTCAAGTCTTCATGAGATGTGTAAATTGTAAAACACCCCACCGAGGCACCTTGTTTTGGTAAAGCAACTTCAAAACCACCACAAGAATGGATGTGGCAGCAAGTAGTACTGAAGGTCGTACTTGGTTTCAATGGGGTGGAACCATTTGTGTCATGTAAGTAGTCACTTCTCCACTCTCTTCTCTTACTGTAAATGGTTCTGATTTGATTTTCCAAACAGCATCTTTATCCTCAATCATGGAAAACCCAATACTTGCATGCTTACACCCATTGATGAGTCATGAATTAATACATGTTATCATGTTCAATTGGGGGTGTTCAATGAGTTTGAGTAAGTACAGAAGCTATACCCATTTTCAAATGCATTGTGTACATGGGTTATACTTGTTATATGTCTGTTGTATATGAATAGAGTATATGTTATGTTGATTGAAATCCAAATAAGAATGAGAAGAGTACTTTTTTTTTTTTTGAAAGGCAGAAGAGTACTTAATATGAGAATATCTTTCGATACTCCGCATTGGAGTACTGGGATATAGTATTACAGGGATTTTAATGCAAATCCTTTTACCAAAATGTCGAGAGGCGACACTCAATTCATATCCTTATGATCATAACATCCTACCATTTTACTAGTGCGTAGCAATCAGTTCATCAAGTGGGTCATCAATACTTCGTGCAGCATTCGTGCATCTCATGCTATGCAAATTTTGCTTTACAAATGTGTAGGTATTAGTTAGGCCTATGTTATATGATGTAACTAGACACAAACATGAGGGACTTAATTCTTGCAAGGGTTATGATGTTATGCTTAAAGGTTAAGATGATAGTAAACTTCTCACAATTTAGAGATTGAATTGCATTGCTAGATAAGAATAAAGGTTATGGGTATCACAATTTGCAAGTAATGCTGACAGTTTTCTGTTTGAAGGTTCATAAGAAACCATCTCAATTCTGGGTTTTTATGTGGATGTGTGAATAAAGGAAATTTTCATTGCAACTCAAATAGGGGGTCAACAGACTGTACTATAGTATGTGCACTTACAAATAACTATAAACTTTAAATCTCGTTTGTGCAATGCAAACACAAGCAAAGTGTGAAACTAAATAACCATTAGACCAGCGCGTGTGCACAAGCACACACAAAACAAATGTTGATGGTTTTGCAATGTGCCTACCTTCCGACAACCACAAACGTAGAAAGTAAAGTTTTCAGTACTTCCCTCATGCTTCAACAGTCCCTACATAATTTTTTGTTGATTGGGATAAGTTTGAACAATAATTACTTGTTCTTGTGGAACGGTTAGCTTTGTGCACTTCAAATTTATGAAGTGAAATAAATATTGAAATTTCTCCCTGTCTCTCCCTCAAGAAAGAAGAAATGCTTCATTCATACTATGGTATCACTTTACATTGTAAATGTAGTTTCATTTGAATAAAATCTAATAATATGCCTTTACATTGCATACTATGGTATCCCTTTTCATTGTGTACTATGGTGTCGCTTTACATTGTAAATATATGATGTTTTGGTAATTCTCTTTAGCATTTGACTAAAATCTAATAATATGCTTCGCTAGACAACTCTTTATCCATACCTTATCTTTCTAATGATTCTCCTTTGATGCATCAGAATTCTATTGACTGTGAATAGAGTGACCCGGTCATCGTCCATCAAGACTTCCTTGTTAGTAATTTATCTCTTATCAAGCCTTCCAGAAATTGTGTTCAAAATTGTTAGGTGTGTAGTCCCTCACACTTGTTACTTCCTCAATTCAAAACTTATTATTTCCTTTATTTATCTGAAGTTGTCTATGATATATGCAGAGGAGAGTTTGGTTGCTGGGTTGCTTTTCTTGCTGTTGCAGCACATCTTTTCTTTCCTCGGGACTTCCCAGGTTCATATTCAATACATTTATTCTTTAAAGCAAAATACATTTTTCTTGGTTAATGACCAATGATAAGATGACTTTGTTGGCAGAATCACGCTTTATCTTATTGGTTGTCACGCCTAGCTGTGTGGCTAACGAATTGCACGGAACCATTTTGGGTGGAATAGTATGTCTCGTAATTGGAGTATTGCTCATTATTGAGGAGTGTCGTGGATATGAAGATTGGCGGGTGAGGCGATGCCTTCTCACTGCCATGGTATATATGTTTCTTATCTTCTTTAATATATTGTATCTATGCAAGGGACCTTGGTAGCGAGAATTTTACAGTAATTTAAGTTCTTAGTCATCTCTTATCATGTTAGTTTACGGTTACTGCAGTTTGCTATATCTTTGTAAGTAATGGTTGTCAACTGCTCACCTTTGCTTCTTTATTATGAGATTGAACTTTTTTTTTATGTACATAATCTTAAGTTGAGTTTGCTCTAAATAAGATACCATTCAGATGATAGACTGTGACAAAATCTTAAATTGCGGGAATTTGTTTTACCAAGTGATCTAAATTCCTGGCAAAGAAAAAACACACAACAACAAGCAATTTTTTGCTTGTGCAACAACTAGGATAATTGGTGGGTGAGTGATGGATAAAAGATAGTTAGGCTGCACTTAATTCATTGGAAAAAGAAGTACAGGCTGCGAAATGTGGGATAGCTATGTGTTTTGGAGTTATTATTTTATCTTTGAAAGGCTCGCACTACAAAGCACAAGAAGAGGATAATAGGTACTTTGGACCCTGTTAACCTCATCACTTCATGGATCCATCTGACCTTACAGCCTCTGGTTATATTAACCCTAACCTTTTGGGGGAGATCCTGGTAGTTGTGGAGCTATTATATTTTTTAGGTAAATATTGTTGGTTTTGGGTGGTTCTGTGGTTTCCCTCTGTTATAAGGCTTTCACATAAATCTCTATATTTTGCCCTTTGTGTGATTAGTTTTGTTCTCTTCGATAATTTTTTCATCTCAATTTTTTTTACTGTGAATTTTCATCCATTAAAATAATCTCTCACGTTTTGCAGCCTGTAAAGTTTCCAATGAACCCCAACAAGTGCCTTTTGGTAGAAGGATTCGGTCGTTATAATGAACCAATTGTGTCTCTAGTATGAACCTTGAGTTTATGCTTGTTGGGATCTCTGAAAGTCATTTCAAGTTGCAAATGCATCAAGCTGACAAACATAAACATATTAATTTAAATGAAAGGGCATTCATACCTTGCCAAAGCTGGTTCAAATTAAATAATGTTGTTGTTTTCAGGGTGAGCTTCCAAACAAAATAAGCACACCAATTTTCTAGTCCTCTCGAATTCTTTGTCAACGATTCCGAATAGACAATTCATGCTGAAATTTTGCTTGCATCATGAGCTAACTACTGGCTCATAGATTAATTGCTAAGTTAGGTGGTGGGAATCAATATTCCTCATTTTCTTCCATTTAGAGTTCTTTATGGAGCGTTTAGACTTGGTCTAGTCATCACTTGCTGTTTTATCTCTCTTTTAAAAAAAAACGTCATTTTTTTGTTCATTAAGAACAATAAATTCTGGACCTAAACCTTGCAAAGTTTCCTTTTGGTCAAGAATGCGTCACGTGAAGCTAATTTTAAATTGTTCACGCGCCATTTGCTGCCCTAACCCTCCCTCTTTAGAACTTCCAACCTTCCTGATATCTCATCTACCCCATTAATCATTTTTGCAACAACCCATCATCATGGATTATGTTCTCCTCAGTTTCTTCACACTCCTCTTGGTTTTTACTTCCAGCATCGTTGCCCAGCAGGGCTATTCTGGAAATTCAGTGCTAGACTGCATCAACTCTGATGAGACACAGCCTTCTTCAGCTTTCCTTTATACTTGCAACGGTGAGAAGAAATCTTGCCAGGCTTTTCTGATCTTCATAGCTCAACCACCATATAATTCAGTGGTTACAATTTCAAACCTTACATCTTCGGATCCATCTGAGCTTGCCCGTCTCAACAATGTTTCAAGGCTAACGGTCTTTCCCACTGATAAGGAAGTGATTATTCCTGTAAAGTGCTCATGTTCAGGTCAGTACTATCAGGCTAATTCCTCTTATGTCATTCCAAGTCATGAGGACACTTACTTTACAGTTGCAAATGACACATATCAAGGACTTTCTAGCTGTCAATCCCTTCTAAATGAGAACGCTTACGGTGATAAAGAATTGGTGCCTGGTTTTGAATTACGGGTACCTCTTAGATGTGCTTGTCCTTCTAGTACTCAAATTTCGAAAGGAATGAACTTCCTGTTAACTTACTCAGTGTATTGGGGTGACAGCGTTTCTGATATTAGTGAAAGATTTAATGTGAGCCAAGAGAGTGTGCTTGATGCCAATGGGTTCTCTGAACATGATCCAACTCTTTTCCCTTTTACGACACTTCTGATTCCTATGCCAATCGAACCTTCAAGTTCCCAAACAATAATTCATTCTTTTATTCATAGTCAGCCAACTTTTATTCCTGTATCTATTTCAAAGAATCACAAGTTGAAGATAGGACCACCTGTTCGTATTGCAATTGCGGGCAGCTCTTCTCTTCTAGTCCTCTTATGTATTGGTCTAGCTGTTGTCTTCGTTTATCATAGGAGAAAGCTAGATGCAATAAGGAAGAAAAAGAAATGGGTGATGCCCGATGATCTACTTGATGAGATTGCTACTGCAGAACGAGTCCTGAAACTGTTTGCATTCAAGGAGTTAATGGTGGCTACTAACAATTTCAGCTCTGATTCCAAAATGAAGGGTTCTGTTTATCGTGGAGAGTTAAATGGGGAGGTAATAGCCATAAAAAAGATGAGCAATGATGTATGGAAGGAAGTTAGAATACTGAACAAGATCAATCACTTCAATCTGATAAGGCTCTATGGTGTGTGTAAAGACAACGGGCGTTCTTACCTTGTTTATGAGTATATGGAAAACGGTTGTTTAAGGAATTGGCTCTGCAGTAAGAGCAGTCCCTCAGTTCACAGTTGGTTGCACAGGGTGCAGATAGCTCTGGATGTTGCTAACGGGCTTCACTATCTCCATAACTTCACCGAGCCTGTTTATGTTCACAAGGATATAAGGAGTAGCAATATCCTCCTTAATGGTAAATTGCGGGCTAAGCTTGCAAATTTTGGTCATGCGCGTTCAGCTAAGAGGATGGAGGGTGGGTTTGCCTCATCAAAGTTCATGGGTACGATAGGCTACATGGCACCTGAGTACTTAGAGAATGGATTGGTGACTCCGAAGATTGATGTCTACGCTTTTGGGGTTGTAATGCTGGAGCTGTTGACAGGAAAAAGTGTTATTATGCTACATGAGGGGAAGGAGTTACTGTTGTCAGAAGCAATAATGTCAACCATGGGAGGAGAAAATGTCAAAGCTGAGTTCTACAGCTATATGGATCCAATGTTTGGGGACCACTATCCAAGAGACATTGCACTATCCGTAGCCAAATTGAGTCTAGCTTGTTTAACACGAAGTCCAGAAGGAAGGCCAAATATGGATGAAGTAGTTTCGACTCTGGTGAAGATTCAAACGGATTCTTTGAAATGTGAATGGTCATATACTGATTAGTTCCAAAAGTACTATTTTTTTTCTTTTTTGGTTTCAAAGCACTAATTTGTAACTAGGTTTGCTTTGTGCATCGGATCCATGACTGTAGGAAGAAATACCCTGAAGTGACTGAAACAGGGTATATGTTTATTTAAGCAAACTAGTTATGCATATATATGTACATACTTCTAAACCACTTGCGGTTGCTCAAGGACTAAATAGCTTCAAGTTGATTTTTTTGGTGACTTTTGTGATCTTTATGATTTTTTTCCAAATACACAATTTTGGGATCTATTTACAAGGAGGCAAACAATATTCAGTAGGTACACAATATTATCATCGTGCCTTGACGGGACTAATAATCTGTATACTCTCATCTATTTTTAGACCATGATTCCAAGACCTTTCTAATGCCTCTGGTGATGACTGAGTGAGAACTGAAAGATTAAAGACAACCTCTCCCATGCTTGGCCTGGAAGAAGATTTCTCCCATGTACATGCCCTGGCCAAATGTGCCAAGCTCAGAGCACTATCGATGGGGTAAAACCCCTCCAAGTTTGGGTCCATCCATTTCCGTAGTTTTGCCTCTCTCTTTTCTTCAGCTTCCAAAATCAACCTCATTTCCTTCCAAAGCATTGCTATCTCACCATCGACTTTTGATTCCATGCCTTTCTTGCCTGAAAGCAACTCTAATAAAAGAACCCCAAAAGCAAAAACGTCGGCTTTGGGCATGAGAACACTCGTAGAGGTTTTGGCCATTGAGAAATTGGATATCATTGCCTTGAACTTGGAATTCAGAAGTATGTTGCTTGCTCTGATGTCCATGTGGACAATACTCGGCTGGGCATGCTCATGCATGTACTGGAGGCCATTGGCGACATCCAGTGCTATAGTTAACCTCTGACTCCACGAGAGAGAAGTGAGAGAGCTCGACGAAGGAGATGACTTTCTATGCAACCACTTGTCCAAGGATCCATTTTCAGCAAACTGGTATACTAAGAAGCAGTTATCATCTGTATCAGTTGAAATTCCGATCAGTTTCACCAGATTTGCATGGTTAACTTTCTGAAGTATTGTTAACTCTTCTGTAGCATCATCTTTGCTCTTCTTTATAGCAAAAGTGTCACCATCGATGTTGGCCTTGTAAACTGATCCACCGATTCTGTAACGATCATTTAGATTCATTGTTGCCTCCATTATGACTTTTGTCTCGTACATGATTGGCTTGCCTAAATAGTCTGAAACGCCAGGCAGTAGCTTATCTTGTAGTATCCTGGGACTTGAGCTCTTATCTTTTGAGCCTTTCCTTGGTTGATATAGATCAATAGTACCTAGTGATGACCCCTCTGAATCCAGAGTTTTTCTTTTATGCCATTTGCAGTAAGTGAAGAACAACAGAAATCCAAAAATCAGGACTACTGAAGAACTTCCACACCATATGGCAGTTCGGAGGACTTTAGAATAAGATTTCTTTCCATGGATTGGGTGGTAAGAAGGCTGAGAAAGAACTGGTAATACAGCTATGGGAACCAACACCGGTAGGCCCACTGCTGCGCTAAAGTTTTGGTAGCTATTTTCAGCTATAACATCATCAGCTGAGGCCTTGAGCTTGTTACTGACTAGTGAGACATCATCACCAGGTTGCCATACATAGGTAATGAGAAAATTAAGGCCCTTCTCCAACTGGGTCTTTGTGGGGCACTTGCAGAAAATAGGAAAAACAACTTTGTCACCAGCATGCAATAAGGTAGGATTCAACGTTGGGTTGTAATCCTCCACCATATGATAGTTCGTAAGGTTCTCAAACGAATAGACGGAAACTCTGTAGAAGCTGTCACCACTTTTGATCTCGTAGGTTATGTTGGTGGAGAAGTTGTTATGGGTGCAACCGCATGGAATAGGTATCAGTAATTGTTGGCCAGGTATTAGTTGAACTTCTTCTGACGCCAAATTACTAGCTATCTGGATTGATAAGCGACTGACCGCAAACAGGTCAGATATTGATGCCAGGTCTAGAAAGTCAGGGGACTGAGCCCGATACAGAACGTATGTATCACAAGGAGCCGACTCTGACGAACATGTGTAGTTTGTGCTGTGTATTGGTAGTGTTTGAGCTGAGACATGGAAGAAAAGCATGAAGAAAAATAGGAGAAAGGCAGCCATTGCTGCTGAGTTCTCAAACACTTGAAAAATTAATAATGGAGGGAGTTATTTTCAGTCAGTTAAAATTAGATTGTAAGCCAATTAGCATTGTTGCTGTGGAGCCTTCAGTCTGAATAAAATAGCTTTGGAGGATTTTGTCCTTGCTTTCGGGTGAATGATTCCTTTAGTTCTATATTCTTGGAAATTCTCCTATTTATTGATGCCATTTCGTCTACGTATTTCAGAGAATTGTATACAATGTGAGTATATTGATGCAGTATGGAAATAAATCGGTATAAACTAATACATGTATCGTCGGTGGGGTTATAGAACCATCTGATGCTTTGTCTGTGTCGATCATCCAACTGTTTTTAGACCCTCATTCTGTGGTATGTCCCTGCAAACCAGGGGCGGCGAGTAAGTAATTTAGTGATGGTTTAGTTTGGTTTCGACCTGATCTATCATAGGTGTATACATCCTCCATGGACTTATTCAACTTATTACTTGTCAAGCAATTCGTATTTCTCTATTTTATTTGTGCTTCCATCCTTATGTCTGAACTTTTTGTGCTTCCATCATTGTGTATGAACTTATATATTATAAGCATGGTTTTTAATGGTATTTGCACTAAGCTATCGATAAGTCAATTTAGATTGAAAGGGAGAAACAATGAGGCTGTGTTCATCGACGTGAAGAAATATGAGGAAGTGACCTCGCCACCAATTTGATTGTAGCGATGTCTTACTCTTTGTATGCATTTTTATGATATATATGTTCGCTAAAAACGTGTATTTGAACATGTTTTTGTGTACTATACGTATGCATGCATGTAGGTTTCGCTTGGTATACGGTAAAAAAATGCATATGCAAAAGTTTACAGCATTTACATAAAGTTGGGCCCTTGATTGACTTTGCATAAAACAGTTATTGGAATTTGAATTCAGGGCCTCCACATTTTCTAGTTATAAAATTCTGCAAAACTTTGCGGGACAAAATCTCTCGCATTACTTTGCAAAACTCTCATCGCCTCCTCTTACTTGAATTCTACTCCCAACGCCTTAAAAGCACCCCAACCATCACCACCACAACCATTATTGCCACTACCACAACCGCCATAGCCACTGCCACCACCTCAACCATCATAACATAATCACCTTCACTACCACTGTCACCTCCACGATCACACTACTATACGCTATTAACCACAAGCACCACCAACTTCACTACTACCACCATAACTATTATAACCACCACCACCACAACTACCATAGCATAATCACCACAACCACCACCATCACTACTATCACCACTGCGACCACCACAACCATCCACTACCACTATGACTATCTTACGCTACTACCACCCCCACCATTATATCCACCACAACCATCCACTACCACCATGACTATCTTACGCTACTACCACCCCCACCATTATATCCACCAAACCACTATAATCACCACCATTTCAATAACCACCATCATTGCCACCACTACCGTCATCCACATTTGCAATTACCATCACCACAATCACTTTTTCGAATTGCCTTTGATTTTCTTTAATACTATCAAATGTTTATAAAGTAATGTATTGCAAAACAATGCAATGCAAATTAATGTATTTGCATTAATTTGCAAAATGCATCATTTTACAGTGTACCAAGTGGAGCCGTAATGTGTAATTTTTGAAAAAAAAAAATTTATGTGGTAAAAAAGTAGTTTGTAGTGAAATCATCGATTCAGTCAATCAAGAACAGAAGAACATGAACAAATTTCTAAAGAAAGTAGTCATTTAAATGGTTAATAATAGGCTGCTATATTTACAATCTACTAATCTTGCATCTTTTTTTTTAACAAATCACTTTTTTTTTTTTTGTTGAGATGCAAATGAAAACCTAACAAAAAGCTACAACTTTGTCTCATCCATCAACTAGATTGAAAACCCTAAAACCAAAGAAAAACAAAACCTAACAAAACTACAATTTAGAGAGTGTTTGTTTTTGCTTCTGAATGGAGTCAGAAGTTCTTAATAAGAAGTGGACTACCTTGTTTTTGGAGTGTTTGTTTTTATTTTTACTTCTGATTGGAGTAAGCAACATGGAGGTGCTGATCACTTAGCACCGAGTAAAAAATTATTCTAATAATAACCTTAATATAATTTTGTAATGACAACTGCTGCCTCCATCTTCTTAAAAATAAGTAGGGCTAAATTTGACGGCACACTTTCATTCTCTTTACCAAGTACTGTGGTTCTACCTACCTTCACAAAGACTCGGTAAGAAATTTATCTCATTTCTTTTATTCATCTTTGTTTTCTTTCTCTGTGTTTTTAAGTTTTTCTTCATCTATCTAACTCTCCCGAGCAAACTAATAGTAAACAATCACAACTGTCTCAAGTATTTGGATCACGTGAACAAACTGATATGGTTAATTTACGAGATCGTATTGCAAACGAAATATTAGTAAGAAATTTGGTTTGATAGTTTTTTTTAAATGTACTTGGTCATATTTCGATATTCTTGTAATGAAAGGTATTGTAACATTCTTTAGGATTTGAATAATTATTAGGTATGATTTTAAGTATAATTTTTATGTCATAAATTTTTTCAGCTCAGTGGGGCAAAAGTGTCAAACAGTTCTCATTCAGCACCTAAAAACAAACACCTTTTAATTTTATAGCTTCTAATCAACAGCACATTCAGAAGCAAAACAAACAGTTCATTCAGAAGTTCGTTCAGAACTTCTAACTCCAATTAAAAATTAGCTTCTAAGCAGTTAGAAAAAACAAACGCCCTCTTAGACTCCAAAATGATTCCTGACAAATAAATAATTTTTTTTTTAATTAATTTGGAAGAGAGAATGTTTGTCCTTATTCAGATTTATTTGGCTTAGCCCATCTATAAATTTCATTGGGTTGTAATCTCAGAGAGCGTGCCTTGTCTTTTTACCACGACACAATCAGCTACTTGATTGTGGTTTGTATGTTTTCAAAAATTTTATATATTTTGTCTTCTAAAATTTGGCTTAATTTCCTTCCACAAGTTCTAAATAGATAAAATAAAGTCAATCATTTTTAATCTTGCAAAAATGTTTTTATATGCTTATATTTTTAGGCCTTTGTCATCACAATACAATATACAAACACCTTTCGATTTGATATGTTTGATATATATATATATATATATATATATATATATATATGCTACAATTTTACATTTTTATCCATTTTCTTTAAAACACAACCACAAACATTATTTATAGATGGAGTAGAAGTGTAAAAAACTCAAAATCTGACAAAAAAATAGCTATAAAGTCTAACTGCGTAGAATTGTAAGCATATAAAAACTAAAAATATAAGCATATAAAAACATTTTGGCAAGATTAAAAATGATTGATTTTATTTTATCCATTTAGAACTTGTGGAAGGAAATTAAGCCAAATTTTAGAAGAAAAAATATATAAAATTTTTGAAAACATACAAACACAATCAAGTAGTTGATTGTGTCGTGGTAAAAAGACAAGGCCACAAAGCCAACACAACCCAATGAAATTTGTCTAGGTAGGCCACCCTTTGGTCAGGCTTGAGTTTTTTTTACACTATTATCCATTTTCTTTAAAACACAATCACAAACATTATTTATAGATGGAGTAGAAGTGTAAAAAGCTCAAAACCTGACAAAAAAATGGCTATAAAGTCTAACACCTAGACAAACTCATATATATGTGTGTGTAATGTATCATGTCAACTGCCAAATTTGAAATATTTTATTTTTTATTTATTGAGTCTATGGAACTAGGTTTTGCAACCATATTTTGTAACCAGGGTGATGTGACATCGATAGATGTGGTTTTTTTACAACCTCGAGATACACATAAATTCTTTGGGAATTTCATTATTTTCTCGAGATCACGCCACGTCACTCTGATTGCAAAAATCTAGTTTCCTTGCATTTTTGTTATATATATATACATAATGATTTTGTTGATATACAAGCATATAGTTTATACCTTTATATATATATATATTGTGTTGTTATCTTTGTGATTGATAAAGCTTACTAAGTGGCTTGCTCTTCAGTTTAGATTTGGAAATGAAAATTTTGCATGATATTATCAGTTAACAAATTAGTCGAATGACACATCTTCAAAGAAGTAGAGTATCACATGCCTATTAATGTTATTTTAATGAAATTTAGACTGTTTTTTATTCTGACAGATAATTAAGTATCTGAGATTCTCATTTTAATTTCAATGTCAAGATCATTTTATAGTAAAAAATCTAGACCAATAAAGGATATAAAATGACACTTCCATGATAAGGTAACTCAATCAAAGCAAGAGTGGATCGCTTGCCTTATTTGTGTGCTTTAGAGAAGTGATATAAGAAAAAGAGTTAAAATTAGTTACATGTATTGAGTGTGTGTTGAATGAGAAAGAACTAAGAGTAAGAGCCAGAGGAGAAGATAATAGATAGAGAGCTCAAAATGATGAAGCAAATAAACAGCACTGGAGGTTGTTTAGATGCTCAAGATCCCATTAAAATAAGCTTCAACAAGCTTTACAAATGGCCAGAGTCCGACGCATAGTTCTTGAGGCATATGAGCTTGAATGATCAATAGAGCTCTTCGGCTAGGTCTTCGACTTCTGATTTGAGTCCAAGTTGTAATGAAAGTTATGTTTTTAGGCAGAACTATCTTAGAAGCTATACTTTCTCTACTAAGAAAGAAAGTGTTGTAGAGAGTACAAAGAGGTTGTTTAGAGGCAAAGAGAAGGTGAAGAGGAAAAAAGCAAAGAAAGAAAAATGTGGTGATTGTTGTTCTGGTTTTGGAAGTGTTGTAAGAATTCTATTGTCTTGCATTGTAAAAGTTGATGTTCATGAACCCTAATGGAACTTCTTCATTCCAACTTTGATGTAGTGGTTTTATGTGGTTATTAACTTTTCAAACTTGTTTGTGGATAAAGTATGGGTTGTTATATTTCTCTTACATTTTCAAGTCCTTAGGAGATCATATAGGTCAAATCACAACATTTTGGAACATAAATATGAAAAAAAAAATTAAAAAAAAAAATCAGGAATTGATATACTTTGCCTCAAATGATGAGCATTTTATCACAATGAATCATTGACTATATACTCCAAAATTTGAATATGACGTAAGGATGTACATACCAATTAGATCCAACAGAGTACAAGCTCAGCGTAGGCCTGTGGTAGATGGAATCACCGGTCCAAGTTTTAAACCTTGCCAGTGGCATCTAGGGTGGGAGGGGTTGAGAACTTACCAGTTAGAGCATCTCTATTAGGAGACTGTAAACCTAATTTTTTAGGGGGGTTTTCAAGTTTAGGGAAGCAAATACCCAAGACCCCAAACCCCATAATTTTATTTGTTGCTAGGAGTACATCATGGGCTATTTCTCCAATTCAGTAAGCCCAATAAGGCCCATATTGTCTTTGGGCTCAAATGGTAGTGGCTTTAGCTAATCAAAGAAATTGGGCTTTTGCTTAGTTTTGCTGATCTGAGCCCAAACAGAGCCAGGCAGTGGGGCCAGCCAAAAAGAAAGCAAAGCCCATCTTCTTCTTCTGCAGTCATAAATCATCCATCCCAACCTGCAAGGCTGCAAAAGAGAGAAGGAAGAAACCCTAATCTTTATCTGGTCCCCTTAACCCCCATTGTGGTTGATGAAAAAAAAATCCTACCATCCTTCCACCACCACCAGCCTGGAATCTATGAATCTCAAACACGTGTCGAGTAATCGATCCATCGATCTCACTGGACCACATTTCCCACGTGTCTGTTGGCCACCCCGTGTCGGCCCTTCGACCAAGCGTCGGCGTCACAGGTTTATTGGACCACAACAAAAATCTATCGTAGAAGTGCTCCACTTTAATAATTTCCAAAGTCCTTATGCACAGTGATATTGTCCAAAAGATTTTGGGCCTTGGGGTCTCTTAGGATAGGTCTCCCTTTCACCCATTGTTGTTAATCCAAAAAAAAAAAAAAAAAAATGACAATTTCATTGATAGTGAAAATGACACAAAAATTACTCAAAATGGTGTGGAAATTTTGGGCTTCAGGTGACTGAAGAGAATGTTTGTTGGTTTTTGATAGGTTTAAAGAACCCTACCAACTCTAGTGGAAGAGAAAGTGACCCTAATTGAGAAGGATGGAGGGGTTGTTTGTGTTTTTTTGGTCCCAAAACTAAGTTGTTTCACTTTTTGAAAAGGAAATGGAGCAATAACACCATTAAAGGGTTGGTGTGTCCCTTTATCTCTATTAGGGCATTTTATATGGGTGAACTTAGTAGTAACTCAGGGAGAAATTTTTTTCCACTCTGATTAAAAGATCATTAAGTAACATTTAATTGTCAATGGAGTATCAGCTTAGTGGTAGGTCTGTGAGACGGCATCTAAGGTGGGAGGGGTTAAGGAATTAATTAAATTTTTTTTTAACATTATAGTTACTTCATTGATGAAATTTGTTTTGAGTCATTGTTGGTATTGTTGATATTGAAAACACAACCTAGAAAATGACCTACTATGGAATGGAATGGTTGAGATCATAAAAGCTTCGTCTTAGCTTGTCTAAAATTGTCTGGTGATGAATGGTACATGGAACAATAACTTTTCTTATTGACCTTGACATCTCTTGGATAATTTTCAAATTTTATTTCTCAATTAAAAATACAAAAGAACAAGAAAAAAAAAGCATACTTATAGTACTTTAGAATGTCGATTAAAGCTATATGCTGCTTTGCTTAGATAAGAAGTCATTATACAAATTGTACAAATTTGTACATGATCATTTGCACAAATTGTATCTATCTTTAACTTCAAGGCGGAATATTATGTAATTAATGTGATGTGTGCAGTGGCGGAGTCAGGATGTTCATAAAGGGATTTGGGGGGAGGGGGGTAATTAGTTAAATATACCACAATTCACTATACTAAATCTGAATTTCAAGGGGGACAACTGCCCTATGTCTTGTATGCGGCTCCGCCACTGGATGTGTGATATTAACTTTCCGAAAAATGAAAAAAATAAGTCAAATGGTTATAACTTAAAACATATGTGGTATATTGTTTGTTTATTTTAAGAAATAATTTTGATGACAACTTTAAAACAACCAAGTTCTCTAAAAGTTACAGCATGGTAGAACTATAGGAATTAAACCGAAGTTTTAAGTAAGATTAACTAGGCAGTTTCCATAGCAATGTAATACAAAAAGAAAGGAATGAGGGGAAAAAATTATAGGAGTTCGAACTCTGTCGACAGCATTTGAAGTGAGAGGGGTTAAGAGCAAGGGATTAAAATAAAAGGAGAGGAAATTTTTTTTGTGGAGACCAACAATTGGACTTTATAGGTTGCAACATTTTATCAAATTGAAATCACGAAACCTTGTATTAATAGATAGGAGTGTCACAAGCTAAGTTTATTATCAAATCAAACCTCGGGTAAACGACCATATCAAAGTTCTTTATCACTGAAAATCAATTTAAGCCCCAAAGAAATTATGAAAGTCTTTAAATAAAGAAACCTAAAGTAAATATCATATCAACAAAAAAATTCTAGGTTGTCTTGTTCGGGTGTCTCTTTTATGTCTTATTTGGGGCACTGACAATCGAATCAGGTCAGTGTTGGTGACACCGACGATGGATTTAAATGGAAATTAAAACCACCAAGTTGTTATTCTTTTAAATGTTTTTTTAGTAATATTATAGTTTTTGAGTATGGTTTGGTTAGCCCTATAGGGTCAGTCACGCAGCCTTCGGATATGAATTAATAAATAAATAAATAAAAATGATCAACAACCCAATTTAAAAAAAAACATGACGCTTATATATTTCAATAAATTTTTTATTATTAATTGGAAAGAACAAACAAGGTTTTTATGGGATCCCAAACCAAATCTTTTCTCCAACTAAGAAGACAAGATGAAATGGTTAGTTGAGAGTCAATCATTATTAGGTGAGAGATACTTTTATATTTTATAGGAAAACAACCAATTAAAATTATGCTTAAGTTGATGTAATCCTACCTTTTGATAGTTTGATTACATCCCAAGTTTTTGTAACTATGTGATTAAAAATCATTAATCCAACCTAAGACAAAATATCCATTTCACTGTCTGTGATCATTAACCACGCTACCCAGTTGAATTCTACTTGAAGGATTATTTAATTTAATCTTAAGAAATTATTCGTATTTATCAAAATTGGCTAAATCCAGTACGCGTTCTTTACCCACTTCAAAATAATAATAATAATAAATCAGCCAATAAATAAAACTAAGGAATTGGGTTATTTAAAATCGTTTTAAATATTCTTCAAACATATTTACTCCGTGTTTTTTTTTTTTTCTTCTGAAAACATCAAGGAGTTATTCTTAAAACCGTCCTAAACGTCAAATTTGTTGTAGTGACTAAAACTTACGAAGAAGTGAAGTGCACCTTTTGAAGGGAAACTCCGAATATACATTACTAGCCGTATATATACAACCCTACTTTGTTGTCGGCCACACTCTCGGGTATATACTTATTATATTGTACATAAGATAAATGGAGATTAATTAATTGTTTGAATTAATCTTTTGCTTAAATATAATTAACTTTTGTTGGTTAGTGTGTGACATCAATTTAAATTTCTATTTCTTTTATTTATTTCTTTGTTTTTATTTATGTTTTGTTTTCGTTGATGATGTCTCACATCAATAATTCTAGGAAGTTTTTTTTTTTTTTTTTTTTTACAATTTCAGTCATTCTTTAAGTGGTGTTTGTGATTATGTTTTAAAAATGAGAAATAAAAAGTGTAAAAAAAAAAAATGCTCAAAAAGACCAGCAAACATGACTGACTAGACTTACCCATCTAACATAATTCCCTGGAAGCAAAGAAGTATGAAACTGCCCTACATACATTTGCATGCAATATGAAATGGTTCTGCCAAACACTCTTCTCTCCTTCTCAAGTAACCATGACTTTCCACCCTCCCACTTTACCAACCATGTTTATGTGAAATTTAAATCAAGTGTTAAATAAATAAATAAATAAAATTTAGACCTAATACATGTTAACCAAGCGATCCATATAGTGTTTTCTAAATATGATATCATTTGGGCGACTAAAAAATGGTTGTAGCGACCCCATTTCCAAATTTAAATAAGAAAAGCTAGCTGACGTCTTCTCAAAGGGTGTTGAGATCCATTTTATTTAACCAACGACTATGGATGCTCTTAGTATAGGTAATAGTCAAGTCATGCAATTAGAAAATTCCATTTAAGAAAAAAAGTTGTGGCAAATCGCAGACCGCAGGGAACGAATGGACAAGCTCCTATGAAGCAAATACCATCACCATCTTCATCTCATTTTTTTGAGCTATTTATTGAACTCCATTAATGCATACATCTAAAACAAACACATTTAATTTGACTGCTTTCAACACTGCTGAAGTGGACTTAGAGATTTATCTGGATAAAGTTGTGAGGATCTCTTGAAACTGGCAGTCTTGGTAACTAGGGAAGGTAAATGTGATAAATTTGGAGGTCATCATATATCGGCAAAATGTCATGTAAAACAATAGAATAACTAGGCAAAAAAGATAAAAAGTACTAAGAAAATAAATGTGTTGTACAATTGAGAAGAAGATACAGGAAGATGATCACACTTTGTTGCTAGATTTTGATTAGAAAAATTCAACGAAAATGCTAGGAAATCAAGTTATCGTAATCAAGTTTTGCAATTAGAATAATTTGACATGATTTGAAAGAGGATGATGGAATCCTCGAGATAACGTGTGTAAACACTCCTAAGTTATGCCACATTACTCTCATTGCAAAACCTAGTTCCCTAACAAGATTCCGTAAATTCAAAGGTTTTGGGTTGGAACTGTTAACGTGAGAACATGTTTTGGTGAACTGTTACAGCTCAAAAGTGTTATTGTTTTAGGAATTGTTATAAAAATGCTAATTTGATGTAGTGATCCAACCTTCATCTCTTTTTTAAAAGAGACGGTCAAACCATACTTTCCCCAATTATGTGAGCCTGACGTACGCATCTAGTTGTTCATTAAATCAACGGTAAGTTAAAATATGAAAATTACTAACAATGGCGTATCGATCATAAATATGTTGTTGTCCTTTGAAAAAAGGGGAGGACCACAAAAAGAAATAATTATGAAAAACGATAACATTATTTGGTGGTCCTCTTAAGGGTGTGGGGTTCATTTGACATCACCCAAAAGAGCACACCACCTATTTATATTTATATTTTTATTTTTATTTTTATTTTGATAAAGAAGGTTGGCTAATTATTTAGCTCTAAATATATATTGAAAATGGTTCATCGCGACATTTTCTTATTCGATATTCTTTTCGTGTACGCTCGAAATTAAGATTCCAAACGATGGTGATCCATGCCGCTACCAATAGAAGGTAGGTACTAGTCCTTCACCATCCAAAAATAATACATCGTCATCAATTTTTAATTAGTGTACTATGATTAAATTTAATCAATTAATTAGATATAGGGTTATGTATTCATCATCAAGAAATAAGCATGTTTGACATTTTAAGGTTATAGTGTGTATCAAAAGTTGTATTTTGTTAAGAATCTTAATTGTTTTCACACCTTTCATCCCCATTAGGGTTACCACCATTTTCTAAACAAAATATATTCATGTGGTCTTAATTTTTTAACCATTGATATTCTCTTTCGAAAATGCTAGCAAATCAGGTATTTTGAAATCATGTTTTACAATCAGGATGACGTAATGTGATTTTGAAATAATGATGAAATCTCCAAAGTGTTTATGTGTATCTCGAAGTTGTAAAAAACCTTTTTCGATAAGTGAGGCTAGGGAATCAAATTCTGCAACTAGAATAATGTGACATTTTCTTTACATTTATGAAAAAAATAAAGTTGTTGTTTGTTCTTTTCTTGGGCATGGGAAACAAGAATTTGATGATTGTTTCCTTCTCCGTTCTCCACGTGTTAATACAACTCATTAATCACAATCTTATGTTAGTGAAGAAAACTCAATAAATAAAACCTGAGTTTAACCATGTAAAATTATCATATAATGATCCACATCAAAATTTATGTCTCTACCTTCGACACATAGTATAACATGAATAGTCATATGCCCATTCGGGTACACTAAAAAAAATGGCCAATATAGGTTGATTTTAAATTTGTAACTATCGAAAAATTTACTAAGATTGACAAAGTAATTTATGTTTGACTAATCAGATTCATCGATAAAAATATTACTACCTTAGATAGATGACAGTTTGGATGACTTTGCAAATATTTTTTTTATTTCGTTGGTTTCTAAGGCATATATTAAGTTAAAAGAATAGTGTACCCAAATAGAGGGCAATTTGGTCATTTTAAATTTAATAATCAAAAATTTTCTATATAATTAATCAAAATTAATAAAACATTTAGTCAAGCAAAATTAATAAAATATTCACGCAAGTGAGACTCATCTATTGTTTGTGTTTGTGTCTGTGTTTGTGTTTATTTTCTGTATCGCTTTTGCGTTAGGCAGTAAGGGTATAATTTTTCGTCCGATGATTAGATGATTGGATTCTTTGGTAAACCCAATCCGATAAAAGGTAAATTTTGAATAGGTTAGCTATTGATGTAGCCGAGATTAGGATTCCAATATTTTGTTTATAACCAAAGGGAAAAAAAAACAATGTTAAATAATATGTATTTTCTAAGAATTTAATCAACAAACAAACACACCCTTAAAACCAAATTCATAGCACTAGGGTTAAGAACAAATATTTTTCCATGGAATAGGATGCAATTAATGTGGGTCCAAGCTGTCATGACCATAAGCAAAAAGGATCAATTCTCATTTATATTTGGATCTTAATAATCAAGGAGGATTAGTCCAATACAATAAGACAATTATATAAAAAACTATAAACATATAATAATATATTTACAAAATAAAAAAAATTAAACAATATGACTCATCATGACCTATTAATTTGTACTCTGGGACATAATTGATCCAAAAAGAAATTAATATTCATTCAATATCATAACTCGGGAAAGAGTCTAGGTCGTATGTAGGGTTGAAAACTGAATTGATGGTTTGGTTTTTTAGCTAAACTGTGAACCGAACCGAATTTGATCGGTTTCAAAATTTTCAATCCGAATCGACCATTAACAAAACTGAATCCGAACCGATTCTAATTTATGTTAACCGTAACCAAATCAAATCGACTAAAACTAAACTAAAATCGAACCGACTATTTTAAACATATTATATTATTTTTATATAAAATATATATTATTTACTATATATATTCGGTCGGTTCGGTTTTGTCGGGTAAAATTACATAGAAACCGAAAATCAAACCGACCAATTCGGTTTCGATTTTTTTTTAAACCGAATCGATCGGTTCGTTTTTTATCGGTTTAATCAGTTTGGTCGGTTTTTTATTCAACCCTAGTCGTATGCTCCAGTTGAGTGATCTCATTCAATTTCCTACACCGATTGAAATTACATGCTCTCCTTCAAAACACTTAATATCATATACCTTCAGGACGCCTAAAATATTCAGTCAACAAAAGATAAAGTGATATATTTTGAGTTGTGGTCTGGTTTTTTAAAAAAAATATTTCCAGTTAAAAAAAATAAAATATTAAGATTATTTTTATTTTACATTTTGCATATGTTTCTTGGCATTGAATTGAAGTAATTTATATGCTATTATCCTTAACTTTTATAGATTATAATAAAATAAAAAATGCCTAACCCTCTGGGCGTTAGTCCTCTGCTTGGCGCTCGCTTACCACCTGGCGATTTTTAGAATACTGATTTTGAGTAGGATCTTGCACCTTACACCTGGTTTCATATGATCTTAATCCTAAGAAAAAACCCTAAGACGTGGATGGACGAAATTACTTTAGAATTATATTTTCTTAATCAAAATTTTTTTTTTTTATAGAAAACTAAGGTCTTCTTAAACTTTTCTTTTTTCTTAATTTCTCATTAGGTGACTCTTTTTTATTATATAAACTAGAATGTTATTAAATATAATGAAGGAAAAAAAAAATGAATGAAACTATTGAAGGAGGCTCATAAGAGGTGATAGGGAGGAAGAATAGTAACCTTTCCAGCTTTCTCTTCTCTTGATCTCTCTCACTCTCTCTCTGTGTCTGTTAGCTGTGAGTGAGAAAGCAAGACAGATCAGTCCTCCCCTTCAACCCTCCATTTTTTTTTTCTCTCTTTTCAAACAGAGATTGATCAGAGAGAGAAAGGGAAAGAGAGAGTGTGTGAGAGAGACAGACAAACAAACAACAACAACAACTGAGAGTGTTGTGTGTGTTGAGAGTGAAAGAGAAGAAAGCAAAGCAAAGAAAAAGATGAAACAAGAAGAATTCAACTAGTTTTCATTTCTAATACAACAGAAGGAAAACGATGTCTGATGAGATTTCCACCCTTTCAACACCACCATCACCTGCACCTGCAACTCTTCTTTGAGGTAAGTAAGTAAAACAACAACTAATTTAAATATACAATGAAAAGCCAAAGAACAAGACATCAATTTTCGCTTCTCCTTTTCTTGTTTTTCGAGGATTTACTTGCTTACTTGAATTTTCCATGATGGGTTTTCTTTGTTTTCTTGATATATGTATCTGATTCATGGCTGATATGAACAGGTTTGATCGGATAAGGTGGTATTGGAGAAGAAGAAGAAGAAGATGAAGATAGTACTAGTATGGAAGTAGAAACGCGACCACCAACTACAAGTAGTTACGCGTTATCTTCTTATTTGAAGAAGACTAGTGAGGACTTGATTTCGATCTCAAACACTTCTTCTTTAGCTCATAAGTTAGAGAATTCTATGTCACAAGGTTTCCAGCAAGGGATATTTAGCTTCTCATCGAATGGGATCAATCAGCAGAACCAAAGGGAGAAACTAAGGGTGCAAGGTTATGTGCCGCCACCGCCTTTGGTGGCTATTGATGAGGAATCTAGTGTGTATGAAGGAAGCGGAGGAGGAGGAGGTGGGATGTTGTCGGAGATGTTCAATTTTCAATCAGGGATGGTGCCGGCTGCTAACACTGAGCTCTTGGACAATCAAATCTCACAGAGTTATCGATCGGATTGGCATGGTATGGTGGGTGATACTACTAAGCATCATCATCAGATGTCAAATATTAATGCAGATTCAGCAGTTGCCATGCAATTATTTCTCATGAACCCACAGCCTAAATCTCCTTCTCCTCCTCAACCACCACCTCCCCCGCCTCTTCAACGGTTTGGTTTCGATACTAGCTCCATGAGCACTCCACCACCTCAATTCACTTGGGTACCGGGTAGTAACGGAGGAGGAGATAACACAACTACCCATAGTGAAGGGGTGGTTGATAACCAAGGTTTATCATTATCTTTATCATCCTTGCAACACTTACAAGCCGCCAAAGCCGAGGAATTGAGCATGGGAGAAGGCAGTATGATTTATTTCAATCAAGGCGGAGGTGGGGGTTCTTCGAATTCATTTCAATTAAAGAACTTGAACACTCAACAAATTCATCATCAACAACAACCATTACATCTCAATCAACAACAACATGTCCATGTTGGCTATTCACCTTCTTCTTTTGGAGTAATGAGTGTTGTAAGGAATTCTAAGTTTGCAAAACCAGCTCAAGAATTGTTGGAGGAGTTTTGTAGCATCGGAAGAGGTCACATGAAGAACAATAAATTTGCGCGGCACAAACAGAACCAAGTTGGTAGTAGTAGTGGTGCTGCTGGTGCTGGTGCTGGTGCTGGTGCTGGTGCTGGTGCTGGTGCATCTTCATCTTCAATCAAGGATCTACCACCCTTATCATCTAGTGAAAGAATGGAATATCAAAAAAAGAAAGCTGCCCTACTATCCATGCTTGATGAGGCAAGTCTCTTCCCCCTCCAATCAATCCTTCTCTTCCACACACCATCAATACAATATTTTGCAGTCTCTCTTATTTAAATCCCACCTGAAAACCCCCGAAAACCCCGAATTCCGGCAAGTTTTCAAGGAAATTTTTAAATAAAAAATAAAAAAAATCAATTGACAATTTCTTATCACATTAAAATATCATATAAACCCAGCTTTTAGTGGAAAATAAAAATGGGGTTTCATTAGAGGTTAAAATTAGGGGTTGAATTTCATCAAACATTTGATTACTTTATTATAGATTCTTCAAGTATTTGATGAAATGGGGTATGGACTGAAATGTTGTATTTATGGTAAAAACATGAGACATGCAATAAGATGGTAAGTACTCCAATAAGAAATGCCGGCATTTTTCGATTGGGAAGGTCGCCATGAATGAACACTATATATTACAAATTCAGCTCGATTTCCAAAAAAAAAAAAGAACACTATATATTACCTGTAAAGGCTGTTGGGTGTGTCAAGGTTCTCTCTGCCACTGTTGAGATCCATTGCTATCAAAGTAAACCCCATTGATTTATTTCTTACCTAAGTTGACCTAGGAATTGCCCTCTTCTTTTATTTTATGTGTTTTCAATTTTATGTGTTTTCAATCCTATGGGAGCAAACACATAGTAACATAAAAATACTAAAGACATTCTTTCTTCTTGATTCTTCAGGTAACTTTGACTCTACCTCCTTATCATGTTCATCTTCATCTTATGTTCTTATTTTGGTGGTTTTGTCGAAAACCTACTTTTCAAAGAGGCTTTTTTTTTCATCCCCTTTTATTTAAAAAGAAAAGGAAAATACCCAATTCTTTGTTTTAGAAGGAAGGAAGTATAACAACTTTGTTCCAATAATCTACCCTTCATATATTGATAAGCCGACAGGATCATTTAACGCGTTTTCACTCTTTCGAGAGCTATATTGTATGTCAAGGTATGCTTTTTTGTTTATGTTTTGACTCAGTACCTCGATCTATATATTGAGGGAAATGGCCTAGAAAGCACTTAACAAAATTAGAAATCTAGTATTACATCTCAATTAGTTTATACGATTTTGCTTTTTCTTTAAGGTACATTTGATCTATAGATAATTTTGATTAAATGACTTACTGGGGTGTGGGTGTGTGTGTTATAGGTGGATCGAAGATACAACCATTACTGCGAACAAATGCAAATAGTAGTGAACTCATTCGACTCTGTGATGGGCTACGGAGCAGCTACACCCTACACTTCCTTAGCTCAAAAGGCAATGTCAAGACACTTTCGGTGTTTGAAGGATGCAATAGCAGCACAGTTGAAGCAAACACGTGAGATTATTGGGGAGAAGGATGGTAGTGGGAGTTCAGGTGTAACGAAAGGAGAGACCCCAAGGCTTAAATTGCTTGATCAAAGCCTAAGACAACAAAGAGCCTTCCATCAGATGGGGATGATGGAACAAGAAGCTTGGAGGCCTCAAAGAGGCCTCCCTGAAAGATCTGTCAACATTTTAAGAGCTTGGCTCTTTGAGCATTTCCTTCATCCGTATGTTCACTCGCCCTTTCTCATGTTTTTTTCTTACATTTAAGTCCATAACATAATCATATCTTCTTCATATATGGTTCCTTTATCTTAGGGCAATGATCAAATAGTCCCAATAAGATTATTGATTGTTCCATTTTGTGGGGTCAATGTTTGGGTCATTCAATAGACTGATCGACAGGTTCATGTCAATTTTTATTTTTATTAATTTTTGGGACTGAAAAATAACGTACAATATGATCATCACTGAGTTGAATGTTTCTGTCTAGCCATCCGACTGTGGGTGGTAATTAAGTACTGGTGATGATGATGTTGAGTTCGAACCCAAGGAGTTCGAAAAGTTCTTACCAAAATTTGATGGCAAAAATAATTGGATGTTATCAACATCCATGTAGGGAATTTTCTTGTACCATAGAAAGACTTTTTTAAGCTCATTAACAAGTCCTTGTTTTCGGCGTAATCTGATTTGGACCATAGAATGATTTTGCATTTGAATCCGATAAGTATCTTGAATTTGCTCATTGAATCCGATGATTTTGAACAACTTTATAAAGCTTGTTTAGATCCATTAGTAGTGTTAAGCTAGTATAAGGTGCTTATGAGTGTGCCATGTATGGTTTCAATAAAACAGTGTTACGACGGTCAAGGTAGAGTTTTTTGTAAAGCAATAAAGCTGAAGAAATGCTCTTTTTTCTTCACCCATTGCTTTCTATTGATAAAATTCACTTTAATATACATAACCATATATCTCTCTTTCAAATGGATCTGTAAGTGTAGTTGTCTTCTTCAATGCCTGAGTTTCTTTATAAAGAAAGCGTGTTTACGATGTCGTTTTCTTTCTTATCAGGTATCCAACTGATGCAGATAAGCATTTGTTGGCTAGACAGACTGGTTTATCAAGGAATCAGGTTCTTCTCTCTTCTTTTCCTCTCATTTAATCAAAACTGTTTTTCTCATTCCATCTTTTTTTTTGTTCCATTAAAACTGGCCAACAGCCAGTTTCAGAGTATCGCATGATTTAGGGTTTCCTATATACTCACTGTCTTCGCCTTTTGCTTGAAAATGCCCAAAACTTTTCCTCCTTTATTCATCCATGAAAAAATACAGAATATTTTATAATTTTTTTTCCACCTTCCTCCTATACATAAGAAGATACTCTTAAGTATATATCGTCATGTTCTTCAAAGACGATGACTTTGATTTTTATGTTTAGTCAATGAAAATGATTTTGTAATTAAAGTGAATTTTCTATAGATGATTATTACATAGAAAATATTCTTCTAAACTTAATAAGATTGTTTGCTTCTTCTCTTGAGAGATTTTCTTTCGTTTTCAATTATTGTTTCCTTGTTAGTTTTCTCTATATATTATACAAGAAACTTGAACTTTCAATCGTCAATAATGATTTCTTATGTAGAACTTCTTTCCCAATTCACACTTTTCTTAGAAGCATCATCTTCCTTCGTATTTATATCTACTTATCAACTATACCGGCCCCCCCTTCTTAGAAAGTCTCAAATAATCCAAGATAATCTCAAACTTGTGCTTATGTGATCTTTCTTCCACTAACCTTCTTAGATTTTGATTCTTATATAAGATTTATTTATAATGTGTTAGTAATGACAAATGTAGATTGTCATAAAATAATAATAGTTATTATTATTATTATTATTACTCGAGGCGGAGGGTCTTATGGCTCCAAGAACAATAATACATCGTGGTTCAAATTAACCTAAACATATGATACCATCCGTCACAAGTTTTTCTCCTAATTATTTTACCCCTTTTCAAAAATCTTCTTAAAACCCTAAGAAGGCATCTTTGATGTCAAAATGTTAAATGGGTCTACCAAAGAAAATGCTAACATACAATCTGACAGACCCATAAAGATTATGCTTCTTTGAAGTGATATATACAAGCAGGACCATTTCTTGTAAATTGGCAAAAATCCATGACAGGATAAAACTAGTTTTATTGAATTTAATGTAATTCATGAATGTTATCTCCAGGTATCAAATTGGTTCATTAATGCAAGAGTTAGGTTGTGGAAACCCATGGTGGAGGAAATGTATCAACAAGAGAGCAAAGAAGAGGAAGATGATGATGAAGAAGATAATGAGATGACAGAGGAGAGAGAAGAACAAGAAAAAGATAAGAACCAACAACAAGATGGGTTAAGTTGTAGCAGCAACTCTGCACAAACACAAACAACAACACAAACAAAAAGATCTGAAGTCAATGCACATGAAAATGACCCATCACTCAATGCAATCAATAGACAACAACAACACCAACAACAACAACAATGCTTCTCAGAAAAACAAGCCATGACCACAACCATCCCTACCACCACCACCCACCATGGGGACATGTCACCAACTGTGTTTCAACATTTTACATTGACTCATGGAGACTCAGCAGCATTGGCCGTGGATGACACATATCGACTACGTGGAATTGATTATGGTGGCGCGAACATGGAACCGGCACTTGTAAGGTACGGTACGACCACAGGCGACGTTTCACTTACTCTTGGGCTACAACATGCAGGGAACTTATCGGAGAATAACCGGTTTTCAGTCAGTGACTTTGGGAGTTGCTGAAATATTTATTCACAAAATTATTTAATTTTAGAAAAATATATGAATGACAAAATGTATAATAGATTATTTGGGATGTTATATATTTATTGGTGATATTGTAAGGTATCTTCTTAGTACAGAACAAGAATAAGTTCCTTAGAAATGGCCAATTAGTTTATCTTTCTCTTTTGTATAGATTTTAAGATTCTGGTGATGAAGGTGAGATGTCCACGACAACATGGCATCAAAGATGCTTAGAATTGGATCCTAGAACCATAATATATCATGGTAGGGTTTGAATTATATCATCCGTTGTAAGTCTTACTAGTTAAGCTAATTACTGACATTGGCAGAATGCACACGGCATTATATATAATACAAGATCTAAGTAGGGTTTAGTTTACAAAGTAAGCAACTCGAACATTTTTTTTATGTAAATCAAGCAATTATTTACATGATACCTAACCATATGAAATAGCTAATCCTTATGATTAGGTGAGAATACTGCAATCTCTAGTTAGAAGAAGCATAGTTTTCATGGCAGATGAAGAGCCATTGTCACTTGCCATTGACAAAACATCAATTTTTTTTTTTTTTTTTTGAAAGGCAACAAAACATCAATTATGCTTGCTTTTAGAGATTAATTAAGGTAGTCAGTGTAGACAAGTATTATATTAATTACAAATTGTTTTGCTAAATTTGTACTAAACTATGTTTAAGGCTATTAATTGTTTGTTTTTTTGGGTTTCCTTCTTGAATTTTTATTATGGAGTCACCATGCAATATGTGAAATGGAGTAATTTTTTTTTCAATGGTTATATAATCAAATTGCAAAAAATCAGATGAGAAATAGTGAAATACATGATCAAAGTGAAGAGTTGAACAACATCATATACTCGAGAGCAGCCACTACAAAAAAAAAAAAGTAAATTCAGCAACAACATTTTACCGTTGCTAAGTATCAAAAAAGCGTAGCTGAAATGAGTTAGCAATAGCTCAATGACCGTTGCAATACCGTAGTTATTTGAATTATCGCTCCAATATAATAGCAACAACAACAGTGTACTTTCCGTGACTATCTGGCAGTACTAGCCTATATGAAAATGAAAATGATGCAGAAAGTAATTATAAAAAAATTGCAAAAACCGTAACTATTTAAATTATCGCTCCAATATAACAGTAACAGTGTACTTTCCGTGACTATCTGGCAACGATGGCAGTACTAGCCTATATGAAAATGAAAATGATGCAGAAAGTAATTATAAAAAAATTGCAAAAAATGCCCCCATGCAGGATCGAACTACAGACCTCCAGTTTACAAGACTGGCGCTCTACCACTGAGCTATAGGGGCACACATGTATTTCTTTTTAAAATAATCATAATATATACGATATATGTTATCTAGATGGGCTTTAATCAAGAAGCATCATGAAGCCCGGTTCTAGGGCTGAAAACCGAATCGACGGTTTGGTTTTTCACCTAAATCGTGAACCGAACCGACTTAGGTCGGTTTTAAAATTTTCAAACCGAAACCGAACCGACCATTAACAAAACCGATCCGAAACCGAACCGATTCTAATTTATGCAAACTGTAACCGAACCGAACCGACTAAAATTGAACCAAAACCGAAATAAAACCGAACCGACATACTTTTTTAAACATATTGTATTATTTATATATAAAATATATATTATTTATTATATATATTCGGTCGGTTCGGTTTGGTCGGTTAAAATCACATAGAAACCGAAAACCGAACCGACCACTTCGATTTTGAATTTTTTAAAACCGAAACCGATCCGAACCGAATTTAAACCGAACCGATTGGTTCGGTTTAGATCGGTTCGGTCGGTTTAATCGGTTTGATCGGTTTTTTGTTCAGCCCTACCCGGTTCACATAACCAGGTACAAAATTTTCACACTGGTGGATGAGACGTCGAAATGTCCTCCGTAAATTGTTTTGAAATTCAAACTGTCTCTGTTCGATGTGATTCTTGGGTCAAAAGGGTTGTATCTCGGAATCCATGAGTTTCGCAAATGGTAATTTCATATGATTTAGAGTAGTATTTGGTTTGATGATTACTGAGCTCAACAGAAAGTGCATGTTAAATGATTTAGACTGCTTAAATTTACACCGAAATACAGTTACTGGACCAGTGATCTCAGCACCCACTATCGCACCCGCTTATGATTCGATGCAGAGTTCAAACTCTTCAGATTTTGCTGCAAATAATAATAACAATCATATTAATCATCATCATCATCACCGTCGTCATCATCCAAGCAAACTCAATGAAACATGGTGCCTGCAACAAATTATCAGCCCCTGCCCCCTGGGATCCTAACAAGCACTCGACATCCCCACTCACCAAAGTTACAAAAATACCAATTAGATACATAATTGCAGGCTCTGCATTTATTTATTTAAATCATTGATTCGTAATAATTCATATAAGATCCAATAACATAAAGTCAAAAGGCTCAGACACTTGATTAACTATATCATCTTCTTAGACCAACACAGCACTTGAAACTCCAAGAAGAAAATGGCCGAGTTCACAAAGTTATTCAGTTCATGCTCTCTACTAATGGCTGCTCTCTTTGCTTACTCTGCATCAGTTCAATTCAATGACTCAGGTACTTTTTGTTTGTCTTCACAATAACAATCTTCGTTTGTCTTCTGATTCTGTATTTCTTTTCTTTCACTTGTTCAGATTGGTACTTCTGGTTTCCTCTCTATGCTTCAGCAACCGTTGTAAATATGTTTCAAAGGACTCTGCAAATCAAAGCAATAAGACTAGTGGCCAAGGTAGCTTTTTGGGTGGGTATATCGCTGTTTCTAAAGGTTGTGATTGAAGACTATATCAATGGATTGGCGGGATTTTGGTCTTTGGATTTAAGCAAAAGAGTTGTCAGAGAGAAAATGGGCAGTGCATTTGCAGTGACTTCCATGTTATTGCAACTGGAAGCCTCAAAGGTTCCTAAGCATCGGCATTCAAAGAACACTGAAGTTGCAAGATCTGTGCAATATGGTAAGATACCTTTTCCTCATTATCCTGTCTTCCTTGAGGAAAATGTTTACCCGCCATAATGTCTGTCACATGTCATACGAACTATTTTAGTTTACAATCATGTTTTCATCATACGATGTAAAACAAACAGCTAGTACTAATAAACTAATGGGTTCAAGTTGGAAAAAGCTCGTACCTTAAACCCTTCACTTGAGCATTTTTGAAATAGCACTCTGCAGCATGTATTTTTGTTACCCTGCTAAACTCCACCAACAAACCTAGTTTGAGGGAAGACTTGGTAAATTGGATAATATGATCAAGTGACTGAGAGTCTGAGTCGGAGTATGGTCAGGTCCGGGAACCTAGCAATTCTTGATTAAATGTTCATTCGAGTAATGCAACCTGTCAGGAATATGTAAAGTTACAGCATAACTCACATGATTCATGAGCTTATCCAGAGTAGAACCAAGTGAACATTTTTTTTCTGATAAGTAACATGAGGAATTATTTTACTGCATTGAAAAAAACAAATGTAGAGCAATTTCTAGAGAAAATGTTTTCCTGCATAATAAACTTTCTTCTTTGGGCTATGTGACTAGGGATGGCACTACTGGTGGGCTGGAGTTATGGGTTATCACTGGTCTTCTTTGTGCTCCTCAAAGGAGATGCCAGCAGATGAACATACGAAATCTGTCCAACTGAAAGACTGAACAAAGAATGATTGCCATCTTTACAGATTCCTACTCTCCAGAGAGCTCTGATTGTATATCAAACATGAAGTTGATACCTTTCCCTCATCCAAATTTTAAATAGTCTAACACATTGGTATCGTTGACCTACTATGCCAATTTTTGCAATTCTTTCGAAGATTAGGAAAATTGACATGATAAGCATGCCATTTATACCAAAATCTGACTAATGGAAAAGATGGACCTCCTAACTTGGCCTACTTTGTCACGTCTTAGCATACAGAATTTCATTTCCTGATAAAACATATAAACACAGTCAAACTGTACAACAAAAGCATCAACCAAAAAGTGGATGCCGCAACCAATTTTTCATTTCTGGAAAAAAAATTTACACAATTGTTGACAAAAAAATTCCAATCCAGAAGATCACAGAATTCGAGAGTTAGAGATGATACATACACAGTAACAATCACCACTGTTTACATTTACTATTGTTCCTTGCGGTTAGCTAGTTTATCTTCAATTGAGCTCCAATCCCACCTTCATTGGCTGAAGCAGCTCTCCAGGAATGGCGGTATCACCTGAAAAGAGACCAAGACATTAAAAAACTGCAGAATTTACAATTACAATTTACAAGAGAAAAAATCTGATAGGCCCCCGATACGGTTTACGTATACTAAAAGGAAGAAACAGAATGCATGCTGATTGAGTTCCTGTTATGCTGAGTTTCTGTTGTTATTAATGTAGAGGAATGCATGCTGTTGAGTTCCTGTTGTTGTGGATATAGGATGCAAAGGAATGCAAAGGGCCAAACTATCAGATGGTGAAGAAGGCAGTTGCTAAAGTGGTTGCAGCATGTCTGTCAGCCAGTAACAGAAAGGCTGTCAGAGAAGGAGTTAGAAGAGTTCCAATGATGTCAGTTAGGATATTCTGTTAGAAGATCTGTTAGTAAATAGATTGCTCTGTTAAGATGTAAAAATGCTCTGTTAGTTTGTGAAGTCAGTATAAATAGAGAATGTCAATAAGAAAGGGTCATTCATTGATTCAGCTAATGTACAACTGAGCAATTGCTCATTAAGGAGACCCAGGCTTCTCGAACAGCCTTCCTATTTCTTTCCTATTACAATGTATCTCTGTATGTCAGAGTCCAGTTTGTAATTACAATCTCAGAACATCAATACAATCCATACTTCATCAGATGCTTGTGTGATCTTCCAGTTTATCAGCCATTTCTCTATTGGTTCCGATTATACTTCTTGCTTGAGTTGATTCCAGATTGCAGGGATTTCCAAAGATTGCTGCAGAGACTCATCAAAACAGGTCAGATCCTAACAAAATCAGTGCTATCACTTTTATTAAACGACGCGTCAGAAAAATATGAAAGAAATCCCACACAACATGGTAGCCTAGTATGAATAAGAAACCTATCTATTGCCCAAGGATATAGGTTGGAAACATATCTAACTGAATATGTTTCGACAATCAAAGGGGTAATCATTGCAATTTTTCATGGAAAGGTGATCACGGTGCAACTAGAAGTCAGGGAAGTGATAAGAGCCTGCACCAAGTTACAGGTGTTCATATATCAGGATTTTGTTGTTGTGCATGGGATAGCTGTAAGATGAAACCAGGTTCAACTTGCTGGATTAATATACACGGGAGTAGAGATAGGTGTGTTTTGCATTCCCTTTCAAACTGCCTTTTGATCTTCAGAGATAAATGGTTTATTCGAAAGTCTAACATATTCCGGTTTTCAATATATATTATTCCTGTTTTATATTACTAATTCACTTAAGGAGTTGAAATTTTGCTTTATAAGTTTACATGACAGAAAGATGATTAGAATGAATGATTAGGTCATAGACAAGCTTGTCAGAAATCAAAAAAGAGAAAAATAGCAATGCATTGAGAGACAGTGAAATGCGAATTGTGACCATACCAGTTAGTCCCTTCTATGGGGTTTGGAGTTGTTCTACAAGCTAAAGGATCATTAAAGCCTGCAAATATAAGATCAACAATGGTGGGGTCAAAATTTACTTTGATAGACGTTACAGAAGGTGAAAAATGGATTTCAAAGAAAGTTACCTTCTTCAAGATTATCCTAATTAGAACAAAAGGACACTGCACTAAAGTCCGAGTGGCCCAAAAGGTTTGCAGACTGGAGAGATGAATCCCATGTATAAGCCAAGTTCATTTAATCTTCGCATTGTTTAAAACCACATTCAAGCATTTCCTTCCTCAAATTTCTTACTTTTTCATCATTATCCCCTTTACTATATGCCTTGATGAAAGCATTGTAAATATCCAAGTTAGGTCCAAACCCCTTTCCAACCATTTCTGTCTGAAGCTCCAATGCTTCTTCAATTTTCCCCTCTGCACACAACGCTTTGATTAAACACTCATAACTCAGCTCACCTGGGTAAAAACTTTCCCTTTTCATCACATCCCTGAAAAAAATTTCACCCTCCAATATCCTATTGTTATGACACAATTCTCTGATCACTACATCCACTGTGGAACTCTCGGGTATAAAATCTTTCCTGCGCATATCCTTATACAAAAGGATCGCCGAATCAACGTTGCCAATTCTACAATACCCTTTGATCAAAATCTCATATGTGCTACAAGTAACCTCAATCTCACTCAACCCCATTTCCTTAAAAAGCTCTTCTGCCCTTCCCACTTCATCATTTTCACAAAACCCTTTCATTAATGTATTGTACACCATAACATCAGGTTGAATTTCCCTACTTTGCATTTCTTCCAACAACCTCATAGCTTCCACCATCTTTCCTTCATCACAAAACACCGCCATTAAAATTCCGTAACTAAACACATTTGGACTGCAACCCAACTCCTCCATTTCAATCCAAATCTCCTCCACCTTCTCCAAAACTCCATCTTGATAAAAACAAAGCATAATGGTATTGAAAGTATGCACATTTGGGTAAACCCTAGCCCTGATTTTATCTCCATCACAACTAAAAATCTTTTTGTACACGCCCAAACCAGCTTCGGAACCTCTTAACTGAGAAACAAGTCGAATGACCGAATTACAAGTGCTAATTTGTGGATAAATCCCTCGAGATCGAAGCATTCGAACAATCTCAATCGTGGCATCAACTTTCTTGGATTGCAAACAAGCCCTAATAAGCAAATCAAACACAAAGGGAGCAGAGTCACAATCCCTATAAGTCTTGGTGAGGATTTCAAATATCTTGGGTGTGACATCAGGACCATTTATATGGTCGGCTTCGGAGACTCTAATGGCAGTTTGAATTAGGGACTGAGCTAGGGTTTTGAGACGAGCACGAGCGAGGACATGTATGATGGTGGAGTAAGAGACAAGGTCGTGAGTGCACAGAGACTTTCGCTCGGACCAGAGGAAGAAGCGAAGGGCGAGACGAGGATTGTTTCTGACATGGAGGATAATTTGGGAAACCTGTTTAGGGGAGAAGCCGTCTGGGTATACAGTTTTGATGAAGTTCCATCGGCTTTTGGATCTTTGCTCTTTGAGTATGGAGACCACAGAGGAAATCAGTTGTTGTGATTGTGTTAAAGATGGAGATGAAGAAGATGAAAAGGGGAGAGAACTATGAAGGGGGAGGAGGAGCTTGAACTGGAGGTGACTATTAGCTCTCATTATCATTGTTGCCATTGATTTGAAGTGAGACTATGGATAGTTTTGAAGAGGTCACAATACAAACAATCTCAGTATTGATGCTATCACCTGCAACCATCAAAGCGCGAACCTAAGTTAAAGTCCATTATCAACAACAATTACAAATCCATTTTCATTATGTTTCCAAAATGATGACAAGGAATAATTCTAGCTCCTCCATCTATATAGCTTAAAATCAAGAAACTTTTGAAATTACAATCAGACAACATTTTTCTTAAGCAAACCAACATAAAAATAGATAGCAATCGAACGAGAATAAGTGAAATAATGAAATTTCAAGTCTCCAAAATTTTCTTCATCCAAGCATGATGCACTAATTTTTCTTCAGACATATGCTCGTCTTTATTTTTATTTAGAGGACATTGTTGGGAAAGATTCATATTATGGGTGGTGATATATATAGTGGTCGTCAAGGATGGAAATTGATTCCAGCCATTCAGACGAATGAGACCTTTCACACATTATCATTGTCATCCAACCAAAACATCTTTTCTATCTATATATCAAAACACTTCCTAATCTTTATAACAAACTTTGTATTTCATAATTTCTTTGGCTCCCCATTTCATACTTTCTCCAAGAAATTACAAAAAACCAAGCATTCATCACTTAGCGACACCAAATATGCATTATAGAAACCATCTTGATCAAATCATATGATCTAATGCTCATACAACAAACTGATAATAGAAAAACACACACACACACACATTCAGCAGATCAAATCAACAAAGATTGATTAACAAGTAGTATGATTCACCAATTCTACACACCCCATCAAACAATTTTTATGAATCTGGAAACCCCAATCCACAAACACACGAAAATAATTCTAAAAATTGCAAAACCCCAACAAAATCTAAAAATCACATCACAAATCCACACAAACAAATTGCTTATTTCATGAAACTAACACAAACCCATTACAGAGAATCAACTAAAGCAACAAGATCGTAACGCACCTGACGTGATTGATAGAAGAAAGGAAGCGATTAGAAGCTCCTCTAACTCTAAACATTTCTCACATCTTTTGTTGTGGTGGGGGGTTTTAGATCGAAAACTATAAGAAAAAGCTTTGATCTTTGATTTTGGGAAAAGAAAGAGAAAGATGAGATTGTTTAGGCAATAAAATCAGAGGTTTTAATAGTGTATATTATCTTGCTCTATTGGGGTTTGGGGTTGGGGTTCGCTCGAAGTGGGAAGCTCACATGGATTTATAGTACAACTCTTGTTTGTTTCTTGAACTAAGTTGACACAACACAAGCGAGTTTCTAAAAGCGCGCTACGTTTTTGGTTATCTATAGTGATTTTGTCTGTATCGCTCGTGGTGATGACGTGGCATGCTATTGTTTATGGAGATGAAGAAGAAAAGGGGAGGAAACTAGAGTATCTAAGGGGGAGGAGGAGCTTGAACTGGACGTGTCTATTAGCTCTCATTATCATTGTTGCCATTGGTTTGAAGTGAGGCTACACGGATGGATAGTTTTGGAGAGGTCACAATACAAACAATCTCAGTATTGATGCTATAACCTGCAACCACCAAAACGCGAACCTAAGTTAACAAAAGTTCAACTATATAGCTTAAAACCAAGAAACAAGAGCAAAACTTTTGAAATTACAATTAGACAACATTTTTCTTCAGCAAACCGGCTTAAAAAATAGATGGCAATCGAAAAGTGAAACAACAAAATTCAAGTCCACAAATTTGATTGAATCGTACGAAGCAAATCCAAAATTTTCTTCATCCAAGCATAATGTCATTAATTTTTCAAGAAATTCATTAGATAGCTAATACTTTCATCCACGCTGAATAAACAAGTCCATGAATCCTTCATTATCCACACCACAATCCACTCATGTGAGGTTACAACAAACATTGAAAGGCATACACTAAACACTGATGTCTATGATGATACCAAAGACCACTTATTGAAACCCTTTCCTAAATATGAGGTTTTGTTATGTTCTAAACATACCCAATCGGGAGATAAGCACAGACAACAAAGCAAAACAGAGCAATGGGGATTCTCTCATGGTTGACAGGCAAAAAAGCTCCCACAGCGAAAACGGAGCAAAACCCAGACTCCAAAATTAAAAAGATAGTGAATAAATTACCTGATTGGAGCAATGGGTTTGAACCCTAATCAATGTTTGATGATGAAGAATCAATGGTTGAACATCAACCCTAAAGACACCAAAAACAAAAATTCCAACTTTTTCAATCCATACACTACAAGTAACAAATATTAACATAAACAAGAGATGTAAAAGACATAATCACCTGATTTGAAGCTCTGGGTTTTGCAAGGGAGTTGATGATTGAGCTCTCACCTAGACAGAGTAGCGTGAAGATTAGTTAAACTGTTCTTGAAGGAGAAGTCGTCACTTCAATCGCTCAGTTTGCAGGGGCAAAAAAGACGAAAATTGAATTCTAGTGTGGGGGTAGAAGAAAAGGGAGAGAAAAAAATTTGGACCATTTCTCGATTTGTGCGTGTCATCCTTGCGCAGGGGCCATGCTAATCTTCTCTGTATCGTTCCAATTTTATCAGATGTCTCCGAAGAGACGAACTATGGTGAGTGCCACAAGTATATAAAGCATTGAATTAATAGGTTAGTAGACAATATGGGACTATGTTTGATTCCCTCTAGTTTGAAACTAACCAAAGCACTAAAGCCCAAATACAGCCCAACTTGGCCCAAGTTTGTATTCAACTTATTCTACTGCAATTATCTGTCCAGTTGTTGGATTCAACAAAGCAAATCTGTCAAACTCCCAGTATTTTTTATGCTTGCTTTTTTTTTTTAGTCTACCAAACAGGGAGGGGTGGGAATTTCAGTGAACGATTTGGCACGGAATGTTTCGTAGCTTGTCAGATAGGCGACAAGGTTTTAGACAGCACAACGGCGAAAGGATATGTGGTAGAGGCGGCCTTATTTCTCATTCAGGCTCAGGGATGGAGGAACGAACTTTTCTTTTGAGACTCGGCGACTCTGATTAACCTCATTCAGCACAAAGTCCCCTCTCATAATTAATCATCCTTCATTATTTATGTGTTTGATGATGGAAATTAATGAGCATGTGTGATCAACCATACAACTAGTTTTCTAATGCGCCTTATTATAGGAGTGGGCACGGTTCAGGATTGGGCTTTTTCAAATCCCAGTCCCCATTCTGTGAAACGGGATTGAACGGTTCAGGATTGTAACATACTCCATCGGAATCAAGTTTAAATCATTGTGCTAAGGGAGAAAATAAAATTTCTCAAATTTAAGATTTATCATTTTTCGAACTATATGAGTATTCATGCATGTTACTAAATTTTGTATATTAAAAATGGAAGTGGTATAGGTTGTCCTGTTGACTGTCACCTGATTTGTATATGAAACATGATCTATGCAATTCCAGCTAAACTCATTTGTCACCCAAATTAATATGAAATTAAGTGCACACATGCATGTATTTGTTAACTAACAAGGATGTGTTTGTTGGCTTTGAATCTAAGAATGGGACTTCCACAATTAATCATTCTTCATTATTTATGTGTTTGGTGTTGGAAATTAATGGGCATGCATGATCAACTATGTACTAGCTAGTTTCCTGATGTTCCTTACTATATAATAATCACCTTTATATCTCTATTGAACCCTATAATATTTAAGGGATCTAGAAAATAAATATCTTAAGTCATAACGACCTTTTTAAAAAGAGTGATTCTACGTGACGAGGAAACCAGCGAGGAAAAGGAGGTGGCGGGGGGCTGGTTTCCTCGCCCACTTCCTCGACATTTAGAATTTCTGTTTTAAAAAATGAACAATCAGCATTGTTGGATGCTCTAAGTTAAGTTAAGGATTGTGATTTCGTTTTTCGAGTTAATTTCGGTTCCACGATTTCAATAAATATTTCGTGAAATATTTCATTTTATGTAGAAAAAAAGTAAAATTTCTGATTGTGATTTCAAATTTAACAATATAAACTATGCATTTTAAATTCTTAAATACTATATAAAAAGTCTCACAAGACTCGTAGTGTCATATAAGAATCACTCATATAATAAAATTTTGATATTAAAATAACATTATAACATGTTAAAATATACGGAGATTAAAATATTTGTTTATTTTTTCAGAAAAATTTTGACATATTTCGAATTTCGAAAGAGATTTTGATAACTTCAAAATAAAAAATATTTCGTTAAATTTTGACATATCTCGAGAAATCACATTCCTTGCTCTAAGTTATATATATAAATAAATTGATTATTAACTTGGATAAAACTATATTTGATCCAAACATCAATTATTTTTATTTTATTTTGCCAAACACGAAGATTGTTATTAAAGATAAGAAAGGAAAAAAAAAAAAAAAAAAAGGGGGAATCATTTCTCTATCAATGAATGCCAAGACACCAATAGATGATACCGAATGTGAACCACAAAAAACTTGTAGTATATACATTGTAGTGGTGGTGCATACGGAAAGCCAACAAATAATGTTATAACGTACAAGTCCAGAATTTGAACCCTGCCAGCACATATGATAGGTTTGGGATAAAAAATTCCACGATGATAAACAACAATAACCACAAACACAGACGAATGAGAGACAACGACGAGACGATAAACACGTACGCTATCAGCATAAACCCAAGCAGCAAAATGACATCAAATATAAAACATTATTATCGAGTATTGCTTAGGCCTAATCCATTCAATTTAAGTGCATTAACAAACAACAGTTGTAGTAAAAAAAAAATTTGTTAGACTAAACCATGTGACTTAAATTTAATTAATCATTTGATACGCAGGTATTAACTGGAACAAATTAATGAAAAAAAAAAAAAAAAAAACTACTACACCTCATCTCAACCTCTATCTCGGCAGACTATCTTCGTAGCTGACAATGACCTAATGTTTGTGGAAACAGAAAATTTAAGATTTTTTATTTTATTCTGACTTTACTAACATATTTTATATTCACTTTTCTATTACTAACTTAGATAAACTTTATTTCATTAACAGATTGTTTTATTCTTCAGTTCTTTCATTAGTGTAGTGCCCCCTCCATCTTCTACAAATTACATGTATTATTCCTTGCTCGAGTTACTTTACACTCTTCCTTGTGTTGAAAAATATAGAATTACTTGGGATATTTTCCTATCGAAGAGAAAAAAAAAGTTATGATATTTTACAATAATTTGTTAATTATTAGGATTTAACAGAGATATTTTATGACCCATTTTTTTTACTTTTAAATATCTATTAAAATCCAAATCCACTTATTAGAAATCAAATCCTAGTGCCAGATTTTTTCCGTATCATTTTATTTTGAAACGAGAAAAATGTAAAGAGAATATTGTAAAATCCATAGTCTTGTGGCCAGAGTACCAGCTCACTAGTATGCCTATGACGGATGGAATGAAAACTCCAAAATTCAAATTCGGCCGGCAAGCAATTTGAAATGAGAGGGGTTAAGGGTTTAAAAAAAAAACAAAAAATCCCATATCTTGTTAATCGTCCTCCATCCAGAGAATGAGTGGTTGTGATTAGTTGTCGGTGAATATTCTTAGGTAGGCCACCTTGAAGATGTCGTGGGCTCATATTAAAGGCCTTTTAATTTTATCCAAAACACGATGGGCCGTTCATTGGTTTTGTGTGAAAAAAAAGTCACACGTTGAAGAATTTAGCACCACATTTTCAAGAATCTAGATTCTTCCAACTCTTCTCACACAAATCACACCCTATTCTCCCGGTGCCATGGGCTTGGTTCTCTAGACTGACTCCTAGTCTCCTATAACATTTATTTTCAGTATAACATGAACCCTTCTAGTGGCCTGGGAAACCCTCCTGGTTTGCCCGCTTGGGGGCAAATTTACATTTTTACCTCTCCTCTTTAAACACCACAAAAATACTTTTGAAGAAGGGGCAAAAATGTAAATTTGTCCACCAAGGGGGAAATCAGGCCGGTTTCCCAGGCCGGCTAGAATTTTTGGTATAACATATATCCTATTGAGAAGGGAATGCTAGTTTAACGCATATTTTAACCTTTTCATTATTATTTTAATATACCTTCAACTTTTCTATACCAATTTAATTTTAATTATCTTATTATTACTTTCAACTTAAAATAATTATACTATAATTAGTTTCAATTATATTATTATAATATTATTAATTTCAACTTAAATAATATTATCAATTTCAATTATACTATTATTTAGATATTTTTAAAATTATATTATTATTAATTTCAACTTAATTTAAATTTGACTAATTAAAAGATTTGGGAGTTTTAAAAAAATTATTCATTAATAATTAGTATTAATTTGACTAATTAAAGAAGAGGGCAATATAGTTGAGGGTTTCTTTTGTTTTTTTTATTTAGAAAATTAAATATTGAGAATATTTTATTATTATATGAGATATATGAGATTGTTAACTTCTCCCTAAATTTACGAGGAAGTTTGAGGCAAAATTATTTTAGAAAATTGTTTAGGAGAATGATTGGATGAAGGATTTTCTCTATGAAATCTCTAAAATAGTTTTTTGACTATTTTATTAGGAGGGTGATTGGAGATGCTCTAATACCATCAACTAAAAAGCCCCAAACTTCACATCCATCCATCCATCCAAACCCTATAAAGCACCTCATTAGTACCCTTTAGACAAAATCATTTTTTTTTTTAGGGTTGTTCACTATTAGGTTCGATTTTGGATGGAAACTGTCAATTGAATCGATGCAGCCGATTTAACAAAATGGCAAATCGAAATCGAACTAAAATTGAATTGATCTTAATATATATAAACCATAAACCGAACCGACCCACTAAAATGTTACTAAATCGAGATAAAACTGAAATTGATTGACTGACTTAAATATAATTTATATTCAATCGATTCGGCTTTGTTGGTTAAAATAACTTAAAAATTGAAAACTTAACCAATCATATCGATTTCAAATTTTTCAAAACCGAATCGAAACTGATCCTAAACTGAACCAATCGATTCGATCCGTTGAATTGGTTTACTTGATTTTTTGTTCAATCCAATTATTCTCCAAAAAAAAAAAAAATCTACATTTTTTCAATATTCTATAGAAAATTAAAATTTCTAAGAAAACTTCAGTCCCCCCCGTGTAATTTCATCCAACAGCAAGGCAATTTTAGCCAACCAATAAAACAGTCTATACAACCTGTCTTCAACAAGAGCCAGGTTGGCTAGTAACCCTCAGCACTTTTATTCAAAGCACCAAAATTACCATCTCTTCTATCCACCTATAAAAATTCTCTCCAATTCACTCTTCTTCTTCTTCATCACAAACTCATACCAATTAAGAACACTTGGATCCGATTTCAACAAAACTCAATGGGTAACTGCAACTCATTCGACTCGACGAATGTATCGACGGCAAAACTAATCCTCCAGGATGGCAAACTAGTAGAGTACCCCTATCCAGTTAAAGTCTCACAAGTCTTGCAAAAAAACCCTGCATGTTTCATATGCAATTCAGATGAAATGGATTTTGATGAGTTTATATCGGCTGTGAATGCCGAGGAGGAGCTACAGCCAGGGCAGCTCTACTTTGCTCTGCCGATGAGTCGGCTTCGACATAAGTTGCAAGCTCAGGATATGGCTGCATTGGCTGTTAAAGCTAGCTCAGCTCTTGGTAATGGTGGTGAGTTTGAGAAATGTGGTGGTGGTGGTGGTGGTAGGAAGACTGGGGTTGTTCCGATTACATTTACGGAGCGAAAGATCGCCGCCACCGTGGGTGGTGGTGGTGGGGTGGTGGAGAAGAGAAGAAGAGATCGGCGTCGTGGTGGTGGTAGAGGACGTGATTTTACGTCGGAGCTTAGTGCTATAGAAGAGTAGATTAATTAGAGTTAAAGACTTAGATTAGGTATCTAGAGAAATGATTAGATGGTGGTGTAAATAATTGGGAACTTTTTAGTCTAATTTTTATTTTTTAGATGTTAATATTAGAAATTTTAATTGCTAGCCAAAATGTGACATGAAAAATGCTTGTTCTCATTTTTATTTTATTTTTGTTAACTTTGATTTTGGTTATTCTTTATTGAGCACTTAAAATGTGTTTTAAACTATGTTCACTGAGGATCAATTTCAAACCTTATTATGTACTTTTTTTTTTTTTTTTTTTTTTTCCCATTTTTAGATCAACGAATGTCAAGGGTGTCCAAAAACAAGTATTTGGAAAGATTACAAATCAAACAAATCTTCCATAACATTTTTCTAATCACGGTAAAGATAGATTGCTATGATCTGTTGAGTTTTCAAAAAAACTTTCATATTTATTTCTTTCAACACATTACATGAGCACGTCATAACCACTATGCACTATAATGGATTGGCTTTGGACCACTAACTTAGCCACTTTTGACCATAAAATATCAAACTTAAGACGACAAGAAATTGTTTCAAATAGATTTGGAAAATCATGTAATACCGACTAACAAACAAAAGAAATTAAGGAATTTGAACGAGTCTTATAATGAGAGACAATCAACATATCAGAAAACTCTTTCACGATGAAGTGGGTCTCATAATGAGACCCTATTACGTAGGAATTAACTGAACCTAGACAAGTTGCGGAGACAAAGCACACAACCACTATCCACTATGGATGCTCTGTCCTAACACCTTTGTCCAATATAAGCTTTTTTTTGTGAATGATTTTTGGTGTTCAATAATTTGACCTTCTTTAAAGGATTGTAAAAATGGGCCTAAAAAAAAGTACACAACCTTCAATAATATCTATATAGTACACAACCTTGTATGAACTTATCCATTCCAATGGCTCTGTTGACATCAAGCTCAAGAGCCAATCAAACATGGCAAATAAAGCTGTTGATAAAAAGGAAGATTCTGATTTTCAAAAATATGTCAGAGTCTATAGGAAAAAAGTAAAAATATATAGGTGAACAAGTGATAATTAGAAAATCAGAAAAGAGTTTCAAAAATCAATAAATAATTAAAATAAATGATAATTAAAAATCATCAAAATTTACCAAAAAACCTCACAAAATTTTGAAAAAATGTAATATTTAGTAGTTGGTTTTTCTATATTTATGAAAAAATCTCGAAATTTACAAAAAAAACTCAAAAAATTTCGAAATAACCCTAAAAAAATGCAATTTTTTTCTTTGCCATTTTTCTTTTCATAATTAAAAAATATAAAATTTCAGCAAAATTTATAAAATTGAGCAAGAATCCAAAAAAAATATTTTTTTGTTGAGGAAAACAAAAATTTCCAAACAAACGGTCTATTGCACTAGCTAATATACTCTAAAAGTCTAAACATTTTTATATAAGCGAAATTAACAAGGGATGGCACTGGGAAGTTAATAAATTTTCGAGTTTGTCTAGACAGTTAAACTTTAAAGTCATTTTTTATTGGACTAGAATTTTTTTATAATTTTACCCATTCTTTTTTAAACACAATCACAAATATTATTTATAAAAATAATAAAAAATGATAAGAATATAAAAATAAAAAAAAAAAACCCAAAACCTGCTATTTATTGCGTGACTGCCTAAAATTGGGGAAAGAAGCTCATAGAATCCAAAATCAAAAATGGTGGAAAGTTGGAAGCTCCTATCAGATATGGCAGAATGGGAAGAGATAAATCAGAAATTTTTCAGAAGAGAAAAAGGTTAAAAAAAGACACTTCACACACAGCTGTAATAAGTAAGAGCGAGCAGATCAGAAATCTGTCTATCGTTTACGTAAACAGTTGAACAAAGAGAGAGAGAGAGAGAGTCAGACCCATCATGCATGCATGATGACATGTGTAAAATTTACACAGTTGTTACGTTACGTATAAAGAGCACGACTACGGTGCCTGACCAGGCACCATGGACCAGGTACCGTAGATTCAGGGATGTATAAAAGACCTAAATCTACGGTGTCTGGTACAAGGTGCATGTTTGGTGTCTGGTGGTATCAGGCACTGTAGATGTGCATCGAGATAGAAAATAAATCATATTTCGATGCACATTTACGATGCCTGATACCACCCGACACCCTGGACGAGGCACCTTAGTAGAGTTCGTATAAAAGAGGAATGCAAGCTAAGCAGTGCATGGTTTTACACACCAACTATTTATGTATCCAAAATTGCTAAAGTTAATTAATTGTTGGACTTATTGGGCTTTGATTCAAAGTGATCAGAAAAGGACGGGGATGTGGGCCTTTTGAGGGCCCACTTGATGCATTGGATCCATCTGACATTGCTTTCATTTTGCCATAACAGGGAGACTGGATTTACAGATGATTGTAATGGAAGTGAACAAAGAGAAATGAAGATTTTTAGTTTCCAAGTTTTCCATTTGCGCAAAAGACACCAAGATGCATTATAAAGAACATTTCCAATTGGTTTTTCCTTGGCTTGTTTGCATTTAGAAAAAGAGTGCACTATAGGGTTTGTAAGATAAAGCATTCTTGTGTTGGGTTATAGTCTCATCGTATCACCAGGGTGAGAGAAGAGGAAGTGTTATTTATGTGCTGAGGTTTGATAAATTGTCAATTCTCTAAAAGTTTGAACTTGTAGAGAGAGTGAATTCAATCATATATCAAGCGAAAATGAGAACAGGGTCGTGAGACTACAACATATATCGGTGTGTACCAATCGTACAATTACACTGTATATTCACATGGTACTACTGTGGATAAACACATGAACAATTTAGGCCTATGGATAATTGAAGTAGGCTTAATATTCCAACAAGGTTGGAATGTTGGATCATCATAATATAACGCATATGAAAACATTGAAAAGGAGGGTGAGGGAAATGACTAAAAGAGATGAAGTCCAATAAACCTGTGAATCCCAAAGTGAACAATATTGTACAATAAATGTACGGGTTTTTGTCACAAAAAATCTTAAGCTTTACGATATAAAGAAATTATATATGCAACTACCTGCATTATACTTTTTGTTTGGGAGCACAATAATGAACAACCCCCAATCATGGTAGACCTTTTAGATGATCTAGTGAGGCTTACACACTAATGACCCAAAAGTTACCAGGAAACCCCCAAGTTTTGGACCATGATGACCACAGTCGAAAGCGAAAAGTTTTTCCATGCATAATGATTTCCAACTTGGATCATCTAGCTTAGTCGTGTAATAACATTTGATATATATATATATATGCATTGTACATGACTGAATATAAGTATTACATAAGTATTACGCAAAACACTCTCTTATTGTTAGTTCGCTTTTGTTGCTCCATTTTAGTTAAATTAGAAGGAGTGCAAACTCAGAATGCGTGCTTCTTTGATCCTTTTAGCACTGCCAGTGATTGTCTGTTGTTTTAATGATAAGATTAGGGGAGCCTCAAAATCCTAACTTGCCTTTCAAAAAAAAAAAAAAAAAAAAAATGATTGCCCTGCGAAGTTTGGATTTAGCATTGAAGAGGTTTTATGGTCTTGATAGAAAAATTCCAATAAGGTATTAAAGGATTGTAATTGAACAGATTGTAATTCAAATAAATAAAATAAAATAAAATAAATAAGGGTCTCTTTGGTTTGTCATTTTCCTTGAAAAATGGAATCAATTTATTTTGTTATGCAGATTTTCGTTGTTTAGTTGTCTATTTACTAACAAAAAATTCATTCTTCATAAGACCGTTTATCCACTGCTTATGAAAATTCAAGTCCAAGGAAATGCCTCAAAATCGGATTTAAGAAAAAGATTTCAATTTTCATATCTATTTTTTCGTGCAACCAAACAATCCTCGAGTGAATTTCTTTTCCCACTATTTCCTATCTTCTTCTACTTTTTCAAGTTCTCCACAGACAAATTTTCTTTTGATTCGCTTAAGTCAATTTAAAGGGAATAGAGAATAATAGATAAGGTATGTTTAATTGAATCCAAATTTTTGTTGCATTTTCCTTTGTAAATTTGCCAGCAACTTCTTTTCACATTCACAGGTAGAATCAAAAGTGTCATTTGCCTCTCAAATTGTTATTATTAATTTCTTTCGAGGATTGACAAAAAGTAAACTACTTGATAACAAAAATTTATAAATACTAGACATCGATAAAATCCATAACATTTTACAAGAGCATCTCTAATGGAAAACCCAGCTAAATGATAAGCATCCCTCATTTCTATCAGGTTTTGCCATTCCACTCGTACAAGCAGAATTCCCATTTGATTTATAAAGCCGTTTTAATCCTAAACTTGTGATACCATCCACCAAAAATCTTACAGACTAACCATAAGCTTATACCTCATTTCTATTTGGCTTTGCCATTCCACTCGTACAAGCAGAATTTCCATTTGATTCATAAAGTTGTTCCAACCCTAAACTTATGATACCATCCACAAAAAATCTTATAAACTAACCATAAGCCTATCCCTCATTTTTATCGAGTTTTGCCATTCCACTCGTACAAGCAGAATTCTCATTTGATTCATAAAATCGTTACAACCCTAAACTTATGATATCATCCACCAAAAATTTTACAGAATAACCATAAGCAATTACAGGAAGATCCAATTATAACCATGACACAACCACAAAAGCTTCTCCCTAAACCATGATTAAAGGATCTAGATTAAGAGATTAATACAATTCAAAAACACTTATTATAGTGCATTTGTGATCTAAGTATGGTTTAAGAATGATAAACAAAAAAAACTCTCATGGTCTATGGACCACAACCGTCCAGTTTATTGGGTTTTGGTGGTAGGGCCCATTTAAAAGGCTGGCCTCGACTTTGTGCATGTGATTAAGCTTTCATAACCCTTGTCGTTTAACTCTTAATTGTCTCTTAGTTGTCTTTGATTAGTGACCAACTCTACCCCCTCACCAGTGACGGAGTCAGGATTTTTGTTGAGGGGGAACGGAGTGATGTTATAATTAATTAAATATAATATAAAATTAGTTACTTTGACATGAGTTTTTTTTTTAAATACAGCAAAAAAGAGAGTACAACAAAGACAATCATTGAAGATGATTACTACTATATTCATTGAAGATTATTACTATTTCTAGAAACACAACACAAGAGAAAGGTTTGAATCGTTGATTACTACTACATGAAAAAAAGGAGGAGGAGATTGGGTTGCTTATGATTTTTTTGTTGAGATGACCAACACAGTGATTAATGAAGGCACCTGGTATCTAGAAGAAAAAGAATAAGGTGGTTTGGACCCTGCTGGATCTTGTGAAGATGAGCTCAAATAACTCAACAGTTATAGATCTTTGAAGATGATGAAATATGGGGGTTTCCCTCATCTTATCCAATTGATGGAGTGTGAAGAAGAAACTGTGGATTTTAGTTTCTTGGAGAGATTTGTGGGATTTAACTTCTATCTCTAACTCTAAAAGTAGAGTTTGGATTTGATATGTATATGATTTGAAGAATGAAGTCCTGATTGAAGTGAAAAGTGAGAATAGAGAGACAAATAAAAAAAACTAATTGGAGGACAAATAAAAATAAAAATTCTCAAAAGTCAGTGGGGGTAAGTGCCCCCACCCTCTCTCCATATTCACATGTTGGACACACTCCTCAGACACTAATCAATGTTCACTCCCTGATCATAGTGAGGTAAGTTCTGAATAAATTGCATAGTTTGACCTCCCACGTCTTGGGTTTCATACCCACCGACTGCATGCTTACCTTTCAAAAAAAAAATTTGTTCAACCCAACCAACTTTGCATATTGCCGTGGACGGAACACATCCGTTGATGTGACATTAAAAGAATTACAAAAAAGGGTAAAATCAAGAAGCCGCATAAGAACCAACTACTACGATCACACACTTGGCGTCGTTCCTTCGAGACCTTAAAAGGTGTGGACTTTCTCTTCAGTGTTGAAAGGGATGGAAGATCCCTCAGTGGAATCACTCATAAGGGGTTGCTCTGTGATTGTATCATCAATAGGGGTGGAAGGTCCCTTAGGGTGTGTTTGGTTGCATAGAATCTTATGCCAAGGGAATTCATAAAGGGACCTCTACATTTTAGGCTAATTGAGGTATCACTCTACATCCACCATTTGATTTTGTGATTAATGGTGGAAATGAAAGTCTCGTGAACATGAGAATCACATGCCTTAGGGGACCAAGGAGTGAGATTCTCACGTCATGAGACTTCTATTCTCACTATTTATCACAAAATCAAATAGTGGATATGGATTGATACATCAATTTAGCCTAAAGTATAGGGGTCCCCTCATGAATTCTCATAGCATAGGATTCCATGCAACCAAACACACCCTAAGGGTCTTCATTCAAAAGGGTTGCTGAATACCAGTCATGGAAGTAGAAAAGACTAAGGCTCCATTTGGTACACTGTAAAATAATACATTTTACAAATTGATGCATATACATTAGTTTCCAATGCATTATTTTACGGGTGTTTGGTAGTCACTAAGGAAAACCTATGCAAATTATAAAAGTGATTGTAGGTGGTGTTGATGATAGTAGTATTAGTTGTAATTTTTGTAGGGTCATGGTGGTGGTGATTGTGGTTGTGATGATGGTGGTGGCAATGGCGGTGGTTGTTAAAATGGTGGTGGTGGTGGCTATGGTTGTTGTGGTGGTGTTAATAGTGAAAGTGGTGGTGGTTGTGGTGATTACGCTATACTGTTGGTGGTGGTGATTATGCTATTGTAGTTGTGGAGGTAGCAGTGGTAATTGTGGTGAGTATGCTATGGTAGCGGTGATTGTGAAGTTGGTGGTGATGGTGGTAGTGGCGATTGTAGTGGCTATGGTGGTGGTTTTTATGATGGTTTTATTATGGTGGTGGTAGTAGTGGTGACTATGGTGGTTGTAGTAGTGGCAATAGTGGTGGTGGTGGTTGTGGTAGTGGCGTGTGACAACAACGATTTTGTTGGTAATAGTGATGTGGTGCTTGTTGTGGTGATTATGCTATGATAATGGTGGTGGTGAAGGTGGCGGTTGCGGTGGTAGTGGTGTGTTGTTGGTGATGGTTGTGATGGTTATGGGTGGTCATGGTACTGGCGACGATGGTAGTTGTAAGGTGGTAGTGGTTGGGTCTCACAGGGTGTTTATGAAGAAGTTGAGAGTACTGTAGAAGATGATGAAAGTTTTGCAAAATAATGCGAGAGATTGTGTTTTGCAAAGTTTTACAAAATTTTATAACTAGAAAATGTGGAGGTCCTACAAAAGAATGAGAATAATGAGAAATGTTTGGTGTTTTTCTTGGAAAAAGTTAAAGTTTGGTAGAGGGGTTCTTAGTTTCGAAGATGCATTATAAGGAGTTTAATTATTAAGAGCATTTCCAATTCAGAAATTCTAATTGTCGAGGAAACCAGCGAGGGAGGGAGGACCCTCCATCCCCCTCACGATGCGTGCCTCCCATCCCCTGCACGCATCACGAGGGGGATGGAGGGTCCTCCCTCCCTCGCTGGTTTCCTCGCCTGTTAGCCTCTGTCTTTCCAATTGGCTTTTCCTTAGCTTGTTCTAGAAATGACATATGCCTTTGGTGGAGTTTCAAACTTTGGATCTGTGATTTCATCCGCCACAACTCTACCAACTAACTGATAGCCTGGTATACATTGCATTGGCTACATTGTACCTTTTGTTTGGGAGCACAACAATGAACAACCCCAATCATGGTAGACCGAGCCCTATTCTCTCTGTCGAGGAAATGGGCGAGGGAGATGGGTGTAACCACCCATCCTCCTCACCCATCTCCCACGTCCATTTCCTCGACACTTAGAAAAAGCGTGGTAGACCTTTTAAACCATATAGTGAGGCTTATATTGTTATACATTAATGGCCAAAAGCACCAAAAGTGATCAGGAAACCTTCAAGTTGTTGGACCATGATGACTTTAGTCAAAAGCAGAAATGTTTTTCTATGCATAATGATTTCCAACTTGCATCATCTAGCTTAATTGTGTAACATTTGCTATATACATTGCTAGTTGATATGTAACTAGGCACATAATACAGAGCAACAAAGTCGATCATCCTTTTCCTTGAAAAATAATGTTTATGATGGGTATTTTTGTTCCTTAATTTTCCCTAATTTTACAAACCACAATGGGTATTATATGCATTGCACAAGACTGAATATAAATACTATGCGGAACACTTTCTTATTGTTTGTTGCCTTTGTTGCTTCGTTTTAGTTAAATTGGAAGGAGTGCATATTCAGGATGCGCTCTTCTTGAGATACATACTGATGATACATCAGTAAGACTCGAATCACAATCATATACGTGACAAATTAATATCACCTATCACGAGGAAAGGGTGCTTCAGTTCAGGCTTGACCTGCAAAGCTCGAAAAGTCAGGTCTAGTCATTGAGGCCCAAAAGGGCCTTTCAGAACGGATCATACTCAGACGCATGAATCTAGGCCCAATGAATCACTCCTTTAAAAAAGAGAGACGGTTTTTTTTTTTTTTTTTTTTTTAAATTGAGTCGTTGACCCTTTTTATTTATTTATTAATTCATGCTCGAAGGCTACATGACTGACCTTATTAGGTTAACCAAACCAGGCTTGAAGGCTACAATATTGTTGCCACTTAATATCTTCATTGCCTTCATCTCGCATAGAGACTTGTTTTGCTCCGATTCATCGCCTCCACTTTGCATGAAGACTCGTTTTTGCTTCACTCCGGTATAGTTTATCTAAGCAATTGCATTCAATACCTGAAGGCTTATCAACGACGGAGCAAATGTGCTTCTAATAATCGGGTGAAAACTCACAAAATCCTAACTGGTGAATCTCGAACCCGCGACCTCTCACAAGGAGAGTGGATGCCTGATAAACTGAGCTACAATTGGTAAACAGAAAGAAAGATGTTACGAATGAGACAAATCATAGCGAAAATCATAGATATCAACAATTTAAAAAAAAAAAAAACAAAAAAAAAAACATGCAAGATAAAATTTATTACATACAATGAGGCAGATAAATGAAAAGGTACAACAAATTCATAACTCTCACATAACTACAAAGTACATAAATCCCACATAATTAAGAAATACACAAGTCACACATAATTTATAAATGTATAGAAGATTATAGTTGACTTAAATTAAGATGACTATAATTACAAAAATAGTACTTAAGTAAGAAGACCCAACAAACTAATAAGATGACTTCTATAGATTAAGAAGACCCGGGGAGAGTGAGACATGACTTTACAACTTAAAAAGATCATGTTATCTAGCTTGATTATTTTTCATAAAAACAAGCAATATTTTTCTAGTTCCATGGCTGATATTGAGCAGCCCCTCTTGACTGAAGCCTCCATGGGACCTTCAAATGTACCTGTTGATACTAGGCCAGTTCACAACTTCCAAGCCATCTCCAGTGAATTCGACAAAGAAGTCCCCATCAAGCTGATGAGGTTCTAGCTTATTTGAAGAAGGCATCCAAGAGGATGAAGAAGTGGGCCGACAAAAAGAGACGACCTCGAGAGTTCTAGGTTGGAGACCTTGTGCTTGTCAAGATGCATGATCATGGCAGACTTTCAGGATTGCATTGTGGCCTTATCAGGAGATATGAGGGTCCTTTCCCCATAGTCAAGAAAGTGGGAAAGCAAGCATACAAGGTCGAGTTGTCGCCGATGATCAAGTTTCATCCAGTCTTTCATGTGAGTTTATTGAAACCGTATAAGGAAGATCAGGATAATCCAACTAGAGGAGTTTCACAAAGAGCACCAATGGGCATGAGGATCCAACATGACAAGGAAGTAGAGACTATTTTGTCAGATCGTGTGGTGCGCCACTCCAACCAACCTCCCACACCTGAGCTACTCGTCAAGTGGAAGGGATTGCTAGAAAGTGAAGCTAGTTGGGAGCCAATCCAAGCCTACGAGGATTTGAAGGCAACGAGGACGTCGCCTGATTAGGTGGGGGAGAATGCAGGGGCGGATCCAGGATTGCAGACAAAGGGGGGCAAAAAAATATGTAACATTTCCAAGAAATTTCCTCGGTATACAGCATAAAAGATGTCATTTGTATAAGAAGTTTCCAAGAAATTAGTAAAGGCATCAAAGTTTGTCTTTTTTTCTGGGTTTTGTTTAACTGATGGAGATATACAGCATAAAAATTTCAATTTTTCTGTACATTGCAAACATGGAGATCAATAAAGCAATGGATACCCTCACTCAGCAGACCCCTCCACCCATCAATGGAGATCAAGAACAACATAGACATCAATCTCCAGAGGACAACAGAGAGCAGACACAAGAGAGTCAAACCCCTGCTAGTTCTCATTGGACTAAAGGTGGTGGCGCGGTCAATGCAGACCCAACTTTCAGGGTAGACCGACTCGACCTGCAAAACCTCCTTCGTCGAGGGGCTCACAACCCAGACGTGATGTACCGCCTCTCTGTCCCCCGTTTGTGGACCACATCATGAACGAGACTCTTCAAAAGAAGTTCAGCCCTCCGAAGCTGGAGTTCTATGATGGGACTGGTGACCCGTTCGATCACTTGCGTTATTATCAACATGTAATGACACTCAAGGAAAGTTCTGAATCAGTGATGTGCAGAACATTCCCTACCATCCTGAAAAAGTCAGCGCTAACGTGGTTCCACGACATTCCCTACCATCCTGAATCGGTGATGTGCAGAACATTCCCTACCATTTTTTCAAAGTCCATTGACTCATTCAAGACTAGGGGTGGGCACGGTCCGGATCGGTTCCAAATTTGGAGGAACCTAACTCGAACCGTTTAAAAATAACGGATCCGGTCCGGTCCGGATCACCTCATTTTGAACATTGGAACCGAACCTAACTCGAACCGTTTGGAACGGTCCGGTTCCTACGGTTCCAAACGGTTCTAATGTTCAAAATGAGAGGAATCTTACAAACAACTAATAGATGTAAGAGGAAGAAAATGTCTGAACTCTTTGGAACAAAAATATATGAATAGCTTCTAAAGTAAACCAATATTGTGATTATAGAGTTCTAGCAGGTAGCACAAAATAAAAACATGCTATTCAATAAACCCAAGTTGCAAGGTTTACCTGAAGAACTCTCCATGGTGAATTAGGCCAGCGAACGGGATCCACAACCTGAACAGAAGATATGGTGCCCATGAACCAGCTTATTCTTGAAGAATCCTCATATTCAAATGCCATTTTAAATCGCATCCTAGGACACCACTTAATCTGCATTGCAGATCTCACAGATGACGCTTTCACGCAAAACTCTGGAGTGCCTGCTCTTGGATAGTAAACAACCTCAAAGGGCCTTCCATTAGCAGCCAGAGTTGCAGCCTCAACAACGGAGTCGGGCTTTACTCGTCCCCTTCCTCTTGAACCACCACAGAAGTTTGAATTCATCTCATTAGCATTCCTCATCATCTTGTTCTCCTCCTCTCTTAAAAATGCAGAAAATCCCCCATATGGTGAGACACAATTTCCAGCGGCTGGATTCCACCCTGATGCAGACTCAGAGCCACAATCCACCCTCGCTTTGCTCACCGAATTCCAACACAAAGATCTCCATTCTCAGTCCTCAAGAACACAATAGAATCCCCAGCAATAAGCTTCTTTTGATTCACAAAAGTACTCCACCCGGTTGTCAACAGATGGCGACAGAGAGAGATCTCGCTGAGGGAGCTGCTGCTTCTTCTCTTCGACAGAGACAGAGAAAGGAGAGGAGAGGGAGATCTCGCTGCTTCTTCTCTTCGACAGAGACAGAGAGAGGAGAGGAAAGGGAGATCTCGGCTTCTTCTCTTCTGATGGAGAGGGAGATCTGAGATCTCGGCTTCTTTTCTTCGACAGAGACAGGGAGAGGAGAGGAGAGGGAGATCTCGCTGCTTCTTCTCTTCGACAGAGACAGAGAGAGGAGAGGAGAGGGAGATCTCGGCTTCTTCTCTTCTGATGGAGAGGGAGATCTGAGATCTCGGCTTCTTCTCTTCGACAGAGACAGAGAGAGGAGAGGAGAGGGAACTTTTGTGAGGGTATGACTTATGAGTTGCTACTGCTAGGGTTGGGATCGAAAGAGAACTTAGAGTTAGATGAGTGGGTGAGTTACTCTGTTACTGTACTTAGTTCCATATTTAGGATTTTATAACTAAATTGATTTGAAACGGGTCCAACCCGGACCGTTTCGTTTTTAAAATTAGGAACCGGGACCGGACCGTTTTATAACGGATCCGGACCGATCCGAACCGTATCTAAAAACTTATAATTTAAATCCGGACCGTTTAGAGGAAAACGGTCCAGTTCGAGTTGAATCCGCGGATCGTCGACCCGTTTGCCCACCCCTATTCAAGACACTGGCTAAAGAATTTTTGACACACTTCATCGGAAGCGAGCGGATCAGAAAAGACCCGCATTATATACTCTCCCTGAGGCAGAGGCCAAACGAAACGCTAAGGGAGTATGTCACGCGTTTCAATGACAAGCCGACGCTCATTGACGACTGCAGTGACGATACTGCCGTTACGGCTTTTACTGCAAGTCTAAGAGAAGGAAAGTTTTATGACTTTCTCACCCTGGAACCTCCCTTGGATATGACAGAACACTTGAAGATCGCTCAGAGGTACATCACCTTGGAGGAAATGAGAACGGTGAAAAAGGAAACTGAAGTAGAGAAAAAGCCCTTCATTTCTAGAGAAATAAATGAGGGCAAAGGCAAGAAAATGAAGATAGATTCAAGCAAAAGTGAAAAGAAGGCGAGTCAGACTCTGGCCGCCCCAGGCTAGAGAAATATTTTAACTACGTCGGATCCAGAACCATGACCCCCCTTAACTCCAGTTTGTCGGACATCCTTAATTCCATAAAAAAATTGGGAAGATTTGAAATGACCCCCGAAGCAGCGCGAAGACCCATCCAAACACGACAATAGAAAATATTGTTCATTCCACAATGAGGGTGGCCACGACACCAACGACTATAAGAGTCTGAGATACGAGATCAAGTATTGAATTCATAAGGGCAAACTGAAATAGTTCTTAGGCTCAGAGAAAAGGCAGGACCAAACCAGGGAAATGGGAGAGGCAGTCAAGGTGATTGAGAATGAGACTTCGGGCATTATATATTGTCATCCACGAGGTCGGATAAGAAGAAAAACATTCAAACAAGTCCCGGAAGTGACACTTCATGAGATGCGTACACAGACCGCTAGCGAAGACAAACACGTATACTACTTGTGAGTGCAGAGCCTTATCCCAACTTTGAAGGATTAAAGAAGGCAATTGTGGAGGAACCGGTATTGGCACTTCCTAACTATTTTATGTCTTTTGAGGTACATACGGATGCTTCCGATTTTGCTATTGGTGGAGTATTGATGCAAGGACATCCTATTGCCTTTGAAAGTAAGAAGCTTAATGATATTGAGAGGCGGTACACAGTGCAAGAGAAGGAAATGACTACAGTTGTGCATTGCTTGCGAACATGGCGTCATTACTTGCTTAGGAGAAAATTTGTGGTCAAGACCGACAATATTGCCACTAGCTACTTCCAAACACAGAAGAAGCTCACACCAAAACAAGCTAGATGGCAAGATTTATTGGCAAAGTTCGATTACACTTTGGAGTACAAGCTTGACAAGGCTAATCTTGTTGCGGATGCTTTGAGTAGAAAATGAGAACTTGTTGACAAAAGTCAACCTCAAAGCAACTTGAAGGGACGCATAAATGAAGGATTGACACATTATTCCATAACTCAAACCATCATATATCTTGTCAAAGATGGAAATACAAGACGATTTTGGGTGGAGAACGACTTGATATACTCTAAGGGAAGGCGAATCTATGTTCCACCTCATGACAACCTAAGGAACGAATTCTCGAAAGAATGCCATGATAGCAAGTGGGCGGGACATCCAGGTATACATCGGACTCTTGCTCTTGTGGAAGATTCTTATTATTGGCCACATATGAGGGATGATATCGAAGCATATGTAAAGACTTATCTTGTATGCCAACAAGACAAGGTGGAGCAACAGTCACCTGTCGGCTTACTTAAACCTCTCCCCATCCCAGAGAGACCTTGGGAGAGTGTTTCCTTGGATTTTATAGTTGGTTTGCCCGCATCGGAAGGTTGCAATTGGATACTTGTGGTCATAGACAGATTTTCGAAGTATGTCACATTCATTCCCACACCCAAGGAGTGCACAACTGAACAAGCCGCACATTTATTCCTCAAACATGTGGTGAAGTATTGGGGTGTGCCCAAATCTATTATCAGTTATCGGGATACTCGGTTCAAGAGAAATTTTTAGACTGAGTTGTTCAAGTTGTTGGGTACCGACCTTAACTTCTCTACTAGCTTTCATCCTCAAACGGATGGTCAGACGGAAATGATGAATGCCTTATTGGAGTTATATTTTAGGCACTATGTGAGTGCCAACCAGCGAGATTGGGCTAAGTTGCTGAATGTTGCCCAATTCTCTTTCAACTTGCAGAATAGTAAAGCGACGGGTCGTAGCCCATTTGAGATTGTCATGGGACAACAACCTATGACCCCGAGTTCTATTGCCACTAGCTATACTGGAGTGAGTCCATCAGCCTATAAGTTTGCCAAAAGATTGAATGATCAAGCTGATGAGGCTCGAGCTTACCTGGAGAAGGCATCCAAGAGGATGAATAAGTGGGCCGACAAGAAGAGACGACCTCAAGAGTTCCAGGTTGGAGACCATGTGCTTGTCAAGATGCATGCTCATGCCAGACTTTCAGGATTGTATCGTGGCCTTATCAGGAGATATAAGGGTCCTTTCCCCATAGTCAAGAAAGTGGGAAAACAAGCATACAAGGTCAAGTTGTCGCCGATGATTAAATTTCATCCAGTCTTTCATATGAGTTTATTGAAATCGTATAAGGAAGATCAGGATAATCCAAGCAGAGGAGTTTCACAAAGAGCATCAATGGGCATGAGGATCCAACATGACAAGGAAGTAGAGATTATCTTGTCAGATCGTGTGGTGCGCCATTCTAACTAACCTCCCACACCTGAGCTACTCGTCAAGTGGAATGGATTGCCAGAAAGTGAAGCTAGTTGGGAGCCAATCCAACATTTGTGGCAATTCAAGGAGTCAATCCAAGCGTACGAGGATTTGAAGGCAATGAGGACGTCGCCTGATTAGGTCGGGAGAATGTCATAACTATCTTCTTGCCTAGCCAAGTGAGGCTAGCAAATGTAAATAATGTAGAGTATTCCACATTGTTCTAGAGATTTCTCTAGAACCTTTCATAAAATTCCATAGAGTTCCATAGGATTCTAGTCCTTAGATATTTCTAAGGAAATGTGTAGAAGATCATTGTAGACCGTTAGATCAAATTGATCACCACCGTCCATTGAGGAGGTGGTGTTGTATAAATAAGCTAAGGCCTCATTTATTGTAATCACCTCAAAAAATTCAAACAATACAAGTTCTAGTTCTCTTAAGCTTTCTTATGTGTTCTTAGTTTGCTTAGTCTTTCATAGTCTAAATAAGTCTTTTGTGGGCAAAGTTGACTAACTTACCTTGATAAATTGGGATAAAATTTGCTAGTGTCGTATGAGAAGTACTTGTGAAAAGAAAACCCATGACAATCCCTAGCACTATGAGGGATCTCTATGCGTGTGATTGTGTTCAATTGAAGCAGAGTGAGGCTAGAGAGCGAGGAAACGGGCGAGGAAATGAGCGAGGAGAGGGAGGTGGCGGGGTGGGAGCCGTCCACTCCGCTCGGGATGCGTGCCACAATTTTTCGTGCGCGCATCCCGAGCGGGGTGGACGGCTCCCACCCCGCCACGTCCCTCTCCTCGCTCGTTTCCTCGCTGGTTTCCTCGACATTTAGAATTCCCCATTGAAGCATTTAGAATTCCCTACAGAGCGAGGGAGGGAGCGAGGGAAATGGGCGAGGGATGGGTGTAACCACCCATCCTCCTCGAGATGAGCGCATCGTGTTAGAGATGCACGCGAGCGCTCATCGCGAGGAGGATGGGTGGTTACACTCGCTCCCTTTCCCTCGACCCCTAGAATTTTCCTTTCTAGGATGACAGAGGGTATTCAACCTGACTTGGCGAGTGCCTGACAAGTTTGAATCCAAAACCAAAAATGGTGGAAAGTTGGAAGCTGCTATCAGATATGGCAGACTGGGAAGACAGAAATCAGAAAATTTTCAGAAGTGAAAGGTCAAAAAAACACTTCACACACAGCTGTAATAAGTAAGAGCGAGCAGATCAGAAATCTGTCGATCGTTTACGTAAACAGTTGAACAAAGAGAGAGAGAGAGAGTGAGTCGACCCATCATGCATGCATGCATGATGACGTGTGTAAAATTTACACAGTTGTTATGTATAAAAGAAGAATGCAAGCTAAGCAATGCATGGTTTTACACACCAACTATTTATGTTTCCAAAATTGCTAAAATTAATTAATTTTTGGACTTTTTGGGCTTTGATTCAAAGTAAAAGCTGTAAATCAACCTGTTGATCAGAAAACGACGGGGAAGTGGGCCTTTTGGGGGCCCATTTAATGCATTGGATCCATCTGACATTGCTTTCATTTTGCCATAACAGGGAGACTGGATTTACAGTATGGAAGTGAACAAAGAGAAATGAAGAAAAGTGTTTTAGTGTTTATTTTAGGGACAAAGAAAAATAATGAGCTTTCTTGGAAAAAATTTAAAGTATGGTGGAGGGGTTTTTAGTTTCGAAGTTTTCCTTTTGCGCAAAAGTCACTAAGATGCATTATAAAGAATTCAGAGCATTTCCAGTTGGTTTTTCCTTGACTTGGTTGCATTTAGAAAGAGAGTGCACTATAGGGTTTGTAAGATAAAGCACCTCGATACTTCATGTGACATTCTTGTGTTGGGTTATAGTTTCATCATATCGTTAGAGTGAGAGAAGGGGATGTGTTATTATGTGCGAGGTTTGATAAATTGTCGAATTCTCTAAAAGTTTGAACTTGTAAAGATGGCGAATCCAATCATATATCAAGTGGAAGCGAGAGCGAAGTCGTGGGACTACAACATATATCGGTGTATACTAATCATACAATTATACCGTATATTCACATCGTACTACCGTAGATAAGTACATGGATAAGTTAGGCCAATAGATAATTAGAGTGGTCTTAATATTCCATCTAAATCACACAGAAAACATACATTCGAGATGTCAGTCGATGTAGACCCTCCTTCAACATTGACCGACTTTCCTTTACAATCAATGCTAACTTCCTCGGCCTCTTTCATCGCATCTTTCAACCACTTAAACTTGCCACACGATGGGAATTGACATTGTAGGTACTTCTTATCTAATGTTATTCGTTCGTCCAAAGTCGTCAACCTCATCAATCCAGGATATTGATTTGCCCTCACATACATTGTATACCTAAGGGCAAGTAGAAAAAGTGTGGCCTTCTAGGTTACACATCTGACAAATATCCTGGCCATTCACAATAGTTAAACAATAATTTTTACACATAATTCTTTAACAAAATAAAAAATAAAATTTTTCAATGTTAGTTTCTTTTTATCCTAGTCGTTCACAAACAATGCAAGTCAATTAAATAATAATTTTTAGACATAATTCCTTAACAAAAAAAAATCACTGTTTATTTCATTTTTGACCCCCACATAATTTCTAAATTTTCCATTTGATATCCATTTTCCCTAACACTCCAATTTGCATAGTTCAACCAACAACTAACAGTGAAGTGAAATACACAAAATAAAATATTTACTTACATTTTCACCAACACCGACCTGTCCACCGGCCATGCTTTGATGTTTCTCAGCTCCGATTGCAGTTTTCATCTTCAACATGTTGTAGTTTCACTTCTCAACTCAATAGATTGCAAGTAAATCAGGGTTCGTTAGGATAATAGAAAAAAAATGGTAGCAAACATGTGCTTCGCAAGTGCTGGTGAGGGATAAAGGAGGAATTTCAAAAAAAATAATGTTTTCTGCTAGTCATCCGAGTTGACTTAACGGTCAAGGGCTAAAATGGAGGTTAAACTGAATTAAAATAACCAGTGGCACCCAATTTTGGTTTCACCTGAATTAGCGGAGGCTAAAAGATAAATAAAATAATTCATTTTGACCCCCATATAATTTCTAAATTTATCATTTGGTACCCATTTTTCCGAAACAGATTTTGGCACCAGTTCAACCAATAGCGAACGAAATACACAAAATAGAAGATTCTTGCACCAAGTTTTTCTAAATTGATGATCATATTTTGATTTTCTTGGTTCTCTCTCTTTCAACAACAGATTATATAAACTTAAGGTTTCGTTGGGATAAAAAGGGAAAGAAGCTGAAAAGGGGTAAAGAAACATAAATATTAATATACCTATGTTTTGTAGATGACACCTATCTTACTATGCTTTTGAATATCATCAATTTGCAATTGTAAATTAAGATAACCCAATAGATTAATTAAATTGACTTAAATGAAGTGGACACCGACACCCTTAATTAAGATGACTTTATAGATTAAGAAGACCCAACAAACTAAGATGACTTTTCATAAACTAAGACGCAGATTAGATTAATACGATTATAGATTAAGAAGACCTAGCTAGGGAGAGATGACTTAGCAATGTAAAAAGGACATGTTATCCAACTTGATTTTTCATAAATATGAATATATGTATGTTTTGTAGATGACACCTACCTTACTATGCTTTTGAATATCATCAATTTGCAATTGTAAATTAAGATGACTTTATAATTAAGATGACCCAATAGATTGATCAAGTTTACTTAAATTAAGTGGACACACTGAATTAAGATGACTTTATAAATTAAGAAGAAGACCCATTGAATTAGGGTGACTTTATAAAGGTTGTTGCCGAGGGTGTTTGTTTTTGCTTTTTAATAAAGTCAGAAGTCTTAATAGAAAACGGGACACTTTGTTTACAGTGATTGTTTTTTAGTTCTGATCAGAAGTTTAACTTTTAATTGGAGTAAACAAAAGGTTGGTGCTGATCACTTAACACTTAGTGTTGACTTAAAAATTATTCCACTAGTAAACTTAAAATAATTTTATACTGACAATTGTTGCCTCCATCTTCTTAAAAATAAGTAGGGTTAAATTTTGACGACACACTTCATTTTCTTCACCAAGCATTACGTCCTACTTACCTTCACAAGGATTCTTCAACGGTAAGAAATTTATGTCGTTTCCCTCATTTATCTTTGTTTTCTTTCTCTGTATTTTCCTAGGTTTTCGTCATCTCTCATTTTCATGTATATTTTCAAGTTTTCATTATATAGCATGTAATTTTGAAAACTTTGACAAATTGATTACCACCGTATAATGTTGGGTTTCTAACCCACTATATCTACATTCTTATATGTGTCTTTCTCAGTGGGACAAAATTGTCAAACAATTCACATTCAGCATCTAAAAACAAACAACTTTTAATTTTATAGCTTCTAATCAGCACCCATTCAGAAGCAAAACAAACACTTCATTTAGAAACTCATTCAAAACTTCTAACTCCTGTTAGAAGTTAGTTTCTAAACACTTCAAAAAAAAACCCACTTCAGTAACAGTGAAGTATATATATACATTTTCATAATTTGGAAAGATTATTGTAATGCAAAAATTCTACAGAGCCAGGCTTGCTAAGTCAGGCCCGTGCCAGGCTTAGCTCAATACCGTCCATCATCTTAGAGATGTGCATCTAAGTGATGGACAGTATTAGGCTAAGCCTGATTCTGTAGAAAAGTTAATGACATGATCTTCCCAGCTTGGTAAAGGTTGTTAATGAGTATTTTTTTTTTCTTATTTAAAAAACTCGCCTACCAACTATTTGTTAGAAATTCCCTCTGCTGTATATATCTGCCTCCTGCCTTCTATACATTACCTTCAAACCTGTAACATGTTATAGTTCCATGGCTGATATTGAGCAACCCCTCTTGACTGAAGCCTCCATGGGACTTTCCAATGTCCCTGCTGATACTCGGCCAGTTCACACCTTCCAAGCCATCCCCAGACGAGCACGCGCTGCTGAAACACCTGCCGAAGAAGCCGCTAAGAGATGTGCCGAAGGTTGTTGCAAGGGTTGCATTGCAATAATCTTTGTTCTATTGCTTTGGCTAATCTTACGCCCTTCAGGTCTCAAAGTGAATGTTGTTGATGCTGTCCTCAAGGAATTCAACCTTGTCAACAACACACTTGGTTACGATCTTGCACTTAATGTGACCACTCGAAACCCCAACTCCAATTTTGGAATATACTATGAACAAATTGAAGTCGATGCTTACTATAAAGGCCATCGCTTTAGTACCATATGGTTGATGCCTTTTTATCAAGGCCATAAAACTACTTCCATCCTGGATCCTGTTTTCGTAGGGCAATCACTAGTAGTCCTGAAAAAATCGGGGATTCTTGACTATGATAAAGAAAGGGTTAATGGAGTTTTCAAAGTTGATCTTAAGTTTGATCTTAGGCTTACGTTCAAGCTTGGCAAGTTTTTTGGTTGGTTTAACAAGGGTGAGACTGGTCGATACAAGCCTGAGATCCATTGTGCTCTGATGATTCCTTTGGCTTCTTCTTCTAATGGCATATCAACAACTGCATTTCATACGCAGAAGTGCAAAATTGATTTGTTCGACACTTATTTTACTATGATCTATGACACAATTATAGACTTTGTTTGATCATACAGATGATGTTGCAGTTATGTGGGATATGTTCTTTGTTTCTATTTGAGATTTTACCTTGTTATTTACTTGACCCTAATGTAATAAAAATAGGTCTGGCTTGGTTTAGTTTTTGTTTGATAAAGATTATTTAAACATGAAAATACAGTTAATAACGATGGATTGATAAGTGGTAACAGATTTTTCCTCGAGATCAATATGACACGTGTACGGCGTAGAGCTGAGATCATTTTGGTGTATCATCAACTGTCGTTAGGGGTGGGCACGGAACATGATGGACCTTATTCCGACCTCGTCCCATCCTAAACGGGTTCGGGACAGAATGAGACGGGACGGGATGAACATGTACTAAATTTTGGATTTAAAATTTAACATAATTTTGGATTTACCAAACACACAACTCTAAGAACAACTATATAACTGTAAGCCATTGATTATTATTTTCTAATTTCATTAGCTTTTATTTCTTTTTTTTAGAATCATTATTGAAGATAGCCATTTTTTTATACATTGCTAACGAAAATAATCAATGAGTTTGTCATTTAAAAATTACGAGGAACACAAATTGTTGTTGTTAAGAGTTAAAAAGAGGAAAAAAAAAAAAAAAAAGAGGGTTTGAGTTAAGATTCATTATCTAGGTAAATCTCATAGAAGCTTGTGAAAATAAAATAACAAAACAACAAATAAAATAGTCATGTCAACACATAGTCTCATAGTTTCATACTACATAGTCAATAATAAATATTAAAAAAAATCGGTTCAGTATAGGACGGGATCGGCGGGATTGAAAATCTTCATCCCGATCTCATCCCACTCTAGATCGAGACGAGACGAGAACGGGATGAGATTGATCAATCCCAATAGAACCCCGAAAAAATCGGGACAAGATGAGATGCCCACCCCTAGTCATTGCATTGATCACAATCATTGCATTGCATTGGCATCTGTTGCATTCCCATTGCATTGCAAGTTGCATTACATTTGTGAAGTTTTATCGACGTGACAATTCAAACAACAAACATCTGTAGGGTAAATTCCATTAGATTACTACTGAACTTCATTACATAGAAATCAAACTTCATTACATACATAAACTCCAATTCTTACTACTATTACATTATTTGTGAATAAATTCTAAAAACATTTGTTACAAGCTTAATCTTGAACTCATCACAAAAGTCTTTCAATTTCATTTGTATTTTAACATTAACCTTTACACGTACATTTGCATTTGGTGTCGGAGTCGCCTTCACTGCTTTCAAATAGCCTTCTAATAAGTTGAAGCTACCACATTTATTGCATATGGTTTGGTGGATTTCAGTAGTTTACTTGTTGTGGAGCATCCTTTCGGGCACGGGGTACTTTTCCAAGGATATTTCGTGTACCAATGACCATCTAAATCACACAGAAAACATACAATGACCATCTAAATCACATAGAAAACATACATTTGAGATGTCAGTCGAAGTAGACCCTCCTTCAACATTGACCGACTTTCCTTTACAATCAATGCTAACTTCCTCAGCCTCTTTCAAAGCATCTTCCAACCACTTAAACTTGCCACACGATGGGAATTGACATTGTAGGTACTTCTTATCTAATGTTATTCGTTCGTCCAAAGTCGTCAACTTCATCAATCCAGGATATCGATTTGCCCTCACATACATTGTATACCTAAGGGCAAGTAGAAGAAGTGTGGCCTTCTAGGTTACACATCTGACAAATATCCTGGCCATTCACAATAGTTAAACAATAATTTTTACACATAATTCTTTAACAAAATAAAAAATAAAATTTTTCACTGTTAGTTTCTTTTTATCCTAGTCGTTCACAAACAATGCAAGTCAATTAAATAATAATTTTTAGACATAATTCTTTAACAAAAAAATTCACTGTTTATTTCATTTTTGACCCCCACATAATTTCTAAATTTTCCATTTGATTCCATTTTCCCTAACGCTTCAATTCGCATAGTTCAACCAACAACTAACAGTGAAGTGAAATACACAAAATACAATATTTACTTACATTTTCACCAACACCAACGTGTCCACCGGCCATGCTTTGATGTTTCTCAGCTTCGATTGCAGTCTTCCTCTTCAACATGTTGTAGTTTTCACTTCTCAACTCAACAGATTGCAAGTAAATCAGGGTTCGTTGAGATAAGAGAAAAAAATGGAAGCAAACATGTGCTTTGCACGTGCTGGTGAGGGATAAAGGCGAAATTTCAAAAAAATTAATGTTTTCTGCTAGTCATCCGAGTTGACTTAACGGTCAAAGGCTAAAATGGAGGTTAAACTGAATTAAAATAACCAGTGGCACCCAATTTTGGTTTCACCTGAATTAGTAGAGGCTAAAAGATAAATATAATAATTCTTTTTGACCCCCACATAATTTTTAAATTTATCATTTGTTACCCATCTTCCCGAAACATATTTTTGCACCAGTTTAACCAATTGCGAACGAAATACACAAAACAGATGATTTTTGCACCAAGTTTTTCTAAATTGATGACCATATTTTGATTTCTTGGTTCTCTCTCCTTCAACAATAGATTATATAAACCTAAGGTTTCGTTGGGATAAAAAGGGAAAGAAGCTGGAAAGGGGTAAATAAACATAAATATTAATATACCTATGTTTGGTAGATGACACCTATCTTACTATGCTTTTGAATATCATCAATTTGCAATTGTAAATTAAGATGACCCAATAGATTAATTAAATTGACTTAAATGAAGTGGACACCGACACCCTTAATTAAGATGACTTTATAGATTAAAAAGACCTAGCTAGGGAGAGATGACTTTACAATGTAAAAAGGCCATGTTATCCAACTTGATTTTTCATAAATATGAATATACGTATGTTTTGTAGGTGACACCTACCTTACTATGCTTTTGAATATTATCAATTTGCAATTGTAAATTAAGATGACTTTATAATTAAGATGACCCAATAGATTGATTAAGTTTACTTAAATTAAGTGGACACAGATGATTTATAAATTAAGAAGAAGAAATTAGGATGACTTTATAATTAAAGGTGGTTGCTTAGATGACTTAGAGGGTGTTTGTTTTTTATTTTTAATAGAGTCAGAAGTCTTAATGGAAACGGAACACTTTGTTTACAGTGATTATTTTTTAGTTCTGAAGTTTAACTTTTAATTGGAGTAAACAAAATGGTGGTGCTGATCACTTAACACTGAGTGTTGACTTAAAAATTATTTCACGAGTAAACTTAAAATAATTTTATAATGACAATTGTTGCCTCCATCTTCTTAAAAATAAGTAGGGTTAAATTTTGACGACACACTTCATTTTCTTCACCAAGCATTACGTCCTATTTACCTTCACAAGGACTCTTCAACGGTAAGAAATTTATGTCGTTTCTTTCATTTATCTTTGTTTTCTTTCTTTATATTTTCCTAGTTTTTCGCCATCTCTCATTTTCATGTATATTTTCAAGTTTTCATTATGTAGCATGTAATTTTGAAAATTTTGACAAATTGATTACCACCGTATAATGTTGGGTTTCCAACCCACCATATCTACATTCTTATATGTGTCTTCCTCAATAGAACAAAATTGTCAAACAATTCACATTCAAGATTTAAAAACAAACAACTTTTAATTTTATAGCTTCTAATCAGCACCCATTCAGAAGCAAAACAAACACTTCATTTAGAAACTCATTCATAACTTCTAACTCCTGTTAGAAGTTAGATTCTAAACACTTAAAAAAAAAAACCCACTTCAGTAACAGTGAAGTATATATATACATTTTCATAATTTGGAAAGATGATTGTAATGCAAAAATTCTACAGAGCCAGACTGGCTAAGTCAGGCCCGTGCCAGGCTTAGCCCAATACCGTCCATCATCCTAGAGATGTGCATCTCAACTGAAACTAGAAAAGTTAATGACACGATCTTCCCAGCTTGGTAAAGGTTGTTAATGAGTATTTTTTCTCTTATTTAAAAAACTCGCCTACCAACTATTTGTTAGAAATTCCCTCTACTATATATCTGCCTCCTGCCTTCTATACAATACCTTCAAACAAACCTGTAACATTTTTTAGTTCCATGGCTGATATTGAGCAACCCCTCTTGACTGAAACCTCCATGGGACTTTCCAATGTCCCTGCTGATACTAGGCCAGTTCACACCTTCCAAGCCATCGAAGCTGCTGAAGCACGCGCCGAAGAAGCCGCTAAGAGATGTTGCGAAGGTTGTTGCAAGTGTTGCATTGCAATAATCATTGTTCCATTGCTTTGGCTAATCTTACGCCCTTCAGGTCTCAAAGTGAATGTTGTTGATGCTGTCCTCAAGGAATTCAACCTTGTCAACAACACACTTGGTTACGATCTTGCACTTAATGTGACCACTCGGAACCCCAACTCGAATCTTGGAATCAACTATGAACGGATAGAAGTCGATGCTTATTACAAAGGCCAACGCTTTAGTACCATATGGTTGATGCCTTTTTATCAAGGCCATAAAAATACTTCCATCCTGGATCCTGTTTTCGCAGGGCAATCACTAGTAGTCCTGAAAAAATCGGGGATTCTTGACTATGATAAAGAAAGGGCTAATGGAGTTTTCAAAGTTGATCTTAAGTTTGATCTTCGGATTACGTTCAAGCTTGGCAAGTTTTTTGCTTGGTTTAACAAGGGTGAGACCGGTCGATACAAGCCTGAAATCCATTGTGCTCTGATGATTCCTTTGGCTTCTTCTTCTAATGGCATATCAACAACTGCATTTCATATGCAACAGTGCAAAGTTGATTCATTAGGAACTTATATTACTATGATCTTTGACATGTTTGTAATTGTCTAGCATGATCTTTGAAAACATTTCTAGACTTTGTACGTGTTTGTTTCTATTTGAGATTTTACCGTGTTATTTGCTCGACCCCAATGTAAAAAAAAAAAAAAGATCTTGCTTGTTTAATTTAATTTTTTTTTATAAAGATTATTTAAACACAAAAATACAGCCAATAACGGGAGATGATAAGTGGTAACATCATGATCATTACGCTATGCTTAAAATCAGAATTATAAAGAATCGATTTTTTGTTAGTAAATAGACAACCAAATAGCGAAAAACTGCGTAACAAGAAAAATTGAATTTATTTTCCAAGAAAAATGGCCAACCAAATAGACCCTAAGAAGAAGAATGGAAAGTAATTCAAATAAAAAAAATAAATTGAGTGAATTTCTTTTCCCACTTTTTCTCATGTTTTCTATTCTTGTACATATTCTGATTTTTCTTTTTGGTAACTCTCTTCAGGTAAATCAATATTGAACTTGGGTTTAGCTATGTTGAGTGGAAACCCTATATATTCTAACAGGTTTCCAATAATTTTTTGTTGAGAACAATAATTGAAAACCCCACTTTAGGAAAACTATCAAAAATTAAATGGGGGTCAAATGTAATCTTGGATAAATAATTTTCAAGCAAAAACTCAGGTTTGCTCTGCCAGAATCATTGTTGCATTTTCCTTTGTAAATTTTCTAGCAACAGCCTTTCAAATTCACAGGTAGAATCAAAAGTGGGTTATTTGTCTCTCAAATGTTATTATCAAATTCTTTCAAGCATTGATAATAAAATCTATAGTCTTATGATCCATTTAGCCCTCGACCCTCGTAAGTTATGGCCGTGTCTGAATTATATGCTCTAGCTCTTATTAGGATTAATCAATTGACATAGTGGCGTCAATTTGTACCGATTTTGTGCTAATGGAAGAAATTTTGAGCAGGAATCATACCTATCAGGAAGCAAGATCAAATTTTATACATGCGTTGAATTACATAATTTAGAAATACGTAATCACACATAATTCAGAAATACATATACATATGAAGAGTAATACTACAGTGCACTGGTTTCAGTACACTAGTATCTTGCCTGGTAGCCTGGTAGCCACCAGGCAAGATACCAGGCACTTTACCGATGCACTTGAGAAAAAGCGACATATGAATGATCATACAAATGTATAGAAGATCATAGTAGGGTAAGTTCTGAACGAATCACCAAAGGTAACCGGTTAGTTGGCTAAGGCTCTCCTGCGTCTAGAAGGGCGAAGAATTACATAAAAGAGTACAATTTGAAGGCGCATAAGAACCAACTAGTACGATCAGACACTTGGTGCCGTTCCTTCGGGACCTTGTGAAAGGTGTGGACTTGCTCATCGGTGTTGACAGGGATGGAATGTTCCTCAGGGGAATCATTCACGAGTGGTTGCTCTGTGATTGTATAGTCAGCAGGGGTGGAAGGTCCCCTAGGCACTTCATTCAACAGGGGTTGCTGAATATCAGCCATGGAAGTAGAAAAGACTAATTGTTGAGATGTGAAGAGCATGGAGTGAAATACAGAAAATTATATAGAGTGGATAAATTTAAGGTTGGAACATAAATTGAACAAATAGTTGGGAGAGGTGGAGTTCAAATTTGAGGAAAAATAATAAATCTTACCAACATTTACGGGTCTCCTGGTCTAAATTAATTTACAAGTCAATTCTAGAAGAAAATAGAAAATAGAATGCCAATGTCACCTAATGGGACATAGCACAAGCAAGTAAATTAAGAAACATAAATATCAAAATACCTGTGTTTTGTAGATGACACCTATCTTACTATGCTTTTGAATATTATCAATTTGCAATTGTTGATTAAGATGACCAAATAGATTAATCAAGTTGACTTAAATTTATCGGGTGAGATGACGATTGTGAAAAAGAAGCTTCCTTAAGTAAAATATATTTTGTAAATTGTATTACGAATGATGATGGTAAGAGCATTCCTAAGGGTATGTGGTATGTGACTGTTGTTTAGTTAGTCATTAAGATATATTGTTCCCAACTTATACACCACTATATTGGAGACATCGTTGCTATTAGGAAGTTGATCATCTCCTTATTAATCTTTGTGACAACTCGTCTGTGGGAGCCAAAAATAATCATTGGCTCTACAGGATAAGGAAGCCTAAAGATTTGAGTTGTTCTTGAGAAATCCCAAAAAAAATCACCCATTAAAGTCACAAAAAGAGAAAGCCCAAGTTTGGGCCCAATGCAACACAAGTCTGGGCCCAGTACAGCTCAACAAAATACTATTTTCTCAGCAGAGCAGAGGAGTAGTGTTCAGCGCTAACCACCATGCTCAGTTGAGTACACAAGCTTGCAAGAAATGTGTCATCAAACAAGAAGTTACAACTGCCAACATGAGATTACGACTATCTACAGAAGTTACAACTACCTGAGAGAAGTTACAACTACCTGAGAGAAGTTACAACCGCCTTGAAGCAGATGACTCACTCATCTGGCACATGTTTCACTAATTTTCTATGTGTCTCACTAATCTGCCAGCAGTTTACTTATTCTGCCTCTATAAATAGCCAAACACAAATCCATCTGGAGGTAACTCTTTCTTGATTCAGAATTCTCTCTTCAAATATAGAGATATAAACATTTTCTTAAGACATTGTTCTAACTTTGTCATCGGAGTCCCCGTGGCAGACACCACACCGGTGTCAAGAATTAACTTTTATCTTATGCAGATTACTCCACGTGATTTTATCTTATGTAGATTGCTCCGCGTGATCAGCACATGACCCGACGAAAATTTGCATCCACAAATTGGTGTTTTCAATGAGAACTTGAATCAAACTCATTGCATGCTCTCTTTCATTCATAAAAAAAAACAAAAACAAAACTTTCATTCATTCAGTTTCAATTTCATTCACAAACACTTATTTTCAATTCAAAACAATGGTGGGAACTCGAAAACAAACTAGCAAAAATAATGTTACAATGTATTCTGCTCGTACTAGCTTGCTGCCATCGTCATCACGGGTTCAGCCATTATCGGTCGGACAACCACCGATAGTGGGCTTGCCACCGCCTGCTGAACATCAATCGTAACCTTCTGCCACAAGCCAAATAGAGATGACACAACAAGAAAATCTTGCAGGTCAGATCGCCAATCTGACCAAAATATTGGAAGAACAAACCCAAGTGGTAGAGCGATTAGTGAGCGAACAACCAAGGTAGACAACACATCACTGTCTACCAGCAGATCATGCGCATAAAAGTGGAAGTAGTCATCCATCAAAGGGAAACAATCCCTCTAGAAGCATTCATTCGAGATTAGGGCCATGAGTAAATGTGCAATTTAGGCTCGGACCTCAAACGAGAGTCTTCTCAAGGTTGGACTCTTAAACAACTGTGCACTTAAGGCTAGGACCGCAGACTACACCCAATATAAGTAGTTGGCGCAGAAGACAAAATTCCGATAGATGCGAACAACGCAGGGGATCAGATCTAGATCACTACACTGATTTGTCCCGCGTCCCACATTCAGAGACTCGTCAAATCAAGAGGAGTCTTCAGGTGAATCCTATTGAGACTCTACCTCACTCACATGCAGGTAAGTCACAATCAAATTCAGAATATGAGGAGTCATCTACCGCAGATAATTAGAATCGAAATCACCATACGGTCGATCAACATGATACACACAAGCCCTTATGATCAAATGATGTGACATGAATGGTCAAACAGCAGTAGATGAATTTACAAGTTATGAGAAATCCAAATGATACTCTGCGCAGAGAAGTGGTATTGGTAAACATTTCACCTTGTACAAATGACATTGAAGGGGATCTTCCACCAACAAAGTTTACCATACCAACCTTTACTCATTTCAACGGAGATTCTGATCCTGAGAGACACGTGAAGCATTTTCGAAGTCTCATGACTCTACACAAAAATGATGACCCACTTATGTGCAAAATATTTGCAATGACTTTACAAGGAGTGGTCCGAGATTGGTTTCACACTTTGACCCCTCGGTCGATCAACAATTTTGGAGAGTTCTCCCTTACTTTCACAAAAGAGTATTCATCCTATCAAACCATAAAAAAACATGCTGACTACCTTTTCAACATAAAGAAAAAGTCAAATGAATCTCTCCGAGACTTCATCAAAAGATTTAAGACAGAAAAATGGCGAGCACAGATGGGTGTGATGACCAAATTGCATTATTAGCTTTCAAGAAGGGTCTGCCCTCAGATCACATATTGTATGGCAAATTGACCATGAAATCAGGCAAAACTCTTACCGAAATCTTTGCCATGGCAGAACGTTGTGCATTGTGGGATGACTAATAAAATAGTGCTAAGGCATCAAATATACCTGAGAAAGATAGTCAACCTGGACAAACAAATGTAGATCAAAAAGAGGATAAAGAAAATGGTGACAAACGTAGAACACGCTCCTCATCAAGAGACTCCTCAGCCAGTAGAACATACACAGAGTTCACTTTTCCGATCATTCAAACTCTCCGGCACAGAAAAATCTGATGATTATGGCAACCGACCATTTCACAAAGTAGATTGAAGTTGTGGTGTCCTAGCTTTTTCATTTTTAACTTCTTAGAAAAAAATGTAATGTATATGTAAGAAAAACTTGGTTGTATTTTGTTTGTTTATTGTATTTTATCTCTTCAACAAGAGACTCCTCATCCGGTAGAACATACACAGTGTTCTCCGTTTCGGTCAATCAAATTCTCCACGAAAAGAACCAACCTTAGCCGAATGGAGCGCCATCAATGAAAGAAGACATGCAAAGAAAAGATTTGAACAAATATTTACATATACCACTGCAAATGATACATTATTTTGTTTTTCAGCAAAGAATGCACATTCCTCAATTGAAATAGGAAAATACGAGAATTTGTTCTACATGTCATACAACAGAAGACATTCAGAAATACAAATATTTATGTACACCTCAGTAGAGGATGACATTCTACATGAGTGAGTAATTCAATGCATAAAAGCATCTTACTCAAAACTACTTAAATCCGTTTAAGTTTAGTCAATTAGTCAGCAGACCACAGAAGCAAAATGCCTCAATAGAGGATTATACCTCAATAGAGGATGACATTTTTCATAAGTGGGTAATTCAATGCATAAAAACATCTTACTCAAGACTACTTAAATCCGTTTAAGTTTAGTCAAGTAATCAGCAGACCACACAAGCAAAATGCCTCAATAGATGATCACACCTCAGTAGAAGATGACACTCTCAGTGAGTGGGTAATTCAATGTTTAAAAACATCTTACTCAAAACTGCTCAAATCCGTTTAAGTTTAGTCAAGTGGTCAGTAGACCACACAAGCAAAATGCCTCAGTAGATGATGACACTATCAGTGAGTGGGTAATTCAATGCATAAAAGCATCCTACTCTAGACTACTTAAATCCGTTTTAAGTTTAGTCAAGTGATCAGCAGGCCACACAAACCAAATGCCTCAGTAGAAAATCACACCTTAGTAGAATATGTCACTCTCTGTGAGTGGGTAATTCAATTAATCAATCATTGAGCATAGAAACATCTTACTCTAGACTACTTAAATCTCTTTAAGTTTTGTCAAATGGTCAGCAGATCACACAATATTTTCGTGCAATTTCTAAGATAAATATATTTAAATCCATGATTAATTTTCTCAAGTTATGCTTAAATTCCAACTTAAGCATATTGGAAACTCATGAAAGAGGCAAATCAAATTTTTTTGCCCTTAATGCAAATATTTATAAGTCAGCAGACAAATAAACATACACAAAGTTTGGGGATCATAGAAGCAAAAAAGACCACTACTTGACATGAAGTCACCGTCAACTCCAAAAGAAATTCAGAGTCTCACTATTAGAGCAACAACATTGGATCGATTCTTGAGTAGATCAGCAGATAAATCCAGCAGACAAATAACCCACTTTTGATTGTACCTGTGAATTTGAAAGGCAGGTGCTAGAAAATTTACAAAGGAAAATGCAACAATGATTCTGGCAGAGCAAACCTGAGTTTTTGCTTGAAAATTATTTATCCAAGATTACATTTGACCCCCATTTAATTTTTGATAGTTTTCCTAAAGTGGGGTTTTCAATTATTGTTCTCAACCAAAAATTATTGGAAACCTGTTAGAATATATAGGGTTTCCACTCAACACAGCCAAACTCAAGTTCAATATTGATTTACCTGAGGAGAGTTATCAAAAAGAAAAATCAAAATATGTACAAGAATAGAAAACATGAGAAAAAGTGGGAAAAGAAATTCACTCAATTTTTTTTATTTGAATTACTTTCCATTCTTCTTCTTAGGGTCTATTTGGTTGGCCATTTTTCTTGGAAAATGGATTCAATTTCTCTTGTTACGCAGTTTTTCGCTATTTGGTTGTCTATTTACTGATAGAAAATCGATTCTTTATAAAACAGTTTTCTCACTACTCATGAAAATCCAAGTCTGAGAAAGAGACCTCGAAAACGAATTCACGAAAACAGTTTCAATTTTATATGTCTATTTTCCGTGCAACCAAATAGATCCTTAGTGACAAAAGAAAAGGTCTCTTGGTCTTGGTTGTGACTTGTGAAAGGAAAAGAGCTACTTTGTTATACAAGATCTCATTATTCTCAGTTTATGGTATTGTATTTTCTGAAAAAAAATAAAATTGGGTGTTGTCAGTCGAGTATCTGCTTGCATGCAAGGGACTCTATTCTAGTTTTTGAACCTCTCGGGGTGGTTTTTTATTTCACTATAATGGTCATGGAATACCAAAACCAACTGAGAATGGTGAAATTTGGGTTTTTAATAAGGTTACTTAGTGACAATGGCATGACAGTTCAATGGTTTATGGTTTGTTGACCAGTTCTGATTGTACATCAGGTCAGAAAATGCTTTTTGATTGAGCAGGTAAATTGATAGTTTTTTCTTTGCTTTGGTATTTTATCTCACCCTGTTTTCTTAATCGTATGCGATCTGATTGAACAAGTAAACTGATAGTTTTTCTTTGCTTCAGTATTTTATCTCATCGTGTTTTCTTAATTGTTTAACATTCTAATTAAGTCCAGTTCTGGTTTTTGATAGGTTATGAAATTTTGAAAACTTAGCTCGCCTTCCAAAAAAAAAAATTATAATGCATTTTTCTGCTCTGCTTTTGCAGTCATTTTTTTCATGGTTCTTATAGTAAAAACATTCATATCTTGTGACAGATCGGATGACTTATATATATGGATGGTTTCAAAGGCAGTGAACATGTTACAATCCTGGAACCAAATGAAGCCGCGAATTCTCATTTTTCAGAGTTTATTCATTCTCTTCTTTCTTTTTGAAATAACATTTTTGGCAAAATGGAGTTTACAGTCAACCTTATGGTGATGGTGATGCATGTGATTGCTTACACTTGATTTTAGGCTTAGCATAATGATCATGATGTTACCACTTATCATCTCCCGTTATTGGATGTATTTTCATGTTTAAATAGTCTTTATAAAAAAAAAATTAAATTAAACAAGCAAGATCTGTTTTTTTTTTTTTTTTTTACATGGGGGTCGAGCAAATAACACGGTAAAATCTCAATAGAAACAAACACGTACATATCTCAGATTAATACAACATCTGTACGATCAACAAAGTCTAGAAATGTTTTCAAAGAAAGATCATGCTAGACAATTACAAACATGTCAAAGATCATAGTAACATAAGTTCCTAATGAATCAACTTTGCACTGTTGCATACGAAATGCAGTTGTTGATATGCCATTAGAAGAAGAAGAAGCCAAAGGAATCATCAGAGCACAATGGATTTCAGGCTTGTATCGACCAGTCTCACCCTTGTTAAACCAAGCAAAAAACTTGCCAAGCTTGAACGTAATCCGAAGATCAAACTTAAGATCAACTTTGAAAACTCCATTAGCCCTTTCTTTATCATAGTCAAGAATCCCCGATTTTTTCAGGACTACTAGTGATTGCCCTGCGAAAACAGGATCCAGGATGGAAGTATTTTTATGGCCTTGATAAAAAGGCATCAACCATATGGTACTAAAGCGTTGGCCTTTGTAATAAGCATCGACTTCAATCCGTTCATAGTTGATTCCAAGATTCGAGTTGGGGTTCCGAGTGGTCACATTAAGTGCAAGATCGTAACCAAGTGTGTTGTTGACAAGGTTGAATTCCTTGAGGACAGCATCAACAACATTCACTTTGAGACCTGAAGGGCGTAAGATTACCCAAAGCAATGGAACAATGATTATTGCAATGCAACACTTGCAACAACCTTTGCAACTCTCAGCGGCTTCTTGGGCAGCGCGTGCTTCAGCAGCGCGTGCTCGTCTGGGGATGGCTTGGAAGGTGTGAACTGGCCTAGTATCAGCAGGGACATTGGAAAGTCTCATGGAGGCTTCAGTCAAGAGGGGTTGCTCAATATCAGCCATGGAACTATAAAATGTTACAGTTTTGTTTGAAGGTAATGTATTGAAAGCCGGAGGCAGATATATATAGTAGAGGGAATTTCTAGCAAATAGTTGGTAGGCGAGTTTTTTAAATAAGAAAAAAAATACTCATTAACAACCTTTACCAAGCTGGGAAGATCATGTCATTAACTTTTCTAGAGAGCTAGGCCGGACAAGCTAGGCCGTATCAGGCTTGGCCCAATATTGTCCATCTTTCTCGAGATGCACATCTCTAAGATGATGGACGGTATTGGGCCAAGCCTGGCGCGAGCCTGACTTAGCCAGCCTGGCTCTGTAGAATTTTTGCATTACAATAATCTTTCCAAATTATGAAAATGTATATATATATACTTCACTGTTACTGAAGTGGGTTTTTTGTTTTTAAGTGTTTAGAAGCTAACTTCTAACAGGAGTTAGAAGTTTTAAATGAATTTCTAAATGAAGTGTTTGTTTTGCTTCTGAATAGGTGCTGATTAGAAGCTATAAAATTAAAAGTTGTTTGTTTTAGTCTTTTAGATGTTGAATGTGAATTGTTTGACAATTTTGTCCCACTGAGGAAGACACATATAAGAATGTAGATATAGTGGGTTGGAAACCCAACATTATATGGTGGTAATCAATTTGTTAAAGTTTTCAAAATTACATGCTACATAATGAAAACTTGAAAATATACATGAGAATGAGAGATGACGAAAAACTAGAAAAATACAGAGAAAGAAAACATAGATAAATGAGGGAAACGACATAAATTTCTTACCGTTGAAGAGTCATTGTGAAGGTAAGTAGGACGTAATGCTTGGTGAAGAGATTAAAGTGTGTCATCAAAATTTAACTCTACTCGTTTTTAAGAAGATGGAGGCAACAATTGTCATTATAAAATTATTTTAAGTTTATTAGTGGAATAATTTTTAAGTCAACACTCAGTGTTAAGTGATCAGCACCACCCTTTTGTTTACTCCAATTAAAAGTTAAACTTTTTATCTGAACTAAAAAACAATCACTGTAAACAAAGTGTCCCATTTCCATTAAGACTTCTGACTCTATTAAAAAGCAAAAACAAACACCCTCTAAGTCATCTAGGCAACCACCTTTAATTATAAAGTCATCCTAATTTTGTTCTTCTTAATATATAAAGTCATCTTAATTCAGTGTGTCCACTTAATTTAAGTAAACTTAATCAATCTATTAGGTCATCTTAATTATAAAGTCATCTTAATTTACAATTTGCAAATTGATAATATTCAAAAGCATAGTAAGGTAGGTGTCATAAAAAAACATACGTATATTCATATTTATGAAAAGAGCTTTGCTACAGAGCGAGGGAGGGAGCGAGGGAAAGGGGCGAGGGATGGATGTAACCACCCATTCTCCTCGGGATGAGCGCATCATGTTGGAGATGCGTGCGGGCGCTCATCGCGAGGAGGATGGGTGGTTACACCCATCCCTCGCTCCCTTTCCCTCGACCCCTCCCTCGACCCCTAGAATTTTCCTTATGAAAAATCAAGTTGGATAACATGTCCTTTTTACATTGTAAAGTCATCTTAGTTTGTTGGGTCTTTTTAATCTATAGTCATATTAATCTAGGCCGCGTCTTAGTTTATGAAAAGTCATCTTAGTTTGTTGGGTCTTCTTAATTTATAAAGTCATCTTAATTAAGGGTGTCCACTTCATTTAAGTCAAAATCTATTGGGTCATCTTAATTTACAATTGCAAATTGATGATATTCAAAAGCATAGTAAGATAGGTGTCGTCTACAAAACATAGGTATATTAATATTTATGTTTCTTTACCCCTTTCCAGTTTCTTTCCCTCTTTATTCCAACGAAACCTTAGGTTTATATAATCTGTTGTTGAAGGAGAGAACCAAGAAAATCAAAATATGGTCATCAATTTAGAAAAACTTGGTGCAAAAATCTTCTATTTTGTGTATTTCGTTCGCTATTGGTTGAACTGGTGCCAAGATCTGTTTTGGGAAGATGGGTACCAAATGATAAATTTAGAAATTATGTGGGGATCAAAAAGAATTATTTTATTTATCTTTTAGCCTCCACTAATTTGGGTGAACCAAAATTGGGTGTCACTGGTTATTTTAATTCAATTTAACCTCCATTTTAGCCCTTGACCGTTAAGTCAACTCGGATGACTAGCAGAAAACATTAATTTTTTTGAAATTCCTCCTTTATCTCTCACCAGGACGTGCAAAGCACATGTTTGCTTCCATTTTTTTTTCTCTTATCCCAACAAACCCTGATTTACCTGCAATCTGTTGAGTTGAGAAGTGAAAACTACAACATGTTGAAGAGGAAGACTGCAATCGGAGCTGAGAAACATCAAAGCATGGCCAGTGGACACATCGGTGTTGGTGAAATGTAAATAAATGTTGTATTTTGTGTATTTCACTTCACTGTGAGTTGTTGGTTGAACTATGCGAATTGGAGCGTTAGGGAAAATGGATATCAAATGGAAAACTTAGAAATTATGTGGGGGTCAAAAATGAAAAAAACAATGATTTTTTTTTGTTAAAGAATTATGTCTAAAAATTATTATTTAATTGACTTGCATTGTTTGTGAACGACTAGGATAAAAAGAAACTAACAGTGAAAAATTTTATTTTTTTATTTTGTTAAAGAATTATGTGTAAAAATTATTGTTTAACTATTGTGAATGGCCAGGATATTTGTCAGATGTGTAATCTAGAAGGCCACACTTCTTCTACTTGCCCTTAGGTATACAATGTATGTGAGGGCAAATCGATATCCTGGATTAATGAAGTTGACGACTTTGGACGAACGAATAACATTAGATAAGAAGTACCTACTGTAATACCCGCCTAATTAAATAAATATAAAAATTTCTTTTGTAAACCCTAATGTTGATGGGTTGCTACTAAATTGTATTTGGGCTTGGTTGTGGGCTTTTATTAAACTAATAAGTAGGGTTTTTATTTTGTGAAAGAGGGTGGGTGCACTCGAAAGTTCGGTGGAGACGAATAACCACCCACCATATAAAAGAAACAAAACCTTTTTTTTTTCTTCTTCCTTTTCTTTTCTCCTTCCTTTTCCCTTTTCCCTTCTTCACAATCTTGCTCGATGGCGGCAGACAGTGTTGTGGATGGTGAGTTCAGACGGGGTGGTCTGGAGGCGATGATGGCGACGAACTCTGTGATTTCATTTTTCTATTTTCTTTGCTTTAGATCTTGCTGTTTTGCTAGGGGTGGGCATCCCATCCCGCGATCCCGTTCCCGTCCCGATCCCGTCCCGATTTTTCCGGGTCTTAATGGGATTGAATAATTTCATCCCGATCCCGTCCCGTCCCGATCTAGAATGGGATGGGATGGGATGGAGATTTTCAATCCCGCCAATCCCGTCCCGTCCCGAACTAATTTATTAATATTAATTATTAACATTTTTATTTAATTATTTATTTTAAAATTGTGGATGCCCATACAAATATACTAATGTATATAACATTAATTTTAACTTTATAAAAATGTTAACATTAATTGTGGAGCAATAGGGCCTTACAACTGAAACTCAAATAAAGCTTTGGACCAGAGCTCTGCCACAATGGCGCAGCCCAGAAGCAAATGGTCAATAATCTTCTCGGGCTGATCACAGAGCACACAATGGTTTGGGATTAAAAAGCCCATCTTGACGATGTTGTCTGCTGTGAGCACCCTACCATGAAGAACAGTCCACAAGAGAAATCTATGTTGACCAAATGAACTTGATGATTTTGTCTACTGAGAGCACCCTACCATGAAGAACAGTCCACAATAGAAATCTCTATTGACCAAATGAAAGAATGTAAGTTATTGAATCATTGAGCAAGGGGAGGAGTGATCCTAGGAGCCAAATCATGATATAGTCCACAAGAGAAATCTCTGATGACCAAATGGAAGAATGTAAGTTATTGAATCTTTGATCAAGGTGGGGGGGAGTGATCCTAGGAGCCAATTCTTGATACCATTCTTTTACTAAGAAGTTAGAGCCCTTGTCATTCTAAAACCATCTATCTTGGCCTTCACCTAGCTAAATTGAGTTTGTGGCAGCTAGCAAGTTGGACATTTGATTGATTTCCTAGTCATCATTTGGGTTTCTCCTCAGCTGGAAACTTCCTTGAGTATGTTCCAGAATTCTCTAAATTTACCTATCTTGTTAAGACACAGAGATATCAGGAAACGGGTCTTTCTTGTATATAACATTTTTATTTAAAATTTTTATTTAATTATTTATTTGGCAAATGTTGCTTCAAATTTTTTGAATGTTGCTTCAAATTTTTTGGATGTCGCTGATCCCGTCCCGTCCCATCCCGTTCCGTCCCGTCCCGTCCAGTTCCGTCCCGTCCCGATCCCGTTTGGGATGGGACGAGGTCGGGATGAGGTTTTTCCCATCCCGTCCCGTCCCGATCCCGTATGAACGGGATGGGATAGGGATGGGTATATCTCGTCCCATCCCGTCCCGTGCCCACCCCTATGTTTTACTGTGATTTCGTTGGTGGAGAGTTGGATTTGGTGATTGAGTTCTTCATTCGTTGTTGTGGTGATGGTTGGGAGAGACGGACTGCGATCAGGAGACGAGGTGAGATCGAGAGAGAGACGAGAGAGACCGAGAGACTGAGGGAAGAGCTCTTCACTTCTAGTGCTTGCTGTTTGGTCTGCTTGGTAGCAGGGAGATAATCGAAAGAGAGTGAAGGCAGATCCTCATCTAAGAGTGAGGATTTATATCCATTCGACTCTGATTCAACTGATGAATCGTTGCGGCCCTTGATTTATTCCAGATAAATTTCTTAGCTCTCTGTTTGAGTCGCCTGTCAGATCAAGTTAATAGTGCTTTTCCAGTTTCAAGCAGGGGAACTGTTCCTTCCAAAGATCAGATCTCGAGAATAATATCATGCATGCAGGAGGAGATTGAAGCTGTTAAATTGGATGGGAGGTTAACTCTTCTTGTATTGCGTGAAATTGGCAAAGTCTTGATTCTTCTGGCTGCAAGAGCTGAATACCAGCTATCGATGGAGAAAGTGCTGGTATTTGTTTGTATTTTATTGAAGACACTTTGATTAGTGAACCACTATGAAGGGTGCCTAGAAAATGAAATTTTGATGCAGTTAAAAATTTCATCCATCATTACATGCCTTCATCTCTCTTGCACATCTCAGAGCCCATATTTCCACAGTCATTTGATAAGGACAGAGCATGGGGGAAAACTTAGCCTTTGCGACGTTTCGATGCACGAGGTTGAGAAGAAGTGGCATCATGTGGACGTGGATTTGTTACGCAAATCATTAGTGATTTCATCTAGTGAGTTTTCTTCATTCTTCCTATTTTACTGCGAGTTTTCTTATTCCCTGTAGCTTGCATCTCTCTCTCCCTCGATGTGGTTTCATTACTTTACAAGCTATGATCTTAACTCCATGTTATTCTAATCTTGTTTTGCTGTTAATATCTATAGTAGAATAATCTGTGTCTTGATTGATTTTGTTGCTTGGGTTTTGATTTCTTTTACGTGTGGTTTTGCATCTTGTTGAAAAGTAAAACTCATAAATCTAATTGTAGGGGTCTGATCAAACAGATGTAAATTTTGATACAAGAACACACACAGAGCTTAATTGACCCTTTTTGAGAATATGAAACAAGGAATCAATTTTATGATATTTCAATTGATTAAGAAAGCACCCAATAGGTGACCTGTGTCTACATCTTACGATACCCGTGATTCCCTCAGTCTTCTTTTTGGGATCATAACACTTGGATTGTTCACGCCACACTTATTTTAGACCATGTAAAGGACTTGATTGTTGCCATTGATACAAATGTAGTTTAGGAGAAAATGGTTGAGTGTTGGCTTCATGGCAAAGAGACTCATGAGACCCATGTCTGGAGAGCAAAGGGGACAAGAAAAGAAGATATGGTCAATTGTTTTTTTTTTTCTTGATGGGCTTCACAGAGGGCACATCTATTAGAAATGATGATGAAGCCCCTTCTTGCAAGATTATCAACTGGGAGGATCTTTTTATTTATTTTTTTAACCATGCCCAATTGTCCATCAGATGAAGTTAACCCTTGGACAAATTTCTTTCATCCTGAAAATGAAAATGTTGTGCAACACTATGACAGCTGGAGGCCAAGGCCACTGTCCGCAATTTCAAATGAGAGTCTGTCATTGAGAAGTTGCTTGTTTTATCATTCCATACCGATTGGTCCTCCTACTATGAGATATAACACCTGTTGCAGATTGTATAGAAGCATGAGGAGGTATGGGAGCTCAGAGTCATTGACTCCTCAAAGTCAAATTCCAGTTGGGAGAGTTGTTTGTTGACCCCACCACTGCTGACTTGTTGAGGGAGCTTCTGAGGGGTTGTACTGTTCTTTTAGTGGTCACCAAATATCATCCCAAAAACTTATTGTGTTCCCATTTCCAACCTAATAAGAGATGTTCCTCTCAAAGAATGTACGCAAAGTATGATGTTAGGCAACTCAATTATAAGAAGTTCATCTTTGTGCTAGTATATGTTTGTTGTACTATTTTCAGATACCTGGATCATTCCTCTTTGATGATTTAGTCATAACATTAATTTTATATGTGCTTCAAACTGTGATTAAGACTACATCTTTATCCTATAGGTTATTTTGCATCTAGTCTTCTTATGTGAGAGTGTCCTTGCAAGCCTGTGTCTGTGATTTTTAGTTTTAATGTGTATTATAAGTTATATGTCCCTACTATGTTTATATAGCGCATGTTCAATTTATTTGAGGTAATAACAACTTAGGCCTAAAACAAATTCATCATTGGAATTTAACTAAGCACTTGTTTTAGTTTGAGTATTTGTATTGTTATGCGAATTAGTATGCATATTGTTTTTTTATATGATGCAAAGAGATGAGATATGTGAACTGGCAATGTGTCAAATATTATTGGTTCCCCAAGAGAATGGTGGATACTGTGGTTGATTTATTTATGGTTGACAAAGAGTCACCATAAAAGAGTTTTGAATTTTAGTTGATTTTTTTTATTTGCTCTTTTCCACAACTCCGAAAAAAAAAATGTGAAAAGAAAAGAAAGTTTTTGTATACAGACTTGCTTGTATACTTGTGATATTATTGGGTATGCAGACTTGCTTGCATATCAGTGTACTTGCCAGTGATCGACCTTCGGGTGAGATGACATGTTCCTCGAGGTGGCACCCCACTTGGAACATGTACGCTCCGAATGGTTTCGATGGCAAGGGCGGCACACTTGGGTGAGGTGTGTTCGGTGCACCGTTCCATGTGTGTTCGGTTGTACGTGTAGATTTAGGAAGAATACTTGCCATGGATCGAACTTCGGGTGAGATGACATGTTCCTCGAGGTGGCACCCCACTTGGAACATGTACGCTCCGAGTGGTTTCGAAGGCAAGGGAGACACACTTGGGTGAGGTGTGTTCGGCACAGGAGGAGAGTGCGATTGTGGAAAAGTAGCGAGATTTCTTTTTGTGTATGTGCATGAGCCATGAGTACCTTAAAGGAAGAAACTAAATGCTCATTCAACCATTGAATGAGAACTACATGTCTTCCTAAAGGTAGAAAGAAAAATGTGTTTGTTTAATATTTCAATAGTAGTCTAATATGATTATGAATTGTATTGTTGTTGCATTTATGAGGATTGATAACTCATAAATTTTATTTATTAGTAATTAAGAATGCATATTTATTTATTAGGATGATAACACCATTGCCTCATTGAGGAACTACCTGATGGTGTGGTTATTTATTGTTTGGTTTATTTTAATGTTATCATGTGCGGATTTATTGATTTTTGGGATGAAGATTTCTCACACCGGCTTTATTGCTGACCCGAGTGAGCTTTTGCTTCTTGGGTACATTCCTTTTGGAATGTAGCCGAGTAGTCTTTCAGGTTTAGAGATTTTGAGCTGCATTACTGGAGTTCCGCTAGTGAGCTAGCCATGCCAGTCTTCTCCGGGTTAGATTTTTATTTGTTTCAGATGTTTAGTTCATGCTGCTATTTGTTTCTGTTATTATTGAATTCTCACGTCCCGAGTTTTGGGGGAAACGGATAATCCTACGTGGCTTTTTGGGATTTTTCGTTTCCTTCGAAAATAGGGGCGTGACACCTACAATGTCAATTCCCATCGTGTGGCAAGTTTAAGTGGTTGGAAGATGCGATGAAAGAGGCTGAAGAAGTTAGCATTGATTGTAAAGGAAAGTCGGTCAATGTTGAAGGAGGGTCTACTTCGACTGACATCTCGAATGTATGTTTTCTGTGTGATTTAGATGGTCATTGGTACAAGAAATATCCTTGGAAAAGTACCTCGTGCCCGAAAGGATGCTCAACAACAAGTAAACTACTGAAATCCACCAAACCATATGCAATAAATGTGGTAGCTTCGACTGGTTAGAAGGCTATTTGAAAGCAGTGAAGGCAACTCCGACACCAAATGCAAATGTACGTGTAAAGGTTAATGTTAAAATAAAAATGAAATTGAAAGACTTTTGTGATGAGTTCAAGATTAAGCTTGTAACAAATGTTTTTAGAATTTATTCGCAAATAATGTAATAGTAGTAAGAATTGGAGTTTATGTATATAATGAAGTTTGATTTCTATGGAATGAAGTTCAGTAGTAATCTAATGGAATTTACCCTACAGATGTATGTTTTTTGAATTGTCAGGTCGATAAAACTTCACAAATGTAATGCAACTTGCAATGCAATGGGAATGCAACAGATGCCAATGCAATGCAATGACAGTGATCAATGTAATGACTAGGGGTGGGCATCTCATCTTGTCCCAATTTTTTCGGGGTCCTATTGGGATTGATCAATCACATCCCATTCTCGTCTCGTCTCGATCTAGAGTTTGATGAGATCGGGATGAAGATTTTCCATCCCGTCCTGTACCGAACCGATTTTTTTTAATATTTATTATGGACTATGTAGTATGAAACTATGAGACTATGTGTTGGCATGACTATTTTATTTGTTGTTTTGTTATTTTATTTTCACAAGCTTCAATGTGATTTACTTAGATAATGAATCTAACTCAAACCTTCTCCTTCTTTTTTTTTCCCTCTTTCTAACTCTTAACAACAACAATTTGTGCTCATCGTAGTTTTTAAATGACAAACTCATTGATCATTTTCGTTAGCAATGTACAAAAAAAATGGCTATCTTCAATAAAGATTCTAAAAAAACGAAATAAAAGCTAATGAAATTAGAAAATAATAATCAATGGCTTACAGTTATATAGTTGTTCTTAGAGTTGTGTGTTTGGTAAATCCAAAATTTTCAATTTTGCATGTTAAATTTTAAATCCAAAATTTAGTACATGCTCATCTCGTCCCGTCCCATCCTGTCCCGAACCCGTTTAGGATGGGACGAGGTCGGGATAAGGTCCATCATGTTTCGTGCCCACCCCTAACGACAGTTGATGATACACCAAAATGATCTCAGCTCTACGTCATATACATGTTATAATGATCTCGAGGAAAAATCTGTTACCACTTATCAATCTATAGTTATTGGCTGTATTTTCATGTTTAAATAATCTTTATCAAACAAAAACTAAACCAAGCCAGACCTATTTTTATTACATTAGGGTCAAGCAAATAACAAGGTAAAATCTCAAATAGAAACAAAGAACATATCCCACATAACTGCAACATCATCTGTATGATCAAACAAAGTCTATAATTGTTTCATAGATCATAGTAAAATAAGTTTCGAACAAATCAATTTTGCACTTCTGCGTATGAAATGCACTTGTTGATATGCCATTAGAAGAAGAGGCCAAAGGAATCATCAGAGCACAATGGATCTCAGGCTTGTATCGACCAGTCTCACCCTTGTTAAACCAACCAAAAAACTTGCCAAGCTTGAACGTAAGCCGAAGATCAAACTTAAGATCAACTTTGAAAACTCCATTAACCCTTTCTTTATCATAGTCAAGAATCCCCGATTTTTTCAAGACTACTAGTGATTGCCCTACGAAAACAGGATCCAGGATGGTAGTAGTTTTATGGCCTTGATAAAAAGGCATCAACCATATGGTACTAAAGCGATGGCCTTTATAGTAAGCATCGACTTCAATTTGTTCATAGTATATTCCAAAATTGGAGTTGGGGTTTCGAGTGGTCACATTAAGTGCAAGATCGTAACCAAGTGTGTTGTTGACAAGGTTGAATTCACTGAGGACAGCATCAATAACATTCACTTTGAGGCTTGAAGGGCGTAAAATTATCCAAAGCAATAGAAAAAAGAATACTGTGCTCCAGCACTTGCAACAGTAGCTACCGGTTTTTTTCGCGCATTCGTTTTCTCTCTCACTGGGGACGGCTTCGAAGGTGTGAACTGGCTTAGTATCAGCAGGGATATTGGAAGGTCCCATGGAGGCTTCAGTCAAGAGGGGTGGCTGGATATTTGAAGGTACCATGGAGGCAGCTTCACTTAAGAGGGGTTGCTCAATATCAGCCATGGAACTAGAAAATGTTACAGGTTTGTTTGAAGGTAATGTATAGGAAGGCATGAGGCAGATATATATATATATAGAGGAGGGAATTTCAAACAAATAGTTGGTACTATAATATTGTTTCTTTTATGAAGAATCAAGTTGGATACCATGGTCAGTTTACATTGTAAAGTCATCTCTCAATGTCTTCCTAATCTATAGCTATACACTTATACTTATACCCGGGTATTTTTGGTGCAGTTGATACAATAAAAGTTTAAAATTTATCAAAACATGATCACCCTTAAGTTTTTATCATTCTTAATTATATGCCTAATCATCACCATCAACAATTGAAGAAAAATAAATATGATAATCGAACCCATGCATTCTTGATGCTTTAAGTTTTGTGTGATCCATTAGATTTTTATATTTGGATAAATTTCAGCCGTCTTTTATCTCCAACTTCAAACACCACTCTGATTTGTAATATAGACTATGATATTTCCTGTGTCGTTAACACGATAAAAGTTTAAAACTTGTCAAAATACGATTACTCTTAAATTTTCATCCTTCATACTTACATGTTTAATCATCACTATTAACAATTAAAGAAAAATAAATAAATATTAAAATGTTGGATTTGAAAATCGAACCCATAAACTCTTGGTGCTTTAAGTTTTATACAATCCACTGAATTCATATATTTTGGTAAATTTCAGCCGTCTTTTATCTCCTACTTCAAACACCACCCTATTTTGTATATACAAAATCTTAAATTTGGGTAAATCTCAGTCGTCTTTTATCTCCCACCACAAACATCATCATGTTTTGTATATATACTAGGGTATTTCCCATGTTGTTGGCACGATAAAAGTTTAAAACTTGTCAAAACATGATCTCCCTTAAGTTTTTTTCCTTCATACTTACATGTCTAATCATTACAATGAACAAAATTAAAGAAAAATAAATTTCAAAATGTTGGGTATGAGAATCGAACCCATACATTATTTAAGTCATAATGGCTAACTTTAATTTAGCCGAGATAAGGCCCCCCTTAGGGCTTTGGGGTTGAATGTTCTTCCCGTTAGCAGGAAGATGGCTAGAATTGTTTTTTGGCACCCTCCCCACATAGACTTTGTTTCGCTCAATGTGGATGGAGCCTATCGTAAGGGCATGGCTTCCGGTGGTGTGATTATTAGAGATTCGAGTGGTTTATGTGTGGTGGGAAAACAAATTTTCTTTGGCGCAGGCTCCAACAATAAAGCAGAAATTTTGGCGCTTTTAGAGGGTCTCCGCCTTTGCCTAGATTGGGGTTTTATAAGGGTGGTTATCCAAACGGATTCGGAACTTGTCTGCGGTTGGTTTAAGGGCTCTTTAAAAATACCTTGGCATTTGGAGAATATTTTAAAAGAAATTAAGTCTTTGGCAGCGACTATGACTTTAGTTTGCCATCATATCTATCGAGAGGCCAATGCGGTGGCTGACTCATTGGCGGATAGAGCTCTAAAGGATCACCGGACAGTCCATTACAATGGGACAGCTTTGCCGAGGAAAGTTGCTGGATTGGCCGTGTTAGATCGTCTTCACACGGCGTATATTCGCCATGGGGTTGCGTAACCCCCTGGTTTTGGGGCGATCGTTGCGCTTTGGCTGTTCGGGTGACGATCCGTTGCGGACTAACGGCTGCTGGCAGTCTTGGGCGAGCAGGATGCTGTCCTCTGTTTCGGCAGAGCTCTCTGCAGCAAAGCAGAGCGGCTCTGCTCCAGTTGGGGGCTCCCTCTCGGTGCTGTTCTTTGCTGGGTATGCTGCTCCGGCTTTTGCGATGGCGCGTCCTGCTGGATTTGCAGTGGTGCGCTCTTTGCTCACTGCTGCGACACACTTTAGGACAGCAGGGAATGGTTTGTGGTGTTGCTGTGACATTCAGTGGATGGAAGGCATTGCTAATGTGCGGCCTGATGGAAGAGCAGTGGTGCGATCCTTGCTCCCTGCTGCGACACAGTGGGGACAGCAGATTTTGTGTTTGTTGCGGCAGAGTTTTCAGCGTACATTCGTCAGGTTTTTATCCAGCATATTTAATCGGTGGATGGAAGGTGATTGCTCGCAACTTGATGCTTGTTTTTGGTTCCGGCTTTTGCTTGTCTTAGTTTCAAATTTGGTTTTCAGGCTAATGTTTTAAATAGAGGTTTCTTACTTTGATTTTTGGTCTTTATACGGGTAAAGTCGTCATGTACCCCCGTAACGTTTGTAAATCATTTTTTGATAAGTAATAAAGATCTGGCATCCCATAGTTGCTCCTCCCCACTGGAGGTTTTAAAAAAAAAAAAAAAAAAAAAAAAAAAAAACTTTAATTCTCAGCAATTAGATCTTTATATTTGGATAAATTCGAGCCGTTTTTTTATCTTTAACCTCAAACACCATCCTGATTTGTAATATAGACTAAGGTATTCCTCATACCGTTGGTACGATAAAAGTTTAATTTGATAAATAAAATTTATTCAATTTTAAATATCAAGATAAATAACTATCAAAATGTTGGGTATGAGAATCGAACCCATACAATCTTAGTGTTTTGAATTCTATGTGATCTGTTAGATTCTTATAATTGGGTAATTTCCAGTCTTCTTTTATCTCCCACTTCAAATACCATTTTGTTTTGTATATATAATTAGGGTATCCCCGTATCGTTGGCACGATAAAAGCTTAAAACTTGTCAAAATATGATCACCCTTGAGTTTTCATCCTTTATACTTACATGCCTAATCACCACCATCAACAATTGAAGAAAAATAAATATATATAAAAATTTTGGGTATGAAAATCGAACTCATGCACTCTCGGTGCTTTAAGTTCTATGTGATCCGTTAGATTCATATATTTAATTAAATCTCAGCCGTCTTTTATCTCTCATCCTAAGCACCATCGTGTTTTGTATATATAAACTAATAAACTAATAATAATAATTAATCTAGTTTATGAAGTCATCTTAGTTTGTTGGGTGTTCTTAATTTGTAAAGTCATCCAATTAATTTAAGTCAACTTGATTAATCTATTGGTCATCTTAATTTACAATTGCAAATTGATAATATTTAAAAGTAGGGGTGGGCACGGGACGGGATGGGACGAGATAGACTCATCCCTATCCCATCCCGTTCATACGGGATCGGGACGGGACGGGATGGGAAAACCTTCATCCCGACCTCGTCCCATCCCAAACGGGTTCGGGTTCGGGACGGGACGGGATCAGCGTGCTCTCATTTTTTGACAAATTACTACTTACCCAATACCCAATTTGCTTAGTTGAATATAGGCAAAGGCAATTCGTAGAACTACACATAAATGATAGCTTTAGATTGAGTATGCAACATCATAATAAACTAACATAAATGATAGCTGAAATTTACCCTGTAATTAAGATTTTTGGAGAGTTTTGAATGACTAAGAGGTGGACAGTATAATGGCAATGGTGGACCTGCTCTACTGTTTTGAATAGTGAATAAAAGGATGAGTAGATTCGGGGTGCTAAGAATAATGTTTCATTATTGCTTTTAAAAAAAAATAGTCATTAAATTTATTGCCTTGACACGAAATAAAACTCTCCAATGTAGTTAGCAATCTCATTTTGAGTTTTAAAGAGATTACAATTAAATAATTTATTTAGAATTCTAGAAATAAACCAATATCAAGTAGTTGCAGATATAGATTAATATCAATTACACTGATTTCAACTAAATTCAATTTTCTTCAATTACACTAATATTGCAATCCTAAAATAAATAAATAAATAAATAATAAATATTAGCTCGGGACGGAACGAGATTGGCGGGATTGAAAATCTTCATCCCATCCCATTCTAAATCGGGACGGGACGGGATCGGGATGAAATGATTTAATCCCATTAAAATTCGAAAAAATCGGAACGGAAAAGTGATCGCGGGATGGGATTCCCACCCCTATTTAAAAGCATAGTAAGATAGGCGTCATCTACAAAACATAGATATGTTTCTTAACTTACCTGCTTGTGCTGTCCTATTAGGTGACATTAACATTTGATCTATTTTTTTCTACAATTAACTTCGTAGATTAAGATGACTTTGTTAATTAATTAGACCCGAAAATGTTAGTAAGATTTATTATTCGAAAATTCTACACCAAACAGATTAGATTTTTATGATTGATGAATTGGTCTCCTTAATTTATAAAGTAATCTTAATTCAATAGGTCTTCTTAATTTAAGTCAACTTAAGGACTCTTTTTGTAATTTATTAATTAGTCTATTGGGTCATCTTAATTATAAAGTCATCTTAATTTACAAGTTGGAGATTATTATGCATAGAAAAACTTTTCGCTTTCTACTATAGTCATCATGGTCCAACAACTTGGAGGTTTCCTCGACACTTTTGGGTCATTAATGTGTAAGCCTCGCTATATGATCTAAAATGTCTACCATGATTGGGGGTTGTTCATTGTTGTGCTCCCAATTAAAAGGTATAATGCAGGTAGTTGCATATATAATTTCTGTATATTCATGATTAATTTTCTCAAGTTATGCTTAAATTCCAACTTAAGCATATTGGAAACTCATGAAAGAGACAAATCAAACTTTTGTGCCCTTAATGCAAATATTTATAAGTTAGCAGACAAATAAACATACATAAAGTTTGGGGATCATAGAAGCAAAAAAGACCATTACTCGACATGAAGTCACCATCAACTCCAAAAGAAATTCAAAGTCTCACTATTAGAGCAACAACATTGGATCGATTCTTGAGTAGATCAGCAGATAAATCCAGGAGAGGACCTATACATCTATTTGGCAGTTTCAACTATAGTAGTTAGGTCAGTTCTCATCAGCGAAGAATTGGGGGCACAACTTCTTCACGGATGCTTGTCAAAAATATATGAAATGAGCGATAGAGTTGAGCCAATGAGACTTGATCTACCGGCTGAGGACAACTTTAAAGGCTCAAGCTTTAGCATAATTCATTCCATCCTCAACCGGGGAAACAAAGTCAACTAGCATATCAGTGTCACGTCTTTCAACAAAATCGATCGGTCGAGGACAACTATAAAGGCTCAAGCCTTAGCAAATTTCATAGTAGAATTCACTCATTTCTTAACCACGGAAACAAAGTCAGCCAGCATATCAGGGTCGTGTCCTTCAATAAATGAAAACTCATCAACTCATGCTGAAACAGTGACATGTCAACCTAAAGATATGTGACATTTATAGGTGGTTGGGTCGTCAAATCACCAGGATGCCAGATCATGACTTGTTTTATTCACCTAAGGATGATCATCTATTTGGAAAAAGTCCAAGAGCCCATGAAATGACTATGTATGAATCATCCGGTAGATCATCTCATCTGCAGCAAAAGCCTCCACATGCAGATCATTTTGTCTTTAGCGGACTACATTTCAACAATAGCAGAAGCCTTTACATGCAGATCATTTACTTGTATCAATAGAGACAGATAAGTCTGCAAGATCGGGGGCATTCTACTTCTATTTTTGGCGGGGCTCATCAGTGAAAATAGATATCCCCTACTTTTAAGTAAAAAGGGAAAGAAAAACGGTTAGCTCAAAAACAAAGAAGATGAGGGGCATTTGTAGGAGCAAAAAATAATCCTTGGCCCTACAGGATAAGGAAGCCCAAAGATTTGAGTTGTTCCTGAGAAACCTAAAAAAAATTACCCATGAAAGTCACAATAAGAGAAAGCCCAAGTTTGGGCCCAATGCAGCACAAGTCTGAGCCCCGTACAGCTCAACAAAATACTCTTTTCTCAATAGAGCAGAGGAGTAGTGCTCAGCGCTGACCACCATGCTCAGCTGAGTACATAAGCTTGCAAGAAAGGTGTCACCAAACATAAAGTTACAATCGCCAACAGGAGGTTACAACTATCTTCAGAAGTTACAACTACCTGAGAGAAGTTACAACTACTTAAGAGAAGTTACAACCGCCTTGAAACAGATGACTCACTCATCTGGCACCCGTCTCACTAATCTGCCATGTGGCACGCGTCTCACTAATCTGCCACGTGTCTCACTCATTTGCTAACAGTTTACTCATTCTGCCTCTATAAATAGCCAAACACAAATCCATTTAGAAGTAACTCTTTCTTGATTCAGAATTCTCTCTTCAAATATAGAGATATAAACATTTTTCTGAAGACACTGTTCTAATTTTTGCATCAGAGTCCCCGTGACAGGCACCACATCGATGTCAATAATTAACTTCTATCTTATGCAGATTACTCCACGTGATCAGCACGTGATTCTATCTTATGCAGATTGCTCCGCGTGATCAGCACATGATCCGACAAATATTTGCATTTACATCGTCCTAATTACTTGATGTGGGACTATTCAAGTCAACACTATCCCAACAAACTTAACTAAGCGCGGACACTCTCACAAGAATTAAGTGAATTCACTTGGCTCAACTTGAATGTGGCATCCATATTGAACAATTTGGGTCCGAAATTTTTTTTTTTTTTTTAAACGAAAAAACAATTGTTGTATTGATATCACTATGTAATTACCTAGTAATCCAATTTGAAACTATACGACCCCTACAAAAAATGATTGCTTAGAGGTTAACTAAATGAGACCATTCATATCTACAATTGAAATACAACACAAAGAACCCCAAGTCCACAAAAGAAGTTTGATTCTTGCTGTGAGGTCTTGAATGGTGCTAACTTTATTTTCAAACACGCGCCTATTGTTTAGGTGTTTCACTTCTTATTAAAATTTTCTGACTCTGTTCAAAAGGAAAAACAAACACCCTTTAAAATTGTCGATATATAAGCATTGGGAATTTATCCTGAACGTATAAGATTGTTCGATATATAAGCATTGTATGGAATCGAAACCTCTGTGTATAGGATCATTCACCCTTGTATGCAATGGGCAGGCTGTGGGCATGCATCAGCTTTAACTTTCATCGTCAATATCAGTGTTGTTAAGGTTTTACAATAACAGAGATTTAAAACCATAAATTTATACAAATTTGTTGAATCTGATCTGAGGTGCGATGAAGGAAGCAAGTAATTTCTCAATATCTTTGGTCAACCATTCTTGGGACTCCATACCAAGGAACACATCACGTGGGCATTCCACAAAGTCAACAAGACTCACGTGCCATTATCTTAATCATCGATTAATTAATCAAAATGAACACCGACTTATTTCCTTAATTTGTTCTCAAAACCATGATTTGCTTCGAGTTTTGTACTCGTTATCTCGATGAGTTGAAGATCAATATTATAAATATGAAGTTAAACCTAATAAGATTTCCAAAACAAATAATGGCCATGCAAACACCGCACCTTTTGCTCACTCTAGTGGCTCTAGCAATGTGCACCACCATTGTACTCACTACACCACACATTCCTCCTCCAGCGCCTTCTCCTTTGACGCCAACATCACCATTGCCTTATGTGAAAAATAACAGTACCACCAAAGATGAGTTCCTCCAATCCCATAATCGTGCTAGATATGCAGTAGGAGTTGCTCCATTGAAATGGAGCAACAAACTAGGCACAAATGCTAACCGGTTGGTGAGGTACCAAAGAGACAAGAAGGGGTGTAAGTTCGCGGAAATGAGCATGACAAAGTATGGTATGAACCAGTTGTGGGCTAGCGGTATGTTGGTGACACCGCGAGTTGCAGTGGAGTCATGGGTGGAGAAGAAGAAGTACTATAACCATGGTAACAATACCTGTGCACCTCACAATAACTGTGGTGTGTATAAACAGGTTGTGTGGAAGAAGACTGTTGAATTAGGGTGTGCTCAAGTTAAATGTTTGAAGGAACATGCCACCCTTACCATATGTTTTTATGATCCTCCTGGTAATGTAATTGGCCAAAAACCATACTGAGAGGTTTGATTACTGAGGTGGAGAAAATTTTATAGCACATTTTAATAGGTTTTATGCAATTTTTGCTGTATTATGTTGCCATGTCATTTTGATATTCAAGTATCTTAAAATGTTCCCATTGAGGATGAGCTTGGAGGATTCGGAACTATGAAGCTAAAAAATGTACCACACCATATAATGTACTTATAATTTTTTTTTTATCAACTAGTTGCTTTATTTTGATTAATTACCATAATATTTTTTTCCGTCCACTTTGTTTCCAATAGGGAACTGCTACCACATCGACCATATCTACCGATGAAGTAAAATTTAGCAATAAAAAAAGTTAATTCATATTTTAAGAAATTAACAGATATTTTGCAATTTCATTTATTTCAATTTTTATCACTTCCTCAAATTATGTCAACCATTTTCACAATGGCCAAGTTTATGCATGCAGAACATACAAATACCCACCCTTTACATTATTCCCAAGCCATCAATCTCTATGAGTTAATTTGTTAACTCACTCAAAACTTAAACAAATGCTCACACTTCAAAACTCGCAAAAGGCACTTGAGGTTGAGGAAATGGCTTTGAGTATGCCACAACAAACGAAGGAAGTCTCTCATTTATAGTAAAAATCTGCCAGTACAGACATGGGGCAGTACCCTTAGAATTTAGTATAGTGAATTGTAGGTAATTGTGATATATTTAACTAATTGTCTCCTCAGAATTTTGCTATTTTTTTCTTGCCCCCTCCACTTTGTCCCCCTTCGTGAGCATCCTGGCTCTGCCACCCTCTCTGTTGTCCTTATTTTTACATGTGCTTTACATCCATCAAGCAAATTATAAAGCAAACCGTAAAATATCCACAGCTTAGTACAACTTTAGACAAGAATATTTTATAGTAACTGATCCGTAGTTGTTTGTTTGTTTATTAAAATACAAAACTGTGAGTTTACCAAAGCATAAACCAGAAAAAAGCTAAGAGAAATGCAATTTTAAGCAAGCTATTTTTTTTTATTTTTTTTTTTTTTAATTTCCTATCCCTCAATCCCTCCCACCTCAAATGTAGCCGACAAGATTAGAATTCTGAAACTTGTGATCTGAGTATTTTACAGACTAATTCTAGCGAGGAATGGTAGTTAGGAGTTAGGACTCATCGACAAATTTTCTGTATATTTGACCTACTGCTCAGAACTCATCCTCGAACAGTGTTAATTGTTTCACTCTAGCACAAGTGTCCTTGGTTTGCCAAGGCCGATATGAGGACCAGCTCTTGAATTTCTGATACGAATTGATGAATGGATGTGTTGTTAAAGGTTTATTTTTTTGCAATATTCAGCAATGTGGTACTAGCTTAGCTGATAGGCTTGTGAATTTAAAAAAAAAAAAAAATTATGATATAAATTTTCACTCGGGGAGAAGAACATTTTTTTTAATTAACTCAGATCATAACAATTTGGCCCAGACTGAGCCTGATACCCAGGTTCATCAATGGATCCCAATCTGAATTTGGTAAATATAAAGATAAAGCTTAGGTATCAAAGCACAACAATCAAAGACTTCGTCGCCAGGAAAACAAAATTTGCATTTTCCATTCATATCACATTAGATCAAGGATTACAATAATCAAAATGTACCACAACCAAGCTTTGATTCCCCTATCTCCTTCTTCACCTCTCTTAGTATGTACAAAAACAAAAACAAAAACAAAAAAAGGCAAAAATTTCACAGAATTACACACAACAAGCAATATCTATATATGCATGATAAATATATGGTTGTTTCCCTGACCAGTAGCCCTATCACTTCACTAACTCGTTAGATATCAAGAAACGAAAAGCAAAGTTATGAGGGATCCAATCAATGCTTTTGCGAGATTTTCCCTGGAATGACTTCAATGTTCTGCTTAGTGAGTCGGGCACACTTTGTTGGATCATCTCTACCAGTCCAGTAGGAGACAGAGTTGAATCCTTGGCAAAGGATTCTACAAGCTTGGGTAGAAGAATTTTTCGTACATCTCGGAAACCTAAAGTAGCTTGAATGTACTCTTCTTTCGCAGTTTCTAGCTCTTGGATGATTCTTTTAGGAGTGTAAATGCGGACCTGTCAGGTGGGGAAAGAAAACATTGTGAAACAAAGTAAATTTAGTAAGAAATGATATTAAGACACAAAAGCCTTGATTGAAGATGTAAACGATACATAAAAAATAAACACACCGCAGGATCCGAGTGGCTTCCTGAACAAAGTGCAAAGTGCAGAAGGGGTTCTCGATGGTCAATAGCATATTCCCGATCATATCTAGCTTTAGATTTCGAAATTGGAGATAGTAATATCCGAAGCCACTAGAAAAAATAAATTAATAATAAAAAAGTTTTATCAGCCCCATTACGAGTCAATGTTTAAGCTGAAAATATAGCACATTGCTTAAAAAAGGTCTACCTGTACTGGCCGAGGCATCCGGCATCCTAGGATAGAACTCTGTATTCTGTCTATGCTCATGTTGTGACATCCAATTTTGTATGCAGACTGGATCACAGAAGACGCATAAGAACATGTTTGGAAAATTTATATTTTTGTGTGGAGAAGTAATAAATTCAGCTCACCTTCAGAACTAATGACACTCTCTTTTCATTATTTGGTGGAATACCGTAAATTAAAAGTGCCTGTGGAATGACGAAGGAGAAACAAATTATTAACCTTCCACAGGAAAGTAATATTGAAGAAGAAAATAACTTCACAGATATGATTGAATTATTACATGCATCGCCAATGCATTGTGTATGTTGATCCAGAAAGCAAGCTTCTCTTCATGCTTCATCCTTCTTACATCAACTTTTTCTAATTGACGAACTAGCAATCTGCAAAAGAAACAAGCTTAATAATTCAAGCATTCTATCGATTATTTTCAATCAGGTTTTTCAGTAAATATTACATTTAAAAAAGGAATGATCTGAAGAAGCAAAACCATGTCATTTTACCATGTAAAAACAAATGAACTGAAGGTTTTATGCTAATGATGCTTAATAAGATGCATACATAAAGCGAAAGCATAGCTAATAGACAAAAACAAATTTCTTCCTGTATCATGAAACTTACCTATAGCTCTGTAGCATATCGTCAATATCATTAAGTCTTTGTTTATCTCTGCAAATCCAGGGAATTTCTGCCATCGTGCTATATGGTCCACTGAGCAACTTTAGTCCTTCCACATTGAAAGGGTTATCTAAACGTGCATCAAATGAAGAACCTTTCCTGCAATGGGGGCTCCACATATCATGCTGATCTAGTGGAGAAAATGCACTGACTGACGACAAGGATGAAATGGGAGATGATGATGAGAGGCCGTGATGCATCAAGGGAGGGTCAGAGAGTCTGCAATATATCGCTGCTATGCATCTGATCATATCTTCAGCAATCCGAATGGGTGATTCAGGGATATGATCAGAAATTTGGGTCCCCAAATGTTCAGCTAGACTTATCCCACCTGAAGTAGCAGTTTGTGCATCCTGTAGATAGAATTCAAGTGTATACTTAAGAGGGCCAAAAATAAACTGATATAACCAATACAAGATTACGTGGAGAAAATTAATCTACCTGGTAGGCTAAAGGCTGGGAATAGTATGATCTATCCATAGGAGGAGACGTTCTAAATGAATAGGCACACCGTTGATCTAATGTGGAGTAGCTGCGGTGCACATCATTATCAACCAAACCACCAGCACCAAGTTCCAGCCGAGGATTGGCTGACGAATCTGGAGGAACCAGGGTACAACGTTGATCTAACGAGGAATAGCTACGGTGAACACCATTATCTAAAAGTTTACCAGCCAAGCTAACAGCACCGTGTTTCATCCGAGTATTGGCAGTTATGTCTTGAGGAACCAGCAGCTGACTAGAATGGACAGGTGATTGATGTCTTTTGGATGTGGTAACATCAGGAAACATCCCTTTCTGAGTAACTGGAGATGATTTTAGTATTTCTTCATTTCTGGAAGGAGATGTGGAAGAATTTTGTCGTTGAAATGCCTTCCGGTACAACGTGAGAAGATACTGTTCCATATACACAACTTCCACTTCCAACTTGGCAATCTCCTTGATCAATTCTTTGGCAGGCTGAACCCCCAAAATAGTGTTAGTAGGTTCATATAAGACATGATAATTTAACTTCTCAAGTAAAAAAATTTAACCTAGCTAAAAGAACAAGCGTGATGAGCTATATTCAGATGTTTTTCATCTCTTAAATCGTCTCACCAAGCAAGCCTTCACAGGAAATGGTTCAACCATTTCAAAAATGTTTTTAGAAGGACTAAGATGGGAACAACAACACAAAAAACAAAAACAAAAAATACAAAACCTCAAAAGTCAGTGGATAATATGTATTCAGATAAAGAAAACCCCATAATTACTGCGAAGAAATTAGGATAGAAATGGTTACCTTTGGCATTTTATTGGAAGTATCATGTAAAGACTTATGATCCAATGCCCCTTCTAGAGCTTTGCGTTCCGAAAATTGGCCTTGCAACCGCTTCTCAAGCTGCATGATCTATATTGAAAATGGAATCAGTTCAGACGATGAAATGAACAGTGATACGAAGGTCCCACAATATTTAGCACAAGAAGTTGCTTATCAGTGAGATACTTGCATATTCATGTAATAAACGTCATGCACATGAATCATTGCAGAATATGTTGAACACACAGGTTCTTTCGAGTTTTCTAATGCTCAAGTTGAAAAGCTTTGTCCTCACAAGCTTTTAAACCTTTCTAATAAAAGAATGCTTTTAAACCTTTCTAATAAAAGCTTTTAAACCTTTTAACATCATAGACCATGTAGATATGAAAGAATGCTCATACTCTAAATGAGTGGTAAAGTACAGTAACCATACCTCTTGCTTCAAAGAACTTTGGTTCTCAATGTTAGGGAATGCCATCTTCTTCAAGTCATTGCTACCATTCCTTTCTCCGATATACTTGTAAACCAAATAAAATTACAATCAAATACATTTTACTTTTCAATAACCACAAAGGCATAACAAATAACCCAGACTTCCTGCTAACCAATCTAAAAGGTTGCTCATTTTAACGAACACAAAGAAACTCGAGGCAACTGTGAAACTAACTAGTTTGCCTTTTCAATCTAAACCTTATAAATCTGAGTAAGCAAATGCCAAGAATTAACTACTGTGTACTTTGTAGTTCCTAAAGCTTTGTACATATAAAACAGGGAATGTGGAGTCTTACCGACTTTAAACGATGAGTAGACCTTTCCAAATTATTTTCCTGGCCTTTGTTATCAGGCACACTAAAATTCACAAAAAGAACAAACATTAATGAATATCCTTAGCTACAGAAATAATTATCAAGTAATTACTAGCAATAACAAAGAAATCAATCTCTCCATCTAGTACCATACCCATTGTTCCACCCTAATTTAGCAGGGGATTCTATGAATCACATTTTCTCTAAAACCAATTTCAGAAATTTTTTAATTGAACATACTGATTCAACACAACTTTTTCTTATTAAAATTAAAATTAATAAAAATTGATTGAAATAATTCTCAAATCCTTAGTTTGGAGTTCATGATTTTGGGATTTCTGGCTTCCCCACAAGCCCATTGAGTGAAACTCATTGGGATCAATGGAATGTTTGATCATAACATCACAATTAGCCACTAGTGTTGAAGAACTAATCATCATTTTCCAAGATCCCCTCCATTCCAAATACTCCATTGTCACAAACAATCAAACACACAAATTACAGAAACTAAATTACCTCTTAGAACGTTTATGCCTTGAAGATACTTCCCTGGACTTCAATTCCATCAATGAAGAATCACACCTCTTCACATCCCAAGGTTTAGAACCCAAACTTTCTTCAAAACCCATTATCACCAAATGCTTGAAAACTGTAATTCCAACATCAAAATGAGTAAATTAGTCAAAGAAAGTAACACAAACCAATCATTGAAGAGAAAAAGAAACAGAGCACTCACACAGTGTAGTAGTTGAGAAGATGAACCAACACCCACCAATCCAAACACCAAATGGAACAAATGGGGTACTCACAAACTACTCAATTGACTTAAAAACCCAATCTTTCCTTCACACATTGTAGCAAAACATCACCTTTTCTTAGATCACTTGGTGACAACAGAGTTCATGAACAAAAACAGAACAGCTAAAGTTTCCACTCACTCACTCATTCCATTAACTCTTCTCCTCTAGTGATGAAATGATGAGAGAGACCCCCCCAGCTTTGAAGCCTCTTGGGTACCTTTTTTTTTGCATTAAAAGGAGCAGGAGATCAGTGAGTGACTGAGAGAACTTTGTAAGAGAAAGAAAAGTCATACACACACATACCATACACAAGGAAGAGTTGACTATAATGTCAATGTCAAAGGTAGATAAATTTCTCTCAACTCAATCAGATCTTATAGAGGGACAATGTGGAGGAAGAAAATAGTGACTGTTAGGCTGGCTCTCAGCTCATCTCATTCATTAAGAAACTATATTATCCCTCCATCCCCCCCACATTGGCACATTCCCTTTCCTTTTCTCTAATTAGTCTATGTGTGTAAGTAAATTGGGAGTTAGTGATGATCTCCTTTGTCCTATAACCTACTATATAGTATATACTATGTTTCTATCCATGTATGATACCAATACAACCCCTTTACTTATAATCATTTCATCCTAAAGCCATTCAATCGGGTCGGGTCGGGTCGGGTCGCCAGATCCATAACCCAAAGGATCATCCAATTCAATGCATTAGGGTTTGGATTTAGGTTATAGGATTTTCATGTTCCAATACAAAAAATCATTGATGAGATTATATTAGCAATCTTGAGGAAGTGCCTTGGTGGATTGGAGCATGTACTAGGGTGTATGTGTGACTTGTTCAGATAAGCCAGAAGAACGGAATGATTTTTTAGTATAAGCCTTTATTATCTTTTTTTTTTCTATTATTTATAAACCAAAGTCGTAAACTTTGGATTAGCTAGAGCTAATAATGGACTTATATATTGTCATCTTTCGCCTTAAGAAAATGTCAATTATGAGATTGTTTCAAGTTCAACCCCACATAAATAAGTATGTATACTTGGACTTATACAAGTAGGGAAGATTGACTAATTGATGTGGTTAAATGATAAACTAACAATAGGTTGGTACATCATTTGGATTATTCCAAGCTAACAAAGGTTTGGTACATTATTAGTCTAAAGAACATTTAGGGTTTGAGTATGATTGTTCAAATGAGCACAAATACATAATACATGAGAAAAAAGACAACATGAAAAGAGTTGGGTGTGAAAAAAAAGGAAACATTGGATGCTTAAGTTGAAGAGAGAATAAAAGGGGGTTCTGTGGGTTTCTCTTGTCTTTTGGTTTTGGCCAAGTGAACTTTTTTTTCACCCATGGCAATTTGGAGATGCCATTGATACTATATCGAAGTAAGTAACATTTGTCATTAGAATCCATGAATATAATAAGGGTTTTGGGTCTTGACCTTTTACAAAGAAAGATGAGCTGTGGGTACTGTACTGTGGTAGGGCAGTCTCACACCCTCCCCATTTTTATCTTGATAGAGACTTTTTATTGAAAAGTTTCTTTTGTATGGGTAAGAGAAATGGGGAAGATGGTTGTGATTATTCACTTGTTCTTGACTTTTGGTGATCATGTATTAGTATTTAAATTAGCATCTTTTGTTTGTAACCCAACAAACCAATCTTAGCACCACTAATCACAGTTATGTATTAGCTTCTAGGGTGGGCAATGTCGGTTATGTATTAATTTCTAAGGGTAGGTAATGTCGGTTCAGTTTGATTTTGAGTCCTAAATCAATTTCATTCGATTTGCCTAAAACCTAAATCGAAATTGAATTTTGTATTTGTAAATTGATGAAATTGGTTGGCCCAAATTTTAGATCAGATCGGTTCGGTCAGGCCAAAATTTCAGACTCAAGTACTTGAAAGGCTTTCATTAAAAGACGCTTAATTTTTTTACAGACCCAATTTTTCGACACACCCAATTTTTAGTCCAAATTTGAAAAATGGGAGAGAAGGGAGTGATTCAGTGCAACAAGGTGCACTGCAGTGCATTTGTTGCACTAATCAGGTATTGACACCTATCTGTTATTTATTTATTTATTTATTTATATCTAATTAATCGGTCGGTTCGATTAATATTCAGTAGGTTCAAAATCGTAGACCGATTTCGAACCATTTTAATCGGCTCAGTTCGGTTTAAGTTATTTTTTTTCTACTCATATTTCAATTCGGTTACCAAACCGAATTTGAAAACCAGTTCAATCATATTAAGGGCTTTTTTTTCTTATACCAAATAATCAAACTTTGTTGAGCAAATGTAGGATCCTATTGTCTAGATTTAAGATTCATTATTACTATAGTTTGTCAGCACAATTATCAGATAAGATTGAGAAAATCAAAGGTTTCACTGCAAAAGTGCTAGAGTGCTAATGATTATATATACACTCTTTGCTATTATTGCGGCGGATATGTCGTTCCCAAATGAAGTATTGAAGACATGTAGAATTTGATTCTTGATCAATCAAATGGGGAGATTATTTGCATGGGAATGCTAATAAATACTAATGCGGCCTTTATTTTTGTTTCTAATTAGAAGCAAACTTCTGACTGGATTCTTAATTAGAATTTTGACCAACCTTCAAATCGTTGTTTTGCTTTTTAGTGGCTTTTAATTAGAGACAAAACTTTTAATTTCAATAAACAATTTTTTGCAATTTTCTTATTCTTGACGAAACTTCTGAATTAGAAGTCCATCTTTTTAGTTCTCAATAAAAACAAAACACTATCCAAGTAAAATGATGCAAAATACATAGTGGCATGTAGATTACAGTAAAATAGCCTTATAAACTAGAGAAATAAAATGTTGAAAAAAGTTGTGAATTAGTTCATGGCTTAGCATGTAGAGACAACACTGGGACCAGAGGGTACTAGTGATAATGATTCATTAGTCACTCATGAGTGGGTGGGTATTTGTTGTTGAATAACTCAAGAAATGGTCTGGTTTATTGACTCTTGCTACACAAATTGTCCTCCTTCCTGCCAGTGGAATTGAGAAAGACATCCATCTATCAATCAGTCCTCATCTCATGCATGTGCCTTCGCATACTTTTCTATAACTCAGGGACAAACCCCATCAATTTAGTAAAACCTGAGAAACCATGAGGGAATTATGCTTTAAAGTTATTTTTTGGCTAGGTTTGAATGTTTTTACATTTTTACTCGTTCTCTTTAAAATATAATTATAAATATTTTTTATAAAAAGGATAAAAGTATAAAAATCCTAAAATTTAACTAAAAAGTGACTATATTTAAAAAATATGGACAAAAATGTAAAAACATTCAAACCTAATAAAAAATGACTTTAAAGCCCGACTGCTTAGACAAAAGGTACATTTACATTTATATAGTTGTAATGGATACATTTATATTGATTGGGTCAAAAACACCCATTTGGCAAGTGTGTGGTTAGGCAGTTTTTCTAATCGTCGGAGGGAACGCGTGAAGAAAATAGAGCGAAGGATGTGTGGTCTTGCTCCTCTCCCTCACGCGTTCCCTCGACAATTATAAAAGCCCAAGGTTAGGTACTTAGGTTTGAGTGAAGAGAAGATCCAATATTTGATTTAATTGTCTTGAGAGCTTGTCATATCAATCCAATATTCACTCATGGTTGCTTGATTGTCATTTTCTCTTAAGGGTGTTGCCCTAGATTATAGGCTCGTAGGGCATTTGGAAGTATATGGTCAGGCTACATGTCTTGATTTTTATAGTCTATGTTCATTGATGTTGCCTAAAATTTGACCCAAAAAAAAATTAATAATAATAATTTGTATATTCATTTTAATTATTATTGTTTTTAACCATAGTATGATTTAATAAACATAAGCTCTGCATGATGCATCGAAATATCAATTTGTAATGCATTAGTTTTCAATACATTAGATGGGACTTTCTTAGTGCAATGTCTCCTAACTCGTTTAACGAATGGTGTGTATATTGTTAACCTACGACGAAGTAGATTTTTTTTTAATCTCGTAACTCCTCCCACTTTTAATATAGTCGATATGGTTTGAACCTTAAACTTGTGATTTCATCTGTCACAAGCCTATTGTTGAGCTGATACCTCCATTTACATGACAAAGTAGCTTGGTTTGACATGATCTTATAAAGTAACAACTAAGATCCATTAGGCACTAAAAATGATTATTTTTTTGACTAGTTTTGGAAATGCACAACTTTGCAATGTAGTTCACAACATGTTTTAAGCTGGACAAATATGGTCCAAAGCAGATGATTAGTTAAAAGCAAAGACAAGGTGAATCAAGTAGGGAGTTGATCTTAAACCTAACTTTGAGAATCCAATAAGACATAATTATCATAATCTACATTTTTGTAATCAGTAAAATAAGCTGAATAACTTGGAGTAAGACTTTGTTTTTTCCCAATAAATAAATTAGTGAACCTTCTATTTTATCTTTTTCTCCAATTATATAACTATTTAGTTGTTCAAGAGGTGTAGTTTTCCACATTTTTATTAAGAAAATATTTTCCATTTCCAAGTATTTGAATCAAATACAATTATTTTTCAAATGAAACTGACAGACATGCTTAGGGTTCCATTAATGAAGTGATCAAATTGTTATAAAAAAAAGCCACAAATTTCCATACTACTTTGATTTTCTACAAAACACAATTAATTTTTGGGGTTAAACACATTTAATTTTGTGGGGTTTATGTCCATGGATCTCTGTTCTTTTATCGAAAAATAAGTCAAAGTACACCCATCTATGCACCATGTCTTATGGAACACCATTTTAAAATATAAATCCATTGAAATAACCAATCAATATTCAAATTTGTTTTCGTAAATTAATGTCATTTTTTCCTATTTTCCGAAATTCTAGCCAACCTTTTTTGGGCATTTTCTTAGTTTTTTTACAATTTCACCTCTTCTATAAATGGTGTTTGTGGTTGTGTTTTAAATAGAATGGGTAAAAGTGTAAATAAGTCAAAAGTGGCTAGCAAACAAGGCTAGCTAGACTTACTCTTCCATTTTTTAATCAAAATTACTGAAACAAAAGATACAAACTTCATAAAAATTTGAATGAGGCTAGGGAATTAGATTTTGCAACTTGAATGATGTGGTATCAGCAGAAGATTTTTTAACAACCTCGAGATACATATATACAATTAAAAAATTTCATCATTCTTTCAAGATCACGCTACGTCACCCTAGTTGCAAAATTTGGTTACAAAAACCTGATTTTCTAGTATTTTTGATAAAATTTATATAAATGATTAACAACTTCTTTCCCATTATTTATTTAATTATTTCAAACAATAGTAGAGGGAAAATCTTTTGAGTGATACACACCACACTCCAAATATATTTTGAATTAAAATATAAATTTTGAATTTTTCTTTAAAAAATAACAAATATCTAATCAAGATCATCTTTATTTATCTATTTATTTGTATGTACAATAATGTTTAATTATAATTAAATTGTCAGTTTATGAAAGAACTATTAAGACGAGGTGAATCTATTTTGAGTGGACTTTGTTATTCCCAATAATTAAACAAGTGAAGCTTCTGTTTTATCTTTTTCTTCCTATTTTAATTGAGATGGCCAAGAAGGGTGACTTCCAAGTTTCTACATCTAATAAATCTTAAAAATAGTGTTTTTTTTAAGTTCATTAAAATAAAAAATTCAATTTCAAATGGTACCAAAGCCACCCCAAATTACTAAATTAAAATCTATTTTTCAAATTGTTTCTGACAGACATGCTTGTGGATCCATCCATCCATGCAAAAATACAATCTCCCAAGTCACTTAAAATTTCTATAAACATGTTTAGTCAATTTATATATTAGCTTGGAAGAAAGTGAGAGAGAAAGAGAGGAAAAACAAAGAAGAAGGATGGAAAGCAGAAACGAGGGTGGGATTTTGCAGAGAATCCAAAGGAAAGACCAAAGCTAGCTAGGAGTGAACTTTCCAAAGAACAATGCCAATGATCTTAATCCAAACTTTCTTGAAAACTAATAATTTGTGGTGTATTTGTTTACTAATAATTAGTTAATCTTTTAACTATTGGGCTACCTAGGTTTTTTTTAGTATAGAAATTGAGACATTAGGGAAAAAGGGGTTAATTGCCAAATATATCTCTATAATAAACAGTTAATATGAGATTATTCTTGTAATATCGGTATTTCAATCTCCCCTTAAGACTAGCGGTCCAAGTTTGTTAAAAATACTCTTTAAAAATTTAAGATTGAGATTTAGTATTTTATATCTCAAATAAATCATCTTGAAATAAATCAAAAAGTTCAATCAAATAATACGTTTATCTAGAGGAAAATTCCACAGTTATTGAAAAAAAAAAATCAAAGTACAGTTATCTAGAGGAAAATAATACGTTTAATTTTGTGGGGTTTATGTCCATGGATCTCTGTTCTTTTATCGAGAAATAAGTCAAAGTACACCCATCTATGCACCATGTCTTATGGAACACCATTTTAAAATATAAATCCATTGAAATTACCAATCAATATTCAAATTTGTTTTCGTAAATTAATGTCATTTTTTCCCATTTTCCGAAACTCTAGCCAACCTTTTTTGGGCATTCTTTTGGTTTTTTTTTACAATTTCACCTCTTTTATAAATGGTGTTTTTGGTTGTGTTTTAAATAGGAGGGGTAAAAGTGTAAAAAAAAGTAATAAAAAAAAAAAAAAAAGTGGCTAGCAAACAAAGCTGGCTAGACTTACTCTTCCATTTTTTAATCAAAATTACTGAAACAAAAGATACAAACCTCATGATAAATAAAATTTGAATGAGGCTAGGGAATTAGATTTTGCAACTTGAATGATGTGGTATCAACAGAGGATTTTTTAACAACCTCGAGATACATATATACAATTAAAAAATTTCATCATTCTTTCAAGATCACGCTACGTCACCCTAGTTGCAAAATTTGGTTACAAAAACCTGATTTTCTAGTATTTTTGATAAAATTTATATAAATGATTAACAACTTCTTTCCCATTATTTATTTAATTATTTCAAACAATAGTAGAGGGAAAATCTTTTGAATGATACACACCACACTCCAAATATATTTTGAATTAAAATATAAATTTTGAATTTTTCTTAAAAAAATAACAAATATCTAATCAAGATCATCTTTATTTATCTATTTATTTGTATGTACAATAATGTTTAATTATAATTAAATTGTCAGTCTATGAAAGAACTATTAAGACAAGGTGAATCTATTTTGAGTGGACTTTGTTATTCCCAATAATTAAACAAGTGAAGCTTCTGTTTTATCTTTTTCTTCCTATTTTAATTGAAATGGCCAAGAAGGGTGACTTCCAAGTTTCTACTTTCTACATCTAATAAATCTTAAAAATAGTGTTTTTTTTAAGTTCATTAAAATAAAATATTCAATTTCAAATGGTACCAAAGCCACCCCAAATTACTCAATTAAAATCTATTTTTCAAATTGTTTCTGACAGACATGCTTGTGGATCCATCCATCCATGCAAAATTACAATCCCCCAAGTCACTTAAAATTTCTATAAACATGTTTAGTCAATTTATATATTAGCTTGGAAGAAAGTGAGAGAGAAAGAGAGGAAAAACAAAGAAGAAGAATGGAAAGCAGAAAGTGGGATTTTGCAGAGAATCCAAAGGAAAGACCAAAGCTAGCTAGGAGTGAACTTTCCAAAGAACAATGCCAATGATCTTAATCCAAACTTTCTTGAAAACTAATAATTTGTGGTGTATTTGTTTACTAATAATTAGTTAATCTTTTAACTATTGGGCTACCTAGGTCTTTTTTAGTATAGAAATTGAGACATTAGGGAAAAAGGGGTTAATTGCGATATATATCTCTATAATAAATAGTTAATATGAGATTATTCTTGTAATATCGGTATTTCAATCTCCCCTTAAGACTAGCGGTCCAAGTTTGTTAAAAATACTCTTTAAAAATTTAAGATTGAAATTTAGTATTTTATATCTCAAATAAATCATCTTGAAATAAATCAAAAAGTTCAATCAAATAATACGTTTATCCAGAGGAAAATTCCACAGTTATTGAAAATGGCTCCATCTCTAGAATGATGGATGGTAATGGACCGTCCTAGCGTGGGTCTAGCGCTCTAGAATTACACGAACCATTTTGTCAACTGCAAAGCACCCAATCCAGCCACTTTTCAACTGCAAACCAACATCAACTTCAATGTCACTTCAAGGCAAACCCATTAAAAAACACTACTGCCCAAACAAACCCCGAAACGCCTCTGATCGTCTCTTATTTTCTTATATGTTTTGTTATTTCCATGGCTATTCTCTCTCATATTGGAATAAGATTCAATTAATTGATACAAAATTCGACTATAGACCCAAGATATTTTCCATTTTATCGAATCGTGTGATGAATAGATTGTGACTAACCGATTGCAAGATTCAAAATTTCCTACAAAACCATTAAGTTTCTTCCAATCGATCGCTATTAGACCGAATCTTGCATTATTTAGCAGTAGCTGTCGATAGGGTTGAAAACTGACCGTTTCGGTTTTACACTTAAACTATGAACTGAACCGTCTAAAACCACCGAACCGACTGATTATTTTTAACATATTATATTATTTTTATATAAAATATATATAATTTATTATATATATTTGGTCAGTTCAGTTTTGTCGGCTAAAATCACATAGAAACCCAAAACCAAACCGACCACTTCAAATTTGAATTTTTTAAAAACAAAACCGTTCGATTTTGATCGATTTGGTCGGTTTTTTGTTCAACCTTAAGTGTCAAGGATTTGGGATGAACTTGAAGAATTTTGGGAGGTGGTTGTTCGATTCAGGTGTGTAGGGATGTTACATGTTGGTGGTGGTTTGTTATAATAGAGCCGTGATGGCTCGTTATACACCACCCTCCCACGCTCTTCCTCCCTATTCAGCTCCAACTCCACATCTCGTCACTCTCTCCTTATCACCTTATTCTCTCTGACCCACAAACCACTGCCACCACCTCCCTATTTGTTCTCCCCGGCCCTTGCCCCTCCTTTGCCTCTGTTCACCCAGCAACCTGCACCGCCTCGGCCCTTCCTTTTCCTTTTCCTTTTCCTTTTCCTTTTCCTTTTCCTCTCTCTCTCTTAGTTATGAAGAAGAAGATTTTTTTTCAACCAATATTTCTCGAGATGTATTTGTATCTCAAGGTATGACTTGTGTTTCAATCACAAGTACAAATTCGTATCTCAAGTCACACCAATGGTTTATTTTGTAAGGTCATTTTGGTAAGCAAAATGAATGCACATGAGAGTTTCACAGTCAACGTGTCAGGACCGCTAGTCTTGGGCGGTGACTAAAATAAATACAAAAGGAGTTCACCTTACCAGCAAAATTTAGATCCCGAAGGCCAGATTTAAGTATACTAAGAGTCTTATTACATTTAAGGATATTGTACACACATGATTAAATAAAATCAACATCGTTTAAAAACTACATTTGACTAAAAATTTTGCATGTTGTTTCTAGTGTTAATTAGTAAAAAAAAAAAAATTAATTTAATTTCAAATGAATTAAATTATGTTTTTTAGTAATATTCTTAAGTGTAAACCATAACTTATCGGGTTATAAATGAAAATGAGTAATCAAAATGACTTTTTCCTATTAAACAACAATTGCTCTTTTAAAGTATAGTTATTATTTTGAATTCATTTATCTAGAGTTCAACAAAAGTTTATAACAATTATTACTCAGAACACTCGAAGGTTTGCATTTATAGTATAACTTTGCACCTATCTAGTTTTCTTTATCTAACTTTCTCATCAATTCTAAAATCTAAACAACCAATCAACGATTCCAAACCTCTAACTTTTCAAAACACTTTCCTACGGTAATATATAATCAAGCTTCAACCTTGTTTACTTACCTCTCCAACTAAATATTCACAAATTATCTCAATCCGCAAAACTTTAGCCTTGTACATTTTATTACATTTTTTAGCAGTAGCTGTCGATAGGGTTGACTTAAATCACTCAAAACTATTAAACCAACATAGATTGCTTTGAACTAAAAATGTTTTAACATGGATTGCTTGGAAAAACATTGAGGTAATAATTTATTTACTGTTTTCAAGTTTTAGGTTAAAATTTTATTTGTTTATACAATACTATTAAGAATTATTTAGTTTTTTTGGATGTAAATATAATAACTGTTTTATTTCACAATTTTTAGTTTGCATCGCTACATGTCTAAATGGGACTTAAACGAAAGAATACTACATTTGTTGGTGTTGAGCATGAAAAAAATCACTGGTTTTCATCACTAAAAAGAAATAAATATTAACATTGAGAGTTTTGGGTGTTTGTTGATAGATTGCAAAATCAAAGTATAGTTGTTTTTTGGTAGAATAAACAATTTCATTTATTGTGAGAGTGCTTGTTTGATTGAAGACAATTTTTTCAAATATAGAATTTTAGATGTTTAATGAAGAAAATGAATGTTGAATTGGTAATGGTACCAGTGCTTTTGGTGAATTTAAATTTCATCTTTTTAGGTTTCATGTTTTTGCATCCATTTTGGTATAATTTGTAATTTGTAGCTTCTCTTCTTAAAATGATGATTAAGTTTTCAATTTAAAATTTTACAAACTATTGCCTAAATTTACAAATTTTCGAAAGAGCACAATAGAAATCAGAGTAATCATGTATAAGAGTTATAACACTGAAAATATACCAAATAGCCTCTAAATACAATTGCATTTATCGTGAAAATATACCAAATAGCCTCTAAGCATAATTGCATTTATATTAAGTACATTCCTTCAATTTGAAGACAAAATCTCAGATTACAAACATTTTCTTCGCATTTGGTAAATCCCGTAAATTGGAAGTCTCTTTGACGGCTTTGTATTTCAACCGAAAGTTGTAAATACAGTTTTAGATACATTTTCAGATGAAACTTTTGTCGCAAATTAAAATTTTAACTGATAGTAAAAAGGATATAGGATTCAGGAGAAAAACAGGAAAAAAAAAATCGAGTAAAACCTTTCATACTGTGGATTACGATCACTGTAAATTCAGGTTTTTAGTCATGGGGATTCTAAGCCCTCTTTCGCCCAGATTTTGGGAAAAATCTTGGTGGTCGACGCTGCGGATACTCCGGTCGAAGGAACCCGTTTCCGCAAAGAGGGGGGCCCAGCAATCGGAATCACGGCCACGGATGAAGTCCGTAGAGAAGCTTTCATGGAAAAACACGTGATTGTCCTTAAATTCTCCAGTCACCGACCAACTTTGGCAGATATTCGAGATTCAATTCACAGAACTTGGGGCATTTTAGGCGATTTCTCACTCGGTTTACTAAATCAACGACACGTGTTAGTCCGCCTTCAATCTGAGGAGGAAGCAAAGAAAGTACTGTCGAGAGACTCCTTTTTTATTCGTGGAGTTCGGTTCAAAGCTTTTCGATGGCATGATAGTTTCAGTTTGAAGGAGGACCCGATCTCAGTGCCGTTATGGGTAGAGTTGCCTAATTTACCTTTACATTTATTTCATTCCCCTATTTTAAAAGCAATTGTGAACTCTTTTGGTGGTTTTTTACAGATGGATGATCATACTCGTTGCCTATCACGCCCGGGCTTTGCCCGTGTTTGCGTGGAGATGACTTTGGCAGAAAAATTACCAACCCGAGTTTGGATTGACAGGGCCAACAATAGGGGTTTATGGTAGAAGATAGAATACCCTGGTTTTAAATACTGTGATTTTTGTTCTCTGATAGGGCACCAATAGGAGTTTTGTTGGAAAAAAATTGGGTCTTAAAGGCGGAGGGAAAGCCTCGGATCTTGGTAATGAGAAGCTGACCAAGCCAAAGATTGAACCCAACACTGTCAAGCAACAATATGTCCCCGTTATCAAAACAGCTAAGCCTCTCAATCCTGCAGCAGGTCCAAGTAGCTTAATGAATAGTCAGGGAAAGGAGATAAATCAGGAAGTTGGGAAGAAGAGGTCAGTGGCCATGGATCCGGGTAAGGTGGTGTTGTCAAACAAATTTGAGTCGCTCACTGCAAACATTGATGCAGAGGAGAGTGAGAACATGGTTCATGTTAGTGCTGAGCAGGTTACAGAAACTACGGAAGAATGCCTCCTAGAGGCGGGATATACAACTTCGGAGATTGCAAATGCTATTGGAATTCAAGAACAGCCGACACAGCCAACAGATGACATAATCTCAGGGGCCAAGAGTGGTCTTTCCGACGACATGCTAAATGACAATATCCGCACGGAACATCACATTGTGGCAAGGTCGCACGATGACTTTGGGGATGCTTAATTGGGACATCCTGGATCAGAGACACGAGTTGCATTAGCAGGGGAATTAGGAGTGACTTCGCCCCAACCAGCTCACGACCCAAAACAGAATGCGCTCACCACCAGTCAAAGCCCTGCGTCAGATCACGGTCTCCGCCAGACCACGGCTCTGGGCACTCCTCGGGTCCAGCCTGACCACGTCCCCAGCCCATCCATGACTCGAGCAGGACAACAGTCAGAACTCAGCCCACGTCCAAGCACGGCCTGCCCACGCCCTCCCAGTCCACGACCCCAGCCTCTCTACGGCCCCAACCCAGGGGACGTGCTACCTCAGACAGCATGCGTCTTTCTCGTTGTTGGTGATTATTTAGTGACGCAAATAACAAAAACGAGTGGAATGATACAGGAAGTAGAGGCTGCCACGGTAAAGCCGACAGTGATGGAACGTTTGACAGAAGTTATGACCAAGCACGCTAATCCGCGGTAACTGGTAATTTTTCAGTGCCCGCGGCAGCCAGGAACGACGAGGACGAGAGCTTGTTTGAAGTCGCCATCCAGTTGTTTGAGGAGAACCGTGTTTTGCGACTAAAGATACAATCTATGACCACTAATACACTTGATAGCGCCACAGATGATGGTGACGAGGCTGCGTCGGAATCGGAGTTAGGGCCGGAATCACATGATATAAATTTGGGGGCGCACTCCGATAAGGATCTACAGAACAAAGTCAAACCGGCGGTCCTTCCGGGCAAGCGTCGTAAGACTAAGAGGGGTAAATCTTCCTCCCGCGCTTAAGATGATGGAAAATTTTATGTTTGGAAGGCACGTGGGGTTGGTAATAACGCCACAAGGAGGAGGATAAAAAATATGATTGTGGATCATAGAGTCGGAATCTTCCATTGCCAGCATTGGTGATATGTTGGCTTTATGTATTTTGGTTTTCGGATGCGGCCCAATTTTTTGTTTTGGTTATATCACGGGTAAAGTCGTTATGTACCCCCGTATTGATTGTAAATCAATTTTCTTGATAAGTAATAAAGGTCTGGCATTCCAGAGGTGCCCCTCCACACTGGAGGTTTAATAAAAATAAAAATAAAAAATTCAGGTTTTTATGCATTTTCAGAAATTTTTGTTTGTAAAGCGAACAACTAAAATAAAATGTTTCAAATAAGGAATTATGCCTTTGAAATTCAACCAAAATTCGTAAATTCAGTTTTCAATCCATTATTAAATTGAAACTTTTTTTTTCAACCTAAAAACGGAAAGGGTAGTAAAAAGACAATGGGACAAAGAACAAAAATAAAAAATCGAGAAATTTGGCTCATTAGGATTAAATTTGTACATTCAGTTTTTGACCAATTTTTTAGATGAAACATTTGTTATAGCCTAAAAACCTTAAAGTTAAGTAAAACGGATAAGGGTTGATGAATATGGTGAAGAGATAAATAAAAGATTTTAAAAAAAATTCAAGAAAAACTGTTCAAATCGTGGATAAATGACCTTTGAAATTTAGACAAAATTTGTAAATTCACTTCTTCTTTTTTTTCCAATTTTTGTTTCCACCTTAAAAAATTAAAGGATACTAAAAAGCATAAGGAACTAAATGGATAAAAAAAATAAATGCAACTTGAGAAAAACTTATCAAATTGTTGATTACAACTTTCGAAATTCAAACAAAATCCGTAAATTCAAAATTTGCACAATTTTTAGATTAAACTTTATTTTTCCACCTAAGAATATTAGATATACTAAAAGGAATGAACAAGAACAAAAATGACAACAATTTTTTTTTTTTTTTGAAAATAAAGAGAAATTTTGCTCAAATCATGGATTATATAACCTTTAAAATTTGTAATTTCAATTTCAATTTTTAAGAGTATAGTCTTTGAAATTAAGACAAAATCTGAAAATTCTTTTTTGACCCAACTTTTATATAAAACTTTTGTTTCATTTTAAAAAGACATAAGTTTTGAAATTATGATTCAGTTAACAATTGATTGCCCAAATTTACAAATTTCCGAGAAATAAGACATAAGTTTTTCCTTTTAGTAGCTTTGGTTTTAAGTTAACAATTTATTTCGGGGTGATATTTCGACCAGTAGGTCGCATCTCGGGAGTAGGTTACGGATCCTATGCTGAAAAAACCGGCTTGCCTTTCAAAAAAAAAAAAAAAAAAAAAAAAAAAAAAAAAAAGCTTTGATTTTAATGTCATGAAATTTTCTTCCATTTCTTGAATTTACTTCTGTACATTTTTCTTAATTAGTTATGAGGTGATTAAGTTAGCTTCATAGTTTGCTTATTGCTGGTTTTACAAAACCGATGTTTAGGACTTCTCATGGCCCTAAAGTTTGCCACTTGACTTGAAAAGTGAGAGTCAGTAAGACTGAAAGTGAATTCTTGAATTGTTCATTATGTTTCTGTTATCGATTATTTTCAGCAGATCGGTTCGAGTTCCCTTAAAGTGAATTCTTGAGTTGTTCATTATATTTCTGTTAGCGATTACTTTCAGCAGTTCGGTTTGAATTGTTCATTATGCTTATGTTATCGATTACTTTCAGAAGATCAGTTAGTCTCTGCAATTTGGAAAAGGCTGAAGACCCTTCTCAAAACTTCAGGTTCATCTCCTCCTCTGCATGGGTTAGAGCTAACTTCAAGTTTGGGTTAGAGCTAACTTCAAGTTTTGAGTCCTTTAATACCATCTTTACTACCAACTACAGCTGCGGTCTTTTCTCATGTATAGCTTCAATGCCCGTAGAAGTTTTTTGTGCTCCTACCATCTCCACCCTGCAGTCGCAAATTTCCCTCGCATACATCCTGCAGCTACAAATTCCTCAGAGGTTAAGGCATTTTTGTACATGAATGAAACATATTTTCTCATGTATAGCTTCAACGTCCATATAAGTTTTTTGTGTTCCTACCATCTCCACCCTGCAGTCACAAATTTCCCTCACATACATCTGCAACCACAAATTCCTCAGAGGTTAAGGCATTCTTGTACATGAATGAAACATTCGTCCCCCAACACACATTTCATTACAATCTCAGGGAGATGTATATTCTCGTCTACAAGTTCTGAAAGACCGCAACATCACTTATAATGATTACATTTAGAACATTTCACATAAGATAGCTACATTAAGGGAAAGCAACTCCAACATTAAACCAAATACGAACTTTATAAGTAAAGAAGAAACATTATAACACTCTCAAATCTAATAAGTCTGGAATAGCACTTCTAGGTACAAGAGAAACAAACCCCTCAGCACTGAACTACTATTTCCAAACCATGTTTTCAAACTCTAAACCCTTAACCAAGAAAATCACAAAAGTTATTACCACACAAGCCAGTCTGAAATGTCAGAACCCGACGCACGCCTTTCTGATATTTTATTTTTTGGGGTAAAAGGACTACTGTACTAAAGTTATTCAACCCTTTGGGTAGAGACTATACATATTCTATGCACATAGACCCACTATAAGGCTAATACAAAATATGATTTAAAAACTAAAAGGAAAATAGGAAAGATGACCCAATGAGAAGTGCACCGCAGGAAGCAGGAAGGAAAGAAAAGAATGAGACTCTCTCAGGCGGTTTATCAATTGATGTTCTGCTGCAATGCTTGGCCACTCCTTAAGTTAGAGCTGTACAGTTTGATGAGTAACTATAGGATGAAGTTGAAACCTTAGAGTCTGTCATTCAGGCATGTTGCGATCAAACAGGTCACCTACAAGTATTTCTCTCCTAGCACGCTTATGAGATGAACATCCGCTCTCATAATTCGAAGACCCAGAAGAAGGGAGACTAGATTCCACTGTACCTCCTATATATATTGCATATTGTGTGTCAGTAAGGGTGGAAGGACAAAGATCTTAACCTTCAATTTCTTTTCCAGTTAAACTAAAATCAAAAGAGAAGAGTTGTCATAATGAAATAATAGAAAACGCTTGGGATGATATAAACCAGATGTATAAACAGCATATAAACACCAGAAGTTTCAATAGCAGTACCATTGGTACCAGAACTCTGTGGAACATTAGAATCGGTGCTCCAGACTGGAAGTTCTGATGCTCGCTCAACTCCTTTTGATTTGTAAGGGGCGATATTGTGGGTAGGATGTTGAAGACAACCCAATAATTCATTTTCAATGCACTCGTACCTGCACAGATAGTATGTGTGATTAGTAAACCACACATCTAAAGACCGTAAAGTACTATGAGAATTAAACTTACATTTTTTTGCAGAGTCCATCAATAATCACTGACAGATTAATGACTTGCATCCTTATATCCATGATTTTACCCTCAGAATACTCAACGAATGGTTCTTCTAAAAATTTAGAGAGCTTCTCTACATTTGATTCGAGCTGCTGCTGATCTTCGAATAGGTGCTGTTTCAAGTCCCTTTGCTCCTTGGTCATCTCATCCTTGAAGAGATCATTACCAAACATGCAATATGCAAATGGGTACGAATATGAAAGAACCCTCCTTGATCTGACGAGTCTGTCAAGCCCATTGGTTACCCAGCTGGAATCTTTTAGCATTGATTCCTTTATTTCCAAACATGCTACTTTATCCTGTATCGTTTCTTTTAGTTTCGATTCAAGTTTAAACGAGTTTGTATGAGCTTTGTAGCAGTTGTGATAGTGCATGTATCTGCAGAGGTCCCTCTTTGGACGCTCAGCTTTCTGCTCTCTTTCTTCTTTGTAGCGGCCACAACTGTGACCATTGATACTTGACCATGCATGATTCCGCCCAGTAGCTCCGCCACACAACCAACTGCATTATGGAAGAATAAATATAACATCTTGTTAATTGAAATGCAAAACAATCATAATTAAATACAAACTTGTTTAGAAAGCATAAAGGAAACATTGCATTCTAATAAGTGTCAGATGAGATACAGATCCACATAGCCCTTTAGTTACAGTATTTTGATCAGGAAATATGTTTAAGATATATATTTACAAGTGATTCCAGTGCCTGCTACGATCAATGTGCTAACTTTCGGAGCCATTCGCAAAGCATTGAACCATTTAATTTTTGTGTTAGATCTGGTTAAACAAGCATGCTTCAGTCATTTGGGAGCATGAGCTAATCACATGATATAATGCTGAATATCCTATTTGTGAAAAAGCACACTAAGCCAAAGGTGTGATGGCTCAAGCAGTGGCGGATGGTATCACTAGGTCATGGGATCGAACCCAGCAGAATAGGTAGGTTTGTTTCTTTTTTGCATCTAACCTGACCTTCACACATCTCATAAAGTAAGAAAGCAGGTATACAAACAAAACGTTTCCCTAAAAGAGCTGTAGTTGCTCTTAAACGAGTACACTACAAATGACAGCATAAGTTGCTATAATCTCTTTACTTTATTTATCTTTCCATTTTTCTTATTATTTTTCCAAAATGGATGGTGGGTTGAGAGGGGGTTGTTATAAGCGTTGATGTTGGTAGAAACAAGGGGATGGAAAGAACACTCACCAGAAAGCTTGTCCACAGATGCAACTCACAAGGTTGCAGCCGCCATTCTTCTCAACAGACTTGTGACATTTAGGGCAAGCTTTTGTGTTGACGGTAATCCAATTAACAGTCTCTGATTCATCACGACACTTTTTGGTCCAAACCTCCCACATGAAGCATGAACAAGGAGAGTGTGCATCTGAAGAGCATCTAAAACAGAATTGCTGCCCGCATGCACATTCCACCTCACAAACTTCATCATCTTCAACTCGTATCGCATTACCACAATGCGGAACACTTGGGCACCATTTGACCATTTTATTGTCCTCGATATATGACTCTAAAAGAAAACGTTCAAAGCGTTCAGCCAAGTCTGGATCTCTCATACTGACTAGATTTCTGACAACAGCTTCATCACAAACAGCATTACACTTATGTGCCATGCACCTGATGTGCCTACTTTGTCCTTCATTAATCTTCACAATAAAATGCTCCGTCCAACCTAAACACAGACATGCATATTAAATGCAATGGAACAGAAAGGTAAATAGACAAAAGGTATGGTAGACGAAGAAGTTTAAATCTTTATCATATGAAACTATGACTGACAAGACAACTTAGTGTTGGAATCATGAATGGCTGCATGTGTTATGGTGTGCATGTTTCTTTTCCTGATAAGCACAAAGCTCATGAGACATGAGAGTGCCAGTAACACATCCACTAAGTTAACTTCATTCAGACACAAGAAAGGTCATGAATAATTTTATTTTATTAAGCACATCAAATCCTCAAAAGAAAAACCATACTGACTCAATACAGCTGAAGATAAAATAATGGGTGATAAGAAAACAAATGAAGTGAGACTATTTGTTATGGACTTCGTCCCACATGTGTATTAGGATTTTGGGTTTACAAGGGCTCTGAGACTTCCACCCAACAAGCTGGTCATTTGGGTTTATGCTGAGAAATTTGTGAAACTTATGGTTTTAGTTCAAAGAAAAAATGAGACTTACACTTATTGCAGAAGCAATGACCACAATCCATCTCTGTAACTTCCTCTATGGAAATATCCTCCATGCAAATATTACATGCTACCTTAGATGAGGAATGCGCTGATGGATGACTCTTACGCTCAATAACAGTTACACCCGCTTCAGCAAATAACCAATCTCTTCCCTTCTCCACAAGCACCGCAAACAACTTCTCAACATCCCAACGATGATGGATAAGTAAAGTCCGTGAATGATGCTCGCTAAGTTCTAGCAAATCCATTACTTTATGGAGATCTTCCATCTGCATGTGGTTATACTTATACGTAAATATTACATCCAGAAACATAATGATGCCTTAATAAAGGATGAAAATAGAGTGTGAGGGTACACCTGGGCTGCTAAAATAGATTCTTTTGTGATTACCTGCAAAACAACCATAGTGCCAGAACCGAGTCAACATGTGTAACAAAAGATAAACTCTGCATATACTAATATTCTTGGCTCCTTATGAATCAACTTATTGTTTGATAGTTCAATTTCATCAATTACATGGCCCAAAATATTCACTTTTCATAATGATTATCCACGAGATTTAAAATTACAGCTCACTTATCTCCTAAGATATCAGTGAATAATGTCAAAAAGTAACACCAGCATAACGCTCAACATACAAACAGCCCATGGGTAGGCCTCTGCACACGCAAAGTTACATGATGTTACTGAAACTCAGCAACATATCAATGCTTAAAGGGAGTACCACAGTATGGTACTAAAGTCATTAATCTACATAATGGAATTATTCCATTAACAAAATGATTCTCAAACAAAAACAAGAATTTTGAGAAACGATGTAACATGCCTTGGACAAGGCTACACCAAACAAAAGAGATGAGTTCTAGTTTCCTTCAACTCTGCTCACTACAAACAAGCCTCATCCAAATCCATGTTGGCAGCCATCAGAGTTCAAGTTGTCCCACACATCAATAAACAAACTTTGGCAGGAATCATCTTCCTGTATACAATATCAAATGGCAAAGGAACCTTTTTTTCAATAAAAATATTTCACTGCATTCAACACGGAATACAATGAAGGCCAAGGTGGTGAAAAGCAATCTTACATGGAAAAATGGAACCTTTAAATAACGATTTTACAGTAAAACAAGTTCCTTCCATTTTTGGGGGTTTCACATGGGTGATGACCTAAATTACCCCACAAACACTAACACGCACAGACAAAATAATTTGAAATCTTAGCTAAGCCATCAGTCCAAACCCTGATGCTTGTCAAAAATAAATAAATAAATAAACTTTTCAGATTGATCACAAGAGGAATCTACTCTAACGCAGCTCAAGAAACACACAGGAAACATAACGGTATAAGACAAGTGTGTGGATGGTTTCCTCAATAAACAACATAATAGTATATCTATTTGAATCATGGAATGTGGATAGTCTCAAAAACAACGTTTTATCCCTCAAATTTAGAATTCCAACACAATACACACATCAACGATCAACCACGGATGATAGAATATTAAATGGAACTTACCATCTTCTAACACCTTTATATCCATTCCCTCCAAACTTACTAAATCATACATGCTAGTTTCAACCCATCTCCTATGCAGTTAAAACGGATAACGGACCCATAACAGTTCAGGAGCGTTATAGGTTACAATCGGATATAACGTGATATAACGGAATATTTTGTTAAATATATTTTTAATACCCCACAAAGTATTGATGTATTATAGAGACAAAAATTTAAATCATTATCATAACATTAAATTCATAAATATCAAAACATTAATAAAAAAAAAAGAGTCATTTGTATGAGAATGGGATCGCAATAGAGAAGTGTGATCAGCTCTTCGACTTCTTCCCTTTCCTCTATCAACCGGCAATATCTAGTTCTCTATCAATCGGTAACGGCGAGCTCTAATCCTTTTTCTTTGATCGAGAATGAAATTAAATTAAAATGACGTTATTGAAAGAAAAAACGTTATCTCAATAATGACTATATAACGGCGTTATATCGGAGTCATGATAATCTCATAACGTAACAACTCACCTCCGTTGAGCGTTATATCGGCATTATAACTTTGTTTTAACTGCGCAGCTCATCCCATATTCCATTAATTATGTGATTGCTATCCAACACCGTCAAAGTCGCAGTTGAGCTCCTAAATTGTAGAGCATTCTATTGATCCCTACTATTGAGAATTGAAAGTTGAAACCCTGACCAAGATCACAATTTCTCACGACTTGATGGTATTTACAACATGTTATGTTATTAAGCGAGCTTAGCAAGAATAAGGGTATCTTTATCTTTTCATTAAGCAATCATATTTAGGAGAAGAGTAGAGTAGTTTTGTTTTGAGGATAGTTTTGTTTTGAGGATAGTTCTAATCGTAATCTCAAAAAAACTAGGGTTATTGTGAATGAACAAACTAGAGTTTCACTTTCTCTCGCACGTCTCATTGCAACATACTAGGTATACCTCTTGAGGCTTTTTAGGACCTCCTCGCTAAGGTGTACTCCACAAACATACAGACACTAGTTTGCGTCCATGAAAAATTCACAAAATGTAAACTCAATCAATTAAACCTAGAAATGCAAATAAATTCATCAGAATGCGCAAAGTCACTAAACGAAGATCAAAGCTCCACTCCCCTTCAAGAGTGTACCTTTTGACCTTTAAATTTTGCATACAACCTTCCTCTGTATCTGTGTTTTTATGCAACCGAAACAAACTTCTTCTCTTAATGATCAAGTTTCCACCTTTCATCCGTCTCCTTTACATTTTTTGCATCCGCCAAACATGGATTTCCACTTCTATACCAAATACCTAACCTACAAAATGCAAAAACTTTCGAAAACAAATGCGAAAACTCCAACTTCCCTCAATATCCAACACCTAAAGCAAGTACCTTTGCTTCAAAATTATACACTAAACAATCACAAATAAGAAAGAAAGAAACATCAAACTCCATAATCACTAATAAATTTAACCAAAACATGCATTTTCAAGATTCTAATCACGTAAATCAAAAGAACCTGAAAAATCAAAAGCAATGTTTCAACAAAACCTTAAAAAACAAAAAAACTGACCTTACAAGACGTATCACTGGAAGAGGAGGTCATGGTAATATCGTCGTCTTCGTTCTCACTGACGGCTAGAGGAGCCGCATAACCCACTGTGTCCTGATCAAGCCAGGCCTGAATAGCGACTGGCGGTGGCCGGTAGATCTGAAACTCTCGCAGAGCCGTCAGATCTGATGAGCAGATCTGAAGGAGATGCAGCCTGAAGGAATCATATCTGAAGGAGAAGCAGCCTGAAGGAGAGCTGATCTGAAGGAGATGCAGCTCTCTCGCAGACTCGCAGTCGAGATGCAGCCCTCTCGCAGCCGAGATGCCGAGATGCAGAGCCCCTCGCAGACGCAGACTCGCACCCCTCTCGCAAATGCAGATGCAGAGCCCCTCAAGATGCCGAGATGCAGACTCGCAACCCTCTCGCTGTGGAGATCCCCTCACGCAGCCCTCTCGGCAACCCTCTCGCTGTGGAGATGCCCTCTCGCTGTGGACTGCTTTCTCTCGCAGCCCTCTCGCTATAGCTATACACTTATACCTGGGTATTTTTGGTGCAGCTGATACAATAAAAGTTTAAAATTTATCAAAACGTCGTCGCCTTAAGTTTTTATCATTCATAATTATATGTCTAATTATCATCATCAATAATCGAAGAAAAATAAATATGATAATCGAACCCATGCATTCTTGATGCTTTAAGTTTTGTGTGATCCATTAAATTTTTATATTTGAATAAATTTCAGCTGTCTTTTATCTCCAACTTCAAACATCACCCCGATTTATAATATAGACTATGATATTTCATGTGCCGTTAGTACGATAAAAGTTTAAAACTTGTTAAAACACTATTACCACTAAATTTTTATCATTCATACTTACATGTCTAATCACCACTATTAACTATTAAAACCCATGAACTCTTGGTGCTTTAAGTTTTATACAATCCACTGAATTCTTATATTTAGGTAAATTTCAGTCGTCTTTTATTTCCAACTTCAAACACCATCCTATTTTGTATGTACAAAATCTTAAATTTGGGTAAATCTCAATCGTCTTTTATCTCCCATCACAAACATCATCATGTTTTGTATATATACTAGGGTATTTTCCATGTCGTTGACACGATAAAAGTTTAAAACTTGTCAAAACATGATCATCCTTAAGTTTTCTTCCTTCATACTTACATGTCTAATCATCACAATTAACAAAATTAAAGAAAAAAAAATAAATTTCAAAATGTTAGGTATGAGAATCGAACACATATATTCTTTAAGTCATAATAGCTAATTTTAAGTCTCAACCATTAGATCTTTATATTTGGATAAATCCGAGCCGTCTTTTATCTTTAACCTCAAACACCATCCTGATTTGTAATATAGACTAAGGTATTTTCCGTACCGTTGGTACGATAAAAGTTTAATTTGATAAATAAAATTTATTCAATTTTAAATATCAAGATAAATAACTATCAAAATGTTGAGTATGAGAATCGAACCCATACAATCTTAGTGTTTTGAATTCTATGTGATCCGTTAGATTCTTATAATTAGGTAAATCTCAGTCGTCTTTTATCTCCCACTCCAAATACCATTTTTTTTTGTATATATAATTAGGGTATCACCGTATCGTTGACAAGATAAAATTTTAAACTTGTCAAAATATGATCACCTTTGAGTTTTCATCATTTATACTTACATGCCTAATCACCATCATCAACAATTGAAGAAAAATAAATACATATAAAAATTTTGGGTATGAAAATCGAAGTCATACACTCTCGGTGCTTTAAGTTCTATGTGATCTGTTAGATTTATATATTTATTTAAATCTCAACCGTCTTTTATCTCTCATCCCAAACACCATCGTATTTTGTATATATAAACTAATAAAATAATAATAATAATTAATCTAGTTTATGAAGTCATCTTAATTTGTTGGGTGTTCGTAATTTGTAAAGTCATCCAATTAATATTTTCCAAAAAAAAAAATCAATCAACTAATTTAAGTCAACTTTATTAATCTATTGGTCATCTTAATTTACAATTGCAAATTGATAATATTAAGATAGGCGTCATCTTAATAGTTATGTTTCTTAATTTACGTGCTTGTGCTGTCCTATTAGGTCTCATCCTGTCCCGAACCCGTTTAGGATGGGACGAGGTCGGGATAAGGTCCATCATGTTCCGTGCCCACCCCTAACGACAGTTGATGATACACCAAAATGATCTCAGCTCTACGTCGTACACGTGTCATAATAATCTCGAGGAAAATTTTGTTGCCACTTATCAATCCATCTTTATTGGCTGTATTTTCATGTTTAAATAATCTTTATCAAACAAAAACTAAACCAAGCCAGACATATTTTTATTACATTAGGGTCAAGCAAATAACAAGATAAAATCTCAAATAGAAACAAAGAACATATCCCACATAACTGCAACATCATCTGTATGATCAAACAAAGTCTATAATTGTTTCATAGATCATAGTAAAATAAGTTTCGAACAAATCAATTTTGCACTTCTGTGTATGAAATGCAGTTGTTGATATGCCATTAGAAGAAGAAGCCAAAGGAATCATCAGAGCACAATGGATCTCAGGCTTGTATCGACCAGTCTCACCCTTGTTAAACCAACCAAAAAACTTGCCAAGCTTGAACGTAAGCCGAAGATCAAACTTAAGATCAACTTTGAAAACTCCATTAACCCTTTCTTTATCATAGTCAAGAATCCCCGATTTTTTCAAGACTACTAGTGATTGCCCTACGAAAACAGGATCCAGGATGGTAGTAGTTTTATGGCCTTGATAAAAAGGCATCAACCATATGGTACTAAAGCGATGGCCTTTATAGTAAGCATCGACTTCAATTTGTTCATAGTATATTCCAAAATTGGAGTTGGGGTTTCGAGTGGTCACATTAAGTGCAAGATCGTAACCAAGTGTGTTGTTGACAAGGTTGAATTCACTGAGGACAGCATCAATAAGATTCACTTTGAGGCTTGAAGGGCGTAAAATTATCCAAAGCAATAGAAAAAAGAATACTGTGCTCCAGCACTTGCAACAGCAACTACCGGTTTCTTTTGCGGATTCAATTTCTCTCTCACTGGGGACGGCTTCGACGGTGTGAACTGGCTTAGTATCAGCAGGGATATTGGAGCCCCATGGAGGCTTCAGTCAAGAGGGGGTGGCTGGATATTTGAAGGTACCATGGAGGCTTCAGTCAAGAGGGGGTGGCTGGATATTTGAAGGTACCATGGAGGCAGCTTCACTTAAGAGGGGTTGCTCAATATCAGCCATGGAACTAGAAAATGTTACAGGTTTGTTTGAAGGTAATGTATAGGAAGGCATGAGGCAGATATGTATAATAGAGGAGGGAATTTCAAACAAATAGTTGGTACTCTAATATTGTTTCTTTTATGAAGAATCGAGTTGGATAACATGGTCAGTTGACATTGTAAAGTCATCTCTCAATGTCTTCTTAATCTATAGCTATACACTTATACTTATACCTGGGTATTTTTGGTGCAGTTGATATAATAAAAGTTTAAAATTTATCAAAACATCATCACTCTTAAGTTTTTATCATTATAATTATATGCCTAATTACCATCATCAATAATTGAAGAAAAATAAATATCATAATCGAATCCATGTATTTTTGATGCTTTAAGTTTTGTGTGATCCATTAGATTTTTATATTTGGATAAATTTCAGCCATCTTTTATCTCAAACTTCAAACATCACCCTGATTTATAATATAGACTATGGTATTTCCTGTGCTGATAGCATGATAAAAGTTTAAAACTTGTCAAAACACGATTACCCTTAAAGTTTCATCATTCATACTTACATGTCTAATCACCACTATTAACAATTAAAAAAAAAATATCAAAATGTTGAATTTGGAAATCGAACCCATGAACTCTTGGTGTTTTAAGTTTTATACAATCCACTGAATTCTTATATTTAGGTAAATTTCAACCGTCTTTTATCTCCTATTTCAAACACCATCCTATTTGTTATATACAAAATCTTAAATTTGGGTAAATCTCAGTCGTATTTTATCTCCCACCACAAACATCATCATGTTTTGTATATATATTTGGGTATTTTTCATGTCGTTGGCACGATAAAAGTTTAAAACTTGTCAAAACATGATCACCCTTAAGTTTTCTTCTTTTATACTTACATGTCTAATCATCACAATTAAAAAAAAAATTCAAAATGTTGGGTATGAGAATCGAACCCATACATTCTTTAAGTCATAATGGCTAACTTTAAGTTTCAACTATTAAATCTTTATACTTTGATAAATTCGAGCCACCTTTTATCTCTAACCTTAAACACCATCCTGATTTGTAATATTGACTAGGGTATTCCCCGTACCATTTGTACGATAAAAGTTTAATTTGATAAATAAAATTTATTCAATTTTAAATATCATGATAAATAACTATCAAAATGTTGGGTATGAAAATCGAACCCATACAATCTTAGTGTTTTGAATTCTATGTGATCCGTTAGATTCTTATAATTGGGTAAATCTCAGTCGTCTTTTATCTCCCACTCCAAATACCATTTTGTTTTTTTATATATAATTAGAGTATCCCCGTATTGTTGGCAAGATAAAAGTTTAAAACTTGTCAAAATATGATCACTCTTGAGTTTTCATTCTTTACACTTACATGCCTAATCACCACCATCAACAATTGAAAAAAAAAATACATATAAAAATTTTGGGTATGAAAATCGAATTCATGCACTCTCGGTGGTTTAAGTTTTATGTGATCCGTTAGATTCATATATTTAGTTAAATCTCAGTCATCTTTTATCTCTCATCCCAAGCACCATCGTGTTTTGTACATATAAACTAATAAACTAATAATAATAATTAATCTAGTTTATGAAGTCATCTTAGTTTGTTGGTTGTTCTTAATTTGTAAAGTCATCCAATTAATTTAAGTCAACTTGATTAATCTATTGGTCTTCTTAATTTACAATTGCAAATTGATAATATTTAAAAGCTTAGTAAGATAGGCGTCATTTACAAAACATGGGTACTTTGATGGTTATGTTTCTTAATTCGAAAATTCTAGGGATCAAGGGAAAGGAGTGAGGGATGGGTGTACCAAATTGTATCAAAACTGTGTTGCAAACAGATCAGTTAGAACTTTTCTATCAAGGTCCAACAATTTTGGAGGTTTCCTCGTCACTTTTGGGTCATTAGTGTGTAAGCCTCGCTATATGATCTAAAATGTCTACCATGATTGGGGGTTGTTCATTGTTGTGCTCCCAATCAAAAGGTATAATACAGGTAGTTGCATATATAATTTCTGTATATCTTAAAGCTTAAGATTTTTTGTGATAAATACCCATACATTTATTGTACAATATTGTTCGCTTTTGTTTCATGGGTATATTGGACTTCGCCTCTTTTAGTCATTTCCCTCGCCCTCTTCTTCAATGTTTTCAATGTTTTTATATTTGGATAAATTCGAGCCGTTTTTTTATCTTTAACCTCAAACACCATCCTGATTTGTAATATAGACTAAGGTATTCCTCATACCGTTGGTACGATAAAAGTTTAATTTGATAAATAAAATTTATTCAATTTTAAATATCAAGATAAATAACTATCAAAATGTTGGGTATGAGAATCGAACCCATACAATCTTAGTGTTTTGAATTCTATGTGATCTGTTAGATTCTTATAATTGGGTAATTCCCAGTCTTCTTTTATCTCCCACTTCAAATACCATTTTGTTTTGTATATATAATTAGGGTATCCCCGTATCGTTGGCACGATAAAAGCTTAAAACTTGTCAAAATATGATCACCCTTGAGTTTTCATCCTTTATACTTACATGCCTAATCACCACCATCAACAATTGAAGAAAAATAAATATATATAAAAATTTTGGGTATGAAAATCGAACTCATGCACTCTCGGTGCTTTAAGTTCTATGTGATCCGTTAGATTCATATATTTAATTAAATCTCAGCCGTCTTTTATCTCTCATCCTAAGCACCATCGTGTTTTGTATATATAAACTAATAAACTAATAATAATAATTAATCTAGTTTATGAAGTCATCTTAGTTTGTTGGGTGTTCTTAATTTGTAAAGTCATCCAATTAATTTAAGTCAACTTGATTAATCTATTGGTCATCTTAATTTACAATTGCAAATTGATAATATTTAAAAGTAGGGGTGGGCACGGGACGGGATGGGACGAGATAGACTCATCCCTATCCCATCCCGTTCATACGGGATCGGGACGGGACGGGATGGGAAAACCTTCATCCCGACCTCGTCCCATCCCAAACGGGTTCGGGTTCGGGACGGGACGGGATCAGCGTGCTCTCATTTTTTGACAAATTACTACTTACCCAATACCCAATTTGCTTAGTTGAATATAGGCAAAGGCAATTCGTAGAACTACACATAAATGATAGCTTTAGATTGAGTATGCAACATCATAATAAACTAACATAAATGATAGCTGAAATTCACCCTGTAATTAAGATTTTTGGAGAGTTTTGAATGACTAAGAGGTGGACAGTATAATGGCAATGGTGGACCTGCTCTACTGTTTTGAATAGTGAATAAAAGGATGAGTAGATTCGGGGTGCTAAGAATAATGTTTCATTATTGCTTTTAAAAAAAAAATAGTCATTAAATTTATTGCCTTGACACGAAATAAAACTCTCCAATGTAGTTAGCAATCTCATTTTGAGTTTTAAAGAGATTACAATTAAATAATTTATTTAGAATTCTAGAAATAAACCAATATCAAGTAGTTGCAGATATAGATTAATATCAATTACACTGATTTCAACTAAATTCAATTTTCTTCAATTACACTAATATTGCAATCCTAAAATAAATAAATAAATAAATAATAAATATTAGCTCGGGACGGAACGAGATTGGCGGGATTGAAAATCTTCATCCCATCCCATTCTAAATCGGGACGGGACGGGATCGGGATGAAATGATTTAATCCCATTAAAATTCAAAAAAATCGGAACGGAAAAGTGATCGCGGGATGGGATTCCCACCCCTATTTAAAAGCATAGTAAGATAGGCGTCATCTACAAAACATAGATATGTTTCTTAACTTACCTGCTTGTGCTGTCCTATTAGGTGACATTAACATTTGATCTATTTTTTTCTACAATTAACTTCGTAGATTAAGATGACTTTGTTAATTAATTAGACCCGAAAATGTTAGTAAGATTTATTATTCGAAAATTCTACACCAAACAGATTAGATTTTTATGATTGATGAATTGGTCTCCTTAATTTATAAAGTAATCTTAATTCAATAGGTCTTCTTAATTTAAGTCAACTTAAGGACTCTTTTTGTAATTTATTAATTAGTCTATTGGGTCATCTTAATTATAAAGTCATCTTAATTTACAAGTTGGAGATTATTATGCATAGAAAAACTTTTCGCTTTCTACTATAGTCATCATGGTCCAACAACTTGGAGGTTTCCTCGACACTTTTGGGTCATTAATGTGTAAGCCTCGCTATATGATCTAAAATGTCTACCATGATTGGGGGTTGTTCATTGTTGTGCTCCCAATTAAAAGGTATAATGCAGGTAGTTGCATATATAATTTCTGTATATCTTAAAGCTTAAGATTTTTTGTGATAAATACCCATACATTTATTGTACAATATTGTTCGCTTTTGTTTCATGGGTATATTGGACTTCGCCTCTTTTAGTCATTTCCCTCGCCCTCTTCTTCAATGTTTTCATATGCGTGGTATTAAGAAGATTCAACCTTGTTGGAATATTAAGACCACTCTAATTATCTATGGGCCTAACTTATTCATGTACTTATCTACGGTAGTACCATGTGAATATATGGTGTAATTGTACGATTAGTACACACCGATATATGTTGTACGATTAGTACACACCAAAATAATGTTACAATGTATTCTGCTCACACAAGCCTGCTGTCATCGTCATCACGGGTTCATCCTTCTGCCACAAGCCAAATAGAGATGACACAACAACAAAATCTTGCAGATCAGATCGTCAATCTGACCAAAATATTGAAAGAACAAACTCAGGTGGTAGAGCGATTAGTGAGCGAACAACCAAGGTAGACAACACATCGCCGTCTACCAGCAGATCATGCACATAAAAGTGGAAGTAGTCATCCATCAAAGGGAAACAATCCCTCTAGAATCATTCATTCGAGATTAGGACCACGAGTAAATGTGCACTTTAGGCTCAGACCTCAAACGAGAGTCTTCTCAAGGTTGGACTCCCAAACAACTGTGCACTTAAAGCTAGGACCGCAGACTACACCCAATATAAGTGGTGGGTGCAGAAGACAAAATTCTGATAAATGCGAACAACGCAGGGGATCAGATCTAGATCACTACACTGATTTGTCCCGTGTCCCACATTCAGAGGCTCGTCAAATCAAGAGAAGTCTTCAGGTGAATTCTATTGAGACTCTACCTCACTCACATGCAGGTAAGTCACAATCAAATTCAGATTATGAGGAGTCATCTACCGCAGATAATGAGAATCGAAATCACCATACAGCCGATCAGTAGGATACACACAAGCCCTTGGGATCAAATGATGTGGTATGAATGGTCAAAGAGCAGTTGATGAATTTACAAGTTATGAGAAATCCAAATGATACTCTGCGCAGAGAAGTGGTATTGGTAAACATTTCACCTTTTACAAATGACATTAAAGGGGATCCTCCACCAGCAAAGTTTACCATATCAACCTTTACTCATTTCAATGAAGATTCTGATCCTGAGAGACACTTGAAGCATTTTCGAAGTCTCATGACTCTACACAAAAATGATGACCCACTTATGTGCAAAATATTTGCAATGACTTTACAAGGAGTGGTCCGAGATTGGTTTCACACTTTGACCCCTCGGTCGATCAACAATTTTGGAGAGTTCTCCCTTACTTTCACAAAAGAGTATTCATCCTATCAAACCATAAAAAGAGCATGCTGACTACCTTTTCAACATAAAGAAAAAGTCAAATGAATCTCTCCGAGACTTCATCAAAAGATTTAAGACAGAAAATGGCGAGCACAAATGGGTGTGATGACCAAATTGCATTATTAGCTTTCAAGAAGGGTCTGCCCGCAGAGCACATATTGTATGGCAAATTGACCATGAAATCAGACAAAACTCTTACCGAAATCTTCGCAATGGCAGAACGCTTTGCATTGTGGGATGACGAATAAAATAGTGCTAAGGCATCAAATATACCTGAGAAATATAGTCAACCTGCACAAACAAATGTAGATCGAAAAGAGGATAAAGAAAATGGTGACAAACGTAAAACACGCTCCCCATCAAGAGACTCCTCAGCCAGTAGAACATACACAGAGTTCACTTTTCCGATCATTCAAACTCTCCGACACAGAAAAATCTGATGATTATGGCAACCGACCATTTCACAAAGTAGATTGAAGTTGTGGTATCCTAGCTTTTTCATTTTTAACTTCTTATAAAAAAAATGCAATGTATATGTAAGAAAAACTTGGTTGTATTTTGTTTGTTTATTGTATTTTATCTCTTCAACAAGAGACTCCTCATCTGGTAGAACATACACAGTGTTCTCCGTTTCGGTAAATCAAATTCTCCACGAAAAGAACCAACCTTAGCCGAAGGGACTGCCATCAATGAAAGAAGACATGCAAAGAAAAGATTTGAACAAATATTTACATATACCACTGCAAATGATACATTATTTTGTTTTTCAGCAAAGAACGCACCTTCCTCAGTTGAAATAGGAAAATATGAGAATTCGTTCTACATGTCATACAACAGAAGACATTCAGAAATACAAATATTTATGTACACCTCAGTATATGATGACACTCTACGTGAGTGAGTAATTCAATGCATAAAAGCATCTTACTCAAAACTACTTAAATCAGTTTAAGTTTAGTCAATTAGTCAGCAGACCACAGAATTAAAATGCCTCAATAGAGGATCATACCTCAATAGAGGATGACATTTTTCATAAGTGGGTAATTCAATGCATAAAAGCATCTTACTCAAGACTACTTAAATCCGTTTAAGTTTAGTCAAGTAATCAGCAGACCACACAAGCAAAATGCCTCAATAGATGATCACACCTCAGTAGAGGATGACACTCTTAGTGAGTGGGTAATTCAATGTTTAAAAACATCTTACCCAAGACTGCTCAAATCCGTTTAAGTTTAGTCAAATGGTCAGTAGACCACACAAGCAAAATGTCTCAGTAGATGATGACACTATCAGTGAGTGGGTAATTCAATGCATAAAAACATCTTACTCGAGACCACTTAAATCCGTTTTAAGTTTAGTCAAGTAATCAGCAGGCCACACAAACCAAATGCCTCAGTAGAGGATCACACCTTAGTAGAGGATGTCACTCTCCGTAAGTGGGTAATTCAATTAATCAATCACTTAGTATAGAAACATCTTACTCTCGACTACTTAAATCTCTTTAAATTTTGTCAAATGGTCAGTAGATCACACAATATTTTCGTGCAATTTCTAAGATAAATATATATAAATCCATGATTAATTTTCTCAAGTTATGCTTAAATTCCAACTTAAGCATATTGGAAACTCATGAAAGAGGCAAATCAAACTTTTGTGCCCTTAATGCAAATATTTATAAGTCAGCAGAAAAATAAACGTACACAAAGTTTGGGGATCATAGAAGCAAAAAAGACCACGACTTGACATGAAATCACCATCAACTCCAAAAGAAATTCAAAGTCTCACTATTATAGCAAAAACATTGGATAAATCCAGGAGAGGACCTATACATCTATTTGGCAGTTTCAACTATAGTAGTTAAGTCAGTTCTCATCAGCGAAAAATTGGGGGCACAACTTCCTCCCAGATGTTTGTCAAAAAATATGAAATAAGCGATAGAGTTGAGCCAATGAGACTTGATCTACTGGCTGAAGACAACTTTAAAGGCTCAAGCTTTAGCATAATTCATTCCATCCTCAACCGGGGAAACAAAGTCAACTAGCAGATTAGTGTCACGTATTTCAACAAAATTGATCGGTTGATGACAACTATAAAGGCTCAAGCCTTAGCAAATTTCCTAGTAGAATTCACTCACTTCTTAACCAGGGAAACAAAGTCAGCCAGCATATCAGGGTCGCGTCCTTTGATAAATGTAAACTCATCAACTCTTGCTGAAACAGTGACATGTCAACCTAAAGATAAGATATGAGCAAGATCGAAGAAGATAAGATCTTGATCAAGATCGAAGAAGAAGAAGATAAGATCTTGATCAAGATCGAAGAAGAAGATATGATCTTAATCAAATCTGAGATCAAATCATATCGAAGAAGATCAGATCGAAGAAGAAGATATGATCAATCTTGATCATATCTTGATCAAGAAATGATCAAGATCGAGGAAGAAGATAAAATATGATCAAGATTGAAGAAGAAGATATAATCTTGATCAAATCTGAGATCAGATCAGATCGAATAAGAAGATATGATCAATCTTGATCATATCTTGATCAAGATATGATCAAGATCAAAATCGAAGAAGAAGATATGATCAAGATCGAAGAAGAAGATAAGATCTTGATCAAGATCGAAGAAGAAGATAAGATAAGATAAGATCAAATCTGAGATCAGATCAGATCGAAGAAGAAGATATAATCAAGATCAAGATCAAAGAAGAAGATATGATCAAGATCGAAAAATAAGATAAGATATGATCAAGATCGAAGAAGAAGATATGATCAAGATCAAAAAAGAAGATAAGATATGACCAAGATCGGATCATATCTTCATCAATATATGATCAAGATCAAAATCGAAGTAACGATGGCATGTTGCCGTGGCTAAATGGTTTTTAAAAAAAAATATTTTAACATAATTTTTATATTAGCGACGGCCTTTTGCCGTGGCTAAATGGTTTTTTAAAAAATATTTTAAAAATATTTTTATATTAGCGACGGCATTTTGCCGTGGCTAAATGGCTTTTAAAAAAAATATTTTTATATTAGCGACGACATGTTGCCGTGGCTAAATGGTTTTTAAAAAAAATATTTTAACATTATTTTTATATTAGCGACGACATTTTGAAAAAATTTAACATTATTTTTATTTTAGCGACGGCATTTTGCCGTAGCTAATTGGTTTTTAAAAAAAAATTAACATTAGCACCGACCAATAACCGTTGCTAGTTGTTTTTAAAAAAAATTAAACACAAAAGAATTTAGCAACGGCAATTTACCGTTGCTAATTGTTTAAAAAAAAATCACCGATCCACGTGAAACTTAATCTCAACCGTCAATAACACCAAAAAAATTTAGCTCAATCCAACGCACTAAACCAAACCACGTCACCGATCCGCGTGAAACTAACACAATCAATCCCCTTCAATTACCTTTCTCTATATAAATTTCAATTTTTTCTACAAACCAACTTAAACAAAAAATTTCTCTCAACCTCCAGAGAAAAAACTCACAGAGGAGAAGTTCGCCATTTCCTCGACACCGATCATGGCCGTCTCCCCCGACACCGATCCCGGCCGCCTCTCTCTCCCCTCCCTTCCTCCGCCGCCTCTCTCTCGGAGATCTGAATTCTCTGATCTCGGAGATCTGATATCTCTAATCTCTGATCTCGGAGATCTGAGATCTCTTAGATCTGAAATCTTGGATCTTGGAGATCTAAGATCTCTGAGATCTGAAAACTCGGATCTCGAAGATCTAATATCTCTGAGATCTGAAATTTCAGATCTCGGGGATCTATGATCTCCGATATTTTATAGATCAAATTTTTTTTGGGTCATTTTTGCATGGATTTTTTGTAATTGTTGTATGATATTCTATAGACTGTGTAATTTTTGTTATAATTTTGATCAATTAAGTTTAGTTTTGGTAGTTGATACTAATTTTCAGAATGGAAAATCATTAATAGCTAATTTCATTATAAAAAATGAATTATAATTTGTAATTTATAATTTGTAAATTTCATTTGTCAATATGATTTGAAACAAAGTTGTCCCTATATAGCCATGGGAAATACCGTGGCTGTTTTGTCAATTAGATTTGCAATTTAGCGACGACATTGCTAATATAAAAATAATGTTAAAATATTTTTTTTAGAAAATCAATTAGCCACGGCCAAATGCCGTCGCAAATATAAAAATAATGTAAAAATATTTTTTTTTAAAACCATTTAGCCACGGCAAAATGTCGTCGCTAATATAAAAATAATGTTAAATATTTTTTAAAAATCAATTAGCCACGGCAAAATGCAGTCGCTAATATAAAAATAATGTTAAAATATTTTTTGTAAAAATCAATTAGCCACGGCACAACGTCGTCGCTAATATTAAAATATTTTTTTAAATACCATTTAGCCACGACAAAATGTCGTCGCTAATATTAAAATAATGTAAAAATTAATTTTTTTAAAAACCATTTAGCCACGGCATAATGTTGTAGCTAATATAAAAATAATGTTGAATTTAAAAAAAAAACAATTAGCCACGGCAAAATGCCGTCGCTAATATAAAAATAATTTTAATTTTTTTTAAAAATCAATTAGCCACGGCAAAATGCCGTCGCTAATATAAAAATAATGTTAAAATATTTTTTTTAGCGACAGTCTTCGTCGAAATTTTCAACAGCTTTAGCGACGGAATTTTCTGACTTAGCCACGTTTTTTTTGCCGTGGCTAATTAGCGACGGGATATTTTACCGTCGCTGATTCAATTAGTGACGATAATAATAGCTACGGTATTGCGACAGTTGTTGTGTCGTCGCTGATTCCTTTTAGCTACGGTCTTGGGACAATTAGCAACGGATTTTAGCCGTTGCTGAGTTCAATTTTTTTTGTAGTGTCAATAGAGACAGATAAGTCAGCAAGATAGGGGGCATTCTACTTCTATTTTTGGCGGGGCTCATCAGTGAAAATAGATCTCCCATACTTTTAAGTAAAAAGGAAAAGAAAAACGGTCAACTCAAAAAAAAAGGAAATGAGGGGCATTTGTGGGAACCAAAAATAATCCTTGGCCCTACAGGATAAGGAAGCCCAAAGATTTGGATAAGTTTGAGCCCCGTACAGCTCAGCAAAATACTCTTTTCTCAGCAGAGCAGAGGAGTAGTGTTCAGCGCTGACCACCATGCTTAGCTGAGTACATAAGCTTGCAAGAAAGGTGTCACCAAACAGAATGTTACAACCGCCAACGGGAGGTTACAACTATCTTCAGAAGTTACAACTACCTGAGAGAAGTTACAACTGCCTAAGAGAAGTTACAACCGCCTTGAAACAGATGACTCACTCATCTGCCACGTGTCTCACTCATCTGCCAGCAGTTTACTCATTCTGCCTCAATAAATAGCCAAACACAAATCCATCTGGAGGTACTCTTTCTCGATTCAGAATTCTCTCTTCAAATATAGAGATATAAACATTTTTCTGAAGACACTGTTCTAATTTTAGCATCGGAGTCCCCGTGACAGGCACCACATCGGTGTCAAGAATTAACTTCTATCTTATGCAGATTACTCCACGTGATTAGCACGTGATTCTATCTTATGCAGATTGCTCCGTGTGATCAGCACATGATTCGACAAATATTTACATTCACATTGTCCTTACTTGATGTGGGACTATTCAAGTCAACACTATCCCAACAAACTTAACTAAGCGTGGACACTCTCACAAGAATTAAGTGAATTCACTTGGCTCAACTTGAATGTGGCATCCCTATATTGAAGAATTTGGGTCCGAAATTTTTTTTTTTAAACGAAAAAACAATTGTTGTATTGATATCACTATGAGGTATCAATTACGTAGTAATCCAATTTGAAACTATACAACCCCTACAAAAAATGATTGCTTAGAGGTAAACTAAATGAGACCATTCATATCTAAAATTGAAATACAACACAAAGAACCCCAAGTCCACAAAAGAAGTTTGATTCTTGCTGTGAGGTCTTGAATGGGGCTAACTTTATTTTCAAACACGCGCCTATTGTTTATGTGTTTCACTTCTTATTAAAATTTTCGACTCTGTTCAAAAGCAAAAACAAACACCCTTTCAAATTGTTCGATATATAAGCATTGGGAATTTATACTGAACGTATAAGATTGTTCGATATATAAGCATTGTACGGAACCGAAACCTTTGTGTATAGGATCATTCACCCTTGTATGCAATGGGCAGGCTGTGGGCATGTGTCAGGACTAGTACCGTTGGTTAGGGAAATCAAGGTCAAGAGGCCTTTCAAGACTTTCCTAATGGTCTCAAAACTCAATGTTCCCTTTTGAAAAGTGCCCAAATGCTTAGCATCTATATTATAGGGGGAAGGTTTGAGCTCTTGACTGTTAGGACGTGTTGCCTCCATTGCATAGTCGGGCCAGACTATACCGCTAGCATTTTTATTGTTTTCTTTGCATTGTTTTTCAACTTCAAACTTGTATTTTCATCGATCGATAACATCGAACTAGTATTGAGCAACACCCTTCCGAACGTTCCTCCCCATTGTAATCTATTGAATGTTAATGAAAGCTTTTGCTGACTATTGTGCATTGTTATATTGTCTACAGATTGATATTGTGCATTCTCAAGTTTGTGCCCGTCAAAGTAACTACTCACAGGCTTACTAGTGAATTGGATAGCTAGTGCCGCACGGATTGCTAGTCCGTGACAGTTGGTATCAGAGCCAGAGCTTGTTGAATGCAAACCAGGATGCAGGAACTAAGTGAGCGCCTTGGCGCTATGGAGGAACGACAGGCTAGTCGAATGCAAAGACTAGAAACCAGGATGGACCAGTTTAGCTGTTTGGGAGAACATATCAGTCACCTTGATGGACTCTTTCACTTGGCAGACAGAGTGGATTTGCTGGCTGAGCACGTCGACAATTTAGAGAGAAGAACAGTCGCTATGGAAGAGTCGCCTCACCCTACAGCTCAGGTGATGAGTGACTTCCAATTACAGTTGGAGGACTTATTTGCAAGGGTTGGCTTGCTGAACAAGGCCACAGGGATGACTGATCACCCTAGGATGAAAGTGCCCGAGCCAAAGTCATACGCTAGGGTATGAGATGGGAAGGAGCTAGAGAACTTCTTGTTTGATCTGGAATAGTATTTTCGTGCGGTGAACCCCGAATCAGTCACCATGGCGACCATGTACTTAGCAGGTGATGCGAAACTATGGTGGAGAACCAAATATGCAGATATGGAAGAAGGTCGCATCTTTATTAGAACATGGGCAGACCTCAAAAAGGAACTCATAAATTAATTCTTGCCTGAGAATACTGATTTCTTAGCAAGGAGGAAGCTCCACACCATCAAACAGACATGCAATATTCGAGACTATGTCATGCAGTTCTCAACTTGTTTGCTAGATATTCGAGACATGTTTGAGAAGGACAAAGTTTTCTGTTTCATGGAGCAAGCTCAGCTGCTTCTGCAAGCAGAATTACAAAGGTAGAAGGTGATAGATATTACAAGTGCTATTGCAGCAGCAGAAAGGTTTAGCGATTATATGCCCATGGCTGGATCCACTTCGCTCAATCACTCCACAGCTAGAACTGGCAGTACCAATTCAAGCTCAGGGTCGAATGCTCGATCACCTCACCAAAGTTGGGGAAACTCAAATCAGAACCGAGGAAACTACAATTCTCGACCGTCCAACCAGAACTGGAGTTCCAACAGAAATTGGAATGTCAGCCCTAGCAACTCAAATTACAACAAAGGAGGGCAAAACTACTCTGGGCAGTGGAGACCATCTGCACCTGCCCCATGCATTCTTTGCAATAGCAGGGATCACCCAACAGGCAAATGTCCATCCAAACCAGCCCTACACTCATTGATGTCCTTGCTTCAAACAGACCCTTCTAACTCGACCACATCGAGCTCGAACCCCACCAACAGTGAGACCTCCCAGATGGGAGCTCTACGCAAGCTCAATGTTGTCAAAGGAGAAATGTATGAGCACCCACACAAGAAGGCTTTACAATACATCGACATCACTATCAATGGGTTTCCTTCCCAAGCATTGTTGGATTCGGGAGCGACAGACAATTTTATTGCTCCAGAGGAAGCTAGACGTGTGGGTCTGAACTTAGAAGGAGATGTGGGTAAATTGAAAGCTGTCAATTCTGAGGCAATCTCTATTAATGGTATGGCTAGAGCTGTGCCACTACAGGTTGGTCCATGGGAAGGAAGATCAAACTTTTTAGCCGTCCCACTTGATGATTTTAAGGTGATTCTTGGCTAAGAATTCTTCCGAGGAGCTGCAGCAGGACCACTACCTTTCATGGATTTCTTGGGCTTTTTCGGACCCAGACTACGCATTGTACCAACCTCAATTCGACCCACAACTCATGATAGAATATTGTCGGCGCTCCAAGTCAAGAGAGGCTTGGCCAAAGGAGAAGATACATACTTAGCTGTGGAAAAGCTAGAGATGGAAGATGATACTAGCAAAATCCCCGAGGAAGTTGCCCAAGTTATTGCTGACTTCAGCGAAGTGATGCCGAATGAATTGCCAAAGAATCTACCTCCCAGAAGGCTCATTGATCACGAAATTGAGTTAGTGCCTGGTGCCAAGCCACCCGCACGTAATCCATATCGCATGAGCCCTCCAGAGTTGACCGAATTGAGAAAACAACTAGATGGCTTGTTGGAGTCGGGATTCATTCAGCCATCTAAAACACCTTATGGGGCACCTGTTCATTTTCAGCGGAAACATGATGGCAGTCTTCGCCTTTGTGTTGACTATAGAGCCTTGAACAAAGTCACTATAAAGAACAAATACCCGCTACCGCTCATTGCAGACTTATTTGACCAACTTGGATCCGCCAGATACTTCACAAAACTCGACTTGAGATCAGGTTACCATCAGGTCCGCATTGTTGCTGGCGACGAACCCAAAACTACTTGTTCCACTAGATATGGGTCATATGAGTTCCTAGTAATGCCCTTCGGCTTGACCAATGCTCCAGCTACGTTTTGCACCCTTATGAATGGCCTGTTTCGTCACCTTCTAGACAAGTCTGTGGTTGTCTATCTTGATGATATTGTGGTTTATAGTGGGACTATAGAAGAACACCTACATCATTTGCGAGAAGTGTTCCAAATCCTTAGGGATAATCATCTCTTTGTCAAGAAGGAGAAGTGCGAATTCGGCCAGACCCAGATCAATTTCTTGGGTCATGTTATTGGCAATGGCAAGATTCAGATGGACATGAAGAAAGTCAAGGCAATCCATGATTGAAACACTCCTAAGAACGTGTCTCATGACACCCATTGGGCGGGACATCCAGGTTGGAGATGAACACTTGCATTGCTAGAGAGGAGGTACTATTGGTCGCAGATACAGGAGGATGTAATGGCCTATGTTCGAACATGTCTTATTTGCCAGCAAGATAAGGTTGAAAGAGATCGACCAGTAGGCTTACTAGAGCCCTTGCCTATTCCGACTCGTCTGTGGGAAAGTGTTTCCATGGACTTCATTACTGGGTTACCGAAAGTGGAGGATTTCAGGTGTATCCTTGTAGTTGTTGACCGATTCTCAAAGTATGTGACCTTTATGCCGACCGGACCGACTTGCACAGCCGAAGATACGGCGCAATTGTTCCTCAAGCATGTAGTAAAGTATTGGGAACTGCCCGAAAACATTGTTAGCGATCGTGATGCACGCTTCACAGGAAAGTTCTAGAAGGAGTTGTTCAAGCTATTGGGATCCAAACTTAATATGTCGACAAACCAACATCCCCAATCTGACGGACAGACTAAGCGCTTTAACTCTATGCTCGAAGAATACCTTCGTCATTTTGTAAGTGCAAATCAGAAAAATTGGGTGGGACTACTTGATGTTGCATAATTCTGTTTCAACTTACAAAAGAGCTCAGCTACTCACTCCAGCCCCTTTCAGTTGGTTACTGGTCAGCAACCATTGACACCACATACAGAACTGACCAGATACCAAGGACCCAGCCCAAGAGCTCTTGAATTTGTCAAAGCCTGGCAGAAAAACATTGAAGTTGCTCGAGCCTATCTTGAGAAAGCCTCCCGTCACATGAAGAAATGGGCCGACAAGAAACGACGGATTGATCCCTTTGAAGTCGGGGACTTGGTATTGGTGAAGCTAGATGTATTCAACAAGTATAAAAGGACAGCTAGAGCACACAACAATCTGTTTCGCAAGTATGAGGGACCGGTACAGATTATTGAGAAAGTCGGCAAAGTCTCCTATCGCGTCAAGTTACCACATTGGCTCCGTTTCACCCATCCTGTCTTCCATGCAAGTAACTTGAAGTCCTACCATGCAGATGCCACTGATCCCACAAGAAATGTATCTACCCGAGCATTGCCTAAGCATCCTACTAAGCCAGATCGAGAAGTGGAAGAAATCTTAGCTGACCGCCTCATCAACAACACAGGCCCGGATAGAGAGTATTTGGTCAAGTGGCAGGATGAACCTCCTTCAGAGATCAATTGGGAGCCCGTCGAGCATCTGCTGCCGTACCTCTCAAAGCTGGAAGAGTACTTGAAAAAGTTCACTGCGAAGGCGTCAGCGAATTGAGTGTGGGAGAGTGTCAGGACTAGTACTGTTGGTCAGGGAAATCAAGGTCAAGAGGCCTTTCAAGACTTTCCTAATGGTCTAAAAACTCAATGTTCCCTTTTGAAAAGTGCCCAAATGCTTAGCATCTATATTATAGGGGGAAGGTTTGAACTCTTGACTGTGAGGACGTGTTGCCTCCATTGCATAGTCAGGCCAAACTATACCGCTAGCATTTTTATTATTTTCATGGCTTGGCATGTTGAGACAACACTGGGACCAGAGGGTACTAGTGATAATGATTCATTAGTCACTCATGAGTGGGTGGGTTTTTGTTGTTGAATAACTCAAGAAATGGTCTGGTTTATTGACTCTTGCCACACAAATTGTCTTCCTTCCTGCAAGTGGAATTGAGAAAGACATCCATCTATCAATCAGCAGGAATTCTAGGTGTTGAGGAAATCAGCGAGGAAATGAGCGAGGGGAGGGAGGTGGCGCGGTGGGAACCGTTCACCCACTCGGGATGCGCGCACCAAAAAAGATGGCACACATCCCGAGAGAGGTGGCTTACTGTCGAAGGAGTGAAAAAGAAGAAGGCTACCAATCCATATAAATTTGATACGCTTTGTTAGCATTCAACTAATACAATGTGATTAGTATATACATATGTAATGCCGCTTTGTAGTTCCTATGTATAAGCGTCAAATAATGTAATGTTCACTGAATAAATATGGCGGCTTAAAGAAATGATAACATTTTCCTTCAATTTTATGGCTTTCTACTTTCTTGTAACAAACTCTTTGCATACAGTAAGCCTCTGAAAGCTTTGCACACAGTAAGACCTGTGAAAGCATTGCTCTTTCAAATTTATTTAGAGCTCATTCTTGTTAAGCTTTGAGCAAAGGGGAAAACATAAATGATCAAGTATATTCTCTATGTCACAGATGTAAATTTATCATTCATCCATTTTTGCGAAAACTGTTAAATGTGATAATGTGGTTTATTAGATGAGTAATTCTACGCTGCCTTGTTTGAGTGTCTTTTTGGGGTTTTTTTTTACGCTTTCACTCCTTTTCTTTAAAACCACAAAAAAGGTAGAAATGTCAAAACCTCAAAAAAGACATGAGAGAGGCACCCAAACAAGATAGCATAAATTTTTTAGGAATAAGTTGTCCCTACTATGTGAAACTTTTATCAAGGAAATGCTGGATTATCAAAATATAACAGCCATGGAAACCCAATATTCATCAGCTTCTTCCATTTTGTGAATCTTATTCTGTCTGCTTTTTCCATAACAATCTTAACTTAGACGTGCTCTGAAATATGTTCACTTAAAATTGTAATAATAAAGTATTTACTGCATTTACCAGCTCATCAACTGAATTTCATAATCCACTTTGGCAATTTGAACAGAATTTTCCTCTGTTCTAGTTATTACCAATACTTGAGATGACCCCAGCAGTACAGATATCACTCATCAGAATAATCAGGAAGGGTATACACAAATTGACATTCATGTAGGATGGAATCCACAAAATATCATATAGAACGCAATATAAAAAGCTAGGGTCATCAAACGAGTGTAAATTTATACTCAATACTGTCAAGAGAGAACCTAGCATGAACCAGAAAACATACTACTTTTGCTTGATGATGAGTTCCTGCCTATAAATCGGCAACAGAATAGACTCCTTAGATTGATCATATGCTCTTGAGCTGAATGACGGGAATAAGACGCAGACCTTAGTAGTCAGTACTCATTGTCCAACACAGAGGGATCTGCAGTAGCTGGGATATCAGAACTAGACAATACATGTACCAATTGGTATTTTTCAAACCAATTTGTGCACAGCTTTGGCCCTACGATTTGCAATGGTTCTTTTCCTCAATACCCGACTGAGAGAATCTTTGCCGAAGGACTTGGAGAACTTCCTCTACCTTGACATCCTTGAGCGCCAGCAAAACCATAGCATGATAGAGCACATCTGCCATCTCTGAAGCAGCACGAGATTTATCCTCATTCTCCTCCAATGTTTGGCATAATTCATCTGCTTCTTCCCTATTAATGAAGTAAGGACTTCCATGTAAGAACCACAATTCGAAAGGCTGAGCTTGATGATTAGGCTTTCTGACTGTCTTGCTAAGGTTAAATGATTAGGCTTTCTGACTGTGACCTCTGGGAAAGTTGACATCCTGATAGAACTTGTTGGCCACAGATTCTGGTTCCAGCATAAACACAGGGGAGTGAAATACAGCTGATTTGACCCCATTTTCACTTCCGAAACGAACGTCTGAAGCTCGGATGTTGGAAACCAGAACTAGTGTCACTAACATAAGCATCCCCCATTGAAACATATATGTTTGAAGATTATAAACTTGTTGATTAGATCATATACTCTGCAAGAATTACAAGATTCCAATCTAAGGGGGTGCTTTTTTTGCCTCTATTATGATTAGAGGTCTGAAGTTTGCAAAATGTTGCACAGTTTCTTATGAAATTCAGACACCTAAACTCCCCCGCACATTTAGATGAAAACAAACTTCTCAAACATGGGTTTCTCTTCTCTTTCTTTTTTTTCTTCTCTTTTCTCAAGCAGATGATCAAATTAGAAAAAACTCAAATAAACATCATAACTGAATTACCAATTAAAGGAAAGATAAAAATAACACTAAATCATCTGACTTAATCACTGAAATGGTTAATCATCAGAATATGCAGAAAAAGATAAGAGACTGCAAATGGGTACTTATTAAATCATGAAATTAAGAGAAAAACTAAGAAATTAATTGCAATCTAATATGGAGAATAAAGAAGATAAGTTAGAAATTGTTAAGGGCCACACACCTTGTTATGTGAATTGCAGGTAAACAAGACTTTGATTTTAGGTGAACTCCTTCATGTCGAGCTTCAACACATATATATATATATATATAGCTTATAAGTCTTGAGTGACGCAGCTAGTGAGGTTATAAGCATATATATGGACTACAACAGATAGTTTATACAAGATCTACCCACAAGAAGAAATTAAGTTTGGCACTTACCTTCTCTGGTTTCTTCGTGCGATGGAAAGCTGATTCTCTCGATTCTTCTCTCGGTGGAGTCGACGATGGGGAGGGAGGATGCGATGGAGCTTCTTCTTCGATGGGGAGGGAAGATGCGATGGAGGGAGGATAAACCATGCTTCCAGAAACTTGATTTCTTCTTCGATGGGGAGGGAGGATTTGCTGAAAATCGAAATCGAAATTGGGAAAAATTTTGTTACTGCTGAAACTCCCTCCAAAATACCTATTCACGTGCCTTGGACCCTCCCAGGCGCACGTGCCAAAGAGTGTTCAGGCAGCGACCCAGGCGCGCCTCCCAGGCCAACTAGAATTGTTGCTTGATTTTTATAGTCAAAAATTCTAGCTGGCCCGTCCTCACAGCCCGCCCTATGGGACGGACCCTCCCAGGCACGTGGTCCTACGTCGTCCTTCGCACGTGCTTCTGCATCGATTCAAAAAAAAAAAAAAAAAAAAATGAAAAAAAAGAGGGAATCGAAATTTTTGGGGAGAAAAGGAGGGAACCTCTCCCTCTCCCCATTTCCATATCCACAGAGACAGAGACAGAGAAGAGAACCACTCCCTCTCCCCCAACGAAGACCGAGGAAGCCCTTCCTCTCCCACTCGACAGAGGAAGCCCTCCCTCTCCCGCTCGAGCCAAAGAAGAAGCCACTTTTGGCTCCAAAGAAGAAACCAAAGCTAAAGGTCTCGTCGATCTCTCCATCCTCCCTTCTTTCTTTCTAGCGAAATAGGTGAAAAGATGGTAAGATCTCTCACTGTGTCTTGAAAAATTGAATCTTTAACATGATTTCCCCATCTGTTGTTTTGAGTTTATCTATTTCAAAGTCAAATTTTTTGCTTTTTTTTTTCTACAGTTTTGATGATGGGTTTTGTAGTTCCTTTCATGGGGTGTTTTTGATTTGTTGGTTTTTTTCTTCTTGTGGTTGTTCTTCTCCTACTTCAAGGATTTGGTGGGCAGAGAAGTGACGGTAGAGTTCCAATCCATCTCTCTGTCACCCTCACAATTTTTCTGCGAATTTGATCAATGGGGATCTCTAAATCCATGCAAATTTGCTTAAAATCTCTCTTTGGGGTTGTTTCTTTTGTGCAAAATTTTGACCCCTTTGTTTCTTTTATTCTGCAGAGATGTGCAAGAGGTTCTTCCACCTATTCTGAACTCAACTTCAGAGCCCCCTCCTTTGTTTGATGGAACAACAAGGTGAGTTTCAGAACCCCATTTTTTCTTCTCTATGTACTTGGGGTTTAATAGTGTAGATCTCAAATCCCAGAATCCCATTTTTTCTTCTCTATGTACTTGGGGTTTAATAGTGTAGATCTCAAATCCCAGAATCTGCATAACAAAATTTTTGTGGGTGTTTGATTGTTTATTCTAATTGTTTATCCTTTTGAAACCCAAACTTGCTGCATCCCTGATTTTAGAATCAGTATATGTATTATTTTAGTTAAAATAAAGATTAGTTTAGTGAATGGTTTTTTTTTTTTTTTGGGTGTGTGTGTGAAAATTGGTACCAAATTTCAGCAATGTTGATATACTGCTAGGCATGGTTAAGGTTCTATTTCTGGTGAAAGAGAAGAAGGATCAAAGATGATTTCCTTGTGGGGTTATTGGGATCATCCCAAGTTCGCAACCCACAGTTTGAAAATGGGAATCGGAAGGGAATTGAGAAAAGAACAAGAGAGATTGTCCTGATTGAACAAACCATATAATTTAGAAAACGTGACCAAACTTATTGGTGTTCACATCTCATATGGGACAAGCCATCCCTTATCGAACAAACATAAACTTTAGCAAATGTGACCCATGTCAGTTTTTCTTCTTGTGTTCATGCACACACACACACTGTAAACGTTCTCATTTATTTGCAATTTTCTTGTTTGTAGGTTGTATACCTCTTTCATTTGCCCATATGGCGTTTGCTGAAGAATTGTTTGCCTACACGGACACCTTCAGTGCAGAGGTTATTGGTGCACTTAAAGGGAACTCGGATGCAGGTAAGATCGAACACCTTCTTTCCTGAAAAATTAAAATTGTTAACTTAGAAATAGGCTGATTTGCATCGTTTACGCATGTGCATTCAGGTTCTACATTTGATTGCCTAGAAAAAGCTCTTTCCAAATTCGATGATTGCCCTTTCTTTCTTGGTCAATTTAGTCTGGTAAGTTACCATTTCTCCACATTAAGCTAGAGCCTAGAATTCTCATGTCACTTGAGTTTCCCTGAAGTATATCTTCGGATGCCTTTATGAGAAATTGATGTAATCAAGTTCTGAAATTTGGAAGTTCTGATATTTTCGACAATACCATGACATTTCTCAACTATATTCTATTTTATGAGGACTTGTGTCTTGTTTTATTCCTTTTGCTACCGTTACTATCTCTTGCATTGGTTTTATGGCTTAAAACTTAAACAGTTCATGAGTGCAGCAAAATAGAGCTGTTTGAGCTGAACTTGAGACAGGATCCTTATTCTTTGGTAGCTTGAATATGTTTGCTTTACTGAGTCATTTTGTGTTAAGTTTCGTGTTACTTTACAAAAATTGAGGAATTTATCACAATTACGTCTCTGTATATATTTAACTTGGTTCATTATCTTTCTCAAGGATTTTCATATTTAATGTTCAGGTGGATATTGCCTATGCTCCGTTCGTGGAAAGATACTCTCTTTTGCTGTCTGATGTCAAGAAGTACGACATCACATCAGGAAGGCCTAAGCTGACATTGTGGATCGAGGTACACTCTGCTGCTCAATATTATTTATATTACTTGAGATCTATGTAAGGATTAAGTTGTAGTTGAATCTGGCACCTATAAAAGAGAAAAGAGAAGGATCACTACTGATTCTTTTGCTTAGAATTTCACACAATGTTAAGAGGCGAGCCAGGAAATGCACATTACTGAGTCTTATATAAGATTTTTAGCACCTAATTTTGAGAGTAGGAAGGCTGACGACATACTGCCTTAGATGATTACTTTTGATGCCATCACAAAGTAACCTCTTCTTTAGTGACTAGAAGGATGATATTGATGTCAAATATGCTTTACCTTGTCATGCAGGAATTGGAAAAGATTGAGGCTTATAAACAAACAAAATGGGATTCGCAGGTGCTAGTTACAGGTCTGAAGAATCACCTCGGGGTAAGCTCTCTTAACTGTATTTCTGATTTATGATCTGTTTTCAGTTAGCTATAATTTACAGTCTCAATGATAGCTGAGCTCCTCTTCTTTATTCTATTGCAGTTGAACTGAGGAACTATGCATGAACCACGACTACCTTACTATGGTGATGTCTTAGTAACAAGTCAGTAGCACACCTCATGCAGGCTCAAGTGTGGTACACAGACTATGCTTTCGGTGTTTACTGCTTTAAGAGTTGTGTTTAATGTACATGCTTAGCAAGTGATGTGTTCTGAAAGTAAGTAAATAAATAACTTGAAAGTTTTATGTGATTGGCTGGTTTTATGATGTCGATCCTTCTGGATATTAATTGTATGTCGGATATGAAATATCAATATAGTTATGAATTATCAGTTTCGACAACGGTGCATTATTCAAATTATTCATAGCTTTTCATCAGGTTTATAGCAGTTACCATACTGTATAATTTCCAGTATCAAGCTGCAAAGTATGTGAAGCATTACTAAAATTCGACAGAAAGAAGCAACTGGCAAGGTAACTTGCGACAGTGACTTAAATTAGGATTGCCTTTTATAGCAGATACTACAAGTACATTGTAACTCAAGGAAATTGAAGCTTTTTCTGCATTTTGTGTCAAGCACTCCCCTTGGTGCTCACTAAAACAACTTGATTAGAAGAAAAACAAGCACCCAGTGGTCCCTATAAATAAGAGATTAGCAAGAGCAATAGAATTCATTCATTCTGTAATAAACTTTTGTACATTGAGCTTTGCTCATAAGGGAGACTGGCAATCTCAAATTCTGCCTGTTACAATTCATTCTTTTCCATTGTAATCTTTACAATCCATTCTATACAAAATTCCATCATTTCAGAATCTGGCTTCATTGTTCAGAAACTCTTTTAGCTGTTCTTATCTTGCAAGACTCCATTGCTTCCAGGGATCAGCAACTCTGACATTGGTTCCATTGCTTCCAGGAATCAGCAACTCTGACACACCCAAAAAAAAAAAAAAAAACCATTCACTAAACTAATCTTTATTTTAACTAAAATAATACATATACTGATTCTAAAATCAGGGATGCAGCAAGTTTGGGTTTCAAAAGGATAAACAATCAAACGCCCACAAAAATTTTGTTATGCAGATTCTGGGATTTGAGATCTACACTATTAAACCCCAAGTACATAGAGAAGAAAAAATGGGGTTCTGAAACTCACCTTGTTGTTCCATCAAACAAAGGAGGGGGCTCTGAAGTTGAGTTCAGAATAGGTGGAAGAACCTCTTGCACATCTCTGCAGAATAAAAGAAACAAAGGGGTCAAAATTTTGCACAAAAGAAACAACCCCAAAGAGAGATTTTAAGCAAATTTGCATGGATTTAGAGAATCCCCATTGATCAAATTCGCAGAAAAATTGTGAGGGTGACAGAGAGATGGATTGGAACTCTACCGTCACTTCTCTGCCCACCAAATCCTTGAAGTAGGAGAAGAACAACTACAAGAAGAAAAAAACCAACAAATCAAAAACACCCCATGAAAGGAACTACAAAACCCATCATCAAAACTGTAGAAAAAAAAAAAAGCAAAAAATTTGACTTTGAAATAGATAAACTGAAAACAACAGATGGGGAAATCATGTTAAAGATTCAATTTTCAAGACACAGTGAGAGATCTTACCATCTTTTCACCTATTTCGCTAGAAAGAAAGAAGGGAGGATGGAGAGATCGACGAGACCTTTCGCTTTGGTTTCTTCTTTGGAGCCAAAAGTGGCTTCTTCTTTGGCTCGAGCGGGAGAGGGAGGGCTTCCTCTGTCGAGCGGGAGAGGGAGGGCTTCCTCTGTCGAGCGGGAGAGGAAGGGCTTCCTCGGTCTTCGTTGGGGGAGAGGGAGTGGCTCTCTTCTCTGTCTCTGTCTCTGTGGATATGGAAATGGGGAGAGGGAGAGGTTCCCTCCTTTTCTCCCCAAAAATTTCGATTCCCTCTTTTTTTTTTTTTTTTTCGAATCGATGCAGAAGCACGTGCGAGAGACGACGCAGGACCACGTGCCTGGGAGGGTCCGTCCCATAGGGCGGGCTGTGAGGACGGGCCAGCTAGAATTTTTGTTTTATAGTCTATGTTCATTGATGTTGCCTAAAATTTGACAAAAAAAATTAATAATAATAATTTGTATATTCATTTTAATTATTATTGTTTTTAACCATAAAGATGTGATGATTGTCTTAAGGCATCAACCCAATAGTATGATTTAATAAACATAGGCTCTGCATGATGCATCGAAATATCAATTTGCAATGCATTAGTTTTCAATACATTAGATGGGACTTTCTTAGTGCAATGTCTCCTAACTCGTTTAATGAATGGTGAGTATATTGTTAACCTACGACGAAGTAGATTTTTTTTTTATCTCGTAACTCCTCCCACTTTTAATATAGTCGATATGGTTTGAACCTTAAACTTGTGATTTCATCTGTCACAAGCTTATTGTTGAGCTGATACCCCTATTGACATGACAAAGTAGCTTGGTTTGACGTGATCTTGTAAAGTAACAACTAAGATCCATTAGGCACTAAAAATGATTATTTTTTTGACTAGTTTTGGAAATGCACAACTTAGCAATGTAGTTCACAACATGTTTTAAGCTGGACAAATATGGTCCAAAGCAGATGATTAGTTAAAAGCAAAGACAAGGTGAATCAAGTAGGGAGTTGATCTTAAACCTAACTTTGAGAATCCAATAAGACATAATTATCATAATCTACATTTTTGTAATCAGTAAAATAAGCTGAATAACTTGGAGTAGACTTTGTTTTTCCCAATAAATAAAATTAGTGAACCTTCTATTTTATCTTTTTCTCCAATTATATAACTATTTAGTTGTTCAAGAGGTGTAGTTTTCCACATTTTTATTAAGAAAATATTTTCCATTTCCAAGTATTTGAATCAAATACAATTATTTTTCAAATGAAACTGACAGACATGCTTAGGGTTCCATTAATGAAGTGATCAAATTGTTATAAAAAAAAGCCACAAATTTCCATACTACTTTGATTTTCTACAAAACACAATTAATTTTTGGGGTTAAACACATTTAATTTTGTGGGGTTTATGTCCATGGATCTCTGTTCTTTTATCGAAAAATAAGTCAAAGTACACCCATCTATGCACCATGTCTTATGGAACACCATTTTAAAATATAAATCCATTGAAATAACCAATCAATATTCAAATTTGTTTTCGTAAATTAATGTCATTTTTTCCTATTTTCCGAAATTCTAGCCAACCTTTTTTGGGCATTTTCTTAGTTTTTTTACAATTTCACCTCTTCTATAAATGGTGTTTGTGGTTGTGTTTTAAATAGAATGGGTAAAAGTGTAAATAAGTCAAAAGTGGCTAGCAAACAAGGCTAGCTAGACTTACTCTTCCATTTTTTAATCAAAATTACTGAAACAAAAGATACAAACTTCATAAAAATTTGAATGAGGCTAGGGAATTAGATTTTGCAACTTGAATGATGTGGTATCAGCAGAAGATTTTTTAACAACCTCGAGATACATATATACAATTAAAAAATTTCATCATTCTTTCAAGATCACGCTACGTCACCCTAGTTGCAAAATTTGGTTACAAAAACCTGATTTTCTAGTATTTTTGATAAAATTTATATAAATGATTAACAACTTCTTTCCCATTATTTATTTAATTATTTCAAACAATAGTAGAGGGAAAATCTTTTGAGTGATACACACCACACTCCAAATATATTTTGAATTAAAATATAAATTTTGAATTTTTCTTTAAAAAATAACAAATATCTAATCAAGATCATCTTTATTTATCTATTTATTTGTATGTACAATAATGTTTAATTATAATTAAATTGTCAGTTTATGAAAGAACTATTAAGACGAGGTGAATCTATTTTGAGTGGACTTTGTTATTCCCAATAATTAAACAAGTGAAGCTTCTGTTTTATCTTTTTCTTCCTATTTTAATTGAGATGGCCAAGAAGGGTGACTTCCAAGTTTCTACATCTAATAAATCTTAAAAATAGTGTTTTTTTTAAGTTCATTAAAATAAAAAATTCAATTTCAAATGGTACCAAAGCCACCCCAAATTACTAAATTAAAATCTATTTTTCAAATTGTTTCTGACAGACATGCTTGTGGATCCATCCATCCATGCAAAAATACAATCTCCCAAGTCACTTAAAATTTCTATAAACATGTTTAGTCAATTATTAGCTTGGAAGAAAGTGAGAGAAAGAGAGGAAAAACAAAGAAGAAGGATGGAAAGCAGAAACGAGGGTGGGATTTTGCAGAGAATCCAATGGAAAGACCAAAGCTAGCTAGGAGTGAACTTTCCAAAGAACAATGCCAATGATCTTAATCCAAACTTAAAATTTCTATAAACATTTTAGTCAATTTATAAATTAGCTTGGAAGAAAGTGAGAGAGAAAGAGAGGAAAAACAAGAGAGAGGCTAACTGTCGAGGGAAATGGTGAGGGGGGCCGTTCATCCCCCTTGGGATGCGCGCAAGAAAAGTCAACGTGCAAGAAAAGTCAAAGAACAATGCCAATGATCTTAATCCAAACTTTCTTGAAAACTAATAATTTGTGGTGTATTTGTTTACTAATAATTAGTTAATCTTTTAACTATTGGGCTACCTAGGTTTTTTTTAGTATAGAAATTGAGACATTAGGAAAAAAAAGGGTATTTCAATCTCTATAATAAATAGTTAATATGAGATTATTCTTGTAATATCGGTATTTCAATCTCCCCTTAAGACTAGCAGTCCAAGTTTGTTAAAAATACTCTTTAAAAATTTAAGATTGAGATTTAGTATTTTATATCTCAAATAAATCATCTTGAAATAAATCAAAAAGTTCAATCAAATAATACGTTTATCCAGAGGAAAATTCCACAGTCATTGAAAAAAAAATCGTCTTCTTTCCCAACCCAAGCCGGCCTATCACCATCCATCATCCTAGAGATGCTGGAAATGGCTCCATCTCTAGAATGATGGATGGTAATGGACCGGCCTAGCGTGGGTTTGGCGCTCTAGAATTACACGAACCATTTTGTCAACTGCACAGCACCCAATCCAACCACTTTTCAACTGCAAACCAACATCAACTTCAATGTCACTTCAAGGCAAACCAATTAAAAAACACTACTGGCCAAACAAACCCTGAAACGCCTCTAATCGTCTCTTATTTTCTTATATGTTTTGCTATTTCCATGGCTATTCTCCCTCATTGGAATAAGATTCAATTGATTGATACAAAATTCGACTATAGACCCAAGATATTTTCCATTTTATTGAATCATGTGATGAATAGATTGTGACTAACTGATTGCAAGATTCAAAATTTCCTACAAAACCATTAGGTTTCTTCCAATCGATCGCTATTAGACCGAATCTTGCGTTTTTTAGTAGTAGCTGTCGATAGGGTTGAAAACCGACCGACGGTTTGGTTTTACACTTAAACTATGAACCGAACCGACTTTGATCGGTTTCAAAATTTTCAAACCAAAATCGAACCGTCTAAAACCACCGAACCGACTGATTATTTTAAACATATTATATTATTTATTATATATATTTGGTCAGTTAAAATCACATAGAAACCGAAAACCGAAAACCGAACCGACCACTTCGGTTTTGAATTTTTTAAAAACAAAATCATTCGATTTTGATCGGTTTGGTCGGTTTTTTGTTCAACCTTAAGTGTCGAGGATTTGGGATGAACTTGAAGAATTTTGGGAGGTGGTTGTTTGATTCAGGTGTGTAGGGATGTTACATGTTGGTGGTGGTTCGTTATAATAGAGCGGTGATGGCTCGTTATACACCACCCTCCCACCCTCTTCCTCCATGTTTAGCTCCAACCCCACATCTCGTTGCTCTCTCCTTATCACCTTATTCTCTCTGACCCATAAACCACTGCCACCACCTCCCTATTTGTTCTCCCCGGCCCTTGCCCCTCCTTTGCCTCTGTTCACCCAGCAACCTGCACCGCCTCCGCCCTTCCTTTTCCTCTCTCTCTCAGTTATGAAGATTAGGGGTTTTTTTTTTTTTTCATCCAATATTTCTTGAGATGTATTTGTATCTCAAGGTATGACTTGTGTTTTAGTCACAAGTACAAATTCGTATCTCAAGTCACACCAATGGTTTATTTTGTAAGGTCATTTTGGTAAGCAAAATGAATGCACATGAGAGTTTCACAGTCAACGTGTCAGGACCGCTAGTCTTGGGCAGTGACCAAAATAAATACAAAAGGAGTTCACCTTACCAGCAAAATTTAGATCCCGAAGGCCAGATTTAAGTATACTAAGAGTCTTATTACATTTACGGATATTGTACACACATGATTAAATAAAATCAACATCGTTTAAAAACTACATTTGACTAAAAATTTCGCATGTTGTTTCTAGTGTTAATTAGTAAAAAAAAAAATTTAATTTAATCTCAAATGAATTAAATTATGTTTTTTAGTAATATTCTTAAGTGTAAACCATAACTTAGCGGGTTATAAATGAAAATGAGTAATCAAAATGACTTTTTCCCATTAAACAACAATTGCCCTTTTAAAGTATAGTTATTATTTTGAATTCATTTATCTAGAGTTCAACAAAAGTTTATAACAATTATTACTCAGAACACTCGAAAGGTTTGCATTTATAGTATAACTTTGCAAATATATTCACTTTGTTGCAAATTTGTCTATCAAACTCACCTATCTAGTTTTCTTTATCTAACTTTCTCATCAATTCTAAAATCTAAACAACCAATCAACGATTCCAAACCTCTAATTTTTCAAAACACTTTTCTACGGTAATATATAATCAAGCTTCAACCTTGTTTACTTACCTCTCCAACTAAATATTCACAAATTATCTCAATCCGCAAAACTTTAGCCTTGTACATTTTATTACAAAATCGTTGAGTGACTTAAATCACTCAAAAGTATTAAACCAACATAGATTGCTTTGAACTAAAAATGTTTTAACATGGATTGCTTGGAAAAACATTGAGGTAATAATTTATTTACTGTTTTCAAGTTTTAGGTTAAAATTTTATTTGTTTATACAATACTATTAAGAATTATTCAGTTTTTTTGGATGTAAATATAATAACTGTTTTATTTCACAATTTTTAGGTTGTATCGCAACATGTCTAAATGAGCTTACAACGAAAGAATATTACATTTGTTGGTGTTGAGCATGAAAAAAGCACTGGTTTTCATCACTAAAAAGAGAGATAAATATTAACATTGAGAGTTTTGGATGTTTTTTGTTAGGGTTGGCAGTGGGGCGGATTTTCACGAATATTCGCCCCACCAAATCCGTATGGGGCGGATTTGGATATGGTTGAATGGATTTTCGGGTGGTTTCGGATATCCAAAAAATATCCGTTGACTATTCGGGGCGGATACGGTTTTAGCCATATCCGCCCCGCAGTTTTAGCCATACCATCATCCTTACCCTAAAGTAAGTATTGATTAAACCATTTTCAAAAAAAAAAAACTAAAACTAAAACTAAACAAACCCTGAAAATCCGCTGACATCTCTTCCACCTCGAGACACAAAACTCACTTTGGTCTCTTCCACCAATCCACCTCCAGACAAGAAATGAAATTAGAATACTAAGGATTCACTCTCTCCCCTTTCTCACTCACACTCTCCTCTTCAGGCTTCAGCGACAGAGCGACAAAGAACAAAGAACTAAAGGAGTCACACTCTCCCCTTCAGCGACAGAGCGACTCCTTCAGCGAAGCCGACCAGCGACAGAGCGTCTCCTTCAGTGAAGCCGACCATCTCCTTCACCGACAGAGCGTCTCCTTTAGCGAAGCCGATCGTCTCCTTCAGCGAATCCGGTCGTCCCCTTCAGCGAAGGCAGGAGACAGATGACCCTTCGAAAGAACGACCCCATCCCGGCCGCCTCCCTCTCCCCTCCCTTCCCCGCCTTCTTCTCCCCTCACTTCCCCGCCTTCCCAAATTTTTGATTTGAGATCAGATCAAAGATTTTGATCCGATATCAGATCTCTGAGATCAGATCCGAGATCAAATCAAGATCAGATCTGATCTGATCTCAGAGATCAAATTTTTTAGATCGCTTTTTTTTTGTAATTTCTGTATGATCTCACAAAAACCAAATCTGTTATAATCTGTTTTTTTGCACAATGGTGGTGTGATTCGATATATTATAATCTGTTTTTTTATTATTATTATATGAGAATATGTTGGTTATTGTTTTGATATTTGAGAATCTGTTTTTTTTTTCTCCGGGTATTTTGGGCGGGGCGGATATCCACCAATCCGTCCGGTTCGGGGATGGTTTTTACAAAATATGGTAAACGAATATTCGGGGCAGATTTGGATATCTGTGATCTCCAATGGGGCGGGGACGAATTTGTCCAAATCCGCCCAATCCGCCCCGTTGCCATCCCTATTTTTTGTTAGATTGCAAAATCGAGTATAGTTGTTTTTTTGGTACAATAAACAATTTCATTTATTGTGAGAGTGATTGTTTGATTGAAGACAATTTTTTCAAATATAGAATTTTAGATGTTTAATGAAGAAAATGAATGTTGAATTGGTAATGGTACCGGTGCTTTTGGTGAATTTAAATTTCATCCTTTTAGGTTTCATGTTTCAATTTATATGAATTGCATCCATTTTGGTATAATTTGTAATTTGTAGCTTCTCTTCTTAAAATGATAAATAAGTTTTCAATTAAAATTTTACAAACTATTGCCCAAATTTACAAATTTTCGAAAGTGCACAATAGAAATCAGAGTAATCATGAATAAGAGCTATAACACTGAAAATATACCAAATAGCCTCTAAATACAATTGCATTTATCTTGAAAATATACCAAATAGCCTCTAAGCATAATTGCATTTATATTAAGTACATTCCTTCAATTTGAAGACAATATCTCAGATTACAGACATTTTCTTCGCATTTGGTAAATCCCGTAAATTGGAAGTCTCTTTGACAGCTTTGTATTTCAACCGAAAGTTGTAAATACAGTTTTAGATACATTTTCAGATGAAACTTTTGTCGCAAATTAAAATTTTAACTGATAGTAAAAAGGATATAGGATTCAGGAGAAAAAGAGGAAAAAAAAAATCGAGTAAAACCTTTCATACTGTGGATTACGATCACTGTAAAATCAGGTTTTTATGCATTTTCAGAAAAAAAAAATTTGTAAAGCGAACAACAAAAATAAAATAAAATGTTTCAAATAAGGAATTATGCCTTTGAAATTCAACCAAAATTCGTAAATTCAGTTTTCAATCCATTATTAAATTGAAACTTTTTTTTTTCAACCTAAAAAACGAAAAGGGTAGTAAAAAGACAACGGGACAAAGAACAAAAATAAAAAATCGAGAAATTTGGCTCAAATGGCAGATTATATAGCCTATGAAATTAGGATTAAATTTGTTCATTCAGTTTTTGAACAATTTTTTAGATGAAACATTTGTTATAGCCTAAAAACCTTAAAGTTAAGTAAAACGGATAAGGGTTGATGAATATGGTGAAGAGATAAATAAAAGATTAAAAAAAAATTCAACAAAAACTGTTCAAATCGTGGATAAATGACCTTTGAAATTTAGACAAAATTTGTAAATTCCCATTTTTTTTTTCCAACTTAAAAAATTGAAGGATACTAAAAAGCATAAGGAACTAAATGGATAAAAAATAAATGCAACTTGAGAAAAACTTATCAAATTGTGGATTACAACTTTCGAAATTCAAACAAAATCCGTAAATTCAAAATTTGCACAATTTTTAGATTAAACTTTATTTTTCCACCTAAGAATATTATTATATGATATACTAAAAGGAATAGAGGATGGAATGAACAAGAACAAAAATGACAACAAATTTTTTTTTTTGAAAATAAAGAGAAATTTTGCTCAAATCATGGATTATATAACCTTTAAAATTTGTAATTTCAATTTTTAAGATGAAACTTTTGTTTTCATCTAAAAAGCTTAAAGGGTACTAAAATGGACAAGGGAGTGAAGGGATTAAGAACAAGCAAAAAAAATCTATAAAATTTTTCTCAAATCGTAGAGTTATAAGTCTTTGAAATTAAGAGAAAATCTGAAAATTCTTTTTTGACCCAACTTTTATATAAAACTTTTGTTTCATTTTAAAAAGACATAAGTTTTGAAATTATGATTCAGTTAACAATTGATTGCCCAAATTTACAAATTTCCAAGAAATAAGACATAAGTTTTTCCTTTTAGTAGCTTTGGTTTTAATGTCATGAAATTTTCTTCCATTTCTTGAATTTACTTCTGTACATTTTTCTTAATTAGTTATGAGGTGATTAAGTTAGCTTCATAGTTTGCTTATTGCTGGTTTTACAAAACCAATGTTTAGGATTTCTCATGGCCCTAAAGTTTGCCACTTGACTTGAAAAGTGATAGTCAGTAAGACTGAAAGTGAATTCTTGAATTGTTCATTATGTTTCTGTTATCGATTATTTTCCCTTAAAAGTGAATTCTTGAGTTGTTCATTATATTTCTGTTAGCGATTACTTTCAGCAGTTGGGTTCGAGTTGTTCATTATGTTTATGTTATCGATTACTTTCAGAAGATCAGTTGGTCTCTGCAATTTGGAAAAGGCTGAAGACCCTTCTCAAAACTTCAAGTTCACCTCCTCCTCTTCTTCTGCATGGGCTAGAGCTAACTTCAAGTTTTGAGTCCTTCAATACCATCTTTACTACCAACCACAGCTGCGGTCTTTTCTCATGTATAGCTTCAATGCCCGTAGAAGTTTTTTGTGCTCCTACCATCTCCACCCTGCAGTCGCAAATTTCCCTCACATACATCCTGCAGCCACAAGTTAAGGCATTCTTGTACATGAATGAAACATATTTTCTCATGTATAGCTTCAACGTCCGTAGAAGTTTTTTGTGTTCCTACCATCTCCACCCTGCAGTTGCAAATTTCCCTCACATACATCCTGCAACCACAAATTCCTCAGAGTCAGAGGTTAAGGCATTCTTGTACATGAATGAAACATACGTCTCCAGCACACATTTCATTACAATCTCAGAGAGATGTATATTCTCGTCTACAAGTTCTGAAAGACGGCAACATCACTTATAATGATTACATTTAGAACATTTCACATAAGATAGCTACATTAAGGGAAAGCAACTTCAACTTTAAACCAAACAGAACTTCAAAAGTAAAGAAGAAACATTATAACACTCTCAAATCTAATAAGTCCGGAATAGCACTTCTAGGTACAAGAGAAACAAACCCCTCAGCACTGAACTACTATTTCCAAACCATGTTTTCAAACTCTAAACCCTTAACCAAGAAAATCACAAAAGTTATTACCACACAAGCCAGTCTGAAATGTCAGCACGCCTTTCTGATATTTTATTTTTTGAGGTAAAAGGACTACTGTACTAAAGTTCTTCAACCCTTTGGGTAGAGGCTATACATATTCTATGCACATAGACCCACTATAAGGCTAATACAAAATATGATTTAAAAACTAAAAGGAAAATTGGAAAGATGATCCAATGAGAAGTGCACCGCAGGAAGCAGGAAGGAAAGAAAATAATGAGACTCTCTCAGGCGGTTTATCAATTGATGTTCTGCTGGAATGCTTGGCCACTCCTTAAGTTAGAGCTGTACAGTTTGATGAATAACTATAGGATGAAGTTGAAACCTTAGAGTCTGTCAATAAAATCCAGAGGCATGTTGTGATCAAACAGGCCACCTACAAGTATTTCTCTCCTAGCACGCTTATGAGATGAACATCCGCTCTCATAATTTGAGGACCCAGAAGAAGGGAGACTAGATTCCACTGTACCTCCTATATATATTGCATATTGCATGTCAGTAAGGATGGAAGGACAAAGATCTTAACCTTCAATTTCTTTTCCAGTTAAACTAAAATCAAAAGAGAAGAGTTGTCATAATGAAATAATAGAAAACGCTTGGGATGAGATAAACCAGATGTATAAACAGCATATAAACACCAGAAGTTTCAATAGCAGTACCATTGGTACCAGAACTCTGTGGAACATTAGAATCGGTGCTCCAGACAGGAAGTTCTGATGCTCGCTCAACTCCTTTTGATTTGTAAGGGGCAATATTGTGGGTAGGATGTTGAAGACAACCCAATAATTCATTTTCAATGCACTCGTACCTGCACAGATAGTATGTGTGATTAGTAAACCACACATCTAAAGACCGTAAAGTACTATGAGAATTAAACTTACATTTTTTTGCAGAGTCCATCAATAATCACTGACAGATTAATGACTTGCATCCTTATATCCATGATTTTACCCTCAGAATACTCAACGAATGGTTCTTCTACAAATTTAGAGAGCTTCTCTACATTTGATTCGAGCTGCTGCTGCTGATCTTCGAATAGGTGTTGTTTCAAGTCCCTTTGCTCCTTGGTCATCTCATCCTTGAAGAGATCATTACCAAACATGCAATATGCAAATGGGTACGAGTATGAAAGAACCCTCCTTGATCTGACGAGTCTGTCAAGCCCATTGGTTACCCAGCTGGAATCTTTTAGCATTGATTCCTTTATTTCCAAACATGCTACTTTATCATGTATCGTTTCTTTTAGTTTCGATTCAAGTTTAAAAGAGTTTGTATGAGCTTTGTAGCAGTTGTGATAGTGCATGTATCTGCAGAGGTCCCTCTTTGCACGCTCAGCTTTCTGCTCTCTTTCTTCTTTGTAGCGACCACAACTGTGACCATTGATACTTGACCATGTATGATTCCGCCCAGTAGCTCCGCCACACAACCAACTGCATTATGGAAGAATAAATATAACATCTTGTTAATTGAAATGCAAAACAATCATAATTAAATACAAACTTGTTTAGAAAGCATAAAGGAAACATTGCATTCTAATAAGCATCAGATGAGATACAGATCCACATAGCCCTTTAGTTACAGTATTTTGATCAGGAAATATGTTTAAGAAATATATTTACAAGTGATTCCAGTGCCTGCTACGATCAATGTGCTAACTTTCGGAGCCATTCGCAAAGCATTGAACCATTTAATTTTTGTGTTAGATCTGGTTTAACAAGCATGCTTCAGTCATTTGGGAGCATGAGCTAATCACATGATATAATGCTGAATATCCTATTTGTGAAAAAGCACAATAAGCCAAAGGTGTGATGGCTCAGTGGTTGAGCAGTGGCGGATGGTATCACTACGTCACGGGATCGAACCCAGCCAGCGGCATCTAAGGTGGGAGGGGTTAAAGAAAAAAAAAAAAAAAAAAAGCATAATAGGTAGGTTTGGTTCTTTTTTGCATCTAACCTGACCTTCACACATCTCATAAAGTAAGAAAGCAGGTATACAAACAAAACGTTTCCCTAAAAGAGCTGTAGTTGCTCTTAAACGAGTACACTACAAATGACAGCATAAGTTGCTATAATCTCTTTACTTTATTTATCTTTCCATTTTTCTTATTATTTTTCCAAAATGGATGGTGGGTTGAGAGGGGGTTGTTATAAGCGTTGATGTTGGTAGAAACAAGGGGATGGAAAGAACACTCACCAGAAAGCTTGTCCACAGATGCAACTCACAAGGTTGCAGCCGCCATTCTTCTCAACAGACTTGTGACATTTAGGGCAAGCTTTTGTGTTGACGGTAATCCAATTAACAGTCTCTGATTCATCACGACACTTTTTGGTCCAAACCTCCCACATGAAGCATGAACAAGGAGAGTGTGCATCTGAAGAGCAACTAAAACAGAATTGCTGCCCGCATGCACATTCCACCTCACAAACTTCATCATCTTCAACTCGTATCGCATTACCACAATGCGGAACACTTGGGCACCATTTGACCATTTTATTGTCCTCGATATATGACTCCAAAAGAAAACGTTCAAAGCGTTCAGCCAAGTCTGGATCTCTCATACTGACTAGATTTCTGACAACAGCTTCATCACAAACAGCATTACACTTATGTGCCATGCACCTGATGTGCCTACTTTGTCCTTCATTAATCTTCACAATAAAATGCTCCGTCCAACCTAAACACAGACATGCATATTAAATGCAATGGAACAGAAAGGTAAATAGACAAAAGGTATGGTAGACGAAGAAGTTTAAATCTTTATCATATGAAACTAATGACTGACAAGACAACTTAGTGTTGGAATCATGAATGGCTGCATGTGTTATGGTGTGCATGTTTCTTTTCCTGATAAGCACAAAGCTCATGAGACATGAGAGTGCCAGTAACACATCCACTAAGTTAACTTCATTCAGACACAAGAAAGGTCATGAATAATTTTATTTTAATTAAGCACATCAAATCCTCAAAAGAAAAACCATACTGACTCAATACAGCTGAAGATAAAATAATGGGTGATAAGAAAACAAATGAAGTGAGACTATTTGTTATGGACTTCGTCCCACATGTGTATTAGGATTTTGGGTTTACAAGGGCTCTGAGACTTCCACCCAACAAGCGGGTCATTTGGGTTTATGCTGAGAAATTTGTGAAACTTATGGTTTTAGTTGAAAGAAAAAATGAGACTTACACTTATTGCAGAAGCAATGGCCACAATCCATCTCTGTAACTTCCTCTATGGAAATATCCTCCATGCAAATATTACATGCTACCTTAGATGAGGAATGCGCTGATGGATGACTCTTACGCTCAAGAACAGTTACACCGGCTTCAGCAAATAACCAATCTCTTCCCTTCTCCACAAGCACTGCAAACAACTTCTCGACATCCCAACGATGATGGATAAGTAAAGTCCGTGAATGATGCTCGCTAAGTTCTAGCAAATCCATTACTTTATGGAGATCTTCCATCTGCATGTGGTTATACTTATACGTAAATGATATTACATCCAGAAACATAGTGATGGCTTAATAAAGGATGAAAATAGAGTGTGAGGGTTCACCTGAGCTGCTAAAATAGATTCTTTTGTGATTACCTGCAAAACAACCATAGTGCCAGAACTGAGTCAACATGTGTAACAAAAGATAAACTCTGCATATACTAATATTCTTGGCTCCTTATGAATCAACTTATTGTTTGATAGTTCAATTTCATCAATTACATGGCCCAAAATATTCACTTTTCATAATGATTATCCACGAGATTTAAAATTACAGCTCACTTATCTCCTAAGATATCAGTGAATAATGTCAAAAAGTAACACCAGCATAACGCTCAACATACAAACAGCCCATGGGTAGGTCTCTGCACACTCAAAGTTACATGATGTTACTGAAACTTAGCAACATATCAATGCTTAAAGGGAGTACCACAGTATGGTACTAAAGTCATTGATCTACATAATGGAATTATTCCATTAACAAAATGATTCTCAAACAAAAACAAGAATTTTGAGAAACGATGTAACATGCCTTGGACAAGGCTACACCAAACAAAAGAGATGAGTTCTAGTTTCCTTCGACTCTGCTCACTACAAACAAGCCTCATCCAAATCCATGTTGGCAGCCATCAGAGTCCAAGTTGTCCCACACATCAACAAACAAACTTTGGCAGGAATCATCTTCCTGTATACAATATCAAATGGCAAAGGAACCTTTTTTTTCAATAAAAATAGTTCACTGCATTCAACACGGGATACAATGAAGGCCAAGGTGGTGAAAAGATAGCAATCTTACATGGAAAAATGGAACCTTTAAATAACGATTTTACAGTAAAACAAGTTCCTTCCATTTTTGGGGGTTTCACATGGGTGATGACATAAATTACCCCACAAACACTAACACGCACAGACAAAATAATTTGAAATCTTAGCTAAGCCATCAGTCCAAACCCTGATGCTTGTCAAAAATAAATAAATAAATAAACTTTTCAGATTGATCACAAGAGGAATCTGCTCTAACGCAGCTCAAGAAACACACAGGAAACATAACGGTATAAGACAAGTGTGTGGGTTTCCTCAATAAACAACATAATAGTATATCTTTTTGAATCATGGAATGTGGATAGTCTCAAAAACAACTTATTATCCCTCAAATTTAGAATTCCAACACAATACACACATCAACAATCAACCACGGATGATAGAATATTAAATGGAACCTACCATCTTCTAACACCTTTATATCCATTCCCTCCAAACTTACTAAATCATACATGCTAGTTTCAACCCATCTCCTATGCATTTAAAACGGATAACGGACCCATAACGGTTCAGGAGCGTTATAGGTTATAATCGGATATAACGGAATATTTTGTTAAATATATTTTTAATACCCCACAAAGTATTGATGTATTATAGAGACAAAAATTTAAATCATTATCATAACATTAAATTCATAAATATCAAAACATTAATAAATAAAAAAATCCTTTGTATGAGAATGGGATCGCAAAAGAGAAGTGCGATCGCCTCTTCGTCTTCTTCCCTTCTTTTCTCCTCTATCAACCGGCAATGTTTGGTTCTCTATCAATCAGCAACGGCGAGCTCTAATTCATTTTCCTTGATCGATAATGAAATAGCTGATTTTTTTTATATATTAAAAAAAAAAAATTTAAATGGCGTTATTGAAAGAAAAAAACATTATCTCAATAATGACTATATAACGGCGTTATATCGGAGTCGTGATGCAAAAACGTGATAATCTCATAACGTAACAGCTCACCTCCGTTGAGCGTTATATCGGCATTATAACTTTGTTTTAACTACGCAGCTCATCCCATATTAAATTAATTATGTGATTGCTATCCAACACTGTCAAAGTCGCAGTTGAGCTCCTAAATTGTAGAGCATTCTACTGATCTCTACTATTGAGAATTGAAAGTTGAAACCCTGACCAAGATCACAATTTCTCACGACTTGATGGTATTTACAACATGTTATGTTATTAGGCGAGCTTAGCAAGAATAAGGGTATCTTTATCTTTTCATTAAGCAATCATATTTAGGAGAAGAGTAGAGTAGTTTTGTTTTGAGGATAGTTCTAATCGTAATCTCAAAAAAACTAGGGTAATTGTGAATGAACAAACTAGAGTTTCACTTTCTCTCGCACGTCTCATTGCAACATACTAGGTATACCCCTTGAGGCTTTTTAGGACCTCCTCACTAAGGCGTACTCCACAAACATACAGACACTAGATTTCGTCCATGAAAATTTCACAAAATGTAAACTCAATCAATTAAACCTAGAAATGCAAATAAATTCATCTGAATGCGCAAAGTCACTAAACGAAGATCAAAGCTCCACTCCCCTTCAAGAGTGTACCTTTTTTGACCTTCAAATTTTGCATACAACCGAAACAAACTTCTTCTCTTAATGATCAAGTTTCCACCTTTCATCCGTCTCCTTTACATTTTTTACATCCGCCAAACATGGATTTCCACTTCTATACCAAATACCTAACCTACAAAATGCAAAAACTTTCGAAAACAAATGCGAAAACTCCCACTTCCCTCAATATCCAACACCTAAAGCAAGTACCTTTGCTTCAAAATTATACACAAAACAATCACAAATAAGAAAGAAAGAAACATCAAATGTTAGGATACCAATCCTATTTAGTATTTACTTGAGATTAGAATGTCTTAGTTATAACAATATTCTATTTAGGGAACATTAGCTTGTTTTGAATTAGGAGTTATTGTTTGATTAGAATTAGAATTGAATTCAATTAGGAAGTATTATTCTTTGCTTTCAGTTATAAATACATATGATGTAATAGAGTTTAAGTAAGCAATACAAGTTTTATTTAATTTATTTGGTGGCTGATCCCCAATCAAAGGATCTAGGTGGTTTGATCTCCAATCAAAAGGTCAAGGTCTCTATTATCTGGTATCAGAGCATCATCGATTCTGAGCCAAGTTTTTTTTTTCTTGTTACTTCGTTCTTCACTCTCCACAACAACCTCCGATCTCCCAGATCTTCATCCAAAAAAAAAAAAAAAAAAAAATTATTATTATTACCTCGCAACAGCACCAACCTTCGCAGCAACCGCCGTCGTCATCATCAACCTCATCTTCGATTCAGAGCCCTTCACAGCAACTTCGCAGCAACCGCCATTCGCAACAACCACCCTTCGCAACCGCACCACCCTTCGCAACAACACCGCCTTCACAACAACCGCCGTCGCCATCACTTCTTCATCGTTCATCAACGATTCAGCGCTTTGTTCATCCTCAAATCCGCAATTCGTTCGTCCTCGATTCAGACCACCGCATCCAGTTTCAGCGTCTTCATCCTATTTCAGTGCATCCCGTTTCAGCGCCTCTTCCTCTTCATCCAATTTCTTCTTCAGCGGATTCGTCCAGTTTCGATTTCAGCGCAACATCTTCGGTTTCCTCTTCAGCGCTTCATCGATTCCAGTTTCAAGACATCCACAATTTCATCGATTCCATTCACTTTCATCTCCTGCTTCATCGCCCTTCAGAGCATCTTCATCTTCAGAGCATCATCATCTTCATCGCCTTCATCACAAGTAGCAGAAAAAAAAAATATATATATTGCTGAATTTCAGTGAAGCAACAGTAGCAAAATCGCGATTTGCACCCATAAAGATATTCACACCTGGATATTTGCACCATCGAGATTCTCACCAACAATCCTTTTTATAATGACGATTGCTGAATTACAAGAGCAGGTCAATGCGCTTACTACTCAAGTTACCGGGATTTCTTCCCGCCTTCATACACTTGAGACCACTAATGCCACTATTCTAGAGACATTAAGGAATCTCCAGCCATATCGTCTGGCACCATACGTTCACCCAGAACAACAAGGACCAATTATTCCAATTTCTGACAAGGCCCTTGATGACGCTAGACCCAAAAATTCTGATATTGTTGTTTCCAAGGCACCACCAACATTGGCCACCACTCCAAGGCGCAATCCTGTGCAGAGACCATTCGTGCCACGAAAAACAGATGGGTTTGGTAGCCATAATCCTTACCATAAACGCCCACCGCCCCATCATCCGAAAGCGGGTATTATTAAGTGTAACCATCCTTCAATTGGCGTGCCGCCCTTTCCTGCAACCATACCTTATCCCCTACCACCAATGCTGCCTGTTTTTCAACTAGTTGTACCTACTCCACATATTCCAGTTCATGAACATGTTTACCAACATTATCCTGGCAACTTTGATCCTCATATGTTAAGATCTCCATATGGAACCCCCGCGCATACTTTTGGTGCACCACTTGGTCATGTTGGTGCTATGGATTACAATAGAAGCTTTCAACCTCCACCGAGAGAAACCAATGCATATGCTGACAATTTTGCTAATCGGAGACAAGTTGTACAAGAACATGCTGGTCGTTTAAATAAATTACGGCGCCATCATAGAGCATTCAATCCGAGAGAAAATATTAGCATGCATCAAAGTGGACCATGGCCTTTTGTGTGGCCCCCTCCCTATCTTGGTCCTAGTCCAAGGCTTATGGAAGGCCCTTGTTTTTCTAGCCCTACCCATATGTATCATCATCCAAATGCATTAGGAGGTCCTCCTCTTCGCGTTATTCCACGTCCTTGGATTCCTGCAACTGCCTCAGAGACGTTGATTTTGAGGGCTAATATTGTTAAGCAAATTGAGTATTATTTCAGTAATGAGAATTTGCAAAAGGACAACCACTTGATTTCTTTGATGGATGACCAAGGATGGGTTCCGATAACCAACATTGCTGACTTTAATAGAGTGAAGAGAATGACTACAGACATTTCTTTAATTTTGGATGCAATGCATAGTTCTAGTAAGGTAGAAGTTCAGGATGACAGAGTTCGAAAGCGTGATGGTTGGTCGAAGTGGTTTTTGGCTTCTAGACAAAATGCATCTTCAAATGATCAGAAAATGCAAGCCGATGTACGGGCTACTATGACAAGGCTTAGTGAGTGCAATGATGACAGTGACAACAGTGATAGCAATGCATTAGACACAGATTCAACTAATTTAATTGCTCGGGAACATGCTGGACAGTTCGATACCAACTTCCGTATCATATCTGATGTTGAAACTGCTAATTTTATTGTACCTAAAACTGGGAGTCTCTCTTGTTTGACAAAGCAAAAGTCACACAATTCCCAATCACATAAGCCCCGGAGAAACTACTTGATTGAGGATTCTTTGAAAGCCATAATAAGCCCATTACACGCTGGCTTAACAAGGGGACCGACCGTCCTGTGGAGGAAGCTACTTGGGAAGACTATGAGCAGTTTCTTGTCGGTTTGCAGATTTTCAGGCTTGAGGACAAGCCTTGTTTCAGGCGGCGTGGGATGTTAGGATACCAATCCTATTTAGTATTTACTTGAGATTAGAATGTCTTAGTTATAACAATATTCTATTTAGGGAACATTAGCTTGTTTTGAATTAGGAGTTATTGTTTGATTAGAATTAGAATTGAATTCAATTAGGAAGTATTATTCTTTGCTTTCAGTTATAAATACATATGATGTAATAGAGTTTAAGTAAGCAATACAAGTTTTATTTAATTTATTTGGTGGCTGATCCCCAATCAAAGGATCTAGGTGGTTTGATCTCCAATCAAAAGGTCAAGGTCTCTATTATCAAACTCCATAATCACTAATAAATAACCAAAACATGCATTTTCAAGATTCTAATCACGTAAATCAAAAGAACCTAAAAAATCAAAAGCAATGTTTCAACAAAACCTAAAAAAAAAAAAACTGACCTTACAAGACGTATCACTGGAAGAGGAAGTCATGGTAACATCGTCGTCTTCGTTCTCAATTCCTCCGAGAGAATCTCGATCAGAGTAGTAATAATCCTCCTCCTCCTTCTCGTCACTACACATGATGAAATCGCTCCTTCGCTGATCTCCAGAACCACAATCGCCGACTCGATCGTTCTCGGGTGGTCGACTCGCTCCTTCTCCGTTCCGATTGCGTCAGATTTCGCTAGGTTTTATCGACCAAATCGATTGATTGATTGAGAGAGAAGAAGAAAGTCTATTAAATCTCACTTAACTTAGATAAATTGGTGTAGAGTGAAGAGTGCGGACCGTTGGATTTTCTCGAGATTTGAAATGATGGATATTTGACGGTGAGAGTATCTTGTAAACTTGTTGGTTTGGTTTGGCTTGCTTTAACAAATGAAAACTGTGACTTTACTTTATCGGCAAAGAGTTAACGGCGTAAGATTATGACGGCGTGGATTGGGGGTTTATTAAATCGTGAAATTGTTGAGGGAGGAAAGAAATGTTTGTTGTTTTTGCTTGGAATCATTAGGATGGGTATTGCTCAATGATATAATTTTTAAGTGTAGGATTTTTTTTTTTATATGTTTTAAATGTAGTCTGGTCAATGGAGTACCAGCTTGTGACGGATGGAATCAGAGATTCAGGGTTTGAAACCTGCTTGTGACATTTGGGGGGAGGGGTTAAAGGATTGAAAAAAAAAAATGTTAAGAAAATGTTGTTTGCAGTATATAATGTAATAGTTGCAAACATTTAAAAATTAATGTAGTCACTTTTCATTTTTTAAATCTAGTTATTTTTAATAGGTATTGGTTTTTATCAGCCCCTTTTATTTTTTATGAACACATTAATTGCATTATTTTGCATTTTCAAGTGAGTTCATTCAAAATCAGATTTGAATTTTTACTTGTATGTTCAAATCAATCATGGTTTTTTATTTTACCCTTAACCCTCCCCATCCCATGCCGCCAATCGAGTTCGAATGTGTGACGTGTGATACCATCTGTCACACCTCTACCAACTCAGCTGGTATACCTTTGGCCAAATCATTAATGGTTGGTTTAATAATGATACAAGCAACCAATTACAAAACCAACGAATAGTTTTTATTGACAAATGGTATGTTGGTGGTACATATTTTAAGTTGATTCAACAAAATCAAAATATCTCAAATTGGTGCAACAAAGAGTTGGTGTAATCGAGTCAAATAGTCAGATACATATAGCAATCTCCATTAGGATAAGAATGTCCTTCACTTAAAATTGAACCTCTCTCTTGCACGTGGTATGCATGCGTGTTGGGTTCCATGACAGTGATTTCTCACAATGATATAATTTGCAAAGTGGAAATTTCGAAATGTTATTGTTATTTACTGAATGAAGCACACTGAAAATAAATAAATAAATAAATAAACCCAATGAGCTCATATGGACAACAAAATTACATTAAGACTCAGTTAAAATTCTACAAAAGAAAGAGGTACATTGGTAGGAGATAACACTTTATTTTGTGACAAAGTTAAAATTATGGAACAAAAAGAAAAAGTTATGTTCGTAATTTGAACAAAAAGTAATACTAGTAGTATATATTCATTAGTATTCATTTTTATATTTTTTTAACATTTTTTTATCAACAAAAAATATTTTATTAAAGCAAAAACTAATTTGAGTCTGCAAAAACAATTCAAGTCCATAAACTAGTAGCAATAGAATGAGCTAGCTAGTTACAAGATCTATTTACATAAATAAAAGAAACTAAATCCGAAGGACGGGAGTTATGAACTCAAATTGGCTATTCAAAAACACCATCGGTCTCCTGCTTAGATGATCATAGTTGCCCTGAGAAATTTCACAACATCGAGTGAATCCATAGAAAGAAGAAACTCCCTCCATCCTTTGTCAAGTGCCCAACATAAAGCCTTTTGTGCTGTCAGTAGTTCTGCATCGAAGCTACAACTAACCTTAATTTCCAAAGGGACCACTGATTTGATCAAAGTAGTACGCCCTGTCTGGAAAAGTAAACTAGATTTTTAGTTATTGATTCTAGTTTGTATCTTGCTTATGATATAGGAAAAGTCTTGGAGTTATTTTCCTAGTGGTAAGCAACAACATTTGTGAGTGGGGTTGAACTCCCTAACTCCTAACATCCTTCTAAGCAATTTTTAATGTCGAAGATGAACATTGGAGCTACAATAAATGGATGACTTAGCAAATTTACCTCCTCACTTAAAAAGAACAATACTTCGAAAGAATTGATTTAATTTCATGACATTGTTACCATGATGTTTTACAAAATACAATGAGATCATCTGCAAACGGTGGAGAATTTCTCATAACTTTAAATCTAGAGATTTTATTTATCATGTCAAGTTTGGAAGAATAGTCTGAACAAAGCTTTAGTTACCAGTATAAACAAAAATGAGGATGATGGATCCCCTTGTCTTAATCCTCTCGAATGAGTGAAACAATTTTGAGGAGAACCATTAATCAAAACTTGATATTCTGAGATAGAGGTACATTGTTCAATCAATTATTAATCCAACATGACATAACCCAAGTCTACTCATAGTAGCTATTAAAAAATTTCATTCAACTTTATCATATGCTTTACTTGTGTCTAGCCTAAGATCAACCTAACCTTTTTAATCTTTTTGTTGAAAAATTCTAATTGTCGAGGGAACCAGCGAGGGACCCCACAGGGGGGTGGGAGCCGTCCATCCCCCTGGGATGCGCGTTTGAACTTTCGAGATGCGTGCGTTGAAAAGTCAATCACACATCCCGAGAAAAGATGAACGGTTCCCACCCCCCTACCCCACTGTGGGGTCCCTCACTGATTTCCTCGATGGTTCCCTCGACAATTAGACGGTTCCTTTTTGTTACATGAACTATAGTTAAGTGTACAAATACTATATTGATATTTATAAATAATATTGTAATTATGATTTATGATAGCATCAATCATATCTACTCTAACTTATAAATAATAAATAATGAAAGTTAATGGGCATGCACATCTAATGGTCTACTTGTGAAATAGCTATATATTGTATAAATGAATGCAATGAGACTCTAATTACATGTAACTTCTCTCAGAGACGCAGATCTTAAAACCGGGACACTAAGGCTCGGAGGCGATTTTGGGCGATCTGAAGGGTAGTTTGGGAATTTAATCCTAGTTTAGGCGATTTTTCCATCTGCCTTGAGTCTTTAATCCTAGTCGTTCCAAGCTTTTGGAAAGGAATCTGGACCATTGCCTCTGGTGCCGACTTGGTACCTTTGGGGTTATCGCCGCCGCCGAAACAGTTCAGTAGGCCACAGGCTGCTCGGTTTTGTGTGTTTGGGAACACGCACGACTTTCGTGCTCTGCGTTGCATCACGTCACAGCCGGTGCTGTCAGGAGTCTCCCGCTATACGGGTCGTTACGCGCCGCCGACATTACGCGACGCCGTTACGATCTGCGCTGCCTTCCGATCTGGCAGCCGTTACACGCCGCCGTTCTGATCTTAGCCGATCCGCGCCGCCGCTACATCCAGGCTTTTGTTATAGTTTGCAACACACTTTTGGGTGATTAATTTTTCTGCTGGGTCAGGGATGTCACGTCCTCTGGATGTGATGTCAGCGCCAGCCACCACCACTCCACCCACGGGTCCTGGTCATGGGGATACATCGGGAGTCCCTAAGCCTTCTTTCGCCCAAATTTTGGGCAAGATTTTGGTGGATGACACTACGGAGACTCAGGTCGAAGGTACTCGTTTCCGTAAGGAGGGGGCACCTGCAATCGGAATCACGGCAACGGATGAAATACGTGGTGAGGCATTCATGGAAAAACATGTGATTGTTCTCAAATTTTCTAGTTACCGACCGACTTTGGCAGATATTCGAGATTCGATTCACAGAACATGGGGAATTCTGGGTGATTTTTCGCTGGGATTGCTGAATCAACGCCACATATTAATTCGACTTCAATCTGAGATGGAGGCAAAGAAAGTTCTGTCGAGTGATTCTTTTCTGATTCGGAGAGTTAGGTTTAAAGCTTTCCGTTGGCACGATGGTTTCAGTTTGAAGGAAGATCCAATTTTTGTGCCACTTTGGGTAGAGTTACCTAACTTACCTTTGCATTTATTTCATCCCCCTATTTTAAAAGCAATTGTGAATTCTTTTGGTGGTTTTTTGGGGATGGATGATCATACTCGCTGTCTCTCGCGCCCGGGATTTGCCCGCGTATGTGTGGAGATGTCTTTAGCTGAGAAATTACCACATCGAGTTTGGATAGACAGGGCAAATAACAGAGGTTTCTGGCAGAAGATAGAATATCCAGGTTTCAAATATTGTGATTTTTGTTCTTTGATAGGTCACCAAGAGGAGTTTTGCAGGAAAAAACATGGTCTTCAAGGCGGAGGGGGAGGACAGGCATCCGGTAAAGCGGAGAAGGCGGTAAAGTCGCAGGTTGAAAACAACACTATTAAGCAACAATATGTTCCCGTTCTCAAAAAAGCTAAACATCAAAATCCAGCAGTTGGACCGGGTGGAGCAAAGAACAGCCAGGGGATGGAAATTGATGAGGAAACAGGTGAGCAGAGGCCAGTGGCCAGGGATCCGGTTAAGGTGGTTTTGTCAAACAAATTTGAGTCGCTTACTGACAATTTAGTTGCAGATGAGAGTGAGAAAATGGTTCCCGTGAGTGATGAGCAGGTTATAGAAACTACGGATGAATGCCTTCTAGAGGCGGGGTACACAACATCAAAGATTGTAAATGTTCTTGGAATTCAAGAACAGCTGCCACAGCCAACAGATGATGAAATTTCAGGGTCCAAAAAACCCGAAGCCATGATAAATGTCAATAATTGCTCGGAACTTCCCATTGCGGCTGTGCCGCAATACGTTTCTGGCGGGGATCAGTTGGTGCACTCTGGATCAGCGACAGTAGCTGCCTTGGATCAGTCATTGCGCACCTCAGCGCAACCTGGATCAGAGATGAATAATTGGTGCCCTCGGGATCAGCCATTGCGCACCTCAGCGTCACCCAGGCCCAGCGATCCAGCAGGAGCTCCAGGTATGGTTTCGCTACAGTTTGCTCACGATGTCCCCGCAAATTCCGCCAGTCCAAGGCTGGCGCCTGCTCACAGTCCCACCCAGCCCACGGTGTAGTGCTCTCCTCGGGTCCAGTCTGATCACGGATCCATCGCTGATGCAGCCAAGACAGTGCAGGCTTTGGTTGCAGTGGGTGACTCTTCGCATTTGCCCGTCCACTCCGGGACGCAGTCCATTGTGCATGGAGCGACACAGGAAGTAGGGGCAGGATTGGGGCAGTCGACAATGCTAGACCGTTTGACAGAGGTCCTGGCCAAGAGAGCCTTACCCGAGGTTTCTGGTAACCTTTCAATGCCCGGGGCAGCAAGGAATGACAAGGATGGGGGTGAGTTGTATGATGTTGTCGTCCAGCTGTTCAAGGAGAACCGTGTGTTGCGACAAAAAAAAAATTCAGTGACCACCAATACACTTGATATCGCCACAGATGAAAGTGACGTGGCTGCGTCGGATTCGGAGTTGGGGCCGGAATCATATGCTATTACCGACTTAACTTTGGGGGCACACTCTGGTGAGGATCTTCAGAACAAAGTCAAACCGGCGGCTCCTACGGGCAATCGTCGTAAGACTAAGAGGGGTAAATCTTCTTCCCGAGTTTAAGATGATGGAAAACTTTATGTTTTGGAATGCTCGTGGGGTTGGTAATCAGGCCACGAGAAGGAGGTTAAAAAATATGGTAGTGGATCATAAAGTCAGAATTCTTATGATTGCGGAGCCAATGATTGATACTAGTAGATCCATAGAGCTTGGTAACAAGCTCCACCTTGGTGGTTTTGCCTCGATCGACACTTTGGGCAGCAAGATTTGGATTCTTTGGGATGCTTCCCTTGCCCTCTCGGTGGTGGATATGTCGGACCAGATCATTCATTGTCAGGTAACGGACTCTGCATCAAGAATTTTTTTAATTTCTTTTGTTTATGCTAAATGTTTTGTGGATGAAAGACGGGATCTTTGGTTGAATATGGCCAATTTTGCTGCAACCCATGACATTCCTTGGATGGTCGGAGGTGATTTTAACACTTATTTGCATTTGGGCGAAAAAGTAGGGGGGTGGAGCCGTCCAGGGCAAGCATGTCACATTTTTCGGACTGCATTGAAATCAGTGGTTTAATTGACAGTGGATTTTCGGGCACTCGTCTCACTTGGTGCAATAACAGGCGGGGCAGTGAACGTATTTGGGCTAGACTTGATAGGATTTTTGTTAATTCAGCTTGGTTGACAGAATTGGGCAGTCCTAAAGTGAAACATCTCAGCAGAACATTTTCAGATCATTCCCCATTGTTGGCTTCCATGCCAAATCAATCAAAATTCGGTTTTGTTCCTTTTCGGTTCCTTAATATGTGGACAACTCATCCTGAGTTTCTGGATCTGGTCAAGGACACATGGATGACTAATATTGGTACCATGAGACCCATTGATAGAGTGACAGCCAAACTTAAATTGACAAAACGAGCTCTTATACAGTGGAATAGAACGGTCTTTGGCAATGTGTTCAGCAGGATCCGAGCATTAGAAGATGAAATGCAACAGTGGGAAACAACACTCTTGGCAGGTTTTGCAAATAACAGTACTCATGGTCCAAATGCTGATGCTAAGTGGGATGTACAGGCTTGCTGCAATTTACACCGATGTCAGGCAGAGTACAGATTAGCTCTCAAACAGGAAGAGCTTTACTAGATTCAAAAATCAGGTGAAAAAGAGTTCAAGGAGGGGGATGCCTGCACTAAGTATTTTTTTGCTTCTACCAAGTCCAAACAGAAGTGGCGAGCCATCCATCAGATTACTTTACTGTGCGGTAGAGTTATTTCGGAACCATGGGAGATTCTTGACAGCGCCAATGAGTTTTTTGCTACTATGTTGTCCTTTCAGGGTGATTGTATGGAGGATACAGATTTGATAAATTGTATCCCAAAGTTGGTGGAACCTGGTCAATGCGAGCTTTTGGTTAAACGACCTTCCTTGGTGGAAGTTAGAGATGTTGTTTTTAACATACCCAAAAATAGTGCGCCAGGGCCGGATGGATTTACGGCTGATTTTTTTCAGTTTTGTTGGAAATTTTTTAGCATGGACATTTGGGAGGCAGCTATACAATTTTTTGAGGGGAGGTAATGCCGTCATCCTTTTCGGCGAACTTCTTGGCCTTGATTCCTAAAACTGAGAATCCAGTTTCTTTTTCTGATTTTCGCCCAATTAGTCTGTGCAATGTGATTTATAAGATCTTCAGTAAAATCCTTTGCAATAGGCTGGTAGATATCCTGCCAAGGTTGATTTCTCAGGAGCAAGGGGCTTTTGTTAAAGGCAGGTTCATTGGTGAAAATATTGGCCTGGCACAGGAATTGATTAGAGACATTAACAGGAAGGTTATTTGAGGTAATGTGATGCTGAAAATTGACATGGAGAAAGCATATGATAGAATGGAATGGAACTTTTTGCTTTCAGTTCTTAAAAAATTTGGCTTTAATGGTAGATTCTGTCACCTCATCTCCAACTGTGTGGTCTTTTGTGGATTTTCGGTTCTGCTACAGGGAGTCTACAAAGGTTTTTTTCGATCCACTAGGGGTTTAAGGCAAGGAGAGCCTCTTTCGCCGTTTCTTTTTATTATTGCCTCTGAAGTGTTGAGTAGGGGATTGAAAGCAGCTTTTGAGAATGGCAAAATTGGGTATTATTATACTCCCAGGAATTGCAGCCCTATCTCCCATCTTCTATATGCAGACGACACTCTTATTTTTTTAAATGCCAGACAATCCTCAGTCATGGGATGCATGGAGTTCTTGCGACGGTACTGTCGGTCCTCGGGGCATAAAATTAATGAAGGCAAAAGTTCTTTTACTTTGGATGACAAGGCAGCAGCGGAGCGCATTGTGGCATTAAAGAGTTATACAGATTTCCAATTTCATGCTGCCCCGTTGAAATATTTGGGTGGGCCAGTGTTCCAAGGGAGAGTTAAAATTTCATACTTTGAAGATTTAATTACTAAGATTCAGGCTCGTATTCAGGGATGAAAGGCAAAATTGTTATCTCCAAGAGGCAGATTAATTTTGATCAAACATGTTCTTAGTTCGATTCCTATTTATATTCTTAGTGCCATGTATGTACCAAATACAGTTTTATCTCGAATTAATAGTTTGATGGCGGACTTCTTTTGGGGGGACTGTGAAGGCCGTCTAAAGAAAAAATGGGTGTCATGGGATAACATTTGCTTTCCTCAGGCGGAAGAAGGTTTGGGAGTTAGAGACTTGACGGTCGTAATGAAAGCCTTTCGAATCAAGGCTCTTTGGAGACTACTGACTTCAGACTCTTTATGAGCTTCTTTTATGAGAAGCAAATACTGGATACAAGGCGTGGCGTTGAATAGTCAACCTGTCAAAGGTGGGTCTTCTCCTTTTTTTTAAAGAGATCATGCTTGGGAGACCGTTTCTTTTGAGTAACTCGCTTTGGCGTATTGGCATGAGGGATATCAGTTTCTTTGAGAAAAACTGGAACATGGTGTCTTCTTTCAGGCGATCGGCGACAATGTTAAATCAAGGTTTTTGGCCTTCAGTCAGCGAGGTGATTTTGAAAATTTTTGAATTGGTTCATCCAGACCTTAGAAGCTTGGCGCGTGATCTTTTTGCAGACAGATTACGTGGTGAGGCCCATGAGAAGGACACGTGTGTGTGGGTTCCAAATATGAATGGGCTTTTTTCCATTCAGTCGGCCTATGAATTGCTACGGAAAATGGGAGGATCAGTGCACTTAGTCAAATGCTTTGGCAAGACCTTCTTCCTTCCAGAATATCAGTCTTTGTTTGGAAATTACTCCGTAGATGGGTGCCAGTGGATGGGAAATTATACAGATGTGGTTTCAGCCTGACATCTAGATGTCGTTGTTGTAGTTCGCCAAAGCAAGAATCTTTGAAGCACCTTTTTCTAGACGGAGAATTGGCGCGGCAGGTGTGGGGTCATTTTGATAGGATCTTTGACGTCCATATACGGCGACCTGCAGAAATTTCAACGGTGCTAATAACTTGGTTCAAGCGAGCTAAACGCGATTCGCAAACAGGTGTGCTTTTCTATCTTTCTCCTATGATCATTTTATGGGAAATTTGGAAACAAAGATGCAAATGTGTTTATGAAAATGTTCCCCCAAATCCCGTTTTTGCGATTCTGAACATTAGGCGTCAGTTGAGTTTAGCAAATACTTTTATAACCCCCAAGCAAGTTAGTAGTAATACGACACCTCTACGGGCCTTGGGGTTGAATGTGATCCCTGTTAGAAGGAAGTTGGTTAAAATTGTTTATTGGCACCCTCCCCCCATAGATTTTGTTGCGCTCAATGTGGATGGATCCTCCCGCAAGGACAAGGCATCCGACAGTGTGATTATTAGAGACTCGAGGGGTTTATGTGTTGTGGGAAAACAAATTTTTTTTGGTGCAGGATCCAACAATAAAGCGGAACTTTTGGCTCTTTTGGAGGGCCTCCGCCTCTGTCTTACATGGGGTTTCAGAAAGGTGGTTATCCAAACGGATTCGGAACTTGCTTACAGTTGGTTTTTGGATTACTTAAAAATACCTTGGCATTTGGAGAATATTTTGAAAGAAATTAAGTTATTGGCAGCGACAATGACGTTAGCTTGTCAACATATCTATAGAGAAGTCAATGCGGTGGCAGATTCATTGGCGAATAGAGCACAAAAAGATCATATGACTGCTTCCTTCAATGAGACTGATTTGCCTAGAAAAGTTGCAGGCATGATTGTGCTTGACAGATTACATACGGCGTACATTCGCCATGGGGATGAGTAGCTACCCGATTTTGTCTTTTGGCTGCGATAATTTGGGGCAACAAGTGGCGTTGGCAGTCAGCTGCGCTTGTCAGACTGCGAGCTGGCTGCTTCTGCTTGCAGGCATGCACGTCTCAAACCGCAGCTGGGACTGCTGGGAGTGCGCACGTCGCTGGGAGTGCGACATTCGCTGGGGCGAGACTGTGGTTGGGTGGTGAAACAAGACAGCTGCTGGGAGCGTCTTGCTGATGGATGGTCTGCGGGCGCGTTTCAGCTGCGAACATTGAGCGCAGGTTTGCGAGGACTGGACAGTAAGGTGGAACTACTGCGAATGGGTGCAGGATTGGTTTGGGTCTGTTAATGCAGTCCCCTGGTTTTGTAGGAGCAAGGTTGCGCGTCGAGTTTGGCCTGCGGTTTCTTGCGACTTTGGACAGGGAAGTTTCAATTTTTTTAGTACATGCTGTTTGCACGTCTATTTGGATGAAATTGTGCGTCAAACTTCACTGTTTGTTTTTGCTCTGGTCTTATGTCTATTCTTTCAGCATTAGTGATAGGTTTTATTTTGCTTTGGTTTTAGGCCTAAGTTTTGTTTTTGGTTAAATCACGGGTAAAGTTGTAATGTACCCCCGTATTGATTGTAAATCAATTTTTTTACAAGTAATAAAGGTCTGACATTCCAGAGGTGCCCCTCCCCACTGGAGGTTTATTTTAAAAAAAAAAAAAAAAAAACTTCTCTCAAACATTGCAACTCACATTAATTTTTGAAAAAAAAAATGAATTTAAAATAAAAGTATCAAATAGTATCATTGTTGCTATGAATTTCAGACTTGCAACATCATATTTATGGTGAATAAAACACGCGTCTTGCTTGTGCAACTTCTACGATATAAAGCTACAAGTAACAAGTGCATACGTAGTATTTTTAAATTTTTTTTAAAGGTTTTTCTTTTTTATTTTTTATTTTTTTATTTACATATTTAGCTAGCTCTTATAAATTTTAAATATACAAGTGTTTTTTTTTTTTGTTATTTTGTTGATCTATGAGGAGAAAAAAGTATGTTGGTGTTTTATCTTGCATAGCCCAGCTTAGCCCAGTTTGTAAAGTGTTGGGCATCAAAACAATACAATAGGTGTTTTTTTTTTTTTTTTGACAATTTATAGTTTTTGTGAAAAGAATTGTATTGAAATTTTTTTATCGTGTAATTCATAGATTGAATACAAGCTTATAAAGCAAAACCTGACCTAACCTTGTAGAGATAGGATATCGAAGCCTTCTTATTCTATTCTGGCTTCCCTAAAATATTCTATTATGTAATACTTTCCTATTGTGTAATATAGGTAGACTTCTATTCTTTAACACTCCCCCTCAAGTTGGAGTATATGTTTGTAATACCCAACTTGGTAAGAATATTATCAAATTGATACGTGCTCAAAGCTTTAGTGAACAAATCTGCCCGTTGATGTAGCGTTCCAACATGTTCAGTCTGAATAGTGCCCTCTTGTATCTTTTCTCTAATCAAATGACAATCAATCTCTATATGCTTCGTTCACTCATGAAAAACCGGATTAGATGCAATATAAAGTGCAGCCTTATTGTCACAAAACAAGAGAGCTGCCTGAGGGTGATTAATGTGCAAATGATTAAGAATGTACCTCAACCAGGTTAACTCACAGCATGTAGAAGCCATGGCCCTATATTCTGCTTCAGTTGTAGATCTTGCTACTGTGGTTTGTTTCTTAGCTTTCCAAGAAATTGGTGAATCGCCAAGCATGACACAATAACCTGTAATGGATCTCCTAGTATCTCTACATTTAGCCCAATCTGCATCACAATAAGCTTTCAATTGTAATGAGCTGGTGGAACAGAAAAAAATACTATGTTCTGGTGAAGCCTTGATATACCTCAAGACCCTGTGTGCAGCATCCAAATGTGGTATCCTATGCTTGTCCATAAATTGACTTAGGACATGTACTGAATAAACCAAATTTGGTCTTGTAATCGTTAAGTATATCAACCTTCCAACAAGTCTACGGTATGTTGCGGGATTTGGTAGTAAATCTCCATCATCCTGTGTGAGCACCAAGTTTTGATCCATAGGATAACGTGAAGGCTTTGCTCCAAGATATCCTGTGTCATCTAATATTTCAAGTGCATATTTTCGTTGAGATAAAACAATCCCTTTGGATGATCTCGCGACTTCAATGCCAATGAAATATTTTAGTTTTCCTAAATCTTTGAGCTTGAACTTTGCAGCCAGAAATTTCTTTGTTTCTTCAATGTATTGGAGATCATTACCTGCCAATATTATATCATCAGCATATACGAGAATTGCAGTAAAGTTGTTACCCTTGGATCGGACGAATAATGAGTAATCAGCCTTAGACTGATTGTAGCCGGATGATATGAGAGCAGAGGATAACTTAAGGAACCATTGTCTCGAGGCTTGCTTGAGACCATATAAGGACTTGTTCAACTTGCATACTCGAGTCTCCCCCTTTCGACCAAATTCAGGAGGAAAATTCATGTACACATCCTCAAAAAGCTCACCATAAAGAAAAACATTGTTGGCACCAAGTTGACATAAATGCCAATTATGTGTGGCTGCAAGAGCAAGGAGAATGCGAACAATAGTCAATTTAGCAACAGGAGCAAATGTCTCTTTGTAATCAATACCTTCAACTTGACTATATCATTTAGCCACAAGACGAGCTTTATGGCACTCAACACTACCATCTGGATTAAGTTTGATCCTATAGACCCATTTACAACCAACCGGATGTTTGCCAGGAGGAAGAGGTTGGAGAGTCCAAGTGTTATTGATTTCTAGAGCATCAATCTCACTTCTCATGGCTTGACGCCACTTTGGATCCTACATAGCCTGCATAAAACTAGTGGGTTCTTTGACTAAAGAAAGGGAAGTGGTGTAAGCCTTGTGAGAGGTGGATAAATGGTCATAGGCAAGAAAATCAGAAATGGGGTAAACAATACTTGTAGAAGGCCCAACGTTCGAAGCAGATGAGTGAGACGACCGGGAAGGCAATCGAGCATCAAGATGATATTGTTGAAGATAAGATGGTTCACGGGTGGCACGAGTGGAGGTGCGAGGTGGGAGGGGAGGGTCTTCTAAGGGTGGAACAGGGGCAGGGGCTCGATCAGCTTGGGTTTGGGTTTTCGGGGTTTCCGCTCGATCGGTGACTGTGACATCAGATTGGGCGACCGATCGGTGGGAGTGGTCCGACTGGTCAGAGAAAGGCATTGTGGGAGGATCAAAAAGTGGAGCATGAGTGACCGGTTGGGGAAGTGTGTCCGACCGGTCAGTGAGGTGATGGTGCATTTTGTAAGGAAAAGTCTCCTCATGAAAGATGACATCACGAGAAACAATGATCTTTTTGTGAGTGAGATCATAGACTTTGTATCCTTTTTGCTCGTGAGGTTATCCAAGAAAGACACATTGACTAGAACGTGCATCAAATTTGCTAGGACATTGGGCATGTGTGGAAGCGAAACATAGACAACCAAAAACTCGAAGATGATAATAGTTGGGTTGTTTGTTAAATAGAAGCTCAAAAGGCGTTTTGCTTTTAAGAACAGAGGACGATGTGCGATTAATGAGATAGGCAGCGGTCAGAATCGGTTCTCCCCAAAAATATTTAGGGAGATGTGCTTGAAACAAAAGATCACGAACGATATTTAAAAGATGTCTATGTTTGCGTTCTGCCACCCCATTTTGTTGGGGTGTAGAGACACAAGAAATTTGATGGGTAATGCCTTTTGAAGCATAAAAATCAGTGAGAAAAAATTCAAGTCCATTATCACTGCGAATAGTTTGAATTTTGGAAGAAAATTGGTTTTCATCATAATTAATGAACGAAATTAAGAGTGTGCATGTGTCAGACTTGTGTTTCATGGGATAAATCCAAGTACATCGTGTATAATCATCAACAATGGTGAGAAAATAACGTGCTCCAGAAAGGGAAGCAATGTGATATCCTCCCCAAATGTCAACATGTAATAAGGAAAACGGAGCAGTACTCGAAATATGAGATAAATGAAATTGATTTCTAGTTTGTTTGGCCAAAGGACAAATAACACATTTATTGGAAACACAAGTACTAGCATCACGAAAAGACACAGGAAGGAAATGAAGATTTTTATTTGAAATGTGACCTAGGCGATTGTGCCATAACACAGGGTTGTTGTCTTGAGTGATGTGACAAGTGGTGGAAGTTATGGTGGTGGTGCCGACCAGATAGTACAAACCATCAAGTTCAGTTGTCGTCCCAATCATCTTCCCCGAACGAAGGTCCTGTATCAGACAATAATTGTTGAGATAAATGGTGAGAAAAAGGGAATGTTTTGTGAGTTTGCTAATGGAAATTAAATTAAGATTAAAAGAGGGAACACACAGAACATCATGCAAGGTAAAAACAGAAGAGAATGACATGGTGCCAATGTGTGTAACAATAGCGAGTGTACCATCAGGAAGCTCAACGGTTCGATTGTGGACAGGTTTGGAAGAGGTGAGTAAATGAGGGTTATGAACTATATGATCAGTCGCGCCACTATCAAGGATCCATGATGAACGAGAGCCATGAGATTTGAGAGAGAGTATTTTACCTGTCAATTTTGTAATAGAAATGTCATTACCAATATTGTGAGCCTTGGACTTGTTGTGGAGCAATGCCATGATTTGTTGCCACTGCTTGGAAGTGAATGGAAAATTATTGGATGACTGCACATCAGAAGAAGTGGACACATTATTGCCCCTAGGACGATCTTTTGGAAAACGCCGTTGTTTAGTATGATCAGCTCTCTTAAATTTCCAACAATTGTCGATAGTTTGGGATTTCAATCCACAATAATCACAAGTGAAATGAGAACGACAGTCAGCAGCAGTATGACCTACCCTGTCACATGTTCCACACTTGACGTCGGGATTAAAGGGCTTTCGGGGTACTCCCGACTTGTCAATGTTGTGTGCACCTTTGGGATCAATATTCCGCATGACAAAAGCTGCAGCATCAGGTATGTTGAATTTGCCTGTAGAGATCTCTTGCTGGCGTTCGTGACGAAGCACAAGGGATTAAACCTTGTTGAGTGGAGGAAGTGGATCCATCAACAAAATTTGACCCCTAACCGAATTGTAGGCGTCGGTTAGCCCCATCAAGAACTTGATCGAGCGTTGAGTGTGGACATATGCGAGAATGGTGTTCATGGTGTCACTAGTGTCTTCAGCAAAACCAAACACATCATCCAATTCGTCCCATAGAGCCTTTAATTTGGTAAAGTAGGCACTTACATTCATCGCCCCTTGAGTGCATTCATGGATTTCAGATTCAATATGATAGATCTGCACGTAATTAGTTTGTGCATACTTTTCTTTCAAATCAGCCCACACATTATAGGCCAATTCACAGTACATGGCACTTGCCTGGAGGTCAGGTGAGATGGCGTTGATGAGCCATGATTTTACCAAATTGTTGCAACGATCCCATTGTTGTAGTTCATCATTATTGGCTTTGTCGCCGGGTTTTCTGATAGATCCATCAACAAAACCATATTTGTTTTTGGCTTTGAGAGCCATGGTCATAGCTCGACTCCATATGTTGTAATTGGTAGGAGTAAGTGGCTGTGACACAAAAGTCACTCCAGGTTGATCGGAGTGGTGAAGAAAGTATGGGTGATGAGGATTGTTGTATGGTGAGGCGGTGGTGTTTGAACCATTGTTTGTATTGTCGGTCATGGTTTTTTTTTTTACCTGTGGTGGTACTAAGTAAATTCGAGGGTGCAAATAGCGACTGTGTTAAAAGGAAAACCAGGCCTTTCTCTGTTACTTTGCTCCTCCTTCTTCTGCTTCTTCCCGACTCTGTTGATAGTTGATGACGACCACGACTCTTTGTTCGATTGATGGATTGATCGATTGTCGAGAAAAAAACGACTTGGTGAACAAGTCAGGAGGGGATTGGAAGAAGTGGTGCAAAAGCAGAGAGCGACTCTTTGTTTCCTCTGTTTTGGGGGTTTAACAAAGGGTTGCAATCGAGAAAAGGTAATGATGGAACTTCTGTTGATGGATCTGATCTCCTGTTAGGGAAGTTGCTCTCTTCTGATGGCGATAACGAGAGATGGCGAATATGTTGTGCGATCGCTGCTCTTTACCGATGAAGTGATTCGAACGATGATGACGAGATTTGATGATGGATAATGATGATCTCTTGTTGATCAGATTGATGTTCTGATGGTGTTTGAGATCAATGATGGTGTTCGATTGATGCCGATGATGATGATGGTGTTTGATGGTATGTTTGTAGAGATGGTAAGATTGCGCGGTTGCGGGAGGCGGTGTTTGGCGGTGCTTGTTTACTTTTAACAAGCGAGAAGTATTTTCAGCGTGGCAGCTCGAGTTTGGTTAATCAGATATGTACTTTTAACCTTGCTCTGATATCATGAAAAAAATTGTATTGAAATTTTTTTATTGTGTAATTCATAGATTGAATACAATCTTATAAAGCAAAACCTGACCTAACCTGATAGAGATAGATTATTGAAGCTTTCTTATTCTATTCTGAATTCCCTAACATATTCTATTCTGTAATACGTTTCTATTGCGTAATATAGGTAGACTTCTATTCTTTAACATTTTGTGTTACCAACTAAGCTAGCAACGCTTTTAAGTAGTAGTATATAGCAGTTTGCAAATGCATATGTTTTACGTACTCTTCTTTGATCTCCATTTCCATATATTTTCCTTTCATTTCCTTACTGAAAATGTCTTTACCCCAAGATCAAGAACAACTACACGAAGAAGATAATAGTATTGTCTAGCTCAATTTAAAAAAAAAGAAGATAATAGTATTGTTTGTGTTCACATCAATTCAAAACTTCCACATGCGAGAATATACAGTGATGAACCACTCAAAATTTTGAGTCAGGTATTTCTTGTTCAAATCGGCTTGATTTCTTTGATGCAAGGGTTGTGCCAAGTTATTCTCAAACCAATTGGTAAAACTCCGGTTGTTGCACATATGCTGGTAAGTTACCTTCATTTTTTTTTTTCCAATACTCCCATAAACGAGGTTCGTAAACTATCATTAATATCTATGGTTTGAATAGTGCAATTTAAATTTCTATATTTTGTCTGAATTTATATCGGAAATGAGCTTTGATGATGATCAAATCATTTTTATTGATTAATAATTTCTATGGTCAAATCACAGGCTGGTGTCTTGGTTGGGCCATCAGTTCTTGGGCACATTGAGGAATTCCAGGAAAATGTTTTCCCAACTGAAACAATGCATATAGTAGAACATTGGGAAAATTTGGATGCATGATTTATCTCTCATTGGAGTAAAAATGGATTTGAGCATTCTAAAGCAATCATCAAAAAAGGAAAAAATCATAGGACTGTCGATTTTCTGTGTTCCATTGTTGTTTACAGTACCTTTAGCTTTCTCCGTAAACGAGAATCAACTCAATTCAACTGAGGTTGATCTCCCCTTGATTGCAACATTAGAGTCTTCAACTTCATTTCATGTCGTAAGTTGTTTCTTGGCAGATCTTAAGATCCTAAACACAGAAGTTGGATATTTAGCTAGTTCTGTATCGGCAATAAGTGGGTTATGTAGTTGGATTGTTCTAACAATCGTCATTGCTGTGAAACAAAACACTGGACTAGATGCAGATGGATGGGTTGGTTTCTTATGTTCCATGTTTATTCAAATCTTATTCATAACAACTGTGTTGCGGAAATTCATCCTTTGGATTATCAAACATACTCCTCGAGGTGAAAGTATCAAGGAAATTCATTTATTCGCGATATTTCTTATGGTCTTGGCAACTGGATTGATGGGCGAATGGTTTGGCCAACATTGGTTTTTCAGACCAATTATATTGGGTTTATCTATACCTGAAGGTCCACCAGTTGGTTCGGCTTTAGAAGATGAACTAGGTTCTGTAATTTCAGGATTGCTCTTGCCAATCTTCTTTTTTGACGTTGGTTCGAAGACTAATATTCGTTTTGCTGGTAATTCTACGGGATGGATACCAGTTAGTCTCCTAAGTTCACTTGGTATACTTGGGAAGCTCATAGGCACTATAGTTCCTTGCGTTTTTCACCGAATACACATTAAGGATTCTTTCCTGCTTGGCCTAATATTGTCCTCTCGCGGGGTATTCGATATTGCAATTTATAGTCCTGTAAATTCAATCCAGGTATAATCTTTTTAAAAAAAATTGTGCACAACTATCATCTTTTTTTACTTCATGTTGCTAACTGTGAAAACTCTTCTGTTCCATGAATTGCAGTACACTACAGATACATGTTTTAAATGGCTGGTGGTGAACTCATTGATTTTAACAGCTATTATCTCACCTCTAGTGTATTGGTTGTATAATCCATCAAAGAGTTACTTTGTTAACAAGAAGCGTACAATTCAAAATGCTAAAGCCGATGTTGAATTTCGAGCACTAGTTTGTGTTTATGATCAAGCGTCTGTGCCTACCATAATCAACCTTCTTGATGCATCTAATCCGAGTAGAGAAAGTCGTATTGCTATCTATCTTCTTCATCTTGTTGAGCTTGTTGGTCGTTCTAGCCCAATCCTCATCACTCATAAACCCAGTAAAAATTCATTTGGCAAGCCAAGTTCTTCAGATCACATCATCAATAGCTTTAGGATCTATGAGAAACAGAATAATGGTGTTGTCATTGTACAACCTTTTACGGCAATCACACCATTTGTATCAGCCCACAACGAAATATGCATGATGGCACTTAATAAGAGAACTTCTTTAATAGTACTCCCATTTCACAAACAATGGGATGTCGACGGAACTTCAGAATCATCCAAGTGCAGGAATATCAATAAAAAGGTGCTTGATAATGCACCATGTACAGTGGGGATACTTATTGACCGTGGGAGATTGAATCGTGGGATGAATGTTATTTCTAACTGGATGTCAGCTTACAATATCGGTGTTATCTTTTTAGGTGGTGAAGATGATCGAGAAGCTTTGTGTTTTGCAATGCGCATGGCTAGACATCCTGATATTTGCTTGTGTGTGCGTCAAATTATTCCAGCTGACTTGACAAATGATGTTAATCAGATGGAGCTAGATAACAACTTAATCGATGAGTATAGACATTATTATTTGGGCGTTGAACGCAATCAGTACAAAGAAGAACTCGTAGAAGATAGTTTTGGCATAGTAAATGTGATCCAATCCATGGAGAACGTATACAACCTTGTACTTGTAGGAAGGCGCCAAGACGCTTACTCAACCTTATTGTCAGAACTCACGGAATGGAACGAGTATCCAGAACTTGGATTCTTCGGAGACATGTTCACTTCAGCTGACTTCAAGAGCAATGTGTCTGTGTTGGTCATGTCCTGTATATCAAGAGATGTAATGCCTGATAGCATCAAGAATTAAATTCAACTACATTGATTCAATCTGTTTAGTGTGGCAATGCCAGAGTTTCACAAATGCCTCATCCCTTTTTAAAGGTAAGCAGAGGTTTTTATAGGATTCTAAAACTCATTAAAGACTAGAACTGGTCAACACTGATAAACAGATAAAGTTGTCGAGTTTAAACCCATGACCTAGTGGTCCCATCCGTCAAACTCTAACCGTTGAACTGTTATGCCATTGGCCAAATGCCTCATCCTGCTAAACCTTTTCTTCAAATATATGTAAAAACTGAAAGAAACATTTAAATAGTGCATTGTCTACCAAGTCAATTCGTTAGAACGCTATTTTCTTATGATAACTTCGTAACTTTCAGTAATATACGCTACGTAACAATTGTAAAATTCGAGATCACAACAAATCTTTAACGCGGAATTTTTTTTTCTTCTTCTTCCATGCTTTGGTGTGTCACTCATCCTGCTTGCAGCGCGCTTGTCTACAATAATCATGCTTTGATTGCTTTCTATTCATTTTCATTGAGCCCAAACAAACATAAATGAACACTGTCTGCAATGAAATGAGATAATTTCCAACTATTTGAAGAACATAACATCCTATAATGAATGAACAATAATGGACGTTCTCCATATTGCGCATAATTTTGTACTGATAATACAGTGACACAAATGAAAAATCACAAGGATGAGAGAAGCCAAAGATTGAAAAGAGATGATGCGGCAGTCAAAAACCAAGACAAAAATGCCATTGCAGCAGACAGTTTATATCTACTGCATAACTTTGCAGGACAAAACGCACCATCAAATTGTACTAGTAGATCTATAACACTGGCCGTCGAGCAAGCAGCAGCCAATGAGAGAATCGATAGCACCTGCATTGGATGGAACACCAGCATAAGTGAGTAGGCAATAACAAGTAGCAGATAAAATGTTAAGAGTTACGAATAGATCATTAGATACACACCCAATCTCCCATGACGACGATTAAAAGTATCCCTGGTTGCCGAAGAGGGTAACCAACAAGGACTGAGTATCCATCCACCAACGCCAATGTGAAACTCCATGGAATCACCAAACCCATGATAGTCACCAAGTAGCTGTTGAAGATAAAAATGTCAGGCACAAACAACTGTTAGGGTAGAGTTACCAATAGCCAAAATAAATGAAGTCCAATTTGGCAAACCACAAAACATTGGCATTTTTAATCATCAATCACCTCAATCTTCTCACTACAATAATTAAATATAATTACCAAAGGGGTCACACAAATTCTCATAAACTTCACAAAACCTACAGAATTCTATAAGAATTTACAAAAATAAAAATGGGTATTTGAGATTAATGTTTTACCAGAAAGCAGTATAGCTATAGAATTGAACACCCAAAGACATGAAAAGAAGAGAAGCAGAGGAGAAGATTGTTTGCCCCAATCGCAACGAAAAGCTAGCACTTGTACCCAAAGACCCAGGCAATTCATCCATGTTGCATGGGATCTATATAGGCTATTATAAAATTGCTCCTTGTCTCAAAACAACTCATCTTAACCATTCAATTCCCATTCTTTGCCATCCCCAATCCCTCATTTCAATTAATTCAGTCAAAACAGAGCAGAAACAGAGCACCCAATTTGAGGAGGAAAGAGAGGAGATTGAATGAAAAGGAAAACAGCACTCAAAATGGGTTTTTGATTGCTTGTTTGGGCTTCCGATTGATTGAGAGAGAAGTGTTGGTGAAGGAAGAAAGAGTGGAAGTAAGCGCACAAAGATGAAGACTTTTCTGCTACTAGTGTGGCTTTCTCTCCGGGTTTTTGCGTTATATTTCTTCTTCGTAAATTACTTGATGTCGGTGAATTGAGTACGTAAATAAATGGATCCAAAATTGATTTCATCAGTTTTTTTTTTTGGACTTTGATTGGTAAGGACAAATGGGGATGTTTGTTATTTGGATGGTTAAGGACATTGATTTTGGTATTTGGGAGACACCCCTTGACTTTGGATAAAATCGAGTTAACTCTTTTCTAAACATGAAATTTTTTCTACACACGGAGCTGTCAATCTCAGAACCCTCCCATATACCTACACAATCAAGGTCTTACCCATACCGTACCCTTTATGCCAAACTTTTTGGACCAACCCAATAAGAATTAAGCAAATGCTTAACAAATACCTATCTCCATTCCACGTTGGATATAAAAGTCTTCTTATTCTAAGTGGGTTTCACATGTTCATCAAAGCCTTCCCCCACCTCCCACCCATAAAATTTGGCTCTTTTGAGCCCAATTGACCAAAAAATGTTAGTTAAAAAACAAGAACCATTGAATAACACAGGTCATGAACTTGCCACATGTCATCTTTCATGGAATACTTACTAGTTCAAAAAGAGTGATTCTACGTGACGAGGAAACCAGCGAGGAAAGGGAGGTGGCAGGGGGTGAACCGTTCATCTCCTTCGGGATGTGTGCACCAAAAAAGTGAGCACACATCCCGAGGGGGTGAACGGTTCACCCCTGCCACCTCCCTTTCCTCGCTGGTTTCCTCGCCCACTTCCACGACATTTAGAATTTCTGGTTCAAAAAATGCTTTTTTGATTCCCAAGTATTTTATTGTTCAAAAGCCAAAATATTTACTACTAGTAGTAGCTTTGGAGCCGACAAGTGCTTATAGTTTTCTTTCTTTCTTTACTTTATATATTGGTACTTAAATGTCACCGGACAGCTTGTATTCTCCACCCATTCTTCAATTGAAAGGCAAGGAGCTTTCACTATTATAAGAAAATACAGAAAAAGGTAGGTCTGGTGTTCATGTCCAGTCTTAGTGCAGAAATAGAAACATAAAGATATTGGGTGATGGTGGCTGAAGGTTCTATATGAAAGTAAAAGATCCATCACTTCAGCGATAAAGCGATCAGAGTATAATGCGCTGGATCACAATGACAACGAGCGGACGAGCAAAAGAAACTTACAAAGATTCCTCTAGAAACAACAAGTGAATTGGGCAGCAAGGGCGCGATTATGGCCACTCATCAGCACCAACCATCCATCCATCTATATATTTATGAATATAACTATACAAAAAATGACTTAAATCGTAATCCTAAAAAGTCGAATACATGACATAAATGGGTAAGTTGGCTGCTTAATGTGCTGTGCTAAAACTAGAACTATACAGACTGTATTGTCTGATGAGTTCTCCATCACCCGAGCATATTCGCAAACAGGGACAATTATCTAGACACACGAAAACACAAATCATACAACACACGAATCACTCTTGGATCCTGGAGTTTACCTGACGGAAGTATGAACAAACTCAAATTTCACCGTTGTAAGTTACAGTGAATAGTCAATTTTAAGAGCGGATCAAAAGTCCTAAGCCAGCATGATATTATACCAAACCCTAAAGGTACAAAGCACCAAAAAATGAAAATTTTCTGCTGCTTGAGAGTCTCCCTAAAATACATGCAAGTTTTCAATTAGAGTAATGATTTTTCCCAGTGTTCTAAAAAACGCTAGGTAGTGAGCGGGGGGGCGAGCAGGTGCCTAGCGCTTAGGGGCCTAGGCAATCTTAGATTTTGTATTATAACTTTAATAATTTACAAAAGTTAAACATAATACCTTATCAATTACATCAAATTTAATGCCAAGATACATATGCAAAATTTAAAAACATGAAAAATTAACAATCATGAACAAAATTTATTAAAACTCAAATGACTGAAGTTGGTCATGATGGGTACTTTATACAAAGTTGAATTTGTCAACAAATATCCAAATCTACTTTTTTATTTTTCTTCAAATTGCATGAATGACTTCAGTCGTATTTGATAAAATCTACATTACTAAAATTGGTACCGACAAATCCTTTGAGAATTCCATTAAGTAATCATCATTTGCTACATTCAAACATATATTGAATAAAAAACAATTAAATTGTTTTTTTTCAAAAAAGATGAAAATAAAATAAAATAAGAACACAATTAGCCTTATTAAAAAAATATAATAATAATAAAACTCGCCCAGACCCCGCCCAGAACCTGCCCAGCCATTAATCTGAGCGTTTCTCTAACGCCTAGGCCGATTTTTAGAACACTGCTTTTTCCCCAAGTATGCACTACTTGCATGCTTAAAGTGTAAAGAAAGAACATATTAGAACTATTTACAACAAAATCCCATTAGTCGAACGAAGCCAAATGCAGATACATCTTATCGCTTTTTTACCTTATCACTAGGAAATAAAAAGTGAATATCAACATACTTTTCTGCCTAAAGGATCTACAAAAATTACCACATTCTGAAAATCAGGACGGGAGTTGGAAGTAAGTACATACAACTTAAACTGATTGGAGATGATATGCTTGTTGTCTCATTCTTTTTAGCCTTCCATGGATTATGATGATATATGACTTATGCCCGTAGATACAACTTTAGATCTATTTGCTCAGTTGCCCCTCAAGCCTCTCGATTGCAGCACCGACTCCACTTGTTGATCCTTCTTTTTCTTCTGATGGGGGATATGCTGCCAAATATTCTTCATTTGCTTTCTCCACAAGCTTCAAATGAAGCCAACCTGCAAACAAAATACTTTTACTAAGTTTCATATTCTAAGTTTATTTATGGTTCCTAACTATAGAAAAGTACATCGTATCATAAGGGTGATACTTATACCACTCCTTTCTAAAAGACCCAAAAAAAAAAAAATATGCTAGTAGCTTTCCAAGATAAATAGAGACTCTTACATATACGACGTAATACAATTTTATTTTTGAATAATGACTCGTGAGCCTGTTCCAAATTGATAATAAAATCAAACTTACAATTAAAAACCAATGCATCCAACTCAAAAGAGAACTCAAAACAATCATTGTTTTTCATTTGAATAATATTTCAAGTTTTATCCTGATTTTGAAATACTGTTTTTCGTGAAGCTACAAACATATTACCCAGAGGGAAACCGAACACGGCGCCCAAAACTGAACCCATCATCACATTTCTTGCTCGCCAAGTGAGAGATCCTGGCACTGAAAAAGAAAAGAACAAAAGTCAAGTATCATAATCGTGTAATTAGAATTAGGGTACAGTTTTTACTTTTAGAATTGGTGTGTTAATTGGGGTACAGTTTTCACTTTGATAAGTGAGTTTTGGGCCACGAGCAGTGACTCTATTTGCATCAGAATATAATCTCATTTACTGAATGCTATTTTCACATACTGAATTCAGTAACCATTGACGAAATACAATATGAGAATCAAATCCTTTATTGATTAACTAGTCCAAAATATTTGCTACAAAAATAGAACACTCGAGAGTAAGAATGGACAAGCCTTCTACTAAAAGAAAATCACAATCATGTAACACAAATATCAAGTGACGTGAAACATTGTGAAGCTCATTTCAGTGTCTTTTTTACATCGGGAGTAATGACAGAAGCATTGGATGGAGACCTAATGCTAATCACTACATGGACTAAGAAGCTACGCAGTTTACTCGATAAGTGCTAGCTGCGTACTCATGACAAGAACCTGGAGCGAATATTGTTGGGCACTTTACCTCCCTGAGTTCTCGGTCAAGTCAACTGAGTTGGCAAACTGGGAACACTTCTTTTTTCTTTTTTAAGCCAAAAGGCAAGTGTAAGTGGGAGTTGATGATGTGAGAGACAAGGAGTAGAATAATGATGATTCTTAACAGGGATGATGAAGAGGAGTCTAGGGGCATGTTCACAATTCATGTACTTATGTTTTGCCACCACTTTAGATGTATTCGTAACTCAATTAGTTTGTATTCTACTGTAGTTGAGAACTTTTTTCTTTAAAAATTGTTTGCCTTTATTTTGTGCTTGTGCCATGCTATATGATGGCTTGTTGTCCTTTTATAGTAATGTAAGTGTGGATATGTAACTCATCTTCTTCCTTTTTTACTAGTTAAATGTTACTTAGAAAGTGGTAAAACCCCAGTTGGGTTACTGCCCTGAGTAACTTTATTATTAGCTACTTGTTCCTGGACCCGAGTAGCAAGTAATGTCTGATAAAGTAGCCTGCATAGTGCTTAAGATTTTCTTCAATCGATTTGCAACCCACCCTCCCAAGTGCCTAATATATATAATTTAGTTTATCTTGCTAAGGGAAAATAATACATGAAGAAAAGAGTAACAATGACAGGAGTTGCAATTACATACTGACAAGGCCGAAGATCGTTGCAGTAGCTGAGCCAGCTGCAACATAATTGTAAACATCATGAACACCGCGTTTCTCGGCAAACAGATTTTGTAAGCCACAAAATGAACCAGTAAACAATCCAAGGCGGACCCCACCAACTATTGACCCTCGAGCGACTCGAACAAATCTTTTCTCCATGGCATCTCTCATTAACCGGTATTGCTCACGTTTGTCGGGTGTGCTTCCCAGCTTCAACATCACTTCTGCATCCTTGCTCTGTCATAATAACAAAATATTTTTAGAACTGATTTTTTTTTCTTGGTAGGTTTCTTTCCATGAATCTAACTCCAAGGAATCATCATAAGGAAAGGGGAGTGAATAGAGGAGATAGAAATGAAGAGAGGTTGAAGATGATAATCCAATTCCATTTATCTGGAACCATAACTTCTTGACCTTCCTAGACTCCCCCTATAGAATTCAATTCCCATATTTTTTTAGAACTACAAATACATATGGAAAAATACAAAAAACAAAAAAAACTTGAGGTTGGTAAGGATCACAAAAAAGGCTTTGACACATTCCATGGAATCGGACTCTATGCTAGGAAGCACAGATATGGACGCGGGGTGTCATGTTGGACACGGCAATATGAAAATTTTCAAAAAAAATTGGACGCGAAGATATTGTATTTATAGTTGATATTATGAAGGAAATTGTTTTAAGTATTTTTATCCTAATAATATACCAAAAAATCAAGTCATTTAGCTAATAACTCCAACGTACATTCATAAGCTAAGTCATAAAGTTACTAAATTTGGAAGAAAAAAAAATCGCACACATCTCCTAGTCATGGCTACCTAGCCCAAAAATGTCTCAGACACTTCTAAAGAAATATACCCCAACGTGTTTGTTGGGGCAAATTCTACCTTCAATCCGGATTGGTGGATCTAGGAATTCCTTGAAGTAGTGGTGCTAGACAAGCTAGGGGTATACCAACAAAGCCAGTCCAACACTCAAGTCAGTTTAGAGCTCAAGAAGTGTGCAAGTACAAGTGGGAAAGATTGCATACCTTGGAATGTGCATGACAATTATATTTATTTCATAAATCTGTAACTGGGATTCACATTGTAGTGGAAGAAATTTCCTCGTCGTGCGACCATCATGGTCTATGTGGCAATGTCAATTGGTTAACTTGGGATTCCTTGCTCACGGAGTCACAGAGGAATGTCCACAATGGAATTTTCTAGTTATGGAGGACTGTCCATACTGTAAGTTTGGTTAATACCTGTTAGTTCCGTCAACGTTCATCACTTGACAAGTCTAGGGTCTGGGCTAGTCAATCGTTAGTCACCGACTAGCCGTCCCCACTTCTCCGACTAGTCGATGGTTAACTGCATTTGGTTAGTCGATTAACGATTTTAACATTTGGTGTGATTGGCCATTATGAGGTTTCATGTACCATATGGATAATCTTACTCGTTGCGCTTCTCAATGAATCACAATTTGGAAATTGAGGCATGTGTGAGATGGGTCCACATAGTTGTCTGACACTTCTACAGTGAATTTTTTGAAGTTTTTTGAAGTGTTTGTGCTTCATAGATTCTATAAAAAAAAATGAACATATCCTAAATTTTGGCAAGTTATAGCCAATGCAAAGATTTTCCATCCCCTCCATGATGACATTTTCTTCTTTATGGCTTATGCAACTCATATTTTGCATAACAAACCATCATCATAATCAGGTTTGGATCTTTTATTTGTTCATATACATTTCAAATTAACATTTACCAAAAAAGCACTCTCTTGTACTACACCAGGAAAATATGCAGCCATATAAAACTTGTAATAAAAAATAAAAAAATAAAAAAAAAAACTGCTCAGCCATTCATACCATGCTTTCTTCTCAAAGTAGCATGTCACAATAGAAGGCAGAAGAAAGCGGAAAACACTGAACCAACCATAGGAGAAATCAAACAAACAGAAATAGGTGTCTGTTTGCATAATTCTGGATCCTAGTAAAAGACGTATTTTTTGTGTTTGGTTGATAAAAAAATATATATGGATTAATTTCTTTTACTCGTCAACTTTTTTTGGGTTGGGGGGGATGGGGGGGTCAGAGGGGTCTTAACAAATACTAAAGCATTTGATTTCAAGTAGTCTAAAGCCTTCTCCAAAGCCGTTTGTGTGGATCAAGTGAGGAAGTGTGGAGATAAAAACATAGCAATTAAATATTGAATTAGACAAGCTGAGTAAATGAGTTTCAAGGGGACAGTCAACTCACAACAGATGCAGCTGCCTCCCTGCTACCTCCATGCAGCATCCCAGCAAACATTCCAATAACTGTGGCTGTTCCCCAGTTTACCATTCCCGGCATCCTTGGAGTTTCCTGATTCAAGAAAAAGTAGGAAAATAAAACATTCATGCAATCTATGTACATTGATGTTCATCGGTACTTTTTCAATTGTAGCCATTGCCGTTTTAAGTTGTGCTTAAATAAACTCTTCCACACTTGAATGAGAATATTTAGGTAGAGAAGTAAAAATCCATCTGTATAATAGTTTTTAACTTATTTTTTAAAACATATTTGAAACACTAAGTTAGACGTTTGTGGAGCATGCTTGAGAGTTGAAAGAATGGGTTTTTTGGCAAGAAATGGTACAACTGGATCTTAACCCCTTTTGGAGTTAACTTAAATGCTCCCCGCGTGATTTCTTTTAAATGGTAAGGGGTTACATCAAGACGGCCCTCTTTCCTCTTTTAATCTCTCTCATTGTGCAACACAAAAAAAAAAAAAAAAAAAAAAAGATATTGGCATATTATGGACAAAATATGATTTTTACTAACCCAAGAAGACACTCTCAGTTTTTGTTGTAAATTAAGGATATTACACATGACTAAATAAAAACTATATCAATTGAGCTTCGTTTGAGCTGAAATTTAAAAAAAAATTTAAAACCAACATCATAAACAATGTGTCACAGTTTCAAATCTTTTTTACATGTGTGCCTCGAGAAACATATTAAATGGGATAAAGATGATCTTTCTATTAATATCGCGAAGCGAGCGAAGGACCACCTCGGGCCTGACACAAGTGCTAGCACCCATTGTCTAAGATCTTTTATTAAGATACTTAATGACATGTACTTATACACATATCTTGAGGACCGGTGGCGAAATGGGTTGAAACTATGGCGCATTGTCTATAGTGTTAATCCGTAATTTCTCTGAAAATTCAACTCAAGCGAATTTAAAACGTAATAGTGTCCTTAATTTATAATGAAAACTAAGTAAGTCCTCCTTCCAGATTAGTAAAACCATTTTTTTTTGTCCCTCGCCACCTCCAAAAGGTGTGTTTTCAAGAATTAGTTTGGGCATCCTTGTGCGTCTCCTTCCATCTCGAGGGCAGCGGCAGCGGTGATTCAAGAATTTGCAATCAATTGGGAAAAACATGTTACAAACAGTATGCTCAAATGTAACTCTTGAACAAATTGAGTAATCAATCAAAAAGGTCATTCATAGTTGCAACAATTCATACAGTTCTAGTGTTTTGTTTCCAATATTTTTACCTTCTCCACCACGGTTTCTTCTGATGTTTCCGGTTCCATTCTTCGAGCCTAGCTGCCGCAAGCAAGCAACCAAAGACTGAAAAACAAACAACTAAACGATTACAAATCAGGAAAACAAAACCTAACCCTTCTTTTTTAGTGAATTCAGGAGAGTGAGAGAGCGAACCGTAAGAAACCTGAGAGAGAGAGAGGAATAAAAACCCCCAAAGGCCTTAAGTAACTGAAAGGAAAACAAGAAAATTGTTAGTAGCACCCACAACTTAGATGAGAGCACAACGATGTCGAAATTTTCGCTAATTACTAGAGAGAAATTTTTTCCTTACTCCCTAGATTTATAGGCCAATTTAGAACACGTCTCTCATGTTCAAAAGATTCGTAAATAAAAATTATATAAAAAGAGTTGTGGCCTCTTCCGAGTTTTTGGAATGTGAGGGACGTGTTCCAAATTGGCCTATAAACCTAGGAATTAACGACTATTTTCTCTATACTAATATATGCAGGCTAAGCGTACAAATTAAGAGTAATCTTGTTTTATATTTTTAGAATTTGCGCTTAAATGAATGAATTTGTGTTCTAACTTTTCATTTCGGATTCATTTAGTTTCCATTTATGCTTAAGGAGACTATGTGTGACTAAATAAAAATTATATCATTTGAGCTGAAATTTTGAGAAAAATTAAAGATTATATTAGACATATCATGTCAATTCAGTATCAGTCCCATGCAAATATCTATTGTCCAAGACCGTCTTAAACACCCATCAAGAGAATTTATCGAGATACTTAATGAAGTAGACCTGGACAAGTATATAAAGGAATGATGTCAAAATGGACTGAATTTTTACACGTTATTTATAGTGCTATTACGTAATTTTTCTTAAAATTTTAACTCAAACAAATTAATATATATATATTTTTTTTAGTTTAATAATGTCCTTTAAGTGTAAAAATAACTTAGTAGATCATAAATGGGATTCAAAATATTTTTTTTTTCTCTATTCTTGAAAATATTCTCTTCCAATTTATGTAAAGATCTAATTGTGTTCTTCTTAGCTGGTAGGATTGATCAAGCACAACCTAGGAAGATGATCCATTTGATTATGGGATTGATAGCTCGAGCATCAGGCTCTCTTGTACTATTTATACCGTCAATGTAATCAATGAATAATCATCCAAAAGTTTAAAGCCATTCCATTCATGAATTAAGAAGTTCGATATGTGATTGGAGATGCACAAATTTCTAGCTAGGAATCAAAATAAACAGGCAATAACATGCAAATCTCAGGGAACATGTAAGCAAAGAATTTACATGGTGAGACTCTAGTCTCTATATTTGAAAGAACTAACAATAATCAGAAAGTGAAAAAAAGAAAAAATTGGGTTTCAAAGTAATATAGTCTTTCTACCCAAAACAAATATAAATAGAGTTTCCAACTCAACAACATTACATACAAAATGGTCTCTATTTACTCCAGTTGAGCATACCAAATGCCTTGGATCTTCACCTCCTTGGGGGTCTTAGCACCCAAATCAGTGTCAGAAGGTTGAATGCTCTCAAACACTCCAATCACCTCACCAGTCTCTGGCTTGCTCTTTGTAACACTCAAACTGATGTTTCCAGTAGAGGAGGCTGTGTTCTTCAAATTCTCCTTTAATAGTTCCTCTTCATCTCCTCTGCCTCCAGCAGGTAAGGCGACGGCATTGTCATAGCCTGTTGATCCTCCTCTGCCCTTTGGGTCTAAGAAGGAGGAACCTCTGTATGATGGTACTAGGAACTGTCCACTGAAGTTCTCAGGCTTTCCTGATGCTACGAGTTGCTTGATGGTGAAGAGGAAGGGCACACGCTCGCCTCCTGGGAGCTGGACAGTGACTGCAGCATAGTCAATACCGTCTTTCTCTTCAAACTTGACTCTACCATCTGGAGAGACTTCGAATGGGCCTTCAATCTCATCTAGAGTGTAGGTTAAACGGGTCATGAGCTTGGTCTTTTGGAACTCAGGTGCAGAGTTCTTGGCCACACCTTCGGCTTTCACTGTGAAGGAAGTTGGCTCTAGGCAGAACTTCTTCATTGTGTACTTCCCAGCCTTGAAGCCAAAGGTTTCACTGCCTCCATCAATGGTTGGGCATTGGTTAGCTGTTCCTGTTCCTTTTACTTCCATGTATGTCTTGCTCTGGATCTCATCGAAAGTTAGCCTCTTGGTTTCAGCACCAGCTCCCTGCAACAAAAACCACATCCAGATTTGTAAAACGCAATTTACTATAAATACGTCATTCACAACAAAGTCAAGATAACCGTAAAATTAAAACAAATATAATGTTTTGAGTTTTACTTGGCCAAATTATCTAATCGTAACATGATAATCAGTTTACTAAAATCTTAAATTTGCTGGGCATTAACAATTGGTTCACAAACACAATATGCACACATCATAAATTCCATGTGCTCCCTGAGCACACCCACACACAACTTTCATGTGCTCCTATGGCAGATCCACACGACAACATGCTCTTTTGGCATCCTCACAAACAATGTGCTCTTTGGCACAACGCAATTCTAAGATCTCTTGTCATAGCTTACGTCGCCTTCACCACCCTGCCTACCAGTCCTCTCACAGGGATTCGCTACGTCTACGTATACGGACACACTGTGTCGGCACTTGGCGTGACACCTCAAATCTGGCTTCACTTGTCCATGACCAATCGGCTTCAGTCTCACGAACAATCTCCTTAAACAGCTTCCTCAAATTTGATCTCTGGCCGTACGTATGAATAGTATCATACGTATGAGCAGTTCCTTATACATGAATATTGAACAGTAATGATGAAGAGTGAACAATAAAGATGAACAGTATCGCCTTCCTGTGAATAATACTGTTATTTCCGGTGAACAGTACCAGTTCGACTCTTCCTACTTTGATACCAGATTGTTGAACTTCCTGGCCCAAGGACAATTATAGATACACAATTTTATTAATTGGAACAATACAACTCACAAATGACAACTCACAACTCAAATTGTAACTCACAATTTCTCACAACCTCACACATTCTTTATCGCTCACTTAGAGCTCTTTGCTCTACCACACCCAAGCACTTGAGATCATCTCTATTTATAGCTATCCTAAGTTGGTGGGAAGCTTGAGATTTTTCTTTAAGAAAACTCTAGAGAAACAATGGACTTCTTTCTCTAGACTATTCTACCACCTCCTAAAATATCTTTTTTCTAGAATTATGACAAAATACAAAAATAGTTGTTTCTAGATTGATCATGACAATGTTAGAGATATCTAGAAAGTTGGTGTTGCCAACTTCTCAACATCCCCCCTCAACACCAATTCGTCGCAATTCCAAGGTGTTGCCTTATCATTATTCTCATTGTCATGATCAACACTAACTCACTGTTTTCTCCATCTACTACACCACCTTGGAGTCGCGACGAGTTGGTGTTGAGGGGGATGTTGAAAAGTTGACAACACAAACTCTCTAGACATCTCTAACATTGTCAGGATCAATCTAAAAATAACTATTTTTGTATTTTGTCCTAGATAATGGTATTGTAGGAGGTGGTAGAATATTCTAGAGAAAGAGGTCCATTGTTTCTCTAGAGTTTTCTTAAAGAAAAATCTCAAGCTTCCCACCAACCCGGGATAACTATAAATAGAAATAATCTCAAGTCCTTGGAGTTGTGGCGAATTGGTGTTGAGGGGGGATGTTGAGAAGTTGACTACACCAACTCTCTAAACATCTCTGACATTGTCACGATCAAACTTTCTACCAACTTAGTATATCTATAAATTTTTTATGACTTCAAGTGCTTGAGTGTGGTAGAACAAATAGCCCTAAGTGAGTAATAAAGAGTGTGTGACGTTGTGAGAAATTGTGAGTTGCACTTTGAGTTGTGAGTTGTCATCCGTGAATTGTGTCGTTCCAATTAATAAAATTGTGTGTATATAATTGATCATTGGGCCGAGAATTCCAACATACGCAATTGAACGATCCCCATTTCATTAATGTCACCGCGCCATCATCTATCTAACTCTCATATTCTTAAAAATTCACCAGGGATCTCATCAAATTTTAACATGATTTCTGCCTCTTTTCATTCCTTTATTTAGTCCTCTAATATTAGATCATTTCGAATTCTCTAGTTCATCAAAATCACTTAGATATATGAGTCATTTGCTCATAATTTATAAAATTCAATCCTTTGATCATGCAATGGGTTTAGTTCAGTCTGTACAGTGAGTTCAGAGTGTCTACATTGATTATATAGTTTTTTTTTCTTCTTCCCATAATTACAGTTCTTACAATATTACTAATATACATATAAACTGTTAAATTACTGATTACTGCAAAAAACTTTAGAGAAAAAAATAGAACACTTACGGAAGCAAGTAGAGCAGAAGTAGCAAGAGCAAACCCTGCAACCTTAGCAGCATCGGCGCACTTCTGAGTAAAGTCCTTAACATCATTTTGCAATGAACAACTCACTCTAGCACTACCAGCATCGAAGCCAAAAGCCTTGCTGAGGCTCTGGGTGGATCTCAATTGTACGTTACCTCGACCGACCTTACTCGGCTGCATGAAAGTAGCCGTGGGTTGTAGAGAAGCTGCCATGGTTTCTCTTCACCAAAGAGAGATCTGGGGGTGGTGATGAGAGTGTATTTTTGATCCACAGTTGAGATGTCTTGTATGCTTTTTTTGTTCTTGTGTAGTAAAGGGATTGTTATTGGGTGGTATTGGTGTGAGTTGGATAAGAGATTGGATAAGAGGTCATCTTATTGGTGGTTTGGGAGCTTAAGCTTATATCATAAAAGTCATTGTTGGCACTTGGCAATTTTTAGAGTCCCCTTGTTATCAGGTTGTAATCTCTTAGGGATAATGAAAGCTACATTTTTCTTACTTTTCTGCATTTGCGTCCTTAAGTCAGAATTTCAACTCCTGAATAAATCGGTCTAGAAGGGAGCTTCAATACCCTTTATCATTTAGAGATCCTCATAATCCACCAATCGAACACAAACACGGGGAATTCTTAAATGCACTGGGAGTTTCCTATCTCAAGGCACATCAACGGTGCTTGGTAGCTACCAGGCAATCTCCCGGTGCCCTGTAGTATTACTCCACAAACACATAACCAAAAAGCCTCCCTTGACGTTAGGGGCCTGACTCTCTAAAATTTTCGCTCCTGAATATATGTTTTTCATTTAAATTTAATGATTGTGGATAATAAAGTGTCAAATATTTTAGGGTGTTCAGGTTGCCCATCTTGATAAGGTCCTAACACCATTTTTCATGGAGTTGAATTGAAAACTGATCTGACTGAACCTGAAGCCTTGCCCATTTAGTCCTTAAAATTTAGCCTGAACTTCAAAAAAAGTGGCCCAAATAAATTGGGGATAGTCCAAAATAAATAAATGGGGCTTGAAATTTCTTAGAATAGCAATTATTTACTACAATATTAAAAAATAAAAATAAAAATAAAATATTGATCTGTAACCATTAATCATACTAAGGGTGGCAAGGCACTACGTGCGCATATGTTCAATATTTTATTTTATTTTTAAAAAATCACTAAATACAAATTAAAATTTTAAAGATATTTTTAATCTAAGAACTGTTTGGTTGCATGAAAATAGACATGAAAATTAAAGTCATTTCCATAAATTCGATTATGGACCTCCCCTCGGATTTGGATTTCCATGAGTAGTGGAAAACAATCTTATAAATAATCAATATTTTGACAATAAATATATAATCATACAACAAAAATCTATATAACAAGGGAAACATATTTCATTTTTTAAGAAAAATAGCTAACCAAACATACCCTATGTGATGAGAATGTGAAGCATGATATATTTAGCCTCAAATATAGGCATTTTAGGACCTACTATATGCTCAAAAACTTGGATTTATAATGTTATATACAATGTGGCTTGTATGTGATTATGGAGATTATATCAAACTTCATAACAAAGGAGAACCGAATGCCAACAAGGAAGCGCGGAAGACTCTTGCTTTACTTCTCACACATTAAACTTCAAAAAGCCTTTCGATAAAACAGTTTTAATGTTGACTAGCATGTTAAGCATGGAGCTGATGAGTGGACACCTATTGACTCTTTAACGACGAGGGAGCAAAGCTCCAACTATTTACCCTAACTTCGAAAATGCTATTTTTTTTTCATCTATTTCCATAAATTATGCACCAATCAAGTAGTATACATGTATAGTAAACCTTAATTGTAGTTTGATATTTATGCTTTCTTCATACAACTTGTCTTTGTAAAATATTGGAAATATATATATATATATATTATTTTTTTGAGTCATGGAGAAGCAAGTCATATTTGAAACTTGGTGGATCCAAATATAGCGCTTTATAGTTCAAATTGGTACATCAAAACTCAAAATCATACTCCAAATCATGTCTATGAAGAGATAGATGTATATTTTTACAAAAAACTAGAGAGCCAGACCCCTAGCGACAGGACAGTGCTAGGGTGGTGTCATGTACGTGTGATTGTGTTCGAATGGGGGTATTGGGCATCTCTAGGATGATGGAGGGTATTGGACCTGCCCCGGCGCGGGTCTGGCCTGGCTCTCTAGACATGTTCATCTTTTTAACAAACTGGTCAGAGTTTGCCCAACCCCCAAGACTAACCCCAAAGATACATCGTTGTGAAAATTCGGACTCCGCCATTGGATAGACATATGGGTAGTATTCACCTATCTATGCAAGTTTTGCTCAATAATGATTATTTTGCTTAGCTAAAGGCCGTTCTCTATTAAATAATATCACGAGGTCAAAAACAATACACTCAAATCGGGCTTTCACAATGGGTAAACTCTTATACATAGTTTTAACTATGGGTCTGTTTGGTTGCACGAAAATAAAAACCGTTTCCATAAAATCGATTCCGGACCTCCCCTAGGACTTGGATTTCCATTAATAGTGAGAAATAATCTTATAAATAATCAATTTTTTGTCAGTACATATACAATCAAACAACAAAAATCTATTTAACAAGGGGAATAAATTCCATTTCTTAAGAAAAATAGCTAACCAAACATACCCAATGTCATGAGTATGTGAAGCATGATATGTTTAGCCTAAGATATAGCCATTTTAGGACCTACTATGTGCTCAAAAACTTGGATTTATAATGTTATATACAATGTGGCTTGTAGGTGATTATGGAGATTATATCAAACTTCATAACAAAGGAGAACCGAATGCCAACAAGGAAGCGCAGAAGACTCTTGCTTTACTTCTTGCACATTAAACATCAAAAAGCCTTTCGAGAAAATAGTTTTAATGTTGCCTAGCATGTTAAGCATGGAGTTAATGAGTGGACACCTATTGGCTCTTTAACAACAAGGGAGCAAAGCTCCAATTATTTGCCCTAACTTCGAAACCGCTATTTGTTTTTATCTATTTCCATAAATTATGCACCAATCAAGTAGTATATATATATTTTTTGAGTCATAGAGAAGCAAGTCATATTTGAAACTTGGTGGATCCAAATATAGAGCTTTATAGTTCAAATTGGTACATCAAAACTCAAAATCATACTCCAAATCGTGTGTATGTGGAGATAGAAGTATCTTTTTACAACAATTCTAGCTAGTTTTGTTTGCTAGTCCCTTTTTACACTTCTACCCCTTCTATAGACAGTGTTTGTGATTGTGGACAAGGCTGGCTAGACTTACTCATCTTTTTAACATACTGGTCAGAGTCTGCCCAACCCCCAAGACTAACCCTAAAGATACATCATTGTTGGTCAAAGCAGTGGACCATTCAACAAATCCCCAAGGCTTTTGGACATTTTATTTCTACCTATTAGGTATTTTGATTTTTGGAAAAATTTCCAAGGAAAATTTTTTTTCTTTGGAAAAAAAGTTCATGGATTAAAAAAATACAATTTTTTTTTCACAGTTTGATTGCATCAAGAAAAAAAAGGTTTAAAAAAATTTCATTAGAGAAAACTTTTTTTTTTTGGAGGAATTGTTGAGGAGAAGAGAGAAATTTGTTCAGCGAGGCTTTGAATGTTCAGACGTTGAGTCTCTTGAGGGCTTTGAGTTAATGAGATAATCGTCTATGAGTGAAAAGATCGAACAAGGAAATTTTTTCCGAGGATGAGCCTAAACAAAGTTTTTCCGCTTCAAGCGCGAAAACATTTCACCGGTGAAAAACGTTTTCTTTGTTCTAGAAAAAATCAAATACCAAAATACTCAACTTTTGGAAAAAAGTTTTCTTTGTCCTAAAGTGATTGCATTTCATATGAACATATATAGAACAACCAATATCACCACCATTGTTATCACACCATTACCATCGATAGAACTACACAAAAGACGCCACTTTTCTGAAATTCTAGGACACTTATTTGGGCTATTTTTATATATGATCAGAATGGTTAAAGTGTTTCACCACCTCAACTTGAATTTTGCTCCACTGATTCTAGAGAGTGAGGCCCACGTCATGCTAGCCCAATACCATTCATCATCCTAGAGATTGAGTCATTTCCAGCATCTCTAGATGATGGGTGGTATTGGACTGGCCTGGCTCTCTAGAAGTGTTCATTTTGCTCATAGGTCTGAAAGACTGTGTTGACATTAAATGATACATATAAAGCATATTGCATTGTTTTAGAATGTCATTATTTACTAATACCCAATATGTAGTTCATGATTGAGACGCTATGGAAAATTTGTTTCATAGAAAAAACATATTTTCTCTAAAAATTTAACAAAAACAAAAAGGATGCTATGGAAATTTTGTTTCATGGAAAAAACATCTTTTCTCTAAAAATGGAGTTTTATAGTTTGAAGTGAGAAAACTTTGTATAAGCTCCTCCTCAGAGAACTTTTCCTTGTTCGATCTTTTCACTCATTGACGACTCTTTTCTTGACTTAAAGTCTGAACATTCAAAGCCTCGTTAAACAGATTCATCTCTTCTCCTTGACAATTCCTCCCCAAATAGTAATGTTCTCTCTAATGATTTTTTTCCTACTGTGAAAAAAAAAATTTGAAAAAAAAAATTGAATATTTTTTCTTTTTAATTGTTTTCCAAGCCTTATTTTATCCGAATTTTAGTTTTATGTAGAAACTACATCAATAAAAACTATAAACAATTGCATTATTATTATTATTATTTTTTAATCCCTTGACCCTTCCCTCTCCAGATGATACTGGTTGGGTTCGACCCGACCTAATGATACCATCCACCATTGAGCCATCAGACATTTGTCATAAACAATTGCATTACAATGATATCGATATCGATCTTATAATAGTTGTCGAGGTCCTTGTGTCGACGGCCATCGGCAAAATGATACCAATGTTCTTGACCAACAAAATAAAATGTTGCCTATATTTTGGGCGAGGTTTGTGAGGAATAGACCAAAAATTGCCACCCACCATGAATCTAGTGCTCGTCAATCTCATTTCCTACTTCGAGCCCACATTGACATTATAGTCCCTAAAAAACTGTTCACGAGTCCTCTTTCTACTTTTCTCCACCTTCGCAAACCTCTCCTCCTCTGTTTCGATCTCTCTCTCTCTCTCCTCTGAGAGATCGCTCGATTTCGCAAGCTACAATGGCGAAATCCACTGCAGACGACGAGGAACTCCGCAGAGCTTGTCAAGCAGCCATTGAATCTACCAAGCAGAAGATCGTGATGTGTATTCGAGTCGACAAGAGTCGAGGGATTTGGGCGAAATCCGGTCGGTTGGGTCGCTCTCACATGGCGAAACCTAGGGTTCTCGTCATCTCTTGTACGTTTTTGAACTCACTCTTTAGATTCTACTTCAAGAAACTCTCGATGGATTTTGATGATCTCATCTCTTAGATATGCTATGCTAAGATCGATCTTATTACTGTGTTATGTTATTTATAATCAGTTGGTTTGTGTTCTTGAGTTCATTGTGAGAAGAAATGAATATAATTTAGAGAAGTAGAGTTTATTTATGTAAAGCTTACATTGCGCCGGCCTTTTAGTCGGTCATTACATGTTAATGCTGTTTTGAAGTTGAGAGAATCCACATTCATTGTAGAAAGATTGAACCTTGATATTTTGTGCATAGCACAAACCCTGCATTTGGGTGTGAAGGTTCAAAATTTGTGCAACCTAAGGTAATGCACCTTTTTCTTTTGGGGGGATGCTGTGGCAATGGAAGGATTTTCTAGGGGAGGCGAACTGAAAAATTGTTAACTTTTTTTTTTTGTTTATTAGCCATGATTTGTCAAAATTACTGTCGATTATTTCATCATGCTACTTGAATGGTTTCATTCATCTAGTGTATTACACAATTAATACTTACAATGATAGTAACCATTTCAACTCTATAACTTATTACTAGGCAAACCTACGAGGTAGTTCATGTAAATTGTGATCGTTTTCGATACCCAAAACCAAGAGTGAAAAATTTCCACCCTCTCCCTTTTTAAAGAGGTAAAATTTTGCTGTATATTGCCTCAAATTTGGTAATGCATTCCCGTTTTATGACAGAGTTAGACTACAAATACCACCAACAAAGTAAAAGGCGTCAATCCTGAAATAAAATTATTAATGGAAATAACACACACTTCTCTTATTTCATGTTTTTTCTCAGTTGTTGTGTATGTCCTATGAATTACACATAGGGGTAAAAAGGAGAAAAAATACAACTTATATTATAAAATTTGCATAGGATTCTTGCCATTTCTAGTAAGATGACATTTGATTTAAGTTCTAATGTTTACATAAAATGAGCACTAAACATAATCACATAAAGTGGATAATAAGTCTTGCATATCACAAATCATGTGATAGTACGTAATAGTTAATAACATAACTAATGAGTCTCAACTCAAATCATAAATAACATCAACAAAGCTCAAAATGAATTTATTCCTTCGTATATCTCATCCTACATTTTACCAAAAAAATCTTTGATATCTGAATGGGTTTTAAACACTTCTCCAATAGCTTATTTAAACCTATTTAAAGAAAAAGAACTTACAAAATCGTGTTCTACGCTCCTAATCTCAATCAAACTTCTCCAGCTTGTTGACCATGTGTCCAATTCTTTGACAAACATTCTAGACTCGTTGACCGCATGTTTGACACATGTTTGAGTCGTGTTGGAAGCATCTCAATGTTTGACCTTTTTTTGAAGCGTCGGTTTTTCATTGGTTTTGAGATTGTGGGACTCGTTACTTATAGCTTCTAGCAGTGGGCAGCAAATGCAATGCAATGCATTTGGGTATTTAAAGATGGAATTGTTACTTGGACATACATTTTAAAAAAGAAAAAAAGGAGATGTTAAGTGTACATTTTTTTTCTTTTAATATATAACCATTAAAGAGTTGAAGGATAAAAATAAATAATTTATGTCATATTTACTTAAGTGAAGCTAGTGGTCCACAAAAGCTAAAGGCAGAGGCTGATTACCAGGACTGCTACTTGATCCATTGAAAAGGGTTGAAAACTGACACACCCCGAATGATAAAATTCATAAAGTTGTAGTTGGACTGATGTCCAAGAATACATTAGTAACAGGTGTTACCGAGACCATAAAATGCATTATTGCTCAGCAGCTTATGTCAACGCCGTTCCCTTACCGTCAGTCACATTTCGGATTTTAAGTTCTTGCGTCACAGGTCTGATGATGTTGTTTTGTTATGGCAAAAATATTTGTCTGTACGATTTCTTGCTGCCTTCATGTCTTGTTTGCTAGTTCTACAACTAATATCTTCGAACAAAACATATAGTACCAATTATACCAGCTCTTGTTAGGGTAATCACCATTTGGTTTGAGCTGTAACTGCAATGCGTTTATGCAGCTAAATCAAAAGGGCAGAAGGCTACTGCTTTTTTACATATCTTGAAGTACTCATCAGGAGGAGTTTTGGAGGTAATTCCCTATCCATTGGAAACATGTACAATCGAATTTTGATCAATTTTAGAACAAATGAGGAAGGTTCCATTGATTTTATTTTTAGTTCATAGTCTTAACAGAATAAAACTGTAACATTCATGTGATGATGTGCATTCGTGTATATTGCATAAAACCTTTTAAACACTAAGCTGATGGGGCACTGAAAATGAGATATATTTTGTCTCGTAAGTGTAAGCATGGATAAATACTATTGTCTTAGTTGACACAAATTATTGATATTGGGTTGAATTTCACGTGTTGGAGAAAGGAAAAGAAAAAAAAAAAAGAAAAGAGAAATTTAGAAACTGAAAACAGAAATTAGATCTCAGTGATATTAAAAACAAAGCTGATTGACATTAGTGATGAATGCACAAACGGGTACACAGATTTCTGAAAACTTCCTCTTCTGAAAACTTGCTCTTTTGCTTGTAGCTTGCAAAACTGTACAAGGTAAAGCATCTATCAAAAGTGGAGGTTGTTTCAAATGATCCCAGTGGCTGTACATTTATGCTGGTAATGTTCTTTCACTCGCATGTTTATTTAAATTTTGATGCTCCTTTTGATCATATCAGAATTCAGTTTTGTAATGAGTGAAGAAAATGTTCAAAGCTTAAAGATAGATAAAATGAAAAAGATAAGGAAGATGGTCAATTTTTTTTTTTTTGGATTATAGTTTGTTACTCTACCTTTCATTGTGTTGACGAATGCTGCGCAGGGATTTGACAACCTCAGAAGTCAGAGTGTTGTTCCGTCACAGTGGACCATGCGCAACACTGATGACAGGTGACCAAAACGTTTTTCATTTATGTGCCTGTTAATTTTCTTTTCGATTGACTCATTGTTTTAATCTGGAAAGGTTCTGGAGATTTCTATTTGAAGTTTGACTTCGGCAACAGTTGTACAAGTTAATTCTTTTCCTTTCTGCATCTCATTGTTGTTTTCTCCTTTTTGGATAGGAATCGCCTTCTATTGTGCATCTTAAATGTATGCAAAGAGGTGCTGGGTCGCCTTCCTAAAGTTGTCGGTATAGACATTGTGGAGATGGCTCTTTGGGCTAAGGTGCATATTTCAATTATATTAGATACTTTTCCTGTTATTATTATTATTATTATTATTATTATTATTATTATTATTATTATTATTATTATTGTTTTTTGCAAGAATTTACCTTCTCATGGGATTTTTATTTTTCTTATGAAAATAATGCTGCATTGACTGTCAATTCACATGCATATCCAGGAAAATGCGCCAGTAGTCACTAGTCAAGCAAGTCCTCAAGATGGGGAAGTTGCATCTACTGTGACAGAAAATGACATGAGAGTTACAGTTGAAAGGGACCTAGTCTCGCAAGCTGAAGAAGAGGACATGGAAGCTCTTCTTGGAACGTGAGTATTGTTTCCCATCTATGACAATGGTGATGTTATGGGTTTTGTCTTACTGTTCTCACCCCCTGTTTTTAGTTTATAATTAGTTATTTATTTATTATCTTGCGAATGAAAACTAAGACAATATCGATCAAGATGTTTATGTAGTTTTCTTGTTTGGTCAGATTCCGTGGTCAGTAGTTAGCCTCCTTGTATCTTTGTATTTTTTCATCATTAATGAATATATTCTACCGACCAAAAATAATAAAAATCAAATAAGGCCATGCCAAAAGCATATTCTTATTGGTGCATCAAGGTCTCTCACAAGTAGCACATCCTCCCATTTTCTTTCTTTTCACTAATGGTAAGCTGGTCTTAGGTGCAGGAACTCATGCTTGCAGTTCATAGCGCCACCTCAATGATCTAGTGGCTCTCTTTTACTTAATTGTGTTCTTTAATGAAAATCTTTAACCCTGTAGTCCAGAGTTGATAAATCAAAGTACTGAAATGTGGAACCAAGGTTCACCTTTCACTGTTCTGGTAGTACTTGTGACACATTCAGACTCTCTGGCTATAATACTTGGATATCTGTACTCTTTGTGGTTCTCTCTGTACAGGTGGTACTCGCCACATCCATCCGATGACCTGTTTTATATTTTCTGGATATGTTCTTATTTCAGGTACGTGATGGGTATTGGAGAAGCAGAGGCATTTTCTGAAAGGTTGAAACGAGAGCTTCTTGCTCTTGAAGCAGCAAATGTACATGCTATTTTGGCCAATGAACCGCTAATAGAAGAGGTAAAAAGTTATTTTATTGAAAGATGGCTGGCTCTTGATTGAATAATATGTTGGAATAAGATTGTGATGCCCAACTCCACTAGTTAGGATAAATGTCAACAATTATCATGATGATGATCGCTGCATGAAGGGCTGAACCTATCATCCATTTATTTCATAAAAATTTTGTGTGGTTCTATAACAATGCTTAATTGATGCATTTTTATTGGTAGTGTTACTATCCTTTATGTTATGTGACAACAACACTCTATTTCTACAATAAATCAGCGGTCGACATGTATCGTGTTGGATACTTGTGTCGGCACTCACAGATGCTCCCATTGGACACTTTATGCTTATTTATCATATTTCTTTGAAAAATTTCAGTTATATACTACGGCAAGTTATTTTTCAGACAAGCATATTATGACGTGGAATGAGATTTTGGACAAGCATGTTACGGCAAGTTAGTAGTCATGAGCAAGGAATGAGATTTCGAGAAATATGCGAAAAAAAATTCGTTTTTGAAATTATGAAAAGAAAAACGCGAAATAAATAATTACAATTTTCGAGGGTTTTTTCGTAAATTTTGGGATTTTTTTTCCGTAAATTTTGTTTATTTCGTAAAAAAATACAAAAGCCAGCATTTCAGGGTTTTTTCGTAAATTTCAAGGTTTTTTTCTAATTATTTATTAATTTTTGAAACCACCCCTTGATTTTCTAATTATCATTTCTTCTACTTATATATTGATTTTTGAAACGACTCCCTTGATTTTCTAATTATACATTTCTTGGTATTTAGGTTTCACATACCCTCGAAATTCATTATATATGAAATTTTTACATATTTTTCTTTCCCCACCAAAATATTTCTTAAAATCAGGATACCGAAATTAACTCGTCAAAAGAAATCATAATCCTTGGTCATGAGTAGCAATATTGACCTACAAGTGAATGAATGACTAATAGTTCAAAACTTATTGCCGAAAAGTAAATCATACTAAAATGTACAATTGTGTCCCCTAGTGTATCTCGTATTGTGTTTTTCTGGTCAATGTGTCCGACAATTCATATCTGTGTCGGATGTCAATACGTATCCATGTTGTTACATAGCCTATATGATAACTTCCACTAAATGTATTGGCTATTTTCTTTGAAATTGAGATACTCGTGCTTTAATCTTGTGTATGAAGTTTCAACTTTTCATTTCTATTATGACAGATCACTAATCCATCTGTTTGACTGGGTTGGTTGGCTTTGTAGATAATGCAGGGACTAGATTCTGCAGTAGCTTGTGTTGATGATATGGATGAGTGGCTAAGCATTTTCAACATAAAGCTTAGACACATGAGGCAGGATATTGCATCGGTATGACAAGTTCGTCCTGAAGTTTGATTGTTAATTACTATTTCAATCATGTAATGTGCTTTTTTTATATCTTAATATATATGGCATCATAAGGATACTAGATATTTTCTGGGAAATCAAGTGGGGGTTATGTAGAATTCCATAACCTATAAAAAAAGAGCTTTCGACCTGTCACTTTTCTACTAGCATCTTCGAAAAGAGAATAGCTTTACATCTATCATGCATTCAACCATACACAGTTATAGTGTCTACTGGGAGAACATATCTATCTTCCCATGTTTGTGTTGACAATCGTATTTACTTCAATACCAAGTTAATTGTATTGTGATGATTGTTAACTACAAGGAGGTATCGACATACGACATGTCTTCTCATCTGCTGCATCTGATAAGCATTCTGATAGGTTCTGCCCCTAAATTATGTTGGCTGTATATGGTTGGTTGTAATTTCATTTATAAATGAGAAACACATTGAAATAAGGAAAATGAAGAAACTGTTTTTTCCCTGTACTTTCATTTTATGGATTTTTTACTTGGTTGGCTGTTTCATTATTTCAAGACTTTGGTTGGGCACACACCTCTTATACCGGGTATTCATATGGTTTCTCTTCATGTTAGATTTGTATTCACCCTTCAATATTAATAACTTGATCCATATTAAAGTGAATACTTAACATTTACCTTTGAATATGCCCTTTTGCTTATGTTTAAGATCACCGTCATATTTCTGGTGTGTTATTCAGATAGAAACGCGTAATAATAAATTGGAGATGCAGTCAGTAAATAATAAAGCACTTGTTGAGGAACTTGATAAACTTCTCGAGCGTCTGCGTGTCCCTTCAGAGGTATGCTATTTCATGATATGTACTTGCATCAGTTTATTTTACAATTTCTATGAACTAATGTGAATCTAGACGATACTCTTAAATGTTGAGATTGTAACGGCAGTAGTTTGGTTGCAGTATGCAGCATCTCTAACAGGAGGTCCCTTTGATGAGGCACGCATGCTTCAAAATGTCGAAGCATGTGAATGGTTAACAGGTGCCTTGCGTGGTCTAGAAGTTCCAAATCTCGATCCTTGCTATGCGACTATGAGAGCAGTAAGCAGTCAGCCTCTGTTTTTGTCTCTCTCTCTCTGCGTGTCCAAATTTTGTTTTACCAAGGGACTTACACAAAATCACCTACTTATAGGAATGAGTGGCATGATGTTAATTGTGGTTTTTCATTTGGATGACATGCTAACTCCAAAGGATGCACCATAAGATGCCATATTCAATATTATGATCCTTGATTTTGTGTGTTCCTATGATGAACCCATTAATTTGTTGAATGAAAATCCCTGTAGTAATTTTTAGACTTTGAGGGTCCGTAGCATATTAGGACCCCCTTGTAGTAGTCAAACAATTTCTAGGAAAAATCATCATCACGAAGTTGTAGTAACCACCATTTTGGTGATTATAGTGACTTTTGGATGTTCCCTACAAATTGTGAGACAAATATACTCAACACTAATGATAACCTGCCATTTATACAGGTCAAAGAGAAGCGTACTGAACTTGAGAAATTAAAAACTATGTTCGTGAGGAGAGCCTCAGAATTCTTGAGAAATTACTTTTCTAGTTTGGTGGATTTTATGATAAGTGACAAGAGCTATTTCTCTCAGGTGTACATTTGTACTACTCTTAACTCTTTAAATTTTCGAGTCTTGATCTACAATCAATGAGATATTAATCCGTAAGTCTACTTGGCTGAAACAGAGAGGGCAGTTAAAGCGGCCTGATCATGCTGATCTGCGTTATAAATGCAGGACATATGCACGCCTTCTGCAACACTTGAAGGTATCAATGCTTGGCAAAAGAGCAAGTCTGATATAATTGTTTCTCACTTTTCTATCCTAATGTCTTTTTGTTGCACTGGTTACAGGGCCTCGATAAGAATTGTTTGGGCTCATTAAGAAAAGCCTATTGTCATTCCCTCAATTTGCTTCTTCGTCGAGAGGTCAGAAGATTACCTTTTTGCTCTATCATCATGAAGTTATTTATGCTACATTCAAAATTGAGTTCATTGCTGTTGAAATTAAATCATAGTTGGTGGATAACAATTCTTTTCCCGTGAAATTAAATAGCCAAAATGGCAACTGTAACTAGAATTTATCACTCTAGGAAATGATTCCATCACTGCTGCATTGACTGCATACGAGATGTAGTTCTGTGATCCACTGCTGTGGTCATGTTTGTCCATTTTGAGTGGGATTTCATATGTATACAGTTGCTAACATCTGTATTAAATATTATGAAATTATGAACTGAGTGATAGAACAGCTTTAAACGAATATAATCAAATCAATTAGTTTCTAATATTTTAAAACATTTACAGGCTCGTGAGTTTGCAAACGAACTTCGTGCCAGTACTAAAGCACCCAAAAATCCCTCAGTCTGGCTTGAAGGTTCAACTGGCTCCAGTCAAACAGTGAACAATGCAGACACTTCTACTGTTTCTGAGGCCTATGCTAAGATGCTCACAATTTTTATACCGCTTCTCGTGGATGAGGTTACTTGGTCTTGTTTCTCTGCTTGAGTTTTGAATGGATAACTCAGTTCATGGTATCTTAACCTGCTTTCATCACTTGAATCAACAGAGTTCTTTTTTCGCACACTTCATGTGCTTTGAAGTTCCTGCACTTGTTCCACCCGGAGGTCCAAGTAATGGTACTAAAAATGGATCCTATAGCAATGAAGCAAATGACGATGATTTGGGCATTCTGGACATTGATGAGAATGACAGTAAAACTGGTAACCTCCCTTCAACTATCTAAAATGATCACCTTTGTTAGTGATTAAATTTCTCTCAAAGTACTGAAATCTTATCACCTGTAGGTAATGGTTCAATGGAGCTGGGAACATTAAATGAATCTCTTCAAGACCTGCTTGATGGAATTCAGGTACTTTCTGTGAAACATGCTTTGTTTATACAAATCATCTTCTTGTTGGGATTTCACTTTCTTTATTTGGACTATAATTTACCCAAGGGTTGTGATCTTGTTTTTCGAGGTAATTTCGGTAAGTTGATTTTAAGAAATATTTCGTTGTGTATAGAAAAAACGTAAAAATTTCGATTGTAATTTTGAAGTTATCAATATAAGTCGAGCATTTTAAATTCTTACATATTACATAAAGAGTACCACGAGACTCGTAATGTCTTACAAACTACATATTGCATAAGAATCACTTATATAACAAAATTTTTTAATACCAAACTAAAATTATAACGGGTTAAAATGTACCGACATTGAGATTGACCTAATGAAAAAAAAAATTTATTTCGGTTTCGAAAAAAATTTCGGTAACTAAAAAAAAAAGAAATAGTTGGTGAAATTTTGACATTTTTCGAGAAATCATATTCCTTGATTTTACCTTGGTTGTTATGAAACTTTATCTTATTTGATAAGAATTTCCTAAATAATTTATTAATGTTATTGACATTAGGTTGTATTATTGGCAGTGGTGGTTGTACATATCCAAACAATAACCATATTTCTCCATTCCTTTGTAGCAAGAGCAAATTTGACTCACTCACTATGGCGTCAATGTTCCTGTTAATCAGTTAAGAATAATTTAATAGCATTTTATAGTTTGGCAACGAAAATATTACAACATGATTCATAAACGTGAAGAGTAGTGTCATGATATGTGTTTGACCCACAAGTACAACATGGTATTAGATCATACATGTTTATGAAAACACAATCCTTGTTAAGTTACCAAGCATTAATCTATCTTGTTCCTTGCCATGAAGTACTTATTAAGTGTTTTTGGAGTTTGATCACCTCATCGTCATCATCATCAAAGCCCATTCCCGATACATTCGGGAGTTTGATCACCTAGAAAAAAAAATTCATATGACAAGCATTCATCTTTTGTATGAAATTTTAGGAAGACTTCTACGCCGTGGTGGATTGGGCTTACAAGATTGATCCTTTACGCTGTATATCAATGCATGGGATTACGGAAAGATATCTTTCCGGTCAGAAAGCTGATGCAGCAGGTTTTGTGCGCCGACTGCTTGATGACCTGGAGTCTAGAATTTCCATGCAATTTAATCGGGTGAATTATGATGTTCTTGGTGAAACATTTTTTATTTTTATTTTTTATTGTGTATCTGTTTTCTTTAGACAATGACTCATACTTGTTTCTTCCATATTCAGTTTGTTGATGAGGCCTGCCACCAGATTGAGCGAAATGAACGTAATGTTCGACAAATTGGCGTTTTATCTTACATTCCAAGGTATGATTTATGAATGAATTATCTTTCTGCCCCTAGTTTTTCAGTTATATGTGTCTTTACACGTCTTGTTTTGGTTTTCACTTATATATGATGTGTTCATGATCACTTCCATTTAGATTTGCGATCCTTGCAACACGTATGGAGCAATACATCCAGGGGCAGTCTAGGGATTTGGTTGATCAGGCCTACACAAAATTTGTAAGTTGTAGCAATGGTCATGGCATATGTGATGAATGATTTATTGTGAAATTCATGCTCATGACATGTGCAACGTATACTCTGGCCAGGTTAGCGTTATGTTTGCAACTTTGGAGAAGATTGCACAAACTGACCCAAAATATGCCGATATCGTGCTTTTGGAGAACTATGCAGCTTTCCAGAACAGGTATTAAGAAATGTTAGCCCCATCATTTCCTTCATGCACTCTTAAGGCCTAAAAAGTCTTCATTTACGTTTTTAATATAATATCATGCCAAGCTTGTTGATGCCAAGTGATTCGACAGCCTTTATGACCTAGCCAATATTGTGCCCACACTTGCCAAGTTCTATCACCAGGCCAGTGAATCTTATGAGCAAGCATGTACACGTCATATCAATATGATCATATATTTTGTAAGTACCAATCTCTCTCTCTCTCTCAAGCCTATTGTGAGGTCATGTTTTATAGCACCAACTATGTTTTCCTAACTATTTGAATTTTTTTATATGCAGCAATTTGAAAGACTCTTCCAGTTTTCTAAAAAGATAGAGGACTTGATGTATACCATCACACCTGAGGAGGTTTGTAAGCCCATAACTCACTTTAGTTATATATCTTTCAGCCGCCTGTTTCCTTCACAATTAGGTGCCTTAGAGATAATAAAAAACTATTATGTTTGCTTTTTAGCCTTAAAAGATATGTTGTGGCAGCCACTGCTTACATATCTTAGAGATATAGGAAGGATGGGGTTTCTGTCCAATCGAGTGACGTAGATTTTAACCTATGTAACAACGATACTATATTTTCACACACACAAAAAGCATGTCAGACATGTATCATGTCGGATACTCATGTCGACATTCACGGATACTCCCATCACTCGATGATTATCATCAGCTTTTTCACACATTTTCAGTTCTTTACAAACGTTTCAAGCATATTATGGGAAGTTGCTACTTAGTAGTACATTTGTAGCAATATTGATCTACAAATTTAAAACTTATCGCTGAAAATGTAATGGGGGAAAATGGATTACTGGGATCACCAATTGCTGAAAAAGTAATACATGGGTAGCAATATTAGCCTGCGAAACGGTTTATTGGGGTTGAGGTTGGTCTGTCTAGTGAAGTTGGACTTTTTTTTCTTGCACCCCTCTTCCTTGATGCCACATCTTCATGTTTTAAGTGTACTTATACCTTTAGTCTTTTGCAGTTGAAGTTTTTCACAGTTGAGTGTTGTACTGATCACCTTTCTGTATTATTCAGATCCCTTTCCAGCTTGGACTATCTAAAATTGATCTTAGAAAGATGCTAAAATACAGCTTATCTGGGGTAAGTGTAAATACGATCCACTGCCTATTTGTTTGAATTGTTTTTGCTAATCATCTTTGCTTTTGTTGTACAGGTTGATAAGTCTATCACTGCAATGTATAGAAGGTTACAGAAGAATCTAACTTCAGAGGAGTTACTGCCTTCTTTGTGGGATAAGTGCAAGGTATACGGACTCTATTTTAAAATATTTATTTTAAATGTTATCTGCCAATACCAGAGCATAGTAAAACTAAATAAAATAGAACGTGATGTCCAAGTTACATTAAAATTCAAAGAAAATGGCCCTTTTTTGGGTGGTCAATCACTTAATGTAATGTTGTCTCCACTCTAGATCATCCATACTTGTAATTGTATTGGCCTTAATTGGGGCTTTTGTATAACAGTTTCCGACCATGTCACAAAGATGTTACCATTTCTATCATTCTCGTAACAGACTACCCTTATGACTTTGTACTCTAGAAAGTTGAAGTATGACATAGGGTTCAGTACATAATGTTCCTTGAAAGTGGAGCGTATTTGTGTAAGGACGTGTGTTGGAAGAAGAGAAGACCATCCAGATGGCTTTGTTCTACTTAGCATCACAATCATATCAGTTTATGCTCTTGTTCACGAGTCACACTCTTGTGTTTTTATTCTAGGCTATAGAGTTGTGATTTTATATAGCGAAGTCCAAAATTAAGAATGTTAAACAGTTTTAAAAATAAAATAAAGATCTTCTTGTGAAACAATTGCGGGACATCTCTAAATCCAGTTAGTTTTATGCATAGAAAAAGATTATGCTCTCTGGTTGAGTAGAAGGTAAATAATACTATGCACGTAAAACAAAAGTTTCATCGATTTTATTGGACCCGTTTGCTGGGGTTTAATGTCAGGCTTACAATTATGCATTGTTGGTTCTGTCCTCAAACCATCCCTTTTTATATTCCTGTTATACCTTAACGTCTATATTGTGTGCATTCTGCATTGCTCACTTCATGCCCTAGCAAATGCAAATACAGGTTCAACCTGGTTTGTGATAAAAACTTATGCAGCACTGCTTTTAGTAGTCAAATTGTTTGTTTATAAAGAATACACAATGGCCAAATTATTCTTCAGTGAAGAACATTGTTCTAACGAAAGTTTATGTTTGGCAGAAGGAGTTTCTGGATAAGTATGAAGGCTTTGCACAATTAGTTGGGAAGATTTATCCAAATGAGACAATTCCTTCGGTAAAAGAGATGAGAGATCTCCTTGCATCTTTGTAGGAAATGCACTTCATCGTGTTCAGGTGAGAAACAGGTATCTAAATCCCATTTCTGCTGAAGGAATCAAGTAGCGTTTACATTCCGTTATTTGTAATTCAATTTATTCTTGTGAGTATAGCATGTTGTAAATGTTGTAGCCCCGCCGCGGTAAACGGTATTTTATTCATTCTCCGAGTAAGAGTTGAAGGACTAAATGTTGTAGCCCCGCCGCGGATGGGTTGAAGTAAGTGTGAAATGGCAGTGTACTTGTTGAGTGTATAGTTTGATAATCGGTATTTGCTCATGAATTTCATACAAACACCTTACTACGAGTGGAAAATTGGTTGTTAATGAACTTGGCGAAAATCCAGTCCTGGCTGGTAGTGTGGTAGATCGATTACTGGATCATTGCTTGGAACTTAGAAAATGATGAAGTTAGAATTTTTTTTATTTTTTTAAAGTGAGGATTTTAGTGATTTTGATGAAATAATATTAGAAAATAGGGTTGAAAACAGAACCCACGGTTCGGTTTTTTTGCCCCAATAGAAAACTGAATCGACTATTATCGGTTTCAAAAATTTTCAACCGTCGAACTGAATATATAAGAAATTGAACCGATAATATTGATTTCAAATTTATGTAAATCGAAATTGAACTTACCACTTTAATGTTACTAAAATCGAACGTTTAAATTAAATATATTATATTATATTTTACATATGATATAAATTATATATATTCGGTTAGTTAAAATCACTTAAAAATTGAAAAATGAACAAATCATATCGGTTTCAATTTTTTCTAAATTTATTCAAATTTTTTTTCAACCCTACTAGAAAACAAAAAATGCTAAGAAATCATGTTTTTGCAATCAGGTTTTATAATCATGATAACGTGGCGTGATCTTGAAAGAATAATGAAATTCCCAAAGTGTTTGTGTATTTCGAGGATGTAAAAAATTTCATCTAACGATGTCACGTCATCTTGGTTACAGAACCTGATTCCCTAGCCTCACTAGAAAATGATGAAGTTAGAGAGTAAAAAGCTCAACTATTCCCGATGTTATTTGTTTCATATGGTTGCAACTACATTAACTCCACCTCGTTCGGACTTGTAGTATACCTACTGGCGCGAATTGTCACACATCTTAGTATCTTACAATCCATCCACTCGGTTCGTAACATCAACGATGATTCAGAGCAAATTTATGCTAAAATCAACAATAAACAAACGATTAAATTAAAAAAACAATTAAAAATGATGAAGTTAGTGAGTAAAAAGCTCAACTATTCCCGATGTTATTTGTTTCATATGGTTGCAACTACACTAACTCCACCTCGTCCGGACTTGTAGTATACCTACTGACGCAAATTGTCACACATCCTACAATCCATCTACCCGGTCCAATTTATGCTAAAATCGACAATAAACAAACGATTAAATTAAAAAAACAATTAAAAATGATGAAGTTAGAGAGTAAAAAGCTCAACTATTCCCGATGTTATTGGTTTCATATGATTGTACTACACTAACTCTACCTCGTCCGGACTTGTAGTATATCCTACAATCCATAAATGGCCCATGCAGGTCTCGAACCTGCGACCTTCGCGTTATTAGCACGACGCTCTAACCAACTAAGCTAATGGGCCATTCGTGCCTGTATTTGTGATAAGTAGTATTTATATGAATTATTAAAATAAAATCTCCAGCATTTGAGCTAAAATGCAATGTAGGGGGGTGTATTGTATATGGATTCTTATAGAATTGATAAATAATTTGAAAAGTCCACGGACTCTTTAAATTGTCCACAGACTCTTTAAATTGTCCACGGACTTCTGCTGATTTCTTAAATCCATAGACTTTTGCTACAGACTTTCTAGAGATTTATGAAAATCCACAGACTTTGTATGAACGACTTTTACAGATTTCTAATTATTTGCAAGATAAAAAAAAAAGTTGGTAAATAGTGATGAAACAAAAAAAACGTCCATAAAATAGAGATACATGTGCAGTACATCCTGGCATGCTTTTTTAATCCAGATAAGATATGCTTTTGAGATACATGTGAATCTTGTTACAGCCAGAGATTTAAATTGCACAATCTAGTAACTCAAACAACCATGGGATGGCATTAGAGTGGATAGTCCCCAATTGGGCTCATACCTCATATAGCATTGAAGCATTCTTGCCCAACGGGTAAAGATGTGTATCTCGACTCGATAACTCAAATTCATCAAACACTTTAATCGCTTCATAAACCAGTTGGCACTTCCAGTAATGCCGAATGAGCACCGAAGCCGAACCGGGAGAGAGCGAAACCCCATTGTCCTTGGACGCTTGGAGAAACTCGGAGAGCTTCTCATGAGGTTCAAGTTCTCGAGATGCGAGCTTGAAAACAGATTGGTAAGCGAGGGAAGGCGAAATGAGGGTTGTGGGGGAATGGGTTTGTACCCATTGGAGAAAATTGAAAGCTCTTGTGCTTGAACTTGAGCGGCGGAGAAGGATTGGAAGACGAGATGGGGTGATTGAAGGGAGGATTCTGTGGAGATCTTCGGAGTTGAAGTTGGATTCTTCGGATTGAAGGAGTTGTATTAGCTTGGTTGCTATGGCAGAGTTTGGGTTTTGTGGTGGTGAAGGTGGTGGCTATTCGAGTGCAACTGTTGCATAGCAAAGATGGCGAAGAGAAGGTGAGAGAGGTGGTGGTTCAAATGGAGTTTTGAGAAGGCGAAGGAGGTTTGCTTGCTTGGTGAAGAAGAAGGTGTTTGTGTTCATGGTTTCGAGAAAACAAGAGGATGGGAACCAACCTCTTCGCGGCTGGCGCAAGGAAGAACTTTGGGAGATTTTTTTCACGTTGAAATCTTTGATATGGAGGCTGGCAAACTATTGAACTTTGTTATTTATACCTAACATTACAAAGTCCATGAGAATCCATGATTTTCCAAATCCATAAATATGAATGATATTTTGAATACCCTAAAACTTTTGTGGACTTTCTGAAATCCATATTGAATACCCCAAGACTTTGTGGATTTCAGAAAGACTTTTTAAAATCCTGATTGAATACCCCTAGACTTTTGTGGACTTTTTAAAATCCAAATTGAATATACTTGGATTTTCAGAATACATGAAATTTATTAAATTGCCCACAAAATCCAGATACAATACACCCCCCGTAGAATACAACTTCATATACATCTTAAACTTTAAACCAATTAAAATGTTATGTGAAAACTGGAGGATCGACCCTGAGCCAAGTGGTTCAGTCAAGGCCCTCAAATGAGGTTATTTTCACAAAGTATGTTGGCTTTTTTCAGTTGCTAATCACAAATTTGTGCTGTGTATTGTATGTACTAATAAATGGAATGTAAGTTACAACCTTTTCACTGTTCCTATTATGTATCATGTTATTTGAAGAGAAAATAACAACACTGTTCAAGCAGTCTTTCGAGCCTGCCTATACATATTTTATGGACTGATGTCAAACTCACCTTATGGCTTTGGAGTACAAAATGCGAAAAATTTATAGATATCCAGTTTCATTCATACGTCTATGGCTATATAACAGATGAGCTTAGACTGGAAGCATTTAAGCAGCAAAGCCTTTTCCAGATTTTTTTTTTGTTTGGAGAGCGAGCGCGGGTTATTTAGGATCCCCAAACCTGGAAATAAAAAGGTTGTTACATCCGAACATAAGCCTTGCCTATTTTGTCTTCATGTACGATGTCCTTCATATCCTGAGCAAAGGAACTAGGAAGGATTTCCAAAAAATCTATGGTTGGGTCTAAGCTTGCCAGTTTATCAGCTAACCGATTTGTCTCTCTGAAAGCATGTATTATTGTGTAGTCGTCTAGGGAGACAAGCAGCCTCATAATTCGTCTAGCAATTTGTCGTAGGTCCCATGCTGTATTCCGCAGTTTAGAAAGATACTGAAGAACACTAGTAGAATCTGTGCAGATGACCAGTTTTCTTAAGTGGTGGATATTAGCCAGCTTAAGGCCAGCCTCCACTCCTTGAAGTTCATGTTTGACAACTGACTGTCCTGTGACCGAGCCAGTGCACGCCGCTCTGACTTCACCATTTGGGTCTCTAATCACTGCCCCGTAGCCACCATCTGGGCCTCTTCCAGATTAATCAACGAGGATTGATCATTTAAGTGTCATCATCCATGCAAAGGTAAAGAATCATTATTTTCATGTTTTCCCAGAGGTCGGGAGAAAGTTAAAATCAATAGGATTTCTCCAATCCTCCCTTCTCCAAAGGAAGTAAGGAATTTAAGACTACATTGATCTATGTTTATGAGCAATATGATCGACATTTACAAACACATAAGTTAATGTTCTCATTTTTCTATCGTACAAAGGTAATCAGACACAAACAAATGACACAACAAAAAATATATATATAGAGTACTTTTTTCTCTTATTTATTACCCAAAAATCTAAATTACACATGACATGACTGCAAATTTTACAATGATTGCCATGAGTATTAGAGTAATTCATCTTCTTTTGACATGGTTGTGAGATCTATAGATGGCTCAAACAAAGCTATCATCAATACTTTCGACTTTACATCTAGAACTTCTTTGAAGAAAAAAGAGTACTGAAATGTGTATATATGATGTCTGGTCAAGCTACTAAATCAAAGAATCTGTATGATCTAACTGGCTTGGTTGAACCCTTTCTCTTGGGGTTCAAGTCTTTACAAAACATGTATATGTTCGGCTACCTTCAAGCTTCATTTTGAACCAGGTAGAGTCTTGAGAGGAGGAAGATACAAGCTGAGGAGACGAACACAGCTCCAGCGAAACACGCAAGATCCAATGGGGTAACCAGGGGTACGTTCTTGAACTTATCGACAACCCCAACTTGAAGTATCATCAGTAGTGCATGGCCTATTTTTGACTTTGCTTGTGATACACATCGCATTTCTACCCATGATGGAACCGTCTGAAATATATACAACAAATGAGTATCAACCCGAATAAGACATTGTATTACAACAATACAAAACATGTACAAGAGATGCGATATAGGATATTAGGATGTATATTAATTACGCGAAAAAACAAGGTTAATTACCTTAAGTTGGAAGAGCCCGAAGAACTTTGATCCAAACAACCCTCCATTTTCTCTCTTTAGATTCCTTGCTCCCATAAATAGAACATACAATCCAACTCCAAGAATAAGCATGGCACTGCCTACCATAAACATATCTGCAGAACATGAATCCAAACATTAATATCATAGGAGAAGAAGAAGAAGCAAGAAAATGATACTCTGAATGTTGGCGTCGTCATATTAGGTTATTGTTTCCGATTAGCTTACTGTTTCCTATTAGATTGATCTTTGTACCAGTACCATTTCACTAAGAGATTATTTGTGAAACATGAAAATCAGAAGAGAGAAATACCTATGCCTTCAATGAGTAGTTGTACTACATGTCCTTCATCTGATGATTTTTTTGACATTGCTTGAAAGTACTCAAAATATGAATCCATAATGAGAAGACTACCCTGCAAATTAAATTATCAAATAAGTCGTTAAAATAAATTAATTCATAGTTTAGTTCATGAAAATAATCAGTCTGAATTAATAATAAGATATTTACCTCAACAAAGCATAAAATCGAACCAAGTAGTGTTCCTCCAACCGCGAGCAACGTAAAGAATCGACAGCCAACAATTGTCTGCATTGGAAAAAAAAATTTAAATGAAAAAGGCTCCTAATAGCTCTTCCCTGTTGCTTTCATAAGATTGTGGAGATCAATTTTTTAGGTACATAGAAAATTTTTCGTGTTTGAAATTATATAAAGAAAAAATTGCCCTTTAAATGTGTGGGCTAGAAATACACACAACTCCCCTGTTTAAACTACACACACATATGAAATTGCAAGTTGTAACCCCTGATATTTTTAAGAAAAACCAAAAAAAAAAAAAAATCTTGCTATTAATATGACATATAGGCGATGTTATTATTAAGACATTTACATATTCTAAACATAATTAGTATCCCTAACAAATGATTAATTAAAACAAGAAACCATGAACAGAACCAGATGAAGATGATGAAGAAAAACATGTACCTTTTCAATGAGCATTTCAGCCTGTCGTTTCCAAGATCTTCGTTTCACCAAAGGCTTCCAAATCCCAAGAGCTACCTTAGCTGCATCGGCGGCCAATGAAGACAGATTAACTCCTCCATCTACACTAGTTTTGGTATGATGAGCTTCCCTTGTTAGCACACTCTCCGTCGATATTGCCTTCACTACTAACTTCTTGGTCTTCTTTGCATCAAAATTTCTCTTCTCTAGTTCACTAGAGTATGATGACTTGCCTTTACTCAAACGAGCCATTGATGATGATGATGAAGTAGTAGTAGTAGTATTAGATGCAATAGAAGAAGAAGGAAAATCTAGACCGAGTGGTCTAGAGCTCCTAAACATTCTAATTGTGGCTGTAATTCTTGAATATTCCAGTTGAATCAATCCGGCTTTATTCCTTTGCAGTAGAGGTTTATTGTTTGAATTTTGTTATTCATTGGAGTAAAGGGCGATGTGTTCTTATATATAATAGCGCATCAAAAGAGTTCAGTGTAGGACAAAAACACGAAGAAAAAGAAAAGATTCGTGGCGTCTTTTTAGGTTTAGATGAAAGATGACGAGAGTGTCTGGACGTGGGAAGGGGGCTATTCTGCGCGCATTCTTTGTGTGAATTCTTGGAAAGGTTGGTTTGAATGTGGAAAATATCTAGTAGTATGTATGAAAAGGACTATAGTGCAAGCAAAATTAATTTCACGTTGCAATATTTCATGTCTACGCGGTGTGGGGACTTGAGGGCGTCTTAGCCGCACATGTGGATGCTCGAACACCTTCATATCAATACTTGTATAAGAGGAGAAGGTTCTCTTGTTGTATATGACTTGTACAGATTCAAGTATCATAGAAATTTTCTTGTTGGTTTGGTGTTGAAAGTGGGAATTTGTACCAAAAATGAATTGACTGATCGATGCCACTCTAATCAAGTAATCATGCAATGTGTGATTTGTGTGTTTAGATTCTTCAAGAATTGATAGGAAAACGATGGAGGCGTATTGTTTACATTAGGCCATTAGAGTCTAGCTACCAATGACTTCAGAAATTTACTTCAATACTAGCAAGTCATCAAGAATGAACAATCCATGTATTTCAGTTAGATTGTTACCAACTAAAACTTGGATTGACAGGCAAAACCCTTATATTTCATCACACTTTCGAACTCTTGGAACTTTATTAATCAACCGATTATGATTCTGATGAGATATTTAGACTCGAATAACAACGGTCAATAAGGCATGTGCTTGTGAGTTACAATGACTAGAAGAAAAGTTTCGCAGAAAGAATATGTGGATGCAAATGAATCCGCGATTGTGGAGTTTGATTCCATCGGTTTCAACCAACCCCTAGTTGTCTTCTTCTCTAAATTTTTTGAACCACAGAACAAATTTCATGCCAAAACAAAAAGAAGGCAGCTCAGCTGGTACCTAAATTTAGGAGGAGATTTGAGAGTCTTGTGATCAAAGTTAAACACCTGATGAGTTTCTAGCCAAGGAGGCAAGAGGGGACCCCTTGTGAATCGATATGAACCGTTCAAGTTACCGCCAGAAGTTGAAAACTACGCAAATTGTAGCTGAGCTGAATGAATCCAATTTAGAATTCTAAAGTCATTATTTCGTAATCAGGGGCTGTTCTAATGCATGCATACATTGCGGAAATTGAAGTGGCATGAAAAATACCGATTAAGGCAAGGCATTGCTATAAGCTAAAAGTGTTCCGAAATGATTTGAAGTTGTATGAGATTGATGAATATGGCAAGGAAATCACCTCCCAAAAAATTCTTAGGTTTTAAAATTTTATAACCATGTCAAATGGGATCTTCAGTTTACCAGTAAAACTGAAAAGATTATTACTCTGATTCTAATAGCACAATTATCCAAGATAAAAGTTTCGAAATGATTTGAATTTTTGTGTGATTTATGTAACCACAAAGGCTTCGAAATCGAGAGGTTTGATACAAATTAAAATGGTAATTTGCACTTTGCTCCATGTTATATACAGGTAATTAATAAGAAGACTCATCATTAATCACTATTATAATTACCCCCCTTGACTAGTAGTCAACGTCCATTGATCGTCAATTTTCATAGTAGATTACCAAAATACCCCTCAGAAATCAAAAGGTTGAGATTGAATATTTCGTATCTCAAACATCTCATCTCGAGAAAAATCCTAAGGCCCAACTGAAATCATAATCGCATCTCGAGAAAAATTCAACAGTTGATTTTAAAAAAAATTAATCTTAAACAACTCATCTCGAGGAAAATCTAGCGGTCCAAATTTAATAGTACACACATCTCTAGGTAAATCTAACTGTCCAAATTTAATTAAGCACGCATCTCGAGGAATTTGACAGTCTGTAGCATCTCGAGAAAATCTAACGTCCAGTATGCATCTCGACAAAAATCTGACAACTCAGATTTATTCAAGCACGCATCTCGAGAAAATTGGACAGTTCAGTACACATCTCGAGGAAATGTTGACGATCCATATTTATTTGTACACGCATCTCGAAGATCTTGACGTTTAAATAAATTTTAATTTACTTTTGCCCCTTGAAACAAAACATACCTAAGAGATGAATTGGGAAAAATGAGGAGGGAGAAGAAGGAAGGGGGAAGAAGGAAGAAGGATGAGGGAGGAAAATGAAGAAGAAAGAAGGAGGAAGTGAAGGAATGATGAATGAAGCCCTAATTTTGTTATAGGGGTTGTGAAATAGAGGATGAAGGAGGAGGAAGGAAGCAGTGGAGGAAGGAGGATAAAATAGTAATGAAGAAGATGAGGGAAGATGAATGGAGACGTGGTGGCAAGACTCCGAGATAAAGGGGGAATAAGGGGAGGAAGAGGAGGGATAATCAAAATTTTCTTGTTCATCGCTCACTCAGTTATATTTTATTTCAGAGAGCAAAACTAAATTCAAATTTATTTTATAAGGTTAAGTTATTGCCAGTAATTTATTTTATGGGTTAAGGGAAAAATTATATTAAAGTTGATTCAGACGTGAAATTTCCTCGAGATGTGTGCATGAATAAATCTAAACTGTCAGATTTTTCTTGAGACGTGTGTTGGACTGCCAGATTTTCCTCAAATTGCGTGCACAAATAAATCTAAGTCAAAATTCTCTCGAGATGCAGACTGGGCAGTCTGATTTTCCTCGAGATGCATACTGAACCATCAATTTTCTCGAGATGCATGCCTAATTAAATTTGGACCGTTAGATTTACCTAGAGATGTGTGTACTATTAAATTTGGACTGTTAAATTTTCCTCGAGATGAGACGATGAGTTGTTTAAGTGAAAGATTTTTTTAAAATCAATTGTTAGATTTTCCTCGAGATACGATTACGATTTCAGTTAGGCCTTAAGATATTCCTCAAAATGAGATGTTCGAGATACGAAATATTCAATCTCAACCTTTGAATTATGAGGAGTTTTTTGATAATCTGCTTTGAAAATTGACGGTCAATAAACGTTGACCGCTAGTCAATGGATAATTGTAATAGTGAAGATGAATCTGCTTATTAATTAGCTATGTATGATAGAGGGCAAAGTGTAAATTTCCCAATTAAAATTGATTGACCACTTGAAAAATCAAATTAACAAAGCGACAGAGTGATTAGGTTGGGTTTGAAAAATGTCAAATTTGGTTTTGTTTTTTTTAATCCCTTAACCACTCCCACCCCAAATGTTGCATCCGCCGACGTAAGTTTCGAAATTATTTGAATTTTTGTGTGATTGATGTAACCACAAAGGCTTCGAAATCTAGAGGTTGTGATTTGATACAAATTAAAATTGATTGACCACTTAAAAAATCAAGCAAGATTGAGATTTGATAGAGAGTGATTAGGTTGCTGGGATCGATAGATGTCTGATTTGGTTTTTTTTTGTTTCTTTTTAATCCCTTAATCACTCCCACTTCAAATGCTGCCCATAGGATTTGAACTCTAAACTTTTGTGATTACATCCGTCATAGGTCTACCATTGAATTGGTATCCCATTCGAAACTAATTGAGTAGCTACTTTACTCTTTCTCTTCATCTCAACCTAAGGTTTTCAGTCACAGATTTCTCGCCGTCTGAAGGTGTTCTCTTTAGAGTGCTACATTGTAAGTTCTGTTTATTTGCTTGTTTTCTCGTTGTTGTGTGTTTTTTAAGTGAACATTTTCCATTGCCACTGCACCCACAAGTTGCAAGATTTAAGTGAACATTTTCCATTGCCACTGCACCCACAAGTTGCAAGATTAATTTGGTCGGGTAAAGAGCTTGATATGACAACGATTTTACCAAGGGAGAAGCATTCGCCCCAAAAAACTTGTGTATATGAAGACGGTAATGGAGAGCATTTCATGTGTAACATCCTTTTCTTCAAAAAGGATTTTGGATTCAAAGACAGTTTAAAGAATCATGAAATTTTCAAAGATTTCATGTCTATCTCGAGGTTATAAAAAACTCTTTTAACGGGGGCTCATGCGCACAGTGGGCTGGAGGGATATGTCTTAGCCGTTGGATGGATTTGATCCGACGGCTCATAAAACTTTTAATAAAATCTGCATTTCAAATCCAATTAATATGAGCCGTCGGATCAAATCCAAAGTCTGAGACACCTGCGCAGGACACCTCCAGCCCACTGTGGGCAGGAGCCCCCTGGATCCTTCAAAATAGCTACATTTAACATCAGCCTAAGATGTTTAGTTCAATTCCAGGCAGAGTTCCAAGTACATAACTATTTTTCAACTTATTTTCCTAATTCCTCAATCACTTCATTATAACTTTGATTCATAATTCAATTAATGGATACAAAGATTAAAATTGTGCACTTGTTATAATTAGTTTGAGATGATGAAAGTTATTATTTTGGTAAACTCAAGAAATCTACAACAAAAATTGATCAAAACTATGTTGAACAACACATCGATAAGAGTTCAAAAATAAAATAAAATAAAAAACAAATGGTAATTCAGATGGAAGAAATGAAGCTCAAAAGTGCTTGAAAAGTGATCACAGGTTTACCCTCAACTTTTAATTAGAGTAATAATGATTCTTCTCATCATTGCCACATTTCTTCTTCCCTTACCACTCATTCCCTTACCACTCAATAAACAATTCAAGTAAAGACCCAGAAAAATATATCAATATTCACAAAAAAATACATCATTAACATCAAATCAAGAAACGTGATTTCTCGAAATATATCAAAATTTAAGAGTTTAAAATGCATAAATTATATTGTTATATTCTTAAAATCAGATCCATAAAAATATGATTTTGGGATGGAAAGAAAGAGCATTCAGAATGAGTAGGAGGTTATGTTTAACAATCAAGTGAATGAAAAAACATCCATCAGATATAACTTTCCTCATTATGCCTTGTTTTCCATCAAAATCAAACTAACACAAAACAAATGAAACCAAAGAAGAATAGAAGAATTTTTTCAGGGTTTCTTTCAGACAAATGCCTCAAACTGTCGTCATGATTTAGAATGGATTATCAGACTCGTCATCATGATTTGTTCATCACCAAGAAACCCCATTAACCATTTACAAAACTGAACAAAGAATAAAAATAAGATTGGAAAGACTAATAATACCTGAAGCAGAGGATGGCGGCTAGAGATATAGAAGAAATCAGAGTGAGAGCAACATGACTATAAAGAAATTGGGTTGGTTTTTATAAGGACCAGGAGGAGAGCTTTTTCCTAGGGTTAGGGTTTTCACCATTAATATGAAATTACCAATTTGACCATGCTTGATCGGTTATCAATGTATCCATTAGATCCTTGCTAGGGAGCGTGAGGGAGGGCCTCCCTCCGCCATCTTCTTCGAGATGCGCATCACTGTCTATCTCGAGGAGAATGGGCGGATGGAAAACCTCCTTCGCTCCCTAGAAATACACGTATCTAGTATCTACTGTCATTGTTGTTAGTTGGTAATTGTGTTAGTGACGAGTAAGTCTAGGCAGTCAGGACTATAAGCTATTTTTTTTATTAGAATTGGGTTGTTTTATATTTGTACTCATTCTCTTTAAAACACAGTCACAAACATTATTTATAGAAGGAGTAGAAGTGTAAAAAGTTCAAACCCTGACAAAAAAAATAATCGGTAGCCCTGATTGCCTATAATTATTGGTTAGTGATAGCTCATATATTTTATTGTGGTTTCATCATTTTGATTCTTTCAATAATAGCTCCAATTATAAGCTTTCAATTCGACAATCATCATCTCATTTTTTATAGAATCAAAAAATAATTAAAAATAAAAAAGAAAGAGTCACAACTCACCAGCCAGAGCTTTCCATCTCCACCGTCGAATAAAATTAAAATATTTCACTAAACAACCAATTAACCACTTTGTTAATCATCGTTCTGGAAAAATGAAAGGTTTGTTTGGTTGCACAAAAATAGACATGAAAATTTTAATAGTTTCGTGAATTCGACTCTGAGGTTTCCCCCTTGGACTTGAATTCTTATGAGTAGTGAGAAAACAAACTTTTGAATAATCAATTTCCTGTTAGTAAATAGAAAACTAAACAACGAAAATGTGCATAATAAAGAAAAATGAATTCCATTTTTCAAGAAAAATTGCTAACCAAACATACCATTAATTCTCCTAGTTTTCTTCTTTAGTTCTTCCTAAATAATATCTCCCATAACTTCATCTGTTTTCTCTGCAATTCTCCTTCTATCATTTTTCTTCATCCTCGTCCTACTTCCATTATTCATTCATTCAACTTATGTTCTGCCATGCCATAGTAGCCATGTAATCACATAGTCTGTACATGTTTTCATTGTCATCAATCAAGGGATATCATGTTAATCCTAACTCTTTCAATTGAAAGTTTTGTTGATTGTCAATGAGGAATAAAAATTAGGTGTCAAATAAATAAGTTATACTTGAAAGTGAAACAATGCGTATTGCACAAAATAGACTTGTTACTTGTATATATTTTCAGCCCCCTATCTTTTTTTTCTTTTTTTTTAAATGCAATGGAAAACATATTTGTATTTTTCTTTTGTTCTCCATGAAAGAGACCTTGAGCCATAATTGAGGCACGAAAAAGTTGGAGAAGTCTAAAGTTATAGATTTTAATTTCTCTATTTTAGTGTTAATAAGGAAGTAAAATAAAGAGAAAATCAAGGGAGAAAAAGTATGAAAGTTTGCTAAGTGATAGGTTAATTACTTTGTTTTAGTGAAACTCTTTGACTTCAATCTAAGGGTGGAAATGAAGAGCTCACAACCCATATCACGAGCTATAGCTTGTAATATAATTTCTCAAAATGAAAATAAATAGTGTTTCTATTCTCCGGGGAGTATTACTTAGTTTAGTGTAGTGAGAGTCGAACTCCGCCCGTTAATGGATGAGACTAGTGCAGGTTTAGGTAAGAAATTAGTTAAGTGGCGGGAGGCTTTTAGAGAGTAAAGGTTTTAGAATTAGCCGTTCGAAGATGAAGTATCTAGTGTGCAACTTTGGGTGTGAACCAAGAGGGAGAACTAATGCAATTGAGATCAAAGGTGTCGAGGTCCCAGAGTGCGAGGCTTTTCGATATCTAGGATCTATAATTCAAAAGAATGGGGCTATTGGAGAAGATGTAGACCATAGGATTAAAGCTGGTTGGTTGAAATGGAGAATGGCGTCAGGAGTATTATGCGATAGAAGAATGCCTGCAAGGCTAAAAGGGAAATGCTATAAGACAATTGTTCGACCAGCCATGCTATACGGTTCAGAATGTTGGGCTACTACGGGACAACATACGCATAGGATGACAGTAGCATAAATGTGTATGTTAAGGTGGATGTGTGGCAAAACTTGTAAAGATAAAATTAGAAACGAAAGAATTAGGAGATACTTAGGTGTAGCGCCCATAGAGGAAAAAATTAGAGAAAGACGTTTAACTTGGTTTGGTCATGTGCGGAGGAGACCAAGCACGGCGCAAATTAGAAAATGTTTAGATTGGCAAGTTAATGGAGGGTGTCGATGGTTGAAAACTTGGATGAAGACGGTGAATGAAGATATCATTGAGCTTGGATTAGGCGAGGAAATGTGAGAAGATCGCATTGCTTGGAGAACCAAAATCCATGTAGCCGACCCCAAAAATCTCGAGAATGGGCTTTGATGATGATGATGAGTGTAGTGAGAGTCGACACTCGTTCTCCATGTCTCTAGTTGCTATACTGATCAGATGTTGATGAGTATAAGGTAGTTATGTTCTAAGCACAAACATTTGAACTTCCGCTGCGCCACTCTGTTTGAGAAATATTCGAAGCTGTGCTATGTTGGATATTATTGAACAAAAATTAGTCAAAATAGTTTTTGGACCGAAATTAATCTCGAATGTGTCATATGTTTAATCCAACGAAAAAGTGTGTATGTATCTAATAGACTCGACTGCAGTATGATGTATTCAAGCCAAGGTAAATTTAAGTATGAAAATATGCTTAACAAACTCTGGTTGTCCCTTGAACGTCAGTGTTGAAGACAAATACTTAAATGGAGTGCTAAGTCCAAAATGTGAACCAGACTGGAGTGCTAAAGGCACACATAAAAGAGGGGGATATGTTGCACGATCCCTCATGGATATGGAGTTCAATGCCTGAAACATTTAGAATGGAACTTACGGAAGTGCAATGTAAAGGATGTGTTGAATGCATTTGCGTAAACCTAAAGAAATAAACAGAGTATTGGAAGCAACAGAAAGTAAGATACGATGCCCATATAAGCTCAAGCAGCAAGCAGACTCATAAGTTCTAACTTATGAAGAGGCAAACCACCTCTATGCGTCTATCGGGCATGTTTTGATGTTCCATACCCTGTAATCATACCAGAATAATATACTTTCCGTTATCTTCTTACATCTCATGGAAATACTAGAATCAGTTTTGTCGCCCGGTATAACACATATAGAGCAGAACGATTTACAAATATTAAAATTCAAGATAGTTAAGAAACGTAAAATGAAGAACATAGTAGGTGAACATCATAAACAAGTGCGGGAACTTGATGCCATTGTTTTCCAAACAGAGGAGACGAGCCATAGTACAGGAGAAGCATATTAAGAATTTCAAACATTTGAGCATATCAAATAAAACCACAATATTCAGGGAAAGTATCCAAATTCTAACAAGGACGTTATACAACAAGAGTTCTTTGGAATCACATACTCGGAAATGAATGCAGATAGGGTTTAGAAGATCTTGAGTACCAGGGCCCAAACAGGATAGACCAGCAGTAGAATAATGCCTATTGTGTTTGTGTATCCATTGGTCCTTGTGAAGGCATTTCTGAATCCACCAGATGCGCGGATGTGCTCTTGCAGCAGATAGCAGCCAATGAAGAGGCAGATCGCAACACCAATCCAGTTGTTCCTTATGGTATCCGCAAACAAGCTGGGTGCCACCACTAGAAGTATAATCAAAGATCCAGGCATTTCTAGCCAATCTGCAGAAATATGATTATCAAAACTAGGATCAACAACAATACAAGCTCAATCGTGACTATGTGCATGTTCATCTAATCTATATATTTAAGTCATACGTCGATCTAATCTATATATTTAAGTCATACGTCGGCAAAAAGTCAGCAGGAATACGCAAGAAGTCCAAAGCAAAGAATGCAAGGTGCACCAACTTAATATATACCTCAATAAGAAGAATGTTAAGAAAATAACTCGAACTCTAACCTGGGAAGTGTTTTGGAAAGAAGAGCCGCAATACCACTGCAATAAAAGCAATCCACCTACCAATTTCTCCCCTAAACCACAGATAAACTATTAGGACGGTATGAGAAATTAAAGCTCAAAGCAAAGAAGCAAGGTACATAAACTCTTAAGTACCTCAAAAGGTTGAATATTAGAGAAGGAAGACTGAAGAAAATGTATGGGACCAAAAGGGATGTCAGCATGTTTGTTTTCCAATTTGTTCGATCCAAGATCAACAAATAGCTGCAGTAAGCAAAAAGGGGAAGTTAGAACATCCAACACTGAATTCTTTAGAACACACAAAGTACAAATGGAGGCCAAATTGTGACTCTCCAAGAATGTAAATTGTTACGGGTATGAGAAGTACATATCTATATGATATAATTCGATCATTTTCCCTAAACAGAGACCTGATCTAAACTAAAGCACATGCATCTTAGCATATAGTGAAATATCCACTTGTATCAAGATACCATCATAAGTTGGAAACCAATTCCAAAATGAAGAAAGAAACAACAGTGGTTAAAATGATTCAGAAATCACTAACATTAACTTCAAATCTTCAGGCATTCTTTCAAGTCGTGAATGCATAAAAAATGGATAAAATACGAAGGATTAATAGTATTATGCCTAATTATTAATATCGTATTATAAATAGGTTACGATACACGATATGTATGTATCATATCTAAGCTACGGTATATATATATATACAAGATGATGTAGGGATGTACCGTCGCTGTATAAGTGGCGTGGATAAATGGAAGGATGATAATCAATAGCTTGCTAAAATGTGTTACACAAGTCATATATCAATGGAAGTGTTTTTGGGACCTCGCTTGAATAAGTCTTATTTTATGTTTTTCATATATATATATAGATTTTGCACCGTCTCTTAATACACAATACAATACGATAAACGTTTTGATAACTATAGTATCATGTTTCTATCTTTTGAGTATCATGAGTAGCACATCTCTATTACCAAAACTTAGCCCTTTTATCCAAAATGAATTGGAGACTGTTGACTAGACCCCAAGACTTATGGCCGTCTCTGCTTAGATCAATTTATTTCAGAATTACCAGTCTATTCAAGGGTAACTTTAAAGTTTCTGGTGCCTCTTATATTGGAGAAGCCTGGCTAAGGCTGTTGATACCATTCAGGAAGGGGCAGTTTAGTCTATTAGCAATGGTCTCTCCTTTGATTATTTGGGAGGACAATTGGTTAGATAGCTTCTTTCCTCACAAAGATTTTACTCCCAGTAGTATTAGAGAGTTGTTAGACTCTGTCTCTGACTTCATTTTTTGGGAAGAAGATGGATACAAGCAATGGGACTCCCCAACCATTTGTATGTTCTTCCCCACTTTGGTTGCTGAAGCTATTATTTCCACTCCAATCAAACAAGATGACGTGAGAGATGTCCTTGTGTGGAAGAAAGAAAAGAAGGGTATATACTAATATACACAGTTAAATCAGCGTACAAGTCCTTTAGAGAAGTAGATATTCTGTTAATAGTTTCCTCTTCATCCAGAATTGATGATAATAAATTGCTTTATGCTATTTGGCATCTTCATGTCCTCACAGAGTACAGATGCTGCTCTGGAAGTTATATAAAAGAAATACTCCCAGTGGGAGAAATCCTTAGACAGAACCACATAGCAGTGGACAATACCCGTCCATTATGCAACACTGAACCTGAAAGCATTCACCATGTTTTCTTTCAATGTCATATCGCTGTCCAGGTTTGGAGTTTGTCACCTCTTCCTTTGAGATGTCAAAGTGTTCTGATGCAACATGAGAAAGATACGACGGAGTATGTGTGGTATTTGCATGAGTACGATGTAGTGGAAAGAGAGATAGATATGACTGTGTTGGCAGCTGCGATTGACCGTATTTGGTTAGGCAGGAATAAGTTGGTGTTTGATGGGAAACCCTTCAGGTCAGACAATGTGGTTTGACAGTCCATAAGAAGTTTGATTTTTGGTGGTCATCTAGATACTCAGATGCTAATTTTATTCCTGCACCTAATGAGATTAATATGGAGGCTACTGCTAGTAAACAGTTGTCCATCCATTTTGTGATGCATCATTCATTTGTTTACTCATAATTTTCAGACTTCATGTTTGCTATTACTGATGCAGCTTTTCACAGTGGCAGGCATGAAGGGTTGCCCAAGAGCTTATTTGGAGATCTTATTGAGTGTCCTTACATGATGTGGGACAATTCTCTCCAACACCCTCCCTCATGCGCATAAGGGTGGAGCGCATATGTGAGGAGGGCGGAGGGTTAGACGAGAACCCAGACTCCCGAGTGTGAAACGGACGGACTATACCATGTTGAAAAAAATTCATGGGCCTAACTCAACCTTGAAAATCGGCTTGCAAGAGTGACTGTCCTTACAAGATGTGGGACAATTCTCAGAAACACAGCTGGTACAGTAGTAGGTTTGAATAAGGGCTGGTGCAGACTTGATACAAGGTCGAGCTTTCGAGCAGAATTGGAATGCATTAGCAGAGCTTGTGAGTGGCTGTTGGCTAGATAATGCAAGAAAGTGATCCTAATGACAGATTGCAGGGATATAGCTACTTTGATTAACGGAAATGAAGATCATTTATCTTGGAGACAGGTACTTGAATGGCAGCATGCTCTCAATCCACTGGTCACTGAGTTTCGAGTTTGTGAAAGATGTTTTGTTAGACGTTCTTGTAATCAGATCGCACACCATCTAGCCGCATCTAATTATAAGTGTAGTAGTAGCAGTAGTAGTGTTGCAGGCAGTCCTAATATTAGTAGTACTTTGATTAGCAGCCCTTGTGTATCTGCTAATAGGCTTGCAGACTTTGATATGGGAAGGTCCATGTCTTGTGACAGATTGTCATGACAAATTTATACAGAAAGAAACTTATTGTATGATAATCTTAAGTAAAGCATAAAATTTCTCTTCCTCATATGAATATAGAGATGTCTCCTACGTTACCCGTAATATGTGGAAGTATTGACGTAATTTCATAGTTACAAATAGCTATACACGTTTCTTTTATTTTTAGGACAATTAGTCTTGCACGCGCATATGTCGGTCTATCAAATTTCCCCTACAGAAACTAAAGTTTTATTTTGATTTACCTTCAATTGTTTATTTTCTACACCAATTTGAGATGTTGAACCAACATTTAAAAGAGATTTATTCAAGTACATTCAGATTTCGGTCTCCTCCTCTAGGAACAAAATAGACTCGAAATGTTGAAATCTGAGTAGAACAAAGGTTATCCTGAAGAGCAAATCAGTTCAAGCTAAAATTCCTAAGATTCTATTGATTCGGCAATAATTTGATATTGCCAAGATCATCATCCAATTGAAACTACCAAATCCTAGAACAAAGGTAAATCGTAACAATTTATTCCTATTAGGAGGTAAGACTAAACCTCAATGAATGAATGGAACAATTGGCCGATTAGTATCAGGCGATGTAAGCAAGCATTCTAACCAAACAATTCTTACAATATGTTGAACTGATTATTCATGAAAATGCGAGATCATGCCATTGTATATGCCATCAAGAAACAATCAGTAATTCATACATCATTCAAACAATATCTTGAATCACATGAGAACTAAAATACTTGAATTAGAACTATAAATTGAACTCACATTGCAGAAAATGAAGAGACCCATGCAAGAAATGAAGTACCAAATCCTAGACCTCCAAGCTTCATAGCATCACTAACCAGTTTCTTGGCAGCAATCTTCAACTCAACCAAATCAGAATTGATCAATCCATAGCTCGGTTGATCAGTTTTCATAGCTAAATTTCCCCACCTCGCCATTTTCACTTTTCAGATTGTTCAAACAACTGTAGAGAAAGAATAAATCGATTTAGAGACCACAAGAACAGAGAGTGATGTTTGATTAGTGATTTTGTGCCTTGTTTGACCTTATAGCGAAACGCCACGCACCCACCCACGTGGAACCCATTGGTGCTTGCTGAAGCATTGGAATACTTGTTTATTTATTTATCTATTTATAGGAATTCAAAAAAAAAACCCGACCTTAAAAAAAACAGTTTTTTATTTTTTATTATTTTTTACAAATCTGGAACATAAATGATAAACACCAAAGGCATATGATTATCATTTCATTAATTTATGAAACACCAAAAGTTATCATAGTTCGTAAATATATGCATCCTAAACATATACATCCGACAATAAATGTTCATATCTCATCCAAGTTTCGCAGCATGTGAAGAAAATAAGGGACGAAATGTGTTTGGTCATATCAAGGATGTATCCAGGTCATTGACTATGAGATACATTCCTTGACTAATATCCAATTATAATAGCTCCAATTATTGTGGTTTGCATCATTTTGATTCTTTCAATAATAGCTCCAATTATAAGCTTTCAATTCGACAATCATCATCTCATTTTTTTTATAGAAACAAAAAATAATTAAAACTAAAAAAGAAAGAGTCACAACTCACCAGCTAGAGTTTTCCATCTCCACCGTTGGATAAAATTAAAATATTTCACTAAACAACCAATTAACCACTTTGTTAATAATCGTTTTGGAAAAATGAAAGGTTTGTTTGGTTGCACAAAAATAGACATGGAAATTTTAATCGTTTCGTGAATTCGACTCTGAGGTTTCCCCCTTGGACTTGAATTCTTATGAGTAGTGGGAAAACAGTCTCTTGAATAATCAATTTCCTGTTAGTAAATAGACAACCAAAAAACGAGAATGTGCATAATAAGGAAAAATGAATTCCATTTTTCAAAGAAAATTGCTAACCAAACATACCATTAATTCTCCTAGTTTTCTTCTTTAGTTCTTCCTAAATAATATCTCCCATAACTTCATTTGTTTTCTCTGCAATTCTCCTTCTATCATTTTTCTTCATCCTCATTTTCATTGTCATCAATCAAGGGATATCATGTTAATCCTGACTCTTTCAATTGAAAGTTTTGTTGATGTCAAATAAATAAGTTATACTTGAAACAATGCGTATTGCACAAAATAGACTTGTTACTTGTATATATTTTCAGACCCCTATCTTTTTTTTTTTTTTTTAAATGCAATGGAAAACATATTTGTATTTTTCTTTTGTTCTCCATGAAGAGACCTTGAGCCATAATTGAGGCACGAAAAAGTTTGAGAAGTCTAAAGTTCTAGATTTTAATTTCTCTATTTTAGTGTTAATAAGGAAGTAAAATAAAGAGGAAATCAAGGGAGAAAAAGTATGAAAGTTTGCTAAGTGATAAGTTAATTACTTGTTTTAGTTAGACCTTTTGACTTCAATCTAAGGGTGGAAATGAAGAGCTCACAACCCATATCACGAGCTCTAGCTTGTAATATAATTTCTCAAAATGAAAATAAAGAGTGTTTCTATTCTCCGGGGAGTATTACTTAGTTTAGTGTAGTGAGAGTCGACACTCATTCTCCATGTCTCTCGCTGCTATACTGATTAGATGTTGATGAGTATAAGGTAGTTATGTTCTAAGCACAAACATTTGAACTTCCGCCGCGCCACTCTGTTTGAGAAATATTCGAAGCTGTGCTATGTTGGATATTATTGAACAAAAATTAGTCAAAATAGTTTTTGGACCGAAATTAATCTCGAATGTGTCATATGTTTAATCCAACGAAAAAGCGTGTATGTATCTAATAGACTCGACTGCAGTATGATGTATTCAGGCACGGATTCACGTGGGGGCGCTTGCCCCCACTGACTTTTGAGATTTTTTTTTTGTTTTTAATATTTGTCCCCCAATTAGTTTTTTTATTTACCTCTCTATCCTCACTTTTCACTTCAACCAGGACTTCATCCTTCAATTCATATACATATCAAATCCAAACTCTACTTTTAGAGTTAGAGATAGAGGTTAAATCCCTCAAATCTCTCTAAGAAACCAAAATCCACAATTTCTTCTTCACACTCCATCGATTGGATAAGATGAGGGAAACCCCTATATTTCATTATCTTCAAAGATCTATAACTATTGAGTTATTTGAGCTCATCTTCACAAGATCCAGCAGGGTCCAAACCACCTTATACTTCTTCTTCTAGGTACAGGTGCCTTCATTAATCACTGTGTCGGTCATCTCCACAAAAAAAAATCGTAAGCAACCCAATCTCCTTCTCGTTTTCTTCATGTAATAGTAATCAACAATTCAATTCATTCTCTTGTGTTGTGTTTCTAGAAGTAGTAATAATCTTCATTAATGACTGTCTTTGTTGTACTCCCCATTTTGTTGTATTTAAAAAAAAAATTCACGTTAAAGTAGCTAATTTTTATATTATATTTAATTAGTTATGACATCACTCCGCCCCCCTTCAACAAAAATCCTGGCTCTGTCACTGGATGTATTCAAGTCAAGGTAAATTTAAGTATGAAAATATGCTTAACAAACTCTGGTTGTCCCTTGAACGTCAGTGTTGAAGACAAATACTTAAATGGAGTGCTAAGTCCAAAATGTGAACCAGACTGGAGTGCTAAAGGCACACATAAAAGAGGGGATATGTTGCGCGATCCCTCATGGATATGGAGTTCAATGCCTGATGTTGAAAAAATATGCTGTAAATTCGAAAATAAAAGAAGGAACGATGGTACCAATTATGCTTGGGTTGAGTCGCGGACTAGGTCGCTCTCTTTAAGACGTTTCGCGGCTCTGCCCAAAATTGTGCAAGCAGTTTCGTAGCCCCGCCGTCCCCAGGATAAAACAGCCCAGAATCTCTGTCTCGTTCAAAAATTGCACAATAGATGAACGGTACACAAACCACCCTTAATGTCTTTATTTGCTCGGAATCACCAGGAAATAAACAGCAACAAACAAGAAGCATAAACAGAGAAAGCTAGAACTGTTTGCAATAAACTCTGTACGAAAACGGTTTGCTGGAAGCAAAAAACTCGAAAAGCTTTTTGCAAGAACTCTGTACGAAGCATAAACTGAAAGCAGAAAATCGTTTTCAAGAACTCTGTTATTTCTCTTTTGTTTTTGTATATATTTTTTTTGAACTCTAAACAAGGAGATGGTATTTATAGGTAGAAAACATACAATCAAAAAACGAGATAAAGACTAGGTTCATTGGCAAGATCAAGTCGTGGGTCGTGGAGAAGATATGGTGGCGGATTTATTTGCCAAAAATCGCGGAGCCAAGACGTGGTCTAGAGAGACCGTTTGGACTCAGTCCTCTTCAGAAATTGATTTTTGGTTTAAATAAAATGTTTTGCTTTCTAAATGACCCGACCGGACGGACGGCGGCGGCGGCGGGCGCGAGAGCCTATCTCTCCCCTCCTCATAAAAGAGTGGTACCCCCAAGGGGTCCAAACCCAAGTCCTAACTATCTTCTTATATACTCTACCTCAAAGAGATATATAGTAGATATGAGACTATAAAGTAGAGAGTGGTTCAAAGATCAAAATAGGAGAGGGAGGTCCAGGGTTCAAAACCAGGTAAACACACATTTGTTTTTATTTTTAAAAAGCCAAATTTGCAACAATCCCCCACTTGGATTTTTAAAAACAATTTTCATCGAGCAATCTTTAAAATATAAGATTGTGCATAAACAAAAGTGTCTTTCGACTTGAACTCTTGCGTAGTGTTCATGCTTTAGAATATGCTAGAGTAACTCGTAGTTTTGAACTCTATCTCTAACAGACATTACACGCACAACCTTACCAGGGTGAAGTCTAAAAAGCCCGTGCTTTACGGCCATGCACGTATATCCCAGTTTAGTGAAGGCTCTGGGAATTTTGCCCACAAATTCCATAGGAAGCGGCCAAACTTCCACAATCACTTAGGTGAGTCTATCAAGAGTACTCCTGTAGCTAGGTACTCCACTCCACATAGAGTATAGATCTCATTAAGAGTTTTTTTTTTTAACTCATCCTACTATCGCTTCAGGAATTCATGCTTTAATCTAGGAATGGGATTGCTATTTTTGTCAGCATGATTCACATCATATCATTCACGACTTGTTATTACCCATTGAACCTATTTCTTGGGATCTCCAGTCTATAGGTTGGGTTACCATCGTGAATAACTCATAAAACTAAGGGCATTAGTCCCATTCCTTTCGAGGTTTTGAAAACCTTCTCTCTGGCTAATCCTTTCGTCAAAGGATCAGCTAAGTTCGCATCAGTTCGTACATGATCCACTCTCACAGCACCAGTAGATAGAAACTCTCTAATTGTGTTGTGCTTACGACGTATTTGTCGTTTCTTGTCGTTATAATAACGGTTCTGTATTTTTGCAATAGCCGCGGTACTATCGCAATGGATCAAGACAGCTGGAATCGGTCTTTCCCATAAAGGGATCTCTGCTAGCAGGTTTCTCAACCAACCTGCTTCTTCACTAGCCGTGGCTAGTGCTATAATCTCTGACTCCATCGTGGACTGTGCCAAAATGGTCTGTTTCTTTGATTTCCAAGAAACAGCTCCACCAGCTATATTGAAAATATAGCCACTGGTGGCTTTGGAGTCATCTGAAAGGGTGTTCCAATCAGCATCGCTATATCCTTCAAGGACAGCGGAAAACTTCTGATAATGTAATCCGAGGTTCTTAGTCCTCTTCAGGTACCTCATGACCCGTTCAATAGCATGCCAATGCTCTATACTAGGTCTACTTGTAAATCTGCATAGTAATCCAACAGCGTAAGCTATGTCGGGTCTAGTGCAATCGGTAGCATATCTAAGACTACCAATGATGCTCGCATACTCAGATTGTCTAACACCGTCACCGGTGTTCTTGAACAACTTTACACTAGAGTCATAAGGAGTACATGCAGGTTTACAGTCAGAGTAATTATATTTATTTAGGATCTTCTCGATATAGTGAGATTGATCCAAAGAAATTCCCTTTTTAGACCTAGTAATCTTGATATCAAGGATTACACTCGCTTCTCCAAGGTCTTTCATATCAAAGTTTGCACACAATAAAGCTTTCACTTTATTCACGGCATGAATATTAGAACCAAAGATAAGTAAGTCATCCACATACAGACATATTATAGTGCAAATGCCATTTTCAGCTTTATAGTAAATGCATTTGTCACTTTCGTTCACTTTAAAGTCATGTGCGATAACAAGATTATCAAATTTTTCATGCCATTGTTTTGGAGCTTGTTTCAAACCGTAAAGTGACTTATCTAGTTTGCAAACTTTATGCTCTTGTCCTGGAATAACAAAACCTTCAGGTTGGTCCATGTAAATTTCTTCTTCCAAATCACCATTAAGAAACGCAGTCTTAACGTCCATTTGGTGCAAAACTAGGTTATGTATTGCAGCAAGAGAAATTAACACTCGAATAGATGTAAACCTGGTTACAGGAGAATATGTATCAAAGAAATCAACATTTTCTCTCTGTCTATACCCTTTGGCTACGAGACGAGCCTTGAACTTGTCAACATTACCATCGGGTTTCAATTTCTTCTTAAAAACCCATTTACATCCTATTGTCTTACAACCTGGTGGCAAATCGACTAAGTGCCAAGTTCTGTTAGACTCAAGAGAGTACATTTCATCATCGATAGCCTCTTCCCAAAAATTGGCATCTATAGAGGATAGGGCCTCTTGAAAACTAAGGGGATCCTCTTCGACTGAAAAGACATAGTAATCGGGGCCAAGGTTTTTAGAAGATCGTTTCCGTTTACTTCTTCTTGGCTCAGATTCTGTGGCTTTAATATTTTCATTAACCCTGAGCAAAGGTACGTTGTTTGAAGATGTACCCCCACTATTCCTTGAAATAAAAGGAAATTTATCTTCATAAAAGTCAACGTCGTTTGATTCTATAATAACTTAATCTTTAAGATTATAAAATCTATAAGCTTTGCTATTCATGGCGTATCCTATGAATACGCATTCATATGCCCTACTAGCAAGCTTGTTCCTTTTAGGATCAGGAATTCTAACATAAGCTAAACAACCCCAAGTTTTCAAATAAGACAGGTTTGGTTGTCTATTTTTCAAAATTTCATAGGGCGATGTTTTACTTTTCGATTTGGGGACTCTATTTAGCACATAACAGACTGTCAAGATAATTTCTCCCCACCAGTGCGATGCAGCACCGGAGTTAAGCATTATGGCAACTACTAACTCGGTAAGAGTTCTATTTTTCCTTTCAGCTTTGCCATTCATCTCAGGAGAATATGGTGCAGTTGTTTCATGAATAATTCCTTGAGAATTATAGAACTCTACGAAAGTACTGCTATCATATTCAGTGCCTCTATCACTCCTAAGTCTCTTAATCTTTCTATTATATTGATTTTCAACTTCAGTCAAAAATAATTTAAACATGTCAAAGGCATCACTTTTATTTTTCATTAAATAAACAAAAGTATAATCAGAACAATCATCAATAAACGTAATAAAATAACGTTTTCCATTTCTAGTCAAGATACCATCAAGTTCACATATATCTGAGTGTATCAAATCTAAAGGTTCAGATTCTCTAACTACAGATTTATGTGGTGTTTTGGTTATCTTAGCTTGACTACAATAGTTGCACTTTTCAAAATCATTTAAGGACAATTTTGGAATTAGTCCTAAGTTACTCATGTTTTTAATAATACGTTTATTAACATGACAAAGTCTAGCATGCCAGATATTAAAAGTGCACAACATGTAAGCAGAACTAGAAATTTTATTCACTTCAACATTTAACTTAAACATCCCATCAGTAGCATACCCTTTCCCCACAAATACATTATTCTTTGTAATGGTGTATAAATCAGCCCCTATAATTTGAGTAAACCCAGCCTTGTTCAGAAGAAAACCAGATACTAGATTCTTTCTCATCTCTGGAGTATGCAAGACGTCTTTCAGGATAACTGTCTTTTCAGAGGTAAACTTCAGTTCTACTGTTCCAGTTCCAGCAACTATAGTGGAGTGAGAATCACCCAACAACACTTTCTTGTCCTCAGCATTTGCGTAAACCTAAAGAAATAAACAGAGTGTTGGAAGCAACAGAAAGTAAGATACGATGCCCATATTAGCTCAAGCAGCAAGCAGACTCATAAGTTCTAACTTATGAAGAGGCAAACCACCTCTAAGGGAAATACATGCGTCTATTGGGCATGTTTTGATGTTCCATACCCTGTAATCATACCAGAATAATATACTTTCCGTTATCTTCTTATATCTCATGGAAATACTAGAATCAGTTTTGTCGCCCGGTTTAACACATATAGAGCAGAATGATTTACAAATATTAAAATTCAAGATAGTTAAGAAACGTAAAATGAAGAACATAGTAGGTGAACATCATAAACAAGTGCGGGAACTTGATGCCATTGTTTTCCAAACAGAGGAGACGAGCCATAGTACAGGAGAAGCATATTAAGAATTTCAAACATTTGAGCATATCAAATAAAACCACAATATTCAGGGAAAGTATCCAAATTCTAACAAGGACGTTATACAACAAGAGTTCTTTGGAATCACATACTCGGAAATGAATGCAGAAAAGATGAACTTGAGTACCAGGGCCCAAACAGGATAGACCAGCAGTAGAATAATGCCTACTGTTTTTGTGTATCCATTGGTCTTTGTGAAGGCATTTCTGAATCCACCAGATGAGCGGATGTGCTCTTGCAGCAGATAGGAGCCAATGACGAGGCAGATCTCATCACCAATCCAGGTTTTCCTTATGGTATCTGCAAACAAGCTGGGTGTCACCACTAGAAGTAGAATCAAAGATCCAGGCATTTATAGCCAATCTGCAGAAATATGATTATCAAAACTAGGATCAACAACAATACAAGCACTACACCAAATTGGCACTTTTGTAACAACTTTAAAAACAGTATCACTTTTGAGATGTTACAATTCACCAAACAATTTTAAGTCAAAACTAAATTTAGTCTAAAAATGAAAAACAGTAACACAATAAAAATGATACAATAAATTGGATCACCATGAATAGTATCACTTTTATAACCATACTCTTCATGGTGATACAATTATTGTATCATTTTGTTTGTGAAAATGTGTAAAATTGTTAGGTAAATTGTAACACTTCAAAAATGATACTGTTTTTTTGGTTGTTACAAAAATATCAATTTGGTGTAGTGAAGCTCAATCGTGACTATGTGCATGTTCATCTAATCTATATATTTAAGTCATACGTCGATCTAATCTATATATTTAAGTCATACGTCGGCAAAAAGTCAGCAGGAATACGCAAGAAGTCCAAAGCAAAGAAAGCAAGGTGCACCAACTTAATATATACCTCAATAAGAAGAATGTTAAGAAAATAACTCAAACTCTAACCTGGGAAGTGTTTTGGAAAGAAGAGCCGCAATACCAATGCAATGAAAGCAATCCACCTACCAATTTCTCCCCTAAACCACAGATAAACTATTAGGACGGTATGAGAAATTAAAGCTCAAAGCAAAGAAGCAAGGAACATAAACTCTTGAGTACCTCAAAAGGTTGAATATTAGAGAAGGAAGACTGAAGAAAATGTATGGGACCAAAAGGGATGTCAGCATGTTTGTTTTTCAATTTGTTCTATCCAAGATCAACAAATAGCTGCAGTAAGCAAAAAGGGGAAGTTAGAACATCCAACACTGAATTCTTTAGAACACACAAAGTACAAATGGAGGCCAAATTGTGACTCTCCAAGAATGTAAATTGTTACGGGTATGAGAAGTACATATCTATATGATATAATTTGATCATTTTCCCTAAACAGAGACCTGATCTAAACTAAAGCACATGCATCTTAGCATATAGTGAAATATCCACTTGTATCAAGATACCATCATAAGTTGGAAACCAATTCCAAAATGAAGAAAGAAACAACAGTGGTTAAAATGATTCAGAAATCACCAACATTAACTTCAAATCTTCAGGCATTCTTTCAAGTCGTGAATGCATAAAAAATGGATAAAATAGGAAGGATTAATAGTATTATGCCTAATTATTAATATCGTATGATAAATAGGTTGCGATACATGATATGTATGTATCATATCTAAGCTACGGTATATATATATATACAAGATGATGTAGGGATGTACCGTCGCTGTATAAGTGGCGTGGATAAATGGAAGGATGATAATCAATAGCTTGCTAAAATGTGTTACACAAGTCATATATCAATGGAAGTGTTTTTGGGACCTCGCTTGAATAAGTCTTATTTTATGTTTTTCATATGCTTAAATATAATATATATATAGATTTTGCACCGTCTCTTAATACACAATACGATACGATAAACATTTTGATAACTATAGTATCATGTTTCTATCTTTTTAGTATCATGAGTAGCACATCTCTATTACCAAAACTTAGCCCTTTTATCCAAAATGAATTGGAGAGTGTTGACTAGACCCCAAGACTTATGGCCGTCTCTGCTTAGATCAATTTATTTCAGAAATACCAGTCTATTCAAGGGTAACTTTAAGGTTTCTGGTGCCTCTTGTATTGGAGAAGCCTGGCTAAGGCTGTTGATACCATTCAGGAAAGGGCAGTTTAGTCTGTTAGCAATGGGCTCTCCTTTGATTATTTGGGAGGACAATTGGTTAGATAGCTTCTTTTCTCTCAAAGATTTTACTCCCAGTAGTATTAGAGAGTTGTTAGACTCTGTCTCTGACTTCATTTTTTGGGAAGAAGATGGATACAAGCAATGGGACTCCCCAACCATTTGTATGTTCTTCCCCACTTTGGTTGCTGAAGCTATTATTTCCACTCCAATCAAACAAGATGACGTGAGAGATGTCCTTGTGTGGAAGAAAGAAAAGAAGGGTATATACTAATATACACAGTTAAATCAGCGTACAAGTCCTTTAGAGAAGTAGATATTCTGTCAATAGTTTCCTCTTCATCCAGAATTGATGATAATAAATTGCTTTATGCTATTTGGCATCTTCATGTCCTCACAGAGTACAGATGCTGCTCTGGAAGTTATATAAAAGGAATACTCCCAGTGGGAGAAATCCTTAGACAGAACCACATAGCAGTGGACAATACCCGTCCATTATGCAACACTGAACCTGAAAGCATTCACCATGTTTTCTTTCAATGTCATATCGCTGTTCAGGTTTGGAGTTTGTCACCTCTTACTTTGAGACGTCAAAGTGTTCTGATGCAACATGAGAAAGATACGACCGAGTATGTGTGGTATTTGCAAGAGAACGATGTAGTGGAAAGAGAGAGAGATATGACTGTGTTGGCAGCTGCGATTGACCGTATTTGGTTAGGCAGGAATAAGTTGGTGTTTGATGGGAAACCCTTCAGGTCAGACAATGTGGTTTGACAGTCCATAAGATGTTTGATTTTTGGTGGTCATCTAGATACTCAGATGCTAATTTTATTCCTGCACCTAATGAGATTAATATGGAGGCTACTGCTAGTAAACAGTTGTCCATCCATTTTGTGATGCATCATTCATTTGTTTACTCATAATTTTCAGACTTCGTGTTTGCTATTACTGATGCAGCTTTTCACAGTGGCAGGCATGAAGGGTTGCCCAAGAGCTTATTTGGAGATCTTATTGAGTGTCCTTACATGATGTGCGACAATTCTCTCTAACACCCTCCCTCATGCGCAGAAGGGTGGAGCGCAGATGTGAGGAGGGCGGAGGGTTAGACGAGAACCCAGACTCCCGAGTGCGAAACGGACAGACTATACCATGTTGAAAAAAACTCATGGGCTTAACTCAACCTTGAAAATCGGCTTGCAAGAGTGACTGTCCTTATAAGATGTGGGACAATTCTCAGAAACACAGCTGGTACAGTAGTAGGTTTGAATAAAGGCTGGTGCAGACTTGATACAAGATCGATCTTTCGAGCAGAATTGGAATGCATTAGCAGAGCTTGTGAGTGGCTGTTGGCTAGACAATGCAAGAAAGTGATCCTAATGATAGATTGCAGGGATATAGCTACTGTGATTAACGGAAATGAAGATCATTTATCTTGGAGACAGGTACTTGAATGGCAGCATGCTCTCAATCCACTGGTCATGAGTTTCGAGTTTGTGAAAGATGTTTTTGTTAGACGTTCTTGTAATCACCATCTAGCCGCATCTGTTTATAAGTGTAGTAGTAGCAGTAGTAGTGTTGCAGGCAGTCCTAATATTAGTAGTACTTTGATTAGCAGCCCTTGTGTATCTGCTAATAGGCTTGCAGACTTTGATATGGGAAGGTCCTTGTCTTGTGACAGATCGTCGTGACAAATTTATACAGTAAGAAACTTATTGTATGATAATCTTAAGTAAAGCATAAAATTTCTCTTCCTCATATGAATAACAAATTGCAATACACGTTTCTTTTAGTTTTAGGACAATTAGTCTTGCACGCGCATATGTCGGTCTAACAAATTTCCCCGACAGAAATTAAAGTTTTATTTTGATTTACCTTCAATTGTTTATTTTCTACACCAGTTTGAGATGTTGAACCAGCTTTTAAAAGAGATTTATTCGAGTACATTCAGATTTAGGTCTCCTCCTCTCGGGACAAAATAGACTCGAAATGTTGAAATCAGAGTAGAACAAAGGTTATCCTGAAGAGCAAATCAGTTCAAGCTAAAATTCCTAAGATTCTATTGATTCAGGGATAATTTGATATTACCAAGACCATCATCCAATTGAAACTACTAACGGTATGTTTGGTTAGCCATTTTCATTAGGAAATGAAATCAATTTCCCTTGTTATGCAGATTTCCATTGTTTGGTTGTCTATTTATTTATTTACTGACATGAAATCAATTTTTCGTAAGACTTTTTTCCTACTACTCGTGGAAATCCAAGTCCGAGGAGAGGCCTTGGAACCAAATTCACGAAACGGTTTCAATTTCCATGTCTATTTTCCGAGCAACCAAACATACCCTAAAGGTAAATTGTAACAATTTATTCCTATTAGGAGGTAAGCCTAAACCTCAATGAATGAATGGAACAATTGGCCGATTAGTATCAGGCGATGTAAGCAAGCATTCTAACCAAACAATTCTTACAATATGTTGAACTGAGAACTAAACATAGAACTCATTATTCATGAAAATGCGAGATCATGCCATTGTATGTCATCAAGAAACAATCAATAATTCATACATCATTCAAAAATTCCAACAATATCTTGAATCACATGAGAACTAAAATACTAGAATTAGAACTATAAATTGAACTCACATTGCAGAAAATGAAGAGACCCATGCAGGAAATGAAGTACCAAATCCTAGACCTCCAAGCTTCATAGCATCACTAGCCAGTTTCTTGGCAGCCATCTTCAACTCAACCAAATCAGAATTGATCAATCCATAACTCGGTTGATCAGTTTTCATAGCTAAATTTCCCCACCTCGCCATTTTCACTTTTCAGATTGTTCAAACAACTGTAGAGAAGAAATCGATTCAGAGACCACAAGAACAGAGAGTGATGTGTGATTAGTGATTTTGTGCCTTGTTTGACCTGCGAAACGCCACGCACCCACCCACGTGGAACCCGTTGGTGCTTGCTGAAGCATTGGAATACTTGTTTATTTATTTATCTATTTATAGGAATTCAAAAAAAAAAAAAAAACCCAGCTTAAAAAAACAGTTTTTTTTTTTTTTTTTACAAATCGCGAACATAAATGATAAACACCAAAGTCATACGATTATCATTTCATTAATTTGTTAAACGCCAAAAGTTATCATAGCTCGTAAATATATGCATCTTAAACATGCACATCCCATAATAAATATTCATATCTCATCCAAGTTTCGCAGCATGTGAAGAAAATAAGGGAAGAAATGTGTTTGGTCATATCAAGGATGTATCCTGGCCATTGACTATGAGATACATCCTTTGACTAATATCCAGGGTGTATCAGTGGCCAGGGTGTATCAGTGGCGTATCCGGCACGAGTACATCAAATTTTTTGGTGTATCGGTGCTTCCTAGTGTGTTTATCAGGAATGTGTTTCCGTACACTTTTCATTGTCTTCTTTTAAATCACTTATCATAATGATTCACAAACATTAAAATTCAAGATATTTGAAAAAAAAAATGAATATCATAGTAGGTAAACACAAAAAATGGGTACGGGAACTTGATATAATCGGCCTTCAAACAGTGGAGAAATGCCATAGTTCAGGAGAAGCATATTAAGAATTTCGAACATATTAAACATATAGAGGAAAGTATCAGAGATCTAAGGAACATGATACACCAAGAATTTGTTGGAATCCCAAACTCGTAAATGAATGCTGATAAGAGTCTAGATGAACTTGAGAACCAGGGCCCAAACAGGATAGACCAACAAAAGAATGATGCCTATTGTGTTTGTGTATCCATTGGTCTGTGTGAAGGAGTTTCTGAATCCACCAGATGCGCGGATGTGCTCTTGCAGCAGGTAGCAGCCAATCACGAGGCAGATCGCAACACCAATCCAGTTGTTCCTTATGGTATCCGCAAACAAGCTAGGTGCCACTACTAGAAGTAGAATCAAAGATCCAGGCATTTCTAACCAATCTGCACAAGAAATGTCAGCTACTTGCATCAACAACAATACAAACTCAACCAAATTCTGAGAAAAGAAGGTAAATGCCATTTACAAAACAACAACAAATTCACAGTTTTTAGATGTAAGTTCCTGCATGGTTATTATATTTTGCTGATCATGCTTAAGAAAAATGAGAAACTAAGTGATCAAGTGCATGTATATATATATTCTGCAATCTACTTTGATTTCTTGACTACATTGCGTCCTGTATTTTCTGCTATTTTTAAGTATTGTGGGAAAAATATTTATGTTACTGTTTTGGACTTGCCAAATGGATAGCAAAAGTTCCTAAACCTTCTTCGGAGAGTTCAATCTAACATAGGCTATTAAAAGTTGTTAAAAGTAACTTAGAAAAGTTTACTAGTGTCTCTAATGTACTGAGCCAATAAATAGATTGACCCTTCGTAAACAAGAAACATCTCTCAACCAACGAGGTGATTTGTTCAATAAGGATGGAAATATTGCCGTATAACATGTAATTGGTACCCTGCATCCTGGCATATGTCAACCCAAAAATTCAAAATGGGGGGTTTGGATACTTTCTAGAAAGGTTATTGCTAGTCAATAACTTCATCATAAGAGAATAAGTTTCAAATACCAGCAGAAACCAATATGTAACTGTAAGGAAGACGACACATTTATTAAAGAAAGACGATTCAAATTCATGCCTGCATAGATATCGAGAATGGTATATTTATACTTCAATCAGAAGAATGTTTAGAAAAAGACTAGAACTCTTACCTGGGAAATGTTTTGGAAAGAAGAGCCGCAATACAACTGCAATGAAAGCAATCCAACTCCCAACTTGTCCACTAGACCACAGATAAACTATTAGATTCTACAAAAATTACAGCTCAAAGCAACGAAAGCAAGGTGCACAAAAAATATGTACCTCAAAAAGTTGAATATTATTGAAGGAAGACTGAAGAAAATATATGGGATCAAAAGGGATGTGAGAATGTTTGATTTCCAATTTGTGCGATCCAAGATCAACAAGTAGCTGCAGTAAACGTAAGGAGAAAAGTTAGAACAAAGCAGAAGCCAAATTATGACAATCTAGGATTGGAAATTGTCATGAACATGAGAAATGCATAAATTGCAAGTATCCCTGATAGTTTTCCTTTGCACATAGCCCTGATCTAAAGCATAAGCATCTCATCTGCAATTTTAGGATATCGCAGTGTTCATACCAATGGTTACGCAATGAAATATCCACTTGTATCAAGATCTCATCATAAATTGGATACCAAATTCCATAATGAAGAAAGAAACAACAATAGTTAAAATGATACACAAATCACTAATATCAAGTAAATGCTTGGGCATTCTTTTCATTAACCCGGAGAAGGGGTCGCGTCTGATTAGCTATTTGGTGACGCAATAGCTTACCAAGGCTATCTTTTGAGCATCATGAGTAGCACATCTATATTACCACAACTGAAGGTGTTAGCGCGGCTTGTCTTGTGACAGATCCTCAGTGACTAATTTATACAGTAAGATATGCATTGTATCACAACCCTTCCCCATCCAAAAGAAAAAGAAAAACACATAGGACTACCATACCTTAGTAAATTTGGGGGTTAATGCTGAGTGGTGATTTATGGTGAGCAATGGGAATTGTGGTGGTCAGCAAAAATGTAAAAAAATTCAAATCAATACCTAAAAATAAGCAGGTTTTAACTTTATAGCTTCTAATCCGCAGCACAATTCATTTAAAATACAAACACCGCAGCAGCAAGTACTTTCAGATGTCAGACTCAGGATAAAACAGATTCAAGATGTTGAAATTTGAGAACAACTCAAGAAGTTGAAATATCTGAGATTCAAAAATTCAAGACACATCAATTTTTTGTTGAAATCATGCATAAATCATTCAGTTTTTCAAAGAATCTATGTAAAAACATTATGTCTTCACAAGAAGTATATGTGCAACTTCAAATAAGATACAACTAAGGATCAATCAGTCGGATCACAACTAAAACAGTAAAATTAGATCTAAAAATGAACTCACATTGCAGAAATGGAAGCCACCCAGGCTAGAAACGAAGTACCGAACCCCAGACCTCCAAGCTTCATAGCATCATTTGCGAGTTTCATGGCTACATTCTTCAACTCGACCAGATCAGAATTTATCAACCCATAGCTCGGTTGATCGATCTTCATAGCAAAATTGCCTAACCTTGCCATTTTCAATATTCAGAGAAAACCTGTAGTGAAATTGAATTGATTTGAAGAACAAGAAGAGGAGAGTAATCTGTGATGAGTGATTGATGGTTTTGGGGCCTCGTTTGACTTATAGCCAAGAGACAGATACGCGAGACGAGTTATTCTAGCGAGCCAGGCCAGGCCAGGCCCAACACCATCCATCATCTTAGAAATGCATATCTCGAGAATGATGAATGGTGTTGAACCTTACCTAGCGCGGATCTGACTGGTTTGGCCTGGCTCTTTAGAAAAGTTGTAGGCGAGACATATTGTATATTTATCGAAACTCCACGTGCACACATGTCGACATGGGCGGAGCCACTATGAAGACAACGGAGCAATTCCTTCCACCAAACTTTGAAAATGTTGTTGATTTACCCATATAGAATAGTGAAGTTCACTTTGTTAAACTATCTACTGTTCCTCTAAAAATTATGCATTTTTTCTTTCACTCCATTTTGCCTCTTCATATTTTTTTAAATAATTGGTCGACTACTTTCCTATTCACATAATAATTAGTTACCCTTTTCCATGAAAATTCTAGCTCCGCCCTTACACATGGAACCCGTTGGTGCCTTCTTACAAATATTTATTCATTTATTTTTGCAAAATATATGATGTTTTAGACTTTAGGAAGTATGGATGGATACGCATGGAGGATTTTTATTAGCCTAACTAACCATCACATGTAGTCTGAACTGTGAGATCAAAGTTTGGTAATGGGATTTGAATAGAAAAACTTTAATACAACGTAGATAATGTAGGACCTCTGTGTTGTCATCGATGATATTGAGATATTTGGGAATATAATTCAGCTGATGATGTTATTGTGTTGGCTGTCATATTTAACTTTAAGCGTGTTTTGGATCACATATTAACTTTACATGGAGAACAAAAATCTTTCTGTTTTTTCTAGATGGAAACGATTACTTCACACCACCAAAAACGCTTTCTCACTTTATTGAGTTTTTTTTTTTTTAATTTACATCACCCAAAAAACTGTTTTTGAAAAAAAATAACTTAAACACATGATAATTTTCGACCAATTTAAACCCTCAATTGAGACCGATTATCAAGCTCATCAAAATATGAAAATTGTAGTACTAGGAGTTATCTAATAAATACAACTTGAATCACTTGAAAAATGTTTTGAAATGAACAAGTTATGGTCATTTTCTAAAGTCATATAAATTTGTCTCGCAATGAAAACAAGATAGTGCCTCTGACTTTCGGCTAACTTATATTATAGATTGAGATCGATTTTCAACCTCATCAAAACATAAAAGTTGCAGTACTCTGAGTTACCTAATAAATACAATTTGAATCACTTGAAAATCTTTTGAAATGAACAAGTTATGGTAATTTTACTAAAATTGCGCAAATTTGTCTTGCAATAAAAATGGGATAGTGTCTCTGACCTTCGGCCAACTTATATGCTCGATCAAGACCGATTCTCAATCTCATCAACATGAAAATTGTAGTACTTTGAGTTACCTAATAAATACAACTTGAATCACTTGAAAATGTTTTGAAATGAGCAAATTATGGTCATTTTACCAAAGTCGCACAAATCTGTCCGGAAAAAAAATCTATTTTCACCGATTCGCCTGGACCGTTGCGACTCGCAATGTGCATTGCGAGATTTTGAAAAAACCTTGCCTGAAACTTTGCAAGATTTTGAACCTGAAACTTTGCGAGATTTTGCAATAACCACGCCTGGACCTTTGCAATTCGCATTGTTTATTACGAGATTTTTACAAATTTTCGCATATTTTTGTGCGAACAATACATTTTTCTTCCACAATTCTCGCATTGATTCATTTTCTGACGAACTAGTTAATATTGACTAAATAAATAATGAATCCTTCAAGAAAACTGAAATTTCAAATGTTATGTTAACAAAACATTAATTTTGTGAAGGAATCGAACGAATCAAATGAAGGGAGAAGAAGAATCGGGTGCTTGAATGTGGGGAGAGATTTGCAATCGAACAAAACATTAATTTCAATTTTTAAGGGTTTCAATTTTGAGGGGGTTTTGAGAGATTTCGAGGAAGAGGGAAGAAATTCGAAAAGGGGAGGGGAGGAATCGCGTTTTCGATTTGAATGTGGAGCAAAAAATATTGTTTTTTGTTTATATCGTAGGTGGTGTAAGAAAGAAAGTAAGTGATGTGAGAGAGTTATATAGAGTGAGAAAACGCTTTTAATGGTGTAGAGTAGGGCTGGGCAAGTACGGGTAACCGGCCCAAAAGCTAAAAATCGAAAACCGGCCCGAGAAATTCGGGCCCGTGTTTATGAGACCCGAAACCGGACCGAGTTGACTGGGTAACCGAGGTCCCGGTTAACCGATTTACGGGCCGGTCTCGGTCATAAGAGCAAAAAAATACTTCTACAGTAAAAAAAAAAAAAATTTCATTCATCATACGTACAAAAATTATATCAAAAAATTACAAAAAAAAAAAAAAAATCGTGATCTTCGACTTCGACCCTTCAAACCTTACAGACGATCAAATCTGATCAAGATCTTGTTCCACCTTACAGACGATAGTGATCTTGTTCCACCTTACAGACGATCAGATCCGATCCGAGATCAAAGATTAGATCTGATCAAGATCCGATTCGAGATCAAAGATTAGATCTGATCAAAAATCCGAGATCAGATATGATCAAGATCTGAGTGTGGATGATATGATCATTGCAAAAATGGGGAAGGGAGGGGATCTGATCATTGCTTTCCGTCTTCAAGGGTTCTGATCATTGCTTTCCTTCTTCAATAGAATGCACGATCATCATCTTGGTCTTCTTCTTCCTCTTGGAGCCTTTGTTCTTCCGTTTCCTTGCGAAGGGTGAAAAGGCTCCGTTTTCAGGGACCGGATCTGAGTTTGATCTGTAGAGAGGTACCTCATCGTCCAGGGAACTGCCACCATCACTGCTTAGTACGTCGAATCGAAGAAGAGAAGAAGAAGAGAAACCCTCTCTCTCTGCTTAGTACCTCCCGCTGATTCTCAACGCCATGGATTGAATTGAACCGAATCGAAGAAGAGAAGCCCTCTCTCTTTATGTATCAAGGTCTCTATTTCTTCAAACAGTTTATGCCATAAACTGGAAGAGACCATAAAGAGAATAAATGAGGAGATCTTGAAATTCCAGTTTATGGTCTCTTCCAGTCAATTGGTAAACTTTATGGTCTTGAATCACTCCTCATTTATTTCTCTATATAGAGTCGGGCTGAGCCGATTATCCTACGAGCTTCAAAAATGGAAACCGAGGCCCGGACCAGAAACTTCGGGCCGGGCCGAGCTTTTACAACCGAAACTTTTTTAATTAATTAAAATCGATCCGAACCGACCCGATCGGTCCGGTTGTCGGTTTGGTCCGGATTTTCGGTCCTAAATGCCCACCCCTAGTGTAGAGTAATCGTTGCCTTTCTATATATGTTCTCCTGAGAGAGAAGTTGTGAAAATGAACTATATTGAAAATGGCTTAATCAACCACTTAAAACCAGAAAAAACATCTTATATTTAGTATAGTTTACATTACTCTTTATGTTAGTGTTCTCTCGATGATCTTTTACTCCTTGGGTCATTGTTCAATAGTAGAATGATACATTGGTTTGAATGCTTACATTGCGGGTGGTGATTGTAAATAAAAGAAATTTTAAAGTAAAAAGGTAAAATAACCTTATAATTATGTAACGTGTCATTATTTTATTAAACAATGACACAAGAAGTGAAAAAATTTCCACTTTCTCCCTATCTTCGTAAATTCTCAAACCCCATTCAATCGATCTACACACCATATGGAAATTTTTGCTTCAGTCACTCTCCATCAATTGTTTCTAAAAAGGGATTATATTCTCCAACAAAAATAATATGGTTGAACAATTCATGATGCATTTTGATTAATTATTAATAGCACTCTTATCTTTCTCCAATTATCAGGAAACTAAGTTTTTGGATTGAGGACCTACACAAGGACAAACAATTAAGATGAAAACTTTAAAACAAAAATCTGCTTCAAGTAGGATATTAAAAGAAAACAAAAATACTAGGAAATCAAGTTTTGCAATCAGGGTGACGTGACGTGATTTTGAAAAAATGATAAAATTTTCAAAGTATTTATGTGTATCTCGACATTGTAAAAAACATTCTCCGATAATACCACAATCATCATGATTGCAAAACATGTTCCCTAGCATCGTATCAGTATGTCTAACATTTTAGAATTTCCATCTTCCAAGTCATTTGAAAGTTGAAACACAAACAACTGCCTTCAAATTTATTTTTTTTATTTATTATTATTTTTTTTTCTGATTTACTTCTTGTTAATTGTCCCTCATATATATCTTTCTATTACCATTTCCATATTAATTAAGTATAAATAAATTGAATCCAATCTATGTGTTGGAAAATGGATTTACAAATTTCCCCCAATTTTCAAAGTCTAATAATCCACCATTTGGGTGGATTCTCTTGATTTTTTTTTTTTTCATTTTTGTTACCTTTAATTGTTGTTTTCCTTGATGTTTATCCTTTTTGTTAATTTAATTGTTGTTCTCCTTGATTTTTTATTTTTATTTTTTGTTAATCAGTATAAATGAAAATTTGAATCCAAACATTGAGTTGGAAAATGGAATAAATGTCATTTCAAATGCTATAATCCAAATTCGATGGTTTACATTGATTTAAAAAAAAGAATTGGAAGTTTTTACTCTACCTAATCTTCATTTTAAACCATTTCCGTGTTATTTAAGTATAAATTAAAAAAAATAATTTGAATCTTAACAATGGCTTCGAAGATGGATTACATACTTTCTCTAAATTTCAAAAGCTATATTCCTCTATTCAGAAAGTTTTCTCGATTTTTTTACTGAAACTTTTTGGTTGAAATCTGTAAGTTTAGTTTCTAACTCATAACTTTAATCAAACCTTTTGTTTTAACTACTAAATTTAAATGACAATACAAAGAATAAAGTATTATCGGGAATGTGAACAAATTAAGCGACCACATAAAAAATTTCAGAAAACTCCCAAATTGTGGATTATATTGTCTTTGAAATCATATCACAATCTGAAAGTTCGGTGACTGACTCATAGTTTTGCTTAAACTTTTTATGGATAATAAAAAGGAAATAAGAGCATCGAGAATAAGAAGAGAAAAAAACTAAATAACAATTTGAGAAAAACTCATAAAATCGTGGATTATAGCCTGTGAAAGTTGATCTAGAAATGTAAGTTTAGTTTTAGGCAAATTTTGATAAACATTTTATTTCAATTGAAAAAATAGAAAGGACAATGAAAATGAACTATCAAAAAGAAAAAAGAAAAGTGACCATACAATAACTTTGCTAGGGAATCAGGATTTTGCAACAATGATTTGCAACCAAGGTAATGTGTCGCGATCTGAAAATGTTTACACATATCTCGAGAAATACATCATCCTTACAGATCAAGCTATGTCACCCTGGTTCCAAACATGGTTACAAAATCTCGGTTCCCAAGTACTTTCATTTTTTATTACAGATTTTGAAGTTTGGTCGAAATCTGGAAGTTTAGTTTTTGGCTCATAGCTTTGGTTAAACCTTTTATTTTAATTGAAACATTCAATGGAAAATAAAAAGATTAGAATTTTCGAGAACAACAAGAAAAGAAGCCAAATAAAAAATTGAAAAAACCCGTCCAAATTATCGATTATAACCTTTTGCAATTCGATCAAAATATGTAAATTTAGTCTTTTCCACTCATAATTTTGATTAACCTTTTCATTTAAAAAAATTCAAAAAAAGAAGATTAAGAATTATCGAGAACTAGAACAAAAGCGACAAATAAAAATCAAGAAAACCTCCCAAATTGTGGATAATAGCGTTTGAAAATTTGTCCGAAATCTAAAAGTTTATTTATGACTTATAATTTTAATACACTTCTTGTTTTAAATATTAACTTTAAATGTAAATTTGACAATATGAACAAAAGCCAAAATAAAAACTCCCAAATTTTTTATTATAGCCTTCGACATTTGGTCAAATTTTGTTAGTTTCATAATTTTGAATGAACTTTTTTAATAAGAAAATTGAAGGGACAATGAAAATGATAAAGGATTATTGAAAACAAGAACAAAAGCTACAAATTAAAAATTGAGAAAAACCATCCAAAAACGCGGATTATATATAGCCTTTGATATTTGATAGAAATCTTTTTAGTTCATTTTCTGGCTCATAATTTTGATTACCATTTTTATTTTACCCGAAGAATGCAGTGGTCAATAAAAATGATAAACGGTTATCAAAATCATATTCAAAAGCAAAAAAAGTAAAAAATATAAAATAAAAAAAATCAAGAAAACCATATGAACTCGTCGATTATAGCCTTCAATATTTGGTCGAAATCTTTAACTTCACTTTCATGCTCATAATTTTGAATACATTTTTTATTTTAACTGAATAATTGAGTGGAGAATATCAAGAATAGAGGTACCCGGAAAGAAGATCAAAAGAGAAAAAGTAAAAAATCGATTAAAAACTCTTAAATTGCATTCGAAATTTGGTCAAAAATTTTAACTAATATTTTTAACACATAATTTTTATTACACTTTTTATCTTGACCGAATTATTGAATGGTAAAAAAAAATGATACAGGATTGTCGAAAACGAGAAAAAAAAAGCATCAAAATTGTGGAGCCTTCAAAATTTAGTCGAAATCTGTTAGATCTTTTTGGCTCATAATTTTAGTTAAAAGTTTTATTTTAACTGAAAATTTGAATGGAAAATATCAAGGCTCAAGGCTTATAAAAAACAAGGCCAAAAGCGATAAAATAAAAAAATCAAGAAAAACTTCCCAAATTGTGAATTATAGCCTTCAAATTTGGTCGAAATCTTTAAGTTATGTTTTTTGCTCATAATTTTAATTACACTTTTTATTTTAACCGATGTATTGAATAGTCAATAAAAATGGTATAGGTTTCTCGAAAACAAGATCACAAGCAAACAAATAAAATCGAGTAAACCATATGAAATCGTATACATATAAGCCTTCAAAATTTGGTCGAAATCTGTTTGTTTAGAATCTAGCTCATAAGTTTTATTAAATTATTTATCTAAACTAAAAAATTGAATGGAGAATATCAAGATTATTTTATTTTATTTTATTTTATTTTATTTTTTATATATTTTTTTTATTAAACCTCCAGTGTGGAGGGGCACCTCTGGAATGTCAGACCTTTATTACTTATCAAAAAAATTGATTTACAATCAATACGGGGGTACATGACGACTTTACCCGTGATATAACCAAAACAAAAAATTGGGCCGCATCCGAAAACCAAAATACATAAAGCCAACATATCACCAATGCTGGCAATGAAAGATTCTGACTCTATGATCCACAACCATATTTTTTATCCTCCTCCTTGTGGCCTTATTACCAACCCCACGTGCATTCCAAAACATAAAATTTTCCATCATCTTAAGCGCGGGAGGAAGATTTACCCCTCTTAGTCTTACGACACTTGCCCGGAAGGACCGCCGATTTGACTTTGTTCTGTAGATCCTTATTGGATTGCGCCCCCAAATTTATATCATTAATAGCATGTGATTCCGGCCCCAACTCCGATTCCGACGCAGCCTCGTCACCATCATCTGTGGCGCTATCAAGTGTATTAGTGGTCATAGATTGTTTCTTTAGTCGCAAAACACGGTTCTCCTCAAACAGCTGGATGGCGACTTCAAACAAGCTCTCGTCCTCGTCGTTCCTGGCTGCCGCGGGCACTGAAAAATTACCAGTTACCGTGGATTGAGCGTGCTTGGCCATAACCTCTGTCAAACGTTCCATCACTGTCGGCTTTACCGTGGCAGCCTCTACTTCCTGTATCATTCCACTCGATTTTGTTTGCGTCACTAAAGAATCACCAACGACGAGCAAGACGCGTGCTGTCTGAGGTAGCACGTCCCCTTGGTTGGGGTCGTGGAGAGGCTGGGGTCGTGGACTGGGAGGCCGTGGGTAGGCCGTGCTCGGACGTGGGCTGAGGTCTGACTGCTGTCCTGCTCGAGTCATGGATGGGCTGGGGACGTGATCAGGCTGGACCCGAGGAGTGCCCAGAGCCGTGGTCTGGCTGAGACCGTGATCTGACGCAGGGCTTTGACTGGTGGTGAGCGCATTCTGTTTTGGGCCGTGAGCTGGTTAGGGCGAAGCCACTCCTAATTCCCCTGCTAATGCAGCTCGTGTCTCTGATCCAGGATGTTCCAATTGAGCATCCCCAAAGTCATCGTGCGACCTTGCCACAATGTGATGTTTCGGGCGGATATTGTCATTTAGCATGTCGTCAGAAAGACCACTCTTGGCCCCTGAGATTATGTCATCTGTTGGCTGTGTCGGCTGTTCTTGAATTCCAATAGCATTTGCAATCTCCGAAGTTGTATATCCCGCCTCTAGGAGGCATTCTTCCGTAGTTTCTGTAACCTGGTCAGCACTAACATGAACCATGTTCTCACTCTCCTCTGCATCAATGTTTGCAGTGAGCGACTCAAATTTGTTTGACAACACCACCTTACCCGGATCCATGGCCACCGGCTTCTTCTCCCCAACTTCCTCATTAATCTCCTCTCCCTGACTATTCGTTAAGCTACTCGGACCTGCTGCAGGATTGAGAGGCTTAGCTGTTTTGATAACGGGGACATATTGTTGCTTGACAGTGTTGGGTTCAACCTTTGGCTTGGTCAGCTTCTCATTACCAAGATCCGAGGCTTTCCCTTCGCCCTTAAGACCCAATTTTTTCCTACAAAACTCCTTTTGGTGCCCTATCAGAGAACAAAAATCACAGTATTTGAAACCAGGGTATTCTATCTTCTGCTAGAAACCACTATTGTTGGCCCTGTCAATCCAAACTCGGGTTGGTAATGTCTCCGCCAAAGTCATCTCCACGCAAACACGGGCAAAGCCCGGGCGTGACAGGCAACGAGTATGATCATCCATCCGCAAAAAACCACCAAAAGAGTTCACAATTGCTTTTAAAATAGGGGGATGAAATAAATGTAAAGGTAAATTAGGCAACTCTACCCATAACGGCACCGAGATCGGGTCCTCCTTCAAACTAAAACCATCATGCCATCGAAAACTTTGAACCAAACTCCACGAATAAAAAAGGAGTCTCTCGACAGTACTTTCTTTGCTTCCTTCTCAGATTGAAGGCGGACTAACACGTGCCGTTGATTTAGTAAACTGAGTGAGAAATCGCCTAAAATGCCCCAAGTTCTGTGAATCGAATCCCGAATATCTGCCAAAGTTGGTCGATAACTGGAGAATTTTAGGACAATCACGTGTTTTTCCATGAAAGTTTCTCCACGGACTTCATCCGTGGCCGTGATTCCGATTGCTGGGGTCCCCTCTTTGCGGAAACGGGTTCCTTCGACCGGAGTCTCCGCAGCATCGACCACCAAAATTTTTTCCAAAATCTGGGCGAAAGAGGGCTTAGAATCCCCATGACCCGGTCCCGTGGGAGGAGGGGTGGAGGCTGGGGCCGTGCCCATCACATCCAGATGTCAGTCCGTAACGGCTGGCGGCTGGCGGATGGCTGCTGTCCTGTCGGCTCACCCCGTACCTGTCTCCCGTGCGCCAAAGCCGTCGGGACCAGGCAAAGAGAGAGGTGACAAACGTTGGTGAAAGCCGGTCGATCTCGCGGTCGTGAAGCGTCCAAGCGGCGGCCGGTCGATCTCCAGGCAGAGACTTGGAGAAAGCCGGTCTATCTCGCAGCCTTGAAGCCGATCGATCTCGCGGCCTTGAAGCCGATCGATCTCGCGGCCTTGAAGCGTCCAAGCGACGGCCTTGAAAAGTCCAAGGGGCCGACGGTCGATCTAGCGGCCTGGATTGTTGGCTGCGGCTGTTGGTTCCTCAGAGCTCGGTCGCAAATCGCTTTCGCCTTCGTTGCTCAAGCTGTCACAGGTCGGTCGGTCTCGCGAAGCGACGCCCAGGCGGCTGCCGGTCCTAGCGGATTGGTGGCGGCGGCTGCTGGTTCCCAACCCTAGCAGAGCCCCTCGCGTTCAAGGAACCAATTCCAATATCCACTTGATGTATATAAAGTAATAAAGTAAAAAATTGAGAAAATTTCCCCCAAATTGTTGATTATAGACTTCGAATTCTGTTACTTCATTTTTTGAATAACGTACAATGTTAGTTAGAATTTTGTTTTAATTGAATGGCAACTTAAAATTTTCAATATCAAGGATAAAAGTTTATCGAAAACAAGGTCAAAAGTGACAAAGTAAAAAACCGAGAAAAATCTCTTAAATAGTAGATTATAGCCTTCGAGATTTTGTCGAAATCTTTAAGTTACCTTTTTAGCTCATAATTTTGATTGAACTTTTTATTCTAAACGAAGAATTCAACTGTCAAATAAAAATGAGAAAGGATTATCGAAAACAAGATCATAAGCAACAAAAAAAAAAAAAAATCAAGAAACTATCCAAAATCGTGGGTTATAGTCTTTGAAATTTAATTGAAATTTGTTATTTAGATTCTGACTCATTATTTTAGTAAAAACTTTTATTTTGATTTAAAAATTGAACAACAAATATCAATTATAAAGGCTTTTTGAAAACAAGGTAAAAAAAGACAATGTAAAAAATCGAGAAAAATCACTTAAAATTATGGATTATAGCCTTCGAGATTTAGCCAAAATCTTAAAGTTATGCTATTCGCTAATAATTTTGATTAAAACTTTATTTTAACCAAAGAATTCCATGGAAAATATCAAGGATAAAAGCTTATCGAAAACAAGGACGAACACGACAAATTAAAAAATCGAAAAAAACCTCTAAAGTGTGGATTTTAGCCTTCGAGATTTGGTCGAAATCTTTAAATTATGTTTTCAACTCATAATTTTGAATAAATTTTTTATTCAAACCGAAGAATTCAATGGTCAATAAAATGGATATAGGGTTGTTGAAAGCAAGATTGAAAGTAACTACAAAAAATCAAGAAATCCATAAGAAATCGTGGATATATAGACTTCAAAATTTGGTCAAAATATGTTAGTTCATTTTTTGAATCACATCTATTTTTTGAATCACATCTGTTAGATCATTTTCGGATCACAATGTTAGTTAGAAATTTTATTTTAATTGAATGGACAATATTAAGGATAAAAGCTTATCAAAAACACGGTCAAAAGTGACAAAGTAAAAAATCTAGAAAAATCTCTTAAATTGTGGATTATTCGAGATTTTGTTGAAATCTTTAAGTTATCGTTTTGGCTCATAATTTTGATTAAACTTTTTATTCTAACTGAAGAATTCAATGGTCAATAAAAATAATAAAGAATTGTCGAAAATAAGATCATAAGCAACAAAATAATTAAAAAAAATCAAGAAACCATCCAAAATTATGGGTTATAGTCTTTGAAATTTGGTTGAAATTTGTTATTTAGATTGTCTCATAATTTTAGAAAAAAATTTATTTCAATTTAAGATTTGAACAACATATATCAATTATAAAGGCTTGTCGAAAACAACGTCAAAAGGGAGAAAGTAAAAAATTGAGAAAAACCTCTTAAATTATGTTTTATGATAGCCTTCGAGATTTGGTCGAAATCTCAAAGTTATGCTATTGGCTGATAATTTTGAATAAAACTTTATTTTAAGCTAAGAATTGAATGGAAAATAACAAGGTTTAAAGCTTATCAAAACAATATCAAAAGCGACAAAGTAAAAAATCGAGAAAAACCTCTAAATTGTGAATTATATCCTTCGAGATTTGGTCGACATCTTTAAATTATGTTATTGGGTCATAATTTTGATTAAAATTTTTATGCTAACCGAAGAATTCAACGGTCAATAAAAATGATAAAGGATCATTGAAAACAAAATCATAAGCAGCAAAACAAACAAAAAAGTTGTCCTAAATCGTGGGTTTTAGTTTTTGAAATTTGGTCGAAATCTATTATTAGATTTTGGCTTATAATTTTAGTAAAAAGATTTATTTTAATTTAAAATTTGAACGACAAGTATCAGGTTTTTTTTTTTTTTTTTCTTTCGAGAACAAGGTCAAAACAGACAAGGTAAAAGGTCGAGAAAACCCACTTAAAATTATGGATAGCCTTCGAGATTTGGTCGAAATATTAAAGTTATGCTATAGGTTCATAATTTTGATTAAAATTGTATTTTAACCAAAGAATTCAGTGGACAATATCACGGATAAAAGCTTATCGAAAACAAGGTCAAACACGATAAAGTAAAAATCGAGAAAAACCTCAAAATTGTGGATTATAGCATTCGAGATTTGATCGAAATCTTTAAATTATGTTTTTGGCTCATAATTTGGATTAAATTTTTTATCCTAAGAAAATATGTCAATGGTCAATAAAAATGATACAGGGTTGTCGAAAACTAGATCAAAAGCAACCAAACAAACCCAAGAAAACCACCAGAAATCATGGATATATAGCCTTCGAAATTTGGTCGAAATCTGTTAGTTCAATTTTTGGATCACATCTATTAGTTCATTTTTTGGATCACAATGTTAGTTAGAAATTTTATTTTAATTGAATGGATAATATCAAGGATAAAAGCTTATCGAAAACACAGTCAAAGGCAACAAAGTAAAAAATCGAGAAAAATCTCTTAAATTGTGGATTACAGTATTCAAGATTTTGCGAAATCTTTATCTTTTTACTCATAATTTTGATTAAACTTGTGATTTTAACCAAAGAATTCAAAGGTCAATAAAAATGATAAACAATTATCTTTAAAAAGATCATAAGCAACAAAAAAAAATTGAGAAACCATCCAAACTCGTGGGTTATAGTCTTTGAAATTTGGTCGAAATCTGTTATTTAGATTTTGGCTCATAATTTTAGAAAAAAAATTATTTTAATTTAAGATTTGAACAACAAATATCAATTATAAAGACTTTTCGAAAACAACGTCAAAAGAGACAAAGTAAATAATTGAGAAAAACCTCTTAAATTATGGATTATAATAGCCTTCGAGATTTGGTCGAAATCTCAAAGTTATGCTATTGGCTGATAATTTTGAATAAAACTTTATTTTAAGCTAAGAATTGAATGGAAAATAACAAGGTTTAAAGCTTATCAAAACAATATCAAAAGCGACAAAGTAAAAAATCGAGAAAAACCTCTAAATTGTGAATTATATCCTTCGAGATTTGGTCGACATCTTTAAATTATGTTATTGGGTCATAATTTTGATTAAAATTTTTATGCTAACCGAAGAATTCAACGGTCAATAAAACTGATAAAGAATTATCGAAAACATGATCATAACCAACAAAAAAAAAATCGAGAAACCGTTCAAAATCATGTGGTCTTTGAAATTTGGTTGAAATCTGTTAGATTCTGCCTCATAATTTTATAAAAACTTTTATTTTAATTTAAAATTTGAACAACAAATATCAATTATAAAGGCTTGTCGAAAACAACATCAAAATAGACAAAGTAAAAAAATTGAGAAAACCCTCTTAAATTATGGATTATAATAGCCTTCGAGATTGATCGAAATCTTAAAGTTATGCTATTGGTTCATACTTTTGATTAAATTTTTATTTTAACCGAAGAATTGAATGGACAATGTCAAGGATAAAAGCTTATAAAAAACAAGGTCAAAGCGACAAAGTAAAAAATCAAGAAAAATATCTTAAATTGTGGATTATAGTCTTCGAGATTTTGTTGAAATCTTTAAATTACACTTTTTTGCTCATAATTTTGATTAAACTTTTTATTCTGACCGCATAATTTAATGGTCAATAAAAATGATAATGGATTATCGAAAACAAAATCATAAGTAGCAAAACAAACAAAAAAATCGAGAAACCAACCAAAATCACGTGTTTTAGTCTTTGAAATTTGGTCGAAATCTGTTATTTAGATTCTGGCTCATAATTTTGTATGATACATCAAATAAGACTATCATCACGACTATACACGTGGCAGAGATCGCCTATCACGGAGTCCAAATATTTCAAAACTAGACCAACTCACGAAGCCCAAAAAGGGCGGATCCAATCATAAAAGCCCAGACATGGCCCATCAAAATAAATCATAGTCAGAGACCCAAATCCAGGCCCAACATAGTTTTCCCTTAAAGAGAAGAAACATTACAGAGGAAAAAATCTTGAAGGAGTTACATTCCAAGGACTTATCTTCAAAGGAAGAGACTGTTACAGAAAACGTCTCCCCTCGTTGCGCCTCACATGCTTAAGTCACGCAAAAAATTAATAACGACCACTATATAAGGTAAATGGGACATTCGACAAAGGGATGCAATTTTAACTGAGTTCTATCCAGATTTATCTCCATCTCCAACAGAGGAGTGACTTCGGCCCCCAAATAGGTGGTCTTTGGCAATTTAACATTTGTTTTGCAGGGCAAACTATACAGAAGACAAGATTTGGTCTCATCAATTTTGCACCGTCCGTGGGTAACAACAATTTCCTTTCAAGAAGAGAGTTTGTAGTTGGAAACTTCCTCAGTTCTAATCTGCGATTAAAAAGCTCTTAAAATAAATGGAACATTCTACATACCCTCAACCCAACAACATTAATCAAAGCAATCCTCCCACCGATGAAGCTGGATTGCCAATGTTTCAAACCCAGCGACAACCCTCGGGCCAATCATGCCCGGCAACAGAGAGCCACAACATGGAATGGTCCACGAATCCTCGTGTGGATCAACTCATGACTCGGATAGATCTTCTGATCAAAACGGTGGACAAACTCACCCAAAAGCTTGCTCAATTCGCCGACCATATCGAAGCACCGCCCAAAAAAACTCTGCCAACCGTGTCCGAAAGAGTAATGAAGCTCCTTCAAAACTTTAGCAAGTGAATCTCAAAAGCAACGAGCCACCAAAAGATGCCCCCCCCCCAGAATGACGGGACCCCTGCACCCATTCAGAATCGAGGTCACAGATCCTAACGTATTGAATGAATTGTTCAGACCATTGTTCTCTGACAGGCTCATGGTTCGAGGCATACGATGACACCACCGATTCGACATACCATCTGCGACACTTCCACCACATGATGGCATTGAAAGAGAGCATGGAGTCCATCCTATGTCGAACATTTTGGACCAGTCTCACCGCCACATCGATGAGTTGGTTCAACAACCTACCAGAAGTTGATAGACTTCTTCCAAGCACTAGCTACTGCCTTCATCACGAGGTTCATCGATAGTCAACGGATGAGAAAGGGCCCACACTACTTGCTTCACATCAAACAGAGCTCGAAGAAACTATAAGGGAGTACGTCACTCTTTTATAACGAGTTGACAATAATTGATAGCTGTAGGGACGACACGGCCATTGCCACCTTCACCTTCGGACTAAAAAGAGGATCATTTTACGATTCTCTGAATCTAAAGCCCCGAAGAACATGGCGACTCTATTAAAGACCACCCAAAAACACATCACTTTTAAGGAGATGGTGGCTGCTAGGAAGAAGAACGGATCCGAAAGGTAGGGCCACTCAAAAAGGCGAGAGATGAAAGAAGAAAGAAGGAGAGACGATAGACCCTGAAAGAAGAACACTCAGTCCAAGAGGCATCAGACCAACGGGAGATCCGAGTTCCTGAAAAGCTGCAGTTTGCAACGCCCAAGTATGAATGGGTGATACAAGTCTTACACGGCCTTGAAAACAAGAAAAGTGAGCATACTGAAGTCCGTAGCGAAAAATCCAATATCTATTACATTGAAAACATAAAGCCCTATCCACTGAAAAATCTGAAATCAAATTATCAACAATCCCTTTGCCTTTCCCTTTCCCTTTAATGCAAACACTTATGGTTTCTACTCGTCGTTCTGCTAAGTTATATTGCATATGTATTTAAGACATTGATAGTGGTTTTATTGTCTTTAGATATGGAGAAATATTTAAGACACATATTGATATATTGGGATGTCCATGTGTGATGATATCAAGCTCTGAAGCAGCAAAGATTGTGTTAGTGAGTCAAGCTCATTTGTTCAAGCCAACATATCCACCAAGTAAAGAGAAGATGAACTAACTTTCATCAAGGTGATTATCAACAAGGCAACAAAAAGCATTCAAACGGTGAAAGGGATCTCAACAGTCAACAAGTCTAAATCAGATTAGAAAATCAGATCTAATCAACAAGTTTAAACGGGATCTCAACAGACACATACATGATACAACTGAACTGACTGGACACACCTGAGACGAGAATCAGATCTTGAGAAAATCATATCTGATACTAGGGGTGTTAGAAAATCCAGATCTTGAACGTCATCGTCGACTCGTCGTGCTCTGCCTATGTTTGCTCACTGCTAGTGGAGAATGAGAGAGAATCAGAGATCGTCATTGCTTGTGCTCTGCATATGCTTGTGGAGAATGAGAATGAGAGAGACCGAGAATGAGATCGTCGACGTCAAACTCTGCTTGTGGAGAATGAGAGAGACCGAAACGGCAAGGCTTGTGGAGAATTGAGAGAGACCGAGGCTTGGGCGAAGCTTGTGACTGCTCGCTGCTTGTGGAAAAATGAGAGAAGAGAACTGTGTTAGCCTATTAGGAACTTAAGGTTAGAATAGAAACCTATTTTTTTCTACCCAATCCCATTAAGACACGTGTAAGGGGTATCTTTAATCGGATCGGAACCGAACCGTTTAAGAACAGTTCCTGAACCGAACCGAATCGTTTCACAATTTTAAAAATCAAAACCGAACCGTTTGGAGTAAAACGGTCCGGTTCGGTTTGGATCTGCGATTTCTGAACCCGTTTGCCCACCCCTACGTGTAAGTCAAGACATTCACCTTCTGGCTGACTAATATGTCGGACCACGAACTAAAAGTCTTGACGTGTAAGTCAATATGTATTGGTAAAAAACCTTCTAACCGACTAATATGTTCGACAACGAAGTAAATATCTGGACGTATAAGCCAAGATGCATTCGCAAAGCCTTCTAGCCCGACCAATACATCGAACCATGAAGTACTTCTACAAAAGCCTTGACACACAAGTCAAGGCTTACTCAGGAAACCTTCTGGAGTAGCCAACGTATCCGACCACGAAGTAAACACGCAAAAGTCTAAATGAGTAAATCAAAACGAACTAATAAAGCTTCACAGCCCGATCGACAAGACCGAAGGAACGAGAGCTTCATATGGTCAACAAACAAGCACAAAAATAGAAAACAGACAAGCCTAAATTACCAAAGTACAGAAAGTATGAGTAACAAGGTTAACGCACACTTATTATGTACGATGGAACAACGTGATTGATCCAAGACATGCAAATCAGCAAGCAACAAATACAATAAAACACAATAATAGAATGTCAACTGGGAAAACATTTTTATTCATAAAGCTATTTTGTTACATTCGGAGAATAAGATAAAACAATTGGGGAAGAAATAGTGGATGTGATCAAAGCATCACCAGCGAGAGCATTTAATGAAAGAGAGACAACAACATCAGCGATAGGAGGGGACAAGACTCTCTCTTCGACAACAAGGATAGATGATGGAGCATGATCGAAATGATGGTTCCTCATCAAACAAATCATTTGGTGGGTCCAGAGCGCGTTCCTCGCCATCATCTTCTTCGAAAACTTGGTCGACTAAACCACAGTATCTGGACAAATCAAGACCATCCCTTCCATGTAATCAAGGAGGTTGATTCGACCATCAACGACTCTCCACCAATCTACTGCTTCCACAATCTTCAACTTATCCTTAGTTGCAACGAGCTGGTTCTTAGTCGAAATGAGTCACCCTTCAATAGTGGACAACATTGCAGAAACATCCGACTTAAACTCATCAAGTGCAGTCGTTAACTGTGCCACCCGCTCCTCAGAAACCTCACAGCTGACGGATTGCTCAATAATAGAACGGATGGCCTCATCATGACTAGTTTTCTCAACAGACAACTCCTTTTCCACCTCGTCCAACCAAGCAAGGACTTTGTTCAACTCAGTTTTTGATGACTCAAGCTCGGCAACAAATTTATCTTGTGCATCCTCCACTTCCCTTAGAAAGACCCGAGCAGCCCCAGCTAATTTCTCCTGCCCCATGCACTGTGCTTTCAATACATCCAACTGATGAAGAACATGCAAAAAGACTAGTAATTGCACTGCCATCTTCCTCTCAAGAGCAGCCACTTGACCATGAGCAGCCTGATAGTCCGACCCCATCACCCCAGCATAAGTGAGGTGATTTATCCCATCCATTATCTGCTTGAGGTCGTGGTCGAGATGACTGCTAGGTTCTCGTACATGCATCAGAGCCCTCTCCATCGTCCACATATGCCACTCATTCATTAAATTGCGTGCACTATTATGCACGTCAATCTCAGTAAACCAGCTAAACTTATCATCCGATTTAATACGGATGTCTTTCGGGTTGGGTTTTTTCCTACTAATCTGTGGATAAAGAACTCGGGGATCGGGAAGTACAAAGTACCTAACCCCAACAACTGGAAGAATGATTGGAGTAGCAGTGACAACAGAAAAAACCATTTTTTCTTTTCTCTTCGAAGCGGTCATGGCAAGAGTGGAACAAGCGGTAGTAGCAATAGAAACAGAAGAAGTCAGACGGGCAGAAGGAGGAACATGTAACTCCACTGCGTCATCAACACGAATGGGAAAAGGAGGAGGAAGAGTCTTATAACTCTGACCATGATCGGTGACCTCCTATTTGCACCGATGATTAAATTCGAAGTTGGCCAGGGTCTTTGTCGTATTCAGATCCTTAGACTGCTCCACAACAAGCTGAAACACTTGTTGTTAATAACTCGAGGGTTATCATCAGACCATTCGATGAAGTTGGGCACACCGTAAGCCTAAAGAAGCCTATTCTCATTATCGTCCAACGGACGGGTTATTTCCTTCTTGCTTCTCTTCATCGCCAAATTTATCTCCTTGACTTCCTCTAGATGAATGTGATCCTCTTTCCTACCCTCCTTATTAGATGAACTCGGACGGGGAGCAGTCCAAGTAGTACCATGAGTGGAACCAGAAAGTCATTTCCTCTTGGGAACACGACCAGGGCTTATCACCAATTGCTTTGACGGATTAGCAGGCTTCAGAAGCTTCCTCTTTCTGATGGTTGGGCCAGCAACACCAATGCTAACAGGAGCATTGAGATACGTAAGATGCCACGCCCCAATTTTTGAAGAAAATGAAAATCCTAAAATCCACATAGGATTATCCGTTTCCCCAGAACTCGGGGCGTGAAAATTCAATAACAACAGAAACAATTAGCAACAACAACTAAAACATAATTTAGCCCCACTAACTGAACTCCAGTAACGCTGTTCATAAATCTCTAAACCTGTGAAAGGCTAAATGACTACGTTCTAATAAGAACGTACCCAAGAAGCATAAACTTACTTGGGTCAGTGAGGTAGCTGGTGTGAGTAATATCAATTTCCTTATAAATAAAATAAGTTACATGCTTTAATATAAAATGTTCCAACACAATAAATAACACATCACTAACTGGTAATTCCTCCATGAGGCAAACATGTCATACTACAAAGTTCTATCATGCTTAAAATATATATTTATTTTACCAACACTTAAAAAGTGAAGGTCGGACGTGGTAAGTCTGATAAAAAAATGTTAGTAGACTTACCATCATGCACAGAACGTTTTAGAAATAAATGAATAAAATTCCTAATTTATCGTTCCTCATAAATGCAATTATTTTCAAATAAATATAGATCATACTCATAATCACCATTTACCATAAGGAAGACATGTAGTTCTCAAAATGAGCATTTAGTTTCTTCCATTAAGGCAATCATGCACATATACAAAAAATCTCACCTCTTTTCCACAATCGCACTACCCTCCTTGTGCCGAACACACCTCACCCAAGTGTGTCTCCCTTGCCTTCGAAACTACTCGGAGCGTACATGTTCCAAGTGGGGTGCCACATAGAGGAACATGTCATCTCACCCGAAGTTCGATCCATGTCAAGCATTTCCTAAATACACGTACTACCAAACTCACATGGAACGGCGTACCGATATGCAAGCAAGTCTGCATACCCAAAATTATATCACATGTATACAAGCAAGTCTGTATACAACAATCATTTTTCATTTTTTTTCGGAGTTGTGAAAAAGAGCATAAAAAAATCAATTAATCCTCAAAACTCTTTTACGGTGACATTTTGTCAACCATAACAAATCAACCACAATGTTCACCCATTCTATTGGAGAAACAAATAACAATTTCATAATTACTAAGTCTCAAGTTATACACTTCACAACCTCACGCGCAAGTCACTTATATCACATGTCAAATGAAGCTCACACTTAGAATGCGTTTGAAATAACTGTACACATATTGTCATAAAACGATTAAACTTTATTAATAAACAATAGACAATAAAGTAATATACATTACAATAAGACTAATCATTAAGCGAATTGGCAATCTCACATACTCATACAACATGCTTAACTATTAGCAACATGTACATAAAACCTAAACTTAATTTGCAAACATTCATATGCATTTAGCTACCTCGGACCTACTCTAACCACATAATTAATTTACAATCAAGCATGTACAAAAAAAATAATCTGACAATAACATCTATTACAAAATTATCAATTACTCTAAGGCATTCATGTATTGTATTTTTGTAAGGCAAAAAAAAAAAAAAAAAAAGCGAGAATTACTCACAAATTTGGAAGCAATGAATCAAGTTTCCGTAAAGCCAATAAAAATCTCCATAAGGTCAGTCACATCAAATGTGAATAAGTGCACACAAATCCCACATCCCAAGCCACAATAAAAATATCAAAATTCAACCTCAAATCGAACCCGCATGTTCAAACACGTACACGCGCACAAGCAAAACTGTGCGCTTAGCGCGTTTCTCCTTCTCCCTCTCTTTCTTTATTTCTTTTCTCTCTCTCTCTTTTTGTTTTTTTACTGTACGGATAGAAGAGAAAGAACTCTCTTCATTCCATTGCTTTTCTCTTCATTTTCTCTCCTTCATCTCATTTTCTCCCTTTTTCTTTTTTGATCTATCTATTTTTTTTTTTTTTTTTTTTTTTTTTTTTTTTTCTTTTCTCTCTTTCATTTCCTTCCACAAAGCAAGCATAACAATCATCACCAAATCATGTCAACTCCAAAGGAAATTAATCAATCATTGATTGCCACTTATTAACAACCCATTTGAAATAAAATATCCCAAACACTCCCTTTCTCTTTATCATTTTTTTCTCCCCCTTTTGGAGCGGTCCAAGTATAGTACCACGAGTGGAACCAGAAAGTTGTTTCCTTTTGGGAACACGACCAGGACTTAGCACCAATTGCTTTGACGGACTAGCAGGCCTCAGAAGCTTCCTCTTTCTAATGGTTGGGCCAGCAACACCAATGCTAACAGGAGCATTGAGATACGTAAGATCCCTGTCAGAGGTCATTTTTCCATCAATGCTAGCATCACTAACACCAACAGAAACAACACGAGTAGGGATTTTAACAGCTCGAGATTTAGCAACCAAAGCTCGTTCTGCCTCGTTCATAGTGTACAAGCCACTATGCGCCACAACATCCTCAGCAAGGAACAAATCAACAACAACCACGTGAAGCTCCAAGAAACGGTCACTGATCATCTGTTCTTTCACAGACAATTGCAGATTCTTCCATTTGTTAGGGACTCGGAACAACCGCATAATCTGTCATTCTCGCAAGTTGAAATGGTCGGACTTGACGAAAACATAAAACCAAAACCTCAACCAGTCCCTATAGTCATCATTAAGTTTCCCAAAACAGGCAAGATAGAGGAGAAAGCAAATATTCTTGGTCACCACAAGACCAACCACATAATGCAAAACCTTAACAGTCAAGGGAATGCCAGTAAGAACGGCTCTTGCATAAGTAGAAACCATCAACCTCTAGTTGCTGGGACCCATTTGGGCAGGAGGGATGCCCAGAAAATCTAAGTAATCCCAAAATATCTTTGAAATAGGAAATAAAAAAAACGAGACTGGAACATACACAGATAAAGTGCAATATAATCAGTCCTTGGATGACAAGGACTATTGTTCTCCCTAGGCAAAACTATCTCGAGGTTGGATGGCAAAGATTGTTCGGAATGAACTCTCCAACATTGCATGCGAAGCCTTCTTGGGCGAGAAGAACGCTTCACAAACGCTAAGCGCCTCACCATCTAGTATATTGTTGGTAGACATTGAAAATGAATGAAGGAATGAATAGAGCGAAGAAGAAAAAAGAAAAATAAACCCTACTTTCAAAGATAGCGTAAAGAGAGAAAGAAAACTATCATGCCCCCTTTTATAGAGACAAACAATGAAGAGACTTCTCATAGGACGACGTGCGAGATATGATGGTTGCACGAAGTCCCAAAACGCGTACGAAAACGGACGGATGAACGAGAGGTCAGAATACCAACCTCATAAAAAGTTGCTAACAACATTAAATGCAATGCAATGATGAAATCAAAAGTCCAATGTTTTCAAGTAAGTGGCCATGTCAGCATACGCACTAACTGAAGGGGGAGTAGCTGATGATACATCAAATAAGACTATCATCACGACTATACACGTAGCAGAGATCGCCCATCACGAGGACCAAATATTTCAAAACCAGGCCAATTCATGAAGCCCAAAAAGGGCGGATTCAATAGTAAAAACCTAAACATGACCATCAAAATAAATCATAGTTAGAGGCCCAAATCCAGACCCAATAGAGTTCTCCCTTAAATAGGAGGAACGTTATAGAGAAAAAGAGTCGTGGATGGAGTTACGTATCTTCATAAAGGAGGAGATTGTTATAGAGAATGTCTCCCCTCGTTGCACCTCACATGCTTAAGACGCACAAAAAATTAATAACGCCCACTATATAAGATAAAGGGGACATTTGACAAAGAGATTTAATTCTACCTGAGCTCTGTCCAAATTTACCTCCATCTCCAACAGTGTTACTAACTTAAGCATCATAGTGCCTTCAGCCACCAAAAAGGTGGTCTCTGGCAATCTAACATTTGTTTTGCATGTCAAACTTTATAGGAGACTAGATTTGAACGCATCAAATTTAGTAAAATAATTTATTTTAATTTAATAGTTGAACAAGGAATATCAATTATAAATGCTTTTCGAAAACAAGGTCAAAACAAATTATGTAAAAAATCAACAAAAACCTCTTAAAATAATGGATTATAGCCTTCGAGATTTGGTCGAAATCTCAAAGTTATGCTATTGGCTTATAATTTTGATTAAAATTTTAGTTTAACCAAAGAATTCAATGGACAATAAGGATAAAATCTTATAAAAAACAAGGTCAAACACGACAAAGTAAAAAATCGAGAAAACCTCTAAATTGTGGATCGTAGCCTTCGAGATTTGGTCAAAATCTTTAAATTAAGTTTTTGGCTCATAATTTTGATTAAAAATTTTTATTCTAACCAAAGAATTCACTGTTCAATAAAAATGATACATGGTTGTCGAAAAAAAGATCAAAAGTAACAAAAAAAAATCAAGAAAACCATCAGAAATCGTGGATATATAGCCTTCGAAATTTGGTCGAAATCTGTTAGTTCATTTTTTGGATCACATTTGTTAGTTCATTTTTTTATCACAGTGATAGGTAGAAATTTTATTTCAATTGAATGGACAATATCAAAGATATAAGCTTAACGAAAACATGGCCAAAACCGACAAAATAAAAATTGTGAAAAATATATTAAACTGTGGATTATAGTCTTCGAGATTTTGTCGAAATCTAAGTTATCTTTTTGGCTCATAATTTGATTAAACTTTTTATTCTAAATGAAGAATTCAATGGTCATCAAAAATGATAAAGAATTATCGAAAACAAGATCAGAAGCAAAAAAAAAAAAAAAAAAAAAAAAATCAAGAAACCATCCAAAATCGTGGGGTCTTTGAAATCTGTTTTTTAGATTCTAGTTTATAATTTTAGTAAAAACATTTATTTTGATTTAAGATTTGAACAAAAAATATCAATTATAAAGGCTTGTCGAAAACATCGTCAAAAGAGACAAGGGAAAAATATTGAGAAAAACCTCTTAAATTATGGATTATAATAGCCTTCGAGATTTGGTCGAAATTTTGAAGTTATGCTAATGGCTCATAATTTTGATTAAATTTTATTTTAACCGAAGAATTGAATGGACAATATCAAGGATAAAAAAGCTTATAAAAAACAAGGTCAAAAGCGACAAAGTAAAAAATTGAGAAAAATCTCTTAAATTATGGATTATAGCCTTCGAGATTTTGTTGAAATCTTTAAGTTATGTTTTTGGCTCATAATTTTGATTAAACTTTTATTCTAACCGCAAAATTGGTCAATAAAATGGTAAAGGATTATCGAAAACAACATCAAAAGCAGCAAAACAAAACAAAAAAAATTGAGAAACCAACAAAAATCGTGAGTTTTAATCTTTGAAATTTGGACGAAATCTGCTAATTAGATTCTGGCTCATAATTTTAGAAAACTTTTATTTTAAAACAAGGTCAAAACAGACAATGTAAAAAATTGAGAAAAACCTCTTAAAATTATGGATTATAGCCTTCGAGATTTGATTGAAATATTAAAGTTATGCTTTTTGGCTCATAATTTTGATTAAACTTTTTAATCTAACCAAAGAAACCAACGGACAAAAAAAATGATAAAGAATTATCGAAATCAAGATCGTATGCAAAAAAAAAAAAAATCCAAAATCATGGGTTATAGTCTTTGAAATTTGGTCGAAATCTATTATTTAGATTCTGGCTCATAATTTTAGTATAAAAATTTATTTTAATTTAATAATTAAACAACAAATATCAATTATAAAGGCTTCTCGAAAACAATGTCAAAAAGACAAAGTAAAAATCGAGAAAAAACTCTTAAATTATGGGTTATAATAACCTTCAAGATTTGGTCGAAATCTTAAAGTTATGTTATTTACTTATAATTTTGAATAAAATTTTATTTTAACCGAAGAATTGAATGGACAATATCAAGGATAAAAGCTTATCGAAAACAAGGTCAAAATCGAGAAAAATCTCTTAAATTGTGGATTATAGCGTTCGAGATTTTGTTGAAATCTTCAAGTTTTTTTTTTTATTCATAATTTTGATTAATCTTTTTATTCTAACTGCATAATTAAGTGGTCAATAAAAATGATAAAGGATAATCGAAAACAAGATTATAAGCAGCAAAACTAACAAAAAATTTGAGAAATCATTCAAAATCGTGGGTTTAAGTCTTTGAAATTTGGTCGAAATCTTAACGTTATGCTATTGGCTCATAATTTTGGCTAAAATTTTATTTTAACCAAAGAATTCAATGGACACTATCAAGGATAAAAGCTTAACGAAAACAAGGTCAAACACGACAAAGTAAAAAGTCTAGAAAAACCTCTAAATTGTGGATTATAGCCTTCGAGATTTGGTCGAAATATTTAAATTATGTTTTTGAATTAAAATTTTTATTCGAATCGTAGAATTCAATCGTCAATAAAAATGATACAGGGTTGTCAAAAATAATATCAGAAGCAACAAAAAAAAATCAAGAAAACCATCAGAAATCGTGGATATATGGCCTTCAAATTTTTTTGGGTCACATCTATTAGTTCATTTTTTCGATCACATGTTAGTTAGAATTTTTATTTAAATTAATGGACAATATCAAGGATAAAAGTTTATCGAAAGCACGGTCAAAAGCGACAAAGTAAAAAGTTGAGAAAAATCTCTTAAATTGTGAAATATACTCTTCGAGATTTTGTCAAAACCTTTAAGTTATCATTTTGGCTCATAATTTTGATTAAGCTTTTTATTCTAACCGAAGAATTCAACGTCAATAAAAATGATAAAGAATTATCGAAAATGAGATCATAAGCAACAAAACAAAACAAAAAAAAAATCAAGAAATCATCCAAAATCGTGGGTTATGGTCTTTGAAATTTGGTCGAAATCTGTTATTTAGATACTGGCTCATAATTTTAGTAAAAAAAATTTATTTTAATTTAAGATTTGAATAAAAAATATCAATTATAAGGGTTTGTCGAAATCAATGTCAAAAGAGACAAAATAAAAAATTGAGAAAAAGCTCTTAAATTATGGATTATAATAGCCTTCGAGATTTGGTCGAAACTTAAAGTTATGCTATTGGCTTATAATTTTGATAAATTTTTTTATTTTAACTAAAGAATTGAATGGACAATATCAAGGATAAAAGCTTATCTAAAACAAGGTCAAAAGTGACAGAGTAAAAAATCGAGAAAAATCTCTTAAATTGTGGATTATAGCCTTTGAGATTTTGTTGAAATCTTTAAGTTATGTTTTTGGCTCATAATTTTGATTAAACTTTTTATTCTAGCCGAAAAATTCAATTGTCAATAAAAATGATAAAGGATTAATGAAAACAAGATCATAAGCAGCAAAACAAAACAAAACAAAAATCGAGAAACCATCCAAAATCGTGGGTAGTCTTTGAAATTAGGTCGAAATCTGTTATTTAGATTCTGGCTCATAAATTTAATTAAAAAAAGTTTTTTAATTTAAAATTTGAACGGCGGATATCAATTATAAAGGCTTTTTGAAAACAGTGTAAAAAATCGAGAAAAACTTTTAAAATTATGGATTATATGCTTCGAGATTTGGTCGAAATCTTAAAGTTATGCTATTGGCTCATAATTTTGACTAAAATTTTATTTTAACCATAGAATTAAAATGGACACTATCAAGGATAAAAGCTTATAAAAAACAAGGGAAAACACGACAAAGTAAAAAGTTGAGAAAAACCTCTAAATTGTGGATTATAGCCTTCGAAATTTGGTTGAAATCTTAAAGTTATGTTGTTGGCTCATAATTTTGATTAAAGTTTTATTTTGATCAAAGAATTCAGTGGACAATATCAAGGATAAAAGCTTATCGAAAACAAGGTCAAACACGATAAAATAAAAATCGAAAAAAAATCTCTAAATTGTGGATTATATAGCCTTCGAGATTTGGTTGAAATCTTTAAATTATATTTGTGACTCATAATTTTGATTAAATTTTTTATTCTAACCGTAGCATTCAATGGTCAATAAAAATGATACAGGGTTGTCAAAAACAAGATCAAAAGCAACAAAAAAAAAAAATCAAGAATACCATCAGAAATCGTAGATATATAGCCTTCGAAATTTGGTCGAAACATTAGTTCATTTTTTGGATCACAATGTTAGTTAGAAATTTTATTTAATTTAATGGAAAATATCAAGAAAAAAAGCTTATCGAAAACACAGTCAAAAGCGGCAAAGTAAAAAATTTAGAAAAAAATCTCTTAAATTGTGGATTAAGTCTACGAGATTTTGTCGAAATCTTTAAGTTATCCTTTCGGCTCATAATTTTGATTAAACTTTTTATTCTTACTAAAGAATTCAACAGTCAATAAAAATGATAAAAATTATCGAAAACAAGATCATAAGCAACAAAACAATAAAAAAAAAATCGAGAAACCATCCAAAATTGTCGGTTAGAGTCTTTGAAATTTGGTTGAAATCTGTTATTTAGATTCTAGCTCATAATTTTATTAAAAACTTTATTTTAATTTAAGATTTGAACAACAAATATCAATTATAAAGGCTTGTTAAGTGTAAATAGCACAACTGATGTTGTTAGTTAGTTAAGCAGTTTGTTAAGCATAAAGGTTGTTAGATTACTAAGCACAAATGTTGTTACTGATACTGTCTATATAAACATGTCCAATGTACATTTGTAAGAACATAATGAAATACAGAACTTTGGTTCATGACTTCCTTCAGAAGTTAAAATGGTATCAGAGCCATCTCATTTCCCATTTTCTTTAGAAGTTCACATTGTTTTTCCTTTCAATTGTCTCCTTCATTTCAAGCTTTCTTAGTAGTATCAATGGTGGATTCAACCTCTTCAAATGTTGCATCACTCACAAATTCTTTCATGATAGAGTCCAAACTAGTGGTGTTCACTCATGTTCTGTCTGTCAAACTCGATGAACACAACTACTTGTTGTGGAAACAACAAGTGTTGGCAACAATCGAAGGTCATAAACTTCGGAAATTTATTGACAAAGATTCATCTCCATCACAATTTCTATCGGCTGAAGATCAACCAAATAGCATTGTTAATCCAGAGTTCATGAACTGGGAGCAGCAATATCAACTTCTCTTTTCATGGCTTCTTTCCTCTATGACTCAACCATTGCTCACAAGGTTAGTAGGCTGTGAAACTTCTGAACATATTTGGAAAACTCTTGAAACCTACTTCAACTTTCAAACCGTAGCCAAAATCTCCCAGTTCAGAACTCAATTGCAGAATTTCAAGAAAGGAGATCTTTCTATCAACGATTATCTACTGAAATTAAAATCTATCATTGATCAATTAGCATCAGTAGGACATCCACTTTCTTCAAGAGATCATATTAATGCAATTTTTGATGGATTACCACAATTATATGACACTTTTGTAGTCTCAGTAAGCTCAAGATCTGATGCTTATAGTGTAGCAGAGGTCGAGTCTTTGTTGCTTGCTCAAGAGACAAGAATTGAACGACATTTGAAAGATCTTGATATTTCTAGCTCTATAAATGTAGCTCACACATCATACAAGCCATCACCAATTAAGGTCCTTTGTTTCTAATTCACCTAGAGGTGCAAGGTATCCATTCAATTCACAAACTCAATCACCAAGAGGTGTAGCAAGAACTGGATCTGGGAGAGGATATAAGTATTCTGGTTTTTAGTCTGGTAGACCTCAGTGTCAAATATGTGGCAAACTTGGTCATCTTGCTTTCAAATGCTATAATAGGTTTGATAACAGTGTGTCAAATCCATGGAACTTCAATCTACAAACCTCGTCATCAGGCACATCTTCTAAGACAGCAAATCTAGTACCTCGTCATGCCTATTCTGCTGCTTCAAGTCAGTAGACTCATCCAAACTGGGGAGCTGAATCTCAGTTGTCAATACAAACAAGTGGTGCTTCTTCATTAGCAAATCATCGGTGGTATCCTGAGTCTAGGGCAACTGATCACTGCACTACTTTTGCTCAGAATTTGGCATCCTCAGTACCTTATCATGGCAATGAACAACTTCATGTTGGTGATGGTACTGCACTGCAAATTCAGAATATTGGTCAGTCCTTCTTACACTCTTCAAATTTTTCAAGAACATTCTTCAAGTCCCTAAACTTACTAAAAATTTGCTAAGTGTTTCAAAGTTTGCAAGAGACAATGGAGTATTCTTTGAGTTTCATCCTGACTTGTGTTTTGTCTAGGATCAGGTCACCAATCAAGTCCTCTTGGAAGGGAAGCTTAACAAGGGACTTTATGTTTTCCCTTCCATGCCCCTTGCTGCTCGAAAGTCAGTGTCTTATTCAACTACTGCAAGCTCTTCAGGTTGCAATCAAACAGCTTCAGTTCATACAACCACGACCACATTTGTGTCTCCTTCTTCTTTGCATCTTTGGCATGCTCGCCTAGGGCACCCCTCATTCCCACTTGTGCACAAGATACTCACTCGATGTAATATTCTTGTTCTAACAAGAATAATGAATTATGTTCTTCATGTTGTTTAGGAAAAATACACAAATTTCCATTTTCTTGTTCTTCTACTATATACAATAAACCATTAAAACTCATTCATACAAATCTTTGGAGTCCTGCTTCCACTGTTTCTTCTAATGGATATAGATATTATATTCATTTCATTGATGCCTATAGTAGGTACACTTGGGTATATCTTTTAAATAACAAATCTTATGCTTATTCTACTTTTATTAAGTTCAAATCCCAGGTTGAATTAGAATTTGGTCTCCCTATCAAGTGTATTCAATTGGATTGGGGAGGGGAGTAGGGTTGTTAATTGGTTTCTGAAAATCAAGCGAACCGGTCGAATCGAATTGAATTGAACCGATAAATAATCAAACCGAAAAATTACTGTAACCGAATAGTAAAAACCGAATCGAATCGAATGAAGTTCGGTTCGGTTTTGGTTTTTAGAATTTTGAAAACCGAAATAATCAAACCAAATCATATAAAGAAAAATTTCCCCAATTACCCTTGCAACCCAAGCAGATGCAATTTTGCTTTTACGTATGTTGAAATTATAGGACTATTCTTTCAGAGCTGCAATAATCCATGTTGAAGTCACAGGCTCTGAATTTATAGTACTGAATTTTGAAATTATAGGACTGTATTTATATGACTAAAATTTGAAATTATAAGACTAAATTTATAGGACTATATGTTGAAATTATAGGATTGAATTTCGTAAGCCCTGTGAATTTTGTAAGCCATGTTGAATTATTGGACTGAAATTATGTTGAAATTACAGTGTGAAACATTTTGTGATGAAAAACCGAAAAAAAAACAAATTGAATCGAACCGCATGGTTTGATTCGATTTTGGTTTTTTTTTAATTTAAAATTGGATAACCGAATCGAATCGAAAATCGAACTTGAACTTGGTTCGATTTTGGTTTTGGTACAAAATCGAACCATTTGAACCGATTAACAGCCCTAGAGGGGAGTATAGATCTTTTTCAAAGTTTTTAACTCAACATGGCATCTGTCATCGGTTGGCTTGCCCTACTACACATCAGCAAAATGGAATTGCTGAGAGAAAACATAGACATATAATTGAGTCTGCATTGACACTTATTGCTCATGCTTCTCTTCATATGAAATTCTGGGATGAAGCTGTTAGGACTTCAGTTTATCTTCTCAATCGAGTTCCTTCTACTGTTTTGCATGACCTCTCTCCATTTGAGATGCTTTATAACAAGTTTCCTGATTATAAATCTCTCAAAGTATTTGGTTGTTCTTGCTTTCCAAATACAAGACCATATAATGCCCACAAACTTCAATTCAGGTCTGTTGAGTGCACTTTCCTTGGTTATAGTTTGCAACACAAAGGTTACAAATGTTTGTCTCCCAATGGTCGGATCTATATCTCCAGAGATGTTCTCTTCAATGAGCTTTTTTTTCTATACTCTAAACTGCAGTCAAATTCTTCAGTGTCTCCTTCTTCTTCTCCTGCATCTATTCCAACATCTATATCACTTTTTCCTGCCAATACTCATGTCAATACATCTAGAGTCAGCAATGCTTCTTCTAGTCCAGTGGTATCTTATTCTAACCCAATACTACCTTCTCTGTCTACTCAAGATATGAATTTTTCTGCTAACCCCAGTGTTACTCCCACTGTCCCAAGAGTTCCTAGTAATGTTGATCCTACTGGTACTACTAATGCTGATCCTACTGGTGGTCCTATTGGTGGTCTTACTGGTGCCACTCCTGCCTCTACTATTGTTGCTTTTGGATATCCGATGGTCACTAGGTCCAAAGTTGGCATCTACAAGCCTAAAGTATACATGGCCTCTACCGAACCTTCTAACTTGAATGAGGCTTTGGACACACCTCATTGGTTTGAGGCTATGTGATATTCACATAATTATTACATAATATATCCCTTAATTTATATATGTTAGTGTTTCGATTATTATATTTTACAGTAATTATTTCGTTTTCATGTCTTTGTAGGAATTTGAGCGTGAACGATGAAATCGTATTAAGGCAACAATTTAAGGAATGACAATTGGTCGACTCTAACGGTGGTACAAAGTAGAGGGTCACATGTCTAAACCCGTAAACCCAAAATCAAGCCCATAACTTAAACCCAAGAACCTAACCCATGAACCCAAGCCCAATCCTACCCAAAGAATATTCTCCCAATGATCCATTGATTCTCTCCATGAATCATCCCTTTATCTCATCTCTATTCATTGTGCCCATTCTCTATAAATACAAGAGAAAAGGGGTGAGAAAAAGGGAGGAGGAGAAGGAAATCAAGCATCAATAGCCAAAATCAAACCCTCTTCCTCACAAAGTGATTTTCATCACACCCATCACCACATATCCATCTCTCACTCCTTCTCTGTCCAGATCACTCAGCAATCACCACCACCTCAGGACAACACATCCCGAGCCACCACAACCACCGTGAAACAGAGCCACCTCCATCACCGCCTTCTCTGTTTCGCCTCGCGACAGAGCCAGGCAGACCGTCCAAGCCTCCATCACCGCCCTCTCTTTGTCTCGGCCCTCCTTCCTGTCTCCTTCTCTCCGCCACCGTCCAACCACCACAGAGCGGCGCGTCAGCGGAGCACAACCACCGCTGCGATAGGAATCGAAACAGGGGAGTTTCCTTATAATTTCTCTCTCTGTTTTTTAGTTTCTCATTGCACCTCTCTCTCTTTTGCAGGTTCCAGACCCATTAGGAGGAGGAGGGCGCTCGCGAGGAGCACGGAGGAAGGAGGAGCAGCGACGCTGCTCGCTGGAGACCAAGGCGGAGAGTCGCGGCGCGCGACTGTGAGTCTGGCAGGAGACTAAGTCAAACTGATTTCGGCTATTGGCACCTGATTTCTGCTCTGTACCACCACAGAGCATTTGCAGCCATTTTTCTCGAGATTCGTGTTCGGACCACCTGCTGAGTACCACCACATCGAGTTTACGACAAACCGAAGGGGTTTCATAATTCATTTTGATTTATTTTACTGAATTGTGTGCTTAATTGTTAATTACAATTTATTTCTGAATTTTTGATAAATTGCTTTCACCTTTCATGTTCGAGAAATTAAACTTGATATGTTTGGTAGTTAGAATTACCCTTTATCAATATTTAAAGCATGTGCTAAAAATATTAAGCTTAAAAAACTTTGATTAAGTGTGCCCTAAAAAGACACTTAATACTTGGTAAGAGCGTATTTGTTTGAAATAATTTGTTAATATTTGATAGAAACATGATATAATTTGAATTGGATTTTAACGATCACATATTCGGTGTAAGCAAGGGATTCTCATCCCTAAAGCTTCTCATTTAAATTTTCAATAATTTAGATTTTAATATTTTTGTTAACTCATTGCTGAGTCCAAGCCCACAAAAATCCATTTTTTCCATCTTTTTCTTTTATTTTATTTTTCTTATTTTAATTTATTTTTAGTTTAGTTTTAAAAATGTTGTAACCCCATTTCCTACAAATTAGTTTAATTAAATTATTAAATTCAATTGCATCCACTTTCCTCGTGGGATCGACCCGTACTTGCCGTTGTCTACCAGTTAGACACCGTGCACTTGCGGTTATTACAAGTGGGTTAAATTAGCCTATTAATTTAGGTTAATAAAACCCGCACCACTATGCAAGCAGAATACATGGCTTTACTCAGAAATGATATTTGGTCACTAGTGGACCTTCCTCAACATAGATCAATTGTTGGTTGTAAGTGGATTTTCAAGGTCAAGGAGAATTCAGATGGCACGGTTCATAAAAACAAAGCTCGCTTGGTGGCTAGAGGTTTTCAACAGGTAGCTGGTTTTGACTTTGAAGAGACATTCAATCCAATTGTTAAACCCACTACAATAAGAGTTGTGCTTTCAGCAGCTATCACGTTTGGATGGTCAGCTAGATGTCAACAATGCATTCTTAAATGGTGATCTACTAGAAGAGGTCTACATGATGCAACCTCCTGGCTTTGTTGATCCTTCACGACCCACGGCTGTGTGCAAGCTTGCCAAGGCCTTATATGGTTTAAAACAGGCTCTTGGAGCATGGTTTGACAAACTGAGACATACTCTCCTCCAGTTTGGTTTTACATCCACCAAGTCAGACTCATCTCCATTCATTCGGCACACTCCTCCAATTTTCCTTCTGGTCTATGTAGATGACATCTTAGTCACTGGTGCCAATCCATCTGATGTTTCTCAGTTAATTCAGCAGCTAAACTCTAAGTTCTCTTTGAAAGACTTAGGTCTTGTTCAACACACTGCTAATGGTCTACTCTTATCTCAAACAAAGTATGTTCATGATCTTCTTTGTCGTGCCAAGATGCAATTTGCAAAGGGTTTGCCTACTCCTATGAGTGGTGGTGAGAAGTTGTTTGCAAAAGGAAGTTGTTTGCAATTTCTGCATGCAGTTGATCAGATTGCTGATATCTTTACCAAGGCACTTGGTACTTCCAAGTTTCTATTACTGCGTGAAAAACTGAGTGTTGTTGATGGATCCACACTCAGTTTGAGGGGGGATGTTAAGTGTAAATAGCACAACTGAAGTTGTTAGTTAGTTAAGCAGTTTGTTAAGCATAAAGGTTGTTAGATTACTAAGCACAAATGTTGTTACTGATATTGTTAGTTTGTTACAAGTACTGTCTATATAAACATGTCCAATGTACATTTGTAAGAACATAATGAAATACAGAACTTTGGTTCATGACTTCCTTCAGAAGTTAACAAGGCTTGTTGAAAACAATGTCAAAAGTGACAAAGTAAAAACCTCTTAAATTATGGATTATAATAGCCTTCGAGATTTGGTTGATATCTTAAAGTTATGCTATTGGCTCATGATTTGGATTGAATTTTAATTTTCAACGAAGAATTGAATGGACCATATCAAGGATAAAAGCTTATCGAAAACAATGTCAAAAGCGACAAAGTAAAAAATCAAGAAAAATCTCTTAAATTGTGGATTATAGCCTTCGAGATTATGTTGAAATCTTTAAGTTATGTTTTTTTCTCATAATTTTGATTAAACTTTTTATTCTAGCTACAGAATTCAATTTTCAATAAAAAAAAATGATAGAGGATTATCGAAAACAAGATCGTTAGCAGCAAAACAAAAAAATAATCGAGAAACCATCCAAAATTGTGGGTTTTAGTCTTTGAAATTTGGTCAAAATTTGTTATTTAGATTCTTGCTCATAATTTTAGTAAGAAAATTTATTTTAATTTAAAATTTGAACAACAAATATAAATTATAAAGGCTTTTCAAAAACAAGGTCAAAATAGACAATGTAAAAAATAGAGAAAACCCTTTTAAAATTATGGATATAGCCTTCGAGATTTGGTAGAAATCTTAAAGTTATGCTATTGGCTCATAATTTTGATTAAAATTTTATTTTAACCAAAGAATTCAATGGTTAATATCAAGGATAAAAGCTTATAAGAAACAAGGTCAAACACAACAAAGTAAAAAATCGGGTAGGTTACATAGTGAGGTTTGGATATACCTACACAAGGTTAGCCATTTTCATTAGGAAATGGAATCAATTTCCCTTGTTATGCGGATTTTCGCTGTTTGATTGTCTATTTACTATTTACTGACAGAAAATCGGTTTTTTATAAGACTGTTTTCCCACTACTCATGGAAATCCAAGTCTTTCACGGAAACAGTTTCAATTTCCATGTCCATTTACCCTACAACCAAAACATACCCTAAGGCTATGTTTTGTTAGCCATTTTCCTTGAAAAATGGAATTTCTTTTTCCTTAAAAACTGGAATCCATTTCCTTTCCCTTATTATGCAAATTTTCGTTATTTGATATTTACCGACAAGAAATCGATTATTCATAAGATTGTTTTCCCACTACTCATAGGAATCTAACTCAGAGATGGAGACCTCGGAATCGAATTCACGAAAACAGTTTCAATTACCACATATATTTTTCATGCAACCAAACAGATCCTAAGGGTGTGTTTGGTTGCATGAAATCTTATGTCATTGAAATCCATGAGGGGACCACTTAAATCTAAATTAATTTGAGGTTCACTCACCAATCCACCATTAGATTTTGTGATCAATTGTGAGAATGAAAGTTCCATAAAAATAAAAATCTCATGCTTTGGGGAACCAAGGAGCATGACTCTCATATGGTGGCGGTGGTGGGGATTGATGAAGAAGAAGAAGAATAGGGAGGAGATTGAGAGGTGGCGGGGTGGTGATGGAAAAGGGAAGATGAGAGGAGGAAATGTGGCAGGGTGGTGATTGTGAAGAGGAAGAAGAAAGTGAGAATGAGAAGAGAGGTGGTAGGTTTTTTTTTTTTTTTTTTTTTTTTAATGTCCTTCAAATGGTGTTATTTTAGGAACAGCCTTCAAACAATTGTCTTTGATTTCCTTGGTTAAGGGTCTATGGGCTTCTTAAAAAAAAATTAAAAGTCTAAAAACAAAACTATATTTGCTAACTTTGCGAACCTTATTAATTTCATGTTTGGACAATCTACACTGCAATAGTTTGATCTCATATTAAAATAAAAAATAAAAATAAAAATATTTGGCAAACGTGATTGTGGATGCTCTAATGGTTTTTAGTTTTTATCTTGACTTGTAAGTTGTATCACCTAAAGATCAAGGGTTAATTTATCCTCGATTTTGTTCATATTTTAGATAAAAAGCACATGAAAAATTATGAAACCCAACTATTAACCATGGTACAATGAGATGTCATTTATGAGTCTAATTCTAATTCACGCAACAAAAATACTAGGAAATCCGGTTTTTGCAATCAGGATGATGTGGCGTGATCTTAAAAGAATGATGAAATTCCTAGTGTTTATATGCATCTCAAGGTTGTAAAAAAACATCTTTAAAGATGCCACATCATCCTGATTGTACAACCTGATTCCCTAGTCTCACTCTTCACGTAATGCTCGTAGTATTGGCATATCTGATGGGCTTTACAAGCGGTTGCCACCTGATGAAAAACAGCTTTGGCATTCTCACAGTAAAGTGATCAAGCCAGATGATGTATGGATGAACCCGCAAATTATGGAGAAACTTGAGATGTAACAGCCACCAAACCTTGCCAAGACTTGTGGCAAGTTCTGGTCTACTTGGCAGGTTGATGCATGCAATGCTATTCCTTTGGGCATGCTGTCACTGGCCTTCTTGTCAACTTGAACACTAAAACTGGATAATGGGGAAGCCTGAAATGCCGCAGCAGACAATCAAAGATAAGAAAGAAAAGCACAGCATTGGCGCCGAATTGGAGGAAGAGGAAATGCTGGGGCAACCAGTTGCTTAAGAGACTAGATGCGTTTATTTCAAATGCTTACTCAAAACCATGTCTGAAAGAGCCTAACGAACTCTGCGTGATCGCGCTCCTCGCAATCAAATTCAAAGAATGAGAGTGAACTTCAACCTTCAGGGCATCATTCCTAAGCTACTTTTTTGTGTTTTCTGTAATGAAAAACTACCAGTATTTTCAAGTCTAAATGGGGTATGTAATGTACATAGTTCAACTCTTTTGGTAATGATTTAAACTCCAGTTTGAATTTCTCTAATTTATTCTCCATAGAATCTGATATTTAGAAAAAAAAAATTTAATAACAAAACTAAATTATAGATACAGGGGAGAAAAAGATGAAAGGTTGCTACAAGCTTTGTTGGCGTTAATGTCTACCACCACCACCCCTCTTTTTAGTCTCCACGACCGTTGGCTCCTGCGAATCGCACACTTGGGTCTTGAACTTGCACCCGAATTTCTTTGTAAGGGAGCTTCTCCACCCTCGATTGCTCAATGGCCCAACCTTATCGATCTTCTCTATGGTCTTCTTCATGGTAGAGCACTCGTGTTCCAGTTTATTCACTCTTGATCTCATACTGTCCATGTCGAATCGGAGCACTTGATTCTCTCTTATGGCTGCCCTCCATGTGTTACCATCTTGCACTTGTGCGGGTATGACTTCGCCTGCATTGCCATTTTGTACAACCAATTGTAGTTGTTGTTGCTGTTGCTGTTGCTGTAGAAGTGAAGGACGGGTAGACTCCGATGGGGCTAGATCAACTGCTAGAAGTGAACCAGCAATGGCTTGCCGTAGTTGTACCTGCTCGAAGAATAGAACCTGCACTACTGCTCGTATTGGTAACCGCTCATTCTGCGCTGCGTGTGTGCAAGCCTCTAATGTAAGCTTCTGGCAGTCTAACACTCCACATATCTTTTCCCTCTCTTCTTCAGTTAGCCATGGATGTGACTGCAAAATTTACACATTCACGATACACCTAAATTGCGCAAAATTCACATTTTTGTACTACATTTCGCATATCATAGGAACAAAAATGTAAATAAGAGAATAAAATGAATGAATGATTCCAAGTAGTACCTTAAGATAAACATCAACAGCTCTATAGAGCCCATCATCATACACCCTGGCTTGATCAGGAAGAGCAACAGCTAGTTCGCAAAACTTCTTCGGCTTCAAATTCGCATCTGAAGCAATCTCTGATAAGTATCCATCAATCAACTTCCCCACCATCATCACTGGAGTTCTCCCATCACCACCATTACCTCCATCCTCTCCCTCCACTTCAATCCCCTCTCCATCCTCCAACTTCTCCAAAAAATACCCCAAAATCCTCTCAATACAGTCTACATCATACAGCGTCTCAATCAAATACGAATAACTCGGGATCAAAAGATCGTCCAAGCTCGCCTGATCCAGCTGCGAAGCAATCTTCCTCTCCAAAACAGCACGACAAGCCTCCGAAGCATTGAGTATGTTTGCGGTCCTCAGTAGTCCAAACAAGTGTCTAGTTGCTGATGACAATCTTGATGACTTCTCAGGTGGAATGTTCATAATTATGGTCTCTATCAGCTCCCTTTGATCCGCCTCCGAAGCTAAAGAACTCGTAGACTGTTTCCTTGTAGAACGAGATAGACCCGGAACTGACTTCCTTGCATATGAAATCAAGCATCTCTCGATGACCTCCGAGCTCACATGCCGCTCCTGCATTGCAGAAATCATCTGTTTGAACAAATTCAAGCTCAGCACACCCAAATCCTCAAACCAAGACTCTGTATCGCTTGCCTTAGGCGCATTTTTCCTTCGTATTCCAGTATCAATTCCATTCCACAACACCAGATTCGAACACCTATCTTCACCAGATCCATCATTCATCGGCCAACCGAAGAGTGGATCACTCGAAGAAGCTTTTGAAACAATCACATCAATACATCTCTGTGGAATCTCTAGGGTTTCAGCCAGAGGCGAAAGATCCTCACAACTCTTCAATGTCCACAGAGACTCCTGGATGTTCTTGAGCACAACCTGAGTGAAATATAACTCCGTCTTGGATATCAAATTCTCCTCACTGTACTCCTCAGTCATCTCAAGATACTCTCCGGCACAACGAAGTGGAGCCACAATGGAAGGCAATAAATTGATCTTGACACCGTAACAGTATTTTGCAACAATCTCAAAGGTCTCAGAACCGCCTGGGAAGTTCGGGAGAACAATATAGAGGGCTTCTTCTTCATCCATAAGTTTTTCATCATCTTCACTGTCTCGTTCATTTTCTTTGCCTTCTTGAACCTCAAAACTATCAACAGAGATTGTTCTCCGTTTTACCGAGGTAGGTTGTTGTCTTGTTTCTTGCTCGGTTATGAGTTGATGAAGCTTTCGACTCTTGGACATCAAAGGAAACTATGTAGACAGAAAATGTTTCAGTTTTCATTTTCAGTTTCATCAAAAGAACTTACAAAAAAAATAAGATAGTGTAAGTAAAGCATAAAATTCCAAGCGTTCTTACCTTATGGAGATGGAAAGTCATTTCATCCACTTCGATCACAATGTCGCTCGGTAATCCAGTTGTGTAGAACCTTCAAAACCAATATCACATTAGCAAAATTAATTAAAAGCAAACGAAAATGATTAGACATAGATTTGTAAGTTTAGATTACCATGCTTGGCCTTGGCCTTTGGAACTAGAAGACTTATCAGAACCCATTATTCCTTTCCGAATTCTTTAGAGAATTCTAAGTGAAATGCATCAAATTTTTTGTTGAACAAAAGAGGGAAGGAAGGAATGAAAACTGCTTTAAAGTGCTGGGTTTGAATCTGAAACTAATAATAGAAAAGTTTTCAAAAGAGGGGGGGGGAGATTCTTAAAGTTCAGATTGGACAACAAATAGTGTGTTTGAACAAATTTCAAGAAGAAAAAAAAGCAGAGAAGGGAGGTTATCTTTATTGCTTTTTCTTTTCTTTTTTCCCTCTTGTTTGCAAGAATTTCACTCATCACTCTTGTCTTGCATGAATGTGAAGGAGAAGGGAAATGAAGTGAGGAAGTTTTTTTTTTAAAACAATGAACTAAAATATCAACTTAAGGTATAAGCTTGCCAACTGGATTTTTAAATATTAGTTTTTTTTTTTTTTTTTGATGAATTTTGATAAAGAGACCACTGCGGTTGTCTAGCTAGAACATCGTCTTAATCCATACCATGAACTTTACGTTGAGATTGGTATAATTCTAGGAGTTTGCATTTTTACGTATCTTCGTACAATACTAAAGGCATGGATCGATGCGGTTTTCTTGCTAAGCAACAATGGACACCATGACACTATACTTTATTTTTTTGAAGGAAGTTCTACTTATGTACATTCAAATCTCATGAGTCCTTATTGGTTCTAATTTACTACACTTCAACAACATTTGTAGGGGTGCATTCATGTCATCAATTTGAAGTTATCTACCTATAGTTTCCTTTCCATATTTGCATTTAAGAAGGAAGGGACCATATAAACTTTTTTGGAAGTGTAATGTTTGGTGAGTGATACACCCACAGCTCATCTCTGTGTATTTATCCTAAAATGTGAATGCAAGGTTCTGAAATACAGGATGATTGGTAGAGTTTGGTGACAGAGAGATATGGAAAGAGCATTGAAGTGGGATTAGGATTATCTAGGGTAGGAGGATTAAGTTCAAGATCATGAAATGGTTTTTAATTAGTTAGTTGGACTTAAGTCCACACTTTTGTTAACTAGGTAATAGTTCATTTGATAGACTTGTGACGAATTATATCACAAGCCTAGGATTCGAATCCTGTCAAAAATATTTAATGGTTTTGGGATCCAACAAGAAAAAAAATCTCGCTTTCAACCATTCCCTTTCTGCTTGACATTGAAGGGGTCGCATATGCAACCCTACTGATTAGGTTAAATGTTGAATGATTTAAGAGAAGATTTCTCCATACATCTTTCTTGAAAAAAAGAGACTTTTTTTCCAAAGGCAGATTGGGGACTGAGTCTTCTCATGGTTTGCTTTAATACAAATCATCCATAGACTTTTATGAATGAATTCACTCACTCACACCTTTGGAGGCAAGGAAAAGGTGGGCATGTTCAATCATGATTTATGACTTAGACCCAGAGCAAAGGGGGCTGCTTAAAAAACATCTCTTATTGTAGTAATTCATTGTCTGTCTTTCACCCACACTAATGATTTGCAATTGAAATTGTCTTTGAAAACACTCCTCAATAGAGGATAATTGACCTACACACCTCATAAAGACCAAGTTGATTAGGTTTTATAAGTTGTCTCGGATATTATCAAAAGTCCAAGGTTTCGGCTCTTATCAAAGGCATTTTTGTTAGATGCATTGACGATATGTGGGAAGACCGCAGTGTTTGGAGAATCAAAATACATGTAACCGACTATCGATACTCGCTTTGATGATGATGATGATGATATAGATGAATTTGTACATCATTGCAGTTATCCGAATAAATCTTTTGCAAACGAAACAAATACCATTTCATGACATGATCTAGATTACTCTCCGGAAGAGAGATACATGATTACACCGCGAAAGGTGGAATGCTCAACATAGTTTGAACATCACACTTATTTCAAACCAAACCTTCTACCTAACACAACCACTAATTATGAAATTGATTACATTACACAGTACATAATCACAAACAAAAAGAACACTAAAATGCTGTCCAACTAGCTAATTTCATACTATTCATGTCTGAGCTTTCTCCCTCCCTTTTAGGCCTCCATTTTTTCTTGTTTTTTGTTTATTGATAATGCTCCACTTGATGAGCTTTCATCAAGCTTTTATTTTATCTGTAATAAACAAAGCATGATTATGGAATTATTAAAGAAATAATATATGATTTGAAAGGATTTGTAATCCCAATAATTAGAGTACAAGAAGAGTAACTGATGCACAGAGAATCAAATTACAAACACAAAGTTGCTCTTGGGAGTTGTCCTAACATGCTTGTCTTGAGTCCCATGTGTAAAAGTTTTTGAAACCCTAAAAAAAATGAGGGAAAAGCTCTTTGAACATTGTTAATTGTCATAAACAGAAAAGAACGTTTTTTTTAATTTCCACTTCGCAGATAAATAATACTTCTCATTCTCCGCACCATTGAATCATCGCAACTTATAAGAAACTTGAGAATGTTATTCTTACATTTTGTTAAGAAAACCTAAGGTTTACTATGATCACTCTCTTGAAAAAGCACGAGATAAGTCGTTTCCATGAAATTGGATTTTATGCAAATAAACACACCCGAAGTTCTCACAGAGATGAAAACACGTTGAAACAACATATGTTCCATTAACTGACCCCTAGTGCTCCGGAGTTGTTTTACAAATAACAATAACTTCCTTAACATCAACATAATTATAGTTTTGTTCTCGCAGATCTACTTGAGCTGAGAAAAGAAACAAAAAGTACAGATGATGAAGTTTTCACGTCAAAAGGAAAAAGGTAATATCTTACTAATAGTGAATCCAGAGATTACTAAAGCCTTGTAGTGGTGTTTCTCCGCATGAAGAGAGATTGTATTTGACTTTTCTTATTTTTAATTAATATAAAAGTTAAGGAATCCTTAAAACCCTACTTGCTTTTAAAAAAATTTAAATAAATAAATAAAAATAATAATTTTTTCATGACTCGCTAATACAACTTTTAAGTAAGAACTAATACAACAATGCTTGATCCTCACTCAATTTCCGGATTAGGCTGAAATTTGTATAGAAAAACACAAATAAAAATGAAAATACCAGTGTTTTAAAAATCGCTAGGCGTTGGGGGGGCGGCGAGTAGGTGCCTAGCGCCTAGGGGCCTAGGCGGTCTTAGGTTTTGTATTATTACTTTAATAATTTACAAAAGTTGAGCATAATACCTTATCAATTATATCCAATTTAATGCCAATATACATATGCAAAATTTAAAAACATGAAAAATTAACAATCGTGAACAAAATTTATTAAAACTCAAATGACTGAAATTGGTCATGATGTGTACTTTATATAAATTTGAATTTGGGTACCTCAGTTATGTTTGATAAAATCTACATTAGTAAAATTGGTACCGGCAAATCCTTTGAGAATTTCATTAAGTAATCATCATTTGCTACATTTAGACATATACTGAATAAAAAATAATTAAATAGTTTATTTCTAAAAAGTAGGAAAGAAAATAAAATAAGAACACAATCAGCCTTATTAAAAATTTAAAAAAATAAATAAAAATAAAAAAATAAAATAAAATAATAAATAATAAATAAATAAAAATCGCCCAGACCGCCTAGATCCCGCCCAGACCGCCCGCCCAGCCATTAATCTGGGCGGTTTTCCATAGGCCGATTTTTAGAACACTGGAAAATACTAATACTAACAATTCGTTTACCAGTGGCAGAAGATGTGGAGGTTCCGAACTCATCCTTCTTTGCATCTTCAGTGGGGATTGCGACGCCAGGCCAGTCTTTGCACATACAGTGCTTGCCCTTCTCAATGTTGGCGTAAATGGAAGCCAAATGCTTCCCACATCCACTCCATGTCAACTTCCCACACTCCTTGCAATCCACCCTGAGACACATCTTGTTTTCTTTCAAGCTGTAAATTCACTTTTAGTTGGATGAGTAGAGGACACTGGCTTCATCAATTAAGCCAAGTTTTTATAACTCATCTTGTCCTTTGATATCATCAAGTTCTTGTCTCACTCCTCGAGTGTTTACGCTGGCATTGTTAGTATCGTTTACATAGTTAGCTTCTTGTTGCAAAAAATAGTGTTTGTTGTTTATAGATTAACATTGTTTTGGAACATTGTTTAAAGGTTTCTTGCTACTTTGGGTTTACTTCATAATCCACGGTTTTGGTTTTGAACAATAATCCAAAACTTTCAACCAGCATATCCAGTAACTCCAACACTTTCCCTTATCTTTTCTCATATTTTTCCAGACTTTTATTTCCAAAGATTATTGCGCAAGTTAGAATACTCAAAATATCTTAATAGTCCATCAGGACTGCATCTTCATTACCTAAACCACCCAATGCCTCCAAGAAGAACCAAAAAATTTCAGGTGATTTTGCATGGTAAAGTTAAAAAGCCATCAAAATGGTTATTGTGAGGAACACCCTCTTGAAAACCATCTTGAACACTTAAAAGGAGATTATGCACCCTGGGCTTGGCTTTTACCAGAAAATAAGCAGTGGTCCATTTTCAGATCAAGATGGAAATTCCATCCTCACTTACATTAGCAAGGGAGGGAATTTGACACCAACCCTATTCAGGAATCTGCTCATCTCGAACATACATCTGCCCTTTCACATGGTTGAACGGGTCTCACATATTAAATGGGAGCGATAAGCATAGCCATCGATAGCCCCCTCACATGGTGGAGTAATTGCCAGTGTTGAGTTAGACATTTCTGCTCGGTGAGCAACAAAACGTCCCCAAATGCATTAACATTTGTGTCGAGAACTAATATCAGAAATTCATTCAAAAGTAAAAGGGAAGTCTTGTATAAAATTTGCTTAGCCTCTTTTTGTAAACCAAAAAAAAAATACAAATAAAAGTTGAGATGATTTGAACATACAAATATTTGAGCACCACTCCTGATAATATATCAATGAAATTGGGACCACTTCTGCACTAAAATGTGTCGTTGACCTGAGGAAATTCCTAATGAACTGATAATATGGTCTTCAACGCAGTCTAAGGACAGAAACTATAATGATACAAAACCAAAAAGGAAAAAAGCAAGAGAAAAAAAAAAAAAAAAAAAAAAACCTAAATTGCCGGTTCGTTCAGTATTTTCTACTCACACTAGGTAAACAAACTATATTGCAAGATGATGCATCAGGAATGACGATTTTCTCCCAACACTTGCTAAGAAAAACATTCTTCCTTTTAGCAGTACACACCAATACTAGCAAAAGAAGTGTGCAAAATATCATAAGAGATACAACCCAATTAAAATGGCTCATGATGCATACTTCCTAGTTTCTAACTTGTATTAACTGCCGATGAGGGTAGCACTATTGCAACACATCATAGCTAAAGGAGGTTCGAGGAAATGAACAACTGGTATTTCAGAACCTTCAAGAACTGCCCTCACCTTTTTCAACAAGAGGCTTCTTCGCTGGATTGGATTCTGCATTGCTTGAGCTTACTGAGACTCGCTTAACACCTCTTCCTACCACACCAAGATCTTTGACAACCCCGTCAATGCTTCCATTTGTGTGCACAGTAGAAAGAGTTGGAGAATCAAAACACCCACCACCATTGTTAGTACCCATCTGCGAAGAACTCAATGCTGATGCAGCTGGACTCTTCCCATTGCCTGCTACCTTGGCAGCAAGCATTTGAAAGATTTCCGGCATGATGGAAGTTGGGTGCAACACTAACTGTTGCAGGTCTTCAAGCTGCACAAAAAAAAGTGAAATCCTTTCAGGTTCAGTCAAAAATCAAAATAACTTCCTCTCTATAACATTTTACTAAAAAAAAACTTCAATTGAAACATATAAAGCTAAGTTCACCTTCTTTTCTAGGTCACTGGAGAGGCTAGTAAGAGTCTTAATCTCAGCCTCCTTGCTCGCGACGGAAGAATCAGAGTTGGGATTACCCTGAGGCTGGTCTACTTGCTGGTGGCCATCAGCTGGTGTAGAAATTGTTGAGTTCTTCATTTCATCCATTAGACGCTGTACTTGAGCCTTGCATATTGATATAGCTTTCTCACAATATGGTAATGCTTTTTCGGGCTTTGACCCAACTTCCAACACCAAACACATCCTAAAATTTCTGAATAATTTCCAGTGAAGGATGTAATCAACAGATCATCAGGAAGTAGATTGGAAATTTGAAAATTATTGTTACTGGAAAAAACCAAATTATACTTATCTTGAAGTAAGAAAATAACTTGAATAGCTTGTCCACCGGTTATTGTAAAAACATATAAAATAAATAGATAAAAAAAACCCAAAATAATATGTAAAGTCAGAGTAGTGTTATCCAAAACCCAGAGAAATTATGTCAACAGGAAAATGGATACAGTTCAGCAATGTGTCGACTATCTGGTTCACTCATACGCTCCAAAATGGATAGCGCATTTGAATAGTCACTTAAAGAAGTTTCAATGTCCTCTGCAAGGTGCAAGATGAGAACACAGACTTATTAGAATTCAATACAATCACTTTGGACTCAAACTTTTCTACTCACAAGACATTTTTATTCAATAGATCTTCTATAATGATCAGTGCATGAGGGGTATGTTCCAGTGTGGAAAGGGTTAGTCTCAGGCTTCCAGTGCTCTTCATAGGACAAAAATTACATAAATAAAAATAAACGAGAACAAAAAGTAGCAGTAGCATGAGAGAAAGAAACCTCTTTCCAGGGCGACTTCCCCTAGGGCTGACAAGATATCCACTTTCTCTATTGTGTCTTCTGTGTTCTTTTCAACAATTGCCCTTGCAAGATCCAACATTTTCCATGCAAGGTCAAGGTCAGACTCATCTTCGTCTTGTTCATTCACGTCATCACCTTCACTTTCTTCACCATCATCACCACCATCATCCTCTTCTACCTGATCTTTCTTGCCAGAACCTTTATTTTATCCATAAAGATGAAAACACTGGCAAGAGTAAGAAAGTGCCTATTGCAGGGAAAAGTAAAACACAAGTATTGGTTCTGAAATTACGCATCAAGTAAAACTAAAGCTAAAATTTAAACTCGTTTACTTGTTTTTTATTTAAAATTCAAAGCAACATACATAACTAATTTATAATTTCTTTAATTCTCTTACTTATCTAATTTTCAGATAGCTCCATATCTTCAGTCAAAGCAAAATTACTTACTTCCTTGACTGTCTATACTCAATCTTGGAAATCTACAATACATTCACTAAGACATAAATCGAACCATGTCACAACCACTTGAAAAATCAATCAATCATCAGGAGCAGAAATATTTATTTCTCCAAACAAATGAATTACACCTGCTATCCATTCTCCAAAGAGTAGATACACATCTTAAAGCATGCTTGATGACATACTGAAACTGTTCGATCACTAAATTGGGAACTCAAAAAGAAACATAACATAAAGTATTTTGAAAAAAAAAAAAAAAACAGGGAGAAAAAACTGGTTTATATGTATAGACACAAAATGCCTAATAACTTTTGGAATTTGAACAAGTGAGAGAGGGGAATATGGAGCTTGGTCAAATCGATCCAGTAAGCTTAAGAATCTATTGTGAAAAAGAAAAACCTAACAACCAAAAGTATAGTAGTTTTACACTCATTAATCGCTTCAGTTGTGAAAAATTAAAGTGGCATTTCTTTTTATGGCCTGAATTATAAATTAGAAAAAGACAATTTCATTGAAAACAAAAATATAGATATTACAACAAAGAGCGGGAGAAGCTTACACGAGCAAACAGAGGAAAAACAGGAGCAACTTTCAGTATGTCGTTGAAGAATGAAGCGTAGTATAAGAAAACTTCAATATTTCCTTATTCAAAATAGTACTTAAAATGTTTTAGCTCTTTAAACTAGATACTGACCATCATTTGGTTCTCCATCCTGCTGACTTGGATCCCCGTCTTTTTTCACATCACCAGAAACAGAAGCAGTAGAACATTCACCTTTAGACACATGTCCATCTTTTGCAGCATTTTGTTGAGAATTAACTTCCTCCTTAGGGACAGAGCCCAATGGATCAGCTTCTTCTTGGGCCTTATATAACAGTGCACATCCATATTTATAGTAAGCACTGGAACATTCTGGAGAAAGCTCGCCATAATGTCCCACCCTAAGCAGAAAGTAATTGTTCAGTATCACTATTTAATAATGAACCAGTTTAAGTAAAGACTCATAATATGGTGCTGCAGGAACATCTGCCTAAAATTTACCCTGCTATAGTAAGCATGAAAAGAACAGCAGGGAAAACCTTTGAAGACATGAAGTAACTGCTAAGAATTAAACATATCCACTTTTAACCAGTATTCTAAAAATCGGCCTAGGCGTCGCCTAGAAGGTAGAAAAATGCCCAGATTAATGGCTGGACGGTTCTGGGCAGGGTCTGGGTGGCCTAGGCGGTCTGGGCGAGTTTTTTTTTTTTTTTTAATAAGGCTGGTTGTGTTTTTATTTTATTTTTCTTTCCTTTTTTTAGAAATAAATAATTTAATTGTTTTTTATTCAGTATATGTCTAAATGTAGCAAAGGATGATTACTTAATGGAATTCTCAAAAGATCTGCCGGTACCAATTTTAGTAATGTAGATTTTATCAAACTTGACTGAGGTTATTAATGCAATTTGAATAAAAATAAAAGAATAGGTTTGGATATTTATCCACAAATTCAACTTTGTATAAAGTACCCATCATGACCAACTTCAGTCATTTGAGTTTTAATAAATTTTGTTTATGATTGTTAATTTTTCATGTTTTAAATTTTGCATATGTATCTTAGCATTAAATTGGATGTAATTGATAAGGTATTATGCTTAACTTTTGTAAATTATTAAAGTTATAATACAAAACCTACGACTGCCTAGGTGCCGCCTAGGCCCCTGGGCGCTAGGCACCTGCTCGCCGCCCGCCCAGCGCTTTTTAGAACACTGTTTTTAACTACATTTTGGCATTTTGCAAATGCACACCAAGTAAGAGTAGGAGTCAAAAAGTGGTAACTAGTAATCTACACCGTGTAATAGTCATATTAAATGAGTGGAGCAAGATTCATGGTTGAGGTTCTTAACTAGCCTTATTTTTGTCAATGAATAGAGCCTTGACAGATTGCAATCACTTCAATTTTGCACAACAGCTATGCCTAGGCACAAAAGAGGAAATACAGGTTCATCTAATAGGCCTCTTACCATAGTTAGCTATTTAGATGTTGAAACCCGTAAAGCAATTGTATGACTCTGGTTACCATAGTTAGCTATCTAATAGGCCTCTAACAGGTTCAATTGTATGACTCTGGTTACCCGTAAAGCAATTAGTGCACCCGTATAGTGATCAATGATCGGAGAAATACCTACATCAGTTACATGTTACATGTTAAATGAGTGGAGTAAGATTCATGGTTGAGGTTCTTAACTAGCCTTATTTTTGTCAATAAATAGAGCCTTGGCAGATTGCAATCACTTCAATTTTGCACAACAGCTATGCCTAGGAACAAAATTGTTTTATAACTCCTCTAAATTTTAATGAGTCTAATTTCCAAATCATATTTCAAGCTAATGCAAAGTATAATAACACATTTCATTGTTTCAGATACAGGACAAAGCAGGGCTAGCGAGACTAGATTAATAGTGCCTAACTTATCAACTTCCCAATTTTCAACGAGTTTATTAGTGAGATTGTGACTAGATTAACAGAGCCAACACGAGAAACTCACATCAGGACTTTCAACGAGTTCATCAGTGAGTTTTCCCTGGTAGGTTCACCTACCAGTAACAGAAAAACCCATAACCTCTGTAGATTGGACAAATTTCTTATCTCACCTGAGTGGTTAGATCACCCTGTTAGAAACTGTTGGTTCAAATCATCACTGTGTGCTCCTGGAGCCCCCTAAATCATATAGAAAACCTGGTCATTTCAGATTGGAGATCATGTGGTTTGAAGATAAGGATTTCTTCAAGTAGATGACAGTTGGCACCTCATTCAAGACCCTGACTTTATCCTATGGAGCAAACTGAAAGAGCTTAAAACTCATCTTAAAGAGCGGACATAAACCACTATGGGAAGCTTATACTCTGATTGAGAGGCAGCAAGATAAGCTTTCCAACTTTGATCTAATTGAGAGAGCATAGATTTAACAGAGGTGGAGTCGAATAAGAGGCTTGAAGCTAAGGTGGAATTGAATAAGTTCCTCAAAAGAGATTTCATCTCTTGGAAAATAAAAGTTGGCATCCAATGGGGAAGCATAGTTATTACTTCTCTAAGCTCTTTCACATCTTAGCCAAACACAGAAGAGTTCTCAACTCTATACCCACTCATCTCAACTCTATACCCGCCTTACTTATTCATAATCAGACTGAGACTCGAGATGCAGTCATTGCAGACCACATTGTGCAGCATTTCAAGGCTATGTTCTAAGAGCAGGAGCTTTTTGGAGACGTAAACTTTCAGGGATGGTGTTAAATACTTTAGATCCCCAAAGTAGTGACTTGCTTGACTCAGAGCTAGAAGTAGTGAATGCTCTAAAAGAACTAGAAGAAGTTGATTCCTTTACAAAATGCTGGAACACAGTTAAAGCAAAATTCATGGAAGTAATTGTTAAATTTCATAGTAATTGTTAAATTTAATAGTAATTGTTAAAAAAAAAAATTCAAGAGCATCAACGCCGCTGTGGCAGAGCTTCAGACAACAGAGTTGATAATCACAATGAACAATGATCAAATCAGTGATGGAGAAGTTTGTGCCCCAAAAGGTTGCAAAGTATATCAAGTCAGATGTTAATGTTGATAATTGAACCTAAATGAGCCCCAAGTATACCCCCATATATATAGTAAGATTTTGATGTCAGTAAGCATATGACGTAAGGCCTCCTTTTTGCAGGTTGTCAAAGGTAAGGGATCTTCCAAGGCACACAGTCCATGTTAAAGTCAAAAGGAAAAGAAAAAAAATACAACAAACTAGGTCTCAAAAAGATGAGATAGCACAACGTCTTAAAGGGTGTCCTTGAGAATACCCCATGTGATACCCCAAAACAAAATTGACACCTTAGTACCCAACAACACCTGATTATTGTTCTTTATTCGTTGAGAACACCCCGTGAGATGCCTTATAACCAAATTGACCCTTTAGTATCCAACTACACCTAATAAATGTCCTTTTGCCCTCGAATATGCAAACCTTAAAGCCACACCAAATTGCAACAAAAACAACAGTTATAGCTTATCTCAGAGCCAGTTCATCCTAAACGAAAAAGGATCTAACAGCCCACTGAGAATTCCAATCTATCAATTTGAACACTCCACCATTTTGTTGTAACGAGGTAAAAAGAGGAAATACAGGTTCATCTAATAGGCCTCTTACCATAGTTAGCTATTTAGATGTTGAAACAAAGGCTTTGAATTCACGTTACATCGGATTTTTTGAAAGAAAAAAAAATTTAAGTTAAAATTAAAAAATTAAAAAAATAACTAAAACTTAGTCTAATTAGAGTAAAGATCAAACAATCCCTTAGCATTATCCACAAAAGCCTTGAACAAGGACAAGCTGTTTTCTTTTTTCCAACTTTTGTTCAATTCTTATGATCCTATGGCTTGCAGTCATGTTGCAAACGTCCTTGCGTTTACAACATTCTTGTATTAAGAGAAACACATAAAGAGACTCAACAATTAACTTTTTTACTGTTTATGTTTAAATAGAACAAACACAAAGGATATACAAGACACAACTTCATTATCTCCATTTCAACTATAGAGGATCACTCTCGTCATGCAATTCACTCCACTAAACACAATTTCATTATCTTCATTTCAATTATAGAGGATCACTCTCGTCATTAAGAAATATTTCATTTTGTCCGACTAACTGTAATTTCAAATTTAACAACATAAGTTGTGCATTTTAAACCCTTCAATACTACATAAAAAGTCTCATTATAACATGTTAAAATATACGAAAGATATTTGGGTAACTCCATAATAGGAAAATATTTAGTGAAATTTCTAAATATTTGGAGAAATCACATTCCTTGATAAGAACACCGAATCACCTCCATCAAGTAACATTTACAAAATTGAAACAATAAAAAAACCAAAGAAACAGTAAAACCCTAACCTTATCTCAACAGCACGGCTGAAGCAATCAGCAGCCTCAGCGAAATCCCCAGCTTTCATCGCCAAAGAACCCTTCTCCATGAACTCAGAAGCTTGTTCCAGGGTTTTACCAGAGCCTTCTTCGGTATCAAGTGGGGAAGAAACCTCCGCATTCGCACCAGACGACTCTTCGACACTAAACTGACTCTCTGAAACCCTCTGAGCTTCGGTCGAACCTAGGGCTTCTTCCACTTTTAGGGTTTCTTGCTCGTTCACCACTTCCGATTCCAGCGATGTCTGAGTTCCCTCAGAGGCTGCCATCGTTGAGACCAATTGGTGAGAATTTAGAGTTTGGTGTTTAGGTTTGAAAAACCCTCGAGAGAAAAAGCGAGCGAATTTGGGTGGAAATGTTGCGAGGGGAAATGGAAGTGGTTTTTTTTTTTTTTTTTTATAGGGAGGGAAAGTGAACGGGAAATGATGTGAGGAATTTACGGAATTGCCATTGTCTGTATTTGGGCTTTTAAAAGGGCTGTGTTAATGCAAATTTTCACACTCAACCATCCACAGAAAGCCCAGTTTATGTTGTGAATTTGCTCATTGTTGTCCGTAGAATGTGAATTTGACATTTTACTAAAATAAAGGCGCTAACTGGAATGACGCGAGAAAGTTTAATCCTTAAATTCGGTTATAGTGATGTAGACTTATGGCGGATGAAATCACAAGTCACAGTTTAAACCCTGCCAACTGCTGCATTTGGGATCTGAGTGTGCTCATCGATTGAGGATGCTAAACCGACACAACCCCTCCATGGTGTCATTTGCAAGCCTTCATGGAAAAAAATTTCATGAGAAAAGCCTTACATAATACATGTGATGTGAGTGATGTTGAATAAGTCAATAGCTCCGATGCAGATTTGTACCCACATTGTTCAAGGTTTTTCTCACGAAAGTGTTCTCGTTGCAATCAAACACACAGTAATTAAGGTTGGGCTGGATAAGTGGATTACAAAAAATTTTAGACTATCAAAGATATGAATCCAAAGCTGCCTGTTTATCTAATTAATCTGCTGGACATTTAGTTTCCCAGAACATGCATCGGAGCTTCAGTTGGTGAAACTTACTGCATCAGACTCAGAGAAAGCGTGAGACTCCAAGAATGACTGAAGAACACGCTGAGTTGAGATATTGACGTGTCTGGGAAGACTGGTGTTGTGAGATCCTGAGAGGGCGGAGTTGAGGTGAGGGTGAGGGCGAGGGTTGGAGTCCGACAGGCCCAAGATGCCCAACAGGTCCAATAGGCCGAGAGGGATTGGACGAGCTACAAAGGGAATCATAGTCCTATATCGCCTGAGCAGGGAAAGAGGATGATCCTTATATGTGCGGGGTCAGCTCTCCATTGTATTGACGCATTTTAAAGCCGTGAGGGTCGGATGGTAGCCCAAAGTGGACAGTATCAGTACAGTGCGAGAGGGGTCGTCACAGTTTGGTATCAGAGCTTGACCTAGCCGAAAGTATGTCACGTGAAGGTAGGCCATCGGGCAATGTGGAAGGGGAATCATAGTCCCATATCCCCTGAGTAGGAGAGGAGGATGATCCTTATATGTGCAGGAAAATTATAGTCTCATATCCCCTGGATAGGGGAGGAGGATAATCCTTATATGTATAGGATCAGCTCCCCATTCTAGGTTTTAAAGTCTGTCCCATCTCCTACGAGTCACAATGAAATGAATGAATAATGACATTTGTGCAGCTAGCGTATAATGCAAATTTTCTATGTCACCTACTAAGTCAAACAATACACCTAACAATATGTTACTATTAGAAAACAAATTAGTATGATTTGCTAATATCGAACTTGTCACTGAACCTTAAAATAAAATTCATTTGATACATACAAGCAAATAATACAATTTTGCTGATAAGAATACACATTCAAAATTCATAGATAAAACATCTCACATGATCCATGTGATTCAACCACCTTCTTCAGGTTATTGTAGCTTTGGTCAATGACTTCAGTGTTACAAACGATCCCAAGAATCGGTTTGCAACATCCACAGTGAATGTATCGTAACGAACAAAAAACTCTGCCACCATAAGCCTTGACATCAAAACCACGAGGTCCTTCCCTGGACACTGTTTATTATCCATCGTTGGATCCTCCGTTTCGCGTCCATTAGACCAATACACGTACTTCAACAATTTATTTCCTTCTTCGCCAATAAATCTGTCAGCAATGAACTCTTCTGGATGTTCAAATACTTTTGGATCTTTGGTAGCTAATGGCTGAAATCCAAAGATGGTCTCGCCTTTCTTGACTTCAAATACGGTATCATGACTCTGAATAACTAGATCCTCCTTCGCCTTCCCGTACTGGTATGGGACTGGTGGTTCGATCCTCAGTACTTCGTAAACCACTGACTTGGTTAATGTCATTTTTTCGATACAAGTTAAAGTCAACTCTCCTTCAGATAAAACAATATCTCTGATTTCTTGGACGAGTTGCTTGTGTAGTTTTGGTCCTGCCAAGCCTATCCATTTTATCATAGCTGGAAACAAAGCTTTCATTCCACCATAAGCATTGAACCATACAAGGAAGATGAGATTGTGACAAACTTCATCTCTTTTGAGTCCCATTTGTTCAGCTTCATCTAATATAGATGTAGAAGACTCGTAAACAACTTCATAAAGCTTGTTATAATCCGATTTTATGAGAAAAGAAGGAAGTGGGAATGTGTGTAAGAGAAAATCTTCCAAGTAGTTGAGAACCTTAGGCAACCCAAGAGTGATCAATGGAGCAACTTGGAAGAACAACCATTTTGTGATAATGGACTGACCCTTTGAGCCAAGTTTAGTATCTTGAATGTTTTTGTTGAAGAACAAACGAAAAATGAAATCAAACGACATGTTGTCACAAAGAGTGTTGAAGTCGGCTTTTGATTTCTCTGAAATCTGGCTTTCAAGATTGTCGAATAGATCATTTAAGCTGTTGTGGAAGACTGGGAGGAAGTTTTTGTGAAGGGAAGGAAGGAGGGATAAGAACAGTTGTTTGAGCTTTGCATGGTTTGGTTCCGAAGAGTCAAGAAAGGCACACATACGATAACCACCAAATAATGACAAAGATGGCATGAAAGTTCCATCCAAGATGTTTTTCTTCTCAATCTTGGACGTGTCAAAGAGAACAGGAAAGCTAATTGCATCAAGAAGGACAATGACTTTTGGATCGGAAGCTATAAAGGATCCAGGAGGCATGTTAGTTCTGAAGACTGTTGAGTTGTATTTTTCCATTCTAGTCTTGAAGAACTCATTTGGACCTTGGTTGTAGTAGAAATCAAGACGATCACTCAATGATCCAAAGAAAGGGAGCCCATATTTACCGGGGATTTCTTTGATGGGAAGATTTGATGATGATGAACCATCTGACATTTGCTTATCAGCTTTGATGGAAGGAGGAGACATTTTTTACAAGAAGAGATGGGTTGATGGAGACAATTATGTCTGTCTAAAACTACAGCTGATACTAGCTTTAAATAAAATTACAGGGAGATCACAGAGCAAGTTGAAACAATTCTATATCATGGGGAATAGTTTTATCAAAAAGAGCTAACCACTCTCAAGCGGAGATTTATTATATTGAAAAGCAAATCAAAAAGATAAACAACAATGCGGGAACATGGCCTTACTCCTTAATTAAAAAGAACTAATAACAAAAACGATATCAATATGAAGAATGCAGGTAGATTTTCATCCTTTTACACCTAGCTCATTCAACAATCTGAATCTGAATGATAATCATCACAATCAAAGTTAGACCTCTCTTCGTCTTTAACTTTCAAGGAATGTCATCATAGACCTCTCTTTAAATCCCCCCCCCCCCCTACCGCAATTTAGATCCTGTGAACCTCCTAATGCATCAAACATGATATTGTTTACCTTAAAACCGAGTTAATACATGTCAAGACCCTGCAATACTAAACCATTTTTCCAATCTTCCATTAATGATTCCGCAGTTATATTATCTGGTTGCCCACTTATTATAGGCAAGTTGTCAATTGAAAATTCAGTCACAGAGAATTAATAACAAGTTAACAAAAGCCATATAATGCAGTCTTTACTTGCAACAAAACTCAAGAATTTTCTTTATAAAAAGGAGATGGTTTTATCCTAGCAACGACTTAAATACTAGCTTATCAGTCAACAAAATTCAATAATAGAAACTAATAAGTGCTTACCAAAAGCCAAGAACATCTTATCATATCTCTATCACCTACTAGTTGAAAATTAAATCTTCTTGAACAGCAATCTTCAATACACGCATCTCTTCTTACCGAGTTCCATCGTTAATTCTCTACCAACTGCACACATGTCCTAATTTAAAAATAACACCAAAAGAAACATTTATTTTTCTGTTTAAAATGGAATTATGGACCACATTTCATGTTTTAACTCAATACTTCCTGTCTGAAAAGATTGATCATCGTCAAATTCGGTTTAGGTCCATTGGTTATTAGACCAACTTACTTGGTCTTAGATGCATGTATATGCTCTTAATTGCTTGTATTCAACTTGGTGTCTGTTGGAGGCACTATTTATTTTTAGTTTTTTGTAGATCTGTGGAGGTTTTCTCCACAAAAATGACTGTTTCAGGTTAAACATGTCATAGTATAGATGATGCTGGTTAGTTATTATTGAATAAGCTAATAGTAATGACTTATATGTCAATTCCAAATTGTGTTGTCTTCCCTATTTACAATTCAGAACTCGCAAATCATTTTCATATTCATTAAAATAGCATGTACACTCTTAATGTAAATACGTTTTATGATCATCTGTAATTTTCTATTAAGGATTGAATTTTAAATCGATATGAACAGGCAGGTGCATCAAGATCAAGGTCTGATAGTAGACTTTATAATGCACATGCTTCATGTGATATTAGATTTATCCCATCAACTAATAGATACACAATACATACAATAATATATAACTTAGTAAAATAATTATCCACATGACATGCATTAGGCATAGAGTAATCATTTTCGAAAGTCTGACTATCTCATGGCTGCCAAGTTGGGTTGCTAATGATAATCTTCAAACAGAATAAGAAATGCATGTACAGAGAATGACAATATTATAAATCAATTCATATATGCATACATAACATGTCAAGTTTGATCCTACGATGTGACCTGATCAAAAGACAAGTTGAAAACTTTGTAGTATAGTGAATTAATCTTGAAGTAATGCAGGTGATGGAGGTACTTTCGATTTTTAGCAGCTCAAATTCTACTACATGGTTATCAATCTTAAATTCAAAGTTGGACAGAACATGCAAAGTTGATCCATCGAGTTACTATGACATTGTATCTGACCCAAAAAGAAGGCATTTTTGAAGTCCATATTCCCATCAAAAGCACGTTGAAATTGCATATTATGGGATTTAATTACATGGTTTAGGTAGAGATTATTCCATGGACTATGAGAGCAAAACATGTTTTCATTGTTTCAAATGTGAACACCATTGTACGTGTGCTCCAAAAGATATTAAAAGACGAAAAAAACCTCAATGGAATGATGTACACTTGAAAGAACTGTAGTGGTGAATTACAGAATATGAATATAACTGGTTCTGAAGGCCTCACCTCAGCTCTACTTCTGCTCCAAGCTGTATAGCTCTTAAGGAGTTCTACCATGGAAGCTCGTCGATGACTTGGGACCTTTATCAATCTCTTCATACAGATAAAAGACATAACGCAGTACTCAAAGCATTCTGTTCTCAAGATTCGGCCTACTCTGCACCCCAAAGTACTCGTGACAAAATCTTGATTCAATAAGATACCAGTATAAAAAAAAACCCAAATTACGTCCCATATAACACCTTGAGGTAAGCAAGCAAGATGTTATACGTCCGCAGAATTTTGTTTCCAATGAAACAAGCAGCATCCATTATCTTCTGCTAAATTAGCTACCATATCGGCTACAAAGTTTGTGTCCCTAATAAAGACATGGTAAACCAGCTTTGAGATGGACCAGAATATAAATGTATCGTTCAATCCATGGACACAAATAGGGGATGGCATGGAGAACATCAGAAACACTGAAATTTCTTTCCCTCTCAAGTCAAACATTTGACAGTGCTTAGCCTTAAAAATAAAAAATAAAAACTCTTTTAGTTACGATGATATATCGAAACGTCCTATCTTCTACACTGTACATGTGTCACGATGATCTCAAGGAATAACAGGCCCAAGTGTCAATCCAACACTGATCCGGCCCAAGCAGTTTCAAGCCCGCACAGCGCAGCCTGCCAGACGGACCCAAATTACTAAGCCCACACGTCTCACAACCATCCAAATACCCGTAACCATATTAAGGCAAGTATCTCGGGGATTAGCTTCGGACAGGCAAGCCAACGACACTTTGTTTTCAACTAGAAAACAAATACTAGAATATATGTCGTACATGAAAACTTTCATTTATGGATAACACTTTGATTGGGAACTATCTCCCGCGTATCTAATAAGACAAGCCTAACATGGAAACTTCACATCATAGCACAACTCCTAATTAGAGAAGGATCTCCATTAAGATCTTCTTCCCTAAACTATGTCAGCGTTATAAATAAGACATGAGATTGGTATGCTACAAATTCTCTATTTACAGTGTTACGCCTTCCTCATATCCATGTCTGACTTTAGCATCGGAGTGTCATCAACTATCACAACAATGGTTTGTGGCTCATGTGCGTTCCTTGTACATGTCAAGGTCACAACGGTGATTCGTAGCTCACGTGCGTTCCTTGTGCAGACCAGCAAGTCAAAGTCAAGCAGAGAGCGAAAATCGACTACGTCAAATTCTTTAACCACATTGAATTCATATTTCATAGTTGAAAATGTTCTATAAGATCAATTATGATTCCTTGCATTAGAGATTGGACTTCATCGAAACATATTTCAACCACATTTCAGTTTCAATCGGACACAATTTATCGAATTTTGACTCAAAAAATTGAACTAAAAAAATGGAATTGGTTAATTGAAGAGGTTAAAAATCGAAATCAAACTTACATTAAGGATCCACTTGGTACACTGTACAATAATGTATTTTGTAAATTGATGCAAATGTATTAATTTGGATTGCATTGGTTTGCAATGCATTACTTTACAAGCACTTGGTAGTTATTAAAGAAAATTAAAGCAATTCTAAAAAGTAATTGTCGTGATGGTGATTGCAAATGTGAGCGATGGTAGTGATGGCGGCAATGACGGTGGTTGTTGTAATGGTGGTGGTTGTGGTGCTTAAGCTATGATGGTTTAGTAGATATAATAGTGGGGACGGTAGTGGTGGCAATCATGATGGTGGGGGTGATGGTTGTGGTGGCTATAATAGTCACATCGGTGATAGTAGTGATGGCAATGGTTGTGGTGATTATGCTATCTATAGTGGTGGTGGTTTTGGTGAGTATGGTATGGTAGTGGTGATCCTGGAGGTGGCGATGGTGGTTAAGGTGGTGGCAGCGATGGTAGTAATGGCGGTATCGGTGGCTATGGTGGTGGTTGGAGTGTTTATGAAGGAGTTGAGAGTAGAATTTAAGTCAAATGAGACAATGAGAGTTTTACAAAGTAATGCGGGAGATTTTATCCTGTAAAATTTTGCATAATTTTATAACTAGGAGATGTGGATGTTCTGAATTCAAATTACAATAGTTATTTTCCTTAAAGTCAACCAAGCATCCAAGTTTACGTAATCGCCGTAAACTTTTACATATACATTCTTTTACCATATATCAAGCGGAGCCTAAGATGGTTTGTTGGAGAGAAGATAAGTGAATTGAAGTAAAAAAAAACTGCGGGGAATTTGGGTAGTATCTTAGTGTTTGGGCTTTTACACTTAAGCCGATGTCCAAACCCGCCCAAGTTATAGGCCTAAAAAGCACTGGATTAATTGAAAATTTGTTTAATTAGGGTCGCATTGGAATGTAGCACAAATGATTGTTGCGTGAGTCACACTTGCACTCGCTCTTGAGTCTAAATTTTTCTTTTTTTTTTAAAAACAGCAAGCCGGGTTTTAAGGAAAAAAAATTGGACCATTTATCAATTTGTACGTGTCATCCTTGCGTAGGGGCCATGCTAATCTTCTCTATATTGTTCCAATTTTCAAATAAAGATTCTCCTCTCTTTTTTTTTTTTTTTTAATGATGAAGGCCTTTTAAACTCAAAAAGTTTGTTGTTTTCAAGTGCTTGCTCCTCTAATGCCCTCACCTACTAAATCCTTCAAAAATTTTGGTTTGGGTTTTCCATTGGAAATGCTATTACAAGGTGAAGTGGCTGGAGCGGCAACCTGTATAATTGTAGTTGATCTATGCAACTCGTAGGTTATCAAATGTCAATTTACATCAACTTATAGCATTTCTAAGGGTCGGTTTTAACTTAAGCTTTGAGGTACATTTTCAAAAAATTAGGTTGAACTCGAGTTGTAGAGATGTGGATCTACAATTAATTTGCATGATCCTGCACCAGTACAAGTTTGATTTTCATCATAGTTTGAAACTTCCTGGACATTTGAAGTTTGAAATTAACATGCTCCATTTGGTTTTCTCTCTTTGATTTTTTTGTTGGCACCTATCAAGTTTTCCTTCCCGCATTTGTGTGTGCAAAGCAATAACATGTGAGGTTTTCATGTTGAAAAGAGTTGAGGGTCAATTTCCAGAAAAAAGAGCTAATTCATCAACCATATTTGTATGAACCGTCCAAGCTATTACAAATTTTCATTTGATCATCCTTGGCCATTCCGACCATTTTAGTTCACTGATCACTTTCAAATATTTGGAACTACACCTAACTCAATCAATAACTTGTGGACGGAAGTTAGAAAGTAATGCATTGATTCAGATCCAGCGACTTTCCTTTTAGTATAGTAGAGCAAAAAATCTAGAGAGTCGGACCCCTAGCATCAGGGAGGTTTTTTGTGCATGTGATTGTGTTCAATTATGGCATTATGAATATCTCTAGGATGATAGAAGGTATTGGGCCTAGCCTAGCACGGGCTTGACGTGCCTGGCCTGACTCTCTAGACAAGTTCATGTATAGATATATGTGCACCCTCCTATATCATTGTTATCGTAAGTACCTGGTTTCGGTATAATATAGATGTGACATAGTCACATAAATTAACTAAATGAATGCCATTTGTATTAACCGTCCAAGCTATAGATGTGACAATCACATAAATGAATGCCATTTGTATTAACCGTCCAAGCTATTTCATTTGATCATCCTTGGCCATTCTGACCACTTTAGTTCACTAAAGTCACTTTCAAAGTTCAAATATATGGAGGTAGACCTAACTCAATCGATAGTTTGTGGATGGAACTTAGAAAGTACTGCATTTGATTCAGATCGAGTGACTTTCCTTTCGGTATAGTAATGTGCGCACCCTCCTATATTCAATGTCAGTTTCGGTATAGTATAGATGTGACATAGTGTTGAAACAATATGCTGTTAATTCGAAATAAATAGTAGGAACGATGGTACCAGTATTCCTTGGGTTGAGTCGCGGACTAGGTCGCTCTCTTTAAGACGTTTCGCGGCTCTGCCCCAATTTGTGCAAGCAGTTTCGAAGCCCCGCCGTCCCCAGGATAAAACAGCCCAGTATCTCTGTCTCGTTCAAAAATTGCACAGTATTTGAACGGAATGCAAATCACCCTCTTCTTAATTGCTCGGAATCAAAATCAGCATAAAACAGATATAATCACGGACTGTTTGAAAGAACTGAATCAAGCTGGACTGTTGCAAGAACAGATATAAACACGGTCTGTTGCAAGAACAGATCTAAACTTGGACTGTTGGCAAGAACAGATTCGAACCAAGTGGGAAGACTCTGGACTCTGTTCCAGATTTTGCAAGAACTGATTGCAAGAACAGATTTCGATGCTTGCAGGAACTCTGTTTTTGAAAACCAGTTTTAGAAGAAACTCTCTGTTTTGCAAGAACTGGAAGAAGCTCTAACTCATACAGATTTCGAAATACTGCAAGAGCTGGAAGGAAAGACTGATTTCGAAATACTGCAAGACTGAAAAAACAGAAGCTCTGATTTAAGGAATGAAAGCCGACAAGAGATTCGTTGGCTGCTGAAATTGCGGAACCGAAAGCAGATGAACAGATGAAAAAGATTCCGCAACAAGGACCGTCCACTTAAAAGCAAATGAAATTTTAGCAAAAAAATACTTGGCTTTCTAAATGACCCGTACCCGCCCCGCCCGACCGGACGGCGGCGGGCGCGAGGGCCTATCTCTCCCCTCCTCATAAAAGAGTGGTACCCCTTAGGGGTCCAAACCCAAGTCCTACATATCTACATATATACTCTACCTCAAAGAGATATATAGTTGATATGGGACTATCCATTAGAGTGTAATACAAGCCAGGGGAGAGATCCAGGGTTCAAAACCAGATAGCCACATATTTGGTTTTTTTCAATTTTTGTTATTTTAAAAAGCCAAAATCTCAACACATAGTCACATAGATGAATGCCATTTTGCATTGAAAATAAGCTTTGCTATCTAGTCTGGTCCGAGAACACCTTTTTGCCTGAGAGAGTAATTTGCACGTGGTCGGACTACTCTACCATTCTCCCCATGAGTTAGAGAAATTGAAGATAAGAATAGAGTTGGTCCGATCGCATGCAAAGTTATTTCAAAGCTTTTTCTTCCGAATTTAGGTAAGCAAATCAACCTGTAATAATTGATCTCCATCATGAAACAGCTAAGGGTCAATTATCCTTCATTGTTTTCGAACCCCACAAAAAAGGGCTAATATGAATATACTTCCATCTTTGTACTACCGTCCGTGCATGCTAATTTTATTTCATTAATTCTGGACGGCCATTTTAATGCACATGGAACGTTCAACTCGATCAACATTTAGTAAACGTGTAAACGATGATGGATTACGTGGCCTGCTTTATGAAGCGCAAAAACCTCACGTGCTATGCACGTGCGTGACACCTTACACGATTCCCCACTCACAAAATGTATTCATTTGTAATTGGTTACCTCCCTGGAGAACTACATATATTGCATTTATCTCCTTTTACTGAAGAAAACTCGGGATGAGATACTAAGTTCATCACTTTCTGAGAGAAATGTTAGTTACCTTCTTCGTTTACTTTTTTTTTTTTCTTTATTTTGTGATAGAACTTTTAATTTTCTTTTCAATCTAAATTTGGCATTTATATAATAAATAAATAAATAAATCTCAGAGATGAGTATCATTTGTCCATTTTTATTGATCATCGAAGCCATTAACTAGCTAATAAACCATTAAATAACTTTATTCGTTATTTTATGTTTTTGTCTTTGAGCCCTTCAACGCTGCTTTGATTGTGCCTGGATGGTATCAGGACATGGTTTGTCTGACATGACTTGATCCAAAGTGTCTAATCTTATAAATTCATCTTAATATTGATGATTATTTTCCACTTAGTCAAAATGATCAAGAACATCATATTATGCATCTGTGAACTTCAATTGGAATGCCCCTTCATACAAACTCTTTTAATTAACAAAAAGAAATTGTCCAACAACCTCTTCATGCCACGTCAGATAAACCATATATCCAGGCACAAAGCAGACATGTAAATCCAAGAGCTGTAAAATTGTTGTTTGTCTTTTGAAAATCGACCCTTGAAATCAATTATCCTCTCCATCAAAAATATTTTCAGTTGCTACGGTTCAAAAAAAAAAAAAATAGCTGGAATTTATATTTCAAACTCATCATTATATTTGGTTGTAAACTTGAGGTATTCAAGAAACAATCATATGTTATCAAACAAAATTAATCAATAAAAATGTATGAATATATGTCGTGAAACACATTGAAGAATCAAAATCAAACTTTGGAGTTTTATTACTTATTTAATGGATTCATAATCAACAAAGGAGGGCAAATATGCTTTGATTTTATATAATAATAGTTGCAATCACCAATAATTTTAACATGTTTTTTTTTACCATCATCAACAGTTTTCCAATGTTTATCTTAATCAACAATAATTGAAATCATGAATAGTTTTTGTACATATTTATTTCAAGTTCAAGCCATTGGATTATCTAACACTAAGTTGCTGTCTAATCTCTTCGACACACATTCGCTAATAATGGTAGTTGATCATAATATTTCAACAAGCTAATAAATAAATCGATATTATTGGATTATATACGAATAAACTAGATTATCTACAAGCTCGTATCAGTTCTTGTCGCATTCAAACAAAATGATTTACTTATTCTTTGGTTCACCAAAGTAAAATATTTGAGGATGCATTTCAAAATTCGTCAAGTCAAGGGAGGGATTTCGAAAACTTACTAGTTCCAACCACCTTTGAAATCATCTTTCCCCAAAAGTCTATATATAGTACACTTCTACACATCAAAACATTCATTGTGATCACAACAAAAACATATAACAACAACACTCAGAAGCACATTTTGGAAAAAAAATGAACACATCCTCCCTATCTTCCACTCCCCTGCTCCAGCCAAAGACCCAACTAGTCCGTCCGATCTCTGCGTCGGTATCGGAAGTACCATCCTCTGCAGATCCATCAACGGCAGCTCCAATCACACTACCAATCCGAAAAATTCCCGGTGATTGGGGGGTGCCCTTAATAAGTCCACTAAAAGACCGTTTGGACTATTTTTATTTCCAAGGCAGGGAGGACTTCTTCAAATCCAAAGTCCAGAAATACCAATCAACAGTGTTCAAGGCCAACATGCCACCAGGCCGGTTGATTGCTTCCAACCCGAATGTTATCGTACTCCTTGATGGTAAAAGCTTTCCGATACTGTTTGATACCTCAAAGGTTGACAAGACGGATCTCTTCACAGGGACTTTCATGCCTTCTACTAAACTCACAGGCGGATACAGGATCCTATCCTACCTTGACCCGTCTGAACCAAACCACTCTAAGCTCAAGAATTTACTATTCTTCATGTTATCGTCTAACCGTGACAAGGTCATACCGGAGTTTCACGCTAGCTTTACTGAGCTATTCGAGACATTAGAAATCAACTTGGCAGCGAAAGGGAAAGCTGATTTCGGAGAGCCAAACGAACAGGCGAGCTTTAACTTCCTCGGTCGTGCACTCTTCGGAACGAACCCACTCGACACGAAACTAGGCCGAGACGGACCGAAACTTATAGGCAAATGGGTGTTGTTCAATCTTAGTCCAATTCTGAAGCTCGGACTTCCTTGGTTTATAGAAGACCCGATTCTTCACACTTTCCGGCTTCCTCCATTCTTGATCAAATCAGATTACTCAAAACTGTACGAGTTTTTCTACCAGAACTCTAGCCTGGTGCTGGACGAAGCAGCAAAGTCCGGGATCAGCCGGGACGAAGCTTGTCATAATATCCTCTTTGCAACTTGCTTCAACTCATTTGGAGGAATGAAGATTTTCTTTCCGACCATTTTAAAATGGATCGGACGTTCCGGTGCAAATTTGCACCGGAAGCTAGCGAAGGAAATCCGCTCCGCCATTAAAGCTAACGGCGGAAAGATAACCATGGCTGTCATGGAGCAAATGCCGCTAATGAAGTCAGTCGTATACGAAGCATTTCGTATCGACCCACCAGTACCATTACAATACGCTAGAGCGAAGCGTGATCTCGTTATAGAGAGCCACGACTCTGCATTCAAAGTGAAGGAAGGTCAGCTGATGTTCGGATATCAACCATTCGCGACGAGAGATTCGAAGATTTTTGACAAAGGCAAAGAGTTCGTACCGGACCGATTCGTAGGACCTGAAGGAGAAAAGCTACTGAAAAATGTGTTCTGGTCAAATGGACCGGAATCTGAAAGTCCTACAGTGGATAATAAACAGTGTGCAGGAAAGGATTTTGTGGTCTTGATGTCTAGACTATTGGTGGTGGAGTTGTTTCTTCGCTACGATTCGTTCGAAATTGAAGTTGGTGCTTCGACATTGGGGGTTGCTATTACTGTTACATCACTTAAGCGTGCTACGTTTTAACCACGGTTCTCGGAGAGAGGTTCAATAAAATAGACATGTCTACGAAGATGCCGAACGAAAAAAAAATTATTGTTTTTATGTCAGTTAAATGTCGGGGGCTCTAAGAGGGAGTGATGAGTGCATGTGAAATGTTTCACTATGTTTTGCAAGAGTTGGGTGGTGGGGCTAGTTGTGAAGTGGGTGAAATTAATAAATTTTGTACTATTTTTTGTTTTGTCAACTATAATAACCATGATATAAGGTTGCATAAAATGCGGAAATATTGGGATTGATTGTCTACGCGGTAAGATAACTTATTAATAACAGCGATATAAATATCTTTGACAAATCTAATTTTACACGACCCTACTGTAAATTTAAATCAACTCTGTGAAGCATTTTGTTTTCATACCTATTGTTATAGAGAATTGGATGACGATGGGTGTTTACATCGGAAAACCTAAAATATGAGATATCTCGACTATAAAGTCATTTTACTAATACCTAATAAATTGAATGTGTCATCCTTTGGATCCTCTAAGCCATAATAGTTAAGACCTTTAACACCAATAAAGTTATAAGATTTTTAACTTTGGATTCCATAGGACAAAGACTTTCGGCTAATTCTAGAGAGTCAGGTCGAGCGTCTGGCTAGCCCATCACCATCCATCATCTTAGAGATTGACTCATTTTCAACATATAGGATGATGAATGGTGATGGGCCGACCTGGCGCAGGCCTGGCGTTGTGAGCTTGGCTCTCTAGCAAGACTCTTAAAATTTTGATTAGTGTGGCACCATGCTCTGCAAAAATTGTTGGCATTTTATGTGTTGTATATAGAAATGCAAATAGTATTTATCTATTATATCTCCCATCACCATTTTTGGTGCTTCAGTAAACAAAACAAAGTTGCCAAATGACAACCTTGCTTCAACAACCAGTGTTTAAATACTAGAACGACGAAGAATTCAATATAAACAAGGGAAGTCAACATTCAAATGAAATTGCACCCAACTCAATTGAGGAAGATGTAGTCGGGAAAGTCAAGCTGTCAATAGGTCAAGTGCGAAGAAAGACCGTACCAATGTTTTATTAATAGATTAGTTCAACACAATGTAAAAGATCTCACCAAAGAAGAACTAAATGTATTGACAGAAAGTCTCTCTTGCTGAGATTGAAAGTGCCTTAATGATGATATATGAATACGATAAGGAAAATGAAGTTCTCTTGGCAACTCAAGAAGCGATTGCGGAACGTGGCAGGGATGCAGTGATAGAAGAATGCATGTAGGTAAAAGATGCATTGAAAGAGGTCAAAAACTGCACAGGCAGTAAGTTGAGACAAGGAAATTGTCAAGCTTATGAAGAAGAGCATGAGCCAAACCTCTCTAGTGATGATGTGATTATAGAATCGGTTGCAAAAAAAAATTCCTAATGCCTACACCGAAGACTTTAGCCTTTGCCCTCGAAGATCCAATAGACTTTTGAAAGCAAACAAACGGTACAAAGATAATTTTGTCTATAATTTAGGCTTGTAATGGTGAATACTCTCTCTTGTGAGAGTTTGTTTATATATTTCCTCGTGTACATTGTATATGAGGATAGCACAGAAAAGGTCTATACTTAGATCGTAATCCGATTTATTTTATCTAGGTTTGGGGATCCTAAATAACCTCCGCTCGCTTTCCAAAAAAAAAAAAAAAAGTATCAAGTTATCGTCGCAGGTTTAGGTTCATCAACTGATGGCATTAAGATATGTACTAAATTGCTAATACAATATGTTCTGGTGTAAATCAACAGCAGTGTCGAAAAATCTGACACCAAGACTAGTACAAACACCTGTTAAGATTAGAAGCAAATCTTAGTCAAAAAGCTTGATGAACCCTACAAAACTGCAAAACTATGTTTCAGCTTAGTTGTGTGTTGAATTGTCTGTCATTTACAGTTTTATGGCATGTGTTCCATGGCTCTATATAGCTAGAATAAATAATTTTATCGATGTGTACTTCAATTATTTTGGTCACTTTCCATTCATGATGATTCAGGGTCTAAGGTTTAATTTGTCCAACTAGACTTGTATTATTATCTTTTGTTTGTTTGAATCAAATAGCCATTGATGAGCATTTCACCATCAACGACCCAATCTAAAGTAAAGTATTGAAGGTAATGCGAAGAAATAAAAATAAAAATAGATAAAAAAATAAAGAAATAGAGGAAAAGGAACACGAGGACAACGATGAAAACACTATAAGCTCAGCAAGCAGTCATCATCTCATCATCCATAACTTTCTACTTGTAATTTGGCAACGAAACCCTTGGCCAAATCGATAATCAAGAGGATTTAAAAAAAAAAATGGTTAATGATATTGAAAATAGAAGTCCACTTCACCGGTCTGTAGACCCCGACTTTGATATATGCGAGATATGCCATCTCTAAGCTTTTAGAGAAGTTAGCAATTTAACAAATTGAAGATACCAATTGCCTAAATCAGTCATAATAAGAAACAATCTCGAGCTCTCGTAATCGATCACTTCAAATCTTTCACAATCAATTTTGTATGGTGGTATGTCTTAACAACTTCATAACATGATACCTATTATCATTAATTAATCAATCTTCTGCCATGCTTGCTAATCTTTCAAAAAAAATTTACCATTACTGTAAAGATATATTTTGGCAATGGAGAGATCAAAAGTCAGTGATTACAGGGCAGAGTATAAGAACCTCCCTAACTCCCTAAACCATCACTAAATACATAATACAAAAAAGATAAATTTTAATTTTTTAGTATTAAGTTTGAAGGTTTCATCCATGGTCAAGTTCAATCCAAGAACACCAGTGTTTGTCTTGATATTTCTAGCTTTGTTTTCTCTTCATCAATGTAAGTATCTTGTTCATTGTTCTCTCTTATCTAAGCGTAATCGATGCCTTAGTCTATTCTGGTGAGATATAACCGGAAGATTGAGTTCATGACTTTCCTTTTCTTTTTCATTTCAGGCAGAGAGATTATGCATGGAGCTTACAAACATGCTCAAATGGGAGAAATGTCTACGAGCAGCATTTGTGAAAAACAATTGTGTAGTCGAGTATACTCTGATTGTTGGTGTTGTAAAAAGTCTGGTATTTGTAATGCTGATGAAACCCATTGTCAGTTTGGATGTGGAAGACCATCTCCACCTTACGCTCCCTGATCTAAAGCAATTAGTGCACCCATATAGTGATCAAAATGATCGGAGAAATACCTACATCACCTACATGTATGACTCTGGTTACATGTTATTGTGGTTGTTAGTATCTGTTCTAGAGAACTTACTTATACGAAGTTTTCTGAATAAACAATGAAATGGATTAATCAAATTCTGTCCTTTGCTCCTTTCTCATATGTTGTTTGAAAATGTAAGCTCTTTCGTATGCATTCCAGCCCTGCTATGGGCTTCTCTAATCCCTCTCTAGTTTCTATGCGATAACTAATTATTAGGGGAGAAGAGAATACGATGAAAGCATGAACTTAAATCCATAGACAAATAGCAAGAAATAGAAGAAAACATTCGAGATGAACGTATGCAGATCTTAGAATTCTATCATTCATAGACAACTTATTTCAACTCAGAAAAAAAAAATAGAAATTACGCTAAACATATAAAACAAAGCAAAAGATTCGAAAGAAATATCAAAATTGATTGACAGAGGCTGGATGTATGCAGTGCAATTTGTCACTACAGAGCATACTACTAAAAAAGTATAACTACGATGTAAATCTCCGGATATTTATCACAATGAGGAGAAACAAAGTAGCAAACTATACCGTATTTACATTAACAAAGATAAAGCAGGTTTTGATTCAGATAGTTGCATTACCTAACAAGCTGTTTGATGAAGGTGAACTTTGATCACTCAACCACGTGTCCTGTACAGAAACGGGGGAGCTATCCTTCACCTCCCTTGTTGAAATGACACAATCATCTCTCTGCAGCACAGTTACTTTCCGACTCTCAGTTCCCACTTTCTTGAGTTTCATTTCTGTCGACAGCTCAATTCCATTTGATGGAGATGAAGAAAAGGAACCTACTGATGATGGTATGCAGACATTCTCTTCCAATGGGACCCATCCACTGAGCTTGATCTGTTCTAGTTCAGTGACCACTTCCTTCATAGAAGGCCTCATGTCCCTATGAAACGAAAGGCATCTGAATGTAAGCTCGGCCACTTTGTGTATCGATGAAAGGGTCCAGGCATCCCTATTTGGTTCCAGGAATGGATCTACTATCTCATCTAGACACCCCTTTGCAATTTTTTCTACCACGAGGCTAGCCAAATTCACCTCATTTTGGGGCCGAGAGAAATCCACCACCTTCAATGCAGTTATGATCTCCGCAAGAACTACCCCAAAACTATATACGTCACTTTTATCAGAAAGATGGAAGTTTTGGTGGTATTGAGGATCAACATAGCCCGGAGTCCCTTGAGGGGCAGTTGAGATGTAGGATAAATCAGCCATACCAAGTCTAGAAAGACCAAAATCTGCCACTTTTGAGCTGTAGTTGTGGTCTAAGAGTATATTGCTGGATTTAATATCTCTGTGATATATCGGCGGGTCGATGGCAGAGTGTAGGTGAGCGATAGCTTCAGCAGTTTCAGTGGCAATGTTGAGCCGAATTGTCCAAGGGAGACATGTGCCTCTCTCCCTTTGTAAATGCTGAGAAAGAGTTCCATTTGGCATGAATTCATAAACAAGGATCTGTTCACCCTTCTCCAAACAGAAACCCAAGAGGCGCACTAGATTAGGATGGCTCACAGAAGAGAGAAGCTTAATTTCATTCATAACTTGCCCTACTCCATCTCTGTCTCCATATTTAATCTTTTTTATGGCAACCCATTCATCATTGTGGAGCTTTCCTGCATAAACTGTTCCATACGCACCAACTCCTAGCCTATATTTCTCTGAAAAGCTACATGTGGCTCTCTCAATTTCTTTATAAGTATAGAATGGGACACTGAAACCACCGCCAGCAGCTTCAGATAGTAAAAGTTTGGTGCTATTTCGGTTTCTGTTGGAAATGGCCCGCTTTCTGAGTACATAACAGAGAAGAACCAGACCAATCACTAAGAAAGCTCCTGCAACAAGACCTGATAAACCACATGAAATTCCAGATTATAATGCAGCTGAGACCGAGTGAACCATGAGACACAGAAACCAATAGTTTGCTAAATTCATCAACTTCTATACATCTCTTATTCAACAAAATCGATGCAATTAGAACATAATAACACTGTATACTACCCAAGGATGTGATTCTTGTGACTAGGAACCCATTCAGTTCAGCAATGAGAGAGTTTTTGCGAAATTTGTTTCCCATTTCAAAGGATTTAACTCAGAGGTTTTCATTATGTTACTTTTAACATTTTCCTATCGCGTAATCCAGGATCTTTATACATGGAGATAATCATTTGGTTATTGTGGTTGCAACTCTATTCTGAATTTTTCTTCTCTTATGTCGTTTAGATCAACTTAAGCTTTGGAAATGACAAAGCTATGAGGTCAGACTCTTGCATAGTAGCTCAAATCTACTGCAAAATGCCAAATACTACTAGCCTAGAGATGCTCTAGTTCCGTGCGACATTTGAACAACCCCCTACACTACCCACAAACATGCCAAACATGAGGGCAGCCTTTCATGACCATTCGAAAACAGTCGAATCTTTCAGATTCTTATTCCTTTGTCTAAATTATTTCAAGACTTGGACTAACTTTAGTCCACCATTGGAATTATCTGTAGTGTTAGACTAGACTAATCTTTCTGTGCCATTGGAGATGCTATTAAAGGTCTAATGATGTATTAAAAAATGACCAGGCAAGATGTGGAACTCTTCTTGCAGACACTTTAACAATAGCACCAACTCTCGTAGTTGCACCACAATAAAAACAAGTAAAATGTACCTCCAATAAGAACACCAACTCGTGTAGTTGCACCACATCGTCCGGACAAGTATTTTGAAACATTGCACTGAGTTGAAACTGTAAAAACAATTAAACTGTCATAAGTTAACCATTATAGAGATCCCCAAAACAAAAAACTATAAAACAATAAAAATTGAAGGGAAAGTTCTTTGAAATTGTTGAAAACAAAGTCAGGAATGAAATATTGAAGATGCTTGGAATCGACACAATAGTGGTCATATTTGCAGCCTCTGTTTGAAAAATAAAAATATAAAAAAATAAAACAATTATGGAGAATTTCCAAATATCCAGCACCAAAAATCATTTTGAGTTGGCAATTTATCATAGTAAATCACTAAAACCATAACGGATTATAGTCAACCAATTGTAGCTCAGCTGTTTAGGCATCATTCGTCGACGAGTCTCAACAGTGCCTGGTGTGCTAAACTCCGCAATAATTTGGTCAAAGTTCACACTAAATTAATATTTCTAAAATGAATAAAATACAAGGAAAATTCCAAGGAATAAAACACACCTTTCCGGCAACCACTACCAGCCTGAAACCCATCTCCCTCATACCCCTTCAAACACCTGCAGTGGAAACTAGGCCGTCCAGTAACTGGAGAGACAAACGTCGTACAATTCCCATTCGGAGCACAGCTACAATTCCCTTCCAACCACCACCCCAACTCGACCGTCTGAAACTCTAGAGAAACCGAAGAACTAGAATAATTCTGATTAACCGAATCAACAGATACAGCTACGGATGAGTAAATGAACTTGCATCCACTTCGATTCACGTTATCAAACGTCATAAATGGATTCTTATCACTACTATTCATCTTCTTCTCCTTCTCGTCTTTTGAGAAACAGTGAGTATGATCACACCCAGTATCAAGCTTGAACCGAGACTCCAATAAAGCAGGTGGAATCACACAGCTGTTGAAGATAGTATTACTACAATTCTGTAGAAGTAGTCCATTTTGCCAAGTGGCCGCGTAGTTTTGATGGAACAATGGAGCTATGGATTCGATTGAACGGTTGCACTTTGGAGGAAGACTGACTGAAATGGTTTCTGATGTTACGTTCTGGACTTCGAACTCTCCGATACGGACACTGTTACCAGTGCAACTGAGACGGATTTTGCAGCCTTCGGAGAACCCGAAAGGGTAGGGTAGCTGAAGGTGGTTCTTGGGACATGATCTGTTGCAACTAGTGGAGGATGTAACAGTGGTTAAGAATAAGAATAAGATAACTCTGAGCAATCTTGATGCGTGAATAGCAAATTCCTGGTTGACTGAAATCATCATTTTTTAGCACTCAAAGATCATCATTTAAGCCAAGAGACTGGAAGTTTGAAGAGTGTGTTTGGATGGAGAGAGTAGGGAAGTTGAAAATGTTTTTGGTGAAATAAAGAGAGTTGCTGTGCAGATGATGATGCCGTTGGAGATGACCATGTCTTCCCTTACTCCTTCATTAATTGCGCTTTGAAGAGAGTTCTTGAAAATTTTTGGTGCTTTAATGTCTCTGTGGTATTATTCAAATAAACGTTTCAATAGAAGGTAAAGCAATGAAATGAAATGAAATGAGGACAAGATGACTAGAAGAGTGAGACGTTTTTTTTCTTCTTCTTCTTATTATTTTATGAGATATATTATTACTATGGCAGCGATTTTTTGACACCATCAATTTTGCTGAAGGACACCACCATCTCTTACTTTCTGAAGCACACATCACCACCTTTCTAAAGCACACTATATAAACAAAAAATCCACCACAACCTTTCTTCTCGTCTCTTTTCTCTCAGGGAACAATCACCACTACACTGCCTCACCCCACCACCACTACCTCGCCTTACCCGACCACCACTACCTTGCTCAGCCGCCCCTTCTCGTCCCCTATCCTCTTCTTCTTCTTTTTATCCTCGTCTGATCTTCTTCTCTTCTTCATCTCCTTTTTTTTTTTTTTTTTGCCCTTGAGCATATTTGTGCATGTGGGGGGTTATATGTGTATGGGGGTTCCCCTTTACAGGAGTCGGCACGAAGGCAAAACTTTTTTTGCCCTTTACGCAAGTTCGTGCGAATGGGGTACACCTACATGCACGGATCCACTTGTGGGCAGGAAAAAAAACAGAGGAGAAAATGAGAGGAATATAAGAAAAAGAATGAAGCAGAAGCCGGGTGATTCTGCCAATGGTGTAGAAGAAGGAAAGAAAAGAAGAAAAGTGGAGAATTAGAAGGAGAAATGAGCAGAGGACAAAAGGAAAAGTGGTGGCGAGGGAGGGCAGGATGTTGCTCCATTGGGCAGATGTTGTGAAGAGGAGAGAACATGAAGAAGAAGAAGAAGAGGAACAGTAATGAGATAGGGGTTTCTATTGGTGGTATCCTTCAGCACATCAAAAAAAATGCGGTGGTGTACTTCAGCAAAATTGGTGGTGTAAAAAATTCGCTACCCATTATTATCATCTTTCTTTGGCATTCTGTAGTGGGATTTTTTTATTTTTTATTTTTTATTTTTTAGTGCAAAAGGTCTGCGTTTCCCATTGGTGAAGAAGTCACCGAGTCCAAACACAGAAAAATACAAGACTCTTTAACTTGTCAAGAACGTAATTTGTGTGTTTATATTGAGAAGTTCATTGAACTGAGGGGAAACTTGGTCACGATGCTCTCTAATATAGCTTTCTACTGTTGCACGTTGCTATTGCGTGTCTTGCAATGAAACAAAAATAATAATAAAAAATCGAGTATTGCCCCACATTTCTCCTCGATGTATTTCTGATCTAGTTTGATTTTTGTTTTAGGTGATCGAAAAATATGCCATTTGCCAAACATTCAGGCCTTTCTAAAATCTCCAACAATACAAAAAGATATATTTTCTATATTTATTAAGTTGTGAAGGAAAGTCTTCTAAATGCATTATCCCCATCCTTGGCAATTACATTTTTCCTAACTTTTTGTCAAAAAAATTGACCAGTTAACCATTACGTTCGACTAATCTCACAGTATCTATACCAACTACGTTGAAACCAACTAATTGGCACCCATGCATCGATAACATAAAGATCTTTGTGGCATTTAAATTATCAACTACATGGTTAACAATAAATCGGTCTATTCTTGAGAATTCAAAGTATCACTTTCTATCTAACAGTCCCATTAGCACCATAGTGTAAACATGATTACCAATTCAAAGTACTTGTTGGTAATGTACTATTTGAGGAAGGTCTACCATGCAAAAATCAACTTCAATAATAGAGAAATCAAGTCATACAACTTCTAATGTTTGACTACCGCCGTTTGCGAAGGGACAAAGGTTATGGTCATAATTAGTAAATTAGACCACAAAAATGCCTAATTAGTGGATAAACATCCATTGTTTCTTGCATTATTGCAAGATCAATTGTAAGACACAAGTAGCTATTCTAAGTTTTGTCTTTCAAAGCAAACCGACGAGATCAGAGCAGGATTTGTTAACAAACAGACCTAGTGTCTGACCAAACACCACAACTGCCACTACGTATTAACTGCTGCATTTCTATAAAAGTTACCACCTTCCATTTCGATTTACAAGAATACAAATCAATAAACATTAGAACTCTGCCATTTCCAACCCGAAAATAGCCTGGAGTCCTAACTCGTTGACTCACTTTTGAGGTGAGTTAACAGAGGGCTCTCCTTAAATCTTCATCCACTCAGATATAAAATGCATAGATCCAATCCTCAGTTCTCATTTTTTTCGTGTCGACATAGGAGTTTCAAGACGTCTAAATCAGAATGGGGAGCAAATCTATGACTAAGAACAGGTAGTTCAAGAAATTCAACTCTTTGACTTGAAAAAACAGGCATAACCCATATTTTCGGCTATAGATGACATTTTATGGGGCAATGGACGAAATTAGATGCTAATGCCCAAATAAGCAGTTTCATAAAGTCTTCCTATTGCAAGTTTCTATATACAAATTACATTTTCAATACTCCAAAATCTTAAATGCTTGCACAAGTTGAAGATTAGTTAAAAGAAAAACATGCATTTCATTGAACTTAATGAAAAAAAATTAAAGCATACATACAAAAGATCGATGCAGATAGAAAGCAACTTTCTAAAAAGCTCATCAATTCAAAAATTATCCTGCTCATGTGTGGCACATAAAATTTCATAAGGGTGTTTTTTTTTTTAATGGTGTCTAAATCAATTGCTGCTTGTGTACCAACTTCGACTTATGAGTCATAACCGAATGACATAATATGAAAGATATGCGCATGAAAGATATGACTCATAAGCAGACAGAAATGGTAGTTGCCACTCATCCAAGTATTAGAAAATAAAGATTATAAAACGATAGATGGGAAAGCAAGTCAATCAAACATGTAAAACTTATCCAAATGCAATGCACGGTAGATGGTAAGAAACAAAGGTTCATAATCAAACAAAAGTGGTTAGACTTGAAGGCCTAACTTAAAACCCACTTGTACAATATGTTAAGAAAGCTTATCACCCCATAATGAGGATTTTGCACGTTGCTTCGTAAGAATGATTGAATGTTACTGTTGCAAACCTATCATTCCATAGCAGAGGAGCTCCAATGCACCGACTCTCCGAAAAACCCCCGTACTCTGCTATGAAAAGAAAAAAAACTCACTTATCAACAGAAAGTGATCACTATGTAATGAAACACTTTCATTGATGGAATGATGACATAGGGGGACAAGTACTCTTGTCCTAAGTAACTCCTAATATTTATAGACATAGACATCACCAATATTTATTTCTGCAAGTTGTTCTATATAACTTTTCTAGGATCATGCACAATAATAATTTGAGAGAACCTCATAACATCCTACCCAAGGATTGTGATTTCGTTTATAAATTAATTTCAGTCTCCTGATTTTAAGAAATATTTAGAAAATATTTCAGTGTAAAGAAAAAATGTAAAAATTTTGAGAATACATTAAACATATATAATAAATTTCGAGGGTATTCGAAACATGAAAAAAAAAAATGCAAGTAAATAAACTTATTACATTAAATGAAAGCCTAAATACCAAGTATCTCTTAAATTCGTGACATAATTAACAATATAGTAAAATAAATCACAAATTTCCCACACAACTATAAATTTCAAGCTAATAATCATTGAAATGCTCAAAATATTGAAAATAAATCTGAAAAATATTAAATATGTACCAATTTCTTTTATAGGAAAGTCTAGGTTGCACAAACAATCTTCAAAATTTTCTCCAAAAAGTACTTTTATTAGAGGAATTATGGATAATTCACCAACCACTGTAAATTTTTTCCAATTGCCCGAAAAGAAATTCGAAAAAATGAAATTTTGGTCGCTGAGTTTAGTGAGAAATATAAACCACCTCCCACAAAAGCATAGAAGGCATTTCGCTAAACAGCAGAAGCGTGATAATTTTAGCCACCATTAGCTAGTACCACAAGGGGAGTTACATTTTTCACATAAAAGTAAAAAGTCCATATTCTTCTAAGTTGGGCACAATTGGTGTCCACATATTCTAGGTTCGCATTTGATACGGTTCAAAGTCAGTTGGACAAAGACAACCTCAAGCAAGTAACAAAATTTATTTTATAAAAAAGGGAAAAGACAAAAAAAAAAAAAAAAAAACAACAACAACAACAACAACATTGGATGGGCGATATTCACTATAGGTGAACAAAGTTGAACGCGCATCACACTGCGTGATGTTCAGGATAGGATTAAATGAAAAGTTTGCAGCGAGAAAAAAAAAAAACATTTGTGATCATGAACTTAAGAAAAGTATTGTTCTGACATGCAAATTAGTTGGATCAACTGTTTCAAACCAATCAACCTCCTCACCTTTTAATTACTTCTTTCCTTTTTCTTCTCCAAAATAGTAATGTTAATTTATGAAAGATTTTCAAAAGTTCACTTTTCTGACATACACCTTTAATCTACAAAATCTTACCGTAATAAAGCACGAATTCGACTTTAACTCCTAAAAAAGCGACATGTCTGGTGGAGGTCCATAAACAGTCTTCCAAGAGAATGGAATGAGCCATCCACTGCCTACATTGCCTGAACAATAGATTCAGAATGAGTTGATATCTTCACATGAAATCAAAAGTAATGCATATGCAAAAGCCAGAACATAGAAAACTCATCAGCGGGAAAATACAACAAAATTTGTATGTGGGATGTGTGAGGCACATCACTACCTTGCATGTTTTCAGGAAAAAAATTACCAGATTCTAGAGAAAGAAGAATTTAAAGAGTAAAGAGTTAGATCAGCCCAAGTCATAAGTCCCTTTGGGCCTTTACCCCTGAGACTCCCGACTTTATGGTATAATGAAAAATTCATAACCAAGTGGTTCAAAGAAGTTTTCATGTTATATAGAGGTAAACAATAATAATAATAATAATAATAATAATAATAATAATAATAATAATAATAATAATAATAATAACAATTTGTAAAAGAAAGGGAAAAGAGAGAGAGAGAGCAGTTTTTCATTCAGCGTTATCACAGCTTTTCACATAAGGCTAAGCTCAATCATAAGAACTGGATAATGTTATAATTCTGAGGATAAAGTTAACAATTAAACTAAGCCAACCACAGATTTTCTCCAATGGTGCTTAAGATACAGCCAATATATTGCCACACACAAAACTTATACTGTTTGACACCTCCAATACCTCAAAATATATACACAAAGCCAAGACAACATCTATAAATGGAAATACCTAATTAATATGGAAACCAACATCAGATGCTGAGATTCTATTCTCCTAACTGAACGATCTCAACCCCAAACTATCAATATAAAGATAATTTCCTCTGACTGCGTTTTGCACTCTTCATGGGGAGAAAGTGCAATAGAATAGGCAGTTGACCTATCTTTATCTTTTGAGGCCAAATTTCATTGCAACTGTTAACCAAGAAAATTCATCCAGCACAGGACTCCCAAAAATCATCGTTATATTTCAAGAGGATGAAGATTATATTCACAAGCACAGAGATCCCATAATTTAAGCGTACGGACTACAATTACAGATGCTTGGGTATACCGGAGTTTCATATCCATTTTTTACTATTATCGTAGAGACCATTGAGACCATCCTACTGTGCCTGACAAGCAGACTTGGTAGAGCCAGGAAAATTTTACTACATTAAAAATAACTGTATATTTCATCTTTTTTCATAGTAGCTATTGTCACTAAGCTTGTTCATAGGAGATACTCAGACACAATAATTGGTTGGTCACCAAAAATACAAGTGGGATAGAGAAGGGTTAGCTAATGAGGGCTGCAGATACCAAAATGCATTATCCTTCAGATAAGAAACATGACTAATAAAATTTTAAAACTGTATATTGCAAAGATGCGCATAACTGTATGTTATCAAATTCGAACTTTCAACGATTAAGAATGTGAGGTACAGAACTAGTTTCTTTATAGCTTATCTATTTTCCTTCGAGCAATGACTTCTGTAGGTAGTTGATAAACAAAAAGCCCTTAAATTGAAGCATGAAACACAAATACCAAGTAAACTTACCACTGAGTTTTTCAGTGCTCAGACTCAGTAGCTTGCATGCAGCTTCTGCCAACAGGAAAGAATCTGGCATATTGTCTCCTTCTGAGCAATAGCATAATATGCAAGTTACCTTTATACCTTTAGCCTGATATAAAATCACAAAATTTCTCTTAAAATAAAGTTTCCTTATCTGAAAGGAAATTGTAGATCAATGTACAGAAGAACACTAACAGCAAATCAATCTCTGGAAGCTAATCAAAACATAATCATCTATCCATGTGCAGTGTAGGTTAATAATTTTACTAGAGTAGCATAAAAAACATACAGACGCAGGAAGGACATTGGTTGGACCTACTGAAAGTCTATGCACTCAAAAATGAAAGGGACTTACCTGTGCCTGGCATGCCTTGCACAATACCGCTAAAAAAAACAAAAAGAAAAGGAAAAACACACGCACACAAAATAAATAAACAAAAACTCCTTGCTTTTCTGCTCCTAGCTTAGGTATACTTTTAATAAATATGGTTATTCACAAATACATTATAGTAACATTACAAAGTTGTTAGTGACAGCTAAATCAGTAACTAGTAATTAGTCTACAAATAGTTGGGCCTAACTAGCTTTTAGAAGAGCCAGAGGTTAGTTTGAGAGAGAAATTTCCAATTTTCGTAGGTCTATTGCAAGGAACCTCCACTTCAAAGGAAGATGAGTGGAACTGGGAATCTAATTCAGTAAAGTTTCCTGGTGCTACCTGCAATGAATTACCTCTCTTAGACTCTTCATAGCAGCAATCTGGATCTTGTGGAAAGATAAAAAAAAGGGATTTTTTTGGGGGAAGTGGTAACATCCGTACTCAAATCAAAACCATGGTGTGGATATGGGGTGTGCTTAAGGACATATATAGTATACGAGGTGTAACTAAGGCATTATGATTGAGCCGCAAATTGATGTATTTTGTATACCTGGTGCTCTTCAAGAATCTCACTTTCACGAGCCTTTTTCAGTTTTAACAATTGCTTCTTTTTTCTTGTACAAATTTTTTTTTAAATACTAAGGGTGTGTTTGGTTGCATGTAATTCAATTCCATGGAATTCATTGGGGGACCACTTGAATTGATGGGGGCTATGTAGTTAAATCATTAATCAGACCCTAATCGGTTCAAGAGCGATATGTGATTTATAGGGATTAACCAAATTAATCGGCCTGCATTTTATACACATATTTTCTCTATTATTCTATAATATGTTTACTAAAATATTATTTTTTTTAAATTAATGCATACTAAATTAGTAGAAATCACATACCACAATTTAAGGCAAGTTATAACAAAAGTAAAAATTCAATGTTAGATAAAGGTTTCTTTCCATATTCTTTAGATTGGTTGTCATTTTCATTTGGTCGTTTTTCTTTATATATATATAAACCTTTTCAAACACTTGTTATTGCCTTAGGGCTTAGTATTCCTGAGGTCAAAATTAAAAAAATGAACATCAATTTTCTCTCGTTTATTTATAGCATTTACTATAGACCAATTAATCGGTGAATATTGCAAGTGATTAATAGGCAAATCAATAAGAAATTGCCAATTACTCGAGCTAGAGATTGTTGAAATGATTAATTCGAAAATTGTAACATTCTACTAGCGAGAAGAGATTAATCATTGATTAATCAATGATTTAATAACACGGGATGGGATCCACTAGTATTTAAGGCAAATTTGATTAAATGTGGTGGACCACTTGTTATGAATTCTAGATTGTAATAAAATGTGGGGAGTTTAATTCTCATAAAGTATGAGAATCCAATTCTTTAGGGGGTAAGAGTTGGGATTTTCATGTTTCATGAGAGTTCAATTCTCACCTTTGATCAAAATGTGAAATCCGTGATTAGTGGTCCACCACATTTTGATCAAATTTGACTTAAACACAAGTGGTCCCATATGAATTTCATGGAATTGGATTCCATGCAACCAAACACAAGGAATCAAAGAATTAGAAAGAAAAAATAAATAAATAAATAAGGAAAAGCAAAGCAAAGCACGGAACCTTCGTCGTCTTTGTTTTAACAAATAGGACAATGTATAACACTAAAGTGGCCAAGACATACCTTGCAACAAGAAAACAAAGCAGAAAAGGGCAAACTAGGGTAGTAATCTTCATCAAGTTCATCTTCAAAAGAAGATAGGTCCTCTAGCAATGAATTTCCCTCAGCTAAATCATTTAGATACTTCCATCCCCTTTGTTCTGGGTTGTACTCCTGGAGAACCTTCCAACCAAGTTTTTCGCAATCATCGTCAGTCCCGTTCGTATTGTTAGTTGAGAGGTAATATATTTGTGTATTGCTGGCACAAAACAAAAATATTGAATTCGGAATCCTTGAGCAATGATGAAGATTATGCAATCTGCGATTGGTTCTGTAAGTACTCAGTATTACCCTGAGACATTAAGTTTCTGCATCCGTCCAGAATTTAAGCTAGAAAGCACAACAACATGCTTCTTCCCACTTGCAGCTGCAAAGTTGGCTAAATTTTTGGCAAACTCAACCATCATTCCCTGTCATTAGTGCATCGTTTGTCAACCTTTTTAACTCACAAAACATTTCTATCTTAAAAATATAAAACTCAGGTAAATGGCATATATATATTAATCAGCAAAAAAAAAATTTTATTTCATTTCTTAATGGGGCACATGAGAGCTAGGCTAAAATACAAGTATTAAGTATCAAGAAATCCTATCATGCACAGTATCTTCCCAATCAAGCAACTGACATTTCGTTGAATAAAGGAAATTCCATCAAACATTTTCAATGTTGTTGAAAAGAATCAAGAGATAAACATTTGGTAAAACATGTCAAAATTTTCAACTAAACTCAGATATGGGAAGCATTCTGGATCAGGAATGACAAAACCTTGCACAATGCCAACTTATAAAATCAAACCAAAACGTATTATGAACTATGAAGACCAATCTCAAAATACACTTTATGACCGCTATTGATGCCAATCTAAAGTATGGTGATGCATCTTGAGGGATTCACAAAGTTAGAACAGTGATGCAACCACTCAGGATTAGTGGTCTCCATTTATCAGCTATCTAGCTATTGTTATTATTTTTCATATTACATGTATCCTAGAGATTAAATAGTAAACACCAGCATAGATCTAACATAAAAAGAACCAAGAGAAGGGATGGAGAATCTACCTTCACGATGGGAGACCTTTGTTGAATAAAACCCAGTCCGTTGGAAAGTGAATCATAAACTGCATAGCCAAATTTGACAATCACTATGTGCATCAAAAGCTTTTGCAAAACAGGAAATACATATAGCTAATGCATCACCAATTCACCACTCGCCACATGGAGGAGATGTAAGCAATCCATTCATCCTCCCTTCACCCACACTCCTCTCGATAAAAATATCTAAGAGGGTGTTTGTTTGAGTTAGGTGTCTAATCTCTAACTCGAGGCAAACGTCTAAAATATGCGGAGGTGAATGTCTAGTTACACATCTCATTCAAACAATATCAGCTAATTTTTGGAATTTTGAGACAAAATGTTTGAACCAGACATGTAAACAAACAATCCCTCAGTATTTGCATTTTGCATGCTCCAAGATGGTTAATCTCATATTTGGGGTTTGAAATATTCAAATACAAAGCGCAAAACTAGGCCTCAAAACGAACAGTTCGACTTCATGGGCCTGAAAATTTTTCATTTTTAAGTCGTCTCATTTAGCTCTTGAACTACATATAGCTTATTTTAACATATGATCACCTAGTGTAGGTGGCCTCAAATTTGGATTTTGTTAATCTATTTGAAGACCTCATCACAACACTCTCTCTAGATAAAACCATCTAACTATTAAATCTCTTACACATATGTTGCAAATACCTTTTTAGCAAAAGTGCAAAAATAAATGAGTTTCTCCAACCCCAAAGAACGCGAAAATTTCCGCTCATAGAGCTTCCAATTGCACCTAAATATATCTTTCTCAATGTATTGAGTTTTGCCTTTTTGGTGAGGATCACTCATGCAAGAGAATGTAAGCCATTTTCCGAATCAAATGTATTAATTACTTTGATACATACCCTATAAATGAGATTCACCTCACTGCACACTCAAATGAATTCAATCTACTGTGACTATTGAGTCATTCAGAGTCAAATTACTGAAAAGGTAATTTTTTGTAGAAAAATGGAGAAGTGAGAACTCAAATGACTACATAATACCTTCTAGTGGCAAAGCAAGAACGCCTTGCGGAACCGGTGCGTAAGCGTCGTTTCCGATGCAAGGAAGAACAGCAGGATCATCAAGAAACCCAATTCGTTCAGCTCTACTCGTAGACACCAATAGATCAATCGCTAGTTGTCCAACGTTCCCAATCGACAACGCAGGCTAGAAAAACAAACAATTACTATAATATAAGCCCCTACTCGTCAAAGAGAGATGAAACCCTAGATTACTTTTCGAGAAAAAAAAAATCAACAAATGTGAGTAAAAAAAAGAATACTGCTTACGAGGATGAGAGTGGAGCATTGATCGTTGAGGCTCTTGCCTTGTTCGAGTACGAACTCCATGGACGGGACGAGACGAGACGAATCGATTCAAGCGGATTTTATCGATTGATCGATCGAAGAAAATAATCCAAGGGAAATGTTTAGTGACGAAGAGAAGCTCTGAAGGTGTTTTTGGCACTTAAACCGACATTATCATTACTATTGTAACCCTGGAGGAACAGTGTATCTTAAGCCTTCCATCGATGGGAGAGGGGCGGATTTTCGTCCGTTTCAAATGGAGCGGATTCGGCTATTCATAAATGGATTTCGGGGCAATTTTGGAGATCCAACTATATCCATTAAATGTATGAGGCGGATGAGTGATACTACACTGCACCGGGATTGTGCCCGGTTTTCGTGCCTGGTGCTACCAGGCACCATTGATATGCCTCGAGATAGGCATATGTTCATATCGCGAGGAATATCAACGGTGCCTGGTAACACCAGGCACGAAAACCGGGCACAATCTCGGTGCACTTAAGAATTCCCGGAGGCGGATACCGAGGAATCCATAATAGGTTGTTTCATTAGAATTAGGAGCCAGAACGTGGAGCCCGCTACGCTCAATCAAGGAACGAGGAAAAACAAAATGGAATGAATAGTTAAAGGGATTAATGAGTTAGAGTGCTACGAAGAGCAAGTTCTCAACACTGAGAATACGATGCCCCTGGAAAAAATGACAGTCGAGTGCATAGAGCAACAAGTTTCTGCGGGTAAGATACGCATTTGGTCATATACGCTCTTGGATATTCGTTCATGTATATAATTTACTAAAATACCTTTATTCCCTTAATACAAAAAACTTACATAAAAAATCTTAAATCATAATTCTCCAATTTCCTCTTCCATCACCCCTCGCTTGTGAAACAACTCCATCCCACCATCACCACCGTCACTCCCTGCGACTCACCATCACCCACCGCCATCTTCCTTTTCCTTTCCCTCCTCTTCTTCTTTTTCTTCTTCTTCCTCATTTTCTTCTCCTTCGATCATCAAATCCAATTTCATCAGATTTTTCTAAAAGGGCAAAACAAACTTCCCCACCAACACCCACCGCCACTCCCTGTGACTCACCATCACCCACTGCCATCTTCTTATTCTTCCTCCTCCTCCTCATTCTCCTTCGATCATCAATTTTGTTTCTCATGATCACCCACCACCACTCCCTACGACTCACCATCACGGCATTTCCCATGCCACCAATTTTGCTCCCTGCTATCTACAACTCACCCTTCTCAATTTTTTTGTGTGTGAAATTTTTTTGTACGTTGTATTATTTTCATCATTTATTCTGTGTCTTTGTGTGAATTTATGAGGTCAATTTGTTGAAGTGGCATCTTTTATTCTATGTGTCTAGATTTTCATCATCTATCTTCTGTTACAGTAGATCTTCAAAGCTTTCATGGTGAGTAGCATCTAGAGATGTTCCATCAGCTGGTAAATGTTCAAATGACACAATCTCTAGAAGGTCATTGTACCATATTTCTGGATTCTCCCGTTGAAAGCCCATTGTTAGTACTTATTATCCATGTATTTTTCATAACAAGGCCTATATTATATCTTTTGGGCTGACTTAATGAGTTGATAACCCAATTTTAAAATCAAATTTAGAATAATGTTTTGAAATCAAGAGGCGGATTGGTGCGAATCCGGTCGGGTATCCATAACCACTAAAAAATTGCATCTAATAAACGGATAATCGGGAAGGAGCGGATATCAGTCATCCGTGACGCATCAAATATGATTTTAACAACAAAAAAAAAAAATTAAGCGATTTGCGGGTCAGATTCGGGTCTCCGATCCCTGGCGAGGCGGGGTCGGATTTGCCTAAATTTACCCTAATCCGCCCTGTTGCCATCCCTACTTCCATTTCATTTTTATATCCCCTATTTAATTAGGGGGTCACAATGACAAGGCCTAGGCGATTGTTCACCAAAAATACAGGTCTCCACAAAGTCGCAAGACCGTGTATGGGTCTAACGTCTGCCCAGTGCCAGAAGGTCAAACAAGTTGGTGACCTAATGACAGGAGAGTCGACAACCTAACGATGAACCTGACCTTTCAGAGTCAACCCTTGTAAAAAATAAAAAGATTTATTTATTATATCCGACTTAATTGCATGTAAGGACAAATCAATTATTTGAGGGGCATGTGTTGTCCATTTAACTATTTAATGATTAAAAAGTTTTATGATTGCCTCGTATTTTTATAATGTCATTAGTTTAAATACCAAAATATTTTTCATATTAATGTTTAGACCATATTAAATCAACCATAGTTTATCTTATAAATACATCGTATAATTTCTTATTTCTTTATTTTATATCATTTCTAATTTTAAAAAATATTATGAATCAAACATGTGTCCAAGCATCAATATTTTTATATTTACATACAACTTTATTAAATTACAAAATTTCTTTCATATTAATGTGTACGTAAACTACTCACATAGTCAATCACACATGGATTAACCACATGTGTGACAAATATATGATTTTATTTTAATTAATTATATTAATAAAATGGTGAGTATATTCACGTGCATAGCATGTGTCCAATGCTAGTATTGAGTAAACAACTAAGAAATAGTGTGTTATGGGTCAGCACGACAAAAACCTTGTTTCACCACAAGTTGTGTTTGAAATGTATTTTCACCACAAAATTCTATGAACTTGAAACAATTGGATTGCTTAAAGCTTGGAGAAGTGTTTCATCAGCAGAGATCAACAAAATAAATATCTCCAAAGGCTTTATTAATGGAAAAAAAAAAATCTCTAAAGACTTTATTAATGGAACTACGTTACTACAGTTCAAGGGGTGACTATTTGATTGCTCGAACTTGGAGTAGTGTTCTATCCTACAAAGAAATAATTAACGAAAAATTATCATATTCTTTGAATACAAACCATATTAGGTCTAGTGTAGCCATATGATATCCTTTTTAGAGTAGTGTGCACTCGATACAAAATTATAGCAGTCTATCACTTATTTATTTCAGTTTATAACAATTTTTATAGACTTCTTCACTAGGTCTTTGTCGAAATCGGGGATGTGGGAGGCAAATTCCCACAACACCATCACACAACATACATGCACATGAGATTGTTAGTTCCCAAACATGTCTCACCACAAATAAAACATATCCCCGACTAAACATGTCTCACTGAACTAATTAAAAGTCAAGTTTAGTGTTTTATTGTAGTAATAATTTACGAACTTCACTACCAATTTATGCATTGTTTTGGTAATTTATGTAGTTAATGTTATATTTTTTTCCTATGGATTATTAGGCCTCTATCTACTGATAGACCTTTTAATACAAACCGGTAAAGTTCTTATATGCATTTGGACGCTATTGGCTTATGACTCGTGTCAATTACACGTGACTATTGTTTGAAAATAACATCTGACGATGATTACAACGGACACGCCATTCCCTACTACATGTCATACGTGCTCCAACTCGCATTAAAAAGTGATGATGCTATATAATCATTTTGGATTCATAAGCTTCTAAACATTGTAAGCAAATGAACCTACCATATAGACTACATGTGTGTGTTTGTTTGTAATCAGTAGTCAATTTACATGTACAAATTCCATTATGATTTATTAGCAAAATTGGTTGAAAATATTATTTCTAATTTCATTTACCATTATTTTCTACTGTAAAGATTTTTATAAAAAAAAAAAATATTAGAAATATATATTTTAAACATATAATTTTACTTTAATGATTATATAGTTGTGTACACCTTTTGTACTATAGTATTCACACATTGTTTTTTTATTTAATTGTCTGATATTATTCTATTCCAATTGTCTCATATTATTTTTTAATATAAATCCATTTCATATTGTAATTCTCCAATAATATACATATTGTAATTGTCTAAGACAATGAACATGATTTTTTGAAATATATCGAAATTTTACAACATATTTTTTTATTTTAGAGTAACTGAAATATCTTTCGAAATTCAAAATATATTTTCTAGGGGAATTCCCCTAAGAAAAGATAAAATTTCAATCTCCTTATATTTTAACCATTTATAATGTTATTTAAGAATTTAAAACGAGTAACTTATAATGTTAAATTCAAAAATTACAAAAGAATTTTTACCTTTTTTACACAAAATGAAATATTTCACGAATATTTCTTAAGTTCAGAATACCGAAAGTAAATTAGAAAACAAAATCACAATTCTTATTTTGTATTATAGTTTTCAACCATTTAAGCGATTTATATATTAAATTATTAAATTACGAAGGTAACTCATATTCGTTTCCTATAACTGTACGACTCTATATGACCTTACTAAAGATAAAATGATTAACAATGCTTTTAAAAACACTTTTACTAGACCTATGAAGTTAACAATGATTAAACTTATAAAAGCTTTCGAATTTATTTTAAATTAAATTTTTTTTTATCGAATGAATTTTTAGGAAAAATATAATACTTAATGTTAATTGCCAAAAACTTGTTGGGGATTTTAACTAACCTAAATTAATAGGCTAATTTAACCCACTTGTAATAACCGCAAGTGCACGGTGCCTAACTGGTAGACAACGACAAGTACGGGTCAATCCCATGAGGAAAGTGAGTGCAAATCAATTTTAGAATTTATCTAAACTAATTTAGAGAAAAATGGGGTTACAGTGTTTTTAAAATTAAACTAAAAATAAATTAAAAATAAAATAAAATAAAAGATAGATGAGATGGATTTTGTGGGCTTGGACTCACCAATGAGTTAGCAAAAACATTTAAATCTAAATTACTGAAAATTTAAACGAGAAGCTTTAGGGATGAGAATCCCTTGCTTACACCGAATATGTGATCGTTACAATCCAATTCAACTTATATCATGTTTCTATCAAACATTAACAAATTATTTCAAGCAAATACGTTCTTACCAAGTATTAAGTGTCTTTTTAGGGCACATCTTAATCAAAGTTTGAACTTAATATTTTTAGCACATGCTTTGAATATTGATAAAGGGTAATTCTAACTACCAAACATATCAAGTTTAATTTCTCGAAAATGAAAGGTGAAAGCAATTTATCAAAAATTCAGAAATAAATTGTAATTAACAATTAAGCACACAATTCAGTAAAATAAATCAAAATGAATTATGCAACCCCTTTGGTTTGTCGCAAACTCGATGTGGTTGTACTTAGCAGATCAGCAGGTGGTCCGAACATGAATCCCGAGAAAATGTTCCCAAAACGCTCTGTGGTGGTACAGAGCAGAACCGGGGGTGTGAATAGCCAAAAACAGTTTGACTCGGCCTCCCGCCTTTAGAACAGTGCCTCCGCGCTCCGCCTTCCTCCGTGCTCCTCGCGAGGGTCCTCGTCCTCCTAATGTCTCCAGAACCTGCAAAAGAAGAGAGCAGGTGAGGAAACAGCGAGAAAACTAAAAAAAAACAGAGAGAGAGTTCAGGAAGGAGATTCCCCTGTTTCGGTGGCAGTCGCAGCGGTGGTTGTGCGTCGTGGACGAGGTGCTCTGTGATGGTGGCCGTGAGAGATGGAGACAAGAAGGAGATGGAGACAAAGAGAGGCCGAGATGGCGGGGAGGACGGCCTGCCTGGCTCTGTCGCGAGGCGGAACAGAGTCGCGGTGATGGCGGCTCTGTTTCGCGGTGGTTGTGGTGGCTCGCGAGGTGTTGTCTGGAGGGGGTGGTGGTGATTGGATGATGGACAAGGAGAGGGACAGGGACGGTGGCGAGGGATGTCTGTGCTAGCGCGAAACAGGGAAGTGATGGTGGTGGCGAGGTGAATGTCCAAAGGTGGTGGTGGTGCTCGGGTGATGTTGGTGGCGAGGTGACTGTGGCGGTGATTGCTGAGTGAGTGAGAGATGGATGAGTGGTGATGGTGATGAGAATCACTTGTGAGGAAGAGGTTTTGATTTTTGTGTAATCCTTATTTTCCCTTCTCTTCCTTCCCTTTTCTCACCCTATTCTCTTCTATTTATAGAGAAATATCAAAGTGAATAGGGATGTGATAAAGGGAAGATTCATCAAGGTATAAATGAGAGAATATTCTTTAGGGGTAGGATTGAGTTTGGGGTTATGGGTAGGTTTTGGGTTTAGGTTTGTGACCATCTGCTTTGTACCACCACTAGAATCGACCAATTGTCATTCCTTAAATTGTCGCCTTAATACGATTTCATCGTTCACGCTCAAATTCCTACAAAAACATGAAAACGAAATAATTACTATAAAATATAATAATCGAAACACTAACATGTATAAATTAAGGGATATATTATGTAATAATTATGTATATATCAAGTATCAAAGATATAACACCAAAGATCAGTGATCTTTGATACATTGATGGTAATTACAATAACCCAACAAGACCAATGTTTTAAATTACAAGATCAATGGTAATTACATTGATGGTAATTTTCTTGTATAAGACCAATGTTAATCTTTAATTAATATTTTTCTTTATTTTTAAAGTTAAATGTTTTAAATACGACTTCATTGAAAGAAAAACACAAGTTGTAATTTCTTGTAACTAAATAGACTTGAGTTTATTTATTAATGATAATAATACTTACAATGATATTATTTGTTTTCAAGAATCCCTTAAAGCTGAAAAAAAATTCAATCTTATTTGAATTTAAAGTTTTTTTCTTCAGATTTTGTTTTTCGTGAAAAAAAAAATATTAATATCAAAATGAAAATGTGAGTTATGAAATACATGATTCATAATTCGAAGATGAAGGGAATAAACGATCATATAATTAAATTTTTCAGCATTTCGAATGAAATAGAAATAAAGAAAAATGAAAATACACCTTTTGAGCTTTTTCATTTTGGACGAAACATGTTTGTGCATTACAATGAGTTGCCGTGGAAAGTGAATATAAAAGGGAATTGTTATGCCTTATATATAGATTTATCAACAATTGTTTAAGTATTCTATAAATATTTATCAATAATATAATTTTTTTTTGTTTATGTAATATTAAGAGAATTTATGTAAATGCTTAATGACCTTTTTTTGAAATTAATCATATCTTCTTAATACAAATTCTTTTGTTGAGTTATTCTGATTGTCTTTCCTATTTTTTGTAATACTTTCCAATTTTTTCTTCTACATTTTAGGTTGTTTCAATCATTAATTTGTAAACCATATCAACATTTTATGTTTTTAAATGAAAATAACCAATATAAACCTCTGGGCAAAACATATATGGATGAAGATTATACACATTTAACTGATTTTAGATTATTTTTTGCACAATATAATGATTGAGGGAATGTTATGTCTTGTTTTAGATAATCTAACAATAAAAACAATTGTGAAAAACTTGATTCCGAATTTTTTATCTAATGTTGTTTAAGCACTTGTAAGTTTCATACAAATATTAAGTTTTCTACAAATAATCAACAAAATTATAATTTGTTTTATTTATTTTATAAATAATTATTTAAATCTTTGATGACGGGCGAAACACATATAAAATGAAGGTAATATACATGTAGCTGATTTTAGATTAATTTTGGTTAAAGTTAACGTTGTTTCTTTGGTTTTGATACTTATAACCTAAAACACATCATTATATTTTAGATGTAAAACAAATGATATTACATTATTAGGCATAATCGCGAGATTAATAAATTATTTATTTAAGGATGTTATACAGGATTATATACAACCATATTCATTAATAAATTATATACTTTAAAGAGTTTTGATATATCTTTATGTTTATTTGGCAAGATGAATAAAAAGAAAGTGATTGGAAAAACGATTATATATATTTTAAAGAAATGACATTTTCATGTTATGTTTACATATTACGTATAACTAATGAGATTGATTTAGTTTGTCATTATACTTATATTTCTACAATTTATTAAAATAATACGATTATGCTATTAAAAAAATGACTTTTAATATCACTCCAAAAATGCTATCATAGAGCAAAAATTTTAATAACGTATGCTTTACGTTTTAAAAAATGAGTTAAAACACTATGGTAGAGTAAGATTTTTAACAACACTCCAAAAACGTTGTCTGTTTTTTTTTTTTTAAAGATTTTGGTTATTATTTATTTCACACGGTATATTAATAGAATTATTCTATCTCTTAATTCAATTATTATAGCGTTACTGTTTAACAAGGCAAAAGCTAACAGATTATGAATAAGTTATGTAAAAATTAAATTTCGAATGTAAGTCAAATTCGTTTAATATAACTGGACGACTTTCATTTTGGGAATGTTTCTAAAATTGTTGAAAATATTTAATTTTAAAAAGTGTTTTAGTTTAAAATCATTTATTAACCCACAACAAAGTATAAAATATACACGACAATACTGCACCAATTGCAATTCTCATTTATGTCTTCATAGATAATATAATAGCCGTGTATGATTATTTTGAAAAAACTCTATATGACCTTACTAAAGATAAAATGATTAACAATGCTTTTAAAAACACTTTTGCTAGACATATGAAGTTAACGATGATTAAACTTATAAAAGCTTTCGAAATTATTTTAAATTAAATTTTTTTGTTATCGAATGAATTTTTAGGAAAGAATATAATACTTAATGTTAATGGAGTATCAAAGATATAACACCAAAGATCATTGATCTTTGATACATTGATGGTAATTACAATAACCCAACAAGACCAATGTTTTAAATTACAAGATCAATGGTAATTACATTGATGGTAATTTTCTTGTATAAGACCAATGTTTATCTTTAATTAATATTTTTCTCTATGTTTTAAAGTCAAATGTTATAAATACGACTTCATTGAAAGAAAAACACCAATTGTAAGTTCTTGTAACGAAATAGACTTGAGTTTATTTATTAATGATAATAATACTTACAATGATATTATTTGCTTTCAAGAATCTCTTAAAGCTGAAAAAAATTTCAATCTTATTTGAATTTAAAGTTTTTTTCTTCAGATTTTGTTGTTTGTGAAAAAAAAATATTAATATCAAAATGAAAATGTGAGTTCTGAAATACATGAAACATAATTCGAAGATGAAGGGAATAAACGATAATATAATTAAATTTTTCAGCATTTCAAATGAAATAGAAATAAAGAAAAATGAAAATTACACCTTTTGGGCTTTTTCATTTTGGACGAAACATGTTTGTGCATTACAATGAGTGGCCGTAGAAAATGAATATAAAAGAGAATTGTAATGCCTTATATATAGATAATTCAACAATGGAAAAAATTGTTGAAAACTTACTTCCGAATTTTTCATCTAATGTTGTATGAGGATTGGCAAGTATCAATATTTATCAAGAATATAATTTTTTTTAATGCAATATTAAAAGAATTTATGTAAATGCTTAATGACATTTTTTTGAAATGAATCATATCTTGTTAATACAAATTCTTTTGTTGAGTTATTCTGATTGTCTTTCCTATTTTTTGTAATACTTTCCAATTTTTTCTTCTACATTTTAGGTTGTTTCAATCATTAATTTGTAAACCATATCAACATTTTATGTTTTTAAATGAAAATAACCAGTATAAACCTATGGGCAAAACATATACGGATGAAGATTATATACATTTAACTGATTTTAAATTATTTTTTGTTATCTATACAGGTTAACGTTTTCATTTTATAGTATTCTAAAAACATTGTATAAAACTATATAACAACATTTTTTAAACGCTATGAAAAATGTTACAACAACGTTCAACAATATACAATAACATTTTATAAATGCTATAAAGGTATCAAAACGTTGTTAAAATAACAATTTTAATAACACTCGAAAAATGCTATTATATAGCAAGACTTTTTAATATCATGATCTTTACATGGTAAAACAGTGATTTAAAAGTTTATCATAGAGCAAGACTTTTAATAGTCTCCAAAACGCTATATGTGTGTGTTTTTTTTTTTTTTTTTTTCTGCATGTATTTTTTTTTGTTATCCCTTGTTTTTTTGTAGATTTTGGTTGGTGTTCATTTCACATGGTATACGAATAAAGTTTGCTTTTCTACTTAGTTCAATTATTATGACACTATTGTTTCAGGATGCTCAACAGCTACTAGCTTATGAAAAATGATATAAAAATTAAATTACAAATGTAACTCATATTCATTTCTTAAGACTGGACGACTCTACTATTGGAAAATGTTTCTAAAAATGGTGAAAGTATTCAAGTTTCTAAAAAGGTTTCAGTTGAAAATCATTTATTGACATATAACAAAGTATGGAAAAAAACATAGCAATACTACACCAATTGCAACTCTAATCTTTGTCTGTACATGTAATAGGATAGCCATGTATGATTATTTTGAAAGAACTTTAGATATACGATGCTTCTAAAAACAATTTTGCTGGACTTATAAAGTTGACGGTGATCACACTTATAAAAGCTTTTTAATTTGTATTGAATCAAAGAATTTCGTAATTTTTAGCAAATAATATCATGCTTTATGTTAATGGAGCACCAAATATTAAATATCTTTGTTACATTGATAGTAATTACACCAAACAAAAAAGCACATTTGCACTCGCACACACATACATATATATTTATTTATATTAATACAATATATTGTTTAAGTCGCACATTAGGGATATAGTTTGAAATTCTATATTGTTTAATACAATATATAGTTTCTTGTAGAAGACCAATGGTCATCTTCCATTTATATTTCTCTCTGTGTTTTAAAGTCACGTGTTGTAATTACACCTTCATCCAAAGAAATGCACAAATTGTAAGTTCTTAGTAAATAAACAGACTTGAGTTTATTTATTAGTTTATTTCATTAATGATGATAATACTTGTTAAAAAATTTCAATATTTGTTAAAAGCTGAAAGTTTTTCAGATTTTGTTGTTCATGCAAAAATGTATCAAACTATGACTGGATAATCGTTTACCGTGGAGTCGTTGGCTGTAAAAAAATGAAAGGCATTAACGATCATATAACTAATTTTTTCAGCATCGTGAAGGAAATAAAAACAAATGAAATGTAAGATACACCTTTTGGGCAGTTTAATTTTGCATGACATTCGTTTGTGCACTACAATGAGTGCACATAGAAACAAAATACAAATGTGAATGTTATGCCTTATATATATAATCCAACAATTTAAATTGATGCGTCCAAAAATCGTCCTCCTGTGAGTTTGACCTGCAAAACAACTGTTACACTGTTAAGGATCACCTTTTTGGTGCCCAAAGGCACTCTGATGCTCAAGTCAGTAACTCAGTTCGAAGAATGATGTAAATCGGAATAAAACTAAGTTAAAGTTGCATACCTCTATCGAATGTTCCATTTACCTTTTATAATAATTGTAGTTAACTCTCTGCATAACTTAAGTATGTGAGACGCAACGGAAGGAGATGTTTTTGTAAGAGTCTCATCCTTAATGGAGATGCGTTCATGGAGGCGTAAATCCCTCCACGGCTCTTTTTTGGTACAATGTTCTTCTTCTTTATGAGAAAACGTGTATCAGGCTTGGATTTGGGTTTGATTCGTCTGGGTCTAGATTAGGATCTTGTTTATGCCTCCTTAGTAGTGGGCATAGTTTGGGCCTCTATAATTGGCCTCATTCCTTCTGGGCTTTATGAGCTGGCACAATAAATCGTGCATTGTATTCTCGTGATGAAACTTTATTCCACGTGTGCGGTCGTGATAATCGATCTATTTTGATGTATCATCATAAACAATTGTGAAAATTTTACTTCCAGATTTTTATCTATTGTTGTTTGGGCACTGGTAAGTTTTCTACAAATATTTACCAAAACTATAATTTGTTTTATTTCATGGAATATTAGAAAGAGTTATGTAAAGACTTGATGACATTTTTTTTAAATGAATCATGTCTTGTTGATACAACCTCTTCTATTTTAGTTATTTTGATTGTTTTTCCCATTTTTTGTAATAACTTTCAGTTTTTTCTTCTACATTTTGGTTTGTTTCAGTTTCTAGAACCAATCAATATTTTATGTTTTTGAATGCAGATAACCAGTACCAACCTATTGGCGAAGCATATATGGATGAAGGTAATATACATTTAACTGATTTTATATTGTTTTCTATTTAGGTAAACATTTTTCTTTTGGTTTTGATAATTGGAACCTGAAAGCACAACCTACTATTTTAGATTCAAAATGAGGGATACTATATTGTTAGGCAGAATCGTATGATTCAAATTTAATGGTTTAGGCAGAATTGTTAGGCATATTGTATATATGAATATGTTTTGCTATGCATTTTTAGAATGTGAGCTTTTATAAGAAAGATTTAGTAAATTGAGCTTTCCGTGAATGAAGATTATTTGATTCACAACTTGTGTTATCTAAAATAGAATATATGTGTTATTATTTTCATGAATAAGACAGCAATAGAAAGTAATTCATATTAGAATAGAATCCATGTGTTATTATTTTCATGAATAATATTAAATTATTAATAATAAATAATTAAAAAAATTAATTCGGGACAGGATTGGATGTGCGGGATTGAAAATCTTCATCCCGATTCTTCCACTCTAGATCGGGATGGGATCAGGATGAAATTGATAAATCCCAATAAAACTCGAAAAATCAGGACGAGACAAAATCAAGATCTCGGGATGAGATGCCCACCTCTAGTGTCATATAGTAGGTCTAAAAAAATGGGTTAATTGCAATTTCCCCCTATAATATATAGCTGATTTAGTTTTGCCCCCAATTAACATTCATATTGCATTTTCCTCCCTAAGACTAGCGGTCAACGTGCCTTGACTGTCAAACACTTCACGTGCCATCATTCCGCCTATTTTGGATGATGAAAATGCCCTTCACGTGCTTATCGCGCCTGATTTGATAGCATGTCAATCCCAACTGTATGTTACCTGAACCAAGCGCGTGGACGACTAGGGATTTTTCCCTGTCAGCTCGTACCATTGAAGAGACAGACAATGGAGGGAAAACTCCATTCCTTTTCATTCTCTCTGTTCCGTTTCTCCTATCTCCTTTCTCCATGCGTTCTCCCGCTTTCTACATAAACCCTTGTAGTGTCCTCTCTCCCCAATCCTCGAAAACCCTTTTTCTTCTTTGTGTTCTTTGAAGCGACGACTCAGAGAGACAAATAAGAGAGAGGTGATCTTGTTTAATGGCGAAGGGCTCGGTCTGGACTTAGCCCTAGATCTCCGAGTAGTATCGGAGGGGATGGTGGGTCATCCTGGCGTGCGAAAGGCAGCCGAAGTGATCCTACAGATGATCAAATAGGGCAAAATTGCAGGACGAGTAGTCCTCCTGGCAGAGCAACTGGGGATGGGGAAGACGACCATCGCCATGGGAGGAGCGCGATGAAAGGCTCGTTTATCGTGTTGGCGATCGTTCCCTACAGATGTTTATCTGATTTTGCAATTGCTAGGGAGGAGGCTAACAATGATGTTTTCTGTGTTTGTCTGTATGAGCGATCGAATTGATGGCCATAGCTTCTCTACCACCACCTCCATCTCGAAAAGACAAGTCAATTGTCATTAGAGCCGTGTGGTTGGACAACCTAGAGTCCGAGTTTAACCTCATTCAAGACCTGATCGATGGGTACCCCTTCATTTCCATGGACACAAAGTTCCCCGGCGTCGTCTATCCCCCAATTTCAGACTCCGTCAATACCACCATCAACACAAATTTGAAATCTTTTCATTAACGTCATCCCTTCGATCACTATCGTTTTCTCAAAGAGAACGTCGACGCCTTGAATCTGATCCAGGTTGGACTCACGCTTATCGTTCTTCCTCTCCACCACCACACCCAGAAGCTGCAGGCCTGGGCTTGGGCCTGAAATAACTACTGTACTCATTCTCCAGCGCATCCTTTCCATAAGCAGACGCCTCTGCACTAGACGAGTACGAAGGTCGCTCATAATCAACCTCATCAGACGTGGAGGAGATGGGGTAGCAGAGCTCGGCATAAGGATCAATGGGTCGGCCGTAAGTGAGGGCGATGTCGTATCCTCCGTTGTATGGGTAGATCGTAGTCATCGAAGTCGTCAACATCTTCGTCGTCTCTTCTGTACACCATGCTTTCTTTGGATTGCTTTGTTTTGTGCCTGATCTATGGATCTCTGTTTGAGGAGATCTAGAAAGCTTCTAAAGAATAAGAGTTGACAGTGAAATGTGGCTCACTCAAATCTGTTGCTGATAATAGCGATTTTGCCATTATTGATTGCATTTCGACACGAGTGCCGATAGTGCTACTAGTAAAACTAACACTCGTACGCGCATGGGACCGTGTGTGCTACCGGTCATAATCAGATCTACAGAAATAATGTCCAATTGGAAGCTGTTGGTTCAATTGACAAAATTCAAAGCCCATTTTCAACTATTAGTTTGATTTGGGCCATTTTATCAATTCTTAGAACAATTTAATTTGGAGAGTTTTGGTTAAGTTCCAACTTGGAACTTCCAACAAATAGATGAAGTGTTTCTACTTTAGAAATAGTAAAACAAAATCAGCCCCAGAGTTGAAAAATGGGAAAATTTCCAAAAATTCTGGAGTAAATAGAGAGATCAAATCCTCAGGTTCAACTGCATCTCCGCGAACCATTCCAAAATTATATGAAGAGAAGGCACATAATTTGTGGGTGTTTTCAATCTCGAATCTCGAGGATGCCACTAAAAATTTCAATAGGTTGCTTAAGATTGAAGAAGGTGGATTTGGGAGTGTCTATAAAGGTTCCATTAGGCCTCCTGGTGTTCATTAGATGTTATTCCATTGTGTTATATCAGATTTTTGCAATGATGTTAAGGCATTTGATTACAATATGCTATTAAAATTCAATGAACATCAAATGAATTTAAATTGTTGCAAGAACATCAAACTTTGTTGCAAGAATATCCAATGAACATCAAATAAATTTACATTGTGCTTTAACATCCAATGTACACGTACTCTTTCAAAATCTTGCCTACTTCAAACCTCCTATTCACTTTTTTTTATTGTGCTTGTGACATCATGGGATATGCAAGAAAATCAATTAAGTGTTGTTAATTAGCAGTAACTTAACCCCTTAAAATATATTGCTAGCAGGAACTTAACCCCTTAAAATAAATTTGAATGTAACTTTGTCATCTGCAACAAAACTGACCTAACGGATGATGAAGATGAGTTGCAACTTAAGTTTGCCATCAAAACTTGGCAAGCTTTTCCACTTATTAATGCTTGATTAATCTACAGTGAAATAATATGTAGATGTAGTAGTAGAAGCAGATGTGAGAGTTATTGGTGGTGAAGTGTAGACTGTGGTGGTGAAGTGGAGATGATGGTGGTGAATGAGGAGTTGACGGATTATCCCAACGTCTTGGTGGAAGTTTGAATCTCAACCCTCAATTTTAATTGCATCAAATTTGAATCTCAGCCACTAGACCATTAAAGGGTATTTTGGATAGTAAAATATGACATTTTTTAAGCTAGCACTGTCAAGGCACGTTGATCGCTAGTCTTAAGGAAAAAGTTGTTGAGGTTCAGCCCATTAGGGTGGATCCAACTTTGGTAATTAATCAAACATAATTTCAAAATTTGTTGAATAAGGAAAAAATGTTTTTCAATAAGAAACAAAAATAGAGTTTTTGTGTTTTGAATAAGAAATGAGTTGGCAGCTGGTTAATTAAATATAAACAAAGTTATATTTGAGGTGGTGTTGGGCGGCTGCAAACAAGTATAAATATGTGCATAAAACAGAGTTTTATTCATAGTGTTTTCAGAAAAGCTGCTGCGTGAATAAGCAACAGAGAACATAGTATTCTCTTTGGTGTTTGGTGCGGCTGTGTGCGCGTGGACGGTGACTTTGTGTCTGATTCTTTGGGCGTGATTTTGTGCGACAAAGTGTGACGCGTGATTGCGATATCAACTTAATTTTGTCGATTGATTTGGTAGAAGAAGTTGAAGGAGCTTTTGGGATAATTTGCGTGAGGTAACCTATGTTTTTTACTCCTTGTATTACTAAAGCTTTGGGCAAAAAAACTTGAGAAGTTATTGTACTTCTTCTTATTTGATTAGTGGATTCTCTCGGATTTGCCCTGTGGTTTTTCCCTTCACATTGAAGGTTTTTTCACGTAAATCTTGGTGTCTCGTTTATTATTGCTTTAGATTATTTTCTTGGTATTGTTTTATTGGTATTTGTCACAACAAAAGTGCAGTATCAATGTTAATTGGTGGCAAAACTGAATAAGCCATATATTATGAGGGGAAATTGCAATTAACACAAAAAAAATTATAAATGGTGGTGTCAAAAAATTGTAGTCATTGCTTAAAACAGACCCTGTCAAGACACGTTGATCGCTAGTCTTAAAAAAAAAAATACAATATAAATATTAATTGGTGGCAAAGCTGAATAAGCCCTATATTATAAAGGGAAAATTGTAATTAACACAAAAAAAAAAATTTATAAAATGGTGCTGTCAAAAAATTCTAGTCATTGCTTAAAACAAACCCAAGTGCTATAGCTGGAAAAGGTCAAAACTTTCCCAACTTCTCCAATTCCCTTCCTTTTCTTCCATTTTTTTGGAGCACAAGTTTATCTAATGGAGGCATACATTTAAAACACACACACATATATATATATATATATATATAATATATATCAGTTCTAGTTTTAGTTGGATAGTAAACTTGGCACCTTCCTATAGGAACACTTTTAAACCACCTAATTATCAGCAACATTTTTAACACTAATACTAAAATGATTATAAAGATCTACAAGCAAATTCATTAAATATTCTTTTTGGATAATGGTCAATCAAGCAAATTCAAGGCTATCAAAGACGGGACATAGGTTTGTCATGTCACCTAAACACCTTATATGATGTCTATACCAACCTTACAATTAAAAATTGTCAAGACTCTAAGACACTTATTTAAGCTCAATATTTTATAATGAAGTGTAAATTTTCTATGTTGTTAAGCGACCCTAAAAAACTTTTAGAGCCAGACACTAGATTAATCTATACGATATCAATCCATATATATTATGAATTATAATTAGAAACCAAAACTCCGCATCCTGGTCACATTGATACTTTACTTATACACGACCATGACCATAATTTGGTTGGAAATAGAAAAATACGTCATTTTATATGAGTAGATTAATTATTTGATCGAATCAGTGTAAATATTTTTGTTTTCAACAAGTAGGAGATCGCAATCGAATCGTATCTTACAAGGCAAGTGTCACTCAAACAGAATTTTGATTTCTTTATATTTTTAAAATTGTCATATTATCGACAAGTGGTTGTAACGGAGTAACGGTCCCAATCAATGATGACAACAACACTATCACATGGCGAAACCATATACGTCAAAGTCCAACTATCAACCAAGACTTAAACAACCATTGTCACCAACCTTCGTTTTGGCCTTCTGAATATGAACAATAACATTTCTTCGCATAGAATTTAGACATCGTTGCGAAGTTCATGATTTTCTTGAAATTAGGTATAAAGCGATGGTTGAAAATTTCAACTAGTTAGCTAAAAATGCATGGTTGGTTTGTGAGTTTAGGACTTAATTTGTTTTGGTCAAAAAGTGGGAAAATCCTATCTTGATTGAAAGTGGAGGGTTAATTATGGTGATAAGTGATTAAGGTGTTAAAGTCTCAGGGGGGTGAGGTGTAACAATTAACAAGGTTGCTTATGACACTAATATTGTTAATCCTTGTCACTGTTTAAAGTGATTACTTTGTTTAACATAGATTAGTAACAGATCATAAAGATAAAACACTACATTTTCCATGTTAACCAACACTTTAATGGTTGTTTTATACATAAAATTCAAATAATACACATTAAGATTATTCTTCAACGAATGAAATCAATGTACTGTATTTTCGTAAATTTAATAAATGATTGAAGAGTTAGTTTGTCACATGTCCACTATAATTAAGATGAATCTCATTAATCTTCAAATTCTAAACGATTGAAGAGTCACTTTATCACGTGTCCACAATAATTAAGATGAATCCCATTAACCTCCAAATTCTAATATTTTTACTTAAAAAAAATCTACGTTTCATTGTTCCTTGTAATAATCTAGAGACAAACTCAATTATTAATGCTTTCCAAACAAAAAAAAAAAACTCAATTATTAACACACAAAATTTGACCATAAGTGATTTAGTGTCTATCTCTCAATCAATGAACAAGTCAAAATGTTGTTTTCTTTGCCACCCTACCCTGACACAAATTCACTCAATTATCCAATTTAATTTTTTTATTTTTTTTTTCAAACAAGGGTGAAGAAGCTGTGAAAACACCACCCTACAATCCCAACTAAATATAAGATCACCATTTCCCCTCCACACACAAACATCTCATCCCACCTCACCTTCCTAACCAACACATCTCTCCTTCTTCCACTTGGCAACTTGTCACCTATATACATACACCTTGTTCTCTTATTTTACAAATCTTCTTGTTCCTCATTCAGAATCATCTTCATCTTCATCTTCATCTTCATCTCCATTTCATTTCTCATTTTGTGCTTTACAAAATTTAATCACAAATTCACGAAGTTACAATTGATGATTGAGGGATTAGAATGATAGAATCGGAAGGCAGAGGAGGGACTATGTATGATACAAAAAGTCTTCCTCGAGCGGAATACAACAACCACGTTTATAATTCTGATCCGACAATTTCTTCGACACCATCAACGGCTAACATAGAAGACCTCACAAGGGTCAGCAGTGCTTCCGCTGTAGGTTACTACGACCAAATGAGTGCAGAAAACTCTCCTTGTAATATGTCACCATGGAACCAATCTTCTTCCCCCTTGAACTCTCCATGGTCGAAGACCTCCGCATTTGAAGATCACATGAAGTTACCTCAAAATGGACTGATTGGATCGCTTGTTCGCGAAGAAGGGCATATTTATTCTTTGGCTACTTTAGGTGATCTTCTTTATACTGGTTCTGATAGCAAGAATATACGAGTTTGGAAGAATATGCAAGAGTATTCGGCATTTAAATCTGCAAGCGGGCTGGTTAAGGCGATTGTTATTGCTGGAGAGAAGATTTTTACTGGTCATCAAGATGGAAAGATTCGAGTATGGAAGGTTTCTCCAAAGAACCCCAGTGTTCACAAACGAGCTGGAACTCTACCTAAGTTGAAGGACATCATCAAAACTTCTCTCAACCCTAGCAATTATATTGATGTTGGACGACATCGAACCCTCTGGATCAAGCATTTTGATGCCATTTCTTGTCTGAGCTTGAATGAGGATCAAGGACTTCTTTACTCAGGCTCTTGGGATAAGACCTTAAAGGTTTGGCGAATTTCTGATTCCAAGTGCATGGAATCCATAAATGCTCATGATGATGCTGTAAACTCCGTCGTTGCTGGTTTTGATGGTATGGTTTTTACGGGGTCAGCTGATGGAACTGTGAAAGTTTGGCGAAAGGAGACTCAGCCAAAAGGTGTTAAACATGCATTTGTTCAAACACTATTAAAACAGGAATGCGCGGTAACGGCCTTAGCTCTAAATCCATCAGCTTCGACGCTCTACTGTGGTTCTTCGGACGGAGTAGTTAACTTCTGGGAACGCGAAAAACAGCTATCTCACGGTGGAGTGCTCAAAGGGCATAAACTGGCCGTGCTGTGTTTAGCTACTGGAGGGAATTTAGTGTTCAGTGGATCAGCTGATAAGAGTATATGCGTGTGGAGGAGGGACAATGGGGTTCATACTTGCTTGTCGATTTTAACAGGCCATACCGGGCCTGTGAAGTGCTTATCAGTTGAAAGGGATCAAGAATCGTCGGCTCGTGATCAACAATGGATTGTATACAGTGGAAGTCTTGATAAATCAGTGAAGGTGTGGAAGGTGGCTGAACAACCTCCGGATGCGACTCAAATGCAGCAGCATCAGCACTCGATCGAAGGCCTATCGCCTCCTGATTCTTCGTTCTCTTCAACTAATAGTAATAGTGTCAGTAGTAGCAACAGGGCGAGGAACTACTAAACACACATCAAGAAACAGGAAGCAACTAACAACAACAAGAGCCCATAAGAAATTAAATGGAACAGTATTCTAATCTGTAAGCAGGAGTTGTTAGTCCATTCGAAGGGCTCGAAAAATGCGGTGTGTAAGTATACTGTTATAACAAAAAACTACAAAAAAAAATAAAATGATTCACAATATATTGGGTGGGATTGAGCATAAAATGCTGGGGATGAGTGATTGATAATGAGAGATCTCTGTTGGAATTTGTGGATGGGATGAAGTTCTAATGACAAATATTTTCTAAAGGAAATGTACTTTATACATACGTTTATTAATGTTCAATTTATCAAATCAATGCAAAATTTACAAATGCTTTCATGTTAGTACCATTGAATGTCAAATATGTTTCTGGCACTCTTTTCATTACGAATTTCATTCTCAAAATTGAGAATTGGCTCTGTGGATTCTATGAAATTATCAAATTAGACAAGATAGAACTTTTATATTCGATCGACAGTGCCTATAACATTGTTTATGGAAAAACATTTTATAAACTCCATCTACATGTTAAGGCCCTTGTTTTATGTTCTCAAATCGCTTTCAAAGTTTATGGTTTCTAAACCTTCTCGAATTGAACAAGTCTGGAAGCTAACAAGTAGAGAAATTTTCAGGTTTATGCATTGCCATTTCTTTGATTTGCCATTTATCGCATTATTTCCTTGTGATTATTGCCTCATGTGCCCGCTCATGTTCTATCGTCCAATATCATACCTATTTACCAAATATATATGGCGACGAACATTTATTTAGAAAAACCTGCATCCTTATGAGGATCTGCATGCAATCCTTACAGTAACAAGACTTATAGTCAGTCAGGTAACCGTTGATTGATCGATCATAAAACCTGAGGATGCATCGATAGAAATCCTATTTACCAAATATATCTCGACATGAACATTTAGTTACAAAAACCTGTTATGAGGATCTGCATGCAATCCTTATAGTAACAAGAGTTACAGTCAGTCAAGTAATTGCTGATTGATTGATCGATGGTAAAACCTGAGGATGAGTCAGTGGGACTCCATAACTACAGCCCATCGGGTTAGGCCCAACCCGCTCAAGTCACGTGCAAACGATTCCTCACTGCACCCGACCCTACCCGTACAACTACAATTCCCTTACAAGTAGGCCCCACTTCATCACCTCACGTGTTCTCTGTTCTTCACCCGATTTGTTCTTCTTATACACACAACCAAACAAAACCCTCCCCATTCTACGCATCCCACGTGTCTCCTTCCGCCACATCAGCAAACCCATTTTATCTCATCCCAAAAAAACACAAAGGCTACGTTTGGTTAGCAATTTTTCTTGGGCTGTTTGGTTTTCTATTTATTAACTGGAAATCTACTCTTTATAAGATTGATTTTCTAGTGCTCCTATCAATCCAAGTTTGAACAGAGGCATCAAAATCGTGTTCATGGAAATTGATGGTACATCAAACAGTCATGCGATCATAGCCATACTATTGCTATAGGTCAATCATAATATATAAAATGCTTCAACACGATCCCATGTTTAAACCATTCTTCAGCTCGTAAGTCAAGCTTTTAAGCCCAAATTATGTCAGCCCACATGACACGAATCTTAAAACTTGGATCAGGACAATAAGGCCAGAACACAAGTCTTTGATATATTACAAGCTCGAGATTTATGCACACAACTCAATTCTTAAACCAATCAAGCACGTTGTCGAAGAGATTCAGTAATGTAAAAATAAGATTCTAGATGAGATCTCCCCCTTTCATCATGCCCTTGATAGCTTGAGAATGAAACACTTGCTATAAAATATAGGTAAAGGAAAGAAGAAATATAGTGATCCCCGACATCATTATTGTATTATCGAAAATGAATTTTCATGTCTATTTTTTCTTGCAACCAAACCAAACCTAACGGACCAAATAAAAATCCCAAAAATGAAAAAAAAGCAGATTCCATACTAACCCCTTGTGCGGTTTTCTTCGGTGTCCTTTTCTCTCTGCTCACTGTAAAGAAAAGCAAACCAAAAGAAAAAGTAATAAACGACAGCTCTGCTTCTTCTTCTCCACCTCTCTCTCTCTCTCTCTGTTGGTAAGACAAAACAATCTTTTCTTTCTGTCTTTCTTTGTTTCAGATCTGTTTGTTCGCTCGCTCGCTCGCTCGCAAGCTTTGATTCTCTCTTTATCACTTTAAGTTCCACTCAAATTCATGTTCAATCTTCACTTCACAACATCTCAAGATCTAATTCAAACAAATTTCACTTCACTGTACGCACTGTAAGAATTATTGTTCATTAGAGTGTGAATGAAGGAGCTTCAATGGAAGAAGCTCCTTCGACACTGTTTTTGTAACATCTTTGCAAGTTCTTGAGTAGGATCTCTCTGATAATTAGGGTTTGTTGAGGTTTTGGTGAGTGTTGCGTAGATGAAGGGGCTTTTAAGCCGAATGATGCCGGTATCGGCTCCTCCTATACCTGATGATGAAGAAGAAGAGGATGTAGAGTATTCATTTGCAGCAGAGTATGACGGACCTCCGGTGACATACGAGCTGCCTCGAGCGCTTCCGGTGGATATTAAGCGGATACCGACTGCTTCGGTGGTGGATCGGACTTCTCTTAATGGTAAATTTTCATTAGTACCTGTTGTTCAGCCGGTTCATGTAGTGGATCATGTGAAGAAAGAGGTTTCGAAGGAGTTAGGATTAGGTTTAGATCTGTTGGTGGTGGCTCCGAAGTTTGAGAAGAGTGGTGGAGATATTAATGAGCGTAGAGTTTCGAGTGAGATTAGTAGTTCGAGCACTTTAGGGTTTTCGAATAGCTGTGATCCGTCTTGTGAATTGTCTGATGTTATTGATAGCTCGGGTGCGTTGGAGTCTTCGAATGGTCGTGAATGTTCCCGGGAGTTGTCAAGTAGGATAAGTAGCTCGGATATATTAGATATAACTAACAGTGATGATAATGGATCTGGCGAGATTGGAATATTAGATGTTTTGGGGTCATCTAAGGATAGCAAGGAGAGTTTAGATTATGTAAATGATAGGAGTCGTCATGACTGGGGATCGAATGAGTCAGTTTTGAGTTGTCAATTGCCGTCTTCGGAGATTGGCTCTTTCAGGGCTGAAGAATGCGGTAATGTGTCTCAAAGAAATGCTAAAAGAACAGCGGTTGTGACCTTCCTTGATGTACAAACAAGTGGTTCAATTGATGAGGGGTTTAGTCCTGTTGAGTCTGATACAGTACTAGAAAGAAAAGAATCTGCCACTAAAGGAAAGAAGGGATCGTGTTATCGATGCTTTAAAGGAAATAGGTTCACTGAAAAGGAGGCTTGCATTGTTTGCAGTTCGAAATACTGCAGTAATTGTGTTCTTAGAGCAATGGGCTCGATGCCGGAAGGAAGGAAATGTGTTACTTGTATTGGATGTTCGATTGATGAGTCAAAGAGAGCGATATTGGGGAAATGTTCTCGGATTCTCAAACGGCTGCTTAGCGAGTTGGAAGTTCGACAGATAATGAAAGCGGAGAAATTATGTGAAATAAATCAGCTACAACCAGAGCAGGTTTATGTGAATGAGGTTCAGCTTTGTCAAGAGGAATTGGATATATTGCAAAGCTGTTTAAACCCGCCGGCAAAGCTAAAACCAGGAAGCTACTGGTATGACAAAGTATCCGGTCTTTGGGGAAAGGTGAGCACAGAGTATAATCACAGTACTTGAGTTTGATTATGTTTTTATAATTTTGTTTACATAGGCATTTAGCTTGACATGGTAATGAAATTTGACAGGAAGGGCAAAAGCCTTGCAAAATCATTAGCCCTCATTTAAATGTTGGAGGTCCTATCATGCCAGATGCTAGCAATGGTAACACAAAAGTCTTTATAAATAACAGGGAGATCACTAAAGTGGAGTTACGGATGCTTCAGGTTTGTTTTGGAGACACAATTAGTCTTTGTCATGGTTTTACTGAAAAACAATTAAAAAAAACACTATTCTCTTGATCTTGCAGTTAGCAGGAGTCCAATGTGCTGGAAACCCCCACTTCTGGCTGGATGAGGACGGGTCGTATCAGGAAGAAGGACAAAAGAGCGTAAAAGGGAATTTATGGAGCAAGGTGTGTGTATGAAGACGTGTTACTTATTGTCTTTGTTGATTTCCTTGCTAGCACATTTACTTAATGAGGGATTTTCTTCAGGCTGGGACAAAGCTGGCTTGTACTATTTTGTCGCTGCCTATTCCTTCCAAGGCAGAAAATCCTGCTGGAGAAGAAGTGAATGATCTAATTGGTAAAGTTCTCCCTGACTACATTGAGAAAAGAACACTTCAGAAGCTTCTTTTGGTTGGATTCAAGGGATCTGGGACGAGCACGATTTTTAAACAGGTATTACCTAATTGGAGAAAACTTCGTTATCCTTCCCTTGTTTTATGTTGACTTCCAATGCAAGGCAATATATGCTGTTATCTCTTTTAAATGCTACTAAGAAAGTTGACAAATTTGCTACTGTTTGATCATTATTATGTTTTGTTCCTTGCACCGTCGGGTTGCTGGACCAAAGTTCAACTCCATCTGATGTTCTTAACCAATTAATAATTCATAATTGTATTTTACTTTTGGATTGATTCATTTACATGTTATTCCAGACAAAGATCTTGTATAAAACCGATCCTTTCTCGGAAGAAGAGCGCCAAGGTATCAAGTTGGTTATCCAAACTAATGTATACTGTTATCTTGGTATACTGCTTGAGGGCCGTGAACGATTTGAGGATGAAAGTTTGACTGAAATGGGGAAAGAACGACTGCTTGATCAAGCAAGTGCTACAGGTATGGTTCTTTAATAGCTATTAGACATTTAGAAATTTATTCGTATGTAGCGATAACTTATTCCTTACATATGATGCTTTCAAAGATCGAAGAATCAGAATGATGAGGCAGACCATGTTAATACTTTTAAGTATTATGCTGGCATGGATTTTAAAAAGAAAAAGAAAAAAGAACGAAGTGTTTTTAAGTTCCTGCAGTATAACCTCAAGGAAGCAAAACATTAATGGTTATGAATAGAAAAAAGAAAAAGGAAACCAATTATGTTCAAACTAGGTTTTGAAGCAAGGCACCTATAAACATTCATTGTTTTAGAGATACTAAGCAAGAACACAAATAAGAACTCAATGACTATTTGCTTTTGAACTAACTTTTACATATTGACATTGGAAACATGTTCTGAATCCAATGTCTAGCAAGAATCTAGTGATGTTGATACATTGCTTATATGATGGTATGAATCAAATCTGACTGCAAAATCTGGTTAATTACAGAGACTTCAGGTGAGAGGGATGCAAAAACTATCTATTCCATCAGCCCAAAGTTGAAAGCATTCTCTGATTGGCTTCTCAAAGTTATGGTGTCTGGTAATTTGGAAGCCATTTTCCCAGCCGCTACTCGTGAGTATGCCCCTTTAGTGGAGGAGTTGTGGAAAGATGATGCCATTCAGGCTACATTTAGACGGAGAAGTGAGCTACAAATGCTACCTGGAGTTGCTAGTTACTTTTTAGAGCGGGTAAGATGTGCATCAATAGGAACATATTTTGGTTATTTCTGTTATTAAATCGACAACGATTAATCTCTTCTCGCTAGTAGAACATTACGATTTTTGAATTAATCGTTTGAATAATCCATTGGCTTAGAAATCAATGATTTTTGGCTGATTTACCAATTAATTGCGATTAATCACTTTCAAAACTCACCAATTAATCGGTCCATGGCAATGTCTTATAAGCAAATGAAAAAAAATCAAGGTCTTTGTTTTATTTATTTATTGCCTTAACCTCATCAATACGTACCCATAGAGTCTGAGAAGAGGCTATATATATATATTTTGATGATGAAAAAAGAACGACGAAAGGAATAAAAACAAAACTAAAAAATATAGAGTATCTGATATTAGGGTGTGTTTGGTTGCATGAAATCCTATGCCATGGGAATCCATGAGGGAACCCCTACATTTTAGACTAAATTGATATATCACTTCACATCCACCATTTGATTTTGTGATCAATGGTAGGAATGGAAGTCTCATGAACATTGGAATCCCACTCCTTGGTCCCCCAAGGCATGTGATTCTCATGTTCATGGGACATCCATTCCTACCATTGATCACAAAATCAAATGGTGGATGGGAAGTGATACCTCAAATTAACATAAAATATTGGGGTCCCCTTATGGATTCCCATGACATAGGATTCCATGCAACCAAACACACGCTTATATTCTTAATTTTCTTTAAATTGTGACAAGTGATATCTACTACTTCAATACACATTAAAAAAAAAATTCTTGAAGAAAAATTATTTTACTTGGGAAGGATAAAGAAAATATGTATATAAAATATAGGCCAATTAATATTGATTAATCTTATATCGCTCCTTAACTAATTAGGGTCCGATTAACGATTTAACTACATAGCTAGTTATATTCCCGGCCTCATTTATTTATTCTCTTTTGCTCTATACCGTATCCAAATTTTAGTCCCTTCTTGTATTTTTGGAATTTTAGCATACCACCAATGGGATTGCTTTCTAGCAACACCCCTGCTACTGGAATTTATGTTTCTTTTCATTTGTCCAAACATATATCTGCTTTATATGACAAGAGTTCTCCCTCAAGGGAAAGCATTTATAGAATTGCCTCAAATGGTCATAAACAGTTTGGAGCTTAAGGTAGAAAAGCGGAAGATCATTGTCTTAAATATCTAAATCTTTTCTAGTAATTCAATACAGTTATTTATTCGCAAGTCAACTTACAGGACCGTATAAAACAAGCAGTTTACTTTTGCTTCACATCTCAGCCTAAAACCATCATTTTGTGGAATTTTCTCTTTCTCCTTAATTAGTACTGTTTCTTGATGCATATAGGCCCTTGGGAAGTTGTGTTGCTTGCTACATATCCCATGGAAAAAGGCTCTCAAGGATAGCCATGAGTTGTGTATTTATTACTCTTGAATCTTGATGATTGCATAATCAATGCTACAAATTCTATGGCTTTCTACTGAGAATTACCCAAGTTAGCAGCTTGTGATGACTGCAACACAACTGTATGGAACTGGTTGTTGAGTCCTCCAATGACTACATTGAGATTTTGTTGGTGATATTTATTTCGAACTTTATGCCCAATGTCTCTATAATTTTGAAATCACCAGTCTTATATCTGAGATTATTTACTTAACAATCATTCTTGCGGGTCGTATTTTCATGTGATAATATAGTTTAAAACTTTATCTTCTGTGCAGGTGGTTGATATATCAAGGGTGGATTACGAGCCCTCTAACACAGATATCTTGTATGCAGAGGGTATCACTTCGTCCAATGGCCTCTCATGTGTGGATTTCTCCTTCTCGCAGTCAACACTAGAGGATGACCCTACGGAGCGAGAACCATTGCTTAGGTTGGTAGCTATTTATCACAGTAAAACTAACTGGGTTTAATTTAAATGTGCAAGTGCAAATTGCCTAGGACTTGGGGCATAAATTTGGTTGACATGTGAAATCTTGTTGTTTGCAGGTACCAACTTGTCAGAGTACATGCGAGAGGCCTTGGAGAAAACTGCAAGTGGTTGGAGATGTTTGAAGATGTGCGCATTGTCATCTTTTGCGTTTCCTTGAGTGACTATGATGAATTCTCTGATGATGGAAGTGGGGTTACTACAAACAAAATGGTGGCAAGCCGGACATTTTTTGAGAACATCATCACTCATCCAGTCTTTGAACACATGGATTTCTTACTGATCCTCAACAAATTTGATTTATTTGAGAAAAAGATCGAGCAAATTCCACTCACTCGATGTGAATGGTTCAATGACTTCAATCCGGTGAGCAGTCGGCAGGTCAAGAACAACCATACTACCCTAGCTCAGTTGGGTTTCCACTATATAGCTGTCAAGTTCAAAAGACTTTTCTCGTCTCTAACTGGCAGGAAGCTTTATGTTTCTCCGGTGAATGGTTTGGAGCCTGATACTGTTGATGATGCTCTTAGATATTCAAGGGAGATTCTCAAATGGGATGAAGAGAGAGCCTACTTCAGCGCCAGTGAGTACTCCATCTATAGTACTGAGGCAAGCACCTCTCCCTGACTCCTAAATGAGTGCGGCTTGTAAATTCGTCTGCTCTTTCATGTTCCAGTTAGTTTAATGTAATGTTCTCATTAATGGTTTTCAGATTCTAGGCTGTATACAAGTGTAAAGTGTCAGAAAAAAAAAGGATCCTCAGCATTTCATATGCACAGAAAATTCAATTGCTTTCTGCTTTGGGTTCATAATTTCCTCTTAAAATCATTCTTTTGCATACATATAGAAGATGTACTTGACCATCTTTTTGCTAAGTTGAACCATGAAGTTCTCAATTTTATAAACTTATTCATCTCATAAGATTAGATTATTGTTTTTGCAAGGGACCAAGGTGCACGTATAACAATACTCATGCTACAAACCTGTTCTTTTTGTGAAATTTTAGACATAGGGAATGCTGTGTATAAAATACTAATAGTGCTATCTTTTTCCAAGCTTATTCTGTATAAGATATGTATTAAATATTGATTCCTTTGGGTTGTGTAAATTACACAAGATACACTCTTCATCAGGCCATTTTTTTTTTACCCTCAACTCTCCTCACTTCATGCCGCTGGCCGGTTCAAATACGTGACATGTGATTCCATCTGCCACACCTCTACTACACCTTTGGCTTCATCGTGCTATCTTGCACACCAGGTTTTGAGTTGTGCATTGAATACCAGTCAATGAGTAGAGTGGACATATATTTCTAAACATGGTTTAATGTTAAAGATTAATGGTTCTTAATTTGATATATTTTCCAAGGTTAATATACATATTAGTTCTTTGTTGGGTCCGGATTGGTGAAGGAGCTTTCAGTGGTGGAAGATAAGTAGAATCATCCTATGGAACTTGTTATTCATTCCAGCACCTTAAACTCAAGGAGACCATCTTTTCTCATCAACAATTCCAACACTTCTCCACTCCATTTGGAGACTTCATGTTTTGCAAAATTTATAACAGAATCATCCCAGTGGGTGGGAACCTTTATCGTCATAACATGGCAGTTGCCGTGAAATGTCCACTTTGCAGCACCGAAATTGAGACAATTAACCATCTCTTCTAAGTGCAGACCTGTAGCTCAAGTTTGAACACTTTCTGCTATTCCTATTCAATGGGATGCTAGCAATACTCTCAGTAGAAATGATTTCGGATATGGACAGGTCAGGAGAGATGCCAAATGGCTCTATATTATCTCTTGCTGCAGCTTAACTAGCTTGCATATTTGGAGCAAATGTTACCATCACAAACAACGAAGAAACACCAATGCTGCCATAGAATTTAGATGCACCTGATTACAGGATCATGAAGGCTCATATGGTATGTTGAGTAAAACCTGTAAAACTTTCACTCTGTTTCCTGTTTTTATTATCATTTACTTTTTTTTTTTCTTCTTTTTCCTGTATATCTGTTGTTGTAAATTACATAGCATACGTCAAATAAAAAGTAGTTACAGACTCAATCCATATGTTATATTATGCTTTCAATGTGAAAGCTTACGGGAATGGTTTCTGCTCAATTTGGTTTGTGGATTTGAGCTCAACCCACGCAGCCTCCCACTTCTGTTCCCAATTGGATCCAAGTCCAGACCAAAAGGACCAATTGCATCTCCTTCTTCTAGTGTCCTTAGGACCTGAATAAGACAGAAAATTAGTTTAATGGCTAATGCTTGAGGTTTGACATTCAAAATAGAGAACCAAGAGAAGAGTCAACGGTAAAGAGATGATGTGAGACCTTTGACATAGGCGGTCGGGACTCTGGGTATCGTTGCAGGCATAATGAAGCAGCACGAGCCATAGATTTTAGTTGGTGTGAGAAGTCTTGGAGTTGAACAGGGTCCAGGAATGGATCTACAAGTTTAGAGTTGATCGTTTGGGCTTGGCTTTGTTCTGCTAGCACCAATAGAAGGCGAGACCATTCTGCTAGAAACTGTTGACCTCTTAGACTATGCATATCAGCAGTTTTTCCACCAGTAATTAGGTCTAGTAAAAGCACTCCAAATCCGTAGACATCAGCTTTGTCTGTAATATTTGCATCGTCTGCATATTCTGGTGCAAGAAACCTGGAGACAGAAATAGCATTACTATGCTTTCTGTAGGACAAGTTGCTAGTACATTTGTTACTAGGCAACTCTATCTTTTGCCCTAACAATAGAACTTTCAGTTATCAAAACGACTTGGGATTTTCCATGGCCATAATTTTTTGTCAGGATTTGCAGGAATTAATAGAAAGAAACTATGACAAATTTTCTGTGAGTACCTTAAGTTTCCAACATTGCGTGGTTCTGCGCCAAAGCCTAATTCAGGTTGCTGCCTAGCAAGTCCAAAATCTCCAACCTGACATATAAACCAATGTGATTAACTGGACATGAATATTTAGGTCTTTAACAACAACCTAAACATTTTTAAGATTTTTCTATTTTTGCTATACGAATAAATGCACAGTTAAGTCTATTTTACAGACACGAGTGTATTGTTTAAAGCTTTTCCTGAATAAATCAATATTTATGGCAGAGCATGTACCAGAGGTTCAAAATCGTGGGTGAGGAGGATATTGTTAGGGTGCAGGCGTCTATGCACAATGCAACCAACTCTGCAATCTTCATGAAGGTATCTTAGTCCTCTTGCTGCTCCAATTGCTATCTTATAACGTGCTTGCCAATCTAGATGAGCTCTTCTGCTTCCTGCTCAACATAGAAGAACGGCATTGTAACTAGCGAGGCTGTGAGTACTTGCATTAACCCATACAGTCTTTCTGCATATCTAGGCATGGAGAAAAGTTAAGGGAGATTACCATATAAGTGAGAGTCCAAAGAGCCATTGCATACATACTCAAAAACCAGTACTCTTTTTCTGCCCTCCATACAAAACCCAATTAGCATCACAACATTCCTATGCTGTGCACAACTCAACATTCCAACCTCCCTACAGAACTCGGTGTCGCCTTGTGACCCAACCACCTTAAACTGCTTCACTGCAACCACTTGACCGTCACTTAGCATCCCACGATGAACGGATACTAATCCACCGTCTGCCAAGAAGTTTGCCTCTGAAAATCTGTCTGTGGCCTCCTCAAGCTCTCTATAATCAAACCATCTTGGTGGTTTGCCAAATACCGGTGCCTTGTGTTGACATAATGTACATAAAGGAGGAGGAGCTGTAGAAATTCTGCTTATGGACACTGCATCCCTTACATTAGAGTTGAAAATGTGGTCTCTTTCATTTGTTCTGTCCAACTGCTGTGGCATGGCCTGATCGAATTGTACAAATTGTTCAAGTAGGGTTCTAGATGTGGTATCTCTAATTTTGTAGGCGTCCTTGAAATTTGTAACAAATGATTTCTGTTTGTTAACAATGTTGTTTTGAGTAATCCACTGCACATTGCCGTGGTTGAGAGTTCTTGATGACGTTGAGTTTGTTATGAGAGGTCCTGGACCTTCCCCCTCTGAGTCGAAAGATACAAAGGAGTCTTCTGAGTCTGTGTGTTCATGGATTGGTCCGATCCTTCCCTTTCTGTGTCCTTCAAAGAGTGGGTTCTGTTCGCAAACAAAAAATGGAGATGTTCCTGCATCCGAGCTGGATATTGAGGTCTCATCATTAGTTGTTATTGTAAATGAAGTCTTTAGATCTTCAGGGCTGCTAACCGGAGTCGAATGCCTGATCCTATTACTTTGCATTCTTTCAATGTTGAATTCTTCCAAATAAGAAGATGTGGGAGGTTGGAAATCATTTGAGTTCCCCAAATTGAGCCTGAGGACTTTCGCTTGGGAACGCTTCATCACCACAATGTTGCAGTGGAGTTCCTCCATGCAATGCTTTTCCTCATGCTTCAATTGTCTGTCAGAACGTAATAAGAAGTCCGATGTTACTATAAATTCAGATGTGAGTCTCTAAATATTAAATAGGTTGTTTGTCTTGCCGTCAGTTGGATAGATAGAGCATTTTTTACTGCCTCTGAAGGAATAACTCTACGAAAGTCCTTAATATTTACCAAAAACTACATCTGTCTATATGTCAACCTGCAAACGTCGATGCTCATTATGTATTTGGGTTCAATATACGTAGCCAGAGAACCAAATTCGAAATTCTTTTTTTTTCACATAGTTCCAAAACAGAATATATTCCACACACAGAATGGCTAAAGATGAACAAAAACATGTCATTAGGTACACCAATTCTAACACCTAACCTAATATTATTAAGTAGTAATAATACAAGAATTAAGAAAGAATACTTTTGTATTAAATTTACTTGTCCAAAACGACCCAGTTGGCTCCAGCTCTCCTTGATTCAGCTGCCACCACACCTCTTGATACCACCTTTATCCTTACACCAATCTACATATATAATCAATCACACATTACCAATCATTAGCAAATATTCTCTTCAACTTCTAAAGAGTTTCTATAGAATGGACAAAGTTTCATTTATAGTTTATAATCTTTTCTGTTCTAATCCTTGCATTGCTTCTATAATTAATCTGTTAATCAGGGTTCCGAGAGGCACAATACATACACAAAAAAACAACTTACGGTATCTGCCTCTTTCTTTACTTATTTTGAAAAACTGTAACCCGCAAACACCTTATTAAAAAGCCTTCAGTGTGTTTTTTTTTTTTTTAAGTATGTGAGTGAATTTAAAGGCCGCAATAGTGGTTTCTTTATAGACAATGACTTTAAATAGCTCAACCTTTTTGACTCGCAATTTTGCAAAATCCTTTGTAAATATCAAAAATTGTTGGCGCAAAGAGTAGTGAAATCTCCACTTTTATCATATTGGTTGCCTCAACTGATCTCCTTTTCTTTACCAATTTAAAGAGTTGAAAAATGAAACACACACCACTTAATTTTACTGAAATTTCACATAATGTGCTACATTTTTGCAAATTTCATAAGATTAAGACATTAAAAAAAATTCCCAAAATATCCCTACAAAACTTTAAAGAAAAATATGTAAAACTAGGTGAGTTTGGTAAATGCACACCTGGTTTTGGTCATGAAACTGAAGAACCATCTGAGAACAAGTCTCTGAGATCTCACAAATCCGATCATCTGGAGACATATCCCTGTGACTGCTCCCGCAATCTCCAGCAAAGCGCGGAAAGTTGCTCCACAGCCTCTTCCCTACATAATTGACATCCACAAATGAATACTAAAAAAATTTGAGCATCTAGGAAAACATTACCGAATTATGTATACCTTTGTTTTCACTAGAGAGAACAGCTAGCAGAGTTATGAAATCGCCGGGGCGAACTACGTGTGTTATAGCCCAAACCAATGCTCTCTTTGAGATCTCCTTCTCTGCTCTCACTGCAACCACTACTGTCTCTGCAGTCTTAGTAATGATTTGATTCATGTTAAGGTGTGTATTGGCCGTACTAGTTGCTCGTACTTCGGCAGCTTCAGTTGATGCTGGTAACATTGTGGATGGTTTGTGTGTCAGAATTCAGTTGCAGAATGAGAAGAGACGAAATCCTGATTGCAGAGAAAAGAAGAATAGAAGAGAAGAGAATAGAGGGATGGTTTTCACGTTTTTCTGTTTTGTTGTTGAGAGGGTGTGGGGGAACTCTGGTTGAAGTTGTGGGGATGTGTCTTTGGGATTTGATTTGTAAACTAATCATGGTTTATCTCTAGGTTTAAATTGTCGAGAAAGATTGTGACAGTTGGATTTTAATAATTTTTTTGAAATGCGAGTAAGGTTTTTATTGAATTTCGTAACCATTAAAAGTTCGGTGGGTTTGACTCTGAACTCGTGATACCATTTGTCATAAGTCTACCAGTTGAGCTAGTACCTCATTTTAGGGGCGGGCACGAGATGAGATGGACCTCATCTCTATTCCATCCCGCTTGTTCGGGATCGGAATTGGGATCGAGACGGAATAGACCTTATTTCGACCTCGTCCCCATCCCAAACGAGTTCGGAACGAAATAAACATATGCTAAATTTTGGATTTACAAACACACAATTGCAAGAACAACTATATAACTTTAAGCCATTGATTATTATTTCATCATTTCATTAGTCTTTACTCCGTTTATTTTAGAACCACTATTGAAGATAATCATTTTTTTTTGTACATTGCTAACTAAAATGATTAATTGGGTTGTCATTAAAAATTACGAGGAACACACATTGTTGTTATTAAGAGTTAGGAAGAGAAAAAAAATGAGAGAGTTTGAGTTAGATTTATTATCTAGGTGAGTCACATGAAAATTTGCGAGAATAAAATAGTCATTTTAACAAATAGTTTCATACCACGTGGTTCACACTAAATATTAAAAAAATCGGTTCGGGACGAGACAAGATGAAAGTGATTGAAAATCTGCATTCGATTCCATCCCACTCTAAAAATTGGTCTAAGCGGTTGCTTGGGTGGGTTTTATTTTATTTTATTATTTCTAGTTAAAAAAAAAAAAAATCAAGACTCTATTTTTTAATACATTTTGCATATGTATCTTGATATTGAATTGAAAGTAATTTATAAACTAATATCCTTAACTTTTATAAATTATAAATTATAATAAATAACCGCCTAGACTTTCGCCCGTAGTCTTTTGAACGCTGATCCCCTCTTCAACACTCGTCCACCGCCTAACGATTTTGAAAACCACTATTAATCATTAATAAATAACAAATTATTATAATTATACAAAAAGAGGACTGTCCCATCACCAATGTGCTAATCACAATTACAATCGAGGCAACTACAAAGGAAACCTTTTTTTTTTCTTCTTAAAATTATGAAAATGGTGTAATTACCATTGATTGTTCTAACCATTGTTATGCTTACCAACCCTTAGTTGTACTTTGTGAACATATATTATGAGACATGCATGACCAATATTAAGTTTGAGTGAGGTGTGCTTAGGTATGGTTACAACCATATATTACGCACCCCATGTGCCAAATTGTACTGAGGTTGTTAATGCCTGACTCCATAATTGGGATCGATCATATTGTGTTATAAATTATGATGTATGATATGTGAAGGGAGGCTTTAGATAGACATCAACATTGTCCCAAGTACTGTTAAGATGTTGATGTATGAGAATTGGCCATGTGCCTTTGTTGAAAGGGTGAAAATAACTTTTTTAAGGGCACCTATGTTTCTACTAAAAACCACCAGCATTAATTTTCCGCATTGTACCACTTAGGTTATCTCGTTGGAAAACTGTCTTGATCTGGGCCTTTAGTATTGTAGGCAGTGTTCTAAAATCGGTCTAGGCGGTTAGGAGCCACTCAGGCTGATTGGGCAAGCTAGGCGTCCTCTTAGGCTGGTTTTAGAATTTTTTTTTAATTTTAATTTAAAAAATAAAAAATAAAAACTTTTTTAATTTAATATATATATATTAAAAAAAAGTTTTTATTTTTTATTTTTTATATGCTACGAGAGTTGGCAATGTTATGTATACTAGATGAGTACTATCATTAACCCACTGTCCCTTTGTTGAAAGGGTGAAAATGATTTTTAAGGGCACATATATTTCTACTCAAAAGCATCAGCATTTTGCATTCTCTGCGATGTACTACTTGGTTATTTGGTTAGAAAGATGTCTTGATCTTGGCCTTTAGTATTGTAGGCAGATACAAGTTCTTAGGCTATCACCAATGGCATGACAGCTCAACGGTTAGAGCCTGACGGATGGTACCACTAGGTCATGAGTTCAAACCCAGCTTGCGGCATTTTGATGGGTTCTGAAATCCTCTAAAAACCCTGCTTGCCTTTCAATATTTATATTTGAGGAAGACGAATAATTTATAGCCTAGATTAAGGCAATGTTCTACCTAAAAGTAAAATGAAAAAGCGTCAATGAGTAAGTAACTCGTAATTTAATTAATATTGCCGAAGAAACCTTAGAATTGATTGTAAAAAAATTCCTAAAAATAACTTGTGAACCGAAAACTCCTTCTTGGACTGAGATTTTTAAGGCAACGACTACCTTGCACCACTATATCCTCTCTCTCACACCACCATTGATTTGATTTTATTTTTTTACTTTCTCACACCACCTATATAAATAAAAATCATCCATTTTATTTTCTCACCATTCAAATCGACAAGGCAATGGTTCTTCCCTCCTCCACTCGAAATCTCCTAATTCAAATCTCTCCTCACACTCAAATCTCTTGCAAATATCCCCCATCTCCCTCGAAAACTCTCAAAATTCCCTTAAAGTTGAAACCTTTAAACCCAAACTCAATAAATATGCATAACTTAACATAACAGACAAACCCAAACTCAAAATGAAAAAATGAAAAATATGGTAACTTTCGAACCAATTTAAACCCTTAATTGAGAATGATTATCAAGCTCATCAAAACATGAAAGTTGTAGTACTCTAAGTTATCTAATAAACACAACTTTAATCACTTGAAAATGTTTTGAAATGAGCAAGTTATGATCATTTTACTAAAGTCGCGCAAATCTATCCGAAAAATGAAAATGGGATAGTGTTCTTAACTTTCGACCAACTTATGTGCTCGATCGAGACTGATTTTGAAGTTAGTCAAAACACAAAAGTTGTAGTAATCTCAGTTATCTAATAAACACAACTTGAATCACTTGAAAATGTTTTGAAATGAGCAAATTATAATCATTTTAGTAAAGTCGCGCAAAATAAAAAAAATTCGGTTTGTAGAGGTAAAATGACCATAACTGGGATACCTCGCAGTGCACTCTGCGAATCGAATTTTTATTTTTTTTTTAATTTTTTTTTTCTATTTTACATTGAATTTTTTTTTCTATTTTTGTTTATATAGGTAGTGTAAAAAAGTAACTAGATAGTGTGAGAGAGTAGAATGGAGTGAAAGAGATAAATGAGTGGTGCGAGGTACTCGTTGCTGATTTTTAATGGGTAAAGAAGCTTATCTTTGCAAGCAAAATCCCTGTCACTTAAAAGGGCAACCAACCATGTGAACTTCCTCAGTCTCCCCCAGAAGCCATTCCTTCATTTGTTTCTATTGAAAACTATTTTGTTGACAAAAATAGCTACTAATTTTTTGTTGGATCTAGTGACCGTGGTCGACAAAATGGACCCCGGCTTTGATTCATTAGTTTTTGCCAATGTTCTTTATCGCAATTCCCTGGAGCAAAGTTTGAAAACGGAACAAAAACTCATGGAATGAGGAGGAATAAAGGGGAGTAGATGGCTCGCGCTCGCTCGCGCTGGGTTCAGGTTTTTCATTTACACTTTAGATTGAATCTATTCTAAATTCACAAAAATTTCCATTGTCATGTTCAGTAAATCCGATGGCATTCCCATTTCTGCCTATATGAGATATGGTAATTACATTCTTTACAATCCCCGGAAACATTCAATCCTCCTTAGTTCATCCAGTATTTATCGCAACTCTTAAAGTTGACAATGATCATCCTAATACTATGACCATTGAAACAAAATTTAGTGTGTATTTCTTATTTTGACAGATTTTTGAGTGTTGCAAAGAGATGTGCGATGAGGTTGTCAAAGCCTACAAAGCAGTATTTTGGGCCACCTTATTATAGCCACAAGACCTCAAGCCCAAAAAGAAAAACAGAAGGCCCAACAACAGTTTTCTACGAGAGGAAAAATGATTTATAAAGCCTAATTTTTATAATTATCGATCATATAAGACTCTAACAATTGAAAATGCGTCAAAATGCATACTTTTTGTAATTCAAGACTATTAAAGGCCACAAATCTTAACCATGGCTAAAAGATATGTAAAAAGACAAATATCACATATTGCTAGACACACTGATGTGTGATATTTTAATTTATGTATTCAAATTCTAGTTACATTGAAATAAGCAAAATATGTAATTTTTAATGCAATTTGATATTTTCTCAAAGTTGTCTCATGTCACTAAAATAATACAACTGATGGATTTTTGTTGGGTAATTTGAAAGTAAAAAAAAAAAAAAAAAAAAATAATAATAATAATAATAATTTGAAAGTAAAAACTTATGATTGGTTTTAAGTAGGTGAATTAATTTTGAAAATTGAGCATTTAAGTTAAAGGGTAAAAATGTCTTTCTAATTATTTTCAAACCATAGGTTAGATTTGTGGCTTTTAAGAGTATTTAATTATTAACAATAAACCTTTTGAGACATTTTCAATGGTTAGAATATGATATGGTATATAATTATAAAAAATAAGCCTCATAAGTCATTTTCTCACTTATTTCACTTATTTTATCGTTGCCGCCTTGATTACCTCACCACGATGGAACATTAATTCACTTATTTTTAGAAATCACAGGGCATCTAGATTCTCATTAGTAGTCTTTCGTCAACCTCATTTATTTATTTATTTATTTATTTATAGAATAATAAAACATCTAAATCAATGGATACAACCATTACCGGATGAAAAAACTTATAGTTGGTACCCTCTATCTCATTTATCTTATTTTATAAGAAGAAAAAAGTATTTCGCCAAAACTAGCACGCAAAGCATTTATGAACAAACAAATGGGATTTGAGGAAAAATATTTTTTTTATAAAAAAAGTTATACACATACTTCATCTATTTAGAACTTTCAGAATAAGTTGATTTTTTGTGGGGATGATATCTTTACCCTGTAGATCATCCTCGCCAAAAATCGCAAGTTTTTGAATTTTCTAACTCTATTAGATGCAATCATTAAATTCATAGGAAAATTAAACCGTTGAAAATCTCTACATTGAATCGATGACATCGGCATGCTCTGAAATTCCAAATAAGTAAAATTTTTGTTAAGTGATGGTTAAGAGATATTCTTCACAAAATATCAACGTACTTAGAAAATTTTAAGTGAATGAATTAAATAAGGAGATGAGAGCGTCTAACTGTCGAGGGAACCAGCGAGGGACCCCACCAGGGGGTGGAAATCGTTCATCTTTTTTTGGGATGCGCACTTGTTTTTTTAATGCACGCATTTCGAAAGTTCAAACGCGCATCCCGAGAAATGGACGGCTCCCACCCCCCTGGTGAGGTCCCTCGCTGGTTTCATCGCTGGTTCCCTCGACAATTAGAATTTTTCTTAAATAAGTGAAATAGGTAGATGTAACTTTCTTTGTAAAAAAAAAACTGATGTAATCGATTCAAGTTATTATAAACAGGTCAAAGATTATTATTACACAAACCTAAGACACTTACATACGTGACTAGAGTCTAGAATTAGAACCATCATTTTATTGATTCCCTCACTGTTCAACTCAGATTCCATCCATCACAAAAAACAAGAACACTGACTACAAGTAGAACCACTTGAGTCTCTTCTCCTTAAATTCTTCTTCTCTTTTTTTGATTCTTTCACACTCAGACACCACAACAAGAAGAAACCCAGACGCCCTTTTGTTCTCAAGTTTGATTTGGACTCAGAATTCATGATTTCGAAGATCAATGGAGCTCATACCACTCTATGTTGTTACTTCAATCAAAACTCACCAACCAAAGGTAAAGTTTTCAATCACTCACTTAGTTCCCAGTTTGTATAGATTTTCAGATTTGGGTTTTGATTGGCAATTGGGTTTGTTGTTATGTTCTGTTTGTTTCATTTGTTTGATTTTACAGCAACCATTTTAGGCTAATTGACATGTTGAATTGACACAAAATGGATCAAGGGTTTTTGTTTTTATAGCTAAGACAGTAAGGACACATCAAAGGAGCCCTATTTATTTTATTCCTGCATTGTCAATGTTAATTATGCTTTTGTAATAAGGTTAAGGCACCATTTGGCTTGGATAAAATTCTAGACAGTCATTTCTCGAGTTTATAGATGTATGACACACATTACATAATACAATCTTTACGATTGAAGTTAGATATAAGAAAGCAATAGTTTTAAATTATGCTAACAGAAGCGACCAACAGATGGATTTTTTTAATTGCTGATTATGATTGTATTTTATTTGGCCTAATTCAATGGGTGTTGCATATACGTATTGATACTTACTATTAATTTGCTATGGTTTTTGAAGCTGTTTCTTTGGACCCTGGTGTAAAGACTTCAGGCAGTGCTAAAAATGTGATCGAGGTAAGTCGTTATTCCATTTCCATCTTGATTTGTTGCCTTTTCATATCAATGAATGTATGAACCAAGAATAAGATCAAATATGTTGCAGGGACTGGAGGGGGTTAAGGAGAGAATTAGCAAAATGTTCGCTGAGGTTAAACTTTCAGTTTCTTCTTATGACACTGCTTGGGTAGCAATGGTCCCTTCTCAGCATTCTCCTCAATCCCCTTGTTTTCCTGAATGTCTAAATTGGTTGTTGGGGAATCAACTCCCGAACGGTGCATGGGGTCTTCCTCATAGCAATCACCTCCTGATTAAAGATGCTCTCTCTTCTACCTTAGCTTCCATCCTTGCACTAAGACGATGGAATACTGGTGAAGAACATGTGAAAAATGGTATTGTTTGATTCTTATGCATGCTCCTAGTTCATTTATTTTTTGAATTCATTGATTGGAAGCTCTTTCTCTGTGCAGGCATCCATTTTATCGGATCTAATTTAGCATCAGCTATGGATGAGAAGCAACACACTCCGATTGGGTTTAATATCATACTTCCTGGTATGATTGAACATGCTCAAGGCTTGGGATTAGATCTTCATTTAAGCCCAACAGCTCTAGATTCTATGCTTAGCATGAGAGATGCGGATTTAAACAGGTGCGCGCTTTGTTTACTTTTTAGTAAACCACTATCTGTTTTTTTGTCTTTTTGTTCAAGCGCTCCTCCAAAAGAAAAGTTTGACGCTTGAATGAGAATAAGATGGAAGATAGATAACCAAGACTATACTGAATTTGATCTATTCTTAATTTTAGAAGTACCACTTGGAGTACATAAAATATGTAACATATACCTAACATTAAGTTATCAGATGATTCAAATATATTTAAGATGAATTTAGGTATGAGAATGACGAGGTGTCTTTTTTGTTACTATTTTATTTAACTTTTTCTTAATGGATTGTGGCTAAGTTTTACATCATGTGTAATTTTACTGAAAATTTTTCACTACCTCTTGATATGTTATGTAGACACTCTGTAAGAAATGACGAGGGGAGAAAATCTTATCTAGCATATGTTGCCGAAGGACTGGGGAAGTTGCAAGACTGGGATGCCATCATGAAATATCAGAGGAAGAATGGATCTCTGTTTAACTCACCATCCACCACCGCAGCTGCTCTGACTCACCTTGGAGACGTTAATTGCCTCAATTACTTAGAGTCGCTCTTGAAAAGATTTGGAAATGCAGGTTATTCTCTGCACATTACTCGCTCTTTTAAATTCATTTTGACATGATTGTTGTGGCATTTATGTGTTTATTATTTATTTTTTTTGGCCCTCTTTCAGTTCCCGCTGCTTACCCTCTGGATATATATACCCAGCTTTATATGGTTGACAGTCTTGAGAGGTTGGGAATTGATCGTCATTTTAAGAATGAGATTATAAGCGTTTTGAATAAGACCTACAGGTAACTGTCTCCAAGCACTAGATTCTCATTCTATTGATTCAGGCCATCTTAAAGCATAACTTAGAAAATGAACAGACTCTGGCTACAGGTGGATGAAGAAATATTTTTAGACATTCAAACACGTGCCCTAGCATTTCGGATCTTACGTATGCACGGATACAATATCTCTTCAGGTACTTACAAATTATAATGATAATTTGATTTTCATAGATTTGTTGCAACTGATAATTGAATCAGCTCAAATATGTGATGTAGATGCACTTGTTCAATTTGCCGAAGAAAAGGATTTCTCTAGTACGATTGAAGGATATATCAAAGATACTGGTGCTATATTAGAGTTATACCGTGCTTCACATGTCATGCTCCCTGATGAATTGACTCTACAGAAACAAAATTTGTGGTCGGGTCGTTCTCTTAAACAGAAACTGTCAAATGGTTTCATGCACGCAGGCCGGTTGCATGAATACATCAGGCAAGATGTAATTCATTGGATTTCTCAACAATTTTCTAGCTATTTCACTGTATTTTGGTTTTCATAATTGCTACTGCAAATTATTCAGTCCATCAGAAGCAAGCCCTGAAAGACAATCTTTTATAGTCAGTCTCTGTATGTTTCAGGTGGATGATGCCCTGAACCATCCCTACTATGCCAACTTGGATCGTCTAGAGCATAGGAGAAATCTGGAGAACCATAACGTGGATAACTTGAGAATTCTGAAAACATCATATAGGTAAAGAAATTCTGTAGTTTTTGAATCTAATAAAGAATTGATCATACTTAATATTAGAAAGATTCTGATGTCACCGAATCACCCGATAACAGGCCAATCAATGTTGACTCGAAAGCTATCCTAAAGTTGGCTGTGGAAGACTTCAATCTCTGTCAATCAATGTACCAGCAAGAACTCAAACAGCTTGAGAGGTAACTATTTTCTTATTCTTGAGGAACAATGAGGATCGCTTATGTTGCGGTCCTACAGTGTATAATGTGACTATTTATCGGTTTTTTCTTTTTTTTACATACAGGTGGTATGAAGAAAACCAATTTGAAAAGCTAAAATTTGCCAGGCAGAAACTGCCTTACTGTTACTTCTCTGCTGCAGCCACCCTTTTCTCACCCGAGTTATCTAATGCTCGCATGGCATGGGCCAAAAATGGGGTTCTCACAACTGTTGTTGATGACTTCTTTGATGTTGGAGGTTCTAGAGAAGAACTGCTAAACCTAATTGAATTGATTCAGAAGTAAGTTCATCTCCATATCTTCTCTTCGATCTTTCTTATCTCAATTCAGTTGATTAGGCAATCAAGTTAAACATGTAACGCTTCCTTGCAAATACAGATGGGAGGGAGTTTCAACAACTGATTTTTGCTCAGAACAAGTGGGGATCGTATTTTCTTCCCTTCAAAACACAATTAAGGAGCTTGCAGAACAAGCGTTCACATTCCAAGGGCGCGATGTTACAAGACATCTGATTGAGATTGTGAGATTATTTAAATACATTTTGATTTACTTATCTCAAGTAATTTCATCAGCTGCTATCAAGTATCAAGAATGATGAGTCAATTTCTTTTTGTTTCCGCTGCAGTGGCTTTGGTTGCTCAAGTCTATGATGAGAGAGGCAGAGTGGACAGAAAACAATTCAGTGCCAACAATGGATGAATATGCTGAAAATGCATACGTGTCGTTTGCTTTGGGGCCTATTGTTCTACCAACTCTGTATTTTATTGGGCCACATCTTTCAGAGGATGTTATTAAGGGAGCAGAATACCATAACCTTTTCAGGCTTATGAGCATGTGTGGGCGATGCCTCAATGATATCCAGGGTTTCAAAGTAAGCGTTGCATTTTGGTTTGGCTCAGCTGCGTTTAAGTTGTCAGAATATATTTAAGTCACTATGAAATTTATATTGTTAATTTATTATTTATAACATGATGTTTTCTGCAGAGAGAAAGTAGCGAAGGAAAACTCAACTCGTTGTCATTGCTCATGATTCATAATCCTTCTATCAACAGCGTGGAAGAAGCAGAGAGCAAACTGAGGGGTGTCATTGACAGTAGTAGGAAAGAACTGCTGAGGTTAGTGTTGCAGACAAATGGAAGTGTCATTCCAAAGGCTTGCAAAGATGTGTTTTGGAAAATGTGCAAAGTAGTCCACCTCTTCTACTTAAACAACGACGGTTTCACATCCCAGCAACTTATGTTTAGCGCTGTTAATGCAGTACTTAAGGAACCCCTCGTTATTCCTGGTGAGTGATGTATGTAATACTTGTTCTTATAAGTGTTTCCCATTTACCCTGACAAGGGGTTCTGTTTTAGTTAATAGTACTGTGCAATGGTGAGTGAAAACAAAGAAATAAAGAATACATTCAAAGACAAAAGAATACATTCAAAGATTACATTCAAAGACAAAAGAATACATTCAAAGACAAAAGGGATTATTCAGTGAACCTTTTATTTTAAACTTCAGACATAACTACAAATCATAAAGCTTAGGTTCGAGGCGGGGAGCGAGCAATACTTCAAGAGGACTTCCCTTGTAATTGGTCACACTTGATGTCTCCGTCATGTCAACTTTTGCATCCAGTGGTGTCTCTATTTCAAACCCTTGGATGAGACGAGCAAGTACCAAAGAAGTGGAGTGCACCCCAAACCAAAGTCCTGGACACATACGTCGACCACTGCCAAACGGCATTAGTTCAGCATTTTGGCCCTTCAAGTCCACCTTAGACTTATCCTCAAGAAATCTCTCAGGTCGAAATTCGGACGGATCTGACCACACTTCAGGGTCACGTTGCAACTTCCACAGGTTCACTAGTATACGGTTCCCCTTCTTGATTTGGAATCCACCCACTTCACAGTCCTCAACGGCCTCTCGTTCAATTAGAGGACCTACTTGGTATATCCTCATTGTTTCCTTCATAATGGCTTGTAAGTAAACAAGATTCTTGAGGTCCGAGTCGTCCACTTTGCGGTCCTTTCCTACGTGGAAGTCCAATTCTTCTTGGGCCTTCTTCAACACCTCGCGATTGTTCAACATTAGCGAGAGTACCCATGTTAGGGCTACTGATGTGGTATCACTCCCTCCCAACAGCACCCCCTACAAAGAGAAAACATTTGTTTGAGTCTGGTTATGCTAGTAATAATCACAGTACGAGAAAACATTTTTGAATTTTTTTTGTTATCCTTATTTTGAAATTTCTGCCCACGGCATTTATATAAAGTACTAAATTGTAAGTCTATGTGGTACCCTTCGTCCAAGTCTCAGAGAAGCATGGACTTACACTACAGGTCTGATCGAGCAAAGTCTATAGCCTTTGAGTAATGAGTAGTTTTAAAGTTTTTAAACCCTAAGTTTCTTAGTATGATAACTTTTTTAGGCAGTTGTTTTCATTGTTAAAACAAGAAAATAGTTTGGAAGAGAAAGACTTACGACACACATAGACTTGATGAACGTCTCAGGGGCAAGACCATGAAGCTGAATCTGATCGATCATCTCCCATGTAAGACTGATAAAGTCCCCCTCCTCGTCGTCACTCAACTTCTTCCCTCTATGTTCCTCCACCCAACCACCAAGTAGAGAATCCAATTCTATGGCAAGTTTCTTCATAGCACTCTCAGCACCCAACATGTTATCCAACCACCAAAGACTTGGAACCATATCTGAGATCACAAGGTTCCCCATAAACCGTGCCGCCTCATCAATAACCCTTTTATACTTCACGGCCTCTGCATCACCAAGTCTTGCCTTGGTACCAAAACTTCTTTTCCCAGAAACATTCCTAGTAACCACATTCAACATCACTTCTTCGAACCAGTTTTTCATTTCCACCGAAGCTCCACTCTTCCCATTGCATTGTTCATATAGTTGTTTAAAACTTGCACCAATTTCTGATGCTCGTGAACGATTTTGCATCAAGACCCTTTGGTGAGACAAGAGATTAGATTTTGTAACCTTTCGCATTTCGACCCAAAGTGGGCCATATGGTGCGAACCCAACTGATGCTTCACCATATGTCAGGATCTTCATGGCCTTGTTGCTTGGACGATTTAGGAAGAACTTGTCTTTGGTGGTGAAACATTCTTTTGCAAGATCCCGAGTACTGATCACTAGTTCTTGATACGCGCCAATGTTGAGTGTGAAGGCTGGCCCGTACTTATCAGCCAGTTTGGCTAATGCATGATGAGGCAACTCCTTACCCATCAGTAGGTGCAGGTGACCGATGACTGGCCACGCACCAAGAACCACGGGTGCACTCTTGCCACCTTTACTGGAAAGAGATTTCGAAGATTTTCTGACAATGTTTGAAAGAATAATTATGGCAATGAGAGCAAGTGATCCCTGAAGGAACATGTTGAGCTCCATGTTTTTGGGTTGATGATTCAACTAAAATTAAGACCAGTTTATATAGAGATTTAGAACGGCATTAGTCAATAACGGCAAGTCACTTGAACTTACAGAGTATACGTCTATATTCAACCATTCTAACTAAAATTAACACGTTTTACACTATGGAAAATAATGGTCCAGTTTTTCAGTATTGTATTTATGTAGTCTTGTTTATCTCTCAAATTTTAGAGCTGGTGTCATGGTGTTTTTACTTCAATGAATGTTCCTATGTCATGATACTAGTGTAATTTCCGTATCGTTGGCACTTTATATACATTTTTTTCTTTGTTAAATATCATGTACTAAACACTCTTGCTACAATCTCTAATTTCGCCCTCAATCAGTTTTGAAGTGCAAGTTTATTCTAAGGTAAACATCTATAGTTTAAACTTTAGGATTAGACTCGGTCAAAATTTGAATAAGTTGGGAGAAATAAAATTTGAATAATGAAAATGAGTTCTCCCAATACTTTAAATTTGTCAAAACATGAAGTTCAGGGTTTTTGTTTAGATATGCATTAAGATGCTCCTCTCATTTATTTTTAAATTTTTTCCCTATTATGATCGGCACGTCTTATTTCTTTGAAAAATACTAATGATGTGAATTGCATTAAAAAAATTTAATAGTAAAAATACTAACATGTACGTTTGATACATTCATTTTAAGTTCTATGTTTTCTTTCTTTTACCCTTCTACATGTTTCACATTTAAAGAATGAAAACCCTGAACAGCTTCTCCAACTTTCGGTCGTAGATTGATAAATGGTATAAGGTATTCTAAGATAGATAAAGGTCGTGTATGAAAACAAAAGAATGGAATTTAAGGTGAGATAGTAACAGTATTAACTATATGTGAAAGTCATATCTGATTAATTAAATATGTGATCGTTCAAAGTATCTTATTTGTATCCAATAATTCATAAACTATATAAACTGCTGAAACCTTTTGTCAAATTTACACCAAAAGAAATAAATGTCAAAGTCAATATACTATAAATGGCACGTTTTTAAACAATCAAGCTAAATTCCTGGTCAAGGTTTTGACATGAAACATAATTTACCCAAAATAGTGATATCTTTCATTGATTTTCAATTAAAGCGTCTGTAAGTCCAAACTCCCACATAGGTGATGAGCCCGAGTTTTTGTTGAAGGGAGTGAAGGGATGAATGATAGTTAATCATATTTTTTTCTTTAATTTTAATGTTACATAAATAACTATACATAACACCAATTGCTAAGCAAAACTCCATCTAATTTATGAGGAAGACAATAGATCCAACAAGATACATTGTAGGAGCGCAAAAGATAAATATATGAGGGAGAAATCAAATTGGTATATAAAGTTAAAGGCAAAAATTAATTTCAAATGTAAAATTATATTTTTACAAAAAAAAGGGTTATTTGCGTTTGTCCCATATAAAAAATAGCTAATTAGTAGTTGCCTCAACATTAATCACTATTGCAGTCTCCTTCAGGACCAACAGTCAACGTGCGTTGCCTGTCAAAAGGCCCACGTTGATAACCAAAATGCCCTTTAAACAATAAGCTACAAATGAATCTCGAGATACAAACATGTATCTTGAGGAAAAATTAATGGGTCAAATTTTTTTTATGTATCTTCAAAAAAATCATATGAATAAAATACAAAACTAGATCTCGATATACGAATTCATTTCGAGAAATACTAAAAAAAATTATTCTTCCTCAAAGCAGACAAGAGAGGTTGGGGTTGTTGGTTGCTGATAACTGGTGGTGATAGTAGGAATGGAAAATAAATCAAGCAGAAAATGGAGGGGAAGGAAAAGTGGAAGAGGCAGGATGGTTGTTTCGGTCTCGCAGTAAACAAATAGAGGGAACAGAAAAAAGAAAGGGACGGGGCGAGGTCGTCGGTGTCGCAGATAATAGATAGAGAGAGGAAGGGGTGGCGCGAGATGGTGTCGTCGACATCATAAGGTCGGCAAATCACAAATAACCCTCAAAATTTCAAAAGTGAGTAAGAGCACTTGACCCCACGTGGATTCGTCCCTGTCTGACATCGTAAAGTAGTGTTTAGTTTGATGTTTTAAGTAAGTGACTATGATGTTGAAAAGTATGAGAGAATGTGGTGAAATACGGTAGAAGCTTCCATCACCTCCTCAAGTTGATTGGCTTGAGAACAATCTTTGGCTTGTTTAAGGATTAAGTAAGAAGAAAACAATTTGAATAAGTAAGTGATATGCTGGCTGGCTTTGTTGACTTTGACCCGAATTTCTTAATAATGAAGTAAGAAGAAATCAATTCTAACAAGTGAGTGGACCTAGCCATCATTGTAGACTTTAGTTTGATTTCTTAAGGATGAAGCAAGGAAGAGAGGAGGTGGCTTCCAACCTCTTCAGTTCGTCTATAAAAGAGGGCGAATGGTTCCTCATTTGTTCATCCCATCTAACGAGATCAAGGATCTAATCAATAGAGGTCTCTCTTTCTGCATTTGTATCGATGAGAGGATTGTGAGAAGTTTGTAATCAGAATTCTTCGAATTTTGTATTTGGTTTCTTTCGAGAAACAATTTATATCTGTTTGTAATCAGATTTGGAATAATGAAGGATTGTTAGTTTGTTTATGGACGTAGGCGAGTTTGCCGAACCACATTAAATTCGTGTTGCATATGTTTTTTTTGTATTTTGTGTACATCATTGTTCATCCGTAAAATGCAGCTTTGCCATTTTCCACAGAAGTCATGGCTCCGCTTCCGCGGCTATGTGTGCAACAAATTGTATCAGGGTGCGTGGAGGCACAACATGCAAAACAATAAAGGAGATTAGGGATTGAGAGATGAACTGCATTATAAAACTTCATTATAGTTCCATTATCCTGTATCCTTTTCGACTCAACAAGTCATACTATAATCCACAAAAGACTTTGCACAAACTTCGCACGGGAGTGATAGCCATGCAAATATACGAAAATGCTAGGAAATCAGGTTTTTGCAACTAGGGTGACGTGGCATGATCTCGAACGAATGATGAAATTTTCAAAGTGTTTATGTGTATCTCAAAGTTGTAAAAAATCTTTTCTGATGATGCCACATTTTAGTCTGCAAAGATGAAATTTCCTAGCGTCACTCTGCAAAGATGAAATTTCCTAGCGTCACATTTTAGTCTGATGATGAAATTTCCTAGCGTCACTCTGCAAAGATATTACTTGCCCACCATTTTAGTCTTCTTGCTAATACTTTTCAAAGTCTTTAGCTCAGCTTGCAGTGATATTGAATTCCGCAAATTTAAACCTACATTTTTAAACGTGGGTTTGAACCGGATCATGCACTATGCTTAAAGGGGGTCGGTAGGAATGCTGATTCCTGGAAGTGTAGGGAACTGATACATGCTAAATTGAATTCTACATTGAATTTGAAGATTTGGACCCAAATGTTTTTGGAAATGATAGGCTCAACTCTCAAGTGTCTAACACGCATGGTCTAGACTTTGGCCCAAATCTGATCTACTAACAACTTCAATTGTACATGACTAAGCAAAAAATTAAGACTTGAGATGGAACAAGAAATTCTAAGAAATTTGTTTGAGATTAGGGTCAGGATGATTTGAATTGTGAAATTCATTTCCATTAATAATAAATTAAAGCGTCAATTCAAAATCTCGATACGACTCACTCCACCTCACAACGAACCAAACAACGAAAATACTTGGAAACCAGGTTTTTACAATCAGGGTAGTGTGACATGATCGAAGAAGATAATGAAATCTTTGAAATACGTTTACACCTTCTAATATAATGCTACATTACCTTAGTTGAAAAAACCTGAATTCCAAGCAAAACTCTTTAAACAATTAGCAAGATGCATTTTTTTCTTCTTCTCATTTTTATGTCATGCTATTGACATGGCAAATGTGATCTCAATGTTATCAAGAAATCAACTAATCCCAGCTTTGACTAATAAAAAAACCCTCATCCTCTTATTACATGTTATAATAAGTTCTTGAAGATCTTAATTGCAGATAATTTTTTATTCCTTAATGACAACACTTGATACTGAGCCCATGCAACCTTGACTAACTGCCTTACATCATATAATTTTAAAATGCTTTCACTAAACCAAACCATTTGGTATCTCAAACTCTTCTCATACATTGTATAATATAAATATTTGAAGACAGTTGAATTCAGGTGAAGTTGCTGGAGACTTGAGCAATTTTTTGCCTAGGACAATCTCAAGGTCTGAATCTGGACTCTAATTCCATAATAATACCTATATCTCAATCACGGAGCCAAGATTTTTGAAAATCTTATTATTATTTCTGCAAACTACTCTATAGGTAAATGGAGAAATATAAAAACCATTTATAACACTAATAAACCTTTGAAATTTATCACTAGCCTAATCAACCATGTGGTGTTAATTTAGCTATTAATTTCAATTGTATCTAGTACAACAAATCAAGACTCGCAAAATGCCGCCAATATTAATGAAATATTTTTATATCTTATATGTATTATTAATCATAATAGAAGTCAAGACTTAATGAAGAGTATATATCTAGGATGTAATCTAGCTTAGTATGCTCAAGATATTTTGTGAAGATTTCTTGTAAGAAACCCAAAAAGTCGTTGAATGAGTTGCTATTTGTCAGATACATTTGAAGAATATGCAACAACTATTAGATGAAATAGAAAAACATACAAAACAAACATATAGTTGGTAATTAGTAAAACGTGTTTCTCCAAAGAATTCATTTTGAAAGGGAAAACTTTCATGGCTTGCCACAAATTTTCTCTAGCCCAAATTTATATCATATGATAAATACAACCAATTTCAGTAAGAATATTTCAAACAAGCAAATTTAAAAAGAAAAATAGAGTTTAAGAAATAACAACCACCTATCTATGTATTGCGTATGGTTTTTTTGATTTCTTGTTAAGATATAACACTCCTGCTCCTATTCTTGAAATTAGAGCAAAATAACAAATAAAAGATAATTGGGTGGCAAAAAGTGAATTGTAAGAAAAGAGAGGGAGGGGGAATATATCGATAGTGACTTGGTAGTACCTCTAAATTTATGTTTATGAGGAACTAAATGGTTAAAATAAATTACTATTATTTACATTACTACCATCTTGCTTAAATTTATTTTACATTATTACTACAACACCAGGCACATCACCAGTGCACTTTAGAATTTTCCCAAAGAGAAAGGAGGCAAATAGTATTAGAAGGGTCACGTTGGACTTGTAGAAGAGTTGGTAAGTAATTTATAACCTATTATCCTTAACTTTTATAAATTATAAATTATAATAAATAAATAAATAAATAATTTCCTAGACTTCCGCTTAGGCGCTTAGTCCTCTCTTCACCGTTCATCTATCGCCTAGCGATTTTTAGAGCACTATTAACCACTAATAAATAATAAATGATTGAATTATACAAAAGGAGGACTCTCCCATCACCCATGTGCCAATCACAATTACAATCGAGGCAACTACAAAGGAAACCCTTTTTTTTTCCTCTTAAAATTATGAAAATGGTGTAATTACCATTGATTGTTCTAATCATTGTTATACGAGTAAGTCTAGCCAGCCTTGTTTGCTGACATCTTTTAAATTTTTTCTTGATTTTTTTATACTTATACTCTTTTTTTTAAAAACAAAACCACAAACACCATTTATAGAAGGTATAGAATTGTAAAAAAGCTAAGAAAAAGCCCAAAAGAGACCAGCAAACAAGGCTGGCTAGAATTGTTGTTGTTATACTTACCAACCCTTAGTTGTACTTTGTGAATATATATTATGAGACATGCATGACCAATATTAAGTTTGAGTGAGGTGTGCTTATGCATGGTTACAACCATATATTACGTACACCATGTGCAAAATTGTACTGAGGAGTGGTTGTTAATGTCTTACTCCATAATTGGGATCGATCATATTGTCACTACACCAAATTGACATTTTTTTAACAATCCCCAAAACAATATCACTTTTGAAGTGTAACAATTTACCTAACAATTTTACACATTTTCACAAACAAAATGATACAATAATTGTATCACCATGAAGAGTCTGGTTATAACGTGATACTATTGATCCAACTTATTGTATCATTTTCTTTGTGTTACTGTTTTTCATTTTTTGACTAAATTTAATTTTTGACTCGAAATTGTTTGGTGAATTGTAACATCTCAAAAGTGATACTGTTTTGAGAGTTGTTACAAAAATGCCAATTTGATGTAGTGTGTGTTATAAATTATGATGTATGATAGATGAAATTTCATGTGAAGAGCAACAAAACCAGGTGGAGGGAGGCTTTAGATAGACATCAACATTGTCCCAAGTGTTGTTAAGATGTTGATGTATGAGTATTGACCATGTTATCTTTACTAGATGAGTACTATCATCATTATCCTAGCGCGACGAGGGAAGTTTTGTTACTCAACATTATCCTAGCGCAATGACATATTTAATTTCGTCACGCAATTACAAAAAATAGCTAACTACTTAACGCGACGAACTGTTTGGTCGCGTCAAAACCTCTTTCGCGACGAAGTTAAAGCCTTCGTCGCATACCTAATATGCGACAACGTGTCGTCGCTTAAAACCACATATTTTGTCACCCTAAAATACCTAGGGCTACGTGTCGACCACTTTGAACGACCAACTTGAATATCCTCAGCACACACTGTTTGGTTGCATAAAAATATCTTACTCGACGACCTGGAAACCGTCGTCGCATCAAATATCTTATGCGACGAACTGGAAACCTTCGTCGCATCCAATATCTTACGCAACGAACAGGAAACCTTCGTCTACCAATATCTTACGCGACGAACAGGAAGCCTTCGTCGCCTAAAATTTAAGCGACAAAGTATTGTCCCTTAAACCGAAATATTTTGTCACCCTAAAATACCTAGGGCTACGTATCGACCACTTTGAACGACCAACTTGAATATCCTCGAGCGACACACTGTTTGGTCGCATAAAATATCTTACGCAATGACCTGGAAACCGTCGTCGCATCAAATAGCTGACGCGAAGAACTGGAAACCTTCGTACGCGACGAACAGGAAGCCTTCGTCTACCAATATCGTACGCGACGAACAGGAAGCCGTCGTCGCCTAAAATATAAGCGACAAAGTATTGTCGCTTAAACCGAAATATTTCGTCGCCCTAAAATATCTAGGGCTATGTGTCGGCCACTTTGAATGACCAAATTGAACATCCTAGGGCGACAAACGTTGTCGTCGCCTAAAAATATCTTACGCGACGAACTGGAAACCTCCGTCGCATAAAGTATTCACAACCAAGATTTGTCATGTAAAGCGAGCAGGTTCATCGCCTAAAACATCCCAGGGCGACGAACGGTGTCGTCACACAAGCTCTGACCTGTTCATCTTTTCCACGAATTAGAATAATCAGATCTGCGTTTTTCACTATTTTCTCCTATCATTTTATTCTTTTTCTCTGCTCGATTGATTTCTCTCACTATATACTCCAAGCTTCCAGCACTTAATTAGGCTTCGTCTTCTCTTTGCATCGCCGGCGCCGGCCACACCTCCAATCGTCTCTCTCTTTTACTTGGAGAACGGTGAGGAAATTACTAATTTTTTTTTTATTTTTTGAAATTTCATGAAATTAGGTTGCTATCATGTGGATTTTTGGGAGTGTCTCACATTGCTTTTCGAGCGCATACTAGATATTTATTAATTAATAATATCTACATCGTCCACTTGAAGAATTGTAATTGAGATGCTGCTGAAAATTTTCCACATTGAAACCTAATCGCATTAGTGTCGTTAACTCTCTTGAATTCTCATGTTTTGTTTATAAACTGAAAACAGGCGTAATGGAAAGACAATGGATACAAAATCAGGACAAATGCTGTGATGAATATTTAAATGGGATCGAGAGCTTCATTGAGTTTGCAAGGGCACATGTCACTGGTACGACGAATCATATCAAGTGTCCGTGTCAATGTTGTAACAATTGTTTGTGGCAGACATTCAATATGGTTCGATATCATTTGGCGAGGTATGGGATGATTCAGAATTATACGAGGTGGATTTATCATGGGGAGCAACGAGAATTTCGTTCGACTTCATCGAATTCTCAGCCACTTGTGCCGCACATTGAAGAAACGTCCGTGAATGATAATGACCAAGTTATGGGTATAATAAATGACGCTTATCCATATGCATCGATGAACGAAGATGGCATTGATGATATGGTAGGAGATACCGTACCTCCCAACATGCTGCAAAGTGAAGAGTTAGAAAACTATGAAAGACTGTTGAAACAAGCCCAACAAGCATTATACCTCGGTTGCACAGAGTTCTCCCTGCTTACTGCCATTGTGGAGTTGATGCATTGCAAAGTGAAACATCATATGTCGAATAAGTGTTTTTCTCATTTAATGGGAATTATGAAGCGGATGCTTCCGAAGGAAAACGTTTTGCCTGAGGATTATCGTAACGCGCAGAAATTGTTGAATGGTCTTGGTTTGGGGTATCAAAAAATTTATGCTTGCAAATACAACTGTGCATTATTTTATAAGGAAATTGAAGGGATGGATGCATGCCCCGTGTACAATGAGCCAAGATATAAGCCTAATTCTGGTAATAAAACGAAGAAAATTCCACAAAAGGTTTTACGTTATCTTCCACTGAAGCCCAGATTGCAGCGACTGTACATGTCGACGCACACTGCGAGTCATATGAGATGGCACAAGGAAGGAAGGGTTGATGCTGATGGAGGGGCTTGGAAAGCATTCGATACTATGTATCCTGATTTTGCAGAAGACCCGCGCAATGTCAGATTGGGGCTTGCAACTGATGGATTTAATCCGTTCGAGAATATGAGCTCTACTCACAACACCTGGCCTGTCATTGTTGTTCCTTATAACTTGCCCCCTTGGATGAGTATGAAAAAAGAATTTACAATGATGACTTTATTAATTCCTGGCATCCCAGAAAGGACATTGATGTTTATTTGCGGTCGTTGGTTGATGAGTTAAAAGTCTTATGGGAAAATGGTGTACGTACATTTGATAAGTCTACCAACACAATGTTTATGTTGAAAGCTGCAGTGATGTGGACTATACATGATTTTCCGCTTATGGAAATATTTCAGGTTGGAGTACTCAGGGCTATAAGGCATGTCCGATATGCAACGATGATGTAACGTTTGATTGGCACGCAGGAAAGGTTTGTTATATGGGTCACCGTAGATGGTTGCCCCAGGATCACGAGTGGCGAACAAATAAGGTGGACTTTGATGGAAAAATGGAGAACGACACTAGACCTAGAGAATGGTCGGGGGATGAAATTTTGGCTAAGTTGAATAGCTTGAAATTTGGTCAGATTGGCAAACATCCCGATAATCGTGATACTAATTTGCACAGGTCAGCTACACATCTGAATTGGATGAAGAAGAGTATATTCTTTGAGCTTCCGTACTGATCGAAATTAAAGATCAGACACAACCTAGATGTGATGCATATTGAAAAGAATGTGTGTGATAGTGTGGTTGAGACAATTCTTGGCATCGAAGGAAAATTGAAGGACACTGTGAAAGCGAGGGAAGATTGTATAAACATGGGTATAAAGAAACGGTTATGGCTTAAGAAAGTCGGTGACAAATGGGTAAAGGGACATCCATATTTTGCAGTTAAACCGCCAGTAAAGATAAAAAATTTTAAGTTTTTTTCTTCTGTGAAGTTTCCAGATGGGTACGCATCTAATATTGCCCGTTGTATGAAAATGAGTGATGGGAAAATTCGGGATTGAAGAGCCATGACTGTCATGTACTACTGCAAGGTCTTCTTCCGGTCGCTATTCGAGGATTTTTGCCATCGAGTGTTGTTGGCCCTATTACAGAATTGTCGAGATTCTTCTAGCAGCTATGCGCAAATCGGATATAGAAAGGTTGCAACGCGATATTATTAACATCTTATGCAAATTCGAACAGATATTTCCTCCGACATTTTTTACTTGCATGATTCACTTGATGATACATTTACCTGGTGAGGCAAAGCTTGGTGGGCCGGTCAATTATCGGTGGATGTACCCAATAGAAAGGTAACTCATATGCTTGTTTTCTAACTATTCTTCATTTATTGTAACGAGTCTGACAGCTTTTATATTTTGTAGAATACTAGGCACATATAAAAGGTACGTACGGAACAGGGCAAGACCCGAAGGATCCATAGTGGAGGCATATATTGCAAATGAATCACTTACTTATTGTTCAATGTATCTCCATAATGTTGAGACGTCCTTCAACCGAACTCAACGAAATAATGACGGTGGTACTAGAAGTGAGATACTTTCTGTTTTTGCGCAACTTGCACGACCGCTTGGCGAGCTACCAACAAATGATCAGTTTAGCACTAAATGATGGTGGTACTAGAAGTGAGACGCTTTCTGTTTTGGCGACACTTTCTGTTTTTGTCACTCCTGGGAAGGTTTGGATTGCAATAGATTAAGATGGTTGGAACTAGGATCTGTCAAGTTACTTGACTGATAGGAAGGGGTTTGGATTTTTGCGCCGTCCGTATTGAAATATAGCTCTAATGAAATATATGTTCGTGTACCAAATCAGACTGCTCCACTCATTATTGTTATTCTTGTGACGCGGCTGATATTCACATAATTATTACATAATATATCCCTTAATTTATACATGTTAGTGTTTCGATTATTATATTTTATAGTAATTATTTCGTTTTCATGTCTTTGTAGGAATTTGAGCGTAAACGATGAAATCACATTAAAGCGACAAGTTAAGGAACGACAATTAGTCGATTCCAACGGTGGTATAAAGCAGACACAAACCTAAACCCGAAACCTAATTCATAACCTAAACCCAATCCATAACCTAAACCCGAAACCTAATTCATAACCTAAACCCAATCCATACCCTAAACCCAAACCTAAGCCCAATCCTTCTCCTACCCTCATTGATGAATTCACTCCCTCATTTCATCCCTATTATTTTCTATAAATAGAGGAGAATAGGGTGTGAAGAGGAGAGGAGGAAGAGAAGGGAAAAGAAGAGAATTAGAAATCAAAACCTCTTCCTCAATGGAGATTTCCTCAAAGGAGCTCCTCTCTCAAAGGTGCCCTCACCACTCATCCATCTCTCACTCACTCCACTCACTCAGCAATCACCACCTCGCCACCACCATCACCCTAGCACCACCTCCACCGCCAGACAGCACAACCGCCACCGTCACCACCGTGAAACAGGGGTGTGACAACCCTGTTTCACGTCCAATTTTCACTCCACCACCACTCTCTGCTGCTCTCCCCTGTCCACACAACCGCCACCACCTCTGCACGAGTCCCACCACCACAACAGACCACGACTCGCCGCGACAGAACCACCGCAACCACGCCGCGACTCTGTTCCGCCTCGCAGACCCTGTTTCCCATCATTTCTCGGCCTCTCTTCGTCTCGAGCTTCTTCCTGACTCCCTCTCTCGCGACCACCGTCACGAACAGACCAAGCACCATCACCGCCACCTCGCGAGACAGAGCTCGCAGCCACAGAAACAGGGAGCCCTGTTCCTCGCCCTCCTTTGCGTTTTTATTGATATCTAGCTGTTTCCTCACCCTCTATTTCTCTTTTTCAGGTTCTGGAGATGATTTGAGGACGAGGAAGGCCGCGAGGAGCGAAGGAAAGCCGCGAGACAGCCGCTGTCGCGCTGGAGAAGAGGGTGGAGCAGCGCAGAGTACTGTAGCAGTACTGTAGCAGAGGCGGGAATTGGTCAAATTCAGTTATTTGGCTATTCACACCCCCGGTTTTGCTCTGTACCACCACAGAGCGTTTTGGGACCATTTCCTCGGGATTCGTGCACAACCACCTGCTGATCTGCTGAGTGCCACCACATCGAGCTTGTGATAAACTAAATGGGTTGTATAAGTTATTTTGATTTATTTTACTGAATTGTGTGCTTAATTGTTAATTACAAGTTATTTCTGAATTTTTGATAATTTGCTTTCACCTTGCATGTTCGAGAAATTTAACTTGATATGTTTGGTAGTTAGAATTACCCTTTATCAATATTCAAAGCATGTGCTAAAAATATTAAGCTTAAGCTTTGATTAAGTGTGCCCTAAAAAGACACTTAATACTTGGTAAGAGCGTATTTGCTTAAAATAATTTGTTAATGTTTGATAGAAACATGATATAAGTTGAAATCGATTTTAACGATCACATATTCGGTGTAAGCAAGGGATTCTCATCCCTAACGCTTCTCGTTTTTAAATTCAATAATTTAGATTTAAATAATTTTGCTAATTCATTGGTGAGTCCAAGCCCAAAAAAATCCATCTCATCTATCTTTTATTTTTCTTATTTTAATTTATTTTTAGTTTAGATTTAAAAATGCTGTAACCCCATTTCCTATAAATTAGTTTAATTAAATTCTAAAATTCAATTGCATCCACTTTCTTCGTGGGATCGACCCGTACTTGCCGTTGTCTACCAGTTAGGCACCGTGCACTTGCGGTTATTACAAGTGGGTTAAATTAACCTATTAATTTAGGTTAGTTAAATCCGCATCAGCGGCCTCATAAGTTGCTTTCATAGTGTATTGTCCATTCTATCCAGCAGTCCATATAACTTCATCTTCGCTTTCCATATCTAATTTTACCATGCTTAGGTCCTCAGTCCATAACTTCATATTCGCAGTGTATTCTGCCTTTATTTTTCAAAACATCTTAGGAATTAGGACTTGCCAAATGTCACAACTATCTTCATTTGATTTGAATCATGGGCATGCTTCATTTGTTAGAATTATGGATTGTTGAAGCGGTAGTCAGATTATTTGGTTTCTGGATTGTTACAGAATTTCAAGTTGTTTTCTTCCATGATCAGTTTTGGTTGTTCCCCATTGATTCAATCTTTCTAAATTTCTCCCTCTTTTGATCTAATTTTGAATGAGTTTTCTGATAGTAAAGCTCCAGTCTCTCTTATTGATTATTGTACTATATATAGTGATTTACATTTGCATATAAAATGCTAGACATGTACATTTATATCTCCTCTACATTTGCTGTTGAAATTAAAATTTTTTTTGTTCTTCTTCCCCATTTATCCAGTTTTCTTCCCGAACCTTATGAAATTCAAGTTTTCTCCTTCATTATACATTGTATAGTTAATGTATTGTTTTATACGATCTTCCACTGATTGCATCTATTTACTTTGTCTTCATGTTACTTTGTAATTGTTGTGTTTTTATTATTTTGGTTCAGATGGCTTCTTTGATAACAAGAAAACGCAGGTCTGTAATTGTTGCTGATAGTAGTTCGGTTGCCGCTCCTCCGCCCAACGTAGCTCATTCCACCATTAATGCTCCCGCTACAAGGGCTGCTTCTATCAGTACTCCACCAGCACATGGATAAAATGTTCTGGTAGTTGATCAATCTTCATCGTCTGGATTAGTTCCTCAAGTTCTCACTCGACGAAGCGCCAGACGAACAAACCGTCAATCAACGGCTCCTGAGATTGCACTCGAGACTGTAACCATGACTGGGGATGTAAACCCCTCCCCCCAAGGAGATGGAGAGCTTCCTAGAGGTAATAAACTTAAGTTTTCCTCATCATATTCGGCAAATTGATTTTTTTTTTTTACAACAGCAAAGAAAACGAGGGGGCCCTGTAGACAACTAAAATCCCAAAGGATCACACGAACCACTAACACACGCATTCCCGTAGTGTGGGATCCTAGTCATCGTCGCTCGCAATCGGCGAAGATTAATAGCTTGTTGGTGCATGACATCGGTGCAATCATTTGCAACCATTGCCCGATGACATCCTCATCTTGGAGTGAGGTCAAGCCCGAGACGCAGGCCAAGGTGTTGGACGCGCTCACAGTAAGTTTTAGCCATTCATCTCAACCTTTAATAATTAAAATCTTTATAATGCAGAAAGTTGTGAAGGTTTTGCATGTTTATGCTTGTATTTTTACATGATTTGGTATAACTTATCTCTTTGGGCCTTAATATTCTCTAATAAATATTATTTAAAATTTCAGGTTAACTTTGAGTTTGACATGAATGATCCAAACATTCATGAATATATCACCGGTACGTGCGTGGATCGATATAGAAATTGGAAGCATGATTTCCATCGATACTTCCAAACGTTTTCTGATGTGGATAGTGCTAAGGCACAACCCCCAATCGAATTGGAGCATAGGCCTGATGAGTGGGTGTGGGTGTGCGATCATTTTCGAACTCCCACATTTCTGGTAAGCATTAACGTTTTATTTAATTAAAATAAACATATTTATTTTTATATATGTAATAATGCATATGTTTAATATATATTTTGAATAATTATACAGAAAAGATCTGAGGCGAACAAGGCCAACCGACGTCAAAATAAAATTTTACATCTTTCTGGTTCATTGCCCTTTTCTTACAGGGTGGAGGAACGACGTCTAGTAAGTGAACTCATATGTTTCATTTCATTATTTTATTTTTAGTCAATACATTCAATTAAATGTTTATATTAGTTGGTTTATTATTTTAACAATGTTTTGTAGGAGGGTTCAAAATTCCCAGAAATCGACATGTTCAAGGATGTTTATGCACTACTTGGCAATGAGGTGGCCGTGAAGTTGCATGTAAGTTTTATTCTTTGCATTTTTTGCATGTTGTCACTTCTGTTGTTTTAAAAGTTATTAATTTTTAATAATTTTTTAATCAAGGAAACGATGGTGGAGAGGCGGGATGCCTACATGGAGCGAGTGGCCTCGCAGCATCCTCCGGGAACTCCGTTGGAACAACTCACAATGGGAAATCCTGATGCAGGATTACATATTTAGACGGAGACATTAGAATCGCTAGGTCTAAGACCCGGAAAGATTGTTCGGGGGATGGGAAAAGCTAAAGTTCGTGAGGTCAACACCTCATTTTCAGCTTCGCAGCGGTCAGTCGGAATTGTTTCATCATTACAGTCGAAAGTGGAGGAATTACAGAATGAGTTAAATGCTGCCAAAGCGCGTGAGACGGAGAGGGAGGCCCGGGAGGGGGAACGACAAGCACAAGAGGCAACTAGGTGGAGTATGTTATTAGGGGCTCTCCAGCAGTCGGAGATTAATTTGTCGAGCCTCCCACTACTATCGACAAACCATCACAGCCACCACATCCCTAAAAAATGTACTAATGTGTTTTTTTAATTTGCAACTATACAGTACGGTTTAAAAATTTTAATTTGTAATGGATACATTATGATTTTACATTATTAATTTGTAAAGTTAATAGTATTTAAATAAATTAGCCAAACCTTTCTATGCGTGAGACGATTCAATTAATAAATATATAAATTTAATTAAAATAAATATTTGAATTAAAAGATTTCAAAATTATTAAACAGAACTTTAAGCGACAAAAATTTTCGTCACATAAGAATAGATCAAGCGTGTTTGGATCGACGTAACCTGTGTGACAACATTAGAGTGATGAATATTGTTGTCGCGTAAAGAATAACTTGTGCGATGAAAGGTTCGTCACCATTGAGTTAAGCCGACAAAGTCTAACGCGACGAAAGAGATCGTCACGATTGAAATATGCCGACAAAGTTTAATGCGACGAAATGGTTAATCGCGTAAGTATATTTTGCACGAAGAACAATTCTATTTCTTGCGACGAAATTAGCGTCGCGCAAAACAGTATTACGACGCACCCTTTTGCAACGATCTTTGGTGTCGTCGCGCAAAAAGGATTTTGTCGCGACGAAGATCTATTTTCGTCGCGCAAAGACTTGCGAGATAGAGCTGTGGTGTCGTCGCGCAAAAACGATTTTGTAGCGACGAAGATTTATTTTCGTCGCACACAGACTTGCGAGACAGCTGTGGTGTCGTCGCGCAAAAAGGATTTTGTAGCAACGAAATTTTTTTTTTCGTCACGCAAAGGCTTGCGAGACAGAGCTGTGGCGACAACATTTGCGCGACTAATATTTTGTCGCCCAATATTTATGGCGACGAAATGTTGTCTATAGCGACAATTTTGACTATGTCCCTAAAGGCCCTTTTTTTTTTTTTTTTAGTGTACATGTCATTTGCTTTGGGGCCTATTGTTCTACCAACTCTGTATTTTTTTGGGCCACATCTTTCAGAGGATGTTGTAAGGGAGCAGAATACCATAACCTTTTCAGGCTTATGAGCATGTGTGGGCGATGCCTCAATGATATCCAGGGTTTCAAAATAAGCGTTGCATTTTGGTTTGGCTCAGCTGCGTTTAAGTCACTATGAAATTTATATTGTTAATTTATTATTTATAACACGATGTTTTCTGCAAAGATGTGTTTTGGAAAATGTGCAACGTAGTCCACCTCTTCTACTTTAACAGCGACGGTTTCACATCCCAGCAACTTATGTTTAGCGCTGTTAATGCAGTACTTAAGGAACTCCGCGTTATTCCTGGTGAGTGATGTATGTAATACTTAAGTGTTTCCCATTTACCCTGACAAGGGGTTCTGTTTTAGTTAACAGTACTGTGCAATGGTGAGTGAAAACAAAGAAATAAAGAATACATTCAAAGACAAGAATACATTCAAAGACAAAAGGGATTATTCAGTGAACCTTTTATTTTAAACTTCAGACATAACTACAAATCATAAAGCTTAGGTTCGAGGCGGGGAGCGAGCAATACTTCAAGAGGACTTCCCTTGTAATTGGTCACACTTGATGTCTCCGTCATGTCAACTTTTGCATCCAGTGGTGTCTCTATTTCAAACCCTTGGATGAGACGAGCAAGTACCAAAGAAGTGGAGTGCACCCCAAACCAAAGTCCTGGACACATACGTCGACCACTGCCAAACGGCATTAGTTCAGCATTTTGGCCCTTCAAGTCCACTTCAGACTTATCCTCAAGAAACCTCTCAGGTCGAAATTCTGACGGATCTGACCACACTTCAGGGTCACGTTGCAACTTCCACAGGTTCACTAGTATACGGTTCCCCTTCTTGATTTGGAATCCACCCACTTCACAGTCCTCAATGGCCTCTCGTTCAATTAGAGGACCTACTTGGTATATCCTCATTGTTTCCTTCATAATGGCTTGTAAGTAAACAAGATTCTTGAGGTCCGAGTCGTCCACTTTGCGGTCCTTTCCTACGTGGAAGTCCAATTCTTCTTGGGCCTTCTTCAACACCTCGCGATTGTTCAACATTAGCGAGAGTACCCATGTTAGGGCTACTGATGTGGTATCACTCCCACCCAACAGCACGCCCTACAAAGAGAAAACATTTGTTTGAGTCTGGTTATGCTAGTAATAATCACAGTACGAGAAAACATTTTTGAATTTTTTTTGTTATCCCTATTTTGAAATTTCTGCATTTATAAAAAATACTAAATTGTTAGTCTGTGTGGCACTACACCAAATTGGCACTTTTGTAACAACTCTCAAAACAGTATCACTTTTGAGATGTTACAATCCACCAAACAATTTCAAATCAAAACTAAATTTAGTTAAAAAAATGAAAAACAGTAACAAAAAAAAAAATGATACAATAAGTTGGATCACCATGAATAGTATCACTTTTATAACCATACTCTTCATGGTGATACTATTATTGTATCATTTTGTTTGTGAAAATGAGTAAAGTTGTTAGGTGAATTGTTAAACTTCAAAAATGATACTATTTTGAGAGTTGTTACAAAAATGCCAATATAGTATAGTGTGGTACCCTCCGTTCAAGTCTCAGAGTAGCATGGACTTACACTACAGGTCTGAGCAAAGTCTCTGTAGCCTTTGAGTAATGAGTTTAGAGTTTTAAAACCCTAAGTTTCTTAGTATGATAACTTTTTTAGGCAGTTGTTTTCATTGTTAAAACAAGAAAATAGTTTGGAAGAGAAAAACTTACGACACACATAGACTTGATGAATGTCTCAGGGGCAAGACCATGAAGCTGAATCTGATCGATCATCTCCCATGTAAGACTGATAAAGTCCCCCTCCTCGTCGTCACTCAACTTCTTCCCTCTATGTTCCTCCACCCAACCACCAAGTAGAGAATCCAATTCTATGGCAAGTTTCTTCATAGCACTCTCAGCACCCAACATGTTATCCAACCACCAAAGACTTGGAACCATATCTGAGATCACAAGATTCCCCATAAACCGTGCCGCCTCATCAATAACCCTTTTATACTTCACGGCCTCTGCATCACCAAGTCTTGCCTTGGTACCAAAACTTCTTTTCCCAGAAACATTCCTAGTAACCACATTCAACATCACTTCTTCGAACCAGTTTTTCATTTCCACCGAAGCTCCACTCTTCCCATTGCATTGTTCATATAGTTGTTTAAAACTTGCATCAATTTCTGATGCTCGTGAACGATTTTGCATCAAGACCCTTTGGTGAGATAAGAGATTAGATTTTGTAACCTTGCGCATTTCGACCCAAAGTGGGCCATATGGTGCGAACCCAACTGATGCTTCACCATATGTTAGGATCTTCATGGCCTTATTGCTTGGACGATTTAGGAAGAACTTGTCTTTGGTGGTGAAACATTCTTTTGCAAGATCCCGAGTACTGATCACTAGTTCTTGATACGCTCCAATGTTGAGTGTGAAGGCTGGCCCGTACTTATCAGCCAGTTTGGCTAATGCATGATGAGGCAACTCCTTACCCATCAGTAGGTGCAGGTGACCGATGACTGGCCACGCACCATGAACCACGGGTGCACTCTTGCCACCTTTACTGGAAAGAGATTTCAAAGATTTTCGGACAATGTTGGAAAGAAGAATTATGGCAATGAGAGCAAGTGATCCCTGAAGGAACATGTTGAGCTCCATGTTTTTGGGTGGATGATTCAACTAAAATTAAGACCAGTTTATATAGAGATTTAGAACGGCATTAGTCAATAATGGTGAGTCACTTGAACTTACAGGGTATACGGCTATTCAACCATTCTAACTTTCCAGTCAGTTAGAACGGCATTAGTCAATTACATGTTGAGCTCCATGTTTTACACTGGAAAAAAAGGTTACGATATCATTTTCTGACGGAAAAAATGGTCCAGTTTTTCAGTATCGTATTTATGGAGTCATGGTGGACTGAAGTGTATGTTAATCATTTTTTATTTTTATCATTCATTTATTTATTTTACTTCAATGAATGCCATGTCATGGTATTAGGGTAATTTTCGTGCAGTTGGCAATTCATATAGATTTATTTTTCTTTCCTAAATATCATGTACTAAACACTCTTGCTACAATCTTTATTTTCGCCCTCAATTAGTTTTAAAGTGCAAGTTTATTTTAAGGTAAACATATATAGTATAAACTTCAAGATTAGACTCGGTCAAAATTTGAATTAGTTGGAAAAAAAAATCAGTTGAGAGAAAAATATTTTGAACATTGAAAATGAGTTCTCTCCAAACTTTAAATTCGTCAAAACATGAAGTCCAGGGTTTTTGTTTAGATATGCATTAAGATGCTCCTCTCATTTATTTTTAAATTTTTTTCCCTATTATGATCGGCACGTCTCATTTCTTTGAAAAATACTAACGATGTAAATTGCATTAGAAAATTTTTAATACTAATATATATTAAAAATTGATAATTGGTTTATCAAAGTTTACCAAATTTTTTTTAGCCTCGTATTGATATTTGGTTTCATGGAAAAGATCTTTAAAAATTCATTTCAATGATACAAAATTTACCAAAATTCGACAACCAAATAAATAGCTATGACAATTTTAATTTTGAGAAAAAAATATACACAATTTTCTCTTCCTACCACATGTACATTCCACTAACTTTTTTCATAAATATTTTTTTTTCATTTTCTTGCCTACATTTTTAAATAGTAATGGGAGTGAGTTCACCCCAAACTTTAACTTCACTATGAAGTTCAACATCTTTGTTTGAATGAGTATTAAGATACCCGTTTCATTCAGTGAAAATAGTTACAGTGTGAAATGCATTTGATTTTTTCTAAGAATTAATAAATATTTTAAAATTTTAATTGTTTGCATTAATCATTAGTTTTATTGGAAAAATCTTGGCAAATGCATTTTAACGATATTAAGTTTAATAAAATCCAATAACTACATATATAGTTATGACAATTTCTATTTTGAGAAAAAAAAGAAAATACAATACTTTTTCTGTCAACCACATGTACATTCCGATACTCTTTTTAAGTTCTATGTTTCTTTTCTTTTACCCTTCTACATGTTTCACATTTAGAGAATGAATCTCAACTCTGAACAACTTCTCTGAGATACATAAAAATCGTGTATGAAAACAAAAGAGTGGAATTTAAGGTGAGACGATAGTAACAGTATTAGAAGTCATATGTGAAAGTCATATTTGATTAATTAAACATGTCATCGTTCAAAGTATCTTATTCGTATCCTGGAATAATTCATAAACTATATAATGCTGAAACCTTTATCAATTTTACAACCACAAGATATAAATGTCAAAGTCAATACTATAAATGGCACGTTTTTAAACAATCAAGCTAAATTCCTAGTCAAGGTTTTGACATGAAACCTAATTTACCAAAATAGTGATATCTTTCATTGATTTTCAACTATAGCGTCATTAATTTCAAATCTCTGACATCAGTCAGGATTTTTGTGGAAGGGGCGAGGAACGAATCATAATTAATTAATGATAATATAATAATTAATTATTTTAATATATATATATATTTTTTTAATTTGACCGTTACATAAATAACTATACATAAAATCAATTGCTAAACAAAACTCCATCTAATCTATGAGGAAGACAATAGATCCAACAAGATATTTTGTAGGAGCGTAAAAGATAAATATATGAGGGAGAAATCAAGTTGGTATATAAAGTTAAGGGCAAAAATTAATTTCAAATATAAAATTATATGTTTTAAAAAAAAGTGGGTTATTTGCGATTGTCCCATATAAAAAATAGCTAATTCGTAGTTGCCCCAACATTAATCACTATTGCAGTCTCCTTCAGGACCAGCAGTCAACGTGCGTTGTCTGTCAAAAGGCTTACGTTGATAACTAAAATGCCCTTCAAGCAATAAGCCGCAGATGAACCTCGAGATACAAACATGTATCTTGAGGAAAAATTTATGGGTCAAATTTTTTTATTTTTTATGTATTTCTAGAAAAATCATATGAATAAAATACAAAACTAGACCTTGATATACGAATTTATCTCGAAAAATACTAAAAAACATTATTCTTCCTCAAAGCAAACAAGAGAGGTTGGGGTTGCTGTTAGCTGGTGGCGATGGTGAGAAATGAAAATAAATCAAGCAGAGAGGGAGGGGAAGGAAAAGTGGAGGAGGCAAGACGGTTGTCTCGGTCTTGCAGTAAAAAAATAGAGGGAACAGAAAAAAGGGGCGGGGCGAGGTCGACGGTGTCGTAGATAATAGATGGAGAGATGAAGGGGTGGAGCGAGATGGTGTCGTCGACATCATAAGGTCGACAAATCACAAATAATCCTCAACATTTCAAAAGTGAGTGAGGGCACTTGTCTCCACTTGACCCCATGTGGATCCATCCCTGTCTGACATCGTAAAGTAGTGTGTTAGTCTGGTGTTTTAAATAAGTGACTATGATGTTGAAAAGTTTGAGAGAAGATGGTGAAATACGGCAGAAGCTTCCATCATCTCCTCAAGTTGATTGGCTTGAAGTTTCTAGAAGCTTTTAGAACAATATTTGGATTGCTTAAAGACTAAGTAAGAAGAAAACAGTTTGAATAAGTAATATGCTGGCTGTCTTTGTTGACTTTGACTTGAATTTCTTAATTATGAAGTAAGAAGAAATCAATTCTAACAAGTAAGTGGAGTTCGTGTTCTAAAAAGCGTTAGGCGGTGGGCGGGAGGCGAGCAGGTGCCTAGGCGGCACCTAGGCGGTCTTAGGTTTTTTTTATTATAACTTTAATAATTTACAAAAGTTAAGCATAATACCTTATCAATTACATCCAATTTAATGCTAAGATACATATGCAAAATTTAAAAACATGAAAAATTAACAATTATGAACAAAATTTATTAAAACTCAAATGACTGAAGTTAGTCATAATGGGTACTTTATACAAAGTTGAATTTGTGGACAAATATTCAAACATACTCTTTTATTTTTTTTCAAATTGCATAAATGACCTCAGTCATACTTGATAAAATCTACATTATTAAAATTGATATTGGCAGATCTTTTGAGAATTCTATTAAGTAATCATCATTTGCTACATTCAGACATATACTGCATAAAAAATAATTAAATTGTTTATTTCCATAGAAGAGGAAAGAAATAAAATAAGAACATAATTGGCCTTATTAAAAAAATAAAAAAAAACTTGCCCAGACTGCCTAGACCCCGCCCAGAACCCGCACAACCATTAATCTGGGTGTTTCTCTAACGCCTAGCGCCTAGGCCGATTTTTAGAACACTGAGTGGAGTTAGCCATCATTGTAAACTTTAGTTTGCTTTCTTAAGGATGAAGCAAAGAAGAGAGGAGGTGGTTTCCAACCTCCTTAGTTCGTCTATAAAAGAGGATAAATGGTTCCTCATTTGTTCATCCCATCCAACGGGATCAAGGATTCGATTAGTAGATGTCTCTCTTTCTGCATTTGTATCGATGAGAAGTTTGTAATTCGAATTCTTCAGATTTTGTATTTGGTTTATTTTGAGAAACAATTTGTATCTGTTTGTAACCATATTTAGAATAATGAATGATTGTTAATTTGTTCGTGGACGTAGGCGAATTTGCCGAACCATATTAAATTTGTGTTGCATCTGTTTTTTCTGTATTTTGTGTGTAATATTATTGTTCATCCGTAAAATGCAGTTCTGCCATTTTCCACAGAAATTGTCACTCTGCTACCACAACTGTATGTGTGCAACAAATTGTATCAGGCTGTGTTCCACGCACATGTGAAACAGTAAAGGAGATTAGTGATTGAGAGAGGAACTGCGTTATAAAACTTCATTATAGTTCCATTATCCTGTATCTTTTTCCACTTAAAAAAAAAAAAAAAAAAGTCATACTGTAAATGTTTTCCACAAAACACTGTGCACAAACTTCGCGTGGGAGTGATAGACATGCAAAGATATTGCCTGCCCACCATTTGTCTTCTTGCTAATACTTTTCAAAGTCTTTACTAATTAATGTCATATTGAATTCCACAAATTTAAACCTTGAAGAAAGCATCGGATTTGTTCAATCGCTTTGTTTAGACGTAACCCACACCCTCTATTTTCCTTTTCACTCAATTACTAGGAAAAATCTTCATACGACTTTACTGTTTCACATGCTTAATTTTGGAACCGGATCATGTTACGTCATGCACTATACTTAAAGGGGGTTGGTATGAATGCTGATTCCTGGAAGTTGTTTTTAAAAAAACCATAGTAACCTTTTTTTGACGTATAATATAAAAATAAAAATGGATTTCCAATAAAAAAAAAAAGGGGGGTTAGACCATTGGGATACTTCGAATAAACTTGAGTACATGTAGGATATACTTGTGCTAAAACCTTTTCTCGAGATATCTTCCAAACTTTCCAATCTTGCATCTAGATTGGGCTATATTTCCTTATGAGCTCCAGTCTTGAAGATTTGGACCCAATTGTTGTTGGAAATGATAGGCTCAACTCTCAAGTGTTTACCACCCATGGTCTAGACTTTGGCCCAAATCTGATCTACTAACAACTTCAATTGTACATGACTAAGCAAAGAATTAAGACTTGAGATAAAACAAGAAATTCTAAGAAATTTCTTTGAGATGAGGGCCTGGATGATTTGAATTGTGAAATTCATTTCCATTAATAATAAATTAAAGCGTCAATTCAAAATCTTCATACGACTCACTCCACCCCACAAACGAATCAAACAACGAAAATATTTGAAAACCAGATTTTTACAATCAAGATGGCGTGACATAATCTAATAAGATAATGAAATCTTTGAAATACATGTAAACCTTTTAATATAACGCTATGTCATCTTAATTGCAAAAACTTGATTTTCAAGCAAAACTCTTTAAACAATGAGCAAGATGCATTTTTTTCTTCTTCTCATTTTTATGTCATGCTACTGACATGGCAAATGCGATCTCAAGGTTATCAAGAAATCAACTAATCCCAGCTTTGACTAATAAAAACACCCTCATCCTCTTATTACGTGTTATAATAAGTTCTTGAAGATCTTAATTGCAGATAGATTTTTTTATTCCTTAATGACAACACTAGATACTGAGCCTCAGGGGCGGACCTACTTAGCCTTCAATTTTTAAAATAAATTTATTATATACTTAATCATTAAAAAAATTAATTTTATAATGTATAATACAACATGTAAATTGTTCATTCAACTAGTTTTACATTTTTCTATCAGTGTAATGGTTGGAAGTATGTAAATATTTGTAAACAATCCGAGTTCGATACTCATTTTTATATTTTTTTTATGGCTATTCACTATACATTTTTATAGTTATTGATAATTACTATTTTTATCATTGTTACTCGCCTAATTTTTTATTTTCAATACAATTTTATAGTAATTGCAAACATTAAAAAAATTGTTTAGTTTAATAAAAATTTATTTTTGGTCATCTCGGAGCGTATGATTTCTTTATGTCTATACAATTTTGTCATTGTGACATTCCCCAACTTTTTTGTTTTCAACGCAATTTTATATGTAATTGCAAACATTAAAGCAATGAATTGCTTGTTCACAAGTGGCGTAAAACCTTCAACCAAAAAAACATTTGAAATTAATATCTAAAATAATAACTAAAGAATTCGATGAAAATATATGCCACTAGCCAACTCGTACAAAATTTGAGTCTCATATAAACATTTTTCGATGAAATTGTATTAGGATCTTATTATGTTATTAAATTTTCGATTTTTCTTTAGCTTCAATTAGATATTTATCCTAATTATTTTGTGATTTTTATTATATATTCTAGTTATTACGCTCGTTTGCCCATTGCTAAGGTTATTGATATTGTGACCTTATTTTGGCTTAAAATTGGATTACACTTTTTTTTTTTTTTCCAAATTAAACCTCCAGTGGGGAGGGGCAACTATGGGATGCCAGACCTTTATTATACCAAAAAATGTTTGAAACATTTCGGGGGTACATTACGACTTTACCCGAATAATAAAACCAATGGGACTATCCCATATGAAACAAAAGAAAACTGCACAAATCTTGCCTAAAACAAAAAAAAACTCTAAAAGATCTAATTTAAGGTCCGGGCCACTTGAAAATGATCTTGAAACTTGAATCCGAACTTCTATACCCAAAAACCCGTGCACAAACTGGATTGTCCACAAAATCCAGGTTTCCACTTAAAATCCTGAGACTTTCATTTGCATACTAATCAAGTTTGCAACCTGGACAAAAGTTGGAGGAAACAGATAGCAATAAACATCAATACCATTCCAAACATATTCGAGATAGCACCATCATTATCTGCTGAATTCACGTCGTCCAACCAGAAATAAACTTGTCCAGCAAGACAGAGAAACTGTCCAGAATCAGGGCGCCAGAATATAATACTCAGTCCAGCAATACAGGCCACGCTGTCCAGAAAATTACGCAGGCATTGCTGCTCCTGATCGTATCGCTGCTTTGAAATAAAACCCGCAAACTGTCCAGTCTGTCGCCCTGTCAAAACAGAGTATCTCCCCTGTTTTTTCAGATGCTGCTCCAATTCATCCCCACTGTTCCAGCACACGCGCCGAATTGATTCCTGTGACCCTCAGACTTCCATAACCAAATTGTATCAAAGAAAATCACGCTCATTTAACAGCCGGAAGTCTAAGATATGCCGTCTTATTCTTGTCAAGAATAATTAGGGACTTTATTCTTTTAGGAAGCGATCCCCATGAATAAGTACGAGAACTATGCTCCTTTTGTGCTAAACTAGCCAAGGCGTCCGCCACTGAGTTGGTCTCTCTGAAAACATGGATGCAATGCCACCCAGTATCCGTTATCATCGCCCGTATCTCCCTCCACCAATTGCTAAGGAACCAAGGTATTTTTGTTTTTTGGGAAAACCATTGTTTAACCACCATGGAATCCGTTTGAATGACGCATGGTCGGACACCCTGGGCAACACAAAATCTCAAGCCTTCAAGCAAGGCCCTCGTTTCTGCCGAATTATTTGTTCCTTCTCCGAAAAAACATTGTCTAGCCGCCACAAAGTTACCCTCTTCATTTCTAATAACAAAACCTCCAGAAGTAGTCTTCTCCCTGCAAGATCCATCTACATTGAGCACATACCATCCCATAGGAGGAAAATTCCAATACACCGCCCGGGGCGGAGTCAGGGTTACTTTTGTTTCCTGGATACCCAATCTATTGAGCAACGCCCCATTATTGTCCTTTGATTTAGGATTAAAAAATTTTGCAACACATTTGATCCAGTGATACACTTTAATGATTACATAGCTGAACGAGCACTCCTTCCCGTCATAAAGTTTTCTGTTTCGCTGAATCCAAAGCTCCCATAAAATAAAAAGAGGAGTGAGATGAATGAGGGTACCTGATAATGTAGATTTGCTCGCCTTCCTAAACCACGCCTTTAACATGGATTACACTTAATTCAATTTTGTATATGCAATGTATATACATGTTAAAGGCAGGGTTTAGGAAGGCGAGGAAATCTACATTATCAGTTACCCTCATTCATCTCACTCCTCTTTTTATTTTATGGGAGCTTTGGATTCAGCGAAACAGAAAACTTTATGACGGGAAGGAATGCTCGTCCAGCTATGTGATCATTAAAGTGTATCACTGGATCAAATGTGTTGCAAAATTTTTTAATCCTACATCAAAGGACACTAATGGGGCGTTGCTCAATAGATTGGGTATCCAGGAAACAAAAGTAACCCTGATTCCTCCCCGTGCGGTGTATTGGAATTTTCCTCCTATGGGATGGTATGTGCTCAATGTAGATGGATCTTGCAGGGAGAAGACTACTTCTAGAGGTTTTGTTATTAGAAATGAAGAGGGTAACTTTGAAGCGGCTAGACAATGTTTTTTCGGAGAAGGAACAAATAATTCAGCAGAAACGAGGGCCTTGCTTGAAGGCTTGAGATTTTGTGTTGACCAGGGTGTCCGACCATGCGTCATTCAAACGGATTCCATGGTGGTTAAACAATGGCTTTCCCAAAAAACAAAGATACCTTGGTTCCTTAGCAATTGGTGGAGGGAGATACGGGCGATGATAAAGGATACTGGGTGGCATTGCATCCATGTGTTCAGAGAGACCAATTCAGTGGCGGACGCCTTGGCTAGTTTAGCACAAAGGGAGCATAGTTCTCGTACTTATTCGTGGGGATCGCTTCCTAAAAGAATAAAGTCACTAATTATTCTTGCATATCTTAGAGTTCCGGCTGTTAAATGAGCGTGGTTATCTTTGATATAATTTGGTTATGGAAGTCTGAGGGTCGCAGGAATCAATTCGGCGAGTGTGCTGGAACTGTGGGGATGAATTGGAGCAGAATTTATCTGGAAAAACAGGGGAGATACTCTGTTTTGACAGGGCGACAGACTGGACAGATTGCGGGTTTTATTTCAAAGCAGTGATACGATCAGGAGCAGCAATGCCTGTGTTCGTTGAATAGGTTTGGTGCGGTCTCAGGACAATCTGATTTTCTGGACAGCGTGGCCTGTATCGCTGGACAAAGTATGATACTCTGGCGTCCTGATTCTGGACAGTTTCTCTGTCTTGCTAGACAGGGTTATTTCTGGTTGGACGGCGTGATTTCAGCAGATGATGATGGTGCTGTCTCGAATATGTTTGGAATGGTATTGGTGTTTATTGCAATCTGTTTCCTGCAAGCTCCTTTGTCTAGGTTGCAAACTTGATTATTATGCAAATGAAAGTTTCAGGATCTTAAGTGGAAACCTGGATTTTGTGGACAATCCAATTTGTGCACGGGTTCTTGGGTATAGATGTTCGGATTCAGGTTTCAAGGTCATTTTCAAGTGGCCCTGACCTTAGGTAAGATCTTTTAGAGTTCTATTTGTTTTAGGCAAGATTTGTGCAATTTTCTTTTGTTTCATATGGGATAGTCCCATTGGTTTTTCTTATTCGGGTAAAGTCTTAATGTACTCCCGAAATGTTTCAAACATTTTTTGGTATAATAAAGGTCTGACATCCCATAGTTGCCCCTCCCCACTGGAGGTTTAATTTAAAAAAAAAGTATTTTTATAGTTGTATTTTTCTTATTTTACTAACTCGAGTAGAATTTTTTTTTTTGCTTGTCATTTGGCCCTCCTTGACTAAAATTCTGGGTCCACCACTACTGAGCCAATTCAACCTTGACTAACTACCTTAAATCAAATAATTTTAAAATGCTTTCACTAAACCAAACCATTGGGCATCTCAAACTCTTCTTTTACATTGTATAATATAAATATTTGAAGACAGTTGAATTCAGGTGAAGTTGATGGAGATCAGTTGCGGAGTCAGCATGTTCACAAAGGGGGGTAAAATGGAGGGGCAAGAAAAAAATAGCAAAATTTTAGGGGGGAACTTAGTTAAATATACTACAATTGTCCATAATTCACTATACTAAATTTGAATTTAAAAAACTTTAGGGGGGCAACTGCCCCCCATGATTTGTACGCGGCTCCGCCACTGCAGCCGAATACTCTTGGTGGATTTGGATCCACAAATTGTTCACAATTTTATTTCATAGAATGAATTCTTTGTACCTCATTTTCAAAAATGTTTTCCTAAATTTTCGTCTTCTTCAATATATATATATATTCTTTTTTTTTTTTTGAAAAAAAAACCTTTCTCACGTAACCCATGTAAGAAAACATATTCGTTTCATTGGAATAAATGATATTAACTAATATTTAAGCACATAGAAAACTTTATAACCACTTTGATTTGTTAAAGCCTTCTCTTCAAGTCTATCTAAGAAAATAAAATGAAAAATAAGGGAAACAAACAAAACAAAAAGGAATGTCAAAAACAACAAAACAATTATTTTGATTGATTTTGATTTTTTATAATTAAAACTCCATAGCAGAGGGATACCTGTAAAATGCACCTTAATTACTATGCCCAAATCGGCTAATAGAAAAACAATGCACGTGCATTACGACTTTACCCGAATAACAAGGATAAATATCATTTTCTTAGGGATCTATCTAGTTTAACAATGAATGTGGTGCACATGCATTTAAAATATCACTAGAATGCTTGCACTTATTATAAGAAAACATGAACATCAAATTAATGATTGTTGGAATATCAAACCCACTCCAATTATCCATGGGCCTAAATTTGTCCATGTACTTATCCACGGTACACTACAACACAAATGGTCATTAATAGCATATGACCATAGCGTTTTTTCATAAAGTGCTGTGAAAAGTCAAAACCTAATTTGTTCAATGTGGCCAAAATGCTATGCAAACTTTGTAAAATGCTATAAAAAGTTGCAAAACGCTATCAATGGCCAAATTGATTTGTGCATTTGTAAAATGCTGTGAAAGGATATGTAGGCGGGACTTCAATTCGCAGGGCGCCAAGAATCCCGCTCGAATAAAAAAAAATAAAGAAGCAAAACAAAGAAGAAGGAAGGAAGTTGCTCTCCTTCTCTGTCTCCCTCTCTGACTGCTCTCATCTCCCTCTCCCTCTCCATTCTGCTCTCCCTTTCCGATCGCTCTCCCTCTCCGTTCTGCTATCCCTATCCGATCGCTCTCCCTCTCCGTTTTGTTTCTCCCTCTCCAGCAATTTGGGAGCGAATTCGGTTTCAAGGTCTGAAAATTTTGCTTATTGGAGCTTTTTGATTTGCTTGAAATGGTTCAATACTAGATTTTTATCATTTTGTGTTGTTCTGCATTAGGTTAGGGTTTGAAAGGACCCGAAAGTTCGGTGTCTGCCGAGTGGCTGAGACTGAGCTTGAACCTGAAAGCAATAACGATAAGGTGCTTACAAATCACTTCACTTGAATGAACAATTTAGCTTAATGATTTTTTTTTTTCCGCTCAATATGAATGTTATTACTAAGCTTATAGTCGTTTTGTTTATGTGAATTCATGCTGTTGGTATTTCTCCATCAATTGAAATTTGAGAATGTTGGATCATCCAGGACAAAGAGTCTTCCGAGGCTCTTGAAGATGGACAAACTCCACCTCCAAGTACTACTGATTATGTTTTGGAAACTAATGGGCAGCTTAATTCTTAGCCTGTTGTCGATCATGTAATTTTTTAGCATATTTATTCTTTTTCAGTTGTTTTTTGGCTGGGAGGAAGGGTTACTAGTGTCGTTTTTTGGATGGTATTCTTTTTTTCAGAACAATGAGCAAACGTCGGAGGTTGAAAGACTTCAATCAAATAACTCTGCAGAAAATAATGATAGTCCACTTAGCCCTCAAGGGAGCGGCCAGGTAATTTCTTCACAATGTGTGCATTCTTAATTCGGGAAATCTTTGTTAAAGCGCACATGGTATTTGCTCTGGGATTGTAATCTGTTTTAGTAAAATGTTGTATTCAACATCAGGCGTAACAATCATTACTGCAAAAAGTGTGAAAGGTTTTTCATGAAATGAAGATAGAATTATTCAAAATTGAATGAAAAGAACTTGAACCCTTTTCTACCTAAAAAATTAGAGAAACCGAGGAGAAGAATGAAGATATATTTATTGGGTTGAGTTTAACACGATGTCTCTAAAGCAAACTTGTCCATGCACGGGTATCTACAATCTGCCTTTTTCTTAAAAAACTAGAGCTATATATCTTCCCATCTTACATCCATCCACACCTGATTTTAGTCCCATATGGAAATAAAATTTCTCATAAAATCCATACAATTGAAAGTTTAATTGGGATTCTTGGCCTTGAATATTTCATTCAGACAAAGAGATGTATGGATGAAAACCCCACTGGTCCCTATCAAGGGAACAAATGGGGCTTCCTTAAATGTGTACTCAAGCCAGCCAAAAACTACTGAAAAGAGTTCCCTGATGATTTTTTATTGCACTTTTCTTTATACACATATAAAGAAGTATATGAGGATGAAGAAGTATATTTTTTTCTAAAGGTTAATTGGAATCAATAATCATGCCAACTCCATATCATGTCATTCTGAAGACCAATAATGCAAATTCCAATCTGAGAAGTCGATTTGCATGAGTTCCTACAGAAAACTTGCACGAGTCCATCATGGAATGCATTGATGGTTCTAAAGGCATTGGATGACCCACAGTTGACATGTTTATTAGACTTATATGAGCAAGTGTTGTGGAAAGGAACCTATGCTAAGTTCTTTTCATTCAAAAAAACACCCATTTTATCTATCTAAGTAATCAGATTGATGCTATAAACTTTAGAATTGAAACTGAAAATCATGGAAAACAAATCAGTTTCAGATGATAGGACACTGAGATTTAGTTTTTGTTGCATTACCATGCTTTGTTTGTATTCGAAATAATTTTTGTTTTCATAACCTAATAATGGTGTATTTCTGTTTGCAACAGGAGGGAAACAATGTAGAAGTTGTCAGTGGATCTCCTTTGCCAGGTCTGAAGGTGACTAAGATTGGGCTATCTCATGCTTTTTAAATCTCTAGTCACATGCTTATTTGTGGTTTCATGTTGTTTTCTTTTATATTTTTTTTCTTAATATGTTGCAAATAATGATAGCAGCTTGGTGAGCCAGTCAGGATTCCAAAGGAAACAGTTGACATTTTAAGGGACCAAGTATTTGGTTTTGACACATTTTTTGTGACAAGTCAGGAACCATATGAGGTGCGCTTTTGATACAATTATAGACCGAGGAGAAAAAGATATGATGAAAATGGAATTCCAGGAGGGATAACCAATCCTTATTGATAATATTATATTTGCTTTCCTGTATTTCAAATCCTTGTTGCTAGTCTAGTTACTAATATAGTAATATTGACTTGTTGACACTTAACACCTTCTCTCGGGTTATGAGACACTAATGGAGTGTTTGAGGAATCCCTCCACTCCAATTCTGTTTCTGCTACCTTTTGCTTCTTGCGGTATAGAAACTATTTTTGGGTTTGGTTTCCTTAATTCAAATTATCTATTTCGAGGGGTTTGGTTACCTCCACCCCATGATTGTTAACTTTCATTATTACAATCTTACTTCTCTAGGGTAGAATGTTGTTCAAAGGGAATCTGCGAGGCAAGGCCTCAAAAAGTTATGAAAAGATCACAAAGAGGTTGGAGGTGAGTGTAATTTCATTTTTGGTTAAGTCACAGTGTAAATGAATCATATTGGTATATTAGACTTGTGTAAAATTACTACATCTTCTTGGCAGGATAAATTTGGGGATAAGTATAAGCTTTTCCTTTTCAGCAATCCAGAAGATGACAAGCCAGTGGCAGTAATAGTTCCCAGGAAGACCTTGTACCCAGAGACCACTGGTAATGAATATTCTCGTCACAGGATATTAAAGGGAATTTGTGTTGTAGTGGTAGTACCGTGTGAATTTACGGTGTAGTTGTACGTTTGGTACCCACCGATATAGTTGTAGTCCCACGACCCCGCTCTTGCTTCCGCTTGATATATGATTGGATTCACCATTAGGTATGTTGCACCCAAGTTGTCACACCATAATGTTGGGGAAGGACGCAAACATAAGCCCAGCTCACGTAATAGTGAGTCTATCCATATTAGCTCAGCTGTAGCTATGGCCAATGCACGATACTCCGCCTCGGTGGTAGACCGTGACACCGTTTTCTGTTTTCGAGCACTCCGCGAAACTAGATTTCCACCAAAGAATATGCCATGATCGATGGTGTTCTTCAAATAACGCAAGATGCGCTTCACAACTATCCAATGTTCATCAGTAGGATCATGCATGTATTGACATATCTTGTTAACCGCAAAGGATACGTCAGGCCGAGTAAAAGTGAGATATTGTAGGGCTCCAACAACACTTCTATAAAGCGTTTGGTTGCTGAACTTTGTACCTCCAACTTGAGACAGTCGAGAGTTTGTGGCAATAGGCGTTGAAACAGGTTTAACACCATCCATGTTAGTCCGCCGGAGAAGATATGTGATATATTTCTTTTGAGAGAGAAATAGACCATTTGAAAGGCGACGTGTTTCAATGCCCAGAAAATAATGCAAAGGCCCCAAATCAATGATAGCAAAGACAGTGTTCAGTTGCGCAATAATAGTTTGAATTAGTCGTACGTTGGAGCCAGTGATAATGATGTCATCAACATAGACAAACAAAAAGATAGTGAAGTCTGTTCCTTTCATAATAAACAATGAGACATCAGCGACAGATCTTGTAAACCCAATTTGAAGAAGAAAAGAACTGAGTCTACTGTACCAAGCGTGTGGCACTTGTTTAAGGCCATACAATGACTCGTGGAGGCGACATACATAGTCAGGATGGTGTTTGTCAACATAACCCGGCGGCTGCTTCACATATACTTCTTCTTCAAGATGGCCATGGAGGAAGGCATTCTGTACGTCGAGTTGGTGCAATGGCCAACTTCTTGATAAAGCAATCGTAAAGATGATGCAAATGGTGCATGGTTTCACTACTGGACTGAATGTTTCACCAAAATCAATACCTGCTTGTTGATTAAATCCCTTTGCCACCAACCATGCTTTATACTTGTCAATCGAAACCATTCGGTTTCCTTTTTAGATGGACAACGCATTTGCAACCAACAATATTTTGATTTGGATGGGGAGGAACTAAACTCCAAGTTCTGTTTTTCAAGAGTGCATTAACTTCATTATCCATGGCTTGAATTGACGCCATTTTGGGCTATCAACAGCTTGAGAGTAACAACTTGGCTCATGTATATCATCACTATAGAGATGATACTTTGTAGCAGTCAACACCTTTGGCTTAAATATGCCATATTTGGCACGAGTAATCATATGATGATGAGGTTCCTGAGGTTGCCGAGAAGGAAGAAGTGGTGATGGTGATGAGACTGGAGTAGATGGTGATATTCGGCGTAGATGAGGTAGTGGCGGAAGTATCTGCAGTTTGGTTAGGCTCAACAAAAACATTATTTGATGCATTCACATTGGATACGGAAGTGGATGAGACATGAGAAGATGACAATGAGTTGAGGTGAGTACAGAGTAATTGTGAATAGAATACCTGGGTATTGGTGGGGGACACATAGTCGCTGGAATGATCTTGGAAACATTGTCTGGCACGGTGGTGGTGGTTCTAACACCTACAAAAGGAAAAATATTCTCCAAAAATACAACATGGCGGGATATATATAAGCGATTGGTGGGCAAGTGAAGGCATAAATATCCTTTATGTGATGAGTTGTATCCAACAAATACACAGGCAAGTGAGCGTGGGGCTAATTTGTGAGGACTATAAGCGCGAAGGTGAGGGTAACATAAACAACCAAAAACTTGAAGAAGATCATAGGTTGGTTCTTGATTAAAGAACATTTGAAATGGGGATTTGTTTTGGATAATGGGGGAAGGGGGCTTATTTAGAAGATAGCAAGAGGTTTGAAAAGCCTCTTCCCCAAAATGAAAAGGCATGGAAGCATGATTTAGTAGTGCTCTTCCTGTTTCAGCTATATGGCGATGACGTCTCTTGGCAAGACCGTTTTGTGCAGACGTGTGTGGGCAAGAAAAACGGTGATAAACTCCTTGGCAATCAAGATACTTAGTGAATTTCCGATATTCACCACCATTATCGGATTGAACAATTTTAATTTTTCTATCAAGTAGATTCTCAATTTTAGATTTAAAGGAGATAAAGGTTGGCAATAAATCAAATTTTTGGACTAGAGGAAATATCCAAACAAAGTGACTAAAAGCATCCATAAGCAATAGGTAATAACGAAAGCCATTTCGAGAGACAACGGGTGAAGGACCCCACAAATCTGAAACAATGGCTCATTATATGAGCTCAAACTACTAGAAAATGGAAGTTTACGACTCTTACGTACTGACATGACATGAATGACAATGTTGAATTTTATTGCTAATAATTGGAAGAGAAAATTCTTGAATGACACGCTTCACAGTACGCATCATGGGATGCCCTAAGCGCTGGTGCTAAAGATGTAAAGAAGACCGTTCACTCATGAATTTCCGATAAGAAGGAGACGAGTCATTATTGTTGGAGAAAGAATATAAACCGCCTTTATTCACCCCGTGTAGAACCACCATCCCTGTGCGACGGTCCTTCACAAGAAAGTAAGATGGATGAAATTAAAAAAATATGTTGTTATCTTTAGAAAATTGAGATTCTGAAAGTAGATTAGCAGAGATTTTAGGCACATGAAAAATATTATTAAGGTGAAAAATGCGATGAGAATGAGTAAAAGAGGCCTTACCAACATGAGCAATGAGAAAGGAACTACCATTACTTACACGAATTTGATCTGGACCATCATACTCAGTCTGCAGGTTCAGGTTTTGTAAGTTAGAAGTGACATGATTGGTAGCGCCACTATCAGGAACCCATTGGTTTTCATAAAGAGAAGCGGGTACAGCGACGTAAGCGACACTATTTGTAGCGGAAGAACGAGGTGGAGACTTATCATATCGACTCCAACACGTGCGAGCCGTATGATTTTTACCATTGCAGATTTGACAATGGCCAACAGAATGTCGGGTTTGTTGGTTACTGGAACTGCGATTTTGGGTTGATTTGAGTGACGATTGGAATTGCGGTGTTGATTATGGTGGTGTTTGGCAGAGTTGAACTGATGGTGGTTAGAGGAACCATAACTCTTGGCAGCCATGTTTGCAACAGGAGGAGAGCTACGAATAGCTTATTGCACTTCAACGCGCATATCGAAAGCTAGAAGGTGAGCTTGAAAATCATCCATAGTGACGTCCTCAACTATGGCTGTAAGAGTTGTTACAATGGCATCATACGTTGTATCAAGGCCACTCAAAATAATTTGTTGCAAATCAAATTCAAGGATGGGGTGTCCAGAAGCAGCAAGGCTGTCCGCAAGACCCTTGGCATGAAGGAAATATTCAGACATGGTTTTGTTTCCTTTCCGAATGGTTTGGAGTTCTCGGCGTAGTGGAGAAATTTACCTATTCCTGACCTGGTATCAGAGCATTGGTCCTCGAAAGTCATGGGTTCCAGTCTCGTCCAGCGCAATCGCTGCGATAATTCTCAAGCTTGCGCTGAGGGGGAGTGTTGGAATATCAAACCCATTTCAATTATCCATGGGCCTAAAATTGTCCATGTCCTTATCCACGGTAGTACTGTGTGAATTTACGGTGTAGTTGTACGATTGGTACCCACCGATATAGTTGTAGTCCCACGACTCCGCTCTTGCTTCCACTTGATATATGATTGGATTCGCCTTCTCTACAAGTTCGAACTTTTAGAGAGTTGGCAATTTATCAATGATTTGATATTCAAAGCGATCTAATCTTGAGATCTTAATATTTGTTTTGGCTCTGAATTATATACAATTGACCAAGAGAGGTTTGGATCCAAATGTTTCAACTATGGAGTTGCAAGAATCAACTATAGTATTTGTAAAATAATTTTTGTTGGGCCTAATCAAGTCATGTACGCTCATATCTGAATATAAATATACAGTAGTTCATCTCAAGTAGAATTTACAACTTGTAGCCTTGTTGGGTCGTCTGAATCTACTTGAAGGTATTGAGAACTGTTAGAAATACATTTTGATTTACTTAGCTTCATCAGCTGCTATCAAGTGCCAACAATGGATGAATATGCTGAAAATGCATTTGCTTTGGGGTATGATGGATGAGAAAGCTCGGCGGAAAGAATGGTTCTCACTAAACAATGGATTGGTTATTCCTACAAGCATTCTCCTTTTACATACCTTGGGGTCCCATATATCAAGGTAAATGTAAATTGTTTTCTTTGATATATTAGTTAATAAAATACAGCAAAGAGTTCAGCGGTAGAATACGAGATTACTTTCCCCAGGGGGAAGATTGATCCTAAAGACATGTGCTCCTTTCGATGCCAATATATACTATAGTTGCGACATGTATGCCATTGAAAGTATTAAAAAATATATAGAAAATAATTGGAAAATTTTGTTATATAGTAATATCTACTTTAAGTACCAACTTTTTTATTTTTATTATTTATTGTTTTCTCATTTTTTTTATTTGAAACAAATGCATGCAGGAATATAAATAAATAACTTGACACTAATTACCATGCACTGTGGGGTGGACCTAGGATTTTAGTCAAGGGGGCGAAGTGATAAATAATTCAGAGGCGGAGCTAGCAAATTTTTTTTATTCGAACTAGTAATTAATAAAAAATATAACTATCAAAAGTACATTGCATATACCAAATTGAATCCAGCGTAATCCAAATTTATGCTATAATAAGATCAAAATATCGATAACCTTAGCAAGTATACAACTAAAATTACAAAATAAGATAAGTATCTAGATGAAGCTTAAAAAATTTGAAATTTTCGAACATAGTAAGATCCTAATACAATTTTATAGAAAAATGGTTTATACAAGCCTCAAATTTTGTATGAGTTGGCTACTTGTATATATTTTCATTAAATTATATATATTAATTTCAAATATTTTTTGAAGGTTTTATACCACTTGTGAACAAACAATTCATTTCTTTAATGTTTGCAGTTACATATAAAACTGCACTGAAAACAAAAAAGTTCATTTTTTATTGTTTGTAATTAAATATAAAAATTGCATTGAAAACAAAAAAAAGTAGGGGCGTGTCACAATGACAAAAATAGTAATTGTCAATAGCCATAAAAAAGGGAGTTGCTACGTGTACCCGACTATTTGGCTCGGTTGCACCAACTCTTTGTTGCACTGGTAGTTTGAGATATTTCGACTTTGTTACACTAACTTGATATATGTAACACCGACTTATCATTTTTTTTTTATGATAAAAAAATCATTTGGTGCGAAATATTTTGTTTAGGAGAGTTAATTGGTTATTGAATGAAATAACAATATTAACCATCATCTATAAACTATAAGCCTAAAATTCAGTATGCATTCGTTAAAGTTCAATGTGTTCATTAACCATAAGGGGTTGACAAAATCAATACTTATTAAAAATAAAAAATAAAAAAATTTCAAAATTGTTGCAACTATTATATCAAATTCTAAATAATGCATTCAAAACCTTAACAAATCCTACATTCAAATATTTACATTATGAACCCTTTATTCAAAGTCCCTAATCAACAATATGAGTAACATATTTGGTTGGGTACACCAAGTAATTTTTAAAAGCTAAATCTTAAAGATAAAATTGGGGGCATCAAGCCAAATAGTCATGTCTCTCATAAAGAAATCTTACGTTCTAAGAGTATCGAACTCGGGTCGTTTATTAAAAATGTTAAACTTTTAACCACTATACCAAAAGAAAAACATTGAAATAGTTTACTGAACAATTATCATATTGTATTATACATTATATAATTAATTTTTTGTAAAGTCAAGTATTTATTAAAAATATTTTAAAAATTGAGGGGCAGCTGCCCCCTTGGCCCTTAATGAATCCCTCCCTGCGTGCAATACACATAGTTTTGAGAAAACCGCGTCTTATGCTTGAATAGAGAATTTACAATTAGCAACACGCGCCACAAGTTAAGAACAAGTTACTGTATAGTACACTCGGTTGGTCGGACATCCACTCTCCTCGTGAGAGGTCGCGGGTTCGAGACTCACTAGTTAAGCTTTTGTGAGTTTTTGCCCGATTATTATGAACACATTTGCTCCGTCGTTGATAACCCTTCGGGTATTGCAGTTGCATAGATGGACTAGACCGGATGCAAGGTGGGGGCGATGGACCGGAGCGAAGCAAGTCTCTATGCGAGATGGAGACGACGGAGATATTAAGTGACAACAATATTGTAGCATTCGAGCCTGATTTGGTTAATTCTATAGGGTCAGTTATGTAGCCTTCAGGCATGGATTAATAAATAAATAAAATGGTCAACGATCCAATTTAAAAAAAAATATTTCCAAAATCACTGCATTATATTTGTGAATAAAAGGGATATTTTTTATAAGAACTAATATGGTATAGATAATGTTTTGACTTGAGAAATGAACAGCCAAGCAACTATAAGGACCTCGAATGAATGCTTGCTTTACAATGTGAAATGAATTGAAGTGTGATGAATTGTCACCACCACACAATTGGAAGGTTGAAGGGGATGCCAAATTGTGTTTGTTGCGTGTATTTTGTTGATATTGCAAGTGAAGTGATGAGGTGAGGTAAGGTGAGGTTGACTTAATGTGCGTGGATTGTCTAAGGGAGAAGATTTTTTTAAAGGCAAGTTGGGTTTTTACAGGATTCCATAACTCATAAAGATAACATTGGTACTAAGTATTATATACATGCTGCCAATTGGATTTAAACTCGTGACCTTGTGGTATCATCCACCACTAATAAGGAAAATGGGTCTTACCAATGGGAAGGGGCCCTTTCACAAGTATGAGTGTTGTTTTGCAGCCAAAAGGGCAAGGGAAATAGACCCTCCCTTTGCCTGCCTCCGCCCACCATCAATTATTGCATTGCCTTGTTGCCGTGACCTGTGAAGAAAATTAGCTAGGGGACTGTTCTCCTCCCTATCTAATTCCAAGTCCAGTGGAACCTACCATCGCGATCCAGCCTGAGCATGTCTGGCCAAAGGAGGAGGCCTAAGCATTTGCGTTAACTGAGTTTAATATCATTTAAGGATATTATCAACGGCATCTGAGATTTCAGAGGCCGTATGCGGAAACTAAGGGCACAAATAAACATTGAACAATAAGATTGCGATTCAAGAGGACAAATAGTGTATATTTTTAAATAATCAAATGTTAAACATCATTTAAAAATTTTAAAATAAAAAATTGGGTCCTTTGGATTAAGGGCTCTGTGGTCAAACTTGTTGCACATGCTTAGGGCTGGGTTGGGCTGGATATGCTGCTGTGCTAGTTTTTTACAGACTTGGTACATAGATATTTATGCATCTTATAATACCAAAGACAAGGGAAAGGAGCACCAAGATTTGCTTAACATATATGAAAAAAAAAAAAAAAAAAAAAAAAAAGTAAATGAATAAAAACGATATGCACTTCAAGTTACTACATTTTTGCGTGTTTATGTGTGTTTATTCTTCAGCTCTATTGGTCATAATATGAAATGGTTGCTTTGTTTAAACCAATTTTTTTTTTTATCGATTGTGTGGTGGGTTCAGGCGAGGATGAACATGTCAGAGTTTCATCTCAATCCAACAGCTAGGTTGAAAGCTACACAGCTATGCCAAATGTCTTATGTAATTAGAAGTTTTCCACAGCTCCTGATGAGGGACTGGGTAACGATCGAGAAACATACAAAAATTTCAGCTTAAGCCAATACTTAGTGACTCCAGAAGGAAAAATAAATAAATATTAAATAAATAAATTAACTAAACTAAACTGTTACTACATCAAATTGACATTTTTGTAACAATTCAAAAAATAATAACACTTTTGAGCTAAAGGATACTGCCTAATAAGGCCTAACCAAAGAGAGTTTGGGATAAGGCCTAAACCATTGAAGTTTTAGACCTTAAAAGATCTAATCCTGAACTAGGTCAACATACAAATGCTAAGTTCTCCTATTCAAAGCAATCAAGGATCAGACAAGGACCCTACAACCTGTACGTTACCCCTTACATAGCAACCTTGCATAATAACTTGCATCTTGAAATTGCAATTTGTAATATAAATGTCACTTGTAACTCCCCTGCCTAACAAACTCCCCTGCAACTTGCAGCATATCCACTTGCATAAAGACCCTGCATAACAATGTTGCATTTTGAAATCATATCAACCTTACCAAGTGCAAAATTGCAACTTGCAATATGACACCTTGCCAACCTGCACCTTGCATGCCACTAGCAACCATATCTAGCAAACTCCAACTGCAACGCATCAATATATCTCCTAGAACCAGGACATCTTCCAGCCACACTCTTAGCATTTTCAGCAAGCATATCGCCACCAATCAGCATAGATAATTCCTGCGCCATACCAGAAATGTTCTCCCTTCTTACAAACTGAAAGCAGATGCGAGTCACTCTGTCCAGACTCTGTCCGGCCGTTTCCAGGACTGCACCTCTGTCCAGGTTCTAGTGGGCCCTGTAAAACAGAGTAAATACTCCCCTGTATTTCCCGCAATTTTCTGCAGCTTATCTTCGCTACCATTTCCACCCTGCTGCAGTGAAAATGTACCAAAAAGAGCATCTATTCGAAACTCCCAACCGTCTACTTGATCCTCAACACCCAATTTTGAAGGATCCAAATAAAGATAGATCATTAACATGCTCATTTAGCACGCGGGAGCCTTAAATACGCCGTCTTATTCTTATCAAGAATAATTAGCAGCTTTATTCTTTTAGAAAGCGAACCCCAAGAATAAATTCGAAACATATGCTCCACTTGCGCCAATCTAGCCAAAGCGTCCGCCACTGATTTAGTCTCCCGGAACACATGTATGCAATGCCACACCAAAGCTTACTCAATTCTCTGATCTCGACTTTTTTTGAAGTCTGTATAGAGCATTTTGAGAGGGCGATTTCGGAGGGTATTTCGGTCTTTGACCGATATCTAATCTCAACCGTCCCTCATCTGTGGGACTGCATCCTAGCCATCGACTGGTGGCGGCTTGGGTAGCCACAGCGAAAACCCTAGGCGGCTCAGCCTCCCACTGCCGGCATAGCAAGGTTTTCTCTGGTCGCGACACGCCGATTCTGGCCGATACTGGACGTTTCTGGCCGTCACAGAACCGATACAGGTAGATAACTCGCTCTCTGCTCTCGTCTTGGCCGCGGTACAGATTTGGTGCTCGCGTTTCGGTTGCAGTGATATCTTCGTCACAGCCGCCGATACGGTTCAGAGACCGGTTTGTGCACCGATACAGTTCTGAGACCGGATTGCACACCGTTACGACTCTGCTGATCCTGTTTTGAATATTCGACACTGGCACCGATCTGGATGTGATGTCGACACCTCCTGCCGACATCCCTCCCCACTTGATGGGGAGATCTGCTAATGGGGGAACTGTGGAAGGAGCGGCTAAGCCCTCTTTCGCACAAATTTTGGGAAAAATTCTGGTGGCCGACGTTGTGGAGACTCCGGTTGAAGGCACTAGATTCCGTAAAGAGGGCGCTCAAGCAATTGGCATTACGGCAATGGATGAAGTCCGTGGGGAGGAGTTTATGGAAAAACATGTGATCGTATTAAAATTCTCTAGCTACCGCCCTACATTGGAAGACATTCGAGATTCGATTCACAGAACTTGGGGAATTATGGGCGATTTTTCGCTTGGATTACTCAATCAACGACATGTGTTAGTTCGTCTTCAATCGGAGGAGGAAGCAAAAAAAGTGTTGTCGCGGGATTCCTTTTTGATTCGTGGCGTTCGCTTTAAAGCTTTTCGTTTGCATGATAGTTTCAGTCTGAAGGAAGACCCGGTCTTGGTGCCACTATGGATAGAGTTGCCTAACTTACCTTTACATCTTTTTCATCCCCCTATCTTAAAAGCAATTGTCAACTCTTTTGGTGATTTTTTGAAAATGGATGACCATACTAGATGTTTATCGCGCCCGGGCTTTGCCCGCGTGTGCGTGGAGATGACTTTAGCAGACAAATTACCAAACAGAGTATGGATTGATAGAGCCAATAATAGAGGTTTCTGGCAGAAGATAGAATACTCAGGTTTCAAATATTGTGATTTTTGTTCTTTGATAGGGCATCAGGAGAGTGTTTGTCGAAAGAAGCTCGGCATTAAGGCCGGGGGCCGAGTTTCGGACATAGGTAAGACTGAGAAGGTAGTCAAATCAAAGGCAGAAAATAATAATCCCAAGCAACAATATGTTCCAGTGCTCAGAAAAGAAAAATCTTCAAACTCGGAAGTGGGTGTGAGTGGAACAAAAAATAGTAAAGGCGAAGAGATTCCGGAGGGAGTCGTGGAGAACAAGCCGGTGGCAATTCATCCAGTAAAGGTGGTTTTGTCAAACACATTTGAGGCACTAATGGAGAATATTGAAGAAGAGGAGGGTGCTCCAGCGGAATTACAAATAGCGGGTCAGAAAATAGAGCATGCTCAAACCGGGGTCAAGTCAGACTCTACGGAGGAATGCCTACTAGAGGCGGGGTATACAAATTCAGAAATTGAAAATGTTCTTGGACACCAACAAAAGCCGATTCCAAATGACAAGGATGTCAATCCGGAATCAAAGAGTAACCTTTCTAATCAAGCTGAGGCGTCGCAAACTGCTACGAAAGGTTTATCATGTGAAATTGAGGTTGGGCAGCTCGTTTCAGGGATGAAAAAGGTGGAATCTTCAATGGAGGGACAGACCGGGCACTCGATGTTGTCCCAGTCAGGTTTAGAAATGCACAAAACAGAGGTAACTCTGTCTCAGCCCGAACAGACTGGACTGTCTCGGCAAGCCAACAGCACCAAAACAGGGGAGCTTCGGACTCTGCCTGGGCCCTGTTTCGGTCCAGCAGAGGTGGTTCCAGCGTCTGCCGCAGCTGGAGATCCTTCTCGCGTCCGAGAACCAGGCCACTGTATGCTCGCTCCTCGAATTGTTTCGCATATGACGTCGTCTAGTGCTGCTGACATACAGGAAGTAAGGGCTGATTTACAGGATCCAAATGCTGCGATCCAGGAAGCATGTGCTGAAACAGATCAGCAGACAGTCCAGGTTGGGTTGTCGGCTGCTCGCGCGTTGCCGGAAGACATTAGCAAATTGTTGAAGGTGGGCGTTTCTTTGCGAAAAAAGAAGAAAAAAATGAATGTCAATACACTTGAAAGCGCCACAGACAATGATGAGGCGGAGTCGGATTCGGACATTGGGTCGGGCACACAAGCTATCAAGGACTTAGAATTGGGGGCACTATCTGATGCGGAGCGAAAGAAAAACGTCAAAGCTGCGGTTCCTTCGGGCACTCGTCGTAAGACTAAGAAGGGTTTGTCTTCCTCCCGTGTTTAAGATGATTGAAAACTTTATGTTTTGGAATGCTCGCGGCGTTGGTAATAGGGCCATGAGAAGGAAGTTACAAAAGTTGGTTGTGGAACACAATGTCAAAATTCTTATGATTGCGGAGCCTATGATTGATGCTAGTAGATACATGGAGATTGGGAACAAAATTAAACTTGGCGGTTTTGCTTCTAATGACAGTGTTGGTGGTAAGATTTGGATTATGTGGGATACGTCTCTTATTTTCTCGGTGGTGGACATGTCAGACCAGATTATTCTTAGCCAGATATGGAACGGCGTAATCAGGAAGGAAAGAAAAAGAGGCAGAAGTGGGTTTGGGCTTCGATTGGGATTGCCATTACATTGGCAGTGCAGTGCAGTGCATGGTCTTATCTCCCAACTGCAAACGAGTCATCCCCTGGTAACTCTTATGCGACGGAGAGTGCTGATTTGGTTGACTCCTGATCTTTTACTTATATAGAAGGATAATGTTTAGCTTGTTCAAGTAACGGAGAGCATGAGTTTGCAGAAAATGAGGTTGACTGCAGGATGCAATCCTTTAAATAACAGTTTTGGTTGTATTGATAACACTGTGTGTAGTCACCATTACGAGAAAATAATCTGTAGTCAGAGTAGCATCTCTAACTGGCAGAAAGCACTCAAGAGAGAAGGTATATGAATTAGATCGGTTACGTGTTCCCCCTTCTCAAAAAAAAAAAAAAAAAATTTCTCTGATCTCCCTCCACCAATTGCTCAGAAACCAAGGCATACTTGCTTCTTGAAACAACCACTGTTTAACCAATATAGAATCCGTTTGAATCAAACAATTTCGAATTCCCATATCAATACAAAGTCTCAAGCTTTCAAGCAAGGCCCTTGTTTCTGCAGAATTATTTGATCATTCTCCAAAGAAACACTGTCTGGCTGCCACAAAATTTTCCTCCTCATTTCTAATAACAAAACCTCCAGAAGTATTCTTCTCCATACAAGATCCATCAACATTTAACACATACCATCCTGTAGGAGGGAAGGTCCAATAAACTGCTCGGGGAGGGTTCATTTCTACTTTGTTTTTTTGTACACACAATCTATGTATCATTTTTTTTGTGTTACCGTTTTTCATTTTTTGACTAAATTTAATTTTTGACTTGAAATTGTTTGGTGAATTGTAACATCTCAAAAGTGATACTATTTTGAGAGTTGTTACAAAAATGTTAATTTAATGTAGTGTGTGTTATAAATTATGATGTATGATAGATGAAATTTCATGTGAAGAGCAACAAGACCAGGTGGAGTGAGGCTTTAGATAGACATCAACATTGTCCCAAGTGTTGTCAAGATGTTGATGCATGAGTATTGACCATGTTATCTTTACTAGATGAGTACTGTCATCATCTACGTGTCATTTGCTTTGGGGCCTATTGTTCTACCAACTCTGTATTTTATTGGGCCACATCTTTCAGAGGATGCTGTAAGGGAGCAGAATACCATAACCTTTTCAGGCTTATGAGCATGTGTGGGCGATGCCTCAATGATATCCAGGGTTTCAAAGTAAGCGTTGCATTTTGGTTTGGCTCAGCTGCGTTTAAGCTGTCAGAATATATTTATGTTGAAAAAATATGCTGTAAATTCGAATTAAAAAGTAGGAACGATGGTACCAATTTTGTTTGGGTTGAGTCGCGGACTAGGTCGTTCTCTTTAAGACGTTTTGCGGCTCTGCCCAAAAATTGTGCAAGCAGTAACTTAGCCCCGCCGTCCCCAGGATAAAACAGCCCAGAATCTTCTCTGTCTCGTTCAAAGATTGCACAATAGATGAACGGGATACAATTCACCCTTAATCTCCTTATTTGCTCGGAATCACCAGTAAATAAATCAGCAATAAAAAGACTGTTTGGAAGGAGCAGAAACTCGAAGTTTGCAAGAAGCAGAAAATCGAAAACTGTTTGCTCTCTGTTTTTTTTTTTCGAGAGCGAAAATTGTACATTCGAAAAACGAAATACAGACTCTATTCATTGGCATCAATCGCGTGGAGCAGAAATGGCGGCGGGATTTATGCCAGAAATCGCGGGGCCAAAAGACTCAGTCCTCTTCAGAAGTTTATATTTCGTTTAAGAAAGAATTTTCAGCAAAAAAATGGTTTGCTCTCTAAATGACCCAACCCGACCCAACCCGATCGGACGGCGGCGGCGGGCGCGAGGGCCTATCTCTCCCCTCCTCATAAAAGAGTGGTACCCCCAAGGGGTCCAAACCCAAGTCCTAACTATCTCCTTATAAACTCTACCACAAAAGAGTTATATAATAGATATGGGACTAAATTTTTGAGAGAGTAATCCATAGATCAGAATAGAAGAGAGGTCCAGGGTTCAAAACTAGATAAACACCCAATTGATTTTATTTTTTTTAAAAACCAAATTTTCAACAATCCCCCACTTGGATTTTTAAAACAATTTTCATCGAGCAATCTTTCAAATATAAGATTGTGCATAAACAAAAGTGTCTTTCGACTTGAACTCTTGCGTAGTGTTCATGCTTTAGATTATACTAGAGTAACTCGTAGTTTTGAACTCTATCTCTAACAGACATTACACGCACAACCTTACCAGGGTGAAGTGTAAAAAGCCCGTGCTTTACGGCCATGCACGTATATCCCAGTATAGTGAAAGCTCTAGGAATTTTGCCCACAAATTCCATAGGAAGCGGCCAAACTTCCACAATCACTTAGGTGAGTCTATCAAGAGTACTCCTGTAGCTAGGTACTCCACTCCACATAGAGTATAGACCTCATTAAGAGTTTTTTAACTCATCCTACTATCGCTTCAGGAATTCATGCTGTAATCTAGGAATGAGATTGTTATTTTGTCAGCATGATTCACATCATATCATTCACGACTTGTTATTACCCATTGAACCTATTTCTTGGGATCTCCAGTCTATAGGTTGGGTTACCATCGTGAATAACTCATCAATCTAAGGGCAATAGTCCCATTCCTTTCGAGGTTTTGAAAACCTTCTCTCTAGCTAATCCTTTCGTCAAAGGATCAGCCAAGTTCGCATCAGTTCGTATATGATCCACTCTCACAGCACCAGTAGATAGAAATTCTCTAACCGTACTGTGCTTACGACGTATTTGTCGTTTCTTGCCGTTATAATAACGGTTCTGTATTTTTGCAATAGCCGCGGTACTATCGCAATGGATCAAGACAGCTGGAATCGGTCTTTCCCATAAAGGGATCTCTGCTAGCAGGTTTCTCAACCAACCTGCTTCTTCACTAGCCGTGGCTAGTGCTATAATCTCTGACTCCATCGTGGACTGTGCCAGAATGGTCTGTTTCTTTGATTTCCAAGAAACAGCTCCACCAGCTATATTGAAAATATAGCCACTGGTGGCTTTGGAGTCATCTGAAAGGGTGTTCCAATCAGCATCGCTATATCCTTCAAGGACAGCGGGAAACTTCTGATAATGTAATCCGAGGTTCTTAGTCCTCTTCAGGTACCTCATGACCCGTTCAATTGCATGTCAATGTTCTATACTAGGTCTACTTGTAAATCTGCATAGTAATCAAACAGCGTAAGCTATGTCGGGTCTAGTGCAATCGGTAGCATATCTAAGACTACCAATGATGCTCGCATACTCAGATTGTCTAACACCGTCACCGGTGTTCTTGAACAACTTTACACTAGAGTCATAAGGAGTACATGCAGGTTTACAGTCAGAGTAATTATATTTATTTAGAATCTTCTCGATATAGTGTGATTGATCCAAAGAAATTCCCTTTTCAGACCTAGTAATCTTGATACCAAGGATTACACTCGCTTCTCCAAGGTCTTTCATATCAAAATTTGCACACAATAAAGCTTTCACTTTATTCACGGCATGGATATTAGAACCAAAGATAAGTAAGTCATCCACATATAGACATATAATAGTGCAAATGCCATTTTCATCTTTATAGTAAATGCATTTGTCACTTTCGTTTACTTTAAAGTCATGTGCGATGACAAGGTTATCAAATTTTTCATGCCATTGTTTTGGAGCTTGTTTCAAACCATAAAGTGATTTATCTAGTTTGCAAACTTTATGTTCTTGCCCTGGAATAACAAAACCTTCAGGTTGATCCATATAAATTTCTTCTTCCAAATCGCCATTAAGAAACGCAGTCTTAACGTCCATTTGGTGCAAAACTAGATTATGTATTGCAGCAAGAGAAATTAACACTCGAATAGATGTAATCCTGGTTACAGGAGAATATGTGTCAAAGAAGTCAACATTTTCTCGCTGTCTATACCCTTTGGCTACGAGACGAGCCTTGAACTTGTCAACATTACCATCGGGTTTCAATTTCTTCTTAAATACCCATTTACATCCTATTGTCTTGCAACCTGGTGGCAAATCGACTAAGTGTCAGGTTCTGTTAGACTCAAGAGAGTACATTTCATCATCTATAGCCTCTTCCCAAAAATTGGCATCTATAGAGGATAGGGCCTCTTGAAAACTAAGGGGATCCTCTTCGACTGAAAAGACATAGTAATCGGGGCCAAATGTGTTAGAAGTTCGTTTCCGTTTACTTCTTCTTGGCTCAGATTCTGTGGCTTTATCAGTTTCATTAACCCTGATCAAGGGTACGTTGTTTGAGGATGTGCCCCCACTATTCCTCGAAATAAAAGGAAATTTATCTTCATAAAAGTCAACGTCGTTTGATTCTATAATAACTTGATCTTTAATATTATAGAATCTATAAGCTTAATTTGCTGTTCATGGCATATCCTATGAATACACATTCATATGCCCTACTAGCTAGCTTATTCCTTTTAGGATCAGGAATTCTAACATAAGCTAAACAACCCCAAGTTTTCAAATAAGACAAGTTTGGTTGTCTATTTTTCAGAATCTCATAGGGAGATGTTTTACTTTTCGATTTGGGGACTCTATTTAGCACATAACAGACTGTCAAGATAATTTCTCCCCACCAGTGCGATGCAGCACCGGAGTTAAGCATTATGGCAACTACTAACTCGGTAAGAGTTCTATTTTTTCTTTCAGCTTTGCCATTCATCTCAGGAGAATATGGTGCAGTTGTTTCATGAATAATTCCTTGAGAATTATAGAACTCTATGAAAGTACTGTTATCATATTCAGTGCCTCTATCACTCCTAATCTTTCTATTATATTGATTTTCAACTTCAGTCAAAAATAATTTAAACATGTCAAAGGCATCACTTTTATTTTTCATTAAGTAAACAAAAGTATAATCAGAACAGTCATCAATAAATGTAATAAAATAACGTTTTCCATTTCTAGTCAAGATACCATCAAGTTCACATATATCTGAGTGTATCAAATCTAAAGGTTCAGATTCTCTAACTACAGATTTATGTGGTGTTTTGGTTATCTTAGCTTGACTACAATAGTTGCACTTTTCAAAATCATTTAAGGACAATTTTGGAATTAGTCCTAAGTTACTCATGTTTTTAATAATACGCTTATTAACATGACAAAGTCTAGCATGCCAGATATTAAAAGTGCACAACATATAAGCAGAACTAAAAATTTTATTCGCTTCAACATTTAACTTAAACATTCCATCAGTAGCATACCCTTTCCCCACAAATACACTATTCTTTGTAATGGTGTATAAATCAGCCCCTATAATTTGAGTAAATCCAGCCTTGTTCAGAAGAAAACCAGAAACTAGGTTCTTTCTCATCTCTAGAGTATGCAAGACGTCTTTCAGGATAACTGTCTTTCCAGAGGTAAACTTCAGTTCTACTGTTCCAGTTCCAGCAACTATAGTGGAGTGGGAATCACCCAACAACACTTTCTTGTCCTCAGCTTCAGAGTAGGACTTGAACATTTCTCGATCATAGCAGACATGTCGAGAAGCACCAGTGTCGACCCACCATCCCTCGGATCCACCAACAAAATTGATCTCAGAGATCATGGCAATAAGTTGGTCTTCGGTTAGGTTCGCCTGAGGTGCAGGGCGAGATCCATTCCGGCAGTTCCTGGCCATATGCCCTGGCCTACCACAGGTGTAGCATAGGAACTGTGCTGAATCATTCTTGGAGGGATGTTTCTGTCCATTCTGATTTCGCGGAGGATTCTGATTTTGATGGTTGCGGTTCTGATTGTTCCGGTTCTGCTGGTTCCGATTCTGATAGTTCCGGTTTTTATTGTTATTCTGATTTTTCATTGTCTTTCCATTGGGTTTCAGAGAAACAGGGGTAGACTTCTTATGGTTTGATATAATCAGAACTTCATCTTTCTGATCTTGTTTCCTGGCTTTCTCCTCAATACGAAGTCGGGTTATCAGGCTTTCTAGGGAAAACTCTTGGAGTTTTATGCCTAAGGACATTCTTAAAATCTTTCCAGCTAGGGGGCAATTTGTCTATCACAACAGCTACTTGAAATTGCTCATCTAAAGTCATTCCCTCAGATATAATTTCATGAGCAATCTTTTGAAGCTCGTGTGATTGGGTTTCCACAGACTTATCATCAGTCATTTGAAATTTCAGATAGCGACTGACAGCATATTTCTTTGTGCCAGCCTCCTCAGTGTCATATTTCTTTCTAAGGGCTTCCCAAATATCTTTTGCAGTTTGTTCAGAACAGTAATAATCATAAAGATCACCAGACAGACCATTCAGGATAAAAATTTTACATAAAAAATCATTTTCAATCCAACGGTCTAATTCTTTAGTTTGGGTTTCAGTAGGTTCAGCAGGCATTGTCGGTTTTTCAGTATCACAAACATATGCAACCTTTTGTGTTGTTAGAAAAAACAACATCTTTTGTCTCCATCTTTTAAAGTGTTGGCCCTCAAAACGAAAGGGCCTATTAAGGTCTTTTGCAGCAATTTCAGTAAATGAATTCATGGCAGACATAGAAACCGTCTTAAAATTGTTGAAAAAATATGCTGTAAATTCGAATTAAAAAGTAGGAACGATGGTACCAATTTTGCTTGGGTTGAGTCGCGGACTAGGTCGCTCTCTTTAAGACGTTTCGCGGCTCTGCCCAAAAATTGTGCAAGTAGTAACTTAGCCCCGCCGTCCCCAGGATAAAACAGCCCAGAATCTTCTCTGTCTCGTTCAAAGATTGCACAATAGATGAACGGGATACAATTCACCCTTAATCTCCTTATTTGCTCGGAATCACCAGTAAATAAATCAGCAACAAAAAGACTGTTTGCAAGGAGCAGAAACTCGAAGTTTGCAAGAAGCAGAAAATCGAAAACTGTTTGCTCTTTGTTTTTTTTTTCGAAAGAACTCTCTGTTTCTCTTTTGTTTTTGTATATTTAAAAACTCAATATCGAATGGTATTTATAGAGCGAAAATTGTACATTCGAAAACGAAATACAGACTCTATTCATTGGCATCAATCGCGTGAAAATCAAATCGTGGAGCAGAAATGGCGGCGGGATTTATGCCAGAAATCGTGGGGCCAAAATGTGTTCTAGAGAGACCGTTTAGACTCAGTCTTCTTCAGAAGTTTATATTTCGTTTAAGAAAGAATTTTCAGCAAAAAAATGGTTTGCTCTCTAAATGACTTAACTTGCTTGACCAGGTGGCCAGCGGCGGCAGGCGCAATGGCCTATCTCTCCCCTCCTCATAAAAGAGTGGTACCCCCAAGGGGTCCAAACCCAAGTCCTAACTATCTCCTTATAAACTCTACCACAAAGAGTTATATAATAGATATGGGACTAAATTTTTTAGAGAGTAATCCATAGATCAGAATAGAAAAAAGGTCCAGGGTTCAAAACCAGATAAACACCCAATTGATTTTATTTTTTTTAAAAACCAAATTTTCAACAATTTATGTCACTACGAAATTTATATTGTTAATTTATTATTTATAACATGATGTTTTCTGCAGAAAGAAAGTAGCGAAGGAAAACTCAACTCGTTGTCATTGAATCCTTCTATCAACAGCGTGGAAGAAGCAGAGAGCAAACTGAGGGGTGTCGTTGACAGTAGTAGGAAAGAACTGCTGAGGTTAGTGTTGCAGACAAATGGAAGTGTCATTCCAAAGGCTTGCAAAGATGTGTTTTGGAAAATGTGCAAAGTAGTCCACCTCTTCTACTTAAACAGCGACGGTTTCACATCCCAGCAACTTATGTTTAGCGCTGTTAATGCAGTACTTAAGGAACTCCTCGTTATTCCTGGTGAGTGATGTATGTAATACTTGTTCTTATAAGTGTTTCCCATTTACCCTGACAAGGGGTTCTGTTTTAGTTAACGGTACTGTGCAATGGTGAGTGAAAACAAAGAAATAAAGAATACATTCGCAAACAAAAGAATACATTCAAAGACAAAAGGGATTATTCAGTGAACCTTTTATTTTAAACTTCAGACATAACTACAAATCATAAAGCTTAGGTTCGAGGCGGGGAGCGAGCAATACTTCAAGAGGACTTCCCTTGTAATTGGTCACACTTGATGTCTCCGTCATGTCAACTTTTGCATCCAGTGGTGTCTCTATTTCAAACCCTTGGATGAGACGAGCAAGTACCAAAGAAGTGGAGTGCACCCCAAACCAAAGTCCTGGACACATACGTCGACCACTGCCAAACGGCATTAGTTCAGCATTTTGGCCCTTCAAGTCCACCTTAGACTTATCCTCAAGAAATCTCTCAGGTCGAAATTCGGACGGATCTGACCACACTTCAGGGTCACGTTGCAACTTCCACAGGTTCACTAGTATACGGTTCCCCTTCTTGATTTGGAATCCACCCACTTCACAGTCCTCAATGGCCTCTCGTTCAATTAGAGGACCTACTTGGTATATCCTCATTGTTTCCTTCATAATGGCTTGTAAGTAAACAAGATTCTTGAGGTCCGAGTCGTCCACTTTGCGGTCCTTTCCTACGTGGAAGTCCAATTCTTCTTGGGCCTTCTTCAACACCTCGCGATTGTTCAACATTAGCGAGAGTACCCATGTTAGGGCTACTGATGTGGTATCACTCCCACCCAACAGCACGCCCTACAAAGAGAAAACATTTGTTTGAGTCTGGTTATGCTAGTAATAATCACAGTACAGGAAAACATTTTTGAATTTTTTTTGTTATCCCTATTTTGAAATTTCTGCATTTATATAAAATACTAAATTGTTAGTCTGTGTGGTACCCTCCGTTCAAGTCTCAAGAGTAGCATGGACTTACACTACAGGTCTGAGCAAAGTCTCTGTAGCCTTTGAGTAATGAGTAGTTTTAGAGTTTTTAAACCCTAAGTTTCTTAGTATGATAACTTTTTTAGGCAGTTGTTTTCATTGTTAAAACAAGAAAACAGTTTGGAAGAGAGACTTACGACACACATAGACTTGATGAATGTCTCAGGGGCAAGACCATGAAGCTGAATCTGATCGATCATCTCCCATGTAAGACTGATAAAGTCCCCCTCCTCGTCGTCACTCAACTTCTTCCCTCTATGTTCCTCCACCCAACCACCTAGTAGAGAATCCAATTCTATGGCAAGTTTCTTCATAGCACTCTCAGCACCAAACATGTTATCCAACCACCAAAGACTTGGAACCATATCTGAGATCACAAGATTCCCCATAAACCGTGCCGCCTCATCAATAACTCTTTTATACTTCACGGCCTCTGCATCACCAAGTCTTGCCTTGGTACCAAAACTTCTTTTCCCAGAAACATTCCTAGTAACCACATTCAACATCACTTCTTCGAACCAGTTTTTCATTTCCACCGAAGCTCCACTCTTCCCATTGCATTGTTCATATAGTTGTTTAAAACTTGCATCAATTTCTGATGCTCGTGAACGATTTTGCATCAAGACCCTTTGGTGAGATAAGAGATTAGATTTTGTAACCTTGCGCATTTCGACCCAAAGTGGGCCATATGGTGCGAACCCAACTGATGCTTCACCATATGTCAGGATCTTCATGGCCTTATTGCTTGGACGATTTAGGAAGAACTTGTCTTTGGTGGTGAAACATTCTTTTGCAAGATCCCGAGTACTGATCACTAGTTCTTGATACGCGCCAATGTTGAGTGTGAAGGCTGGCCCGTACTTATCAGCCAGTTTGGCTAATGCATGATGAGGCAACTCCTTACCCATCAGTAGGTGCAGGTGACCGATGACTGGCCACGCACCATGAACCACGGGTGCACTCTTGCCACCTTTACTGGAAAGAGATTTCGAAGATTTTCTGACAATGTTGGAAAGAATAATTATGGCAATGAGAGCAAGTGATCCCTGAAGGAACATGTTGAGCTCCATGTTTTTGGGTTGATGATTCAACTAAAATTAAGACGAGTTTATATAGAGATTTAGAACGGCATTAGTCAATAATGGTGAGTCACTTGAAATTACAGGGTATACGGCTATTCAACCATTCTAACTTTCCAGTCAGTTAGAACGGCATTAGTCAATTACATGTTGAGCTCCATGTTTTACACTGGAAAAAAAGGTTACCATATCATTTTCTGACTGAAAAAATGGTCCAGTTTTTCAGTATCGTATTTATGTAGTCTTTTTTATCTTTCAAAATTTTGAGCTGGAGTCATGGTGGACTGAAGTATATGTTAATCATGTTTGATTTTTATCATTCATTTATTGTTTTTTACTTCAATGATTTCCATGTCATGGTATTAGGGTAATTTTCGTGCCGTTGGCAATTTATATAGAATTTTTTTTTCCTAAATATCATGTACTAAACACTCTTGCTACAATCTCTATTTTCGCCCTCAATTAGTTTTAAAGTGCAAGTTTATTTTAAGGTAAACATATATAGTATAAACTTCAATATTAGACTTGGTCAAAATTTGAATTAGTTGAAAAAAAAATCAGTTGGGAGAAAAATATTTTGAACATTGAAAATGAGTTCTCTCCAAATTTTAAATTCGCCAAACCATGAAGTCCAGGGTTTTTGTTTAGATATGCATTAAAATGCTCCTCTCATTTATTTTTAAATTTTTTTCCTATTATGATCGGCACGTCTCATTTCTTTGAAAAATACTAACGATGTAAATTGCATTAGAAATTTTTAACAGTAATATATATTAAAATTTGATCATTGATCATTGGTTTACCAAAGTTTACAAAAAAAATTTAGCCTCATGTTGATCATTGGTTTCATTGAAAAGATATTTAAAAATTCATTTCAATGATACAAAGTTTACCAAAATTTGACAACCAAATAAATGGCTATGACAATTTTAATTTTGAAAAAAAAATATACAAAATTTTATCTTCCTACCACATGTACATTCCACTAACTTTTTTCATAAATATTTTTTTTCATTTTCTTGCCCTACATTTCTAAATAGTAATGGGAGTGAGTTCACCCCAGCCTTTGACTTCACTATGAAGTTCAACATCTTTGTTTGAATAAGTATTAAGATATCCGTTTCATTCAGTGAAAATAGTTACAGTGTAAAATGCATTTGATTTTTTCTAAGAATTAATAAATATTTTAAAAGTTTAATTGTGTGCATTAATCATTAGTTTTATTGGAAAGATCTTGGCAAATGCATTTTAACGATATCAAGTTTAATAAAATCCGATAACTACATACATAGTTATGATAATTTTCATTTTGAAAAAAAAAAACACAATACTTTTTCTGGCAACCACATATACATTCGATACACTCATTTTAAGTTCTATGTTTCCTTTCTTTTACCCTTCTATATGTTTACTTTGAACAACTTCTCTAAGATATATAAAAATCGTGTATGAAAACAAAAGAGTGGAATTTAAGGTCAGACGACAGTAACAGTATTAGAAGTCATATGTGAAAGTCATATTTGATTAATTAAACATGTCATCGTTCAAAGTATCTTATTTGTACCCTGGAATAATTCATAATTTTACACCAAAATATATAAATGTCAAAGTCAATACTATAAATGGCACTTTTTAAACAATCAAGCTAAATTCCTGGTCAAGGTTTTGACATGAAAGCTAATTTACCAAAATAGTGATATCTTTCATTGATTTTCAACTATAGCGTTGGTAATTTCAAATCTATGACATTAGTTAGGATTTTTGTTGAAAGGGGGCGAAGGGATGAATCATAGTTAATTAATTATAATATAATAATTAATTATTTTAACAAAATTTTCTTTAATTTGAACGTTTGATAAATAACTATGCATAAAATCAATTGCTAAACAAAACTCCATCTAATCTATAACGAAGACAATAGAACAATATACTTTGTAGGAGCGCAAAAGATAAATATATGAGGGAGAAATCAAATTGGTATCTAAAGTTAAGGGAAAAAATTAATTTCAAATATAAGATTATATGTTTTAAAAAAAATGGGTTATTTGCGATTGTCCCATATAAAAAATAGCTAATTAGTAGTTGCCTCAACATTAATCACTATTGCAGTCTCCTTCAGGACTAGCAGTCAACGTGCGTTGTCTGTCAAAAGGTTTACGTTGATAACCAAAATGCCCTTCAAACAATAAGTCGCAGATGAACCTCGAGATACAAACATGTATCTTGAGGAAAAATTAATGGGTCAAATTTTTTTATTTTTTTTTTATGTATCTCCAAAAAAATCCTATGAATAAAATACCCAACTAGACCTTGATATACGAATTTATCTCAAAAAATACTCAAAAACATTATTCTTCCTCAAAGCAAACAAGAGAGGTTGGGGTTGCTGGTAGTTGGTGGCGATGGTGAGAAATGAAAATAAATCAAGCAAAGAGGGAGGGGAAGGAAAATAAATCAAGCAGATAGGGAGTGGATAAGGCAAGATGGTTGTCTCTGTCTTGTAGTAAACAAATAGAGGGAACAAAAAAAAAAGGGGGGGCGGGGCGAGGTCGTCGGTGTCGCAAATAACAGATGGAGAGATGAAGGGGTGGCGCGAGATGGTGTTGTCGACATCATAAAGTAGGCAAATCGCAAATAATACTCAAAATTTCAAAAGTGAGTGAGGGCACTTGCCCCCACTTGACCCCACGTGGATCCATCCCTGTCTGACATCGTAAAATAGTGTTTAGTCTGATGTTTTAAGTAAGTGACTGTGATGTTGAAAGTATTAGAAGGTGGTGAAATATAGTAGAAGCTTCCATCACCTCCTCAAGTTGATTGACTTGAAGTTTCTGGAAGCTTTTAGAATAATATTTGGCTTGCTTAAGGATTAAGTAAGAAGAAAACATTTTGAATAAGTAAGTGATATGCTGGCCGCCTTTGTTGACTTTGACTTGAATTTCTTAATTATGAAGTAAGAAGAAATCAATTCTAACAAGTAAGTAGAGTCAGTGTTCTAAAAAGGGCTAGGCGGTGGGCGGGCGGCGAGCAGGGGCCTAGCGCCCAGGAGCCTAGGCGGTCTTAGGTTTTGTATTGTAACTTTAATAATTTACAAAAGTTAAGCATAATACCTTATCAATTACATCCAATTTAATGCCAAGATACATATGCAAAATTTAAAAAGATGAAAAATTAACAATCATGAACAAAATTTATTAAAACTTAAATGGCTGAAGTTAGTCATGATGGGTACTTTATACAAAGTTGAATTTGGACAAATATCCAAACCTACTCTTTTATTTTTCTTCAAATTGCATAAATGACCTCAGTCATGTTTGATAAAATCTACATTATTAAAATTGATATTGGCAGATATTTTGAGAATTCTATTAAGTAATAATCCTTTTTACATTCAGACATATACTGCATAAACACTACTACAAATATTAGCTTAGGTAACGCCACTTAGATAGCGCTTTTTTAAAGAGCTATCCAAGTGGGCGCTAGGATAGCGCTTATTTGTCTTTAAAAAAAAAAAAAAAAAAAAAAAAACGCTACAATAGCGCTTTTAAATTTTTTTTTCAGTTAAGCGCTATCTTAATTATGTCTTAGATAGCGCTTTAAAAAACGCTATGTGGAAAAACGTTACCAAAACTACCATAGCGCTTTTAAAGTGCTTGCATAGCGCTTTTAAAGCGCTATGCTACTTACCTCTTGTATAGCGCTTTATCCTATAGCCTAATAATTAAAAAAAAAAATCAAATATCAAATTAAATCTCGTTTTTTCAGATCTTGATACGATCGGACGGTTAATATCACAAGCCCTAATAAAAACCTAAATCTCGACAACATGTTTTTTGGTTTTGCTTTTGCCATTTTTTCAAACACACAGAGAGGCGATAGGAGGCATGGAACCGAGGCGAGGAGGCGACGAACCAGATCGAGGAGGCGAGGAGGCGACGAATCGAGGAAGGACGCGAGGAACCAGAGGAGGCGACTCAGGCGAGGAACCAGAGGAGGCGAGGAGGCGAGGAACCGAGGAGTCGCAGGGTAAGGACCAGGTTCATCTCCCAGGCAGTAAAGTCTCATGGCATCCTCCTTGTCCCCCTCATTGAGGTGTATGAGCTTATGACCCATTTGAAAAAGTTGGGTTACATCGATCATTCTGATTTTGTATTTGAGAGGTAGTTCCTAATACATATGAGAATCTGTCTGATTTGATTTCGAGTGAGGGTCTTGACCATGACGAAGATGATTTGTGTTTCTTCCACCTAAATAGTCTTCGAATTTTCTATTGTTATCGACTCAACATAATTAAGAGATTCACAATTTTTCCTGTTGGGTCTCAAAATACTCTTTGAATTATGGGCAAGTTTGCAATAACCAAGAGGATGAATCTAAGTGATACATCATCATTTGTCTAAGATTTTTATTTTTATTTTATTTTTATTTTTTTATGTTATTTAGTAATTAGTTCACTGCTAATATGATGATGGTGTTCGCTGCAGGGTAGTAAGCTGACGAAGAGGGAAATGGAGCTGATGGGAAGTAAGAAAATGAAACAAGAAGTAGAAGAAGAATGCACTCTTGACGGCACCGTGGATCGGCGTGGCCGCCCTGCAATCCGTCCATCAACTGGAAGTTTGTTTGTTGGAATCCTCATATTAGGTACGTAACATCATTCCTCCTTCATCCCTTTTTAGTTTTTGTTGTGAATCCTCATATTAGGTACGTAAAATCTAACGGTGAATCTCCGAGTGTAACCTCAACTAATTTAAACGTAGGCAGTGATGTTATGGATTCTCACTTGGCAAGTAGGATGTATAGAATAGCTCTCTCACTCTGATAAGCTTATCTGATATGCATATCATCATCGTCATCTATACATCATCTAGGGAAGAGGAGGTACTCTCCCTCACAGTCACTCCTCCCGAGCTGGCTGGACCAGTCCTCCTTTCTTTAGGAGGTGGTTCATGTACCCCATCTATCATTGATGATGTGTTGGTGTGGTGTAAGATCACTTGTCCTTGTTATAATTACGGGAAAAGAAGGAAGGGAAAGACAACACGTAAGTAAAGTCATTGTTAAGTCTCCCTGTCTCTCCACTGTCTTCCATTCCCCATGCACATCTATACGTATGTGTGTAAACAAGAACAGTATATGTCTGTGTCTGTGTTGAAAACTAACCCATAGTTTTATCTTGTAAGTACTAATTTGTGCCTAGATGATTAATGAATTCCAATCACCTACCTTAGATCAGATCAAATTAATCCAGAGGTGATCGATCCAGTGTTGGATGAAGTAAGGTTTTGTGGTGATAATATGTAGAAACTAGATTGTATATATATATGTATATGCACGTACTGATGATCATTAAGTTGGCTCAGTGGATAGAATTGATTCTAAAGAAGAAAATATTGAAAACTTTGTACAAAACCAAGTGTTTATGAACATTCTTGATTGCCTATTTGAATGCACATGCTATAAATTTACTTTCTCATAAATTCCAATCAATTATTTAACCATCCTTATGAGATGATTTACACCTAATAAGGTGCTCAACATGTAATAAAAGTCAAACGTAGAGATCCGGAGAGCATTGAACTTTGAAACTAAACTTCAACTTGTCTTGTTGCTTTGTTTTGGTTAATGATCACAGTAAATCAAGGTTTAGCAACTTTGGCCTTCTTCGGCGTAGGGGTGAACCTTGTTCTCTTCTTAACAAGAGTGTTACAACGACAATGCAGCAACAGCGAACAACGTTAGTAAATGGACAGGAACGGTTTATATCTTCTCTTTTGTGGGAGCGTTCCTTAGCGGTTCCTATTGGGGAAGATACAAAACATGTGCCATCTTTCAAGTCATTTTTCATCACAGTAAGTCCTCTTCTTTACATCATTTTCTTATAACTCATTTCAGACAATTCATTATCAGCTAAGACCCTAATCAAATCGATTATGGGTTGGCTAGTCTAGAAAGGTAACACATATTAGACGCATGTTCTTAAGGCATCCTACGCTACACATGCAATGTTGCAAAGGTGTTGTGCTATTTACAGTACTTTATGTATTAGATGTCGATTTCTAGAGAACAAAATAAAAACTGTTAATTGAGAAACAAGCCTAATACATATATATATATATATATATATATATATTTATAGCAAGAAGAATCAAAATGACATTATTATGCATGGTCCATCAACAAAGAATATGTAAATTTTAATGGTTTGGGATGATCATATCTTATATTTCACCATCATCATCTTGTAATATTTATTGATCAGTTTTCCATTAATTCATTTGATGACAGGGTTTGGCATCATTATCCTTATCGCCTTACATGTTCTTAGTCAAACCTAATGGCTGTGGAAATGAAGAAATGCCATGCCGCCGGCATAAAACAGTTGAAATAGGGTTGTTCTATCTTTCTACTTATATGGTTGCTCTAGGAAATGGAGGGTACCAACCAAACATAGCAACATTTGGTGCTGATCAGTTTGATGAAGAGCATCCAACACATAATTAGAAGGGTTTGTTGCAGCTGGTGAAATATGTCACTTCACAACTATCAGAAGGGTTGTCAGTAGACTACTTGGCAACATTTTTTTTTCTGAAGTTTTTTACATGTTATAAACTATTGTGCTAACCCAGAATCTCCTAATTAGAAGCTCATAATACTAGTGACCTACAATAAGGTTAGTATTGTTTCGCTTACTAGCTGAATGTTGAAGCTTGATAATTTCACTCATATAGAATTGACGCCGTCTGATGATATTGCAGGTATGAGAGCACCTGTCCGGCCTCCTCCTGGCCATCCTTCTCAATATAGTTCTCAAATGTTTTCACAATCTTCATCATCTTCTTGTGATTAATCTTGTCCTTGTGCATTATGTTTCTGCAGGCCATTGATAGGCTTCCTTTAGTTCCCGGAGTTCTTGAGCTCGTTGGAATTGGTTATTCTGGGGTAAGTTCCACACCTATTACTGCTACTATATATATATATATTAGTTGAGAAGGCTGCTATCAAGAAATATAGTTGGACCTTTAGTCATTTACATTTATCTTACTGATACAAAACCCTTTGTGTTTGGCAGTGGTTTGCATATATATAGTAGCAATAATAGGTGTGTTCTTGTATTTCAGGTTAAGATTTATATACCGACTTAGTGTGTGTGTGTTGTTATACTTATACAATGCCATGATGCAATTTCAGGTTATGCGAGGATACAATTTGAAGTGGCGGTAGAATCTGAGAAACATTCAGCGGTGCCGCAATGTACAGACGAAGTTAGGACTGTAGGAGAAGCTGTTGGCCATTTCATTTCGTGGCCAAAAAAGCTGGTGTATATATATGATAGCATATTAACAATTTTGTATGAATGCTTAAATTATATTTTGAATGAATGAGAAATAGTTAGTTATCATGTTGTGTCTTTATTGATTGATTGAACGTTGTCATTATTATATTAAATATTATATTTAGCCCAGAAAATCGGTATCGGAAAAATAGAAAAAACAAATCAAATAACTTAGATAGCGCTCAAATTAGCGCTATCTAAGTTTAACATATATACTACAATAGCGCTTCTTTAAGCGCTATCTAAGAACAATCTAATTACTTCCATAGCGCTTATTTACGCGCTATCTTAGCAGATAAACAAATCTAATTTAAAAAATCATTTAAATTAAATAGCGCTTTGTTAAGCGCTATTCAAGCTAATTTAAAAAAAATTAGCGCTTACATAGCGCTTTAGAAGGCGCTATTGAAGTTAATTATAAAAAAAAAAAACGCTTAGATAGCGCTTTTTAAAGCGCTATCTAAGCGAAGCGCTATTCAAGTACGCGCCTTGCATAGCGCTTTTTTGAGCGCTATCTAAGCTACCATAGCGGTAGCTTAGATAGCGCTAAAAAGCGCTATCTAAGCCTATTTTTAAGCGCTATGCAAGCCTATATTTGTAGTAGTGAAAAAATAATTAAATTGTTTATTTCCATAAAAGATGAAAGAAAAATAAAATAAGAACATAATTGGCCTTATTAAAAAAATAAAGAAAAAACTCGCTCAAATCGCCTAGACCTCGCCCAGACCCACCTAGACCGCCCAGAACCCGCACAACCATTAATCTGGGCATTTCTCTAACGCCTAGCGCCTAGGCTGATTTTTAGAACACTGAGCGGAGTTAGCCATCATTGTAAACTTTAGTTTGTTTTTTTAAGGATGAAACAAGGAAGATAGGAAGTGGTTTCCAACCTCCTTAGTTCGTCTATAAAAGAGGATAAATGGTTCCTCATTTGTTCATCCCATCCAACGGGATCAAGGATTCGATCAATAGATGTCTCTCTTTCTGCATTTGTATCGATGAGAAGATCATGAGAAGTTTGTAATCCAAATTCTTCAGATTTTGTATTTGGTTTATTTTGAGAAACAATTTGTATCTGTTTGTAACCATATTTGGAATAATGAATGATTGTTAGTTTGTTCGTGGACGTAGGCGAATTTGCCGAACCATATTAAATTCATGTTGTATCTGTTTTTTTTTTTTGTATTTTGTGTCTAACATTATTGTTCATCCGTAAAATGCAGTTTCGCCATTTTCCGCAGAAATCGTCGCTCTGCTTCTGCAACTGTATGTGTGCAACAAATTGTATCAGGCTGTGTTCCACGCACATGTGAAACAGTAAAGGAGATTCGGGATTGAGAGAGGAACTCCGTTATAAAACTTCATTATAGTTCCATTATCCTGTACAGGGGCGGACCCAGGATTTTAGTCGAGGGGGGGCGAAATGGAAAATACTTATTAGTTATCAATGGTAAAGCCAATTTTTTTTTTTACCGAAGCTAGTAACTAATAAAAAAAAATTTCAACTATAAAAAATACAATTTTAAGCCAAAATAAGGTCATTATTGATAACCTTAGCAAAGAGCAAACAAGCATAATAACTAGAATATATAACTAATATCACAAAAAAGTTTGTCTAGGCAGCCAGACTTTAAAGCCATTTTTTTGCCAGGCTAGAGTATTTTTACACCTTTACCCATTCTCTTTAAAATACAATCACAAACGTTATCTATAAAAGGGATAGAAATGTAAAAAACTTAAAACCTGACCAAAAAGTGGCTATAAAGCCTGGTTGTCTAGAATTGAGAATCACAAAATAATTAGGATAAGTTCTAGGTGAAGCTAAAAAAAATTTGAAATTTGCGAATCTAATATGATCATAATACAATTTCAAAGAAAAAATAGTTTATATGAGGCTCAAATTTTATACGAGTTGGCTAATGGTATATATTTTCATTGAATTCTATCGTTATTATTTTAGATATTAATTTTAAATATTTTTTTGTTAGGGGTTTAATATTACTTGTGAAAAAAAATTCATTTATTTAATATTAATAAATTTTTATTAAACTAAACATTTTTTAATGTTTGCAATTACTAATAAAATTGCTAGGGGTGGGCAATGTCGGTTCGGTTCGGTTCGGTTTTGAGCCCTAAACCGATTTCATTCGGTTTGCCCAAAATCCAAACCGAAACCGAATTTTGTATTTGTAAATCGATGAATTCGGTTGAACCGAATTTCGGATCGGTTCGGTTCGGTTAAGCCGAAATTTCGGGCTCAAGCACTTGAAAGACTTTCATTAAAACATGCCCAATTTTTTTACAGGCCTAATTTTTTACAGACCCAATTTTTAGCCCAAAATTGAAAACTTTGATAAAAGGAGGGCGATTCAGTGCAACAAGGTGTATTGCAGTGCATTTGTTGCCCTAATCAGGTATTGACACACACCTATTATTTAGTTATTTATATATATATATCTAATTAATCGGTCGGTTCGGTTATAAATCGGTTGGTTCAAAACCGTAAACCGATTTCGAACCGTTTATAATCGGTTCGGTTCGGTTCGGTTTAAATTATTTTCTTTCTACTCATATTTCGATTCGGTAATATTTGAAAATCGGTTCGGTCGGTTAACTAAATTTAAATCGGTTTTTGCCCACCCCTAAAAATTGCATTGAAAATAAAATAAAAAATGCACTCGAAGAGTATCGAACTCAGGTCTTTTACTAAAAATGATAAACCTCTAACCACTACACCAACAAAGACATGTTTGAATACTTTCATAAACAATTAACATATTGTATTCTACATTATATAATCGATTTTTTAAGACTAAAATATATATACTAAAAATATTTTAAAAATTGAGGGGGGGCAGCTGCCCCCCCTCGCCCCTTAGTAGGTCCGCCCATGATCCTGTATCTTTTTCCACTCAATTAGTCATACTGTAAATGTTTTCCACAAAACACTGTGCACAAACTTCGCGTGGGAGTGATAGACATGCAAAGATATTGCATGCCCACCATTTTAGTCTTCTTGCTAATACTTTTCAAAGTCTTTACTAATTAATGTCATATTGAATTCCACAAATTTAAACCTTGAAGAAAGCATTGGATTTGTTCAATCGCTTTTTTTAGACGTAACCCACACCCTCTATTTTCCTTTTCACTCTACTACTAGGAGCTCTCGTCAAGATCAAACAATACCCCACTCTTTATAGTATAGTATGATATCCAACCTAATATGGTTACTCCTTATTGTATACCTTTTTATATGTGCGGCGCAACCCAATCGCCCCCTTATTTGTTTTAACTTTCTAATCCCTTACTTTTAAGCATCTAAGTATTGTCACCAAGGTAGAGTTGATTCTAGTTTTTTATGTTTTAGGAGACATTTTTAAACGTGGGTTTGAATTAGATCATGTTACACCAAGCACTATGCTTAAAGGGGTCGGTATGAATGCTGATTCCTGGAAGTTGTTTTAAAAAAAACCATAGTAACCTTTTTTTGACGTATAATATAAAAATAAAATTGGATTTCCAATAAAAAAACAGGGGGTTAGACCATTGGGATACTTCGAATAAACTTGAGTACATATAGGATGCGCTTGTGCTAAAACCTTTTCTCGAGATATCTTCCAAACTTTCCAATCTTGCATCTAGATTGGGCTATATTTCCTTGTGAGCTCCAGTCTTGAAGATTTGGACCCAATTGTTGTTGGAAATGATAGGCTCAACTCTCAAGTGTCTACCAACAACTTCAATTGTACATGACTAAGCAAAGAATTAAGACTTGAGATAGAACAAGAAATTCTAAGAAATTTGTTTGAGATTAGGGCCTGGATGATTTGAATTGTTAAATTCATTTCCATTAATAATAAATTAAAGCGTCAATTCAAAATCTTCATACGACTCACTCCACTCCACAACGAATCAAACAAGGAAAATATTTGAAAACCAGATTTTTACAATCAAGATGGTGTGACATAATCTAATAAGATAATAAAATTTTTGAGATACGTGTAAATCTTTTAATATAATGCTACGTCACCTTAATTGCAAAAACTTGATTTCCAAGCAAAACTCTTTAAACAATGAGCAAGATGCATTTTTTTTTCTTCTCATTTTTATGTCATGCTACTGACATGCAAATGCGATCTCAAGGTTGTCAAGAAATCAACTAATCCCAGCTTTGACTAATAAAAAAACCCTCATCCTCTTATTACGTGTTATATTAAGTTCATGAAGATCTTAATTGCAGATAAATTTTTTTATTCCTTAATGACAACACTAGATACTAAGCCTCGGGGGCGGACCTACTTAGCCTTCAACTTTTAAAATAATTTTATTATATATTTAATCATTACAAAAATAAATTTTATAATGTATAATACAATATGTAAATTGTTCATTCAACTAGTTTTACATCTTTCTATCAGTGTAGTGGTTGGAAGTATGTAAGTTTTTGTAAACAATCCGAGTTCGATACTCATTTTTATATTTTTTTATGGCTATTCACTATACATTTTTATAGTTATTGATAATTACTATTTTTATCATTGTTACTCGCCTAATTTTTTATTTTCAATACAATTTTATAGTAATTGCAAACATTAAAAAAATTGTTTAGTTTAATAAAAATTTATTTTTGGTCATCTCGGAGCGTATGATTTCTTTATGTCTATACAATTTTGTCATTGTGACATTCCCCAACTTTTTTGTTTTCAACGCAATTTTATATATAATTGCAAACATTAAAGCAATGAATTGCTTGTTCACAAGTGGCGTAAAATCTTCAACCAAAAAAATATTTGAAATTAATATCTAAAATAATAACTAAAAAATTCAATGAAAATATATGCCACTAGCTAACTCGTACAAAATTTGGGTCTCATATAAATATTTTTTGATGAAATTGTATTAGGATCTTATTATGTTCGTAAATTTTCAATTTTTTTTAGCTTCAATTAGATATTTATCCTAATTATTTTGTGATTTTCGTTATATAGTCTAGTTACTACGCTCGTTTGCCCCTTGATAAGGTTATTGATATTGTGATCTTATTTTGGCTTAAAATTGGATTACACTTAATTCAATTTGGTATATGCAATGTATTTTTATAGTTGTATTTTTCTTATTTTACTAACTCGAGTAGAATTTTTTTTTTTTGCTTGTCATTTCGCCCTCCTTGACTAAAATTTTGGGTCCGTCACTGCTGAGCCCATTCAACCTTGACTAACTGCCTTAAATCAAATAATTTTAAAATGCTTTCACTGAATCAAACCATTGGGTATCTCAAACTCTTCTTTTACATTGTAAAATATAAATATTTGAAGACAGTTGAATTCAGGTGAAGTTGATGGAGATCAGCTGCGAAGTCAGGATGTTCACAAAGGGGGGTAAAATGGAGGGGCAAGAAAAAAATAACAAATTTCTAAGGGGGCACTTAGTTAAATATACTACAATTATCCATAATTCACTATACTAAATCTGAATTTAAAATATTTTAGGGGGGTAGCTGCCCCCCATGTCTTGTACGTGGCTCCGCCACTGCAGCCGAATACTCTTGGTGGATTTGGATCCACAAATTGTTCACAATTTTCTTTCATAGAATGAATTCTTTGTACCTCATTTTCAAATAATGTTTTCCTAAATTTTCATCTTCTTCAATTATTATATATATATTTTTTATTTTTTTTGAAAAAAAAACCTTTCTCACGTAGCCCATGTAAGAAAACATATTCGTTTCATTGGAATAAATGATATTAACTAATATTTAAGCACATAGAAAACTTTATAACCACTTTGATTTGTTAAAGCCTTCTCTTCAAGTCTATCTAAGAAAAGAAAATGAAAAATAAGGGAAACAAACAAAACAAAAAAGAATGTCAAAAACAACTAAACAATTATTTTGATTGATTTTGATTTTGATTTTTTATAATTAAAACTCCATAGCGGAGGGATACCTGTAAAATGCAATACCTTAATTACTATGCCCAAATAGGCTAATAGAAAAACAATGCGCGTGCATTACGACTTTACCCGAATAACAAGGAAAATATCATTATCTTAGGGATCTATCTAGTTTAACAATGAATGTGGTGCACATGCATTTAAAATATCACTAGAATGCTTGCACTTATTATAAGAAAACATGAACATCAAATTAATGATTGTTGGAATATCAAACTCACTCCAATTATCCATGGGCCTAAAATTGTCCATGTACTTATCCACGGTAGTACCGTGTGAATTTACGGTGTAGTTGTACGATTGGTACCCCTCGATATAGTTGTAGTCCCCCGACCCCGCTCTTGCTTCCGCTTGATATATGATTGGATTCACCATTAGGTATGTTGCATCCAAGTTGTCACACCATAATGTTGGGGAAGGACGCAAACATAAGCCCATATTAGCTCAGCTGTAGCTATGGCCAATGCACGGTACTCCGCCTCGGTACTAGACCGTGACACCGTTTTCTGTTTTCGAGCACTCCATGAAACTAGATTTCCACCAAAGAATATGCCATGGTCGATGGTGTTCTTCAAATAACGCAAGATGTGCTTCACGACTATCCAATGTTCATCAGTAGGATCATGCATGTATTGACATACCTTGTTAACCGCAAAGGATACGTCAGGCTGAGTAAAAGTGAGATATTGTAGGGTTCCAACAACACTTCTATAAAGCGTTTGGTTGCTGAACTTTATACCTCCAACTTGAGACAGTTGAGAGTTTGTGGCAATAGGCGTTGAAACAGGTTTAACACCATCCATGTTAGTTTGCCGGAGAAGATCTGTGATATATTTCTTTTGAGAGAGAAATAGACCATTTGAAAGCCGATGTGTTTCAATGCCCAGAAAATAATGCAAATGCCCCAAATCAATAATAGCAAAGACGGTGTTCAGTTGTGCAATAATAAATCAGCCGTACGTTGGAGCCTGTGAGAATCATATCCCTATAGTATCCTAAGATTTTCACAACTACAATATCCTAATCTTATCCCTATAGTATCCTAATCATATTCCTATATCATAGGAGAATCATTGATTCTCAACAGAAGTAAACATCCGTACATTGTTATATGTGCCGTACATGTGCCCAAAGGGTACAAGGATTAAAGAACATGATGAATTTTTTTTTTAATAAACCTCCAGTGGGGAGGAGCAACTATGGGATGTCAGACCTTTATTATTCAAAAAAAAAACTTATACACTTGTCGGGGTACATTACGACTTTACCTGAGAGAAAACATATTCCTAGTACAAAATACGAGGAAAATTAAATTCTAGGCCTAAAGCCCTAAGGATACTGCCTAATAAGGCCTAACCAAAGAGAGTTTAGAATAAAGCCTAAACCATTGAAGTTTTAAACCTTAAAAGACCTAATCCTGAACTAGGGCAATATACAAATGCTAAGTTCTCCTATGCAAAGCAATCAAGGATCAGACAAGGACCCTAAAACCTATACGTTACCACTTACATAGCAACCTTGCATAATAACTTGCATCTTGAAATTGCAATTGCAAATTGCAACTTGTAATATAAATGTCACTTGTAACTCCCCTGCCTAACAAACTCCCCTGCAACTTATAGCATATCCACTTCCATAAAGACCCTGCATAACAATGTTGCATTTTGAAATCATATCAACCTTACCAACTGCAAAATTGCAACTTGCAATATGACACCTTGCCAACCTGCACCTTGCATGCCACTAGCAACCATATCTAGCAAACTCCAACTGCCACGCATCAATATATCTCCTAGAACCAGAACATCTTCCAGCCACACTCTTAGCATTTTCAGCAAGCGTATCGCCACCAATCAGCATAGATAATTCCCGTGCCACACCAGAAACGTTCTCCCTTCTTACAAACTGAAAGCATATGCGAGTCACTTTGTCCAGACTCTGTCCAGGCCGTTTCCAGGATTGCACCTCTGTCCAGGTTCTAGTGGGCCCTGTAAAACATAGTAAATACTCCCCTGTATTTCCCACAATTTTTTGCAGCTTATCTTCGCTACCATTTCCACCCTGCTGCAGTGAAAATGTACCAAAAAGAGCATCTATTCGAAACTCCTAACCGTCTACTTGATCCTCAACACCCAATTTTGAAGGATCCAAATAAAGATAGATCATTAACATGCTCATTTAGCACGCGGGAGCCTTAAATACGCCGTCTTATTCTTATCAAGAATAATTAGCGAATTTATTCTTTTAGGAAGCGAACCCCAAGAATAAATTCGAAACATATGCTCCACTTGCGCTAGTCTAGCCAAGGCGTCCGCCACTGAGTTAGTCTCCCTGAACACATGTATGCAATGCTACACCAAAGCTTTACTCAATTCTCTGATCTCCCTCCACCAATTGCTAAGAAACCAACGTATGCTTGTTTCTTGAAACAACCATTTTTTAACCAACATAGAATCGGTTTGAATCAAACAATTTCGAATTCCCAGATCAATACAAAGTCTCAAGCATTCAAGCGAGGCCCTTCTTTCTGTAGAATTATTTGATCATTCTCCAAAGAAACACTGTCTGGCTTCCACAAAATTTCCCTCCTCATTTCTAATAACAAAACCTCCAGAAGTATTATTCTCCATACAAAATCCATCAACATTTAACACATACCATCCTGTAGGAGGGAAGGTCCAATAAACTGCTCGGGGAGGGTTCATTTCTACTTTCTTTTCCTGTACACCCAATCTATGGAGCAAAGCCCCATTGGTTTCGTTTATTCTTGGATTAAAAATTTTTGCAACACATTTAATCCAATAATAAACTTTGATAATCACATAACTTGAAGACCACTCATTTCCTTCATAAATTTTTTCTGTTTCTTTGGATCCAGATTTCCCATAAAATAAAGAGAGGAGTGAGATGAATGAGGGTACTTGATAAAGAAAATTTCTTCGCCTTTCTAAACCATGCCATTAGCATGGTATAGACTTCAACCGGTCTATGTACGTGTATATCAAACACTAAATCAAAATGTCTCCACACTTTTCTTGCTAACTCACCTTCCAAGAAAAGATGTTTTGTAGTTTCCTCCCCCGATTGAGAACAACACCCACATTTAGAAGCAAATTGGAATCCAATTCTTCTAATTTCACCATCTATGGGTTATGCCATTCTAATAATTTTCCATGTGAAAATAGAAATTTAAGAAGGCAATAGAGGATGCCAAATCCAATTCCAAAATTCATCTTGTGTCCCTCTGCCACATAAAATTTTACATACTGAGCTGATAGAGAACATACCATCATTATTTGGTATCCATATTCTGTTATCTCGGTCGCCATCATCTCCTTTCACTATTGTCTTGTAAAGCTCTTGGGCTTTTCTTTGCATCACCGGGCTTAACATCCTGAAATTCTCCCTGTGCATTTGTCTTAGGGAAAGCCAAGTGTCATTTGTTTCCGCGTCCCCATTTCTAGTAAAAATTTCATCCTTAGCCCATTGTTCTTCAAAGAAACTGACAAATCCTCTAGTGATCCTCCAAGTTGAGTTTTCAACTATAAAATTTTTATGCGCCAATAGCTCTTTTATAAATGGAGAAGCCCCAACTTTAATCTCTTGTTTTCTGATTGGAACCCATATCTTCAAATATTTGTTCCTAAAAAAATTAGCCCATAGAGAATTGGTGTTTATCAAATTCCAAAGGGCCTTAATGCGAAAGGCTTTTATAATATCTTTCAAACTTTTGACGTTTAACCCACCTTCCTCCCTAGGAACAGTGATTTTATTCCATGCTATCCATTTTCGCTTATGTCTCCCTTCATGATCTCCCCAAAAGAAATTTGCAATCATTTTCTGAATAGATTGTAGAACCTTTATAGGAACAACTGCAGCTGCTATGGTGTAAATAGGCATTGGCAATAAAACATGTCTTATCAGTGTCAACCTACCCCCTGGCGACAAAAGTCTGGATTTGCAACCTTGAATTCTATTCTGGATTTTATTTACCAAAGCTTCGAAATATGAAATTTTGCGATCTGCCTTGATAAATGGGTACGCCAAGGTATGTAAACGGGGACTGCTTGTAAGAGAAACCTGTCCATAATTTGATCAAGATTATTTTTTCTGCACGGACTTTCTCATCAATCATGAATGTACTTTTCTCAATATTAATTTTCTTTCCTGATGCCCGACAATATCTTTCTATAAACTTCATACATCCTTCAATAGATTTTTTCTCTTTTGAATAGGATGAACTAAAAGCTATTTAAAGCAAGATAACATCCTCAGTTAGCATATTTGACGAAAATGAAGAACGAAACTCTGTACATGGCAGCTACCAAACTTTTGTTCCAAGCAATCACACTCAAGCGAGTCTAGCTAAGAAGAGAACAAACCAAGAAGATAGGCTAGCTAGCTACCTAATCATTTTCATCACTATTAAGAGCTTTAATATGTATACTGGCAATACTGCATATATGAGATGGTAGAACATTCAAAACATTAACTGAATTACATTTTCATGTTCACATAAAGATCACGAAACTATCCAATAATCTAAAAACATAAAAAGTTGAAATAAAGGTCTGACATCCCATAGTTTTCCCTCCCCACCGGAGGTTTATTTAAAAAAAAAAACAAAAAGAAGGAACCCTTATTATTCCTAGTGAGTGATGTATGTAATACTTGTTCCTAAATGTGTTTCCCATTATTACCCTTACATTCAAAGACAAAAGGGATTATTCAGTGAAAACTTCGGACATAACTAAAAATCATAAAGCTTAGGTTCAAGGCGGGGAGTGAGCAATACTTCAAGAGGACTTCCCTTGTAATTGGTCACACTTGATGTCTCCGTCATGTCAACTTTAGCATCCAGTGGTGTCTCTATTTCAAACCCTTGGATGAGACGAGCAAGTACCAAAGAAGTGGAGTGAACCCCAAACCAAAGTCCTGGACACATACGTCGACCACTGCCAAACGGCATTAGTTCAGCATTTTGGCCCTTCAAGTCCACCTCAGACTTATCCTCAAGAAACCTCTCAGGTCGAAATTCGGACGGATCTGACCACACTTCAGGGTCACGTTGCAACTTCCACAGGTTCACTAGTATACGGTTCCCCTTCTTGATTTGGAATCCACCCACTTCACAGTCCTCAATGGCCTCTCGTTCAATTAGAGGACCTACTTGGTATATCCTCATTGTTTCCTTCATAATGGCTTGTAAGTAAACAAGATTCTTGAGGTCCGAGTCATCCACTTTGCGGTCCTTTCCAACGTGGAAGTCCAATTCTTCTCGGGCCTTCTTCAACACCTCGCGATTGTTCAACATTAGCGAGAGTACCCATGTTAGGGCTACTGATGTGGTATCACTCCCACCCAACAGCACGCCCTACAAAGAGAAAACATTTGTTTGAGTCTGATTATGCTAGTAATAATCACAGTACGAGAAAACATTTTTGAATTTTTTTTGTTATCCCTATTTTGAAATTTCTGCAACGGCATTTATATAAAGTACTAAATTTTAAGTCTATGTGGTACCCTTCGTCCATGTTTCGGAGAAGCATGGACTTACACTACAGGTCTGAGCAAAGTCTGCGGCCTTTGAGTAATGAGTAGTTTTAGAGTTTTTAAACCCTAAGTTTCTTAGTATAATAACTTTTTTAGGCAGTTGTTTTCATTGTTAAAACAAGAAAATAGTTTTGAAGAGAAAGACTTACCACACACATAGACTTGATGAATGTCTCAGGGGCAAGACCATGAAGCTGAATCTGATCGATCATCTCCCATGTAAGACCGATAAAGTCCCCCTCCTCGTCGTCACTCAACTTCTTCCCTCTATGTTCCTCCACCCAACCACCAAGTAGAGAATCCAATTCTACGGCAAGTTTCTTCATAGCACTCTCAGTACCCAACATGTTATCCAACCACCAAAGACTTGGAACCATATCTGAGATCACAAGGTTCCCCATAAACCGTGCGGTCTCATCAATAACCCTTTTATACTTCACGGCCTCTGCATCACCAAGTCTTGCCTTGGTACCAAAACTTCTTTTCCCAGAAACATTCCTAGTAATCAAATTCAACATCACTTCTTCGAACCAGTTTTTCATTTCCACCGAAGCTCCACTCTTCCCATCGCATTGTTCATATAGTTGTTTAAAACTTGCATCAATTTCTGATGCTCGTGAACGATTTTGCATCAAGACCCTTTGGTGAGATAAGAGATTAGATTTCGTAACCTTGCGCATTTCGACCCAAAGTGGGCCATATGGTGCGAACCCAACTGATGCTTCACCATATGTCAGGATCTTCATGGCCTTATTGCTTGGACGATTTAGGAAGAACTTGTCTTTGGTGGTGAAACATTCTTTTGCAAGATCCCAAGTACTGATCACTAGTTCTTGATACGCACCAATGTTGAGTGTGAAGGCTGGCCCGTACTTATCAGCCAGTTTGGCTAATGCATGATGAGGCAGCTCCTTACCCATCAGTAGGTGCAGGTGACCGATGACTGGCCACGCACCATGAACCACGGGTGCACTCGTGCCACCTTTACTGGAAAGAGATTTCAAAGATTTTCTGACGATGTTGGAAAGAAGAATTATGGCAATGAGAGCAAGTGATCCCTGAAGGAACATGTTGAGCTCCATGTTTTTGGGTTGATGATTCAACTAAAATTAAGACGAGTTTATATAGAGATTTAGAACGGCATTAGTCAATAATGGTGAGTCACTTGAACTTACAAGGTATAGGACTATTCAACCATTCTAACTTTCCAATCAGTTGGGTGTTAGTGATTTTTGGACAGCATCTGCGGTTCGACTCTTGCATTCTGCGTTTTGGACAGACTCTGTGCTCTTTGGACAGACTCTGCGGTTTGGTTAGGTGTGGAAATGGCTCTTGCAATCTGCGGTTTGGATGGCTGGATATGTATGAGACTAGTGTGTGCTATTCTATAGGTGGTGTGTGTTTTGTGCTATCTTTTGGTGCTATCATTTGGTTTAGTATGGGTATGGTTTTGTCGCATCTTGTTAGAAATATGTTTTTTGTTTCTTTCTTTTTTGCTTGGTTTTTAATACGGGTAAAGTCGTAATGCACCCCCGTATAGAATGTAAGTCAATTTTTTGATAATTAATAAAGGTCTGGCATCCCATAGCTGCCTGGCATCCCATAGCTGCCCCTCCCCTCTGGAGGTTTAATTTAAAAAAAAAAAAAAAAAAAAAAAAACTCTGGAAAAAAAGCAGCCATATCATTTTCTGACTGAAAAAATGGTCCAGTTTTTCAGTATCGTATTTATGTAGTCTTGTTTATATTTCAAATTTTAGAGGTGGTGTCATGGTGGACTGAAGTATATGTCAATCATGTTTGATTTTTATTATTCATTTTTTTTTTTTACTTCAGTGAATGCCATCTCATAGGACTAGGGTAATTTCCGTGCCGTTGGCACTACATATAGAAAATTTTTATTTGCTAAATATCATGTACTAATTAAACACTCTTGCTACAATCTCTACTTTCGCCTTCAATCAATTTTGAAGTGCAAGTTTATTCTAAGGTAAACATATATAGTATAAACTTCAGAATTAGACTCGGTCAAAATTTGAATTAGTTAGAAAAAAAAATCAGTTGGGAGAAAAATATTTTGAACATTGAAAATGAGTTCTCCCCAAACTTTAAATTCGCCAAAACATGAAATTCAGGGTTCTTGGGTATAGATGTTCGGATTCAGGTTTCAAGGTCATTTTCAAGTGGCCCTGACCTTAGGTAAAATCTTTTAGAGTTCTATTTGTTTTAGGCAAGATTTGTGCAGTTTTCTTTTGTTTCGTATGGGATAGTCCCATTGGTTTTTCTTATTCGGGTAAAGTCGTAATGTACCCCCGAAATGTTTCAAACATTTTTTGGTATAATAAAGGTCTGACATCCCATAGTTGCCCCTTCCCACTGGAGGTTTAATTTAAAAAAAAAAAAAATGAAGTTCAGGGTTTTTGTTTAGATATGCATTAAGATGCTCCTCTAATTTATTTTTAAATTTTTTCCCTATTATGATCGGCACGTCTCATTTCTTTGAAAAATACTAACGATGTGAATTGCATTAGAAATTTTTAATAGTATATATATATTAAAAATTGATAATTGGTTTACCAAAAAAATTTTAGCTTCGTATTGATCATTGGTTTCATTGGAAAGATCTTTAAAAATTCATTCCAATGAAACAAAGTTTACCAAAATTCGACAACCAAATAAATAGTTATGACAATTTTAATTTTGAGAAAAGAAATATACAAAATTTTTCTCTTCCTAACCCATTTACATTTCACTAACTTTTTTTTTCATAATTTTTTTTTTCATTTTCTTGCCCTACATTTTTAAATAGTAATGGGAGTGAGTTCACCCCAAACTTTGACTTCACTATGAAGTTCGACATCTTTATTTGAATGAGTATTAAGATACTCGTTTCATTCAGTGAAAATAATTACAGTGTGAAATGCATTTGATTTTTTCTAAGAATAAATAAATATTTTAAAATTTTAATTGTTTGCATTAATCATTAATTTTATTGAAAAAATCTTGGCAAATGCATTTTACCGATATCAAGTTTTATTCGAAAGATCTTGGCAAATGCAGCTCCGCCATTTTTTGCAGAAATCATCGCTCTTTGCTTCCGCGGCTGTGTGTGCAATAAATTGTATCACGCTTTCCACGCACATGTGAAACAATAAAGGAGATTAGGGATTGAAAGAGGAACTGCCTTATAAAACTTCATTATAGGTCCATTATCCTGTATCTTTTTCCACTCAATAAGTCATACTGTAAATGTTTTCCACAAAAGACTGTGCACAAACTTCGCGTGGGAGTGATAGACATGCAAAGATATTTCCTGCCCACCATTTTAGTCTTCTTGCTAATACTTTTCAAAGTCTTTACTATTAATGTCATATTGAATTCCACAAATTTATACCTTGAAGAAAGCAATGGATTTGTTCAATCGCTTTGTTTAGACGTAACCCACACCCTCTATTTTCCTTTTTCACTCAACTACTAGGAGCTCTCGTACGTCAAGATCAAACAATAAATTTCAAAATTGTTGTAACTATTATATCAAATTCTAAATAATGCATTCAAAACCTTAACAAATCCGAAATTCAAATATTTACATTATGAACCCTTTATTCAAAGTCCCTAATCAACAATATGAGTAACATGGAAAAATCTTAAGTGCCTGGACCGTGTTGATCATTGTTTTCATTGAAAAGATCTTTAAAAATTCATTTCAATGATATAAAGTTTACCAAAATTCGACAACCAAATAAATGGCTATGACAATTTTAATTTTGAGAAAAAAATATACAAAATTTTATCTTCCTACCACATGTACATTCCACTAACTTTTTTTCATAAATATTTTTTTTCATTTTCTTGCCCTACATTTCTAAATAGTAATGGGAGTGAGTTCACCCCAAACTTTGACTTCACTATGAAGTTCAACATCTTTGTTTGAATGAGTATTAAGATATCCGTTTCATTCAGTGAAAATAGTTACAGTGTAAAATGCATTTGATTTTTTCTAAGAATTAATAAATATTTTAAAATTTTAATTGTGTGCATTAATCATTAGTTTTATTGGAAAGATCTTGGCAAATGCATTTTAACGATATCAAGTTTAATAAAATCCAATAACTACATACATAGTTATGACAAATTTTATTTTAAGAAAAAAAGAAAACACAATAATTTTTCTGTCAACCACATGTACATTCCATACACTCATTTTAAGTTCTATGTTTCCTTTCTTTTACCCTTCTATATGCTTCACATTTAGAGAATGAATCTCAACTTGAACAAATTCTCTAAGATATATAAAAATCGTGTATGAAAACAAAAGAGTGGAATTTAAGGTCCTACGATAGTAACAGTATTAGAAGTCATATTTGATTAATTAAACATGTCATCGTTCAAAGTATCTTATTTGTATCCTGGAATAATTCATAATTTTACACCAAAAGATATAAATGTCAAAGTCTTCCCGGATATGCTAAAGAAAATTTTGTATCTGTTTGTAACCATATTTGGAATAATGAATGATTGTTAATTTGTTCGTGGACGTAGGCGAATTTTCTGAACCATATTAAATTCGTATTGCATCTGTTTTTTTTATGTATTTTGTGTGTAACATTATTTTTCATCCGTAAAATACAGTTCCGCCATTTTCCGCAGAAATCGTCACTCTGCTTCCACAACTGTATGTGTGCAACAAATTGTATCAGGTTGTGTTCCACGCACATGTGAAACAGTAAAGGAGATTAGGGATTGAGAGAGGAACTGCGTTATAAAACTTCATTATAGTTCCATTATCCTGTATCTTTTTCCACTCAAAAAATAAAAAAAAGTCACACTGTAAATGTTTTCCACAAAAGACTGTGCACAAACTTCGCGTGGGAGTGATAGACATGCAAAGATATTGCCTGCCCACCATTTTAGTCTTCTTGCTAATACTTTTCAAAGTCTTTACTAAGTAATGTCATATTGAATTCCACAAATTTAAACCTTGAAGAAAGATTGCTAATACTATTTTCCTTTTCACTCAACTACTAGGAGCTAATTCCACAAAATCTTTACTAATTAATGTCAAGATCAAACAATACCCCACTCTTTATAGTATAGTGTGATATCCAACCTAATATGGTTACTCCTTATTGTATACTTTTTTTATATGTGCAGCGCAACCCAATCGCCCCCTTATTTGTTTTAACTTTCGAATCCCTTACTTTTAAGCATCTAAGTATTGTCACCAGGGTAGAGTTGATTCTAGTTTTTTCTGTTTTAGGAGACATTTTTAAACGTGGGTTTGAAGTGGATCATGTTACGTCATGCACTATGCTTAAAAATGGTCGGTATGAATGCTGATTCCTGGAAGTTGTTTTAAAAAAACCATTGTAACCTTTTTTTGACGTATAATATAAAAATAAACTTGGATTTCCAATAAAAAAAAAGGGGGTTAGACCATTGGGATACTTCGAATAAACTTGAGTACATATAGGATATACTTGTGCTAAAACCTTTTCTCGAGATATCTTCCAAACTTTTCAATCTTGCATCTAGATTGGGCTATATTTCCTTATGAGCTCCAGTCTTGAAGATTTGGACCCAATTGTTGTTGGAAATGATAGGCTCAACTCTCAAGTGTTTACCACCCATGGTCTAGACTTTGGCCCAAATCTGATCTACTAACAACTTCAATTGTACATGACTAAGCAAAGAATTAAGACTTGAGATGGAACAAGAAATTCTAAGAAATTTGTTTGAGATGAGGGCCTGGATGATTTGAATTGTGAAATTCATTTCCATTAATAATAAATTAAAGCGTCAATTCAAAATCTTCATACGACTCACTCCACCCCACAACGAAAATATTTGAAAACATTAAAAACATTAAAGCGTCAATTCAAAATCTTCATAATTACTATTTTTATCATTGTTACTCGCCTAATTTTTTATTTTCAATACAATTTTATAGTAATTGCAAACATTAAAAAAATTGTTTAGTTTAATAAAAATTTATTTTTGGTCATCTCGGAGCGTATGATTTCTTTATGTCTATACAATTTTGTCATTATGATATTCCCCAACTTTTTTGTTTTCAGCGCAATTTTATATGTAATTGCAAACATTAAAGCAATGAATTGCTTGTTCACAAGTGGCGTAAAACCTTCAACCAAAAAAATATTTGAAATTAATATCTAAAATAATAACTAAAGAATTCAATGAAAATATATACCACTAGCCAACTCGTACAAAATTTGAGTCTCATATAAATATTTTTCGATGAAATTGTATTAGGATCTTATTATGTTCGTAAATTTTTGATTTTTTTTTTTAGCTTCAATTAGATATTTATCCTAATTATTTTGTGATTTTTGTTATATGCCATTGCTAAGGTTATTGATATTGTGACGTTATTTTGGCTTAAAATTGGATTACACTTAATTCAATTTGATATATGCAATGTATTTTTATAGTTAATTCTGGGTCCGCCACTGCTGAGCCCATTCAACCTTGACTAATTGCCTTAAATCAAATAATTTTAAAATGCTTTCACTGAACCAAACCATTGGGTATCTCAAACTCTTCTTTTACATTGTATAATATAGGGGTGGGCATCCCATCCCGCGATCCCGTTCCCGTCCCGATCCCGTCCCGTCCCGATTTTTCCGGGTCTTAATGGGATTGAATAATTTCATCCCGATCCCGTCCCGTCCCGATCTAGAATGGGATGGGATGGGATGGAGATTTTCAATCCCGCCAATCCCGTCCCGTCCCGAACTAATTTATTAATATTAATTATTAACATTTTTATTTAATTATTTATTTTAAAATTGTGGATGCCCATACAAATATACTAATGTATATAACATATTTAATTTAAACACTAAAAGCAAAAAAAAGCCCTTTCCAGTATTTGCTCAAGTAAAAATTACTCAATCCAATCATTTAGAAGCAATCAAATGAATGACTACACTGCCTAACTTTCCAGTAATTGCTAAAGGAAATGCCATTTCGAAAAACAATTCTTCTGTGATGTTCCTCACAATATATAGAAACATGATAATAAATAAATAAATAAAATACGATTATCGTTGCTCGCTTTTGGATCAATAAAAGTGACACGATCGATTAAGTGAGGATGCAAGGGTATTGCCTGGAATCTGGATTGTTGCATACTGAGAGAAGGGCCCAAGCCATGCATCATTAAGTTCAGTAAAGTTGATCACCTTACAACCTCAACTTTTCAAACAAGTAATATGATAATCCAGCACAAATTCATGGCCCCATCTAAAAAGATTGATTAGCCAACATATTCACCTAATCCAATGATTTCAACTACAAATATCATCTGTACAATGTGTACATACTTGTCCAAGTTTTCAATTCAAAAAGCAAAATAATATGAAAAAAAATAAAAATTAATTGGGAATTATAGACTAAAAAATTTAATTCAAAGCTCAAAACTTTACACCTTACATGGTGAGAGGGGTTGCCCACACAAACCTCTATTGCCGTAATATGAACTCTTCGGAAAATCACTGAAAGGCTTACGACCTGGTATTTTTCCTATCAAAAGATTATCTGACAGATTCAACTCTCTCAGTTTTTTCAACTTCAAAAGCTCATTTGGTATCTCACCTGTTAACCTGTTTTTTTTGAAGCCTTAGCCTTTCTAATGAGCTTAGATTGCCTAATGACTCTGGTATGTTGAAACCCAATCCATTGAAACTCAAGTCTAGAGTTTGCATGGATTGTAAGCTTCCTGTAGAAACCGGCATTCTACCTGTTAAATATTTATGTTTCTATGATATTGCTTCAAATTTTGTTTGTACTGAGTGTAGAAGCTCATTATTTACAGTTTATCACTTCTTGGATGTTGCTTCAAATTATTTACAGAATTACAGGTATATATTGCTTCAAATTTTTTGGATGTTGCTTCAAATTTTTTGGATGCCGCTGATCCCGTCCCGTCCCGTCCCGATCCCGTTTGGGATGGGACGAGGTCGGGATGAGGTTTTTCCCATCCCGTCCCGTCCCGATCCCGTATGAACGGGATGGGATAGGGATGGGTATATCTCGTCCCATCCCGTCCCGTGCCCACCCCTAGTATAATATAAATATTTGAAGACAGTTGAATTCAGGTGAAGTTGATGGAGATCAGCTGCAGTCAGGATGTTCACAAAGGGGAGTAAAATGGAGGGGCAAGAAAAAAATAACAAATTTTTAGGGGGGCACTTAGTTAAATATACTACAATTATCCATAATTCACTATACTAAATTGGAATTTAAAATATTTTAGGAGGGCAACTACCCCCCATGTCTTGTACGTGGCTCCGCACTACAGCCGAATACTCTTGGTGGATTTGGATCCACAAATTGTTCACAATTTTCTTTCATAGAATGAATTCTTTGTACCTCATTTTCAAAGAATGTTTTCCTAAATTTTCGTCTTCTTCAATATATATATATATATATATAATTTTTTTTTAAATAAAAATTTATTACTTGAAAAAAAAACCTTTTACATCAGTCGGGGGTACACGACGACTTTACCCGATTAAAAGAACCAGAGGACATACATCATAGCAAACCCAAAATAAATACTGACCAAACCCCTAGATCAATGCCTGTACTTGCTGTTACTTTTCTTCATTCTAGATGATCTTCGAGGAAATACCTTGATGTCTTTGAAGTCCATTGCATCAAATCTTTTCGATATTCGAAGTTGGTCTGTCTTTAAACCTGACACTAATCTTGACCTAATGGTGTATTCATCCAAATCTTCTTCTTCTGAACTGATTGTATCCGAAATGTCGGTATCGGTCTCCATTTCGGTTTCGCTATGAGTGTTTACGAACCAAATAGTTAATATGTTTTTTATCCGGTGCTTCAAGTACTACTGCGTCCACTAAAGTTTCGTCATCTTGTACAATACCCGCATCTGCTGGAACCCCTACCTTCCAGTCATGCACCTTATCACCACTATGAACTCGAGTCTGAGCACCAACGTGAGCTCCACTGTCAGCACCATTGCCAGCGCCATAGACAAACTCACTGTCAACGTGATCATCGTCAGTTACTGCGTTCTCCTTTGTTGGCCCGGAGTTGCTGCCTGGAATCATTGCAGTTATCTGTAGAGAAGCATTCTTATCCGACACTGCGTCACGGTCCAACCTGTTGTAGTCACCTCGCATCTAGATTTTCTGCGCACTTGCATCATCAGCCCAATCTTGAGCGATTGCAGGATTTCGTAACGCATGTTTTACCTTCAACAGTTGTTGTTCCAGCTCATTCGTGCTCTGTTGTAAGAGAGAATTCGGCCCCTGCAGCTCATCATTTACCATTTTGTTAACCTTTGAATCCAGTGTGTCACACATATTGATGTTCCCAAAATTTGAATTGGTCGAATCGTCCCCTGATCGCATAATATTTCCTGTCGTCTTTGGCCCCCTAGCATTGTCTTGATCCTCTGTGTCAGCAGGGCTTTTGCAAGATTTTGCGCAGTCTGAATTACTTTCTCCCACAAACGGGGCAATCCACAATGGAGCCTCGCTAGAGGAACCCTCTGTTGATTTTATTTCGTTACCATCTTTATTTAAAATGGCCATTTTAACTTCACTGATAGTGTATCCGGCTTCCTTTAGAATATTTTCAGTATTTACCACATCTTCCTTGTTTACATCAGTCTTATGAACCGCCCTATTGCTCTCTTCTTGCATTTGACTTTGTTCCTCAATACCTTCACGAACACCATCCGAGTTTTCCTCCGCTAATTCACCAAATTTGTTAGCCAATGTTACCTCTTCAATTGAAATTTCCGGTGCTTTCACTTCTTTTTCTTTACTAGTAATCTCGACTCCTTGAGAGTTTTTTGCTCCACTGATTCCTATTTTCTCCTCGTTTTCCAACGTTTTCTTGCCTATCGGAACATACATTTGCTTGTATACATGTGGCCCTTGTTTCTCCCCTACTTGATTTTGTTTTTGCTTGGCCTTGTCAAAAGACTTATGCTCCTTATGATTTTCACCAACATCATTATAATGAACATTCTTCTTACCAACAAGTTTTCTACAATAGTCCTTTTCATGCCCAATAAGCGAGCAATGGTCACAATATTTGAATCCTGGATATTCAATTTTCTACCAGTATCCTCCATATTTTGGACTTTCCAGCCAAATCCTATGTGGGAGCGGCTTAGTGACATCCATCTCGAAGCACATTCGTGCAACCTTTGGGCGGGCAAAGTATCGAGTTCCTTCATCTATCCACAGGAAATTACCGAAGGAATCTCCAATCGCCTTCATGATGGCGGGAAGAAAGAAAGCAATAGGCAAATTTGGGAGTTGAATCCATAATGGGGCCAACTCCAGATCCGCCCGTAGGCTAAATCCAGGATGCCAACGAAAGATTTTATATCTAACTCCCCGGATCGTATATGAATCCTTAGATAACACTTTTTTTACTTCAACTTCTGATTGTAAATAGACCACTACATGTCTTGGATCTATAAGACCCATAATAAATTCACCGGATGTTCCCCAAAATCTATGAATGGAATCCCTTATCGAATCTAGAGACGGCCTAAAGCTTGAAAATTTCAACACCACAACATGATTAGAGACATCCGAATCGGACAACCTCAATGCCGAACTTCCTTCTTTTCGAAACATCGTTGAGTCCGTCGGCTTATCTTCAAGGTCATCCCGCATCACCTTACCTAGGACCTGCGCAAACGTGCGTTTGGAGGGGTTGTCTTCCTCCCTGTCAGCCGCAGGGGAAGCCCCTTTGGCTGGCTGTGTCGATTCCATGACCTAGCGGCCTCCTGTCTTCAACGTTCCAGATTATCTCCCACTGGCCAGGAACGGCCTAGATTAAGAGATTCAGCCCGAAAATATTACTGTTCAGGTTTACCCCTGGGTCGCCAATATCGCCCAAAAATCAAAGCGTAGTCTCTCTGGCTGTGGGTGCTTAAGATTTTGTATATATATATATATATATTAAAAAAAAAAAAAAAAAAAAAAAACCTTTCTCACGTAACCCATGTAAGAAAACATATTCGTTTCATTGGAATAAATGATATTAACCAGTGTTCTAAAAATCGGTCTAGGCGGCCGCCTAGGCGCTAGAAGGTGGAAAACCGCCCAGATTAATGGCTGGGCGGGCTGTCTGGGCGGGTCTGGGCGGGTCTAGGCGGGTCTGGGCGGGCTCTAGGCAGGTCTGGGCGGGGTCTAGGCGGCCTAGGCGGGGTCTAGGCGGCCTAGGAGGACTCTAGGCGGGTCTAGGCCGTCTGGGCGATTTTTATTTTTTTTAATTTTTTTTAATTTTTTTTTAATTTTTTTTAAAATTTTAATATGGCTGATTGTGTTCTTATTTTATTTTATTTCCTATTTTTTTAGAAATAAACTATTTAATTATTTTTTATTCAGTATATGTCTAAATGTAGCAAATGATGATTACTTAATGGAATTCTCAAATGATCTGCCGGTACCAATTTTACTAATGTAGATTTTATCAAACATAACTGAGGTTATTCATGCAATTTGAAGAAAAATAAAAGAGTACACATTCAAATTTATATAAAGTACCCATCATGACCAACTTCAGTCATTTGAGTTTTAATAAATTTTGTTTACGATTGGTAATTTTTCATGTTTTTAAATTTTGCATATGTATATTGGCATTAAATTGGATGTAATTGATAATGTATTATGCTTAACTTTTATAAATTATTAAATTAATAATACAAAACCTAAGACCGCCTAGGTGCCGCCGATATAGTTGTAGTTGTACAATTGGCGGGTCTAAGCGGTCTAGGCGATCTGGGCGAGTGTAGGCGGTCTAGGCGGCCAATGTTGAGTGTGAAGACTGGCCCGTACTTATCAGCCAGTTTGGCTAATGCATGATGAGGCAGCTCCTTACCCATCAGTAGGTGCAGGTGACCGATGACTGGCCACGCACCATGAACCACGGGTGCACTCTTGCCACCTTTACTGGAAAGAGATTTCAAAGATTTTCTGACAATGTTGGAAAGAAGAATTATGGCAATGAGAGCAAGTGATCCCTGAAGAAACATGTTGAGCTCCATGTTTTTGGGTTGATGATTCGACTAAACTTAAGACAAGTTTATATAGAGATTTAGAACGGCATTAGTCAATAATGGTGAGTCACTTGAACTTACAGGGTATACGACTATTCAACCTTTCTAACTTTCCAGTCAGTTGGGTGTTTTAAACTATGGAAAAAAAGAAGCCATATCATTTTCTGACTGAAAAAATGGTCCAGTTTTTCAGTATCGTATTTATGTAGTCTTGTTTATCTTTCAAATTTTAGAGGTGGTGTCATGGTGGACTGAAGTATATGTCAATCATGTTTGATTTTTATTATTCATTTTTTTTTTTACTTCAATGAATGCCATCACATAGTATTAGGGTAATTTCCGTGCCGTTGGCACTTCATATATAATTTTTTTCTTTACTAAATATCATGTACTAATTAAACACTTTTGCTACAATCTCTACTTTCGCCTTCAATCAATTTTGAAGTGTAAGTTTATTTTAAGGTAAACATATATAGTATAAACTTCAGAATTAGACTCGGTCAAAATTTGAATTAGTTGGAAAAAAAATCAGTTGGGAGAAAAATATTTTGAACATTGAAAATGAGTTCTCCCCAAACTTTAAATTTGCCAAAACATAAAGTTCAGGGTTTTTGTTTAGATGTGCATTAAGATGTTCCTCTCATTTATTTTTAAATTTTTTCCTATTATGATCGGCACGTCTCATTTCTTTGAAAAATACTAACGATGTGAATTGCATTAGAAAATTTTAATAGTAATATATATTAAAAATTGATCATTGGTTTACCAAAAAAAATTTAGCCTCGTATTGATCATTGATTTCATTGGAAAGATCTTTAAAAATTCATTCCAATGATACAAAGTTTACCAAAATTCGACAACTAAATAAATAGTTATGACAATTTTAATTTTGAGAAAAGAAATATACAAAATTTTTCTCTTCTAAACACATTTACATTTCACTAACTTTTTTTTCATGAATTTTTTTTTCATTTTCTTGCCCTACATTTTTAAATAGTAATGGGAGTGAGTTCACCCCAAACTTTGACTTCACTATAAAGTTCGACATCTTTGTTTGAATGAGTATTAAGATACCCGTTTCATTAAGTGAAAATAGTTACAGTGTGAAATGCATTTGATTTTTTCTAAGAATAAATAAATATTTTAAAATTTTAATTATTTGCATTAATCATTATTTTTATTGGAAAAATCTTGGCAAATGCAGCTCCGCCATTTTTTGCAAAAATCATCACTCTTTGCTTCCGCGGCTGTGTGTGCAATAAATTGTATCACACTTTCCATGCAGATGTGAAACAATAAAGGAGATTAGGGATTGAGAGAGGAACTGCGTTATAAAACTTCATTATAGTTCCATTATCCTGTATCTTTTTCCACTCAATAAGTCATACTGTAAATGTTTTCCACAAAACACTGTGCACAAACTTCGCGTGGGAGTGATAGACATGCAAAGATATTGCCTGCCCACCATTTTAGTCTTCTTGCTAATACTTTTCAAAGTCTTTACTAGGGGTGGGCATTTAGGACCTAAAACCCAGACCGAACCGACAACCGGACCGATCGGGTCGGTTAGGATCGGTTTTAATTTATTAAAAAAAACTCGGTTGTAAAACCCCGCCCCGCCCGAAGTTTCTGGTCCGGGCCTCGGTTTCCCTTTCTGAAACCCGTCGGGTAAACCCGTCGGGTAACCGGCCCGGCCTAGATTAAATAATTTAGTTAAATAGTTAACTTAATTCGTTCATCGAGGATTCTTTTCCTTCTCGAAAATTCTAAATGGCGAGGAAACACAGAGAGGGAAGGAGGGAGACTCTCCTCACAGCAGCGAAGGCGGAGACTTCTTTGCCATTCTTTTTCGCACCAAGGGAGAGAGAGCAGGGAGAGAGCAGGGCGAGAGCTGGGAGACGAGAGGGACAGAGATGGAGAGAGCAGGGAGACGAGAGGACAGTGATGGAGAGAGCAGGGAGATGAGAGGGACAAAGCGGTGTTCGATGGTGTTGTGGTGCGATGTTTGGAGATCAATGGTGATGTTTGGAGGGGTCGTCAAAGTTTGATGATGGCAATCGATGGTGTTTGGAGGGGGTCGTCACAGTTTGGAGATGGCGATCGATGGTGTTTGGAGGCGGTCGTCACAGTTTGATGATGCTGATGATGATCAACAAAGTGTAGAGTTGGCACTTTGAGAAGCCGCCTCCCTCTCTTTCTCCCTTCCCCGCCTTTCTCTAGATCAGATCTGAGGATCTTGATCAGATCAGATCTCAGGATCTTGATCGATCTGATCTCACAGCGAAGCCGCCTCCCTCTCCTTTCCCTCTCACAGCGAAGCATCGACCGAACAAGATCGACTGCCTCCCTCACCCCTCCCTTCCCCATCTGATCTCGGATCTGATCTTTGATCTCGGATTGGATCTTATCTTTGATCCTGATCTTTGATCTCTGATCTGATCTTGATCTGATCTTTGATCTCGGATCGGATCTGGATCTGATCTTTGATCTCGGATCTTGATCAGATCAGATCAGATCGTCTTTAAGGTGGAACAAGATCACGATCGTTGGACAGGTGAAACAAGATCTTGATCAGATTTGATCGTCTGTAACCGGGTCGAAGTCGAAGATAAAGATTTTTTTTTTTTTTTTTGTAATTTGTTGTATTGTTTTTTTTGTAATTTTTTTATATAATTTTTGTACGTATGATGAATGATTTTTTTTTTTTTTTATATACTGTAGAAGTATTTTTTTTTCTTATGACCGAGACCGGCCCGAAATCGGCCCGTAAATCGGTTAACCGGTCAACTCGGTCCGGTTTCAGGCCTCATAAACACGGGCCCGATTTTTTCGGTCCGATTTTCGGTTTTTACAATTTGGCCCGGTTACCCGTACTTGCCCAGCCCTAGTCTTTACTATTAATGTCATATTGAATTCCACAAATTTAAACCTTGAAGAAAGCAATGGATTTGTTCAATCGCTTTGTTTAGACGTAACCCACACCCTCTATTTTCCTTTTTCACTCAATTACTAGGAGCTCTCGTACGTCAAGATCAAACAATAAATTTTAAAATTGTAGCAACTATTATGTCAAATTCTAAATAATGTATTCAAAACCTTAACAAATCCGACATTCAAATATTTACACTATGAACCCTTTATTCAAAGTCCCTAAACAACAATATGAGTAACATATTTGGTTGGGTACACCAAGTAATTTTTAAAAGCTAAATCTTAAAGATAAAGTTGGGAGCATCAAGCCAAACAGTCGGTGTCTCTCATAAAGAAATCTTACGTTCTAAGAGTATCAAATTCGGGTAGTTTTTTAAAAATGTTAAACTTTTAACCACTATACCAAAAGAAAAACATTGAAATAATTTACTAAACAATTATCATATTGTATTATACATTATATAATTAATTTTTTGTAAAGTCAAGTATTTATTAAAAATATTTTAAAAATTGAGGGGGTAGCTGCCCCCTGGCCCTTAATGGATCCCTCCCTGCGTGCAATACACATAGTTTTGAGAAAATCACGTCTTATGCTTGAATAGAGAATTTACAATTAGCAACACGCGCCATAGGTTAAGAACAAGTTACTGTATATAGTACACTCGCTGTCGTTCTAATTAATTATCGATTTTGACACGTTTCTCGTATGCATTTTTCTTATCCAAACAACATATGGTATTACAAAAATGCTAGGAAATCAGGTTTTTGCAACCATGTTTTGTAATCAGAGTGACATGGCATGATCTCGAAAGAATGATGAAATCCCCAAAAAAATTATGTGTATCTCGAGATTGTAAAAAACCTCAAATGACGATGCCACATCATCCTGATTGCAAAACATGATTGCAAAACCTAATTCCCTAACCTCACTCATGGTGCTAATATTAGCCACCTTAAACATGCTGCCTAAACTCAATTTTTAGGTTGCGTAGATCGAGTGAGTTAATTATCAAGCAAAAGATAACAAAACCGTGTGGGGCCACTTTTGGTGCTCTAGCGGTGGTGGACCAACTCAGACGGTCCTTATATTAATTTGTTCCTTTTACTTCCATTTTTTTCCCTAACTTTCAGCCACTAAATCTTGCAACCAGGATGGGACCTTGTCCAACCTCCCTTTGAAGTATAACACATGACTTTGTTTTAATATGTTTTTTGGTAAAATTTTCGAAGTTCTTCGCAACCAAGTATCGGAATCAAATAGGATACCATTTCATGCCAAAATTTTGGTGGAGAGAAGTCCCACTCAAATTAGGTTAGTTGGCTACGTGGTCCTGCATGGTTGTGCTAGGTGGTCATTATAGTAACCATTTGACATAATTGAGACAAATATATGATGAGAGGTATCCTACTGATTTTTAGGGTGTGTTTGGTTGTATGAAATTCTATGTCATGAAAATTTATGAGAGTCTCCTATATTTCAAGTTAATTTAAGGTATTATTTCACATCCATCTATTAATTTTGTGATCAATGGTGGAAATAGAAGTCTCATAAACATGAGAATCACATGCCTTGGAGGACCAAGGAGTGTGATTTTCATGTTTATGAGACTTTTATTTTCACCATTGATCACAAAATTAATTTAACCTAAAATATAAGGGTTCCTCTTATGAATTTTCATGACATAATAAAACTCCATACAACCAAACACACTCTTGGAGATTTGCATCATGAGAGTTTGTCACAAATAATTGGTTTTGTTTTGGTCATATGCCGGCCGGAGTTTTATCTGGTAACATGTTAGGCAACAATATGTTTGAGAACTAGATTGTAAGTTGTAATATAATTAACAGTTTTCTGGTGTGCACAACCATTATCATTCTTCCTCAATTTATTGTTGTCATCAATTAGTGTGTTATTATTTGTGTTGTTGGCACAATCACACAATTTCTCCTAATTTGTTCCTCGAGGAAAACAAATTCATTAGACTCTGCTCCAGTGTTTTCTGGAAGGAATATGCCTATACCTCTTAAACGTACGATATATAATGTCAAATATAATTAACTAGACATTTCAAAATGAAGATAAGTAGTTCTCTTTGCTTAATAAAGAGGGGAAAAATAGCATTAGGATGACCACTTTTACCTTTATCATCGTCTTCCTCCATCATCGTTATTATTCTTCCTCATCATCTTCTTTTTATATCTACTTCATGTTTTTGTTTATTCTTGCTGCGTATTTCAAAATAACTATATAAAATTTCTTACACGCCCGAGTCAAAATCCTAGGCTCCATGTCCATGTAAATAACGGGAAAACAAATTGAGGAAACTAATGCCGAGTATATATATATATAAACCCATAGGAGAGAACAATTCTATGTACCCTATAGTTTGGCTTGGAACTACTATAGGCTTGTAAATTAAGTCTACATCATCCAATTAGAAGATTAATAAACTTAATTACATTATGTTATTGCATCTCAACATTAGAGTAAATAAAATGGGCCAATGGCATGACACTTCAATGGTTAGAGCTTGGCAGATACCACTAGGTCATGGGTTTGAATCCAGCCTACGGCATGTTTATCAATTTATGGCGTGTTAGACCAATTCTGATCTTTGATAGATTATGGGATCCTGAAAATCCAGCTCACCTTCCAAAAACAAACATTAAAGTAAATAAAATTGAACAAAGCACAACATGTAGTCGGAAATTTAAATAACAACATTAGTATTCAAGAGGATGACATAATCATGATCTTTCGGGATAGGAACTGAACTATCTTATACCCTGAATTACATAAATGGTTTTAAACAAAAAATGTTTTAAGGTTGTGTTTTAAGGATCAGTAACTAAAATTAGAAAACTTGTTTATCAATATGCAATGCTGTCTCCGAAGAAAATTCATAAAATACAGAGAAGAAAATACTGAAACTATGTAATTTTCCATTCTCAGTAGAATTAATCTAGGAATATCATCATTAAGTAAAATTTTACTTAAAATTGTATTGAAATGTTGTACTTTAGTTTTTTTTTTTTTTTTTTTTTTTTTTTTTTTTTTTTTTGGAAGGCAAGCCGGTGTTTGATAGGATCCGTAACCTATCCCCCGAGGTGCCGCCTATAGGCCAACATCACCCCGAAAGAAATTATGCCGCCGGAGGGTCTCGAAGCAAGGACCTGGGGATAAATCCCACAAGGGAAAAAAAAAAAAAAATGTTGTACTTTAGCCCCTTAGAAAACCAAACATGCTATTATCAATCCCAAATGACTCATTTAACTATATGGAATAATTATTAAAGCCTAAATGATTCCCTCAATTATATGGAATAATTGTATTTTATCGACTCAACTAAAATATAATATACATTGTCTCTCTTTAAATAAAAATCCTGACTCCGCCACTGATTGTATCTCAAGATTCTCAACATCATTGAGTGAAATCTTGACGAGAAATAATAAAATTCGAGTTTAATATGAAGACATAAGAGCATTGTAGTATACAATTACGATCTTGTTGGTTAAGACGACAAGTGTCTTATACACCGAATGTCTTATACACCGAATCACTAAAGGTGTAGTAATACAATAACAGAGGATTATATGCTCCTTGGAAAAACAGAGGATTATATGCTCTGTATGCACCTTTTTCTGCTGTTACGATGGCTTGTTGCGTCTGTGGTCCTGGTGGCAAATTGATGGCTATGCATATAGTTTTGGTATAACTACGGTCAGGAGGGTCGCTGGATGGTGGATTGTTTTTGTCAAACTGGGTGCGGTTGCTAAAAATCATCCTGAACTGTTTTTGTTGCATGGTGGAATTATGTTTTGTTACTGGAAAATATGTGTTTGTAACAGCGCATTCAAGGTCTGCAAGGGACTGAAAGATGCAGCAAGGCGCCTACGTGCTGCCTGGGAATGATTGAAGGTACTGAAAGGTGCGGTGTGCTGCTTGGTGTGGCATTGCGCGTGCCGGTTGGGGCTGCAGGAGCGAGGATGTGCAGAGAACAGGGAAGTGCACCCTGTTATGGAGTTGCTAACTCTGTTTTTGGCTTTTCTTTATCTGCCAATGGGCTATTTTTGTTTGTTTTTTAAGTGATTGTTAGTGGGTCTTTTGTTTTCAAGTCTTGATAGCCAGATTGTGGTTGGGGTTGAAGCAATTTAGATTGGGCACAGCATGGACTCCGGAGCTTGTCTTTTGGATAAGTATTTTGTCCAACTTTTTGTTTGGTTTTAACTGGAGATTTAATTTTTTTTTTAGAAAAATCACTATGAAATTTCTATTTTTTTTCTATGAAATTTCTATTATTAATGTATTATTTAAAACATGATGAATGTATTATTTAAAACATGATGTTTTCTACGGAGAGAAAATAGCGAAGGAAGATTCAACTCGTTACCTTTGCTCATGATTCATGATCATTAATTTTATCAACCTAGTAGAAAAAGAGCAAATTGACGGGTGTCATTGACAGTAGCAGGAAGAACTGCTGAAGTTAGTGTTGCAGACAAATGAAAGTGTCATTCCATAAAGGCTTGCAAATATGTCTTCTACTTAAACAACGACGGTTTTACTTCCCAGCAATTTATGTTTAGCACTGTTAATGCAGTCCTTAAGGAACCCCTCGTTATTCCTAAATGTATGTAATACATTATTACCCTTACATTCAAAGACAAAAGGGATTATTCAGTGAACCTTTTATTTTAAACTTCAGATATAACTAAAAATCATAAAGCTTAGGTTCGAGGCGGGGAGCGAGCAATACTTCAAGAGGACTTCCCTTGTAATTGGTCACACTTGATGTCTCCGTCATGTCAACTTTTGCATCCAGTGGTGTCTCTATTTCAAACCCTTGGATGAGACGAGCAAGTACCAAAGAAGTGGAGTGCAGCCCAAACCAAAGTCCTGGACACATACGTCGACCACTGCCAAACGGCGTTAGTTCAGCATTTTGGCCCTTCAAGTCCACCTCAGACTTATCCTCAAGAAACCTCTCAGGTCGAAATTCGGACGGATCTGACCACACTTCAGGGTCACGTTGCATCTTCCACAGGTTCACTAGTATACGGTTCCCCTTCTTGATTTGGAATCCACCCACTTCACAGTCCTCAAGGGCCTCTCGTTCAATTAGAGGACCTACTTGGTATATCCTCATTGTTTCCTTCATAATGGCTTGTAAGTAAACAAGATTCTTGAGGTCCGAGTCATCCACTTTGCGGTCTTTTCCTACGTTGAAGTCCAATTCTTCTTGAGCCTTCTTCAATACCTCGCGATTGTTCAACATTAGCGAGAGTACCCATGTTAGGGCTACTGATGTGGTATCAATCCCACCCATCATCACGCCCTACAAAGAGAAAACATTTGTTTGGGTCTGGTTATGCTAGTAATAATCACAGTACGAGAAAACATTTTTGAATTTTTTTTGTTATCCCTATTTTGAAATTTCTGCCCACGGCATTTATATAAAGTACTAAATTGTAAGTCTATGTGGTACCACTACACTAAATTGACACTTTTATAACAACTATCAAAATAATATCACTTTTAAGATGTTACAATCCAACAAACAATTTCAAGTCAAAACTAAATTTAGTCAAAAAAAAATGAAATATAGCGTACACAAAAAGAATGATACAATAAGTTAGATCATCATAATTAATATCATTTTATTTGTGAAAATGTGTAAAATTGTTAGATAGATTGTTACACTTTAAAAGTGATACTGTTTTAGGGATTGTTATAAAAATATCAATTTGATGTAGCGTACCCTTCGTCCAAGTCTCAGAGAAGCATGGACTTACACTACAGATCTGAGCAAAGTCTGTAGCCTTTGAGTAATGAGTAGTTTTAGAGTTTTTAAACCCTAAGTTTCTTAGTATGATAACTTTTTTAGTTAAAACAATAAAATAGTTTGGAAGAGAAAGACTTACCACACACATAGACTTGATGAATGTCTCAGGGGCAAGACCATGAAGGTGAATCTGATCGATCATCTCCAATGTAAGACCGATAAAGTCCCCCTCCTCATCGTCACCCAACTTCTTCCCTCTATGCTCCTCCACCCAACCACCAAGTAGAGAATCGAATTCTTTGGCAAGTTTCTTCATAGCACTCTCAGTACCCAACATGTTATCCAACCACCAAAGACTTGGAACCAAATCTGAGATCACAAGGTTTCCCATAAACCGTGCCGCCTCATCAATAACCCTTTTATACTTCACGGCCTCTGCATCACCAAGTCTTGCCTTGGTACCAAAACTTTTTTTCCCAGTAATATTCCTAGTAACAACATTCAACATCACTTCTTCGAACCAGTTTTTCATTTCCACCGAAGCTCCACGCTTCCCATTGCATTGTTCATATAGCTGTTTAAAACTTGCATCAATTTCTGATGCTCGTGAGCGATTTTGCATCAAGACCCTTTGGTGAGATAAGAGATTAGATTTCGCAACCTTGCGCATTTCGACCCAAAGTGGGCCATATGGTGCGAACCCAACTGATGCTTTATCATATGTCAGGATCTTCATGGCCTTATTGCTTGGACGATTTAGGAAGAACTTGTCTTTGGTGGTGAAACATTCTTTTGCAAGATCCCAAGTACTAATCACTAGTTCTTGATACGCACCAATGTTGATTGTGAAGGCTGGCCCGTACTTATCAGCCAGTTTTGCTAATGCATGATGAGGCAGCTCGTTACCCATCAGTAGGTGCAGGTGACCGATGACTGGCCACGCACCATGAACCACGGGTGCACTCTTGCCACCTTTACTGGAAAGAAATTTCGAAGATTTTCTGACAATCTTGGAAAGAAGAATTATGGCAATGAGAGCAAGTGATCCCTGAAGGAACATGTTGAGCTCCATGTTTTAGGGTTGATGATTCAACAAAAATTAAGACGAGTTTATATAGAGATTTAGAACGGCATTAGTCAATAATGGTGAGTCACTTGAACTTACAGAGTAGACCATTTAACCATTCTAACTTTCCAGTCAGTTGGGTGTTTTACACTCTGGAAAAAAAAAAAAAAAAAAAAAGCTGCCATATCATTATCTCAGTGAAAAAATGGTCCAGTTTTTCAGTATAGTATTTAGGAAAATTCTAAATGGCGAGGAAATGGGCGAGGGGGTGAGTGGTCACAACCTCGCAAATCTCGAGGGGGGTGAGTGGTAATACTCCCCCCTTTCCTCGACGGCTAGAAGGGCTCTAGTATTTATGTAGGCTTGTTTATCAGAAATTCTAGGGGGCGAGGTAACGCGCAAGGGATGGGTGCTCGCTCCTCTCCCTCGCTCCCTAGAAGGGCTCCTTGTTTAACTTTCAAATTTTAAAGCCGGTGTCATGGTGGAGCGAAGTATATGTTTATCATGTTTGATTTTTATTATTCATTTTTTTTTACTTCAATGAATGCTCCTAAGTCACGGTACTAGGGTAATTTTCGTGCCATTGGCATTTCATATACATTTTTTTTTTTCGTTGCTAAATGTCAAAGTCAATACTAATAGTGATATTTTTCATTGATTTTCAACTGAGCGTCAGTAATTTCAAATCTCTGACATCAGTGACGGAGATAGGATTTTTGTTGTAGAGGGACGAAGGGATGAATCATATTTAAATAATTATAATATAACAATTAATTGTTTTAATATATTTTTTCTTTAATTTGAATTTTACATAAAAAAAAACTATACATTTTTTTTTCTTTGCTAAATATCATGTTCTAAACACTCTTGCTACAATCTCTACTTTCACCCTCAATCAGTTTTGAAGTGCAAGTTTATTCTAAGATAATCACATATAGTATAAACTTTTGGATTGGGCTCGGTCAAAATTTAATCAGTTGGGAGAAAAAAATTGAACATTGAAAATGAATTCTCCCCATACTTTTAATTCGCCAAAACATAAAGTTCTGGGTTTTTGTTTAGATATGCATTAAGATGCTCCTCTCATTTATTTTTAAAAAAAAATCCTATTATGATCGGCACGTCTCATTTCTTTGAAAATACTAACGATGTGAATTGCATTAGAAAATTTTAATAGTATATATATATATATAATTAGCCTCGTATTGATTATTGAAAAGATCTTTAAAAATTCTTTCCAATGATACAAAATTTACCAAAATTCGACAACCAAATAAATAGTTGTGAAAATTTTAATTTTGAGTAAAAAATATACAAAATTTTCTCTCCCTACCTCATGTACATTCCACCAACTTTTTTCATAATTTTTTTTCATTTTCTTGCCCTACATTTTCAATTAGTATTGGGAGTGAGTTCACCCCCAAACTTTGACTTCATTGTAAAATTTGACATCTTTGCTTGAATGAGTATTAATATATCCATTTCATTCAGTGAAAATAGTTACAGTGTGAAATGCATTTGATTTTTTCTAAGAATAAATAAATATTTTAAATTTTAATTGTTTGCATTAATCATTGGTTTTATTGGAAAGATTTTGGCAAATGCATTTTAACGATATCAAGTTTAATAAAATCCAACAACTGCATACCTATATAGTTATGACAATTTTCATTTTGAGAAGAAAAAAAAACATAATATTTTTTCTCTCAACCACATTTAAAGAATGAGTCTCAACTCTCAACAACTTATCCAACTTTCAGTCGCAGATAGATAACGGGGATAAGGTATTCTAAGATAGATAAAGGTTGTCTGTAAAAACAAAAGAGTGGAATTTAAGGTGAGACGATAGTAACAGTATTAGAAGTCATGTGTTAAAGTCATATCTGATTAATTAAACATTTGATCGTTCAAAGTATCTTATTTGTATCAGGCCGCCCTCGCACAACATGTGAACCAATAAAGGAGATTAGGGATTTAGAGAGGAACTGCATTATAAAACTTCATTATAGTTCCATTATCCTGTATCTATTTCCACTCATTAAGTCATACTGTAAATGTTTTCCACAAAAGACTATGCACAATCTTCGCGTGGGAGTGATACGATATTGTCAGCCCACCATTCTAGTCTTCTTGCTATTACTTTTCAAAGTCTGTACTACCACCATTCTATTCTTCTTGCTAATACTTTTCAAAGTCTTTACTATCAAAGTTGTCTGAGCTCAGCATGCAGTGATATTGAATTCCGCAAATTTAAACCTTGAAGAAGCATTGGATTTGTTCAATCGCTCTGTTCAGACGTAACAACCCACACCCTCTATTTTTTCCTTTTTACTCAACTATTAGGAGCTCTTGTCAAGATCAAACAATACTCCACTGTTTTGTCTTTGTTCAAATTTATAGTATAGTATGATATCCAACCTAATATGGTTACTCATTATTGTATACTCTTTCATATGTGCGGGGCAACCCAATCGCCCCCTTATTTGTTTTAACTTTCTAATCCCTTACTTTTAAGTATCTAAGTATTGTCACGGGTAGAGTTGATTCTAGTTTTGTCTGTTTTAGGAGACATTTTTAAACGTGGGTTTGAACCGGATCATGTTACACCATGCACTATGCTTAAAGGGGGTCGGTATGAATGCTGATTTCTGGAAGTGTAGGGAACTCATACATGATAAGTTGAATTCTACATTGAATTTGGATTGGAGTGGATAAGTTGTTTTTAAAAAAACCATAGTAACTTTTTTTTGACATATAATAAAAAAATAAACTTGGATTTCCATTAAAAAAAAACATGGTTATATCATTGGGATACTTCGAATAAACTTGAGTACAGAATACACCGGTGCTAAAACATTTTCTCGAGATATCTTCCTAACTTTCCAATCTTACATCTAGATTGGGCTATTTCCTTATGAGCTCCAGCCTTGAAGATTTGGACCCAATTGTTGTTGGAAATGATAAGTTCAACTCTCAAGTGTCTACCACCTATGGTCTAGACTTTGGCCCAAATCTGATCTACTAACAACTTCAATTGTACATCTGTCAAGCAAAGAATTAAGACTTGAACAAGAAATTCCAAGAAATTTGTTTGAGATTAGGACCAGGATGATTTGAATTGTGAAATTTATTTCCATTAATAATAAATTAAAGCGTCGATTCAAAATCTCCATACGACTCACTCCACCCACAACGAACCAAACAACGAAAATAATTGGAAATCAGATTTTTAAAATCAGGGTGATGTGGCATGAACTAAGAGGATAATGAAATTTTTTAGATGCATATGTAATAGCCTTCTAATGTAATGTCACGCCACTTTGATTGAAAAAACCTGATTTCCTAAAAAAACCTCTTTAAACAATGAGCAAAATGCATTTTTTTCTTCTTCTCATTTTTATGTCATGCTATCGACATGGCAAATGTGATCTCAAGGTTATCAAGAAATCAACTAATCCCAGCTTTGACTATTAAAAGAACCCTGCTCTTGTTACATGTTATAATAAGTTCTTGAAGATCTTAATTGCAGATAATTTTTTATTCATTAATGACAACACTAGATACTGAGCCCATTCAACTTTGACTAACCGCCTTAAATCATATCATTTAAAAGACTAGTCTCGTCAATTTTGTTTGTTGGTATTTTTTGAGCATTTTTTTTTATATTTTTATCCATTCTTTTTAAAACACAATCATAAATACCATTTATAAAATGAGTAGAATTGTAAAAAAAAATCAAAAAAATACCCAAAAGAAGCAAACAAACAAGATTGGCTAGAATTGTTGAATTTTAAAATGCTTTCACTAAACCAAACCATTGGGTATCTAAAACTCTTCTTTTACATTGTATAATATAAATATTTGAAGACACTTGAATTGAGGTGAAGTTGATGGAGACTTAATGATGCAGGAGGATTCGAGTCAGATGATGCTGAGTTGTCAGATAGCACGTTGTTGACGCTGAGATACCATGAGTTGGCAGATCAGCGCAAAGATAACAAGAAATCGTGATCTTTTCTTAATTGGGGCAGTTTTGGGTGCGTTTTGGTATTTTGGCCATAACTTTGGCTACGGGAATCAGAATCGCGCATATGACCCCAATTCGGATAGCTCTTTTTGGCGCGCACGTTGTAGCTTACCATCTATGCTCATTGCACATCTTTTCGAGGCCAAAATCCACTATTCTCCCTTCCGAATTCACAATTTTAGTAGTTTTTTCTTTTTATGGTAATATTTTATTTATAGTTTAGGAAGAGATTCTGAACCCAATTTGGGTTAGATTTTTTGCAGATTACTTCTTTTATTACGTATTTCATTTTAGCATGATTATTGGGATTTTGCTATTTTTGGTAAATTTCTAATAACGTCGTATTTTAGATATAAAGCCCGGCTTGTAAGCTGATTCTGAGATATACAAAATTTTCTCTCCCTACCACATGTACATTCCACCAACTTTTTTCATAATTTTTTTTTTTTTTATTTCTTGCCCTACATTTTCAAATAGTATTGAGAGTGAGTTCACCCTGAAACTTTGACTTCACTATGAAGTTCGGCTTCATTGTTTGAATGAGTATTAAGATACCCATTTCATTCAGTGCAAATAGTTACAGTGTAAAATGCATTTGATTTTTTTTAAGAATAAATAAATATTTTAAAATTTAAATTGTTTGCATTAATCATTGGTTTTATTGGAAAGATCTTGGCAAATGCATTTTAATGATATCAAGTTTAATAAAATTCGACAATTGCATACATAGTTATGATAATTTTCATTTTGAGAAAAAAAAAAGAAAACACAATACTTTTTTCTCTCAACTACCTGTACATTCGATACACTCATTTTAAGTTATATGTTTCCTTTCTTTTACCCTCACTACAAAAAAAAAACCTCAATAGCTACAAGAACTAGAGACGGAATCAAAAAACCGTCGCTAATTAAAAGTTTTGCGACGGCAAAAAACAGTCACTAAATGTTTTCGTAGCTCTCAGCGCACAAAATTTTAAAAACTTTGATTGTAACGGGCAAACCGTCACTAAATTCAGAAACACCGTCGCTAATTAAAGAATTAGCCACGGCAAACGAGCCGTCGCTACGCTTTACAAATAAAAATCTATTAGCTACGGTATTTGCCGTCCCTAATGGATTTTGAAAAAAAAATACATATATACAAAAACATTTAGCCACGGCAAATGCGTCATCGCTAAGCTTTAAAAATAAAAATCTATTAGCTATGGTATTAGCCGTCCCTAATGGATTTTGAAAAAAAAATACATATATACAAAAAAAAAACATTTAGCCACAGCAAATAAGCCGTCGCTAAGCTTTACAAATAAAAATTATTTAGCTATGGTATTTGTTGTCCCTAGTGGATTTTGAAAAAAAAAATACATATATACAAAAAAAAACATTTAGCCACGGCAAATGAGCCGTCGCTAAGCTTTACAAATAAAAATCTATTAGCTACGGTATTAGCCATCCCTAATGGATTTTGAAAAAAAAACATTTAGCAACGGCAAATGAGCCGTCGCTAAGTCTTACAAATAAAAATCATTAGCTACGGTATAAGCCGTCCCTAATGGATTTTTTGAAAAAAATATATATACACAAAAAAAAAAACATTTAGCCACGGTAAATGAGCCGTCGCTAAGTTTTACAAATAAAAATCATTAGCTACGGTATTAGCCGTCCCTAATGGATTTTTTTTGAAAAAAAAATATATATATATACAAAAAAAATATTTAGCCACGGCAAATGACCCGTCGTTAAGTCTTACAAATAAAAATCATTAGCTACGGTATTAGCCGTCCCTAATGGATTTTTTTTTTAAATATATATATACAAAAAAAACATTTAGCCACGGCAAATGAGCCGTCGCTAAATCTTACAAATAAAAATCATTAGCTACGGTATAAGCCTAATGGATTTTTTGAAAAAAAAATATATATACACAAAAAATATTTAGCCACGGTATATTTGTCGTCGCTAAACTAGCAACGGTTAGAAACCGTAGCTAAATTCAAACTTACCGTAGCTAATTACAAATTTTGCGACGACACGTTAGCCGTAGCTAAGTTTTACAAATTAAAACTCTTTGCTACGGTTTTTGCCGTCCCTAATTGATTTTTTTGAAAAAAAAAATTTATACACAAAAATAAAACCTTTGGGGGCGAATAAAATAGGGAAATCAATGTCAGAATCAGAGAAGGAGAAGCCGCGAAGGAGCTAAGGAGGAAGGAGAAGAAGAAAAGAAGAAGAGGAGGAGGAGGAGGATGGCAATTTAGTCGAAGAAAAAGGAGAAGACCAAGGGCGGCCACGCGAGGAGCAGGCAACGACGGACAACAACAAGAGAAAGCTCGACGAGATTCAACTTGCCAAGCAAAAGGCTCAGGAAATCGTCGTGCGACTCGTCAACAGCGCCGAGTCCAAGCGTCCTCGCGTCGACGATCCATCCTCGCAAAGGCCGGAGGGCCGCCTCCCTCTCCCCTCCCTTCCCCGCCTTTCCCTAGCTGCAAGAGATCTCAGATCTCAGAGATCTGAAATCTCAGTGATTCAAAATCTCAGATCTGAGATCTCAGAGATCAGATCTTAGATCTTGGAGATCAGATCTCAGACCTCAGATAGATCTGATCTCAGATATTCTGTACATCGAAATTTTTATTTTATTTTTTGTATGGTTTTTTGTAATTTTTGTTATAATTTTTGTATGGATTCTGTGTAATTTTTTGTTATAATTTTGATCAATTAAGTCTCCTGTGAAGATAGCACATCCAGAGCTTTAGAGTAAGTCTCCTGTGATGTTTTTGATCAATTAAGTTTAATTCTGGTAGTTCCTGCTAATGATTGTCCATTCTGAAAATTAATAGAAATAACTAATTTCATTATAAAAAATGAATTTTCATTTGTAATTTTTTTAGCCACGGCAAATACCGTCAATATTTTGTTAATTTGATTTGCAACTTAGCGACGGCTTCAAAACCGTCCCTAAATAGCCACGGCAAATACCGTGGCTGTTTTTTCAATTGGATTTGCAACTTAGTGACGGCTTATTTTTCAATTTGCGACAGCCTTAGCTGAAATTTTAAACAGCTTCAGCGACGGAATTTTTCGACTTAGCGACGGTTTTTAGCCGTTGCAAATTAGCTATGGGATAGTTTACCGTTGCTGATTCAAATAGCGACGATTGAAATAGCGACGGTATTGCGATGGTTGTTGAGTTGTTGCTGATTCATTTTAGCTACGATTTTTTTACAATTAGCAACGATTTTTAGCCGTTGCTGAAATGAGTTTTTTTTTACAATTGTAGTGCCTTATCCAACGTTCGATCGTAAATAGATAAAGGGGATAAGGTATTCTAAGATAGATAAGGGTCGTGTATGAAAACAAAAGAGTGGAATTTAAGGTGAGGCGATAGTAACAATATTAATTAAACATGTGATCGTTCGAAGTATCTTATTTGTATCCAATAATTCATAAACTATATAAACTGCTGAAACCTTTATCAGTTTTACACTCCAAGACATAAATGTCAAAGTCAATGCAACATAATTTACCCAAAATAGTGATATTTTTCATTGATTTTCAACTAGAGCGACTGTAATTTCATATCTCTGACATCGTAAAGCAGTTTTTAGTCCGAAGTTTTAAGGAAGTGATTGTAATGTTGAAAAGTATGAGAGAAGGTGGTGGAATATGGTAGAAGCTTTCATCACCTCTTCAAGTAGATTGACTTGAAGTTTCAGTTTGAATAAGTATGTGATATGCTAGTCGCATTTGTTGATCTTTTTTTCCCCCTCAACTCCTCCCACCCTAAATGTCGTCGGTTGGGTTTGACCTTATAACCTAGTGATACCATCGTCACTGCTCAATCACTGAGTCATCACCAGATTTGGAATAATAAAAGATTGGTCGTTTGTTCGTGGACATACGCAAGTTTGCCGAATTACATTAAATTCATGTTGTATCTGCTTTTTTCTGTATTTTTTTGTGTGTAACATCATTATTCATCCGTAAGATACAGCTCCGTCATTTCCTACAGCAATTGTCGCTCTGCATGCAACAAATTGCCATGTGAAACAGTAAAGGAGATTAGGATTGAGAGAGGAACTGCAATATAAAACGTCATTATAGTTCCATTATCCTGTATCTTTTCTGACTCAATAAGTCATTCTGTAATCCACAAAAGACTTTGCAAAGATATTACCTGCCCACCATGTCTTCTTGCTAATACTTTTCAAAGTCTTTTTACTAATTGTCTGAGCTCAGCTTACAGTGATATTGAATTCCGCAAATTTAAACCTTGAAGAAGCATTGAATTTGTTCAATCGCTCTGTTCAGACGCAACCCACACCCTCTATTTTCCTTTTCACTCAACTATTTGGAGCTCTCGTCAAGATCAAACAATACCCCACTGTTTTATCTTTGTTCAAATTTATAGTATAGTATGATATCCAACCTAATATGGTTACTCATTATTGTATACTCTTTCATATGTGTGGCGCAACCCAATTGCCTCCTTATTTGTTTTTTAACTTTCTAATCCCTTACTTTTAAGTATCTAAGTATTGTCACCAGGGTAGAGTTAATTCTAGTTTTTTTGTGTTAGGAGACATTTTTAAACGTGGGTTTGAACCGGATCATGTTACACCATGCACTATGCTTAATGGGGGTCGGTATGAATGCTGATTCCTGGAAGTGTAAGGAACTGATACATGATAAATCTAGCTATGTGATGGTTGACTTGAATCTAAATTGAATTCTCCATTAATTGAATTTGGATTGGAATGGATAAGTTGTTTTTAAAAAAAACATAGTAACGTTTGAACCATGGTCAAGGGCGGATCTATGTGTTAGGTAAGGGGGGCAATTGCTTCCCTTATTTTTTAAAAAAATTTCACTAAGTTACCCATATTTTTTTCATTGCCCCTCTTTAAAATTTTATGTTGTCCCCCTTTGTATGAAATCTTGACTTCTAACTCCACTAAAAATTAAAACAACAAATTTTTTTTTTTTAAATTCCACCCTCACCAATCCCACTTCAACACTCCATTTTTTTTAATCTCTTTTTTTTTTTTTTTTTAATTCCCACTCTCTCTCTTTATTATTTTTTTTTAATATCTCTCTCTTAATTCTCACCAACTCATTTTAACTCATTCACCCCTACGCACACACAGAGCAACAAAGAGACCATAATAAAAGTACCATACATGGTGGGTTTGCTTTGGGATGCATGTGATCATATTCAAATCAAAATTTTTAATTGGGTTGGGGATTCGAGGGAAATTATACATCATCATTGGTTTTCTTTTGTTTTGTTAAAAAAATAAAGAAAACAAAGAATTAAGATTATCTTACCTCAGACTCAACTAGCATATGGTGGTAAGAGTGATAAAATATTAGTTAACATATGAAATTAATTCAGGGGTTGGGATTTGATCTGCTTTGTTTTCTCTCTGATCTTTCAAAATGAAAAGTAATCATTTAGGTTTGGGCGGCTGGAAAAACACGATGGTCGTAGGTTGATTCGGCTAAGTTGTTGTTTGTCTGCTTCGCCTGAGCTAGCTCAAAAGAAGAAAACTCTCACTCTCTATACACACATATTTCCCTTCCGAGAAGACAGACAAAAATAAGAAGATAAAAGAGAGTGGGTTGGTTGTGTAAGTGTTATCCTCGGAGGCTCTGACTCAGGAGTGAGTTTTAGAGAAGAAGAGACAAACGGACAGATAAAGCAAGAGGAAGGAGGATTCCAAAAATAAAATTGTTGTCCAACAAATTCACTTGAATTCATCCACTCCAGCTACTACTGCTACTACTCCTTGGACTATACCGTCCTGCTGCCTCAAAGCCAGAAAGAAAGCCAGATGTCTGCTCCTCACCAACTCCCATCTTATACCACCATGCATGCTTCTGTTTTCTCCAAGTAAAAAAAGGAAGCTCTTAATTAGCTAGGTACAGTTGAATTAATCATACCATGTATATTGTTTTTTTTTTTTTTGAAAGGCGAGCTGGGTTTTTAAGGATCTCATAACCTATCAACTGGGCGACTTATAGATCAACACCCATTAGAAAGTAACCATGCCGCAGGTGGGATTCGAAGCTAGGACATGGGGGACAAACTCACACACAGCCCTAACCACTAGGCCATAACACCATTGGCACCATGTATATTGTTTGTATAGTTGAATTAATCATCTTTCTTTCACAATCACGCCATGTCACCCTGATTGCAAAATATGGTTGTAAAAACTCAGTTTTTTAATATTTTCGTAAATAATTATGTACTATTTTCCCCCCTTTATCTGCAATCCTGGCTCCGCCCCTGACTATGGTGTCGCAAGAATCAGCAATAGTATTTGTAAAATAATTTTTGTTGGGTCTAATCACTTCATGTACGCTCATATCTGAATGCAATATACAGTAGTGCATCTCAGGTAGAATTTACAACTTGCAGCCTTGTTGGGACATCTGAATCTACTTGAAAGTATTGAGAACTGTTAGAACCAGGGGCGGACCCAGGATTTTAGTCAAGGGAGGGCGAAACGGAAAATACTTATTAGTTGATAATAGTAGTTATCAATGGTAAAGCCAATTTTTTTTTACCGAAGCTAGTAACTAATAAAAAAAAAATCAACTATAAAAAATACAATTTTAAGCCAAAATAAAGTCACTAATGATAACCTTAGCAAAGAGTAAACAATCATAATAACTAAAATACATAACTAATATCACAAAAGAGTTTGTCTAGGCAGCCAGACTTTAAAGCCATTTTTTGGCCAGGCTAGAGCATTTTTACACATTTACCCATTCTCTTTAAAATACAATCACAAACGTTATCTATAGAAGGGATAGAAATGTAAAAAAACTTAAAACCTGACAAAAAAGTGGTTATAAAGCCTGGTTGCCTAGAATCGAGAATCACAAAATAATTAAGATAAGTTCTAGGTGAAGCTAAAAAAAAATTGAAATTTGCGAATCTAATATGATCATAATACAATTTCAAAGAAAAAATAGTTTATATGAGGCTCAAATTTTATACGAGTTGGCTAATGCTATATATTTTCATTAAACTAAACATTTTTTAATGTTTGCAATTACTAATAAAATTGCATTGAAAATAAAATAAAAAATGCACTCGAAGAGTATCGAACTTAGGCCTTTTACTAAAAAAGATAAACCTCCAACCACTACACCAACAAAGACATGTTTGAATATTTTCATAAACAATTAACATATTGTATTCTACATTATATAATCGATTTTTTAAGACTACAATATATATACTAAAAATATTTTAAAAGTTGAGGGGGGCAGCTGCCCACCCCCCCCCCCCCCCCCCTCGCCCCTTAGTAGGTCCGCCCATGGTTAGAACTACTCCAGAGTTTCCACAACTGATTTTTGCTCAAAACAAGCGGGTATCGTATTTTCTTCCCTTAACATAATTAAGGAGTTTGCAGAACAAGGCAAAGGCACGTCATGTTACGAGACACCGGATTAAGATTGTGAGATTATTTGAACATTTTTATGTACTTAACTTAATTAAATCATCTGCTATCAAGTGCCAACAATGGATGAATATGGTGAAAATGCATTTGCTTTGGAGCCTATTGTTCTACCAATTCTGTATTTTATGAGCATGTGTGGGCGATGCCTCAATGATATCCAGGGTTTCAAAGTAAGTGTTTGTTGCATTTTGGTTTGGCTTAGCATGCTTTTGATTTGTCAGAATATATTTAAGACACTATGCAATTTCTATTATTAATGTATTATTTACAACATGATGTTTTCTGCAGAGAGAAAGTAGCGAAGGAAAACTCAACTCGTTACCTTTGCTCATGATTCATGATCATTAATTTTACCAACCTAGTGGAAAAGAGAAAATTAAGGGGTGTCATTGACAGTAGTAGGAAGATGTCACGCCCCGACCCGTCACGGGAATCGGAGCAGGTCGATGCGTGAACTAACTCGTAACACAGGCAGATCGTAACCGGCCACAACATCACAATATAACACATTCTTGATACGAGAATGAAACGGAAATAAAAACTATGATAAAAATTTGAACAAAATAAGTATATTTGATTCGCCCCGCCAGAGTCATAGCGACAAAACCAATATACAAGAATCTAGTATAGCAGTATAGCACACCTGATAACACAAATGAAGCAAAACATACCCGTATAGGGTGGACACGACCAAACAGCACAAAACGCGCTTACCACGGAAAACGGGGCCTAAGCGCCACGATCAGCAGGAACGCCAACACTGCCTGCACTCCAATAGAAGCACACCCCTTGCGGGGTCAGCAAAGCACAAAGCTAGTTGGTGCGAGCGAACTAAATACAAATAACAGAATAATAAACAAGGAAAATTCATGCCACACAACAATGAATAAGCAACAAGTTTTGAAGTCTAAATCACACCGTGTCTCTAAGGATAATGTTTCTAAGTTCAAGCAACAACACAAACATTTCAGATTCCACAATAACTACAAGTTTACGATATATGCCGATCATTACACGTGATTCAAACATGGTAAATATCAAGCGATGGAAATAAAGACAATCTCATAATTCTTCCTAGTCTCCTAGGTATAGCAATAAAGTCGAAACCAAAAATTCTGTAAAATTATGTATAAGTGTCTCATATCGTAGGTATCCGCATACCCTACGAATGTGTCTCACCCCGACACATCCCACAACGTGCACCAGTGCCACTTCGAGCTTGTTTGTATCCTAATGGGGTGCCATCTGCCAAGATACAAACTCAAACATCCCGAACGACTGGCCTAACACGGCCAACCTAACACAATCAAACTCAAGCGCGCTAGGAGGGAAAGAAAGTAATCTCCAAAGCACGTCCTCCGGGACCCGTCCTACTGCACTCTATAGTGACAAGTGCGGGAGCTCACCGCACCTCAGCAAGCTTGCCACATGCAATAGCGTCCACAATGTCTGGTGCGAGTCATCTCGAGCACCATCCAACTCATGATGCGAGCAAGCTCCTAAGCATCGGCACAACAGGCATTATAGCGGGGTAAAGACACTTATACTAACATCCACATGCACAAATGACGAGTTTGTACATAACCAAAGGTAACAGACACGCAATCATAATCAATTCGGCAATTTTTTTATAAAACCACGACTATGCCAGGGTCCCAACATGACCCAATTCACCACGATAAATTTATTCGAGTCAATTATCTTACATGCTCAAGACTCGGCATTCCACGATAAAACATGACATACTACGCAAACTCGAAAACGAAGCATACAAGTCCAATGTCATTACACCAAAGCCTAATCACACCAAAATTCATTCACTATTCGATTTCATTCAAGTATATCATGCTTTTAGAAAACTCAATACATAATTCATTCACCAATAACCAACACAATTATCGAAATATCTGAAAACCCCAAATTTCGGATTGGGATTCAAATATACCCAATCGACGGTATATTGTAAAAATTAAATTCAAAATTTCAAATAATTATTTATCAAAATAAATATTATAATTTCACTCACATGGGCGGAATGGATTTTCAAAACCCAATTCCTACCGGTCGAAGCTCCTAACTTGCAAAACCACGAATGCGGGACCACAGAAATTTTTAAAACTGCAAGGCGGACTCGAAAATGAGTAAACTAGCCGAAAACTGAAAAAAATAAATAAATTACAAGCGGCGCGTGACTGAAAGAAAAACTTACAGGCAATAAAAATTTGGCAAACACCCCGCCGAAACCCAAAGTCTGGCAAAAACGCGCTGAAACCCTCCCTACTCCGGTTTGATCGCCTCCAAACCGCACAACAGGCCGGAAATAGGTCTAAGAACCCTCGGAGTCACGAAAGTGAGGCTCACCCACGCACCCAAAGCCCGGATTCATGCCGAAGAATCCTCAAAACGAACATGCACCCTGATTTTTTGAAAATTTCTGCAAACCCCAAAATCAACCTTGCATGTCGGATCTAAGGGCTCACAATGACGCCACCAAGGCCCCTCCACGGCTGATCGGAGCTACAGAAACCGATCAAACAAGCCAACACCAAACCCAAATGAAAACTGATTTTTTTTGTTTTTTTTTTTTGCGAAAAACCAACAGAGAAACGAAGAGAGGAAGAAATGAGGAGGAGGTGAGATTGGGGGACGAAAATGGCAACCACAATCGAATCGCTGGAGAAGAAGGGACGTCAAGTTCGTCGCGTCGCTCCCTAGAAAGAAAGAAAAAAAAAAAAAAGATAAAGCGAAGAAAGGAAAGGGGGGGGGGGGGGGGGTTGTGTTTAAAGGGTGGGTGGCTATGTGCCCCCACCACATTAACTGAATACACCCCACCCAAATTTTTTTTTTTTTAAAATCGCAGATATTACATCATACACACCTTAAAAGAGATCTCGTCCTCGAGATCGGACCAAGCCACGACAAGAGAACCTAGGCGAAAAGCTCGGGGTATTTCTGTCTCATCTGGTCCTCCAGCTCCCAAGTCACGTCACCCGCTCGGTGGCTCCACTGAACCTTCACTGTCCTCCGACGAAGTTGTTTCACATCATCATCAACAATGGCTACTGGCCTCACTGGATACGTCAACTCATCAGAAATCTCCACCTCAGCAGGCTCTATAATCTGTGACGGGTCTGCTAAACACTTCCGCAACATGGATACATGAAACAAGTCGTGGAGACCTAACATACTCTGCGGCAAAGCCAATCTGTAGGCCACTGGTCCAATCCTCTCAGTAATCTCATATGGCCCTACATACCTCGGTGCAAGCTTCCCTCGACTTCGAAACCTAACAACTCCGCGCATCGGGGAAACTTTCAGAAAAACCCTGTCACCAACATCAAACGCTAAGTCCTTACGCCTCCTATCAGCGTAACTCTTCTGTCTACTCTGGGCTGTCAACAAACGCGCTCTAATCAGCTCAATCTTCTCAGTAGTTTCTCTGATCACATCCGGCCCCATCACAACTGACTCTCCAATCTCTGCCCAACAAACAGAGGACCTACACGGTCATCCGTAGAGTGCCTCAAACGGTGTCATGCCAATACTTACGTGGTAGCTGTTGTTGTACGCAAACTCGCATAACGGTAGGTGATCTTCCCAACTGCCCCCAAAGTCTAAAATGCATGCTCTAAGCATGTCTTCCACTACCTGATTCACTCGCTCAGATTGGCCATCTGTCTGTGGATGATAAGCTGTACTCATGTCCAATCTAGTACCCATAGCTTGCTGAAAGCTCTGCCAGAAGTGGGCTGTGAAAAGTGGATCTCTGTCGGATACAATCGAAACATGGCGACCCATGCAGGCAGACTATCTCCCGAATGAACAACACCGCTAGACTGTCTGTCGTCCGATTCCTAGTAATTGGAATGAAATGTGCACACTTCGTCAACCGATCAACAATGACCAATATCGACTCATTACCTTTCCTCGACCGTGGAAGTCCATCGATGAAATCCATAGTGATATACTCCCACTTCCACGTCGGGATATCCAATGGATGCAATAACCCAGACGGTCTCTGATGCTCGGCTTTCACTTGCTGACAAGTCGCACACCATGCCACAAACTCTCCAATGTCTTTCTTCATGCCACGCCACCAGAAAGAACGTCTCAAATCTCAATACATCTTTGTTCCACCGGGGTGAATGGTGAAACGAGATCTATGACCTTCCTATAAGATATCTCTTCGCAACTCCTCATCAGACGGAACACAAAGCCGCCCACGAAAGCGCAACCCTCCATCAGAACCCACTGACCAATCGGTAGGGCACTCATCCAATGTGTCCACTACCAAATCTGCTATCTGCCTCGTAATCACTGGATCAGAGGTCTGTCTCTCCACCACTCTACTGATCAACAATGGATAAACTGCTAAACCCGCTATCATGCTGCCTTCTGTACTGAAAGTAGGCTGAACTGCAAATGAAACCAATGTCTCAAGTGTTCGGTACTCCTGAATCATCATGGTTGCCATCACTGCATGTCGTCTACTCAAGGCATCTGCAACCACATTGGCCCTACCAGGCTGATACTGTATCTCGAAGTCATAGCTGCTAAGAAAATCAACCCATCGTTGTTGCCTCATTCAACTCCCTCTGAGTGAATAGGTACTTCAAACTCTTGTGATCCGTGAACAACTCGAACCTCTCACCATACAGATAATGTCTCCAGATCTTCAAAGCAAAGACTACGACTGCCAACTCTAAATCATGTGTCAGATATCTTCGTTCATGGGGTTTCAACTGTCGAGACGCATAGGCTACAACCTTCTTGCCCTGCATCAACACTCCACCCAATCCTATACCGCAAGCATTAGTAAATACCACCAGTCGGCTTCCAGGTGTCGGAATAGTCAACACTGGTGCTGAAGTCAACCGAAGCTTCAAAGTTTCAAAAGCTTCTTCACACTTTTCTGACCGTACAAAAGGAACATTCTTCCTAGTTAACTGAGTGAGTGGTGCCGCAATCAGAGAAAATTTCTCGATAAACTGTCGGTAATAACCAGCCAAACCCAGAAAACTACGAATCTCCGTCACACTACTCGGTCGTCTCCAAGACTTCACTGCTTCGACTTTCTCGGGATTCACTGCAATACCTCCACTAGAAATGACATGCCCAAGAAATCGAACTTTAGGCTCCCAGAAATGACACTGAACTTCGCATACAACTAATTTTCTCTAAGTGTCTGCAAAACAATGCGAAGGTGCTCTCTGTGCTCCTCTAAACTCCTTGAGTACACTAAGATATCGTCAATGAAGATTACCACAAACTTGTCCAAGTACGGACTGAACAATCTATTCATCAAATCCATGAAGAAAGCTGGTGCATTTGTCAATCCAAATGGCATGACTGGAAACTCATACAAGCCATAACGAGTCCGAAAAGCGGTAATCGGAATGGAATGTTCCTCAACTCTCATCTGATGATACCCAGACTGCAAATCTAACTGTGAAAACACTACGGCTACCCTCAACTGATCCAATAGATCATCAATTCGCGGCAATGGATATTTATTCTTGATGGTCACTTTATTCAGATCTCGATAATCTATGCACATCCTCAATGATCCATCCTTCTTGGACACAAATATTGCTGGAGCTCCCCAAGGTGAATTGCTCGGCCAAATAAACCCCTTACGAAGCAACTCATCAAGCTGTACTTTCATCTCTTCCAATTGCTTAGGAGCAAGCCTGTACGCTGATTTAGATATAGGTGCAGTACTAGGAACCAGGTCAATTCGAAACTCTACCTCACGACGAGGAGGGATACCAGGAATCTCCTGAAAGACATCAGGGAACTCACACACAACCTCTACAGAGCTGGTGTCGGGACAAGAAATCTCAAGAGAGCTAAGAAAACTCGACATCAAAGAAACCGAATCGGGCTCACAAGCCAACACACGAGGCGAAGCATCAGGTGGCGCTAACATCACTGACCTATGCAAGCAATCAATGATCACCGGATGACTGGACAACCAATCCATCCCTAGAATCAAATGATAGCCCTCAAAACCCAAAACAATAAAGTCAAACACAAAGTTGTACCCCAACAAGGAAAACTCGAAACGAGGACAATATTCCCACAACCAAACCGAACTGCCCAAGGGAGACACAACGCACAAGGGCTCCAGCAACGGTACTACCTCAAGGTTGTCTCTAACAACCAACTGTCTAGAAATAAAAGACCTAGATGCTCCTGTATCGAAAAGAGCCCTCAACAGAGAAGACGACGAATGCAAAAAACCTGGCACACAACACATGTATCCTGAGTCACATAACAACACACTAACATGCAATTTTTCCTACGCATAATGCACATAACACAAATCTTACTACATCTGGCACACACAACTACTATAAAAAAAAATAACATACCCTCAACATTTCCCTGACCGGGAATAGTTGCTAGGCGAACAGGCGGTGCTGGGAGAGAGACTCTCTGACCAATTCCAGGCGCAGGTGCTAACTGTCCCTGAGGCGCCCTCTACTGTGTTGGTCCATCCCTATTCTGAGGACAAAGTCTGGAAAAGTGCCCCAATTGTCCACAAGTATAACAAACAACATGCTCCCATCGATTTGTCTGACCTCTTGGACAATCACGGGCTACATGTCCCTCCTGACCACAAGTGAAGCAACCGTTCCTAGTTCCTGTCTGACCACCCCACCTAGGTTGTCTCTGTTGCTGCTGCTGTCGATGATCTCCTCGAGAACGTTTGTCACCTCTACGGTCTATGCCAGTCCTAACTGGTCCCCCTCTACTAGGGTCTCTCTGCTGGACAGCGGCAACCTCTGGCTGTTGTGCCGGCTCATTTGTCTAGCTTCCTCGGCCAAACCTCTGACTGCGTTATGAACCTCTAGCTCGTCGAACCAAAGTCTCTTGTCTACACTCGGCGTCCACTCGCTCCTGACTCAAAGTGATGTCCACTAATCTCTCAAAAGGACGATCAATCATCACCATCAACTGTTTCCTTAGGAACGGGTTCAGACCACTCAAAAACTTCATGTTCTTCTTCTCTGGAGTATCTATAAAACAAGTGGCATAGCGGCTCAACTGTGTAAACTCGGCCAAGTATTCGGAAACAGATCTAGAACCCTGCTGTAAATGTAGAAATTTGTCCACTATCTCAGCTCTGGCAGAATCAGGAACAAAATGGTGTTCAAACAGCTGGCAAAATGTATCCCACTGCATCTCTGACACGTCACGGCTCTGCCTCACTGAATCCCACAAGTACATAGCCTCTCCGTCAAACTGGTGTGCTGCTAACTTAGTACGATGTATAGGTGTCAGCACCATCCTCTCAAATATGAGTTCTACCTTACGAATCCACCTATTCGCAGCTAGAGAATCTCCAGTACCATCAAATCTTTCACCACCCAAGCTGACGAAATCCCTGTTGCGCCGAGTAAACGGATCCTCTGACTGACTGCCCTGCCTCTATTCTGTGCCAATTGGGTCATCATTTCCATAAAAGCCTGAGAGACATCCTCTCCAGCAGTGCCTGATCCCTCACCCTGGGATCGCTTACCACGTGCCAACACCAAACAACCTCTACGAAAAAGAAAACACACATACCATACATCAAACAACACAACAGAAAGTCCTAACTCCTCTACCCAATTAACTCAAGAAAGTGGTATACGATGATGTTCTATGTGAACCGGTAAACAATGGCTCTGATACCAAGCTCTGTCATGCCCTGACCCGCCACGAGAATCGCAGCGTGCCGATGAGTGAACTAACCCGTAACACAGGCGAATCGTAACCGGCCACAACATCACAATATAACACATTCTTGATACGAGAATGAAACGAAAATAAAAACTACGATAAAAATTTGAACAAAATAAGTATATTTGATTCGCCCCCGCCAGAGTCATAGCGACAAAACTAATATACAAGCATCTAGTATAGCAGTATAGTACACCTGATAACACAAATGAAGCAAAACATACCTGTATAGGGTGGACACGACCAAACAGCACAAAACGCGCCTACCACGGAAAACATGGCCTAAGCGCCACGATCAGCAGGAACGCCAACACTGTCTGCACTCCAATAGAAGCACACCCCTTGCGGGGTCAGCAAAGCACAAAGCTAGTTGGTGTGAGCGAACTAAATACAAATAACAGAATAATAAACAAGGAAAATTCATGCCACACAACAATGAATAAGCAACAAGTTCTGAAGTTTAAATCACACCGTGTCTCTAAGGATAATGTTTCTAAGTTCAAGCAACAACACAAACATTTTAGATTCCACAATAACTACAAGTTTACGATATATGCCGATCATTACACGTGATTCAAACATGGTAAATATCAAGCGATGGAAATAAAGACAATCTCATTATTCTTCCTAGTCTCCTAGGTATAGCAATCAAGTCGAAACCAAAAATTGTGTAAAATTATGTATAAGTGTCTCATATCGTAGGTATCTGCATACCCTACGAAAGTGTCTCACCCTGACACATCCCACAACGTGCACCAGTACCACTTCGGGCTTGTTTGTATCCTAATGGGGTGTCATCTGCCAGGATACAAACTCAAACATCCCGAACGACTGGCCTAACACGGCCAACCTAACACAATCAAACTCAAGCGCGCTGGGAGGGAAAGCGAGTAATCTGCAAAGCACGTCCTCCAGGACCCGTCCTACTGCACTCTATAGTGGCAAGTGCGTGTGGGAGCTCACCGCATCTCAACAAGCTTGCCACATGCAATAGCGTACACAATGTCTGGTGCGAGTCATCTCGAGCATCATCCAACTCACGATGCGAGCAAGCTCCTAAGCATCGGCACAACAGGCATTATAGTGGGGTAAAAACACTTATACTAACATCCATATGCACAAATGACGAGTCTGTACATAACCAAAGGTAACAGACGCGCAATCATAATCAATTCGGCAATTTTTTTTTATAAAACCACGACTATGCCAGGGTCCCAACATGACCCAATTCACCACGATAAATTTATTCGAGTCAATTATCTTACATGCTCAAGACTCGGCAATCCACGATAAAACATGACATACTATACAAACTCGAAAACGAAGCATACAAGTCCAATGTCATTACACCAAAGCCTAATCACACCAAAATTTTCACTATTCGATTTCATTCAAGTATATCATGCTTTCAGAAAATTCAATACATAATTCATTCACCAATAGCCAACACAATTATCGAAATATCTGAAAACCCCAAATTTTGGATTGGGATTTAAATATACCCAATCGACGACATAATGTAAAAAATAAATTCAGGATTTCAAATAATTATTTATCAAAATAAATACTATAATTCCACTCACCTGGGCGGAATGGATTTTCAAAACCCAATTCCTACCGGTCGAAACTCCTAACTCGCAAAACCACGAATGTGGGATCACAGAAAATTTTAAAACTGCAAGGCGGACTCGAAAATGAGTAAACTAGCCGAAAACTGAAAACAATAAATAAATTACAAGTGGCGCGTGACTGAAAGAAAAACTTACAGGCAATAAAAATTCGGCAAACACCCCGCCGAAACCCAAAGTCTAGCGAAAACGCGCTGAAACCCTCCCTACTCCGGTCTGATCGCCTTCAAACCGCACAACAGGCCGGAAATAGGTCTAAGAACCCTCGGAGTCACGAAAGTGAGGCTCACCCACGCACCCAAAGCCCGGATTCATGCCGAAGAATCCTCAAAACGAACATACACCCTGATTTTTTTGAAAATTTCGGCAAACCTTAAAATCAACCTTCATTGTCGGTTCTAAGGGCTCCCAATGACGCCACCAAGGCCCCTCCACGGCTGATCGGAGCTACAGAAACCGATCAAACAAGCCAACACCAAACCCAAATGAAAACAGATTTTTTTTTGTTTTTTTTTTTCTTGCAAAAAACCAACAGAGAAACAAAGAGGGGAAGAAATGAGGAGGAGGAGGTGAGATTGGGGGATGAAAATGGCAACCACAACCGAATCGCTGGAGAAGAAGGGACGTCGAGTTCGTCGCGTCGCTCCTTGGAAAGAAAGAAAAAAAAGAAAAGAAAAGAGAAAAAGAAGAAATGAAGGGGTGGGGTTGTGTTTAAAGGGTGGGTGGCTATGTGCCCCCACCACATTAACTGAGTACACCCCACCCAATTTTTTTTTATTTTTTTTTTAAAAAACGCAGATATTACAAAAGAACTGTTGAAGTTAGTGTTGCAGACAAATGAAAGTGTCATTCCAAAGGATTGCAAAGATGATTTTTGGAAAATGCTCAAAGTAGTTCGTAAACATCGACAGTTTTACATCCCAGCAACTTATGTTTAGCACTGTTATTGCAAAAGTCCTTAAGGAACCCCTCGTTGTTCCTGGTGAGTGATTTATGTATGTAATACTTGTTTCTAAATGTGTTTCCCATTTATTACCCTTACAAGGGGTTCTGTTTTAGTTAATGGTAACTGTGCAATGGTGAGTGAAAACAGAGAAACAACCCTGTCGTAGATTCATTTCATTATAGTACATTCAAAGACAAAAGGGATTATTCAGTCAAACTTTTATTTTAAACTTTAGACATGACTAGAAATCATAAAGCTTAGGTTCGAAGAGGGGAGTGAGCAATACTTCAGGAGAACTTCCCATGTAATTGGTCACATATCTGTTGCAGGCTAATAGCAACAGATAATTGACAGGGAAGAACACAAGAGAATTGCCCAAAATACAAAGAAATACTCCAATGTTCAATTCAAATTATCAAAATAAAATGTATCTCTAAAATCAGCCCACAAGCCGGGCTTTATAGCTAAAACTCATCAATATTGGAATTTTACCAAAAAATGTCAACACCCTAATAATCATGCTAAAACAAAATACATAATAAAAGAAATAAACTGCCAGAAATCTTACCCAAATTGGGTTCAGAATCACTTCATAAACAATAATTGAAATATTACTATAAAGGAAAATAAATTGCTAAATTTGTGGATTCAGAAGGGAAAATGGTGGAATTTGGCCTTAAAAAGATGTGCAACGAGCATAACTCATTGACCACGATGTGCGCGTTGAAAAGAGCTTTCCGAATTGGGGTCGTTTGCACGATTCTGATACTCGTAGCCAAAGTTATGGCCAAAATACTAAAACACACAAAAAACTGCCAAATTAGAAATAGAATCATGATTTTCTGCCATCCTTGCGCTGATCTGCTAATTCAAGATATCTTAGTGTTAATAACGTGCTATCTGACAGCTCAACATCATCTAACTCGGATCCTTCTGCATTAGTCGCCCCGGGTTGGAAAGAACTCGTCCTCGAGTTCACAATAGCATCATCGGGATCTGCAAAACAAGGACTCAGGTGATTTACATTAAAAACATCAGAAGTCCTCAAATGACTAGGGAGGCGCAGTCTGTAGGCATTATCATTGATCTTCTGCAAGATCTCACAGGGTCCAATCTTTCGCTCCTTAAGCTTATTATACTCTCCAACAGGAAAATGATCACGGGTTAATACTACCCAAACAAAATCACCAACATCAAAAAGTACCTGACGATGGTGACTGTCGGCTTGAACCTTGTACTTGGAATTACTCTCGTGAATGGCCAGCTTCACTTGCTCATGGATACCCCGAAGATGTTCTGTCATCGCATCTGCCTTAGGACTCAAACGACCCACACGTGGAATAGGGGCTAAGTCGAGCACCCCGGATGGATTCTGGCCATAGACAATCTCATATGGGCTCATTCCTGTGGTTCTGTTCTTTGACCTGTTCTAGGAAAATTATGCCTGAGGTAACACCAAATCCCACTGTTTTGGTTTAGTGCCTACCAAAGTCCTCAAAAGGTTCCCCAAACTGTGGTTTACCACCTCAGTCTGTCCATCCGTCTCGGGGTGGTAGGCGCTGCTAAAATTCAAGTTCGTCCCCAGTTTCTCCCATAAACTCAATTTAAATCTAACAAACCTATACCACTGAAATAAATTTTGAAAATCCAAAGTTAAGCAAATCAAACAACGAAAAGAAAATCGAACAATCAGAGAAAAAAAAAACTACGGATATTACACTTGCTATGTCGGTTTCACTTGGAAGGTCAATCAATTTCTTCATCTGGGTTTGTGTTGGAGTTTTGATGGTGTTCATGAGGCGATTGTGTGGGGTGGGTTTGGTTGTTGATGGAAGGGCAGGATGAGTGTTTGGGGCACTTTCATTTATCAATGGGGTTGGTTATGTTGAAAGATGTAGAAATTATGTTTGCTTGCTTATGTATTATGGCTATGCTTGGCACACTGTAAAATAATGTATTTCGCAAATTGATGCAAATGCATTAGTTTGCATTGTATTAGTTTGTAATGCATTACTTTACGAACGCTTGGTAGTAATTAAAAAAATCAATACAAATCTCACAAATGATTGTGGGTGGTGTTTATGATGGTAGTAGTTGTAATTGTGTCATGGTCATGGCAGCGGTTGTTAAAATAGTGGTGGTTGTGACGGTGGTCATGGTGGATGTGGTGGTGGTGGTGGCGGTGGTAGTAGTAAAGGTGGTGGTAGTTGTGGTGATTATACTATGGTAGTTGTGGTAGTGTCGTGTTGGAGGTTGTGATGGTTATGGTGTGATGGTCATGGTAGTGGTGACGATGGTAGTTGTGAAAGTGATGGTGGTTGAGATGTTTATGAAGGAGTTGGGAGTACTAGGAGATGCAAAAGTTTTGAATTCAAATTCCAATAACCATTTTCCGTAAAGCCAACCAAGCATCCAATTTATGTAACTGCCGTAAACTTTTGCGTTATGCATTCTTTTACCGTGTACCAAGCGGAGCCTATGTCGGTTGTTTGATGAATTGCAAACTTAGATGTTGCATCCCAAATGTTTGATTTTGACGTGTTAACCGTGACGCCTCCTTCCTAACTAAATAGGTTGTACTTTAGAGCGATCAAAAACACATATTTGAGGGTTGCACTCCGACATTGCTTGCATATGTATTATGTTGGTTATTTGATGAATTGCAACTTAGAGGGTTGCACCCCAAATGTTTGATTTCGGGCCTGTGTTTGTTGTTACATGTCTTTTTTAACTAAATATGTTGTACTTTAGAGAGATTAAAAACACATATTATACTTAGTTTTTTGTGTTAATATATTTTGCTCATTTATCTTGGCATTGATTTGGAAGTAATTTATATACTATTATGCTTAACTTTTATAAATTATAATACAAAAAAAAAAAAAAAAAAAAGTCTAGGCCTTTGGGTGTTACCACCCACCTAGCGATTTTTAGAACCTTGTAAGCGATTTTAAGAATCGTCTAGGCATATGAAGTTCGACATCTTTGTTAGAATGAGCATTAACTTACCCGTTTCGTTTAGTGAAAATATTGAAAATAGTTACAGTGTGTAATTAATTAGATTTTTTTAGTAATAATTACATATTTTAAATTATAAGTGTTTGCATTTTTTTTTTAATTAACCTCCAGTGGGGAGGGGCTGCTATGAGATGCTAGAAATTTATTACTTCAAATAAAAACTTTTACACCTGTCAGGGGTACATGACGACTTTACCCGAGAAATGAATCACATAGAGATATTGATCTAGACAACTCATCACCTGAAAATGCATACCTGAGGGTGTCAGGTAATTGTTTAAGGTCAAGCTCAGGTGGCTCAACTGATGGGACTAGTTTTGACTCACTGAGTGGAAGAGGCTTCACTTTAGACTTCCATTTATAACTAGGATCCACAATGGGGACTGAGTCAAGCAAATCATTTACTTCCCTAATGGAATCATCAACATCAAAGTCTAAACTAAAATGAGTCAAACAAGCCTCTAAATGGTCATGTGTATCATGAAAACAGTCAAGGGGAGACTCTAAAGAATGTTCACAGTTTGATTCGATGCATGAGTCACTAGGAAGGCATATCTCTAATGAGTCAACATGGGAAGGAGATGTATGTAGTGTCTCAGAATCTACAGGTTCATCAATAAATGAGGCTTTATCATCCTTCTTATGAGAGGAGAATGCAACCTGTATAAAATTGTGTGAGGATATAGTAACACTTATGTCAGGCATTCCTACCTGATTGTCAACCAATTTTCCACTCCTAAGGGTAGTAATGGATTGGACATCTTCACTGTCCGACTCAGATGTGCCACTAATTTCAAATTGACCATTTGGGTTGGAAATAGGTTGGATAGGGACTTCCTCTGACTCTATCTCAGGAAGTGACTCAGCTATCTGACTCACAGTCATCTCAAGTTTCCAGATAGCTTAGGAGTTTTGTTGATAAATAACTGTCAATTCTGTGATATCTTGAGAATTTTGCTCAAGCATTTCTCTTGTTCGCTCTATAAAAAGGTTCAAGATATCCTCTAACCTTGATGTGTTGGATGGAGGAACAACTTGATGAAATTGAGACTCATTATCAGGAATGAAAGCTTGAGGAGTCTGAGGAGTGTCTAGAGGGTCTTCATGGTACTGACCATGAGCCCATTAGAAGTCAGGATGATAGGCTAAACCTGGGTTGTAATAATCTAAATATGGATCATAATCAGGTCGTCGCATGGCATTAAATGCATTGACTTGCTCAGGAAACTAAGATGGATAATCCCTTGTGTTCATTTTTTTTTATCACTAACTCTAAAAATATACACAGACTTGCACGCAATCAGCAACCAATAAATGCACAAGAAACATGCCTCCCTAAGCAATCAACGTTTTTTAGATCAATTATCTTTTTATCTTTAGGGGACAATTATTTCTTATGTAATCTTTATGACAAAGCAATGGGTGCTACAAGTTGATCCTAAGAGTGTACACTTTACACCGCAAAGTTCAAAATCAGTAGGCTAGAGTTTTGTTTCAAAGAAACCGGATTATTGCATAAGAGAAGGATGTCACAATGGTCCAATTAAGTACTTCCTTGTCCTACCGCTCTGTAAGCCAATAGATGTGAGAACGATGTGATGTTAAATGTACACTTGAGGCTTGTGTTCCTAACCCAAAACTGTTAGTTACACCAATTCTTCTTGTGGATCGTAGCTTACTTATGACTCGGCGTACCGGGTAAATTACCCTTGTGGCAGTGGCCTCTCGGAGTTCATTGAATGATTAAACCCATCGTCACTTTTAGCTTGGGTCAACACAAAAATTATTGGATTCACCTTGGTCTAGGTTGTCCTATGAACACCGTACCTAAAAGATGGCTCTATCTAATTTGCTAATTGATTTTAATTATATTTGGCTATTGGTTGCACACAGCTGGAGTGATGAGGTGGGGATATCAAGTCCCACCAGTTTCTACTTAGAAGCTGTGTCTGCTTATTATTAATTACTAAAGTTTAGCATCCACAATTACAGAAATTAAACAACCAATCACACAATTTCAAACAATTAAACAAAGCACCCGAGTCGTTAATACATTGCGTGTCATAGAAGTACTTACAGTGTGTGTATTCCGTTCTGCACAAAAAGTTAGCACAATTCAAAAAAAATGTCTGACTTCTTTTTATCCGTTTCACTCAACACACATGCACATGCAAATAAATTTACTGGTCTTGGTCTTAGAAGTCGGATTTCTAAATCACAAGAAATTATTGGGTAACAATTAAATGTGTTTCCCTATATTTTCTTTTGACTTAGAGAATTTAGGGTTTTTTTTTTGTGATTAAACCAAATGAAAAACAGTAGAGTTCTCAAAAATTATTACACCACACACTCGTAAAACAAGGTGAAAATAAAATTAAACTCTCCTCACAAAATAAAAAATAAAAATAAATAAAAATAAAAATTTTAAAAATTCGCTTGATGTTTTGCAGGATCGTCTAATTCCTCGAGAAGCGTGTATTCTGCAAAATCAAAAAACAAAATGAGTGTAAAAAGAACTTAATAAAATAAAAATAAAATTTTGTTTTTTTTTTTTTATAAATTGGTGAAAATAAATCTTAAATTCAATTACACCGTTACCTTCACCGGCAACGGCGCCAAAAACTTGTTGCGGATTTTATTAACCTAAATTAATAAGCTAATAAACCCACTTGTAATAACCGCAAGTGCACGGTGTCTAACTGGTAGACAACGGCAAGTATGGGTCGATCCTACGAGGAAAGTGGATGCAATTGAATTTAATAATTTAATTAAACTAATTTGGAGGCAAATGGGGTTACAGTATTTTTAAAACTAAACTAAAAATAAATTAAAAATAAGAAAAATAAAAATAAAAGAAAAAAATGGATTTTGTGGGGTTTGGACTCACCAATGAGTTAACAAAAATATTTAAATCTAAATTACTGAAATTATAAATGAGAAGCTTTAGGGATGAGGATCCCTTGCTTACACCGAAAATGTGATCATTAAAATCCAATTCCAATCATTTTAGGTTTCTGTCAAACATTAACAATTTATCTCAAGCAAATACACTCTTACCAAGCATTAAGTGTCTTTTTAAGGCATACTTAATCAAAGTCTAAGTTTAATATTTTTTAGCACATGCTTTGAATATTGATAAAATGTTAATCTAACTACCACGCATATCAATTTTTTAATCGAACATGAAAGGTGAAAGCAATTTATCAAAAAAATTCAGAAATAAATTGTAATTAACAATTAAGCACACAATTCAGTAAAATAAATCAAAACGAATTATGCAACCCTTTTGGTTTGTCGCAAACTTGATGTGGTGGTACTCAGCAGATCAGCAGTTGGTTCGAACACGAATCCCGAGAAAATGAACTACAAAAGCTCTGTGGTGGTACAAAGCAGAAATCAGGGTGCGAATAACCAACTATTTTGAAAAACAGTTGGTTCCCCCCCAAAAGTCGCGCTTCCTTTGGTCATCGTCTCCAGCGAGCAGTGTCACTGCTCCTTCGTCCTCCAAGATACTCTGGAACCTGCAAAAGAGAGAGAGGAATGGAAGAACAGAGAGAGATGTGATGAAAACACACAAAAAAACATAGAGAGATCGAGGCGAACTTCCCTGATTCTCCTGTCGCGGTGGTTGTGCCCCGCTGACGCGTCGCTCTGTGATGGTGGTCGTGAGAGAGGGAGACAGGAAGGAGGGCAGAGACGAAGATAGGGTGGTGATAGCGGCTCGGACGGTCTGTCTGGCTCTGTGCGAGGCGGAACAGAGTCGCGGTGATGATGGTGGCTCTGTTTCGCGGCGATGATGGTGGCTCGCGATGCTCGGTGCTTGGTTGTTGGACAGGGACGGTGGCGGAGGGACAGTCTGTGTGGTGCTCGGTGGCGAGATGAAGGTTTGACGCGAAACAGGGTTGTCACACCCTTGTTTCGTGGCGGTGGCGGTGTTCGGGTGATGGTGGTGGCAAGGTGAAGCGAGACAGGGTTGTCACGCCCCTGTTTTGTAGTGGGTAGTGGCGGTGGGAGGTGGTGATGGTGATGAGAATCACTGTGTGAGGAAGATGGTTTGATTTTCTGTAATTTTTCTTTTCCCTTCTCTTCCTCCCCTTTCTCATCCATTGAATTTTTGTATTTATAGAGTATTAGGAAAAAATGAATATGGACAAGTTAAGGGAAGGATTCAATGAGTGATTTAAGGAAAAAAAAATCAAAACTAAATATGGGATAATTGGGAGAATATTCTTTGGGTATGCTTGGGCTTGACATTGGGTTTGGGTTTATGGGCTTGGTTTTGGGTTTAAGGGTTTAGATATGTGACCCTCTACTTTGTACCACCGCTAGAATCGACCACTTGTCATTCCTGAAATTGTCGCCTTAATACGATTTCATCGTTCAAGCTCAAATTCCTACAAACACATGAAAACGAAATAATTACTATAAAATATAATAATCGAAACACTAACATATATAGATTAAGGGATATATTATGTAATAATTATGTGAATATCACACAGCCAGAGGTTTGGCTGAGGAAGCCAGACAGTTGAGCAGGCACAGCAGCCAGAGCGTGCCGTTGTTCAGCAGAGAGACCCTGATAGAGGGGGACCAGTTAGGATTGGCAGAGACCGCAGAGGTGGCAGATGTTCCCGAGGAGATCATCGACAACAGCAGCAATAGAGACAACCTATGAGGGGTGGTCAGACAAGAACTAGGAGCGGTTGCTTCACTTGTGATCAGGAGGGACATGTAGCCCGTGATTGTCCAAAAGGTCAGACAAATCGACGGGAACAGGTAGTTTGTTATACTTGTGGGCAACCGGGGCACTTTTTCAGAGTTTGTCCTCATAGTAGGGATGTACCAGCACAGCAAAGAGCACCTCACGGACAGTTAGCACATGCACCTGGAGTTGGTCAGAGAGTCCCTCTCTCAGCACCGCCTGTTTGCCTCGCAGCTATTCCTGGTCAGGGAAATGTTGAGGGTATGTTATTATTTTTGTGGTAGTTGTGTGTGCTAGATGTAGTAGGATATGTGTTATGCACATTATGCGTAGGAAAAATTGCATGTTAGTGTGTTTTTATGTGACTCGAGATATATGTGTTGTGTGCCAGGTTTTGTGCATTCGTCGTTTACCCAGTTGAGGGATATTTTCGATATAGGAGCATCTAGGTCTTTTATTTCTAGACAGTTGGTTGTTAGAAACCGCCTAGAGACAGTGCCTTTGCCGGAACCCTTGTGCGTTGTGTTTCCTTTGGGCAATTCGATTTGGTTGTGGGAATATTGTCCCCGTTTCGAGTTTTCCTTGTTGGGGTACAACTTCGTGTTTAACTTTATTGTCTTGGGTTTTGAGGACTATCATTTGATTCTAGGGATGGATTGGTTGTCCAGTCATCTAGTGATCATTGATTGCTTGCATAGGTCGGTGATGTTAGCGTCATCTGATGTTTCGCCTCGTGTGTTGGCTTGTGAGCTCGATTCTGTTTCTGTGACGTCGAGTTTTCTTAGCTTTCTTGAGATTTCTAGTCCCGACACCAGTTCTGTAGAGGTTGTGTGTGAGTTCCCTGATGTCTTTCAAGAGATTCACGGTATCCCTCCTCGCCGTGAGGTAGAGTTTCGGATTGACCTGGCTCCTGGTACTGCACCTATATCTAAATCAGCGTACAGGCTTGCACCTAAGCAACTGGAAGAAATGAAAGTACAGCTTGGTGATTTGCTTCGTAAGGGGTTTATTCGGCCGAGCAATTCACCTTGGGGGGCTCCAGCAATATTTGTGTCCAAGAAGGATGGATCATTGAGGATGTGCATAGATTATCGAGATCTGAATAAAGTGACCATAAAAAATAAGTATCCATTGCCTCAAATTGATGATCTATTGGATTAGTTGAGGGGAACCGTAGTGTTTTCACAGTTAGATTTGCAGTTTGGGTATCATCAGATGAGAGTTAAGGAACATTCCATTCCAATTACCGCTTTTCGGACTCGTTATGGCTTGTATGGGTTTCCAGTCATGCCATTTGGACTGACCAATGCACCAACTTTCTTCAAGGATTTGATGAATAGATTGTTCAATCCATACTTGGACAAATTTGCGGTAATCTTCAATGACGATATCTTAGTGTACTCGAGGAGTTTAGAGGAGCATAGAGAGCACATTCGCATTGTTTTGCAGACACTCAGAGAAAATCAGTTGTATGCGAAGTTCAGTAAGTGTCATTTCTGGGAGCCTGAAGTTCGATTTCTCGGACATGTCATTTCTAGTGGAGGTATTGCAGTGGATCCCGAGAAAGTCGAAGCAGTGAAGTCTTGGAGACGACCGAGTAGTGTGACGGAGATTTGTAATTTTCTGGGTCTGGCCGATTATTACCAATGGTTCATCGAGAAATTTTCACTGATTGCGGCACCACTCACTCAGTTAACAAGGAAGAATGTTCCTTTTGTTTGGTCAAAGAAGTGTGAAGAAGCTCTTGAAACCTTGAAGCTTCGATTGACTTCAGCACTAGTGTTGACTATTCCGACAGTTGGTAGCCGACTAGTGGTATTTACTGATGCTTGCGGTACAGGATTGGGTGGAGTGTTGATGCAAGGCAAGAAGGTCGTAGCCTATGCGTCTCGACAGTTGAAACCCCATGAGAGGAGACATCCGACACATGATTTAGAGTTGGCAGTCGTAGTCTATGCTTTGAAGATCTGGAGACATTTGTACGGTAAGAGGTTCGAGTTGTTCACAGATCACAAGAGTTTGAAGTACCTATTCACTCAGAGGGAGTTGAATATGAGGCAACAACGATGGGTGGATTTTCTTAGCAACTATGACTTTGAGATACAGTATCAGCCTGGTAGAGCCAATGTGGTTGCAAATGCCTTGAGTAGGCGACATGCAATGATGGCAACCATGATGATTCAGAAGTACCGAACACTTGAGACATTAGTTTCATTTGCAGTTCAGCCTACTTTTAGTACAGAAGGTAGCATGATAGCGGGTTTAGCAGTTTATCCGTCGTTGATCAGTAGAGTGGTGGAGAGACAGACCTCTGACCCAGTGATTACGAGGCAGATAGCAAATTTGGTAGTGGACACACTGGATGAGTGCCCTACCGATTGGTCGGTGGGTTTAGATGGAGGGTTGCGGTTCCGTGGGCGGCTTTGTGTTCCGTCTGATGAGGAGTTGCGGAGAGATATCTTACAGGAAGCTCATAGATCTCGTTTCACCATTCACCCCGGTGGAACGAAGATGCATCGAGATTTGATACGTTCTTTTTTGTGGCGTGGCATGAAGAAAGACATTGGAGAGTTTGTAGCACAGTGTGCGACTTGTCAGGAGATTAAAGCTAGCATCAGAGACCGTCTGGGTTATTGCATCCATTGGAGATCCCGACGTGGAAGTCGGAGTATATCACTATGGATTTCATCAATGGACTTCCACGGTCGAGGAAAGGTCATGAGTTGATATGGGTCATTGATGATCGGTTGACGAAGTGTGCACATTTCATTCCTGTTAGTATGAATCGGACGGCAGACAGTCTAGCGGTGTTGTTCATTCGGGAGATAGTCCGCCTTCATGGGTCGCCTGTTTCGATTGTATCCGACAGAGATTCAATTTTCACAGCCCACTTCTGGCAGAGCTTTCAGCAAGCTATGGGTACTAGATTGGACATGAGTACAACCTATCATCCACAGACAGATGGCCAATCTGAGCGAGTGAATCAGGTAGTGGAAGACATGATTAGAGCATGCATTTTAGACTTTGGGGGCAGTTCGGAAGATCATCTACCGTTGTGCGAGTTTGCGTACAACAACAGCTTCCACGTAAGTATTGGCATGGCACCATTTGAGGCACTCAACGGACGATCGTGTAGGTCCCCTGTTTGTTGGGCAGAGATTGGAGAGTCAGTTGTGATGAGGCCGGATATGATCAGAGAAACTACTGAGAAGATTGAGCTGATTATAGCGCGTTTGTTAACAGCCCAGAGTAGACAGAAGAGTTACGCTGATAAGAGGCGTAAGGAGTTAGAGTTTGCTGTTGGTGACAATTTTTCTGAAAGTTTCCTCGGTGCGCGGAGTTGTTAGGTTTCGAAGTCAAGGGAAGCTTGCACCGAGATATGTATTGCCCTATGAGATTACTAAGAGGATTGGATCAGTGGCCTACAGATTGCCTTTGCCGCATAGTATGCCAGGTCTCCATGACGTGTTTCACGTATCCATGTTGCGGAAGTGTTTGGCAAACCCGTCACAAATTATGGAGCCCGCTGAGTTGGAGATTTTTGATGAGTTGACTTACCCAGTGAGGCCAGTAGCCATTGTTGATGATGATGTGAAACAACTTCGGCGGAGGACGGTGAAGTTAGTGAAGGTCTAGTGGAGTCACCGAGAGGGTGACATGACTTGGGATCTGGAGGACCAGATGAGACAGAAATACCCCGAGCTTTTCGCCTAGGCTTTCTTGTCGTTGTTTTGTCCTATCTCTAGGATGAGATCTCTTTTAAGGTGTGTATGATGTAATATCTGTAGATTTTAAAAAAAAAATTGTTGTTGAGAGGGGGTGTACTCAAAAATTATGGTGGGGCACATAGCCACCCACCCCTTAAGAGAGAAACTCCCCCTTTCTCTTCTTTCTTCCTTTTTTTTTTATATTTTCTTACAGAGCGTAACTTCGCTCGCAGAGTTCTTCTTCGCCGGATTTCGTTCGAACGATTCCTTCGCGAAATCTCGTCCTTTGTTTGTCATTGGTTCTCCTCTTCTTTCCCTCTTCATTCTCTTCAGATTTGTGGGTTTGACGGTGTTGGTTTGATTGATCGGATTGCGTAGCTCCGATCAGCCCTTTCAGGGGCATTTGTGGTGTTATTTGGAACCTGTAAACCCCACATGCAAGGGTGGTTTAAGGGTTGGCCGGAATTTTCAAAAAATATCAGTGTGCATGTCTGTTAGGAAGGTTCTTCGGCATTAATCCGAGCTTTGGGCGCGTGGGTAAGCTGCAAATTTGTGATTCCGGGTGCTCTTGGACTTATTTCCGGCCTGTTGTGTTGTTCAGAGGCGATCAAACCGGAGTAGGGTGGGTTTTGGCGAGTTTTCGCCAAACTTTGGGTTTCGTCGGGGTGTTTGCCGAATTTTATTTGCCTGTAAATTTTTCTTTCAGTCATGCGCCGGTTGTTACTTATTTCATTTTCCAGTTTTCGGCTAGTTTGTTCACTTTTGAGTCCGTCTTGCAGTTTAAAAAAATTTCGTGGTCCCACATTCGGTGCTTTGCAAGTTGGGAGCTTCGACCGGTAGGATTTGGGTTCCGAAAACCCATTCCGCTCAGGTGAGTGTAACTATAATAATTATTTTGAGAAATAATTATTTTAAATCCTGAAGTTAATTTTTACATTATACCGTCGATTGTGTATAATTGAATACAAGTATGAAATTTGGGGGTTTTGGCGGTTTTGATGGTTGTGTTGGTTCTTTTGTGAATGAATTATGTATTGAGTTTTCTGAAAGCATGATATACAAGAATGAAATCGAATAGTGGCTAAATTTGGGTGTGATTAGGCTTTGGTGTAATGGCATTGGGCTTGTATGCTTTGTTTTCGAGTTGCATATTATGTCATGTTTTACCCCGCTGTAATGCCTGTTGTGCCGATGCTTTGTTTTCGAGCTGCATATTATGTCATGTTTTACCCCGCTGTAATGCCTGTTGTGCGATGCTTAAGATCTTGCTCGCATCGTGAGTTTGATGGTGCTTGAGATGACTCGCACCAGACAGTGAGGATGCTATTGCATGTGGCAAGTTTGCTGAGGTGCGGTGAGCTCCCGTACGCACTTGCCACTAGAGAGTGCAGTAGGATGGGTCCCGAAGGACGTGCTTTGGAGATTACTCACTTTCCCTCCCAGCGCGCTTGAGTTGGATTTGTATTAGGTTGGCCGTGTAAGGCCAGTCGTTCGGGACATTTGAGTTTGTATCCTGACAGATGGCACCCCATTGGGATACAAACCACCCGAAGTGGTACTGGTGCACGTTGTAGGATGTGTCTGGGTGAGACACATTCGTAGGGTATGCGGATACCTATGATATGAGACACTTAAATAGAATTTTTTGGTTTCGACTTGATTGCTATACCTAACAGACCATGAAGAAATATGATATTGTCTTTGTTTTTATCGCTTGATAGTTGTCATGTTTGAATCACCTGTAATAACCGGCATATTTCATAAACTTGTAGTTATTGTTGAATCTGAAATGCTTGTGTTGGTGCTTGAACTTAAAAATATTATTCTTAGAGACACGGTATGATTTAGACTTTAGAACCTGTATAGGGACACCTTTTCCATTTTATGGATCATGCATCTAGGATTACTCACTTATTCATTATTGTGTGGAATGATTTTTCCCTGTATATTATTCTGTTATTTGTATTTAGTTTGCTCGCACCAGCTAACTTTGTGTTTTACTGACCCCGCAAGGGGTGTGCTTCTATTGGAGTGCAAGCAGTGTTGGCGTTTCTGTTGATCGTGGCACTTAGGCCCAGTTTTCAGCTGTTGTTTTCTTTTGTTTAGTCGTGTCCACCCTGTACGGGTATGTTTTGCTTCCTTTGTATTATCCTGTTAAATACTAGATGGTTGTATATATTGTTTTTGTCGTTATGACTCTGACGGGGCGAATCGTATACTCTTATTTTGTTCAAATTTTATCGTAGTTGTTATTTCTATTTGATTCTCGTTTAAAGAATGTGTTATATTATGATGTTGTGGCCGATTACGATCCGCCTGTTTTACGGATTAGTTCACGCATCTGCACGCTGCGATTCCCGTGGCGAGTCGGGGCGTGACAAAGCTTGGTATTAGAGCCATTGTTTACCAGTTCACATGGAACATCATCGTATACCACTTTCTTGAGTGAATTGGGTAGAGGAGTAAGGATTTTTGTTGTGTTGTTTGATGTTTTGTTTGTGTGTTTTGTTTTACGTAGAGGGAGTGTGGTAATGGCGCGTGGTAAGGGAATCCATGGTGAGGGATCAGGCACTGCTGGAGAGGATGAATCGCAGGCTTTCATGGAAATGATGACACAGTGGACACAAATTATGAGACAGTGAAAACAGTCAGAGGATCCGTTTACTGGCGTCATTTGGAACCTGTAAACCCCACATGCAAGGGTGGTTTAAGGGTTGGCTGGAATTTTCAAAAACAATCAGTGTGCATGTCCGTTAGGAAGGTTCTTCGTAGTGAATCCGGGCTTTGGGCGCGTGGGCGAGCTGCAAATTCGTGATTCCGGGTGTTCTTGGACTTACTTTCGACCTGTTGTGCTGTTCGGAGGCGATCAGACCGGAGTAGGGTGGGTTTCAGCGAGTTTTCACCAAACTTTGGGTTTCGTCGGGGTGTTGCCGGATTTTATTTGCCTGTAAATTTTTCTTTCAGTCACGCGCTGGTTGTTACTTATTTCATTTTCCAGTTTTCGGCTAGTTTACTCACTTTTGAGTCCGCCTTGCAGTTTAAAAAAATTTTGTGGTCCCGCATTCGCTGCTTTGCGAGTTGAGATCTTCGACCGGTAGGATTTAGGTTCCGAAAACCCATTCCGCTCAGGGGAGTATAACTATAATATTTATTTTGAGAAATAATTATTTTAAATCCTGAATTTAATTTTTACATTATACCGTCGATTGTGTATAATTGAATACAAGTCTGAAATTTGGGGTTTTTGAAGGTTTCGATGGTTGTGTTGGTTCTTTTGTGAATGAATTATGTATTGAGTTTCTGAAAGCATGATATACAAGAATGAAATAGAATAGTGGTTGAATTTGGGTGTGATTAGGCTTTGGTGTAATGCCATTGGGCTTGTATGCTTCGTTTCTGAGTTGCATATTATGTCATGTTTTACCGTAGATTGCCGAGTTTTGAGCATGTATGATAGTTCGACTCATATGATTTATTGTGGTGAATTGGGTCATGTTGGGACCCTAGCGTAGTCGTGGATTTATGAAAATTGCCTAACTGATTATGGTTACACGACTGTTACATTTGATTCTGTACATACTCGTAGTATGTGCAAGTTGATATTAGTGTACGTGTCTTTATCCCGCTGTAATGCATGTTGTGCCGATGCTTAGGAGTTTGCTCTCATCGTGAGTTTGATGGTGCTTGAGATGACTCGCGCCAAACATTGAGGACGCTATTTGTATTTAGTTTGCTTTTATTGGAGTGCAGGCAGTGTTGGCGTTCCTGCTGATCCTGGCGCTTAGGCCCAGTTTTCAGCTATTGTTTAGTCGTGTCCACCCTGTACGGGTATGTTTTGCTTCCTTTGTATTATCCTGTTAAATACTAGATGGTTGTATATATTGTTTTTGTCGCTATGACTCTGGCGGGGCGAATCGTATACTCTTATTTTGTTCAAATTTTATCGTAGTTGTTATATCTGTTTGATTCTCGTTTCAAGAATGTGTTATATTATGATGTTGTGGCCGGTTACGATCCGCCTGTTTTACGGATTAGTTCACGCATCGGCACGCTGCGATTTCCGTGGCGGGTCGGGGCATGACACCATGGGTCCCTGGCGAAGACTCGCGCTATTGAGTCACATGATTCTGTTGTGCTGCATCTCGATGCTTGCGGGAGAGTGCTTGCTTTGGAGAAGGCTTTCGCAGACCTGCATGTTTCATATTCGGATGCCCTCTATCGGGTGGATTCTTTGACTGATCAACTACATGATTCCAGTGATGTTGCGGACTTGGGAGCTATGCAGACCGTGTTGTCCGCATCTGAAGCGGAATTAGTAGCCGTAAAGGCTCAACTGAATTCAATTGAAGCCGACTTGGCTTTAACCCGAGCGGATCTTGGGCAGGTCCGCACTGAGTTGGAGCACTTAAAAGGCGTTGTTGACAAATGGTCGTCCGATCTGCAGGCTCTAATTGCCGAGAGGAAGCGAGCAAAGACTGAATGGGCTGTTATGCGACGACAGCTTGAGTCAAAAGTTGCTAAGGGACTTCGCCACGACTGTGAAGCAAAATGTTATTAATGAAATAGGGTTTGCACTATGTCGCATTGGTAGGTGCGGTGGATTTCGGAGCTTCGGTATGGAAGCTGCATATTTCGTCAGAGGTTGTGTGGGGCAGGTTAGAGCTTCTAGAGCTCATTAGATAAGACTGCCCTGATCTTGACCACGACTTTGCCTATTGTAAGAAGGTTGCTTTCCGGACTATCACGCAGGAAGAAAGTCATGGTTCTTCGAGACGGTCTGTTGAGGAAGTTGTTTTGCCTTCTTCAATTCCAAAATAGTTGTAATGTCCTTCTCGGGATAAAAACAGAATTTTTAATGAAATTCATGTTTTTTAACTTTGCTTTTTGTCTTGTACTGTCGTGCCATTATGTATTCTTTAGAAGCTTTTGACCCATGCTACAGGCCGTGGAATTAGTACTTTCGGGCCCTACAGTGAACTAGGCGCTGGGATGTTATAAAAGTTTTTGTTATCAGTAGGACCTAACTAAGCCTACTTGGTGAGGTCCGGAGATTATTGGTTGTTTGGCGAGTCGTCGTCATCAGGCACAAAATCACTGATTGGGCTATGATTAAATTCGACGACCATGGTTTGTAGAAAAGCAGTGGTCCCATGGCAAGCCGTCGGTATCAGCCGAAGCTGACTAGGCTTCCACCTTCCAAATCATCTACACTCGCACAGAGCGAGCTATAGATTTGGGCGTTGAGCAGAAGTTGTCGTCACCAATCGTCACTAACTAAGCTTACCTGATTAGATTCGGCGATCATTTTCTGTAGGAGAGCAATGATCCCTTGGCGAGTTGTCATCATCAGGCGTGAGAGCGCTGACTAGACTCCCACTTCCTATGCCTTAGCCATCCACATGCAGTGGACTAGTCCTCGGGCGAATCAGAAGTCATCGTCATTAGCCGCTAACTAACTTGGTAGGCCTCGGGCGAATCAGAAGCCGTCGTCATTTACCTTGGTAGGTTCAGTAATCATTGTCTGTAAAAGAGAAATGATCCATTGGCGAGTTGTCGTCAATAGGCATGAGAGCGCTGACTAGACTCCCACTTCCTAGGCCATCATCATCCGCGCGCAGTAGAAAAGGCGTCGGGCGCACTAGAAGCCGTCGTCATCAGTCGCGATCTGACTAAGCTTATCTGGTTAGGTTCAACGATCATTGTCTGTAGAAGTGCAATGATCTCTTGGTGAGTTGTCATCATCAGGCGTGAAAGCGCTGACTAGACTCCCACTTCCTAGGCCATCGTCATCCACGTGCAACGGACTCGGCATCAGGCGCACCAGAAGTCATCGTCATCAGCTGCAAACTGACTAAGCTTACCTGGTTAGGTTCAGCGATCATTGTCTGTAGAAAAGCAATGATCCCTTGGCGAGTCGTTGTTATCAGGGGTGAGAACGCTGACTAGACTCTCGCTTCCTAGGCCATCGTCATCCGCGCGCAGCAGACTAGGCACCGGGCGATCTTTCATATCTGGCCACAGCGGGATGATTGGAGGTTACGTTGGTTGTAACGAACAGCAGTAGAAGTTAAGTCAAAGCAAATATTTTTATTGATAATATTTTTTGAGGTGTTCTACATTCCATGGTTGTTTAAGTCTATCACTGTTTATGTCTTCCAACCAGTATATCCTCTGTCTGTTGACCTTGGTCACCCTGTAGGGTCCTTTCCGATTTGGGTTCAATTTTCCTACGCCCACTTTTTTGGTGTTCTGCTGGGTTTTTCTGAGTACCCAGTCTCCTACTTAGAATTCGCGTGGCTAACCTTCTTGTCATAGTATTGCACTATTCGTTGTTGGTAGGCAGCTATCTTAGCAAAGGCGATATCCCGCTTTTCCTCGAGGATGTCTAGTCCGACGCGCAAGGCTTCATCGTTGTTGTCTGCTCTGAACTCCTCCATTTGGAAGGTGGGCACTTCGAGTTCTACCGGAACCATGGCTTCTGACCCGTAGGCTAGGGTAAAGGGTGTTTCTCCGTTAGGGATTCTTTTGGTTGTCCGATATGCCCAGAGTATTCCTGGTAGCTCTGGAACTCATTTCCCCTTGCATGTGTCGAGTTTTCTTTTGATTGCCTCAAAGATTATTCGTTTGGTAGCCTCCGCTTGGCCGTTGGCTTGTGGGAGCCCTGGCGAGGAGAAATTGTGACTGATGTTCAAACTTTCACATAGTTTTTTTAACCTTGATACATTCGAATTGAGTTCCGTTATCGCTGACCAATACTCTGGGGATGCCAAATCTGCAGACGAAGGTTGCCATATGAATTTCTCTATTTGGATTTGCCATATCTTGGATAGGGGCTCCGCTTTGACCCACATGGTGAAGTAGTCGATTGCCACAAGAATGAACTTTTTACTGGTTGATGCTGGGAACGATCCGACGATGTCCATCCCTCATTGGGCGAATGGCCACGAACTAGTCATCGATGTCAGTGGTTGGGCAGCCATGTGTGTGCATGGCACGAACCTCTGACATTTATCGCTTTTACGGACAGTATCTTTGGCGCGTCTCGTTGCATTGTCGGCGAATAGTACCCTAGGGTTAAAGTTTTTTAGGCAAGGGTTCTCCCACCCGGATGATTTCCACATAACTCGCCGTTGATCCTTCTCAGAACCTTATCTGCCTTAGGAGGGGACAAGAATCGAAACAGGGGTCCGGTCGTTGATCTTCTGTATAACTTGTTGTTTAGGAGTGTGTATCACACTGCTCTGTTTCTAACTCTTCTGGCTTCGGCCTTCTCTGTCGGCAGGGCTTCACTTTTGATATGTTCGAGAATCAAAGTCATCCAACTCGTCGTTGTGTTTGTAGCACAAACATATTTGGGCTCTTCTTCATCGAGGCTTGATTGCTCTTGTATTCGATGAGATTATTTGAGACTTCGGCGGAGGCTGAGGCTTCCTTGGCTAGCGTATCAGCTTTTATATTGTCGTTTCGGGGGCATTGAAAGAGCACGCACCTTTTGAACCCTTATTCCACATAGTACCTTTTCGAGGTAGGCTATCATGCGGGGTATTTGCTGTTGAACTCTTCTTTGACCTAGTTGACTACCAGCCTTGAGTCGCTATATGTTGTTATGTGATCTATCCCAATCCCCATAGCTAGCTTTAGGCCGGACAGGAGGACCTCATATTCGGCTTCGTTATTTGAGGCGGGAAAGTCGAATTTGAAGGCTATCTCGAGGGTGAAGCCGCATGGAAAGCAGAGTGTGATTCCAGCTCCACTTGTTTTTCCTGTTGATAACCCATCACAACGCAAGGTCCATCCTTGAATGTTTGAATTTTGGGCTTGAGGGTCTGTCCTTGGTTCTTCTCTATTGGTGAATTCGGCGATGAAATCCGCCAACGCTTGGGCTTTGATGGTGGTTCTTGGGGCATAGCTTATGTCAAACTACCCAAGCTTTATCGGCCATTTCACCATCTTTCCGGATAACTCTGGCTTGTGTAGTACCATGTGGAGCAGGTTCTTGGTTAGAACTGTTATAGAGTGGGCCTGGAAATAAGGCTTCAATTTCCTCGAGGACACGACCAATGCCAGGGCTAACTTCTCCAGGTCTGGGTAGCGTGCCTCTGTGTCCATGAAAGTCTT